>CM077173.1:20744563-22030813 GCA_039654105.1 Coreius guichenoti | reverse complement strand
CGTGGTAGCTAATGTATATTCTCTCCCAGAGGGCAAAACGAGCAAGTGTCAAGCCAAGCCAACACTCAGTTAATGCAACCTGTCGGCAGAGAGCGCAAACCTCTCAAAGCCCATTCTCCACTCATGATTGACAGCAGAAGAGAGATGAGGACAGATAAGGTGTCTTTGACGATCCATGCATCGTAAACGTGGCTACTACAGAAACCTATGAAGAAACAAATGGCTGTGCTGAGTCTCCACAGGCCTTCGGATTCAATTCCGGATAGGAAACAGACGATAATAAAAATGACTTAAAATAAGTACACTTTAGCACACTTTTTAAAATAGCACTTATTACAATTAACATAACTGCATGTTAATTGCAATTAAATGAAAATATATTATAGTTTAAAGTTCAGCTAATTGCATTTAATATAAATTTCGAGTTGTTTTTGGAACCACTTAGGTACATTTTTATTTGTCATTTCATTATTACTTCTATTGTCTTCGAAATATGGTCAAGGTGTACTATCGCATGTACTGACAAGCATTTAATAAGCTAAAATATGCTGGGGTCATATTATACTTTTTAATGTTTCCCTTTTCCTTTAGTGTGTAATGCATCAGTTTGTGTATGTATAAGATCCACCAAGTTACAAAGCTCATAGTCTCCCACAAAGGGATTTATTCAAATCTAACAGAGGACGCTGATCCAGACCGGCATAAAACACCTCGATCGAAGTCCAGGTATTTCTTCCTCAAACATCTAAGTCACAATGTGGCATATTAGCATAAATTCCCACCCAAAGGCATATGCAAGGAAAGAAGACAAGGCTTCAGTAAATTGTAGTGTTATGGAGATGCTTTGTGTTTGAATGCGAATGCAAAACTGCTTTGTTTGGAGGTTAAGATTTATGAATAAAGCGGATTCTGAGCAGTGCAACTCAAAAGATTGCTTGTGTACAGCACATTTTACAGAAGACAGCTTCCTGAACCTGGGAGACTACAATGCCAGCTATATACAACTTACAAATATACTACCACAGTAAAACGTGCTTGCAAACTTGGTTCCGATCGATTGGCTTGATCATCCGCATTTTCAGAATCAGACTCGGGCTCAAACTGATACAGTAAAACCGGCGACATTTATTAACTGTGTTTACAATTGCTTAACGCCTTGGAAGCTGCAGCTCGGGATTATGGTGGCGTTTTCGACATTTCTGACACACACTTGAGGTGTTTGGCCAATCACAACGCACTGGTTTGCTGGCCAATCAGATCACTCTAAGCTTTTCAGAAGTAGGAGCTTTGTAGAAATCAGCGCGTTTCAGAGAGACTAGATGATAGGGAATAGAGTGGTGCAGGTATGACGTCACTTTGTAGGCCAACCAGCAGTTAGCATCACACTGGTTCCATCAACAAAAACCCAATAGGATTTTTCCATAGGCTTTTGGATTATCGCAAAAAAGTAGCTCTGTGATCAACAAAATTTTTATGATACTAATAATATGAAACATGAAATGAAACTGATAATTTTCACAGATGAACACAACATTTATGAAATTTGAAGCCTAAATACAGTTGGCAGAAGTAAAAAGCTAAAGGCCATAAACGAACTACACCATGGTCCCACGCCTCCAACGTCACCATCACTAAGCTTCCAACAACTTTTTCAGTTTTTATCTAAAAAACATTTTACCAGAACGTTTGAGTTAGAATAGTTCATAAGAGCACAATTATAAGCATAACAAGGCTGTAAAAGCAGACTGAGTTTACCTATTCGGCGTGATGACATTTGATGCCCCGATAGCCTCTGTAGTCCCATTTAGCCACTTGTTAGCAACCGTCTTTTACAAGACACATAACAACTTAAAAAAAAAAAAAAAAAAAATCACGAGTGGGGTAATACTGATGTATTTCTTCGTAGAAAACGTGAAAGTGTCTTGAGCTTGTTTTCACCACAGACCTTATTTCAGCCATTTGACCAAAATCTGGAACCAGAAGTGCTAAAATGCTATCTCGCTTCTGCGTTTTGGCCTACAAAGTGACATCATACCTGCACCACTCTATAGAGGAGCTGCAATAATGTACAGTATGTGAAAAATAATGTGTTTTTGAACATTAAAGCATGTTAACCTATTCTGTATACTCTAACAAAATAATGAACTTTTAAAATAGCATCATATCATTAGCATCTATAGAAACTTATATGCCACGTATTTAAATATAAACTTTGTAATTTACACATTTGTAATGAAGCTGCAACTGCAATATTTAAAACATATTAACTTTAAAAGAACAGTGAATAAAACAAATCAAAACAATAATCAAGTAATTCATGTGTGCTTTAGTATGTTAGTCAGCACATCAAAATAAGTGTACTTCAAGGCATTACAACAGATTATTGAAACATAATGATTTAAAATGTACTTTAAAATAAAACTTTAAATTTGGCATCATTGCAGATTATTACAAGTGTACTATTCCTGAACTGCCCCTTTAAAAGTGTGTTAAGAAACACAGTCATGAAAGTGTACTCTCTTCAAGTACACTGAAGTGGCCTTATATTTTAATCAATATTATATTATCTGCAAGTACAGTTTTTTTTAAAAAGAATACTTAGTTGAAGAACAACCTAGTTATAAACTTAAGCTTAATCCTTTCTAAACTAATTTTATATTGCTGGCAAAGAGGTAAAATGTCACAGAGAAAACTTTTGATGGCCTAATTTACACCCTTAACATGAGCTCCACGCTTTGATATGCATCAGTGATAAAGGGCATCTGAGGTCATACAATGCCTGGGGCACAGTGCAGATCACAGGGTGAGAAAACAAACTCACCATCATCTTCTCAAACAAGTCGACAATCTCTTTCTCTGACAGGTTCATGGAGCGCTCGTCGAAGAAAGGCTGGGGCACAGGCAGCTCGGTCTGGGTGGAGATGGGGTCTGTGGGGTGCTGGATAAGAGGCTTCTCCTTCTTCGTGCCTTGCTTTCGAAAACTGGTGATTCTGTCACGCTGGAGAGACAAATAACTAAGTAAATAACTGGTGCATATATCAGAACAAATAAACAGGACATACATCTGAAAGTGGAAATGCCTTCTGAATAACTTTTATGACCCCATGAAATCCCCTGAGTGCGGTTTTCTGTCCTCTGTTGATCTATTTCCTATTAAGACAGGAAGTTTAGGAGAGGCATATTAATGGGTTTGTCCATTTTTTTAAAAACAGCTAATAGGCTTTAACTATGCTGGTTGGTTGCAGGGGAAAGAACATTCTCATTTGACAGCATTTGATTGGACAAAAATCTGTAAAGTGCAACAGGAGTCATCATTATAGTTCAGATTTCCCTAGAGGAGAAACAGTTGAAGGAGAAACAGGAAACAGAGAAAGAGAAAGAGAAAGAGAAAGAGAAAGAGAAAGAGAAAGAGAAAGAGAAAGAGAAAGAGAAAGAGAAAGAGAAAGAGAAAGAGAAAGAGACAGAGACAGAGGAGACAGAGACAGAGAAAGAGAAAGAGAAAGAGAAAGAGACAGAGACAGAGACAGAGAAAGAGAAAGAGAAAGAGACAGAGAAAGAGACAGAGAAAGAGACAGAGAAAGAGACAGAGAAAGAGGAGAATTTCCTGAGCACCTGAAGGATCATGTGACACTGAAGACTAAAGTAATGGCTGGTGAAAATTCAGCTTTGCTATAACAGAAATAAATTACATTTAGATTTACATTTAAATTGTAATATTTCACAATATTACTGTTTTTACTGTATTTTTTATTGAAATAAATGTTTTCAACATTTGAGAGTATACTAGCAAATTAATGGCCTTAAAGCTAATAAACGGACTAAAAACCACATAACTCTCTTTTTGATTTCATGGGGGTCTTTTTAAGTTAATACAAAGCTGTTTGGTTACTTATTAGAAAGTTTTAAAATATGGTTTACAGTTCAAGGCTTCACATTTGACTCACCTGCTCTCTTGTTACTTCACCTTTCCAAGCTGTACTTTTAAAAGCACAGGGCCGATATTACCCATGTCATCACGTTCATGTTCACTTTATATTCATAACGAATACAGAGACAATGTCACAGACAGCATTCTGGACTACATTACACAGCAAGACTTGACTATGACATGTTTTAGGTTTCTATCTAATTAGAAAGAGATGCGAGCGGCTTCTGCCAGTCATGGGTTACTGGCTCAGAAAGAGTGAAATCAAACCATGCACCAGTCACTGTTAGTCTGTCATTGAAAACATGGCGGGAACATGCATATATGGATGAAAACAAATAAAATAAAAGAATCAAACACACTGTTGTTAAATGCAAGTGTTCAAGGAGAGACCAAAGTCAAACCGAAGACAAGGTCTGGCAACTTATCATGAATGATTGCATCAAGTTGCCATGTGTCTGCTTGAACTCCAGCTTGCTGACCTGGAGTGAACTTTAGACTGATTGATTATGACAGACCTGATGACAGGGTGATAAAAAAAAAAACAGTTTTTCTTTGCTTTTTTTGTCTTTGATCTCTCTCCATTGATCACTTCACTTTAACAACACAGAGTTGTGGCGAAGATGAGAAAAAGAACAAAAACATAAGAGAAAAAGAAAGACATATAAAATAAAAGAAACAGACACCTTACCATGTCATCAGCCAATGTTTTTATGTGTATGTTCTGTTGAAGGGAAGGGACAACAAGTGAGGGCAAATGAAAACACTGCTGTGTCTTTGTGCAAGGGAGAACCCAAAACCACATGCAATAAATGACAGATTTATGCAAAAAAAGCTTATGAGTTCATATGCAAACAACCAACTGCAGGCAGGGAAGTCAAACCCGCTGTTGGTACAAGTCTGCATGAGTAACTTAAATAAATTTAAACAGACAAACTAAAGTCTGCTCATTTACATCATAAACAAGTCTGTGTTTATATGACAGCAGGACTAAACAAGATGAATTCTTTTAAATATATTACTTCACATCAAACCGGGCTTCCAAAAGTAAAAAGCAGAAATAAAGCTTTAATGAGCAAGACCAACTATAAACAGACACATTCTGCCCTATGTCACAGCAGAGACAATACAGGAAAAGGAGACAGACCACTCAAAGAAAAATTATTATTAGAGGAAATAGCAAAAGCTTGCCAAGGATCTTTGGTCCTAGTCCCTCTCCTTTCAGCTCCATGTGTTCTTTCCTCAGGATGAACAATCTGACTGATTGAATGACTGACTACATTTGGGTCAATGACAAATAAAGCTTCAAAAAAGTTTTTTTTTTTTAATCTTTTCAAAATTGATGTAATGCATATTTTTGTGTCAGGAACAATCTGTTTAAATAAGTTTTAATTGTTAAATAACATTTCAACATGTTTTTTTCCATTTCAAAATATTTGCAAATATATATTCCTAATTTTATTTATAAGTGAAACCTTAGCAAAGTAACCCTTAGAGTACCGTGCCTAACGTTTTTTTTGTGGTTTCATATTAAGTTATAATTATTGCATCCCAGTGGCTAGGTATTTAGCATGTTTAGCAACTGATTTTACTTGTAAAGATGTGTAATAATCATACAAGTTTATCAGTAAATTCATTGAATACAATAACTATTCACAATCTAGTTTTTCGGCAATTTGTTCACTTTGACCTAGGGCTGGGCGGCATGACGATATATGTCGTTACCATGGTATAAAATGTCTATCGTTAGTAGGGTTGGGTACCGTTCACATTTTAACCGGTGCCAGTACCTGAAATTCGGTACCAGTACCCAACGGTACCTTTTTCCGGTACTTTAGGGATGTTTACCTCAATAACTGTAAAGAAACTGTAAGTCATTTATAGAAGGGTTATTGACATTATGCCAGAGCTGCCTTGGTCGCTGTCTGCGATTGTCTGTGATGTTTGTATACTGTAATATTTACCAGTAAATAGTAGGCTACTAGCTACTTAATTAATTGAATTCATAAAAACAGCCATTTTAATTTTTTTTTAATTTTTTATTTGATTTCTATGAAAAGATTTCCCACAAATCCTGTGTTGTGTATTTTCTGGTAATCAAATGAAGACATAAAACATACATTTTATTTATTTTTTTATTTAATTTAAACTTTTTTGTCAAACAAAGTGCTGCACAACTGGGCTTTATACTGTTAAAATTGTGATTTATTACTTAAAAAATACAGTTTTGTTAATATTATTATTACATTGAGACGTATCTAAATTCTACTGTACAACAGTAATATATTTGTCAAGTTAAACCAAACTTTTATTTTGATGGGTTGCCGTGAAGACCTTTGAGTTTCTGTCAAGCGGCAACCTCCCGCGGTCTCTCTTGAAACCAACACGGAAAGTGACTTAAACTGCAATTCATCGACTGTCCGCTAGAGACAGGCTTCAAAAGGGAGTCAAATCTGTATCTCCCCCATGTTAAAATGCCCAACTTTACAGCAGAAAAAAATATATTTACAGCCTGGTACAAAAAGTGGCTTTGGTCTATACAGTTAATTTTGCCCTTCATCACAACTGTGAGGGGGTGAATTTTTTTTATAACGCATCCGGTTAAATTATATTAAGTCTTAAAGTTCTGCATAATTAAGGGTGTGGCCACTTGAGTGACAGGTGGATTGCCACTATGGTCTTGCTAGGCGGGCGTGGTTTCAGCAACCAGGCACCTAAACTCCACCCAGGTCCTGCCTCTTTGCCCATTTTCTGTTATCCAGGAGTGACGCGTAGCCAAGATGGTAACGGCCAGCTTTTAGGCTTCAAAAATGCTCTTCGGAAACCTACTGGTGACGTCACGGACACTACGTCCATATGTTTTTACAGTCTATGGTTTCTGTGCTTTTATTATATGACAGTAGTTTTTCTCAAATGAAACGGTAAAATGCAAATAAAGTGACTCTCAGAGCGGCTCTGGAGATGACGTTCATGCGTTCATTTCCTCATATGATACGGCAGAGACGGAAACATGCGACCGTCGCGCGCGATTTAGTGTGTGATGTAAATTAAACCGCGCATCTGCGCCATTCATTCACACAGACACAGAGGACACGCATGATTCCTATTTAAATAGTCTTTTTGCGGTTTAATATTCACAGACACTAGTCTATATCACCAGATGCATTCTCAGGTACCAAAATTTGGCACTGATTGATTTAATGTGAATCATTACTCGGTAGTACCGACATAATTCGGTACCCAACCCTAATCATTAGAGATTTTGCTCTATCGGGTATCAGAAGGCGATCGCGAATGTGGAACGTGGGACGTGCGCGATGTTAAAAATTGTTATTAAGCACAATAAGCCAGTGAACAAGAGCTCAATGTGGTGCTTGTGCTGACTGACACACAGAAAGCCTCGTCTCTCAGCATGCGTTTGCGAATTCAGTTCTCTTTCGGGTCTTATCGCAAATAGCTGAACACAAACTCAATTATGTCAAAATGCCCATCATGTGGAGTATTCATGTAAACACAGCAGGTTATGTCTCAAGTGAAAGTGGTGTAAACCCATGCGTTTGGTCTTAAAGTGACAGCAGCCTAATAAACCTGCTGCTCTGTGTCATTAATGTGAATCAAACAAAAGAGAAAATTACTTACTGCTCTTGACTGAATAACTTTTTGTAGCTTTAATAAGGATACATTTATATTTAATTCATACAGTGAAGGCTATGCTAAATTTTATTTTTACATTTTGATTATTAAATATCTGTACTAATTCGAAACTACATGTTAAATAAACTTAATTTGTTTAATTCATATTTTTGTTATATTGTATTTGTCCTATTGTTTGTGATTTAGTTCTTTTTTCTTATTTTTAATTACAGAAATGAGATAAAATAACACAAAATAACTATATTGTGATATATATTATTATCGTGACATAAAATTTCTCATATTGTGAAATAAGAATTTGGTCATATCGCCCACCCCTACTTTGATTATTTGTTGGTTTAAATCAAGAATTTAAATTGTTGCACCACCTGATGAATATCAGTTGTGCCACCTGACAACATTAATAATGACAACATTAATAACATTAAAAAAGCTGAATACTGGATTTTTTTTTTTTTTTTCATTTCAATTACATATAAAAATACAAATACGAGTGTTTTCGTCAACCGTCTCTATTGAACTAAAAGTAGTACATTGATCAAAAACAGAATAAATCACATGAGATCATATTCGGAACGTAGGAATTGGAATAGGCTATAGTGTAATAAATTGGATAGATACAATGTAATGATACACTGTACACTGTAATTGGTTAGATACACTGTTAAATTTAATTTAGTTCTTAGTCTCACTTTATATAAAGTGTCTTTAAATACCATGTACTAACATTTAAATTAAAGTTTTGATACAATGCACTTATTGTGTACATGTTTTACACTGTACTCGTATTTTAAAAAATCCTGCATATTACATCTGTAATACATTTTTGTAATGGCATCTACGATTACACTTTTGACCCTTCCCTTAACCCACCGTTTAACCTACCCATGATACCACCAAACCTGTCCCTTACCCATATCCCACCTCAATAGCAGCACAAGTGTTTTGCAAAACAACATAAACAAGTACATCATACCCAACATTTGTTTTATGTGAGTACATGGTAGTTAAAAACACCTAATATAAAGTGTGACCGATTTTTCTTTACTTGATATGATAATGGTATCTAAAATTATTTAAAAAAAATAATTATGAAAATAATTGTAAGTGTACAACATTTTTAACTTAAAACTAACATTTTAGAACAATAATTAAAAAAAATAGAATAATAATAGACAATCTTAGTTTAAATGTATTATTTATTTAGCTTAAATAATTTTTTTTATTTCATACAGGTACATTAATTGCAGTTGCACCACCTGACTTCTGCAACTAATTTTACACTAAACAGGCTTCTACTTGGCTTCTTAGCTTTTGCTTAAGTTGTATTTTTAAATACAACTTAAATACAAAGTTTACAATAAAAAAAAAAAAATCCTAGTTTCAATTCAGCATGTCATCCCAGTACATAACTGTCATATTTGGCTTTCCTGACATAGTATGCCATTATGTTGCTATATTTATTTTATTTTATTTATTTAAAAAAATGTTTTGTTTTAAAAAGCTTTTAATTTGAGCTATGAGATGGATGACTAAGATGCATGTACTGTGCCCTGCTCAAAAGACTGGCTTTCCAACATGGCTTTTCAAAGACCTTTTACCAACCAACTAAACCAGAATATTCATGCTGTTCACTATCAAAACAATTCTAAGCAGCATTTTGCTAATTCTTTTATAATTACTATGCATGCAGCTTTAATGTTATCTGAAAGACTACATGAAATATTGTTACTAAAATTCCTTTTTCACACCGCAGAACCATTAAAACAAACTAGAGAAGTCCCAAAGGTAATTAAAATCAGAGAAAACTTCAAAGAGATGGGTGACCAGTCACACCACGTAAAAAAGCAGAACAAAGAAATTCATACAGATTTGGAACAACTTGAGGATGAACTATTCCTTTAAAAAATGTTCATGGGATATTTAAAGGGATAGTTTAGCCAAATGAAAATTCTGTCATCATTTACTCACCCTCATGTCATTCTAAACCTGTATAACTTTATCTTCTTCTTTCATTGTATGGGGAAAAAAACACTAAGGGTATGTTTACATGACAACGATGTACTAAAAACGGAAAAGTTGTTTCCGACAACGTTGTCAAAAGGATCCCTGTTCACACAGATAGCAGTTGACAGTCGTAGACCTGAAGTTGACAGTCACTTTGTAAAGAAACACTACGCACCTATAGACTAAACACGTAATACATGTACACATGGTGTCACCGTTTTCACAAATTAGTGTCTTTGTTATTTATACAGCGATGGTAACGGTATTGTTTTCAAAAAATATCTTTTTTGTGTTCCACAGAAGGGTAATTAAATGATGACAATTTTCATTTTTGTGTGAACTTATCCCTTTATTGCCTCAACTGCTTATTGACGTTTATTCACTTAGATATACATTTACATTGAACTATTTAGAAAAGAACGAGCTAATGCAGAGTTAAAAAGAGAATAGTAGAGAACCACTGTGCCTTTTCTGGTAAAGATGATGGACCAAAGTAGTCTTGCTGGTTGAGCTAATCAATCAACTTGATAGTGACACCAAAACATTGGCTTCCCATGCTGGTTATTAGCATCCAAAACCCAACACATGCTGGTCTATGCAGCAGGGAGTGCTGAATCTCACCGTGAGTTCTGCTTTTCATGAAGCAACCCATTAGATACATATTTAAACCTGATCAGTCTGACTGTATTGACCTCAAACACAATTAAAAAAAAAACACTTCTCCTCTCCGCCTTCACTCACTTCCTAACAGATGTGCTTTATCTTTTTGGCTACAGCAGGGATAGCCGTTTATGAGATGGAGCATGCAGGGGGAGAGATGGGTCTCCATATGCCGTGCAGAGCGGGATAAGCATTAACGAGCAGAGCTCTGCAGTGAAGCTGCCATAAAGCAGAACTTCCCGCAAGTTTCCTAGCTCTACTGTTAATCTCTCAGCCCCCCGGTCCTGTTACCCAGCCATTATAGCACTGCCCTAGGGCTGCAGGCTGCACATGGCTTTTGCAACAGTTGGGATGGAATGTGAGGTTTGATGTGAATGGAGGTGTGTCAAGGGAGTGAATCATCTATTACAATACACTAACCTTTATTAAAAAAGAATGTTTAATGCTTTAAAGGGGTCATAAAGAGGTCGGTTTAAAGCCCAAACCAAACTTGCCAGCAAAGACTTTCATGAAAAGATATTGTTAAAATAATAATGACTGTATAGGGATTACTGTATTACAGATCCAACAGCCTGAAGTGGCTTCATAGCGTAAGACCCTGTATAACATGGATGTGCATTTGTTATTGAAAGTAATTAAAATCTTAAAATCGAATTAAAAACCATTTAACAACTTTGCATAATTGTGTTTTGACTCTAGGGCTGGTCATTAATATTGCAGCTCGACAACACATCAGACAGTCAACAGGGCCAAATATTGCATTATGATTTAACGACACTCCTTCAGGGCAACAGAACTTTATTAAATTCTTTATCAAAATAAAGCTTTATTCATTACAGAAAACTCCCAAACCCCCATAACAGCGTAATTAATGCAGCCCCCAGCCTCTACATAAACAGCGACATAAATTAGAGTTGCACAGGCCTAAGTAGTTCCGGAATTTTTTGACCCAAGTAAACTCTTAAGTCAGCTAATTGGAAACACTCGAGAGGAGAGAACAGCCTCGTTTTGGTTAGAGAGCCCTAAATATAAGGATTACAGTAGAAGTACAAATGATGCTATTACGTGTTCCTCCACTAGGTGGCACACACCAATCAAAACATACAGTTGGTCAATCAATGTTTTACAAAAGCCATTAGAGGCATTGAATGGCCTTAGAAACATGCCCAAAGATTTTTGAAAGCAGAAAGTATTTTCTAGCTGACACCATCTGCTTTGTTGGCCATTCTTACATTGGGAAAACAACCAGAGGACGAGGATAGCAACAAAAAGCTGTTGCAAATGCTTTCTGAGAAATCAGGTTATTTTAATTGGTCTTAATTGTACTCAAACAATGGATCGCTTGAACCTAACAGTTCTTGGCAATTTGCAGTCACTTCGTCTCGGGAAAGGAGCATTCAGTGGCCAGCAACTCGTCTCGTTCACACTGTTCACACAGGGATGTTTTAATTAAATACAGAGCTGGAAAGAGTGTGTCAAACCCTCTAATAGACGTACACAAATACCAGGATAGATTTCACACAGCTAGAAACGAGATATTAAAAAGAATGAGCGGGTTACTAACTGGTCATAAACCTTGGTGATGCAGATAATCCTGCAGTGCAGTAAAGCCCAGAATATACTTGATTAAATATCAGCAGCACTGTTCTTATACTGTGGAGTGCTCAAATGCTTTGAGCACTACCCTACTAGAATCAACACTGATTGTTGGTTATATTTGCCCAGAGAGTGAGACTACAGGCCAACAGGATACCAAACAATAGCTTGATGGGAAGAGAGACAATGGTAATAGTTATGCCAGATGAATAAATCATTTATTCACCTAGACAAAGGATCAGCAACATGGCACAAATGATGTTGAATTGTTTTGTAAATAAACGCATAATGATTTAAGTATTGGTGACAATTTAATAAACATAACATAAAAGCTTCTGCCAAAACTACATCATTCAACCTGTTGAAACGACTGTGCATCTATCCCTGACAAGTTCATTTAATTCATTTCAAATTAAATATGCCCTCTGACTATTACAAATGATAAATTGAATTATTTACTGAACTTTAGTGTCTATCAAATTGCCATTGCCACTAAGAACACCACCTTACCTGTGGTGTGCACAACATATCGCCATCACAAGTTATCAGTTGATGGTTTTAAATTTGTGTCATTCGATATTGGATATATCTTAGCAAATCTTGTCCATTTTTTATACTGTAAATTATGATGTTGTGTGGTGCCTACATTCACGTGTAGCATTTAAAACTATTGATTTTAATTTTGTTCTAAAGTTTTATTTTTCATTTATTTGAATAATACGAAGATGTATAAATTGTATATTTTAAAAACATTGTATATAATAAAAAAAAAGTAAATTTTAAAAAATACCCCCCCCCCCTTTAATCTTCAATAAAGTCAAAGCTTTTATTCAGTCATTTACATTAGATGCACATCTAAGGCTGATGTCTACTAATGTGTAATATCCCTGTACTGAGAGCTCTCTTAAGTGAAAATGGCCATGGAAAACAACTGTAATTTAATCCCCCTTGCTTTAAAAGTTGACATTAACATGCCAAAATGCACATTCAGCTGTGATGTTATCTGCAACTCATATTAGCTAATATCAAACTGACAAACGTCCATTAATTTTCCATGGGAAAACAGCACAACACAGTTTGCAGAAAATGGCACTGCGACAGCCCTGCTGGGGAGTCTGGGGTGATGCCAGACGTGCCTGTTTGCTATCTCTGCAGAGATACTGCAGCAGGCCAAATATATCTGTGTATGCAACTGTAAAGTACATCATCATTTTTGCAATGAGGCAAAGTGGTAACATTCAGCAGAAGGGGTGGCCAACTCTTTGACTTCATTTTCAATCCATGGTTTATCTGAGTGTAGTGTTCAACTCAAATACAAATACGATTATTTGCACTCAGCCACCCTCAAATGTCACTTTCACTTTTAGGTTTCCTCCCCGTTCTCCCTCAACCTTTGTCCATGTCTTTTTCAGGCTTGACAATTCACTTCAACTTAGCATGTAGTCCAGTTATACAATTTCAGAGTTTAATCAGACCATAATCATACAGTGACCCAGTTATATAAGAACAATCCATAAGAATGGAAAAGTCATCATAACCAACATCTATTGAATTTCTATGCAAGATAATATCATGCATTCATAGTCAAGATAAGCAGTGTTAGCTCTAGATTCTGTATTAAAAAAAAACTCATGTACACTGTCAGTCAAAAGTTTGGACACACTTGGACTGATTTTGTTTCTTAAGATCTGAAAAACCTTTTCATATGAAAGTTGAAAATAATATTTCACCCAAAAATAAAAAGTATGTCTGTATATACCCTCGGGTCACTGCAAACTATTCATTTATTTTTATTTTTTCAAATTAAGGAACACAAGGAAAGTAGAACTTTTTGAAGGAATATTTATGCGCTTTATACAACAATAGTTTATAGAAACCACTTCTGTCAAACTCCATAAAGGACATAAAAAACACCATGAAAGTATCATGCATTATACATGTATGTGTTTAAGTATTGTAGTTTAAAAACAAGTTATCTTAAACCGTTGAAGTGCAGTAAGCAGCGAAAGACAACTCATTTTGCTATATGTGCGTGCTGTCAGAGACAGTGCTGCTCATAAAGCGCATGAGAACTAAACTGAGTGCTTTTTTGCCGCCTAATTGGGCTTGAATGGTGAAATATACATACAAATACATTGCAGACATGAGAGTGAGTAAATGCAGAATTTACATTTTTGGATGAACTGACCATTTACAGTTTGGGAAAAGTCATGTTGACGCAATACGATAGTAGTCTATCGGCACAACCCTAATTGAATCGTGACATTAGTGTATCGTTACACCCCTAGTATAATTTTCATAGTTCACTAGTATTCTAAAATGTGGAAAATAGAAAGAAACTTCTGATTGACAGCATAATTTATATTAGTTCCACTACAACTGGGATTCCCAAACTTTTTGTCAGGAATCCCTGACCTAAAATATTTACTGGCAAATGGCCAAACCCAATCTGTGAGCACTACTGATCTTTTTTTCTGTAACACACTTTAGCACTTAGATATATCATGTAACCATAACTTTCATTTACTCATCCTGTAGACATTTTGAACATTAAGATCCAAATGAAACTTTTCATTAGTTTAAAAGGTGCCTAGCTTACATAACCTATTTTACTTCACTAACCTCCAGGGACGTGCAGAGAGTTCCTCAGGGGCAGGGGCTCAAATGTAAGAAAGGGGCAATAGGTTAAAAAAAAAAAAAAAATTATATTAAATTAGTATATATATATATATATATATATATATATATATACACACACACACACACACACACACACACTCACCTAAAGGATTATTAGGAACACCTGTTCAATTTCTCATTAATGCAATTATCTAATCAACCAATCACATGGCAGTTGCTTCAATGCATTTAGGGGTGTGGTCCTGGTCAAGACAATCTCCTGAACTCCAAACTGAATGTCAGAATGGGAAAGAAAGGTGATTTAAGCAATTTTGAGCGTGGCATGGTTGTTGGTGCCAGACGGGCCGGTCTGAGTATTTCACAATCTGCTCAGTTACTGGGATTTTCACGCACAACCATTTCTAGAGTTTACAAAGAATGGTGTGAAAAGGGAAAAACATCCAGTATGCGGCAGTCCTGTGGGCGAAAATGCCTTGTTGATGCTAGAGGTCAGAGGAGAATGGGCCGACTGATTCAAGCTGATAGAAGAGCAACTTTGACTGAAATAACCACTTTGTTACAACCGAGGTATGCAGCAAAGCATTTGTGAAGCCACAACACGCACAACCTTGAGCCGGATGGGCTACAACAGCAGAAGACCCCACCGGGTACCACTCATCTCCACTACAAATAGGAAAAAGAGGCTACAATTTGCACGAGCTCACCAAAATTGGACAGTTGAAGACTGGAAAAATGTTGCCTGGTCTGATGAGTCTCGATTTCTGTTGAGACATTCAGATGGTAGAGTCAGAATTTGGCGTAAACAGAATGAGAACATGGATCCATCATGCCTTGTTACCACTCTGCAGGCTGGTGGTGGTGGTGTAATGGTGTGGGGGATGTTTTCTTGGCACACTTTAGGCCCCTTAGTGCCAATTGGGCATCGTTTAAATGCCACGGCCTACCTGAGCATTGTTTCTGACCATGTCCATCCCTTTATGACCACCATGTACCCATCCTCTGATGGCTACTTCCAGCAGGATAATGCACCATGTCACAAAGCTCGAATCATTTCAAATTGGTTTCTTGAACATGACAATGAGTTCACTGTACTAAAATGGCCCCCACAGTCACCAGATCTCAACCCAATAAAGCATCTTTGGGATGTGGTGGAACGGGAGCTTCGTGCCCTGGATGTGCATCCCACAAATCTCCATCAACTGCAAGATGCTATCCTATCAATATGGGCCAACATTTCTAAAGAATGCTTTCAGCACCTTGTTGAATCAATGCCACGTAGAATTAAGGCAGTTCTGAAGGCGAAAGGGGGTCAAACACAGTATTAGTATGGTGTGTATATATGTGTGTGTGTGTGTGTGTGTGTGTGTGTGTGTGTGTGTGTGTGTGTGTGTAAGAAAAGTTTGGATACTATTTTATGTTTTTGCAAGAAGCCTCTTATGCTCATCAAGCCTGCATTTATTTACTTAAATTGCAGCGCAGAAGCTGTGCCTATGGAGAGCGGGAGCAGCGCGCGCCCATTGTGCTTTCACACTGCCAGCGTTTGTCGCGTACAGCTGAACCGCGGCTTCTAAACTGCAAATACAGACGAATATCGTCCATTCTGTCACATTTTACAAGTTTACAAGTGAAGTGTGCCGTGTGTTTCACAATCACCATATGACATCCAGCGTTGTGAAAAAGTTTTTGCCCAAACTTCAAAGGCCCGTTTAAATGATTAAAACTAGAGGTATATCTTAACTTTAAGGTTACTTTTATCATGTAAACTACCTATATACAGCATGTTATATGCATATGTGTTTGGGACAGAGGGGAACACGGTCGCATTTGCAGCAGATATGCTGCCCATCATAAATCAAAGCACGAGAATGACAGGGGTCGGAGGAGAACACCGGAAAAGGTAACAGAATGGATATTTGTCTATATTTGCACTACATAAGCCGCGGTTCAGCTGCGCGTGACAAACGCTGCCAGTGTGAAAGTATAATAGGTGCGCGCTGCTCCCGCTCTCCATACGCACAGCTTCTGCGCTGCACCGCACTGCTTGCGCGTGCAGTGTGAAACCAGCGTTGTGTAAGTGAATGTCGTGATATTACTGATCATGTGAAGATTTTACAGCGCCGCCGCTGAATACATTGTAGGGGAAACACTGGACTTTGTATTTTAAAATTATTTATTTACTTTAAATGTTACATTTTTCATCAAGAAATTATTAGCTTTATCAACTCACAACCCTCCTGCAGTTCCCTCATAAACCCCAGTTTAAGGAAAACCCTGAACTCCAACATTAATCATGGCTTGCATGGTGCACTATAGGCTTGCCCTGAATATTCCTGAATTCAAGACAAAAAGATTGCAATTTCTAATAACTGAAAAACGCAGTTTAACGGGTTTCATCATCGCAGATAATGTAATTGTTTCTGGTGTGCCTTGTGGCTTGAGTTTAGTTTTAATTTAGAAATGTGCAGAGTGACTAAAGCTGAATAGACTCTAGAGATGAATGATAACTTTGCTGCTAAAACAAAGACTTTATTATGTGCCAAGCTGTCCTCTCACCACATCACACGACCAACCAAGGTCACTCTTTTTGTGTCACAAGAACTTGTCAACAGTTCTTGTACAAATCACTATTGCAAAGTATGTAGCACAATGAACCTTTTGAACCAAGCAACAAATCTCACAAGATTTTTTTTGAACATTTTAACCTCAAACATACATCACATATTTAAAAAAATAAATAAATAAATAATAATAATAATAATAATAATAATATATAGCACTGCTGATTTGGGAAGTCTGCTCAATAAAAACAAAGCCTACCATTAACCTAGGGCAAGTGCAGTTTGATGAATGCACAAATAATTATACATGTGGGAGGAAGGTAATCATATTCAGTGTAACTATAATACCATTTAATGAACAATAATCCTCTACAGTAAATTACTGACAGAAAACAGCAAGTTAAACTGAGGTATTTGATCTTTCCTCTTGACCAAGAAGAGTGAGCTTGAGTTCAGCTTACTAATGGACTGATCACAGTTTCAAGATAGTAAATGTAGGCTAGTCCTTAACCTCAAAAAAATTAAGCTTCATCTCTTCCTGACGTACGCATCTTGTGCTATTCCACAATTTAGAAATTCCATAAACTTATTTCCAAGTGAAACAAGATATTCGGGGGGGGGTAAATAAATTTAAGACAGGACTTTATCAACAAAAAAAAGTAAAAAGTTATACGAGAATGGAGCCTACTGGTTTAAGAGGAGGCGTTTACAAAAAAAAAAAAAAAGCACAGGTGACCATCAGAATAGGAAGGTTGATTCAAAGGCAGAGCATGTTATTAGATTAATCCATTAAGGATCATCAAAAACGTATTATTTATTAGTTATATTTATTTATTATATAACTTATTAAGAAAAAACTTTCATTACAATAGCATGCAACAGTGAATCGGTCATAGTATAACCAAGAATATGCATTAACAAAATAAACAGTCAATCTTGTTTTCATGTTAAATGTAACTTTAAAGATGTAAGATTTTAACTCTATTACAGCCTAGTTATTTTATACCAAGAAGTGGTTGCTTGCGTTGTCTGTTTAGCACCTGTCTTATTTTAGCTCAGAACCATCATTGCGGACTAAATCTGACTGTACATGCTTCTAGATGCCCTTGACTTAATGAACAGACCCTTTCTCTGTTAATACAGTGGGGAGAACAAGTATTTGATACACTGCCGATTTTGCAGGTTGCCCACTTACAAAGCATGTAGAGGTCTGTAATTTTTATCATAGTACACTTCAACTGTGAGAGACGGAATCTAAAACAAAAATCCAGAAAATCACATTGTATGATTTTTAAATAATTAATTTGCATTTTATTGCATGACATAAGTATTTGATCACCTACCAACCAGTAAGAATTCCGGCTCTCACAGACCTGTTAGTTTTTTTTTAAGAAGCCCTTCTGTTCTCCACTCATTACCTGTATTAACTGCACCTGTTTGAACTCGTTACCTGTATAAAAGACACCTATCCACACACTCAATCAAACAGACTCCAACCTCTCCACAATGGCCAAGACCAGAGAGCTGTGTAAGGACACCAGGGATAAAATTGTAGACCTGCACAAGGCTGGGATGGGCTACAGGACAATAGGCAAGCAGCTTGGTGAGATGGCAACAACTGTTGGCGCAATTATTAGAAAATGGAAGAAGTTCAAGACGACGGTCAATCTCCCTCGGTTTGGGGCACCATGCAAGATCTCACCTCGTGGGGCATCAATAATCATGAGGAAGGTGAGGGATCAGCCCAGAACTACACGGCAGGACCTGGTCAATGACCTGAAGAGAGCTGGGAGCACAGTCTCAAAGAAAACCATTAGTAACACACTATGCCGTCATGGATTAAAATCCTGCAGCACACGCAAGGTCCCCCTGCTCAAGCCAGCGCATGTCCAGGCCCGTCTGAAGTTTGCCAATGACCATATGGATGATCCAGAGGAGGAATGGGAGAAGGTCATGTGGTCTGATGAGACAAAAATAGAGCTTTTTGGTCTAAACTCCACTCGCCGTGTTTGGAGGAAGAAGAAGGATGAGTACAACCCCAAGAACACCATCCCAACCGTGAAGCATGGAGGTGGAAACATCATTCTTTGGGGATGCAAAGGGGACAGGACGACTGCACCGTATTGAGGGGAGGATGGATGGGGCCATGTATCGTGAGATCTTTGCCAACAACCTCCTTCCCTCAGTAAGAGCATTGAAGATGGGTCGTGGCTGGGTCTTCCAGCATGACAATGACCCAAAACACACAGCCAGGGCAACTAAGGAGTGGCTCCGTAAGAAGCATCTCAAGGTCCTGGAGTGGCCTAGCCAGTCTCCAGACCTGAACCCAATAGAAAATCTTTGGAGGGAGCTGAAAGTCCGTATTGCCCAGCGACAGCCCCGAAACCTGAAGGATCTAGAGAAGGTCTGTATGGAGGA
The DNA here is from genome assembly GCA_039654105.1 of Coreius guichenoti. Taxonomy (NCBI): domain Eukaryota; kingdom Metazoa; phylum Chordata; class Actinopteri; order Cypriniformes; family Gobionidae; genus Coreius; species Coreius guichenoti. Next base: position 22,011,355 of record CM077173.1, on the reverse strand, counting down.
GTGGGCCAAAATCGCTGCTGCAGTGTGTGCAAACCTGGTCAAGAACTACAGGAAACGTATGATCTCTGTAATTGCAAACAAAGGTTTCTGTACCAAATAATAAGTTCTGCTTTTCTGATGTATCAAATACTTATGTCATGCAATGAAATGCAAATTAATTACTTAAAAATCATACAATGTGATTTTCTGGATTTTTGTTTTAGATTCCGTCACTCACAGTTGAAGAGTACCTATGATAAAAATTACAGACTTCTACATGCTTTGTAAGTGGGCAACCTGCAAAATCGGCAGTGTGTCAAATACTTGTTCTCCCCACTGTACATCTGCCCAAACAAAGCTGCACTGTTCTCAACATGCATAGACATATTTGAATGAAGTGAACATGCTAGCATCTAAAACAAATATTTAAAAAACAATATTATTTAGCATAAAAAAAGATATTATAAACCTGCACAACGCAGGAATGACTGATGACTTCAAAATACTGGAGGGGCCCTCATCAAACAAACCATTCCAAGAGCTCTATTGCCTTAACATGGGAAAAATCTTTAGTGTGTTGGTTATTTTAAGAAAACTGAGCCAATGTTTGGTGTGAACAGCTTTCTTTGGACAGTCATCCCATGTGATTGATTCAAGACAGAAAATCCCCTCAGAAATGACATCATTAAGTATTCTGAGCTCCAATTCAACTGATATGGCCCCCTCATGTCATGTGACAATGTGAGCATTATGAAGAGAGTGTTGGAAACTTGCCAGAAACATCTGTTTGAAAGGGTGATGTCAGAATCATTCCCCAGTGTAACTAAAGCACTTCCTTTCTTCACTTCCTGTGGCACTGAGACACTCAACATGTGTTCCATTTCCTGTAGGTTCTCTGAGATGCCCCACACCCCCTCTTTGAGTTTAAAATGGCCAGCTATTGGGTTCAAAAGTGAGACCACATTGAAAATTATGGGATTCTAATTTAAACCTGTAAGTTTATTTATTTTAATAAATTAGAAATGCTGACTTGACTAACTGAAATAAAATAAGTTTACACACAGAGAAAAAAGGTGTCAAAATTGTACCTTTAGGGGTACAACAGCTTATCACTGGGCAGTACCCTTAAAAGGACATCTTTGTACCTTTTTTACTCCTAAAAGGTGCATATATAATAGTACCTTAGAGTACAAATAAACTCAGCAAAAAAGAAACGTCCCTTTTTCAGGACTGTGTATTTCAACAATACTGTTGTAAAAATCCAAATAACTTTACAGATCTTCATTGTAAAGGGTTTAAACAATGTTTTCCATGCATGTTCAATTAACCATAATCAATTAATTAACATGCACCTGTGGAATGGTCGTTAAGACCTTAACAGCTTACAGAGAGTAGGCATTTAAGGTCACAGTTCTAAAAACGCAGGACACTAAAGAGACTTGTCTACCGACTGTGAAAAACACCCAAAGAAAGATGCCCAGGGTCCCTGCTCATCTGCGTGAACGTGCATTAGGCATGCTGCAGGGAGGCATGAGGACTGCTGATGTGGCTAGGGCAATAAATTGCCATGTCCGCACTGTGAGACGCCTAAGACAGCGCTACAGGGAGACAGGAAGGACAGCTGATCATCCTCGCAGTGGAAGACCACGTGTAACAACACCTGCACAGGATCGGTACATCCGAATATCACACCTGCGTGACAGGTACAGGATGGCCACAACAACTGCCCGAGTCACACCAGGAACACACAATCCCTCCATCAGTGCTCAGACTGTCCGCAATAGGCTGAGAGAGGCTGGACTGAGGGCTTGTAGGCCTGTTGTAAGGCAGGTCCTTACCAGACATCACCAGCAACAACGCCACCTATGGGCACAAACCCACCTTCGCTGGACCAGACAGGAGTGGCAAAAAGTGCTCTTCACTGATGAGTCACGGTTTTGTCTCACCAGGGGTGATGGACGGATTCGTGTTTATCGTCGAAGGAATGAGCGTTACACCGAGGCCTGTACCCTGGAGCGGGATCGATTTGGAGGTGGGGGGTCCGTCATGGTCTGGGGCGGTATATCACATCACCATCGGACTGAGCTTGTTGTCATTGCAGGCAATCTCAATGCCTTGCAGTACAGGGAAGACATCCTCCTCCCTCATGTGGTACCCTTTATGCATGCTCATCCGGACATGATCCTCCAGCAGGACAACGCCACCAGCCATACTGCTCGTTCTGTGCGTGAGTTTCTGCATGACAGCAATGTCAGTGTTCTGCCATGGCCAGCGAAGAGCCCGGATCTCAATCCCATTGAGCACGTCTGGGACCTGTTGGATCGCAGGGTGAGGGCTAGGGCCATTCCCCCCAGAAATGTCCAGAAACTTGCAAGTGCCTTGGTGGAAGAGTGGGGTAACATCTCACAGCAAGAACTGACAAATTTGGTCCAGTCCATGAGGAGGAGATGCACTGCAGTACTTCAAGCAGCTGGTGGCCACACCAGATACTGACTGGTACTTTTGATTTTGAGCCTCCCTTCATTCAGGGACACATTATTCTATTTCTGTTAGTCACATGTCTGTGAAACATTTTTAGTTTATGTCTTATGGTGTTGACTCTTTTAGTGTTCATACAAATATTTACACACATTAAGTTTACTGAAAGTAAAAACAGTTGAAAGTCAGAGGACGTTTCTTTTTTTGCTGAGTTTACATACCTTAAGGTACTACTATGAACCTTTTTGTGGTAAAAAAGGTACAAAGATGTCCTTTTAAGCGTACTGCCCCAGTGGCAAGCTGTTGTACCCCTAAAGGTACAATGACACCTTTTTTCTGTGTGTAAGTACTAAAACTACAATTAAAACTAAAATAAAATCTAAATAAAAATAAATTTTAAACTAATAAAATGACAAAAGCACCTACAATTACTAAAATTAACACTAAAACTGAGAATATAAAAGCCAATTCAAAATATTAATAAATACTATAATACTATATAAATTATAATAAAATAATACTGCATCACATGATTATCAGGTTGTTTTACAAACTTATGGAGTCATTCAATTAAGAAAAATAAACCAAATACAAAGACATTCCAAAATTCATGTTAATGTTTCATTCAAATCATGCAGATAATATAACTTGTAAATAAAAAAAAAAATAAACAGAATAATTTTCTTAGATTTTAAAAGCATGGTCTCAGACTTTTGAACCCCATTGCATATGCTTGTACAATGCTAACCTCAAAAGTTTTACGAGAGCAGTCATACCTGCAAACAAACAAAACCACAAAGTATTGTTCTATGTGGTTGATATTATTAACCTGATGTTCCAGCCACAACGTCTATGTTTGACACTGTGAATGCAGCACCCCTGTTTAACTCATGACCGTTCATCTGTGTAAGCCACAAAAGCAGATCTACCTCAGTGAACTTCTCACTTACAGTAAGCTGACTTATGCTTGAACTGCATGTGACAACATTTAAGATGACCATTATTAACTGCTTGACAGCATGGGAATAAAAGTGCCCAAGTTCCAAGATACATTGCTTGTTTAGTGCTGTACACATACAGATTGTCATTCATTATACAGTGGGGAGAACAAGTATTTGATACACTGCCGATTTTGCAGGTTTTCCTACTTACAAAGCATGTAGAGGTCTGTAATTTTTATCATAGGTACACTTCAACTGTGAGAGACGGAATCTAAAACAAAAATCCAGAAAATCACATTGTATGATTTTTAAATAATTAATTTGCATTTTATTGCATGACATAAGTATTTGATCACCTACCAACCAGTAAGAATTCCGGCTCTCACAGACCTGTTTGAACTCGTTACCTGTATAAAAGACACCTGTCCACACACTCAATCAAACAAACAGACTCCAACCTCTCCACAATGGCCAAGACCAGAGAGCTGTGTAAGGACATCAGGGATAAAATTGTAGACCTGCACAAGGCTGGGATGGGCTACAGGACAATAGGCAAGCAGCTTGGTGAGAAGGCAACAACTGTTGGCGCAATTATTAGAAAATGGAAGAAGTTCAAGATGACGGTCAGTCTCCCTCGGTCTGGGGCACCACGCAAGATCTCACCTCGTGGGGCATCAAGGATCATGAGGAAGGTGAGGGATCAGCCCAGAACTACACGGCAGGACCTGGTCAATGACCTGAAGAGAGCTGGGACCACAGTCTCAAAGAAAACCATTAGTAACAAACTACGCTGTCATGGATTAAAATCCTGCAGCGCACGCAAGGTCCCCCTGCTCAAGCCAGCGCACGTCCAGACCCGTCTGAAGTTTGCCAATGACCATCTGGATGATCCAGAGGAGGAATGGGAGAAGGTCATGTGGTCTGAGGAGACAAAAATAGAGCTTTTTGGTCTAAACTCCACTCGCCGTGTTTGGAGGAAGAAGAAGGATGAGTACAACCCCAAGAACACCATCCCAACCGTGAAGCATGGAGGTGGAAACATCATTCTTTGGGGATGCTTTTCTGCAAAGGGGACAGGACGACTGCACCGTATTGAGGGGAGGATGGATGGAGCCATGTATCGCGAGATCTTGGCCAACAACCTACTTCCCTCAGTAAGAGCATTGAAGATGGGTCGTGGCTGGGTCTTCCAGCATGACAACGACCCGAAACACACAGCCAGGGCAACTAAGGAGTGGCTCCATAAGAAGCATCTCAAGGTCCTGGAGTGGCCTAGCCAGTCTCCAGACCTGAACCCAATAGAAAATCTTTGCAGGGAGCTGAAAGTCCGTATTGCCCAGCGACAGCCCCGAAACCTGAAGGATCTATAGAAGGTCTGTATGGAGGAGTGGGCCAAAATCCCTGCTGCAGTGTGTGCAAACCTGGTCAAGAACTACAGGAAACGTATGATCTCTGTAATTGCAAACAAAGGTTTCTGTACCAAATATTAAGTTCTGCTTTTCTGATGTATCAAATAATGTCATGCAATAAAATGCAAATTAATTACTTCAAAATCATACAATGTGATTTTCTGGATTTTTGTTTTAGATTCCGTCACTCACAGTTGAAGAGTACCTATGATAACAATTACAGACTTCTACATGCTTTGTAAGTGGGCAAACCTGCAAAATCGGCAGTGTATCAAATACTTGTTCTAATGATGAATTTAAACAACCTTGACAAGTCACGGCCAAACAAACACTAGAGTCAATATTTTTAACTTGTCCTGGGAGAACAGACTGGCCAAAAACCTTCAAAGTCCCAACAGAGAGTTGTTACATTTGTTCTAGGGAAACTAACAACAGTTGCCTCAGATAAGTTTTCTCACGAGAAAAAAAGCTACGGTCATTTGAATAACTTCTACAACACACCCAAGCTGATCAAAACTATCCTACACTGATTTTTAATTGCACCACAGCACTGACTTTTACACATCTTCATGTGAACAAAACAGCAGTGCTGAGGAATGATTCAAGTCGGTTTCAAACTTTTAATCTGCCCATTCACACCTCTGTTTTGACTAATGATGAACAACCAAGGCCTCCACACCGCCTCCCATCCAATTCAGCTCTGCCTCTTCCTTTATTAAAGCACAGGTAGATAATCTACATTTTCAGGGTCACTGGCTTTCATAACAAACACAGTGTACGTCACTTCAGTCACTTACAGCACGACCACACGAGGACATGCTGTACAAATCGTCTGCACTAATCTGCGCTCCGTTATGGTATGTTACATAACAGCAGCCAGGCTTTTATTCTATTTTAGGAGTTTCATTCATTTGCAATGGAATTTAATGGAGGTAAACTTCCATTTATTCTGTACTCAGGAATGCCTTTTGAGGAAACGCGCTGGTCAGAATTCCACTTCCATGACTTCATAAGACTCAGCTAGAAGACTAGTGAGGAATTCATTCCATAAATGCAAAACCCGCATTATTTCACACTTAAAGTCGAGTGCATAAAAAGAACCGACTAACAGAATAACAAACTTTGGTGTGTCAACATTGCATTAAGAAAACTGACCAGAACTTGAAGTGCCAAAACTGTGTTTGTCTTTATTTGTGCCATCAACAGAAGCTCCATGATGTCATTCCCTCTCTAAATGCTGTAAACAAACGCTGCATTCTTAGTCCTTCCTCTTGCCTCTTTTCTCTCCCAGTGGGTCTGATCTTGGGGCAGACTGTAAAGATTAGCCCCAGTGCATTACAGAAACCTAACGTTCTGTGATAATGCTTAGCATGCTCAAGGGGTTATAACCTTTCTCTAATCCAGCTTAGGACAGATTTATCATAAAACCAGAGATGGCTCTCATTCAAACTAATATACATACATATTCAATGCTGAAATCTACTGGCAACACATAAGTTTCCCATAAATTGTGTCCACCCCCATGGTTAGGCCCATTTACAATAAGGTCATCAGATCTGTTGGTCGCTAGTAGGCGTTTCCTAACGTTATTGGTGGTTTGCTGCATAACTGCTCACAGCTTTTTACAATCTTTAAATGTATTGACAGTTTAAAAAGAAAAAAAAAAATTCTATTTTGACAGCGAGACAGCTTTTTTTTAAACTAATAATTAGTGGTCAAATGATTTGGATTTTTGATGGCCGCTGGTGCTGTCGATATTTTAGAGAGCAGCGCCACCAATGGCCGATATAAAGCATGTATACACACATATATATATATATATATATATATATATATATGTATATGTGTGTGTGTGTGTGTGTGTGTGTGTGTGTGTGTGTGTGTGTGTGTGTGTGTGTGTGTATGCATGTATGAAATTTAAATTTTACTTATACAACGGGGCTGTTAAATGCTTGAATCTAATTGGTTGACGAACATTCTAAGGTGTGCACAACAAAAGTAGCCTAGTTCCAGGCAGGTCTTGACCGCATTACAGTTCCATATCACTACGCCAAATGATTTCAGTTGTTTCAAATGTCTTTACAGCCTACAACAACAAAAAACCAAAACCCACAATGACACAGTAAATAAATATAGTAAACAATAGGATAAAAACGACAAATTATTTCCATGTTTTTTGGCACAAAATCACATTTTATTATGTATGGAAAGCACATACTCTCTTTCTCCTGCTCTCTCTGCTCTCCCACTCAAACGCACACATACAGTACGGACACACACTTGCACAGAAACGTGTTGTCAGCACTGCTCTGATGATTTTATCAGTAAAATAGTTTAGCAAGTTTAGTTTAGAAGTAATAACGACACTGTTCTTACAGTTTTGTATTAGTAGACGCTGCTGCCGAACGAAAGAGACGCAAAGACTGAGGTAATTCACATACGCTTCTTTGACAAAACCTGACAAATGTCTTGAAATAAATCATCTGAATAATGTTTTTAGGTCTGTTAACCATAGTATAAGCAGAATAATTGACTCCGGAATCTATTTGGAAAATATTAATTTGATAAAAAAAAATAAGGCTGTCAAATAAACAGAGTTAACTTTTTCATATAGTATTTTTCAAACAGTGTAAGAAGATAAAAAGGATGTAACTAACCAACAGTACACTTAGTAATCTGGTAAACTAGTAATCTGTGCACTATGAATAATTTTCTCAAATAAAGTCCAGGTAATGCCAATTTTACATACATAATAGTAGGGGTGTGACGAGATCTCGCAATATTAATAATGTGACAAGATTTCTCATCAAAGTGAAAAGCTTTCTCGCGATATCGCCATGACGGAGTGTGAGGATGAAATTCGCATAGAACATGCCACCGCTATGTTTACATTACATAACAGTGTGCACCGCGGCACTGCCTACAATGTTATGCTTTTTTTATAGAAATAAAAAAAAATTCAGTTGTATAATGGTTGCTTCAATTGTAAACTATTGTAAACATCTGCTCTGCTCATCCAGAGTTGCACACAGTGCAGCAGGAATCACAGTTCACTGATCACGTAACAAGAGTAAAGCGAGATGACTGACAACAGAATGTCTTATCTTGTAGAATGCGTGCTCAGCGCCACCGCTCCCTATACATACAGAGTATGTGCAATTGTGAATTTGTGAAAGTAAAACACATACAATAGCCTGTCTCCCAATATCAAATCTATCTTAGTCTGGGCTGTGTAGTTGTAACCACCTCTTAACTCTGGTCTCTGTTTGAATATTGAGAGAGCACTTTGATTATGGTTGCACTTATTGTTTGCACTTAATACGACTAAGAAAAAACTGTGTTGTTTACTTTTGTTATTTATACTGTTTTTATTTCTGTTTTATTTATACTGTTTTTATTACAGCCTCAATGAGAAGTTCTGAAAGCTCATAATTCATGTACAGAAAGGTATGAAGTAGGGCTGCACAATTAATCAAATTTCTAATCGCGATTATGTAATTACAGATGCCACGATTACGTAATTGTTCAAAGCCGCGATTACAAAAAATAATTCCACTTACATTATTCTGCGTGCTTAAGAGGTGTGTTTAGAGCATGTTACATTGTAAGAGGCGAATCATGACTACTTGAGTAGGGACTAACCCAGCACAATAGGAACTACCAGTGACGTAAGTGACTGGTCAAACACATGCGAAACACCAGCATTCGCCATTTTTAAAAAGCCGTGTACACAGCCTATATATAAACTCCATGAACTAACTAACATGGAAAACAGTGATAGATGGACCTCTCAACCTTTATGCTAAGGAGAAAATCCAACACAACTTTGAGGGGAGCAAGCAAAACATGATTATGTATTTCTGCTCAGCTAGTGACACTGGACATCAACCACATGGCAAATGCTAATACTTTTTCATATAATGTCTACTTTCTTTGTATAACAGTTCTACCTAATAACATATTAGACAGGACTGTTAAACAGATCGTAAGCTAATTAAGACGGAGAATGTGAGCGCTGTGTGCTCAGACTCTGGCGTTCTCAGTGCCGTCAAAATAAATGTCCGCCGCGCCGTCAGAATAAAAGTAAAAAAAACAAGTGCGGCTTACGTCACTTCAGAGTTACTGGCGATATGAATGCAACCTTGAAAATGACCCTAGGGGAATATTTAAGGTGCGTTCCATTCCACCGTAAGTGGACCGTGAAGTGGACTTCACAGGGTATTCCGCCATCTTAAGTGAGATCCCAATCCGAAGAGAGCGAACATGTTCAGTTCGAAGGGCACTGCGAATGGCGTAGGGAAGAAGGGAACATCGATAGATCACTTCACAGAAAGTGCAGAGTGAAAATCACCCAACTGTCATTGCGCGTCGCGTCACCAGTCTGAACTAACGATGGAGTAGAGCTGTTGGAAGAGTTTTTAAACGGCTCTGCCATGGAGAGTTCACGTATGCATTTGAATATTCATAGTTATTATTATACAAACTTGAGTATTTATGAATGGTTATGGCAATGACTGTTACATTCGCATATTCTATTGCATGAATATGTAAACAAACTAAAAGTGTTGAGAAGCAGCTGAGGCCTGTCATTTTTTTATATTTTACTTTATTTTCCTCAGGAACATTTTTTTTTTAAGAAGAAACCAAACCAATGTATAGTTGACATTTGAAGATTAATGCTACAGAAAAGCAATAAAAGTTTTTCAGGAAGAGTGTTTTCAGCTTGTTTTTTATTTTTATATAAAAAATATGGCATGCAGTTGCTTCAAACAATGGTATAAAGCTATTCAAAACATCATTCAATGTAAATTGTGATAATCGTATTTAATAAATCGCAATTACAACTTCAAGGGAATAATCGACAATTAGGATTTTTGTCATAATCGTGCAGCCCTAGTCTGAAGAGACTAAGGTGTGAAATCATACAGGATTAGCTAGAAAATTAACTCAACTGACTAAAAAAGCTAGTCAGTTGAGTTTGTGGCAAAACCTTTTACAGTGCTTGTATATTGTTATCTTTCAATGCATATGATAATTCATACTCAGAATGTAAAACTGAAATGACATTCATTACAAGATGATTAGTTAAAACATTTCAAAATGCACCTGCAGACCAAGAATTTAAAATTGGCCACTCATGCGTGTCCAGTGACGGCAGCACTGTCCTCCTGTCTGCATCCAATTCACACAACTTGGACATGACAGTATTTGAAAAAAGTATAAGTATAAATCATTTGCCTTTCAATTATTAGACAGAACTGAATGTCAGTAAACCAATGAAGATGGAGAAAAGGACCTCCTGTGCATCTCTGCTCAGGTGCTGGGGGTCCACATAAAACCCCCACTTATGACATTACAACTTATCGCTGATTCCAATCATTTAAAAAATTCCAAATAAAACTACTGAAAAATATACCACTATAAAAGTAAAGAAAAAAAACATTTTTTGCCATTCAATCAATCAATCAATCAAATCATCAAACCGATTAAAAAAAAAATCATATTAATTAAATATTTTTGTAAATAGACTGCAGCAATTAAGATTTTGTCAGAACCTCTAGTAAATTACATGTTATTTTGTTTAGTTGTCTATTCAGAATCGCGGGAGAATAGTGATATCTATTTTAAACAAAAAAATGTGACTCAATTTATCCAGAATCGTGCAGCTCTATACAACGACTGAATCTGATATTAACATGATGCAGCAATTTTATTATATCCACACGAATCAAACAAAACAGTGGAATCACTTCTCTCCACTTTGTCAAGTTGCTAGACACGCCTGCATTCTATGGCCAATGAATGCTGTCACTCAAATTGCCAACTCCCAGACAAAGAATGAATTTTGGTTGCTTTGTGGATGCAAGTTACTGTAAGTGTGGTTTTAGTGCATAAATATTTGTGCATAATTCCAATTTAACAAAAAATCTCATTTACCACAAATCATCTCAGCCTACCTCCAAATCTGTTATCAATGCTGTGTCAGCACTCTTAAGAATCTGAGATTTTTCTTAAAGTGCCTATTATGGTTTTTCGAATATTACCTTTCATGCAGTGTGTAATATAGCTGTTTGTGAATGTAAACGTTAATCATATTACTGCTAATCAGCTGTGGACCCATTATTGCCTTAAATTGTGTTGATTAATGCAGATTCTCTATCATTCTTATTACTTTGAGTAACGATAAAGGATGGAGCAAATTTTGGTTTACAAACTGTAATGTTTTATCAGTCATTCATGTTTGTGCTCAGCTAACGTATACGGTTTTTGTTTGGGTAAGTGTTAACTATTTAGCTGTGGGCCCGGTTCGCTTACATAAGTAATACAAAATGTTCTTTCTCTGAGTCTTTATTTTTATAAAAGAGTGGAGCACTGTCCACGGTACACTGTATACCCTAACGCTCACAATAATTAATTAGTTTGAGTAGAACTCAAATTAAACAAATTAGTTCAAACAAATTAACTTAGTATGAGTATTTAGAACTTTCTTTTTCTTTTGAGTTCACAAAACTGTTACATTTTATGTAATCTGAATTGTTTCATTGTTTTGAGTTCTATGAACTAGACAAACTTAAATTTAACTGTAACTGGGCTAGGATTTATATTTCCCAGCATGCTTTGCCATGACACTCAAAAGGGAGAGTAAAGGCTCAAATTAAGTGTTATATAAAGTTTTTCTGTGCAAGATTAATGTTAAGGTGGAGATTTAGTAGTGTTTAATGTTTTGCTATGTTAGTTTAGAAGAGTTTATGTTATGTTGGGTTTTTTGTAGGGTTACCATCATGGTGATGAGTGGAGCATGAGCTCAGTTTGAGAACAGATACAGTATGTTAAATGTTCTTTGTTGCTGTACTCATTCAGCAAGTGCTATGCTATGCTAATGCTATCAAAGCATTTGGGTATCAATTAGCAAGGTAGCATTTATTGAATTAGCTAGTTAAAGCTAGTCAAGTTTCCACTTCTAAAAATATTTAAGTTGATCATTTTAATTTAAATGCAAGAATAGCTTACTCAAATATTTGAGCAGTTAAATGTACAAGTACAGAATAAAAATCTGCAAGTTCTGCTTACTTAAACTTTAAATTTCTTAACTAAAAAATTTTAATGTAACCGATTGCCTCAATTTTTTTGAGTTTTGCCAGCTTATTCGGGTTTCTTACAGTGTGTACAATCTGTAAGGAAGCATCCGGAGCTGAAATTCAGATACGGTAATGGGCATTTCGTTTAGGTCACAAGCTGTAGGCGCGGTAGACCAATCACAACAGACTGGGCCATCTGACCAATCAGAGCAGAGTAGACTCACAGAAAGGAGGGGTTTAGAGACACGTTCTGAATCGAACAAATCGTTTTAATGAGAAATTAGTTGATATTAAATGTATATTATGAGAAAATGAAAGTGTTTTTTGACCTTGGATGCATGTAAATCTGTTGTAGGAAACCTCCAAAACAAAATTATGAACCTTTCAAATAGCATAATAGGGGCACTTTAACATTTGCTGAAACTTTGTTACATAAAGTATTATCCTTCCCTCCAGTCTGAAGTGCTGCCCCGCTTAAAGCTGTCACAGACATGCACTCCATTCTATCTATCCCAAAAACTCTACTATCCAGAGAAATCATACAATAAACTACAACCAAATATGCCACCGTGTCTGTTACACATCTACTGACAAACAAATGCATTCCCTGCAATTTACCATAATAGGTGCTATAGAGACAAACTTGTTGCAGAGAAAAAGCTAAAAAGACAGGATTCAAACTTCACCACCCTTTAGGTGCATGAGCTCCTTGTTTTTCAGAAAGCTATTGTGTAATAGCAGAAGTTCTGGACGTCTTATGTGCGCAGAAAAGTTAGGCAACAGAGAACATGCCTGGCACCAAATCAGCAACAGGATGCGCAATAGTGAGATCACTAGTATAAGAGAGAGTGACATCAGTGTTAAGGATTGACTCGAAAAGGCTGGGTCATCTGTGAGTGTGTGGAAGCCTCAACATCCACTAGTACAGTGATTCTCGATTCTCATTTATTTTTTTCCGCAAATAGCAATTTCTCAGCAATATCTATCTGTTAACAATTTAGTTCTTGTAGAGCTTGACATAACTAAAAACATTTACACTACCATTTAAAAGTTTAGGGTCATTAAGATTTTGTTTGTTTTTTGGAAAAATTAATACTTGCTAATTAATACTAATACTTACTGATTAAAAGTGACAGTAGACTTTTGCATCGTTACAAAAAAATCTCTCACATAAATGTTGATCCTTTGAAAGAATCCTGGGGGGGAAACGATTTGCACAAAAAACACTGATATTGATAACAATAAGAAATTTTTCTTGAGCACCAAATCAGCACATGAGCATGATAATATGAAGCTTTGCCATCACAGAAATAAATAATATTCTAAAATAGAATAGAAAATAGTTAATGTAAACTGTAATAATATTTCACAATATTACTCTTTTAACTGAGCATACGAGACTTCTTTCAAAAACATTAAATAAAAACTCTAATCAACCCCAAACTTTAAAACACTGTATTCATTACAGAAATTATGGCATTCCCATTACACTTTTAAAATTCTGTCATATCCAGTATCCAGGTTTTTCAAAACTGTGGGAGCCCTGGTTCTTAAAAATTACAGTTGTTAAGTTGCCGTTTTAGCTTATTTTAAACAAACACCCTTAAAGCATCTTGCGGTGCCCTTGTAGGCCTGGCTCCCTGGATGAGAACCACTGCACTAGTAGACAAAGGGTGCGTCTCAATCAGCTCCCTAGGTCGTGAATCAGTATATCTCGGGCACTGCTAAGGACCCTGACTCACTACACATTGGGACAATAGGCAGGTTTCCATTACATATTTGCATAAAACTTTCGCGATATTTTCTAAATGTCGATAAAAAACTATTTCCATTAGGCATTTCCATTAACCGATGTTATGCGACTAAAGCGTAATTTTTTTCTTCTCACGATAACTCATTCCAAAAATTATGCCATTATTTTTAATCAAAGGAGACATAGGCGTGTTATCCAAGCATAAATGGCAAAGAAAGCCCCTTATACTTGGGAACGGTCACATATGAGGTTTTTCTCCCTCATATCTGCTTTGAGGTCTTGATAAATTGTGGCATTTCTTTGTTGTTTAGAATCCAGTATTCCCGTAATTCTTTTGTCTTTTATGATAAAAAAAAAAACTGTCTCGTCTTCTGTCCAAACATACTGCACCACCTACGCCAGGTGACCTGTAAATGCGAAAATTGTTTTCATTGCAGTTTTCCGGAATATTCCTTTTTCAAATTGCCTGAAAAACCACCTCATGCAATTGTAAAAATTTTAAGCAATTTGAAGGGTAATGGAAATGCAGCTAATGATGGCTCTATTTCCGGCGACATGGCAAAGTCCTCAATATACAACGTCACTACTGGCATTTATTAACAACAGCGTTACATATATCTTTCTGATTAAGACGCACCCAAGATGTGGGGTGTTTTCAACTTCACAAGCCACACCCGCTCCACTCATGGAGGCTTCCAAGCCGTTCCCTGGGAATAAGAGGACCTAAACTAATCATAAACAAGTATTACAACACACCCATATGCCTCAGAATTTCAGGCAGCCTGGGACACAAAAAGAAAAGTTTGTGGTATTATCTCTACCACACTACTTTCAGCACACTGTTCAACTACACACTGGCTATTAGAATGTCTCCATCTGGCTCCCAAAGGTTTACATTCCACAAAGTAAATGGAGCTCATAAATGGACGGATTCCTACAGCTCCCCAAAAAAAGCGCTGTCATTATGAAGCTGGTACAGGACACGTTCATTTGACTGGAGACAAACTGTTAAGCAAAGTTACAATGCGTATGCGGATTACACAGACTTAGTCACTCATTCACCTCGCTTGATCTGGAACCCAACTGTGACAATAAGCTCTGTCCGAGACCTTACAATATGACTAAATGATCTTCAGACTGCTTTGTGAAGTCTACAGTCAAGGCAACAACTTTTGGGAAGTGAGGCAGTCTTGTAAAGTGATTAATACATTCATGAGGAGGCAACTTGAAATAGACTGTCCTACATCCAGTAACCAGCATATATTTAGAAGTCAAAGCAAATGAATCAAAGTGCCAAATGAAATATGAGAAGGCTGTGCAAGAACCATGAAGTAATCAGTTCCACACAGGTATGACATACAGTAATACTACTTGACTCTGTATCAAACAGTTGACAAATACCTAACATGCTTTACTAACCAACAACACACTGCTCCGTTACTACTGACACCTTTAGTTAGCCATTAGTTTGTTTTCTCAAAATCACATGACACCACTGATAAGCTTGCTGCTAGAAAAATAACAGTACATAACAGATAAATAACTTCATTATGTATCACATGGCCTTTCTTTACCCTGAGGTCAGTAAGTCAGCAAACTTTCCAAGTTATAAAACTTTCAAAAAGGTAGTCAGCATGAACTGAAACAAACAGTTCCAGTTTCACTACTAAGACTTCATGATAAATGTAGCTATCCATGAAGGTTCACAGCTATCACAAACATAACTTCAGACCCCACTGACACTCGCAGTGTTTTGACAGCACATTATCACGAGGTTCAGGGTCCTGTGAAGTAATACAGTGATAGGTTCAACAGCTGACTGAGTGCAGACTGAGCCTGTTAATCTTTGCAGAGAAAACATGCTCCAAGTTTGAGACAAACTTTATTGATCGATATAACAAAAATGATCAAATCCTTCACTGCTAGAGCTGTCTGGATGGATACTAAGGTTTGAAAAAAAACTTTGACTGGGTCATTGCACAAAAAGGGGTCCTTTTGTGTCCCTCATGAACGTGTGTAAACAATGGCTTTAACAATAACAAGCTGACACCAACTTCTATGTATTGTTATAGGCAATTCTCTTAAAACATCAGCAAAAATACAGAAACTTTATTTTTAGTTTTTTTAGTGGAAATATTATTTTATTAAAAACACTTGCGGCACCAATGTTGTGGAATGACCCCTCTAAAGAAAAAATCTCATACACTTTGTGTGACATAACTAAGAAATAACAACAACAACAAACTGAATTCTGAAGCTATGATACATACCAGTTTTTTGTTTTTGCTCTCATCCTCATTGGATTTCTTTTTGGAGGGTTTATTTGGGTCTTCCCCTCCAGCTGCCTGCTGATCCATCTTTGGAATGAAACTTCACTTGAACAGTAACTTCGCTTAGTATTTCCCACAAGTTTGCAAACACTTATGAAAAGTTACGTTTCTTCAAAAGCCATGCCATCCATGAAAAAAATGAGTTGTATCCAGAACTATTCCATGCACGTATCCAGTGGACTATGATAACATCTGTGTATGAAGTTGTCCCAAAAAGAAGGTCAGCTCCTCAAAATCAGCTCCCCAATGTCTGTCAAACACCAATGAACATGTTATAAATTACATTTCGGTGTGTTTAATACTATAAAATACATAAAAGCACATGGGATAACTGCAATAAAAAATACAGAGCTGTGTGAACGCTGTCAGTTCAGAGCTTGTGAACTTTTGTCGACTTTAATATACCAATGTAACATTAAAACAGTCATCTGACGACATACTATTGTCATTTTAACAACGCGTCTAATAAATTAACAAAATTTCACATTCAAGCTATTATATAGTATGTCTATTACAATATAAATATATTCCAGTGTCTCGTAAGAAAACCCAAAGAAGGTCTGGGAGTTTTATACAATATGACATTATATTTTTATAAAATGAACACAACTGATTTTATTCAAAGAAGAAATGACCGCTGCTATCCAGGCGGTTACTTTCACACAGGAAACTGTTATTCCACCGCTGTGAGGCTTAAAGTAAAAGTGTACAATAAAGCCATGGACTCTAAACGCCAAGTCTGCTTACATTAACATAGCGAATTAATATTAAACATCAAAATAGTCACACAATGATATATAAAACTCACAAAATCTCAATCAAGGCTTACCTACACAACCAAACGCACGAGCCAGGCCCACTATTGTCCCCGCCTATCGACGCGTCCCAACTGCTCACAAATGATCACATGGTAGTAAGATTCCAGCACCGATTGGACAATTGAACTGTACATCTGGACGTGAGGCGGGCTTTCTCTACTTGTGGGGTGGAGACTCCTTTGACTATACTATACAACTGACTGCCGTGTATATGGATAGGCTTCAGTCAATGGATGATCAGTTTTGTTTGCAAAGCAGTGCAAATCAGTGTATTTGTGAAAATCAATTATTATGAAAAAAAAAAAAAACGTTTGCATTTAATTTTTCTGTGTAATGCATTTGATTAATTCATGATATTCATATGTTTTATCTTTTCGTCACATACTTAATGCCTTTGTTTTGTTTTTTCTTTTGTTGCACAATACATGTAAAATGTACAGTATGTTGTATCTGGAATATCCCCTCATTTTCACACAAAAATAACTTAAAAATAACTGAAACAGAAAGTGACACTGAAGATATTCCTTAAAAATGTCATTGTACTACTGTATGTTGAACAAAATAAGCCCACACAGAACCATGCCTATCATCTTTGTACATGAGAACTGTAATAGACCAATCACAGAAGTGCATCTTGTGTAATTCCAGGTGTTTATCAACTTCAATGTTGTCCAACAACAGATTTTTTCATAGTATGTAACTTTGAAAGATATTTTATGTCTGTATACACTGTACACATTTTCCTCTGCTTGTTTGCAACATGATGTGTGTTTACATATTCAGGTGAATTACTGCTTATGCAATTTTGGTACATGTACAGTATATTTGAATAAGCAGTAATTTACCTGCAAGAATTCATGTACTTTATATAAAACATACTTGAACATATTGTTTCATGTGCAGTTCCTACACAGAACTTAGAAACAATTAACATTACTTTAATACAAGGATCACTAGCCACAAATGTACAAAATCAAGAACTAAATGCATCTTAAATCATTTTACCAAAAAGATTCCGCATTTGTGTTGTGTTGATGTGCACTAAAAGGCAAAAATGGCATGTCCAAATCTTTATTGTGTGCCTCCTATTCTCCCAAAGACTCCTATTCAGTTGTTTTCACAGCTGCTGACCTCTGGTGTGAATGCAAAGACTATATAAATGACACATAATGCAATAATAACATAATACAAACATAAAAGTCACAGTCGAGATATGTGTGTCAAAATCACTTTAGCTCTCATCTGAAAAGTAGCTGAATAGCACTAAAAGGGAATAAAATACAAACAGCTTGAAGTGCTTAATGTTTATTTGGTCACAAAAAGGGTGTAATGAAGCAACGAGAATTGGGGAGGTCTATAGCAACAGTAGGGAGCACAAGCTTCACACATTGTGTGCCCGCCCCATCACAGCTCACAGTATGGGAAGAACTTTGAAGGGTGTGCTTTTATTTCAGCCACTCACTTTAACGCCACATTAACTGCCTTTCAAATACTCTGGGCCTTTAGGTACATTATGGATAATAAATGATACAGTCAGGACAATTGGTAAAAGAGTATCTAATGAGAAATACATGTGCTTGTTCAACTAATTATATAACTACATATGCTACAGTGATTGTAGACATTATATATTTTTATTTATTCATTTGTTTGAGTAATCATTTGTTGCTTTCTGGTTGTAATTTTTCTTTTAATTTGAACTATCATCTTCACATTTTTTCTCTCTCAGTATTTCACAGTGCGGTTGCAGGGTGTAACCACAGTAGACATAAACTTGACAGTCTGGTTATCACCTGCGGCACCTGCCAACACCATGCCCTTCCTATGTGCTTCTTCAGCGAAACTTCTTCAGCTGTTCTTCAACATCAATGAATATGCTTAAATAAAATAAAATAAAATAAAATAAAATAAAATAAAATAAAATAAAATAATAAAATAAAATAAAATAAAATAAAATAAAATAAAATAAAATAAAATAAATGAAATGAAATGAAATAAAATAAGATAAAATACACCAAAAGAGGTTTCTTCATTATATAGAGGATTTACTGTGTATAAAACAATGTAATCGGGTTGTGTTAAAGACTGTGGTGTCAAGAGATATATTCTGCTCTATTTGTTTACATGAGTGGTTTATGCATGCAGCATCCTCATGCCAGGTCTATAATTAGATACCACAGCCACTTTTCCATTATGGACAGTGATTTCCCATGGTTCGCTCTTGCCATTTAACTCAGTCCTGCCATATGAGACTGTCGCTTTCAGTGTTTATTCCTGTTCACTAGGCCCTGTCGAGTTATTCCTAGTGTCACAGGGCAAGACAATGAATTTCCATTTACAAAAGATAAACAGTAAGCCTGACTTGTGACTTATAATCATATGAAAGTCTACTCTGATTACTAAAGAGTGGAGATAACCTTCTGTAGTGTGATGGAACTGTATTGCTCTGGTCCAGTTCCTCACATTATTTCATACTTGAAAGTACTAGAAGACAAAACATTTCGGCGTTTCTAAAAATGTAATTCCTGACCTTGCCAGTTGACTTCATTTACACAATACACAATCAATGGACCCTTTCCACGGACTGCGATGATGCGTTTCAACATCAACATCAACATCGCAAAACTAGTAAAGTTTTTAATATTTTCATTAAAAAAAAATTGAATACATATTTATAATGCTATAGGCCTACTTTGTGTTATATTATCTTGGCAGTAAATGACAAAAAAATGAATTAACGCTGCTGCGAGGGTAACACGGCCGAGGGAGTGATGGCAAATTTGATATCTTTTTCCTGACTGCTGTAATCAACCTCTCTATATTTTTTCCCTCTTTTGGAAAGTCATAGAAATGCTATCACAGATTTTTTTTTTCTTTTGTTTTAGAGCAAGTGCAAATACAAAAAATGCTGTCGTCTCCCGTTCACCGTTATAGAAGTTTACCCAACTATGACAACTTTCGCTTCTGAGAACCCTGGAAATGTGAAAAGGGTCCATAGTTTGATCGGTCCAGAAATATAGACATGTTCAGCTGCTTCAGGCCTTGTTGTAAGCTTAGTATTTAGACTTGGGAGATAAAAAGAAATATGGTGCTAGATTATTTATCACCTTTCCATCACGCTTCATAAAAGACCCATTGACTCCAATGGCTGCTGCTCTAGAAGAACCTGAACTTCTTGCAACATTTGCAGTGAGCAGACATTTCAAACTTTTTAGTGTTTCGCCTTTCCAAGGAGATGCCTCAGAAACACTTAACCCTTCACTCCAGGGTAAATGGTTCCATTTGTCATTACTTATTCAGCTCTGAGAAGAGGCCACTTTCTGAGCACGGAGAGACTGGAGGAAGCTCAATACGCTGAGTTCAGAGAAGTTAGGTGCTCTTTCACAAATGCAATTGTTGAAGGTACTATCAATAACATGCTGAAACAACACCTCCTGAGCCTTGGGAATTAGCTTTGTGTTCGTAAAAAGAGGCGTGGAGTTGACGAAGGTTTGGGAGTGTTACTTTGTGGGCATTTGTTCATTAAGCACCACAAATGGTCAGCTGTTTACTATGTTAATCACCAATGTGGCCTACTCATACTGGGTAAGAAAGGACACAAACTACTCATACTGGGTAGGAACTTTCTATTCATCAAAGAATCATGAAAAATGGTTTACACAAAAATATTAAGCAGAACAACTGTTTTCAACATTGATAATAATAAGAAATGTATTTTGAGCACTAAAACAGCATATTGATGTCTGAATGATCATGTGACTTTGAAGACTGGAATAATGGATGGAATATGGCTGGAAATGGCTGGAATAATGGCTTGATTTCCCTAAATTATTATTGAGGTTACTGTTGTGTCTAATTTAAACATATTAGCTTGATTTCCTCCCATTTCTCAGCATTTGGCAGATTTTTATAAAAAAAGAAATGTACAGTCCTAGTTAAGCTGGGAACCCCTTCAAAAATTCAAATTCTGTCATTATTTACTCAGCCTCACAACGTTCCAAATACGACTTTCTTTCTTCTGCAGAACACAAGAAGATATTTTGAAAAATGTCTTTGTGAAAAATGTGAATATTTTTGTGTTTGTTTATCTATATAATGAAATTCATTGTGGTCCCATGTTGTTTTGGACACCACTGACTTTCATTGTATGGACAAGAACAGTTGAAACATTCCGCAGAATATTTTCTTTTATGTTCTGCAGAAAAAAGAAAGTAAATGATGGCAGAATTTTCATTTTTAGGTGAACCATCCCTTTCTGCCTGGCATAAAACAAATATTTTCTTAAAATATATCATCTTATTCAGTCTACCTGTGTATTAGAACTCATATCAGTTCATTTTTTATAGGGATGAAGTGCCCTTACGGAAAGAAAATATATTTCCCTATATATGAATGATCAATATATTAAATGGTATAACAGTATATTTGAAAATATACCAAATAATATATTGTGTTAATATATTAAAATATATCGAATAATACATAAGGAATTGTTGCTTTTCATATATTGAAAATATGTGACTATACATTTACTAATACACTCACCTAAAGGATTATTAGGAACACCATACTAATACTGTGTTTGACCCCCTTTCGCCTTCAGAACTGCCTTAATTCTACGTGGCATTGATTCAACAAGGTGCTGAAAGCATTCTTTAGAAATGTTGGCCCATATTGATAGGATAGCATCTTGCAGTTGATGGAGATTTGTGGGATGCACATCCAGGGCACGAAGCTCCCGTTCCACCACATCCCAAAGATGCTCTGTTGGGTTGAGATCTGGTGACTGTGGGGGCCATTTTAGTACAGTGAACTCATTGTCATGTTCAAGAAACCAATTTGAAATGATTCGAGCTTTGTGACATGGTGCATTATCCTGCTGGAAGTAGCCATCAGAGGATGGGTACATGGTGGTCATAAAGGGATGGACATGGTCAGAAACAATGCTCAGGTAGGCCGTGGCATTTAAACGATGCCCAATTGGCACTAAGGGGCCTAAAGTGTGCCAAGAAAACATCCCCCACACCATTACACCACCACCACCAGCCTGCACAGTGGTAACAAGGCATGATGGATCCATGTTCTCATTCTGTTTACGCCAAATTCTGACTCTACCATCTGAATGTCTCAACAGAAATCGAGACTCATCAGACCAGGCAACATTTTTCCAGTCTTCAACTGTCCAATTTTGGTGAGCTCGTGCAAATTGTAGCCTCTTTTTCCTATTTGTAGTGGAGATGAGTGGTACCCGGTGGGGTCTTCTGCTGTTGTAGCCCATCCGCCTCAAGGTTGTGCGTGTTGTGGCTTCACAAATGCTTTGCTGCATACCTCGGTTGTAACGAGTGGTTATTTCAGTCAAAGTTGCTCTTCTATCAGCTTGAATCAGTCGGCCCATTCTCCTCTGACCTCTAGCATCAACAAGGCATTTTCGCCCACAGGACTGCCGCATACTGGATGTTTTTCCCTTTTCACACCATTCTTTGTAAACTCTAGAAATGGTTGTGCGTGAAAATCCCAGTAACTGAGCAGATTGTGAAATACTCAGACCGGCCCGTCTGGCACCAACAACCATGCCACGCTCAAAATTGCTTAAATCACCTTTCTTTCCCATTCTGACATTCAGTTTGGAGTTCAGGAGATTGTCTTGACCAGGACCACACCCCTAAATGCATTGAAGCAACTGCCATGTGATTGGTTGATTAGATAATTGCATTAATGAGAAATTGAACAGGTGTTCCTAATAATCCTTTAGGTGAGTGTATATCATAATGTAATTTTATATTCAGTAAAACACTTCATAATATATAGATGTATATGTGATCAGATATGGTACTGTATGTGTATAATATATTGCAGATATATTTTCTCATGCAGTATAAACACACAAAGAAATATATATATTTCTTATATTTACTTACATTATAAATGTTTCATGTTTTCAAGCTAGTTAACAATAGCACAAGCACACCTGCATGTACTAAAGTATTTAGCAAAGAGACTATCACTGTGCTGAAGAGGGCACAGCTGTTACTTTTTTAATATAGTAATATAGCTCTAACATTTACTCCCCTTTAACAGTTGGAAGCAAAGCATGCTGGGAACTAGAAATCTGCTGTAACTCATTCTGTGAATGTGTGTATATATGTGTGTACATACATTCACATTTATATGGGAACATGTTTGTGCAATATATGTACACAATAAAGGATAAAACTTTATGATGTAATGCTATTTCTAAATATTTTATATGTATCAGTATATAGCCATAAATGGTCAATGCATATATTACAGTAGCCTATATTGAAAAATATAAGCACTAGTTTCCCATATATGGAAATGTATTATGTAATATATCACATTATATTTTGCAGTATATTTCCATATTTTTTTGTTCCGTAAGGGATAGCACGTGCCACTTCTCACTTATGACTAAAACAACATCAGCTTTCTCAGCTTGAGAAACACCTTAAAAGGTCATAATCAACTGCCCACAGACACTTGTGTGCTTTACCTCAGCAAGAATCAGGCCTACGGGTTGCCATGGTAGCCAGCTACTTGAGGATTCTGCTCTAGGCCACTTTTCCTTTTGTACACGTGACAAAGAAGATAGATTTGAAAAGTTGATTTCCATTTACAGCTGACCGCTTGAATCTACTTTTTTCTACTGGCAACATGGGTTATTACAGAAAATATACTAGAATTATTTTGATTACATAATTCCTTCATGTGGTATGATGACATTTCCTTTTACTTTACCAGTCAACATGCCTAAACATAGACTTATTATTGTACTTAAAAAAGGAAACTCCTCTTAGAGCAGCGTTCATCATCTCATGCCGACGGTATTATTCATAATTTCTGAAAACAACGCATCTTGAGACTTGGGAATAAGTTTCATGCTCAAAAAAGTGGTGGTGATGACAAGTGTTTGGGAGTTTTGCAAGAGTTTGTGGGCACTATGTTTGTGTTATGTTGTTTACACACCACAGATGATCAAAATATAGTTCCTTAGAGAACTTAAAGTGGGAAACTCCTCTTTGGGAGTCGAGTTTCCTCCCATGTTGCATAAATCACAAAAAAGAAAAAACAATTGTCATCCGAAAACTGTATCCTGGCTATGTTTTAAAGGGGCCCTATTGTTTAGGTTGGGGTCAGTTTAAGCAGGACATACTTTTAACACAACAAAGTTTGGCAAACTGTACAGACACACCTCACACAATTCTCTCAGTTGAAGAGTTATTACTGTGCTTACAGTTTTTCTCAGTCACTTTGGTATATTTCTTGAAATATCCTTAAGATTTGCAAACCAGTAAGGGCATTTCTCAATCCAATTCGTACAAACAGCACCACACAATGGATTACCTGCAAAAGCTCAAAATCCTTAGTTCATCTCTCTAAAGTAAGTATTTATGTCAATGAACACATCAGTGCCATCAGAATGACAAGTCCTTGTGTCATTGTTCACAAACAAGATTGGTGTGTCAACAAAGTACAGTACAATATCATTGCGATATAAAGATAAAGACAAGACTCTCTCTCTATATATACATACACCAATCAGGCATAACATTATGACCTATAACATTCCTAATATTGTGTTGGCCAAAACAGCCCTGGACTTCACTAGACCCCTGAAGGTGTGCTGTGGTATCTGGCACCAAGATGTTAGCAGCAGATCATTTAATTTCTGTAAGTTGCGAGGTGGGGCCTCCATGGATCGGACTTGTTTGTTCAGCACATCCCACAGATGCTCGATTGGATTGAGATCTGGGGAATTCGGAGGCCAGTCAACACCTCAAACTCGTTGTTGTGCTCCTCAAACCATTCCTGAACTATTTTTGATTTATGGCAGGGCGCATTATCCTGCTGAAAGAGGCCACAGCCACCAGGGAATACCGTTTCCATAAAAGGGTGTACAAGGTCTGCTTAGGTAGGTGGTACGTGTCAAAGTAACATCCACATGGATGGCAGGACTCAAGGTTTCCCAGCAGAACATTGCCCAAAGCATCACACTGCCTCCGCCGGCTTGCCTTCTTCCCATAGTGTATCCGGGTGCCATGTGTTCCCCAGGTAAGCGACACACACGCACCCGGCCATCCACGTGATGTAAAAGAAAATGTGATTTATCAGACCAGGCCACCTTCTTCCATTGCTCCGTGGTCCAGTTCTGATGCTCACATGCCCACTGTTGGCACTTTCGGCGGTGGACAGGGGTCAGCATGGGCACCCTGACTGGTCTGCGGCTATGCAGCCCTTTACGCAACAAACTGCGATGCACTGTGTATTCTGACACCTTTCTATCAGAACCAGCATTAAATTCTTGAGCAATTTGAGCTACAGTAGCTTGTCTGTTTGATCGGACCACACGGGCCAGCCTTCGCTCCCCACGTGCATCAATGAGCTTTGGCTGCCCATGACCCTGTCACCGGTTCACCACTGCTCCTTCCTTGGACCACTTTTAATAGATACTGACCACTGCAGACCGGGAACACCCCACAAGAGCTGCAGTTTTGGAGCCATCACAATTTGGCCCTTGTCAAACTCGCTCAAATCCTTACGTTTGCCAATTTTTCCTGCTTCTAACACATTGAGGACAAAATGTTCACTTGCTGCCTAATATATCCCACCCACTAACAGGTTCCATGATGAAGAGATATTAAGTGTTATTCACTTCACCTGTCATAATGTTATGCCTGATCTGTGTGTATATATATATATATATATATATTCCTGCTAAAAAAAAAAAACAACAACAACAAAAAAACTGAATATTAATATATTCTTCCAAATGAGACAACAGAACATATTTACTTGGTAAACTTAAACCACTTCTAAATATTTCTTCTACTACAATTTTATTTTCTTTGATTAGCAGTCTACCAATTAGAAGACCATTTAGAGCATCAATTTGCTCGTTACATGAAATTAAATCAAAATCTTCAGGTACACATTGGAGCACTCTACAGAGCAATTTGACAGAGTCTCATTATCTTGTTATTGCAAAAATGAGAGTAGATCACTAATGCAATCAAATATATTCACTCTGATTACCAACAGTAATTTCCTGCAAAGGCTTTTAAATCCACTTTCAAATGCTCATTAATAATGAACCCCAGACAAAGGTATGACGTTATGGAGCCATGGATGTATTACAACCTGAGCAAGAAAAAAAAAAAGTTTAGTGTGCAGTACAGTGGAATATACAATAAGAGACGGCGGTCACCTTCAAAGATAAAGTTTGAAATCTCTCTATTAAAAGATTACCAAAAAAAAAAAAAAACTATATATAAACATATTTTGTATTTTTTGCCTTCTACTCTCCCTTTATGAAACTTTAGAAAGGAGTTTTGGTAAAAAATCAATCTTTCTCATGTTGTCATTTTGTTCTGACTTTAGATATCTTTTTCTGCATACAACTTACCTCATATGGATGCATCCATCCATCCATCCATCCATCCATCCATCCAAGTGGACATTATATTTTAGTGCATTTCTCTGACACTATACATGTCACAGTTTTGGATGTCTGGATGTCCTGTAAAGAGCACATTCAGGGCTTTTCAGAGATACCAAATGTTTGGAGGTTTCACCAGAACAACAACTTCTCCTTGGTGTTTAAAAATGACTGACATTAATTTAGTGATTAAATGTAGCACTCATATGGAAATATGATAATATTTTGTAATTATCATTTAAATCAGATTAATTTTCAAATTGTTTGTTATAACAGTTGTTGTATAATTGTTTGTAGGCATTTTGGAGAATAGGGAAAGAAATTGCTTATCAATATTCCTATGAAATATTAGATATTATTATGAAAATATTGCCAATTATTACTCCCATTATTACACTTCTTTTTTCATTGCATGTTGCTCCAAGAACACATTAATATGCAAATTAGATACAGTGTAGAGATACATTGTATTGAATGGGAAAAACCCATTTATGGCCATTTTACCCACATATTGCATAAAGTAAAATGGTATATTAATTCATTCCATTATATCTTTCATAACATAGTTGAGAACAATCTTTAAACAAAGTTTGGTTAAAAAAAAATCTGAAACCTAAAAATTGATCTATCTATCATTTTATTCCAATCCTCTGTTCGCATTCGATAGCTGCAAGGTTGTGTTATATGTTTTGCATGCATACAGAGAATGTAGAGACAATATATTCATAGAGCCCTGAAGCAATTTGCTTTTGTCTGTCTTTGAGACAAAAGCCTTTAATAATCCACTTGGACCCATTCTTCCACACTGTGGCAATACAGTGTGAACTACGGAGAGTGAATGGAGCATATATTTCTGGAGAATGTCCATAAATGAAAATCATCCTCTAGTGAAACAGAAACTTTCTTAGCAACAATTATACAGACCTTAAATTTGCATTTTAATTAAAGCTTTTTGATTGCAATCATGTCAAGCATTAAGTGATTTCCAATTAAGAGGTGCACTGGTGCAGTTTTTGCCCAGGAAAATACAGTTTGAGTAGTTTCCTCAGTTCTGCTTGTAAATAAATGCAGCAGTGTGGCCTTTCCTCTGTAAGCTCCCCCCAACACGGAGACTAATGACTTTCATACTGAGCATGGTGAGATTTCACAAATTAGAAACAACAGCTGAGGCTTTTCCCTTTCACACTGTTTCATAGCTTGATATAACTGAATTATACAAAGGTGCTACATAAGTCCTATTTGCAAGAAAATGTAATCTTAGTTTGTCACTTTGGTACATTTCTCAGATCACAACTGAAATTCTCAAAACTACTTGTTCAATGTCCATATCATCAAGTCACTTGTGCACATCATAAAAGCAATTTCTCATTGTTTTGAACAAATTACAAATGCTTTGGTACAGTCATGCAATTGATTATGTGCAATTGTCTGCTGTTTCCTACATTATCAATTGCTTATGTCATGTTTATCAAAATGTATTATACTGGTTCTCATTGAATAGTCTTACCCCTCAAAACATATAGGCATTAGTTCCTTGCATAAGTCATTAAATGCAAAATGGTTAAACTAGATGTCCTAATGTGCTGTGTATTTTCTATACATTTCTATTAGACTCTATTAGAGTGTGTGTGTGTGTGTGTATGTGTGTGTGTGTGTGTGTGTGTGTTTGTGTGTGTAAATGTGTCCTGAATTGATAAATCGTAGAGAAGAATTTTGAATTTCAGTAATGAAGGGAAATGTAAAGGGATAGATCAACCAATGATCAACCAGTTCTCTAAAATAGCTCAGAGATGCATCTCATGAAGCTTCATTTGGCAAGCATATAGACAGATGACAACACAGTGTTACAATTTCTCATAATGGAAGAACAACAAGGAAACAAACAGGGTCAACAGCTGGGAAGAAGAAGAGGAATATAAGAATGTGTGGTGGAAGGGTACGGAGGAAAAACAGTGGAAGAGTTAGAAGAGGCCAAGATTGTAGACATGTTTCTGATGAAATAAGGGCAACTTATTGTGGACCATGTTCTCAACCATGACCTTATGGCTGAGGCGGGTCAAAAGGTACAGCCGAATGTTGGGAGAACAAACGTGTCCTCAATCATTCAAACGTTTGTAGAACAGAACAGGTATCCCAGATAGCATGGTGACATTGATACAATGTTGAGTTTTGATCCAAACCATCATTTTGGTTGAGATTGACATTTCAATGTTTAAAGTGTGTAGTATCAGCATTGAAATTGTGATGAAAGTCATCAGCACACATGGGTGGAGACAGTGACATTGAACTAACAGTGATTTGTAGTTAATGAGCATAAGATCATGCAGGTGTGTATCTCTGCAGAACACTAGTGGGTGTTTCCCAATCAGTGGGGCATTTTCAAACCAAGATGGGCATTTTCAACCACTTTTACCCGATTTGCTCTAATCCACTGGGGGCTTGGTTTAGGGGTGGGCCTTCATGGTTTTAGCAAGTCTGTTGAAAAATGGTTGAAAAACATTTATTGTAGTTTGAAATTGGCCACTGATTGGTAAACGCCCATTTGGGTTTTGCATGTGCACTTCTCAGTAGTTTAATTGATGCTTCATCATTAGAGAGAAAACACAGGTGTACACATTTGTATGTTGAAACACCTGACATACTTACATGACTAAGTATGTTTCAAAACAGTTTCAAACAATGCTGCATCTACCTTATTTCTCTGTTCCTTTATTTTGCATGTTTGTTATTTGCGTTTGATTTGTATTGTTACTGACTGTAATTACAAACATTAAAAAGTTACACATTTTTTTATATTAAAGTGTTTGAATAAAGGCAGCGGCTATTTGCACTAAGTGAAAATAGTGATTTATTTTATTTACACTGTGACAATAGCAGCATTTTCTTAGTGAAGCTATTTACACTAAGTGAAAATAGTGATATTCTATTTACACCATGTAAAGGTAGCAGTTCTTGTGTAAATAGTAATTAGATGCTATTTATACTTAATTTTGGCAGATACAAACTAGTTGCACCTCAGTATTGTTGTACATTAACAGGATGCAATAATAACAATGTGTAAATGATTATATTTATTAAAATTATTAAATGGATGCCACCTTAATTGGACAATAAAAACCCTCCCTACACCTACCCCTAACCGTTATTGTTATTAAACATTTCGTTAGGCACTTTATTTCCACTTTAAAACATTTTCATTAAAAGTAGATGCCTTTCCATTGTGATATGTGATGGGAAAAGGGAGAAGAGCGAACTTGGCAAAAGGCGGATTCGAACCCGCATCAGTGGCATCAAAACCATATTCAATGAGCCTTATGCTCTACTGACTACACCACTGAAGACATTGGAATGTGTGTAGGTGTTTTTTTTGTCTTGTGTGGCCCAACCAGGCATTGTTGGGCAGAGTTAGTGCGAATAGCACTTGCCAACAAGGCGCGCTATTTGCACTTGGTGTAAATAGACACTCCGTTGAAGACAGCATCCATTTTTCTACATTCTTAAAAAATGTATCTTGCTTTAGTAATGTTTATTGGGGAATTCCTGAATAAAGTTCTAACATCATTTAACAGATTTCTTGAAGTTGCAAGAGACATGAACATGAGCAAGAATATCACACTGCACACAGCCCATGTCTTCATCCATCAGTGCTTGCAGAGCACATTGCTCCTTTAGTAGGAGTGAAGGCGGATGAAGATGGACAATTAAAAAAAAAAGAGAGAAGCACCCTGCTGATAATGCTGACATTGATTATACATTGAGTTGTTGTCGACAGCATAACCTGGGACTTGATGCTATCCTGTGCCTTAACTCCTGCTCCCTGATTAATCAGGTAATGATTCATATTCCTGAATCACTATTACATTTGGGGAATGTAACTGATCTCCATTCAGTTTAGCCTGTTTCCACTGAAACACAACCACAAAAAAAACTACATCTTGTGTTTATTGAGAAAGTGACTGCCATGGCTATTTTGTGATATTTAAAGAGATTAAGGTCTACAACAGGGGTGGGGAACGTTGATCCTGGAGGGCCACTCTCTTGCAGAGTTTAGCTCCAACCCTGAAAAAAAACACTCACCTGCCTGTAACTTTAGTAATCCTGAAGACCTTGATTAGCTTCAGGTGTGTTTGATTAGGATTGGAGCTAAACTCTGCAAGAGAGTGGTCCTCCAGGATCAACATTCCCCACCCCTGGTCTACAAGGTAAATCTGTAGACATTAGACATTTAGGGATAGTTTACCCCAAAATGAAATTTCTTGAGGGTGAATCATTTTGTCACGATCCCAGTTCTGTGTCTTTTGTTTTGTATGGACTTTTATGTTGAAGTGCCTTCTCTATTTTCATTGTTTCCATGTTCTCTTCCTGTTTGGTTTCTGTCTCTCCTCGTTGTCATATTAGTAGTTATAGTTACCATCATTGAACACACCTGCAGTTAATTATCTACTCATTGTTCTGTGCATTTAAGGTCTTGGTTTTCAGTTACGTTTTGCTAGTGGTTGTATGCTGTTTTCTGTGGTGGACTGTGTTTGTGTTCTGGGTCAGCTGTTCCTGTATTTTCACGTGGAGTGTTGTAATTAAAAGCGTGCATGCAAGTGGATTCTCTCTCTGCCTCTTCTCTCAGCAATTCATAACACATTTATTCATCCTCAAGTTGTCCCAAACCTGTATGAATTTATTTCTTCTGCTGAACACAAAAGAAGAGTGAATGTTGGTAACCAGACAGTTGATGGTAGCCATTGACTTCCATAGTATATATATATTTTTTTTTCTACTATAGAAATCAATGGCTATCGTCAACTGTCTCGTTACCAACATTCTTTAAAATATATTCTTGTGTTCAACAGAAGAAAGACATTCATACAGGTTTGGAACAACGTGAGAATGAGTAAATGATAACAGAATTTTCATTTCGGGGTGAATTACTCCTTTAAAGAAATTTTCGTTGAAAAAGCCTAAGCTCTTTTATTCTTTAAGATAAACTTGTTACTTGAATGCTACGTAGTTTCACAGAAAATGAACTGAGATTTATGTAATGGTCATAGCTCAGAGGTGTTTATTCCTCTTCATGAAGAGTTTAGCTCCAAACACACCTGCCTGATGTTTTCATTGAGCCTAATGACATTGATTCGCTGCTTCAGGTGTGTTTAATTAGGGAAAAGACACGCTTTCTTTTAAAATTGAAACATTAATAGATTTTAGAAAAATAGAATAAATATACAGAATTTAATGACACTATAATCATAGTTTGAATATTTCGTGTTGAGCAACTTTTGAATCATATTGTGTTTAGTATATTAACATTCTTGAATGTGACTGTGTGAAAACTGAATTGACTTGTTCTTAAGTAACATCATGCTTTCTTTTTCAGATTTCAGAGAACCCAAAGGAAAAGAGGCAGTCGTCTGAACCTGAACCGTTGGACCACCTGTAGTTATAATGACATCAAACTTCTGAAGCTAAGTTTATTTTTAAAGGTTGCTTTTGTCCTATTTCTCCCTCTTTTTTTTTTTTTTTAAAGAATGATCTTTTAAATCTTTTTTGTTATTGATTGTGTTAAACTGTTAAATAAAATAAATTGACTGAAGTGCTGGGAAGGTGTCATATTTTAAAAGGTTTTCCCCAAAATTTGAAATGGTAGTTAAAATATTAATGTTTCAACATTACCTTGGTACATCAGATGGCAACATTGTTTTATGTTGTCATTACATTTCAGTTGTATTTTCAGTTTCAACAAAGTGATTTAGAATCAACATCACATTGTAACATTGATCAAACAATATTACCAAAGATTATTTTTGTGAATTTCAATATTGCTTCAGCATTCGTGATGTAGAATCCATCATAACGTAACGCTGATTCAACAATATTACCATTGATTATTTTTGTTAATTTTAATATTGATTCAACATCAGTGATGTAGATTCCATCATAGTGTAATGTTGATTCAATAGCATTACCATTGATTTTTTGTTCACCATTGATTCAACATTAAATGCGGGTGCAAACGTGATATTGAACTAACATCAGTTCATAATGTTGATTAAATTATATTATAATTGATTTTTTGTTGAAATCTCAACATTGTTTCAACAGTAACTGAGGGTGCAAAAGTGATGTTGAAAAAATATCATTCTGTAATGTTGAATCAATAATATTACCATTGATTTGTGGTTGAAATATCAACATTGCTTCAACATTAACTGAGGGTGCAAGAGTGATACTGAACCAACATCACTTTGCAACGTTAATTCAATGCAATTAGCGTTGATGCATCAACACTGACTCAACATTATTTCAATGATTACATGCTATCTGGGATGTAATCAGACAATATTCACTATACTGTAATACTGTACACTTACTGTAATGCTATATTACAGTAGTCCACTTGCATTTAACGTTATACAGTAAATATACTTTATAGAGGCATAATGTAACATACACTCATGCACATATATACAGGCCTATGTGTGTATATACTGTATATATATGCACACACATATACATGTGTGTGTTTGTGTGTTACATTATGTCTCTAAAATGCAAGTGGACTACTGTAATAGCATTACAGTAAGTATACAGTATTAAAGTATAGAAGTATAGAAATGTATAGAAAATATGCTTGACAGTTTATGACAACTAGTTCAACCATTTTGCATTTAATGATTTATGCAAGGAACTAATGCCTATATGTTTTGAGGGGTAAGATTATTCAACAGAGAACCAGTATAATACATTTTGATCAACATGTATATATACAATCACATTTTGTATATATACAAAAAAAATAATAAATATATATTTTCAATCATTGTCATCAAAATCAAAGCCATAGTTTACATAACTAAAAACATTAGTTTACATTACTGAAAATACTGACAGAGTACACTGTTATATTGACAAGCATTTTGACTATCTTGTTTTTGAACAATGACACAAGGACTTGTCATTCTGACTGCACTGATGTGTTCATTGACATAAATACTTACTTTAGAGAGATGAACTAAGGAATTTTAGCAAGTTACATGCTCCTGCAGGTAATCCATTGTGTGGTGCTGTTTGTATGAATTGTTTTGAGAAATGCACTGGTTTGCAAATCTTAAGGATGATTAATGAAATGTACCAACACAACTGGGAAAAACTGTAAAAAAAAAAAAATATATATATATATATATATATATATATATATAAATAATTATCAGATTTTAGGCAATTTTTTTTTTTGTGAGGTGAATTATTGGCTGCTGAAAGCATTAAACCAAAATTCTATTTCATACTAGCCTATGTCATATTAATAATATAACATTTTGTTCGGCATATGGAATGTTGGTGTTGGGATAGCACTTGATGTCCAATGCAAAATCAGGATCCTGATGCAAAACCACTGCTCTAAAAGGCCAACAGATAGTCATTCACTTTTCCCCTATCGCTCTCATTCTCCGTGGGTCTCTCACCCCCTCTCTTTTTCACTCTTTTCCCATCAGAACAGTGCGGTCTCTCTCTGACTGGCCCTTCCAATGACCTCCCACTTGCATTCATGATGCTTCCTGCATTCACAATGCCTGTTAAAGCAATCCACTGCAGTGAATGAAACGTCCCTAGATGCTGGACAAAGTTAGCTTTCAGTAGTCCACAGATGGCTTGGGAGTTAATCTGATAACATAGACTATCACCAGTGTAGGTGATTTGCAGATACTACTATTACGCTATGCGTTCTTTCTTTTACAGCCTTGGCTCTAGTGGTCTGAGAAAGTCACAGACACATAAGCTTTGCATAACCGATTCCTCCATGGGCTTTTCATTTTGAACAGAACCCCTATAGGGACATGGTGATGGGGGAAAAAATGAGATGGAAGGAAAAATTATGTCAATGCTTTTGCAAATGTTTTGTGTTCCCCTGAGAAACTTTGCATTTGCTCGCAAAACTTTTGAGTTATTTGCGAACAAACACCAAGTTTCTTAGGGGAACGTAAAGGTTTTGCGAGCGAATGCAAAGTTTCTCGGGGAAGCGCAAAACTTTTGTGAGAGAACACAAAAGCATTGAAATATTTTTCCTCCCATCTAATTTTTTTCCATCACCATGTGCCTTTAGACCAGGGGCTCCATTTGTGGAGTATTACAACAACAAAATGCCAACATATGGTTTGTCTCCACTGGTTATGTGAAAAATATTATTACTATGCTATAGTTGTGTGCTAGCTGTGTACGAATTGGTGAACATGATTTCACCAAGTACAGCACGTTCCTGGATCAACATTCCAATCAACCAATCAGATTTGAGGGACAGAGTTTACAGTTTATGTCAAATTTAGGCTTACAACAATTTACAACAAATATTTTCAGACATTAATGTTGCTCCAGGATCAACAAAATATGTTGGTCCAAGAATATGTCCTACTTGGCAAAATCACGGTGACCATATGATTTACAGCGTATAAGGTTGTATTTGGTTGGTTATGTTAAATATGGCAATAGGCATTAAATAAAAATGTTGTCTCAATATGGCCAACATCCTAAGGCAAAAAAATAAAAAATAAATAGAAATGGGTTTCTAATGCACTTTAATATGATCAAATTGCAATAACTTGTTTATCCTCTGAAACAAGTTTCCTAGGCCAGTCTATTGCGTAAATGTCAACCAATAGCCAAATAGCTATTCTGGTATTGTTTTAGCAAACCACGCTCACACTCCGTTCTGGTATGTAACACCCATTAAATCAATTGTTTCTCTCTTAAATACATCAGATTACGGAAGTAAAATTGGTTGCAAAGAGTAATTCATGTTGACATTAATAAAGAACGACACATTTAAAAGTATTTCTACATGGCTAATAGGTTGTGCAGGTTGTGTCTCAGAGGGCTTTGGAGAGAGGGGTGTCTGGCTGCATAAGTGCTGGTAGAAGACAATTTATCACAGGACCATTACAGACTTTAGACTTTCCTCCTACACTGCTACCCTTGCACACCTA
This sequence comes from Coreius guichenoti, assembly GCA_039654105.1. NCBI lineage: Eukaryota > Metazoa > Chordata > Actinopteri > Cypriniformes > Gobionidae > Coreius > Coreius guichenoti. Next base: position 21,976,145 of record CM077173.1, on the reverse strand, counting down.
TTCCAACCGGTCACAGATAGGAGAATTTATTGATCATGACATTGATCTCTGTCTGTATAATTCAATGTAAGTGTCTCACTACAAGACAGAGGGGGAAAACAGTCCTTTCTTCGCTGTAAAACCATTTTGTGAGTGATGCAACCCATAAAACACAACAACTGAAAAAGAAAACTATCTTAATTGAGGGTGTAAGTGTGAAAAACAACAATTCATAACAAGATGAGTGTTAAATTTTTGATGTAACATGAAATTCATGCACATGACAGTATATTATCACAGTTTATTTCACAGGCTTCAATATTTGTGGAAAAAACAATAACAGCAGGGAGTGCATTAACTCCATGCTGATTCCATGTTTTGCCAAGTGCATATTGTCAAAACCAGATTTATTGGCAACACAAACAGTGGACTAATATCAATTACCATTTATTGTTTAGTTTTTTATCAGTTGGAGTGAGAAGTAACATAAAATGCAACGAAATAGTGAATTACAGAGAATCATACATTATATTAATGCACATGGAAGAATTTAGGTCTTTAGCTGTTTAAAAGATAGAATATGTTATGTTACAGCGCCACTGAAAGGACAAAATTGAAATTACACCTTGTCTACACCAAAATAAAATTCAGGATTATATTATATTATATATTATTATTATTATTATATTACATATATAATATGCAACAATTAAACTTACAATATTATTGCTAAAATAATACCCTGATTTATTTGCTTTCGGGCTATTTCTGTGCCAATGCACTCATCTGGCACCATAGCAGGGGAGCGTTGGCCATGGAACATGGATTCTATAAACCCATTAACTGTGTAGTCTCAACCCACCCACTTAGTCACACACTACAACAAAGCACCGATCAGTGGCCTTCTCTCCCAGGCTAGAAATAATACACCAACCAGCTACATGAGCCATATCCAGCCAAATGACAACCATTCGACTGCAAATTACAGCGTTTAACCTTCACGAGGTCAAGAGTCTCTTCTAGGACTGGCCAGACTTTTTTATGAGAAAACCTTTAGGCATTACATGTGCGTTGCCAAATATGCAAGACTACACAAGTCTTATGGGATGACTTGAAGCCATAATAATAAGTAAATTCCCTCTGCATTAGATCTATGACAATGTAGTTTAATATCTTATGCCTTCATTGCCCTCTAGGGGTAACTAACAAGCAGGCAAAACAAAGCTTTATTGCAGTGTTTTAATACTATTAGCTGCTCTCATTGATTTTAAAGTGCTTGAGATATGACAGAGCAGCTCCTTTAGGAGAGCTTGTGTCTGGTTTCTGTGAAGGTCAGGAGTTATCAGTATTGGGCCGTGGCTCCTGTTAGTTGGTCCGGGTGGGAGCTATAGCTTATTTAATGTTTACTTTCCTTTACGATATTAGAGGAGTTCAGAATCTGTGCGGGTCCATTAGGATTAGATCTCTCACTCTCTATCTCCTTTTTTTCAGTCTTTTCCTTGTTCCTTTCTCCTTGCACGTGTCAGCAGTTTCTACACTGCTAATCCCAGCCCCAGAGAAACTGTCACTAACGGCTTCAGGTACCACCACCAGGGTCTAAATAGAGCTAAGACCTCACAACCATTCACACATAAACCCCTTAGCTATATTCTTTAATCTCCCCTCTTGGAACAAACCCCATCTTCATCGCCATTCACTCCCATTCGCTAGCCTGTCTTGATGGTTATGGCCTCGGGTCTCTGTGGAGAATGGAAGTGCAATCACAGCCTTTCTGAAGGTTATTACCCAAACCTCACAGGTTTTTCATGGCCCTTCGGACGCGGGTTGGGAAATGACAATGGTCAGCTCTGCCGAGTCAGAGAAATGGTTGCGCTAAAACGAACACACGCTTTGCGTGTGGAGAAGCCGGAATAGCAGGGCAATAAAGGAGGGAGATGGCTCTCTCCCTCATTTCGGAGCTGTATCTGTGCATCTGCCGGCACATCTTAGGTGGAACACAACAAACACGGCGGAGGAGAATGTGTCAAGCCAGGACTTGCTGAAGTGTGATGGAGTGCTTTCATTAAGGAGCAGAGACAGGGACGTTTTGCTCACATAATGGCTGATGACACTATTTAAAGCTCATAAGACAGCTGAAATGGCCTAAATAAAGGGTTTTCAAATTAAACGATACAATTTTCATGTATATACTAAAGACAATGTCTTGTTTGCAAAATTAAATAAGTTTATATCTGGAAGACATTTCTTTATAAGTTGACACTATATATGACTAGAGTATTCAGTAGATAAATGAGATGTATTGTATCACTTATAATGTTTCAAATTTAATTGAATGTTGCTTTTAACACTAAATACCATTCCAAATCATTTACACAGTTAATTGCTCATCAAGGCTGCAATTATTTGATTAAAAATACAGTAAAAACAGTTCTATCATGACAACTCTCGGAAAATTGTTAGCATGGTAATATGACAATGTTAATGTATTTGTTCTTGGCGGAATGGATCTGCTACGCTGCTGCTGAATTGCTGCTGCTGTTGATTATTGCTGCTGCTGCAGAGCAAGTACAGGAACTTGCTACTGCCATTACATATGCCGATACGCTGCTGCGAGTAAGACAGTGCTGCTGCACAAATAGCATATATCAATAACCCATAGCAGATCTATACAGGTGGAGCGTTTTAGAGGAACTCTGAAGCACGCTGACACTGCTATAGTGCATGTAACCAGCCATTTAAATGTGTTGAGCAACAAGCTCACTGGCTGCAGATCCAACATGGACCAATCAGCTTGTGCCAAGTAGTTAACGCTGTAATTATCACCAGTTGCATTAGAACCATCACCGTGTGCCATCTAGTGTTTCATGACAGAACTATGTATTAATATTGTGAAATATTACAATTTAACATAACTGTTTTCTATTTTATATAGGCTATATTTTAAAGTGTAATTTATTCCTGTAATGGCAAAGCTTCATTTTTAGTCTTCATTGCTACATGATCCTTCAAAAATCAGGCAAAATGGGCAGGCAGGCAAAACCAAAACTAGAACACAAAGCAAAGCAGAATATAACCCTGACAATATAGGGGTTAATCGGATCACAGTTGATTCGTGATCTGTACGGGCCAGGCTCCAACTTTGGTATGCATGTGATTTGCGGATTAATTGCAAAGTTTAACCATCATGGAGTGAAAGTTTATTATTTTCACAAAGAGAGGTGCGTTTCAGAATCAGAATTGATTTCTATTTCGCATCTCCTTACGCTTGAACGGACATATACACACAAAATTGTCATAATACCCATCTCAGCAAGTATTCTTGAAAACACTGTCAGTTATGTCTGCAGTGAACATAAACAGTTGAGAAATAAATCAGATGTGTATTGGATCCGTACATTTGGTCTTAAAACCTATAATGACCTGCTGCTGTCCAATTTTTCCAAGGACCCTCCTGCAGCACAGCATCTTGAGGCCCCCAGATCCTGATCTGTAAACCCTTTGTCTTTAAACGGACCATAATTATGCTCATTCTAACATACTTTTTTTGGATTTAAGAAGCAAAAACTCTTTTGATATCATGTCGGACCCACACAGCAGACCAGGGCCAGACATTATGTAGCTGATCTAAATGTTTTTTGCCCAGCATTTCTGCCATTGTACCAGTGAAGGAATGGTAATAGCAGAAGCACAGAGAGGCTGCGGACTGCTACCCCTGGCTGAGAGCATAGAGGCAATAACTCAACCTAAATTTACATACCCTAAAAAAAAAATCTTACCAGGCACTTAGAACCGAAGCCAAGCAGCTCCCAGTTTCACAGCTTTAATTATTACATTTTTACATCAATTATTACATCAATTACATTTTTGTTTGGATCAAGTTTTCAAAAGCCACCCAGATGAGAGGAAACAGCAAAGGGAGGGCTCTGATTTAGTCCAACCCAACTACCCATTACTTTTATCAGCCACTCTAAGAAAAGCACAGACGATCAACGTTTCACATCCAGCTGAAGTGGGGTGGAAAATCAATATTTGACGTGCAGCGTTGAGGGGGGAGGTGGGGGGGTGGAAAAGTTAAAAGTGATCCTCCCACCAACCAGTGTTTGTTTGTGAGCTCGATGCATAAACACAACAGACGACGAGCGAGCAGAGGGGGAGCCCCTGCCGAGCTTCTGACATCTGCAAACTTAGAAGTGAGAATCTGTGCTGAATTATAAATAAAGGCTGCAGGCAGTAAACATGGGATTATGAGGTAAAATATACAGAAAAGAAATTACACCCGAGATATTGGAAAGCAAACCAAAGTGCAACCAGAGCTCTTAAAGCACGCCTTACTAGATAATTAACGTTTCTAAATGACTTCTTCCATTGACAGCTGGATGCTTTTGTTATTACGCAGACGAGAATTTTGTGCCCCCACAGACTTGTAATCATCCTGTGGAGATGTCTGAACTGAGAAATCTAGCTTTGATTAATATATATGACCGAGATCATTGCCGGGTATTGATTTGTGTTCCCTTATCCAATTAATGCCTTCATGAGCAGCTCAGAAGGGGGAAATTCAGCTCCAACACATGAGAAAGCAATAATGTGAGAGCACGCGAGACATGAGGAAGAGCAAGAGAGAGAGCTGACAGGGGCCATAATGGAGCAGCTGCCTACCAATAAATTCACCTTTGAACACAACATCTGACTTACAGCCTATTTGCTAAAGATTAATTTTATCAAACACAATAACCTGGCAAATAAATGGAAATTAATTCACCCCTATTATTGTGCTTGTCATGTCAGTGCCTGCAATATGTAATCGCCCGGTTCCACCAGTCAGTCTTCTAGAAAACAAAACAAACAAAAAAATGTCACCTTTACAGAACGAGTTTGCCTACACTGTTAGACATTTTATTGTATTTTTGCAGTAACTTACTGGCAGCACTATTGCCAGTAAATTACTGTAACTGCCCCTTTACAGAAGCTTACCTGTAAATGTGTTTTACAGTATGATGCCCTTACCGCAATTTCATTTTACAGTATGATACCCTTACCGCAGTTTCTTTTTACAGTAAAATACCCTTACTGCAACTTATTTTTACAGTATAATTTTACAGTAATTTATTTTACTTTTTATTTTACAAAATCTTTATTTTGAATATTTTACTTGAACGCTATAGAATTTAATAAATTCCAAATAAGAGACTTGAGTCCATGTATATCAGTATATTTTTTATTCACTGTCACTATCAATTACAAAAAAAAATAGAGAACTGAATTCATAACAACAAATCAAAGCAGAGATCATGACAATATGGCAACAAAAAGCATAAAATATCCCAGTTGGTGTTGGCTGTACTCCGAACTGGTAAACTACTGATGGCTGATCTGAAACAAAACAGAGGGAAAATGTGTGAGAAATGGTCATCTCTTTCTTTAGAGATTCTAAAGAGTTTATCTCATCTAAATTTGTTCATGGACAGATGAGGTAACAACTTGTGCAACAGCAGTTATTCATAGTTATTAGATATATCTATTTATTTATCTATCTATCTATGTAATGCTGGGTACAGACGAAAGGGCCGATTTCCCCCCTTCCGACAATCCTAGGTAAAGTCCTGATTATCTTGATCGTTCTACAGATTATTTTATCAGATTTTCCTGTGGTGTGAGGTGTGATAAGAGTGATTGAACCTGATCGGAAGAACGTCGGAGCCGCCCCGATCTCAAATCAACATGTTGAATATTTACGATCAGAAATCCTGGCGTGTGGGGGGAACCCCGAGGACACAAGCGTGCGCGCTCTGGAGATTATCACGTGAAACGAAACAATACCCAATCAGAAAGCAAGCTACTGGCGGAAGACATTTTGACTTGAGGGGGCATTCATGTCCAATTTTTTTTTTTACAGTGATCTCTGACTTCTTTTTTTTTATAACTGGCCGTAAAAAGACGGAAACCATTGTTCGCGTAAATACTAGATTTGGTACATATAATGGAAAAGGCAGGTAGTCAATTGTATGAAAATTTAATGGGTTATGAAAGCGGCAGTTCTTGAGGAAAACGAACAGTTCCCCGAGACTGTCATAGTAATAGCAATTCGATTTTATTATTTACTTTCTTCATATATTTAGCTATATTTAATTGATATTGGTTTACGTTTTAAAAGTAACAAATAAATTTGTTAAGTAAAAAGTACTTACCTCAGGAAAACTCGCAGCTGGCGTCTGGCCATCCTCTCAGCAGGGACGTCCGTTATGCGCGCACTCGACACAAACCTCAGTTGCGCGGGCTTTGCACGCGAATAACAATTTAAATTGTGTGAGGCGTAAGCAAAGTGTATATTTTTTATTTTTAATCATTAAAAAATTACATTTATATCACCACACTTGTACTGTTATTACTCTGGCATTAAAAAAATAATAAATAAAATAGAATGACTGATCCTTTTCACAGACTGGGATGACGGGTTTTAACGGTCATCAATATTGTAAATCCTGCAAAGTTTTTTGTATTTTCATTTTTAAAAAAAATGTATGTACATTTATAACACTAATACTTTGTATTATATTACTTTTGCATCAAATTACAAAAAACAAGTTACTGCTGCTGTGAGGGTGTTTCTAATACAACGTATGAGAGTGACGGTAAAATTAACATCTTTCTCTCTTTTGACTGCCATTATCAATCTCACTCTATTTTTTCCCTCTTTTTGAAAGTTGTGAAATCACTATTGTGGAGTTTTTTCTTTTGCTATTTGAGCAAATGGGCACACAAAAAATATATTTAATGTATTCTCTCATTCACCGCTATAAAAGTTAACCCAACTATGACGACTTCCGCTTCTAAGAAACCCGGAAATGTGAAAAGGGTCTAGGTGAAAATTACTTTTTTGTCTCCCACAAAGAACTCATTTTACATCCTTCCATCCACGTTTTTTATTTAACTTTTAAACATCCAGTGTGTGTGTGTGTGTGTATATATATATATATATATATATATATAGGCTATATCTGTATTCTTCGTTTACAGTAGCACTACTGCTTTTACGGAAACAGTAAAATACTGCAAATTCCCATATACAGTAAGTTACTGTAAATTTCATTAAAATACCCATAATGCAGTGCATATTACAGTAGCTAACCGTAAATAATATAAATGGTATTTTACTGGGCTTTGTTGCGGTAAGTAACTAAAATTGCGGCAAAGTCTAACAGTGTAGATTTATTTAGATGAACTAAGGAGGTGTGGCACATGCTTAACAGGTTGCTGTGATGTGCATGTAATTTAATCTTATGTATTTAATAATAAATATATAATCTTATAAAATCAAATAAATTGGTATATAATTATATTACATAAATTTGAAACTGGGACTATGGCCGACACTGCAATACCTCTAAAAGACTGCATATGTGTGCACTGTACTATGTTTGAAGTCACTAAAACTTTCTTGTCATTTATGTTCTGCTTAAGAGGTCCTTAAAATCAATGTCATCTCTGCTGGTTGCCATTTCTCTTTATTTGTAAAAATCTATATAATCTATTTCATAAAACCTAAGAGGACAACCTATTCAATGAGTGTGAAATAATTTTCTTGATGTGTGAACGTTTTCTGATTTGCATGTCTTGAATCAATTTAGAGATGAGGAGAAAGTTTTGAATCGCACGCATTTTGTAAGCACTTTTCATGAATATTGTACAAAAGGTCTAAATTTTATAGAAGTTTTATTTTCATTTTTATTTATTTAGGTTTGCTATAACATGAAGTAACAGGGTGCATACAAAATGCAGGACATAGCTAAACATGACATTTTTGGTCATTAAAATGAGCAAAATTGATATTCAATAGATTCAAAAATGTCAAAATTAAGACATTTTATGATTTTTAATAGCCAAGAAGGTCAATATTTGTACCGCTTTCATGGTATGTGCCAGTTTTACTCATTTTATTTATTTATTTATCAAGCCATAATTAGCAGTGCTTTTCTGACAGGTTCTCTATAATTATATGGAATATAATATGGAATATTCGTTATCTGTGGAAAGTAGTAATAAACAAGCTGAATGGCTTTCATATGGTATTTTAAAAAGAGAACTAATGTTTACTTGGTGATTTTATAAGGCTGGTGCACAAACACACAAGCAAAATTCTTATATCTTCTCCAGCTCTCAAAACAAAGTGGACAGACAGAAGACAACAACTCCAGAATAAGGCTGCTTTCTGTGTCACAGTGCCATCTAGTGGTTTCTTGACAAAACATTGAGACCGTTTTCCCATGTAGCCTATATGAATGTTTAACAAATCCTTCAATATTTCTGTAGTTCAGGTTTATTCCAAGTCATTGCTGTGTGGAGGGTCTGTGTACATTTTTATGGAGCACACCAAGTTACTGGTACAGTACATATATCCACAATTATAACTTATTAGCAATGCACATAAAAAAGTGGCATAAACTGATTACTGAAAATAGGATAGGTCAAAAGGTGATTGCTGAGCTTAGCCTATATCATAGGAACATGAAATGCCATATGCCACGACATCCAAAAATGTGTGAAATCCAGGTGCATGACCAAAATAATAAAACGTAATATCTGTGGGAGCAACAATGTGCTGATTTTGTTTTGCAGTTTATATTGCCCAATCAATCATATAGAAAGTAGTAGAAAACAGTGAGTTCTTCCTCAAATTCATTACATTCTCAGAAAAAAATTGTAAAAATTGTACTTTTAGGGGCAGTATCTTTGTACCTTTTTTTTTTGCCCCTAAAAGGTTGATAGTAGTACCTTAAGGTACATATTACTCTAAGGTACTAATATGCACCTTTTAAAGGGATAGTTCACCCAAAAATGAAAATGACCCCATGATTAACTCAGGTAAATAGGTGTATATGACTTTCTTCTTTCAGATGAATACAATCGGAGTTATATTAAAAAATGTCCTGGCTCTTCCAAGCTTTATAATGGCAGTGAAGTGCAGCCCAAAATTCGAAGCCCAAAAATGTGCATCCATCCATTATAAAAGTAATCCACACAGCTCCGGGGGGTTAATAAAGGCCTTCTGAAGTGAATCGTTCGGTTTTTGTAAGAGAAATATCCATATTTAACACGTTATAATGTAAAATATCTAGCTTCCGGCGGACCGCCTTCCATATTCAACTTACGGAAAAAACGTAACTGGCACGACAATGACGTTGGACGTAGCATAAGTGTTTTGAACTGTGAGAGGCATTACACTTTCTTCGTAAGTTTAATACAGAAGGCGGTCTGCCGGAAGCTAGATATTTTACTTTATAAAGTTTTAAATATGGATATTTTTCTTACACAAATGCATCGCTTCGCTTCAGAAGGCCTTTATTAACCTCCCGGAGCCGTGTGGATTACTTTTAAAATGGATGGATGCACTCTTTTGGGCTGCCATTCACTGCCATTATAATGCTTGGATTTGCCAGGACATCTCCGACTGTATTCGTCTGAAAGAAGAATGTCATATACACCTAGGATGACTTGAGGGTGAGTAAATTAGGGGATCATTTTCATTTTTGGGTGAGCTATCCCTTTAAGGGTGAAAAAGGTACAAGGATGTAATTTTAAGGGTACTACCCCAGAAAAGGTAAAATTTTTACACATTTTTTTTGAGTGTATGAAAGCACATAAATTTGAAAGCAGCCGGCAGAAATAGATTTATGCATGCTGTAATCATAAGTATACTAGAAGTGGTTCATAAATGAAGCAACTCAACTACAAACGCTTTCTGATGTACCACCACAAGATGGCAGACTTTCTATTATTATCACACACAATGAAAACCCAGGAAGAACAAGGGATTGTAGTATTTCAGTGATATAATGTGCCACACACACTCACACTCACATACACACACGTGCAAAAGAAATATATAATATAAATAATATAATATATCATAATATAATATCATATATCATTTATGTTAGCAATTTTTGAGATAATAGCATACAGTATACTGTATGTCTACAGTATATTAAAATAAAAAATGCTTCACTCTCCAGTGTGCTTTTTTTTTTTTTTTCATTTTGTAGCCATTACTAGCAACACTTTGGTCTGGCAATGGATGTTTTATGCCAACAGTACAGTGGTGCCAGACTCAACACATGGGATGTAATCACAACAAAGCAAATGTTTGATGTGATTGCTCTGATTCTAATCAACACTGCTTATTAAAAAACATTTTTTGGGGTAGATTCATATTTGTAACTGTTAAGTGTGGCACATATGAAGCATTAATCAATGATTGATGGGCTGGCAGGACCTGAGCATCTCTGTTGTTGTTTAACATGGGCTGAGACAACTGGCTCTGTTATACTGGGAAGCTCTAACATCCATCTGTCCCATTTCTGCATATGAATGCCAGAGACATACTCTTGAGATTCCAGTCAGGAAAAGGCAGTTCCACACACCTGCCATCGCATCCTGGTGGTAGCAAACATCAGAGACAGCCATTGTGTGAGACTCATCCATGCTCACCCACTCCAAAATACCTAAAATGACTGAATAAAATAAGTTTAAAGTTTAAATGAACAGCGATACTGTACAAATTCTTTGCACATATAGGTACGCAGAAGAAAGGATATGGTATGTGCACATCTAACACAGTTAATAAATAATTTAAGAGTTCACATATTCTTGTCACAGAGAGCTTGGAACAATCACAAAAGACACACAGGGACTTTAAAGCACGCTTTCATTTAGCCTGGCCTATTTTCCTGTGGAGGGACTTTACATGACTATGAGTCACATCATGGTTCAATTCCTTCATTTCTGTGACACAGTGGCCGCCTAGCATGCCCCCCACTTCCACATCCTCATTTCTTATAACAGATGTCTCTGTTTATGTTTTTCAGTTGGGCAGAGGATGGGGCAAGAGTCAAAAAATAGCTAGGCTGTGTGTCTTCTATTGTGAGGCACTAATGAGACAATAACAAAGCACCTGTTTAAGACTGCAAACAAGTGTTTCCAGTCTGATTAAAATAGATGTTTTCCATGCTCCTCTAGAAATGTTCTCATTAGAAAACGAGATGATTTCGTTTTGGCATACCTTATGAATTACCGGTGAAATATTTCCACTGAAAAAACCCCCCAACCTGATACAGCCCAAGTGCTGGGCTTTCAAGGCCGGTTGAATCGAGACAGTTCGATTTGATAATTATAGAAAAGCCTAATGTACAATACTCACATTAAACAGCCCACAGTCCTAGATTATTGATTTCCTTCACTGCAGAGAGCAACTTTAAAATTATTACAATTCATCATATGCTTTTTACATCACCACAGTCATCTAGAATTTCTTTCTAATAATTTTTGCGGTATAAATGATCTTCGCCTTGTTTCCATCATCAGTAGAATGAGATTGCTACAGATAAAACATGCAGATAACAATAAAACACATAGTCTTTGCACATTCAAAGCATTTCAATAAATAACTTGTAATACATTATATTTTATTCAGTGGCTATTATTACTGGAAACTTACATTTGTGAGTCAATTTGCCATGAACATCCAATCATTTTTATAGCCTAAATGGCAGGAGCCCTTAGGATGGGCTTGGATTGCTTTTCTGATTGGTGGAGGCACATCATTCTCACAGATGGTCATTATATCTCCTCTGCAATAATGTAGCCTCTAGGAGTAGTGTGGAGGATTACAGTTTGCTGGTTGTTAGGCAGTTGGTGGCCCACATCTTTAACAGGCCAATGAGAGGAAAGACATAAAGGTTTTAGATTTGAGACTAGCTAGCCAGCTGAGGTCATAAATTTGTTTGCCTGTAGAGGGCTCAGCTGTACTTCTGGTTCAATTGCTTTAAAACATTTTGTCTACATTTTCTCTCTGCTGTTCACACAAGAACTAGCCATTCAGTAATAGAATTTTACATGCGACAACCTTATCAAACTGATCCCCGTTCACATGGATCCGCGAAAATGACAAAAAACGCTGTATTATGTACATCAGGCCAGTAGTTGATGATGTCAGTTTGTTAAAAAAACACTACGCACCTATAGACTGAACACTTAATACACATGCGCATGATGTCACAGTTTTCACAAATTCACAAAAAAAAAACGTTGTTGTTTATACAGAGATGGTAACAGCATCATATTCAAAAACGTGCACTTTGAAACCTGTTTTTAGGCCCCAAAAACACCATTGTCGTGTAAATGAATGGACAAAACGCGTAAAATGTTTTCAGTTTTTAGGTGAAAACGGTTTAGCGTAAACATACCCTACATTTTATTATAGCATTTAAATAGATTTTAGTTTCTTGCGTTTTATTTTAATTTGTTTAGTCAAAATAAATAGATATTTATAGAATTTCAATACCTGAAATATAGGCCATAACCTGATGACCTATGATCTGCTTATCTGTTTTAGCCATACTTTTAATACTGATGTATCCCTAATTATAAGAATGCTTAAAATTTCATAGTATTTTTTTTTTTTAGAACTACACGTTTTATCCATCTTACTTTCAGAATGAACTTGGAACAGGCACACTGCAAGGACTTAGTTGATCACTTACTACACTTTCATAATGCCAGAACCGATTAGCGAATGATCATTGCAAACATGAATAGGCCTACAATGGATTCCTATGGACCTATTCACCAAGCATGAACTTTGTCTGCCCACAGACTGATACAAACTTTTGGTCACATTTTTAGAGCCTCTGTTACAGCATGAAATCCCATGCAGTAAACAAATTTTAAAGTAAAACTACGTTTAAGTTTATTTATTTCGACAAAATACATATTTATAGAATCTCCAATTTATCAGTTATCAGCCAAGCTGAAAATAATTATTGGCTTATCGGTATTGGCCACACTTTTAATATTGGTGCATTATTAAGTTTAGGAATGTTTATAATTTTATAATAATTTTTAGCAAAAGAAAGAAAGAAAGAAAGAAAGATGTCTTAACCTTAATCTGGCTGTCTCTATCCCATAAATAGTCTGGCAGGCATATACTGTAGAAACAGCAGTGCTCATGGGGGCATCTTTGAATGTTTCTCCACTCTGTGTATTTTTATCTGGAAGAAGGCCTGCCTCTCAGATGCCAGTGTTTGCATCCCATGTGCCTCCCTGGCCTGATAAAGGTTACACAACAAACAGCACTTGCTTTCTCTGCATAAAAATGGGCAAAATGAGCTGGAGAGTTTCCAAAGTCACATTTGGAGAATCAAAACTGGCTAACACATTTCCTAAACACATTCCACTGCAGATTATTCATTCACGGTGCATTTCCACAAACATCTGATGAGATAAAAACACTATGTGAAATGTGAAAAGGCCACAGTGTAACAGACCACCATGAAAATAATAATAAAAAGGACAGTTTAAAGACTCTGCTGATATATACAAAGGTTGCTTTCATTAAAAGTACATTTGAGAGACAGCGTGCCACATGCACAACACTGACAGCATGACAATATCTGTCTTCAGTTTAGCTAAAACCCTGTAGCAGAAACAGCTACAAAACACTGCAAGTTAACTCAGTACATTGTTAAAGAGCAAAACAAGTGGTGTCAAAACTCATGTGATGAATGATTTTCCTTTCTCAGGTTCTCCCATTTCCCCTGTATTGTTTGTAGTGCAGAGATCAATATCTCATCCCCTTTTTTTTCTTTATCTGTCTCTTTGTTGCCTCTGTGTACTCTTTAAAGGCCAACATGGGACCCCTGATCTTCAGCCCTGATGTTCCTCCCCAATTATGAAGGCGCTTTAATGAGAATATGTTTTATCTCTAGGGGCTGGTCATGGAAAAGAGCTGAGATGAAGCTTTTGGTCCAAGGGTTTTTGTTGGCATGTCTCTGATGTATTCCAAGGAGAGTGTCGACTACACTCCTTTACACATTTTACTCATCCTAACCTTGAGAATGAAACTGGAACAGGTGCACTGCAAGGACTCAATTGATCACTTACACTTTTATAATGTTTTATAACAAACAAGAGTTACAAATACAATGGATTCCTATGGACCTATTCACCTTAGACTCAACAGATTGATACAAGCTTTTGGTCACATTTTACTGCATGACATCCCAAAAATTGCATTAAACAAATGTTATGTTAGCTGTTTAATACACGGCTACTTGCTACTTGCGTATGGACGTGAAATAATTGTTTTATAATTTTACCTGTACAGCATCTTAAAGTTTCCTCTAGTCGAAAACACTGCAACAATATTACAGTAATATTAAAACTGAAGTCCTCTAAGGTCATTTTCACTGCAATCAATAACTGAGACGCAAGATGACAGCAGTTGCGTTTTTAAAACAAGTGAGAATGGGTTCGCGGTGAGATACAAGACATGAAACCGGTAGAGCCGGTTTCAGTTAACAGGGTGAGCGCAGTCTGATATACTGTGTTGCCACAGATGACAGCAATTATTTGGAAATATCCTTATAATAAGAAGTCATATTCAAAACATTTCAAGTAAAGAATTTCTGACTGTACATAACACAGTTGTTTGTTAACATGTCTAATTAATTAGGTTTAAGTATATTGTGTAATTTCCAGGTAAAAGGTTAATGAACAATAACACTGCATATGAATGTCATTTTGACAGTGTGCGCATGTCTTCTTTCTTAGCGTTCCTTCAGAGCTATCTAATGATTAGGCTTGTGTTAACAGGAGATGAGATAGAGAAACATCCCCTACAGACCAGAAACCCTGAGGCCTCTGTGTGTTTGTCTAACAGCAGGGATAAATCCCTCATATTCCTCTGTACAAAAACAAGTCAAACTCAGGAAGTCTGCCCTGCAGGCCTTGTCATAAGAAGCATCAGAAAAAAACAGTGAGAAGGAGAGAGAGAGAGAGAGAGAGAGATCGAAACTTGGGGAGGAGGGGTGCTTACATGGTTGACTAGCTTCTACAGTATTAAGAAAATACATGTGGAAAATTATCATAGTGACTCATAAAATAGCTCAAAAGACACAATACTTCAGCTCAAAAACCTTATTTATTGAAGCCAGAAATCAACTGTGATGGTTCCCTATACAATCATAACAACTGTAATCCTCTTACATATGATACAATACTTGCTGCTCAAGCATTTATGAATGCAAGACTCAACACCAGCTATTCACGTTAGGAACATACAAATAACATAGATAACAATAAACCAGTGTCAGTATTTGGCCCACTTCCTCTATTGAGGAATGAGGGAGATGTTTTGCATTATGAAGGCTTATTTACAGTCGGTGCCATCAGAAAGCAATAAATATAGTGAATGAGTCATTTTAGGCGTACAATAACAGCTCCATTATAATCCACTAACTGCTTTCTCAGAGAACAATTTAGCTTTGATACATGCAGTAAATCTCCGCAGGACAAATGTATTCAGGTTGGACTATGTTTATGCTGAAAGCTGCAGAAAAGCAGCTTGTGTGTAGGCAATGTGGCTTATTTATATATATATATAAAAATCTGAGTTTACGTTAGATATTGGAGGTGGTGGGACCCTAAAATCTGGAGGTGATTCTGAGGAAAAATGTAACATGACCCCTATCTTCAAAACAGCATAATGAACTATATTGAAACACTTTTTGTATACTACTATATATGCTAAAGACTACGGAAGCTTATTTCCGCCGCTGAATAAAAAAAAAAAAGGTAATTGCTTTTTATCTCACAAAAAGAGAAATGTTCACAATTCTGAGAAATTGTGAGATAAAAAGTTATCTTTTACATTTATCAATTATCTTTTACATTTATTTATTCTGTGGCAGAAACAAGCTTTCATAAAAACAATTAAATCAGAATATATATATATATATATATATATATATACACACAGTGGGGAGAACAAGTATTTGATACACTGCCGATTTTGCCCACTTACAAAGCATGTAGAAGTCTGTAATTTTTATCATAGGTACTCTTCAACTGTGAGACGGAATCTAAAACAAAAATCCAGAAAATCACATTGTATGATTTTTAAGTTATTAATTTGCATTTTATTGCATGACATAAGTATTTGATACATCAGAAAAGCAGAACTTAATATTTGGTACAGAAACCTTTGTTTGCAATTACATAGATCATACGTTTCCTGTAGTTCTTGACCAGGTTTGCACACACTGCAGCAGGGACTTTGGCCCACTCCTCCATACAGACCTTCTCCAGATCCTTCAGGTTTCAGGGCTGATGCTGGGCAATACGGACTTTCAGCTCCCTCCAAAGATTTTCTATTGGGTTCAGGTCTGGAGACTGTCTAGGCCACTCCAGGACCTTGAGATGCTTCTTACGGAGCCACTCCTTAGTTGCCCTGGCTGTGTGTTTCAGGTCGTTGTCATGCTGGAAGACCCAGCCACGACCCATCTTCAATGCTCTTACTGAGGGAAGGAGGTTGTTGGCCAAGATCTCGCGATACATGGCCCCATCCATCCTCCCCTCAATACTATGCAGTCGTCCTGTCCCCTTTGCAGAAAAGCATCCCCAAAGAATGATGTTTCCACCTCCATGCTTCACGGTTGGGATGGTGTTCTTGGGGTTGTACTCATCCTTCTTCTTCCTCCAAACACGGCGAGTGGAGTTTAGACCAAAAAGCTCTATTTTTGTCTCATCAGACCACATGACCTTCTCCCATTCCTCCTCTGGATCATCCAGATGGTCATTAGCAAACTTCAGACGGGCCTGGACATGCGCTGGCTTGAGCAGGGGGACCTTGCGTGCGCTGCAGGATTTTAATCCATGACGGCGTGATGTGTTAGTAATGGTTTTCTTTGAGACTGTGGTCCCAGCTCTCTTCAGGTCATTGACCAGGTCCTGCCGTGTAGTTCTGGGCTGATCCCTCACCTTCCTCATGATCATTGATGCCCCACGAGGTGAGATCTTGCATGGTGCCCCAGACCGAGGGAGATTGACCGTCATCTTGAACTTCTTCCATTTTCTAATAATTGCGTCAACAGTTGTTGCCTTCTCACCAAGGTGCTTGCCTATTGTCCTGTAGCCCATCCCAGCCTTGTGCAGGTCTACAATTTTATCCTTGATGTCCTTACACAGCTCTCTGGTCTTGGCCATTGTGGAGAGGTTGGAGTGTGTTTGATTGAGTGTGTGGACAGGTGTCTTTTATACAGGTAATGAGTTCAAACAGGTGCAGTTAATATAGATAATGAGTGGAGAACAGGAGGGCTTCTTAAAGAAAAACTAACAGGTCTGTGAGAGCCGGAATTCTTACTGGTTGGTAGGTGATCAAATAATTATGTCATGCAATAAAATGCAAATTAATTATTTAAAAATCATACAATGTGATTTTCTGGATTTTTGAATCCATTTTTGAAAAATTACAGACCTCTACATGCTTTGTAAGTGGGAAAACCTGCAAAATTGGCAGTGTATCAAATACTTGTTCTCCCCACTGTGTGTGTGTGTACACGTACGTACGTATACACACACACACAGACACACACACACACACAGACACACACACACACACACACACACAGACACACACACAGACACACAGACACACACACACACACACACACTTTTTTTTCTTATTTGATCAGATTTTTTTTTCTATTGGGTTCAGGTCTAGAGACTGTCTAGGCCACTCCAGGACCTTGAGATGCTTCTTACGGAGCCACTCCTTAGTTGCCCTGGCTGTGTGTTTCAGGTCGTTGTCATGCTGGAAGACCCAGCCACGACCCATCTTCAATGCTCTTACTGAGGGAAGGAGGTTGTTGGCCAAGATCTCGCGATACATGGCCCCATCCATCCTCCCCTCAATACGATGCAGTCGTCCTGTCCCCTTTGCAGAAAAGCATCCCCAAAGAATGATGTTTCCACCTCCATGCTTCACGGTTGGGATGGTGTTCTTGGGGTTGTACTCATCCTTCTTCTTCCTCCAAACACGGCGAGTGGAGTTTAGACCAAAAAGCTCTATTTTTGTCTCATCAGACCACATGACCTTCTCCCATTCCTCCTCTGGATCATCCAGATGGTCATTAGCAAACTTCAGACGGGCCTGGACATGCGCTGGCTTGAGCAGGGGGACCTTGCGTGCGCTGCAGGATTTTAATCCATGACGGCGTGATGTGTTAGTAATGGTTTTCTTTGAGACTGTGGTCCCAGCTCTCTTCAGGTCATTGACCAGGTCCTGCCGTGTAGTTCTGGGCTGATCCCTCACCTTCCTCATGATCATTGATGCCCCACGAGGTGAGATCTTGCATGGTGCCCCAGACCGAGGGAGATTGACCGTCATCCTTGATGTCCTTACACAGCTCTCTGGTCTTGGCCATTGTGGAGAGGTTGGAGTGTGTTTGATTGAGTGTGTGGACAGGTGTCTTTTATACAGGTAACGAGTTCAAACAGGTGCAGTTAATATAGATAATGAGTGGAGAACAGGAGGGCTTCTTAAAGAAAAACTAACAGGTCTGTAAGAGCCGGAATTCTTACTGGTTGGTAGGTGATCAAATAATTATGTCATGCAATAAAATGCAAATTAATTATTTAAAAATCATACAATGTGATTTTCTGGATTTTTGAATACATTTTTGAAAAATTACAGACCTCTACATGCTTTGTAAGTGGGAAAACCTGCAAAATTGGCAGTGTATCAAATACTTGTTCTCCCCACTGTGTGTGTGTGTGTGTACACGTACGTACGTATACACACACACACAGACACACACACACACACAGACACACACACACACACACACACACACACAGACACACACACAGACACACAGACACACACACACACACTTTTTTTTCTTATTTGATCAGATTTTTTTTTGTGCTAAATTTGCTAATTGGGGCTGGAATGTGATTTTTGTACTGGATCAAACAGAAACTGGAGTACATAAGAAATGGAACTTTTGTTAATATACTACATTCACACCATGTCATAATTAACATAATTTTCAAGATGACAACCCGTGAAGCTCTGCTCGGAGCTACTCACGTCCTCTTATTCGGAATTATGTGTTTTTATTAACACTATTAACGCCAAAATGAATCTGCATCACGTGGTACAAGTTGAAGCTCTCAGAAAATTCTGAGTTTACAAGTTGTAATTACGTGTTCAACGAGGACAGCTTTTTGCAAGCTGGCATCTCGTAATTATGGTAATTCCAACATGCTGTGAAAGCGCCCCTTTATTGTCATTCCTGATCATTTTGCTCCTATTTAACCCTGATTCTCCATACTCTGACAACTAGCTTTGACATGACCATGCATGACCAACATTGTGAAAATTTTAGCTGAACAACCTGAAATACCACAAAGAGGAAATTTCCAGTATTTCTGGATGCATTTGTAACATATATGAAAAAAAAGAGAAGGTCACAAAACCAAATCAATGAAGGGAAAAGGAAAATCAGCTTTAATTGGCGTTTAAGGAGAGCTGTGAATCACATTAGGTCTAGTGTCAGCTCCCACCAGGCTAAGGACTTCATGGCTCTAAGGTCCTCTGATTGCTCTAACACCCAGAGTATTTACCATTTAGACCTATCAAGCCTTTCCTCATGTGCAAGACAGAGAAAGACAAAGAGGAGAAAGAGACGATGCATGTGACAGAAGAGGACTTCTTCTCCAGACTTTAATCAAAGAGGGTCAAACAGAACAGCATGCTAACAGAAAGGACAATCCCTTATGACCAGCCAACCATGTTTATACCAATACAAGCATTAAAGAAGATAGATGCTTGCATTTTCAAGCCCTGAAAACATTATTTGAATTTTTCAAGTTCCCATACTGCAGCAGAGCAGTAGTGTTCCACAACAGAATATTGAGCTCATGGTGAAAGAATTGCAATTTAATTTAAGGAATTTTAAGGGTTTTTTAAAGGTTTGTTTGTTTTTGTGCTGTTAAAGTTATTAAAATACACATATGAATCACACTAATAAGTAATCAGAGTGATCAAAGCATATAGCCTATTTGTGTGTTAAGAGCATGTAAATTACAAGAGCAACACTGAGGTTACTCCCCATGAACTGAATAACTACAATAATCAATCTTGTAGTGGACCCAAATAAATCTGACTATTTACAAACCTTTGAACTCTGGGCACATCTGGTGTAGAGCAACTACAATAACCCCTGACTCACTCACATGAATGTAACTGTCAAAAAAAGAAAAAAAGAAAACCCTTATCAGAACAGCACTATGTAAAGGCACAAAGAGGGACGCATCTGGTCATGGTCATAACACAACCATAAAAAGACTAATCTAACTATGTTACAACCTGAAAAACATGTGGCTGACAATTGGTCAAATCCCAAGCATACAGTGCTGCGAGCATCACCGTTCTGCCATGCATAAGCCTTGAAGTAATGCTGTGCAGAAACTGACATAATTAAATGTTTTTAAACTGTTGTGGTATGGAGAACTCTGGGAAAATATTTTGCACTTTCACAGTGCATTCTGTCATCAAAAAAATAGTCAGTTTTAATGACCAATTAAGTGTGTTTATTCCTATCAAAGTCAGGACTTGCTGAACCACTGCTGCATTCTCATGAGATATTTCAGTACTATTTTGTATAAGATATAATTTTAACATTACTTATTTATAATCTTGTTCATTTAAATATTCATGAATTCTATGATAGTTGTTTTTTAAAAATACTATCCAAGAAGAAAGATTTCACTTGCCTTCTGGAAGTAATGAAATACTTCTAAAAAACACTATAGCAAAACAATTCAATGTCCATCTCAAAAGTTGATGCCTAATTCTACCACTGCACCAAAACAAATGAACAAATAAAAAAAAAATAACTGATTACATTAAAATGAGACATTTGAGAGTTACATTTGATTATACAACAAATGTTTCCAGGGTATTGGGCTACAGCCTAGACTGAATATTCATGCCATTATTCTCTGTGATATGGTCCAGTGCTGATTGCCAGCGAATGTGTAAATTTGCAATTATGTATTTAAATCCCTTTGCTAATCCTGACCATTAATGCTGTTCCCTTGGGATAAAAACCCCATTAGTGGGGTTCAGTTTTTTTGAAATACTTTCTTTTCTCATTTACCCGATATATAAAGACCATATGAAACAATAAAGAACCTCAATAAACTGATGAAGTGCAATCCAAGTAAAAAAAATAACGGTAACACTTTACAATAAGGTTAATTAGTTAACATTAGTTAACTACATTAGTGAACATGAACTAATAATGAACTGCACTTATACAGCATTTATTAATATTTGTTAATGTTAATTTCATCATTTACTAATACATTATTAAAATCTTGTTAACATTAGTTAATGCACTGTGAACTAACATGAACAAAACAATGAACAACTGTATTTTCATTAACTAATGTTAACGAACATTAGTAAATACAGTAACAAATGTATTGCTCATGGTTAGTTCATGTTAGTTAATACATTAACTAATGTTTAACTAATTACCCTTATTGTAAAGTGTTACCAAAATAACTTTATATACTGTACTTTGGTGTTACCTAAATGTGGATCATTGGGTAGTACATTACATCTCACTGACCTTCACTCTGCTAGTCATTCTTCACCTGCTCACAGTGTCTTCCACCAATTTGCTTTGCTCAACAGTGTGGAAATAAGAAACGATGGGCCCTAATAAGTGTCCAACCGGCATCTTTTACATGCACACTGGCTATTTATATTTGATGAACATGGTGGATTAACAAGGATCCCCAGAGTACTCTTGGAAGAAATTACTTTTAGGGTTTTGGTCCAATAGTCCATTTTAATGTTCACAGCCCAGCTGAGCATAAGAGTTGTTAACGTTGTTGAGGCTGACTATATATAGACAGACACCATCTGATCATAATTCCATGAGTGTGACTTTTGACTAAGAAAAGTACTGTATGACAGAATCCGACAGTAAAATCAGCAAGAGGGAGTCCAGGTCTAGATTCTATGTTTGATGGATTGTTTTGTGCTAGGTCTGACAGCACCTATTGCATCAGCAATGTCTGTGATAGAGCATTGTCTGGCGTAACACCTGCTTCAGTCTTGCATGGAATTGCACAGCAGTCCCTGAGACAGCTTTTAAGAATTCCAGGGCAGTGTAAGTCTGGAGAATTAGCTGGAACAGAGAAGTGCAACCCTGATGTTTTAGGCAGCTCCGAGCCCTCATCATTAGCCCTGGTGACTATATATCTGCCATGATCCCATGGTTGACGTTTTATTTACTTTTTTTCATTTGTAGTATCTAAAGAAGAGAATACAAGTTAGTCATTGCACTGGGAAGCTATAAGTAATATAATATAATAGTCATTTTCTGTTTCACTGTCTTATTTAGTTTCTAGTCTTAGTTTTCATTGTTGCCTGTGTTTGAGTCATTCATTAGTTGTCCTGGTTGAATTAGATCTCACCTGTTTCCTGTTCTGTTGATCATCCTCCTCCTGTGTATATTATCCCTCTGTTCCTTCAGTTCATTGTCTTGTGTTAACATCTCCCATCTTGTTTGGATTTTACTACACCCCTGAAAAAAAAAAAAAAATTCTTCAAATTGTAATTCATAACTCTGCATTCAACCATATAAGGCCATATGGTCAAGAGCAACAAAAAGAGAATATGAACGGTGTGTTCATATTGCAGGCTAATATTTATAATTTATAATATAACAAATGCAAAACACAGTCAAGTGTTGCACATCTCCTAGCAACACCGAGTGGAATCATTTAAGTCAATGTTTCAGTTATTCACTCAAAGACATTGGCTGTGTCTGAAATTGCATACTCTCGAGTAGGTACTTATTTTGAATAAGTACTTACTTTGCGAGGGCTAAAAGTATGTCCTATTTAGTATGAATGTGTGTATATGAATGAAATTCGGACGTACTACATTCGCCATGTTGTCATTATCATGTGACCTACCAGGTTCAGTTACATCGCTTCTCTGCCATTCACAAATCCTCTCCCATGGCCTAATGGGATAGTAAAGTCTCCATCATATGCACACTTCAGAATAGGCCATCTGTGTACTTTTTGCCTACTCTTTCATGAGTATTGTGGATTGATTGATACATAAGAGTACCTCTTTTGTCACATACTGCTTTTTGCCTAGTACAGACTCAGCCACCCACTTGTTTCCTTCCTGAATTAATAGGTGTTGTTGAATGAATCAGTTGAATAAATGTTTAAATGACTCACTCATAAAGAGAGTCACTTGTTGCCACCTACTGGCAAAATGATATAACCTACAAAAAGAACAGGAATGCGTTAACACAGACCAGCAAAGTGATAATAACAGTGAAAAGTCCCAGTGGTGTTGGACTGTACATCTTGTAATGCAGCCGACAAATCCAAAACATTTGAGGATACATTTATATGCTGTCTATAATAGAAATTATAGTTTTGAGATAAGCCTGATAATTCAAAGAGCATCTTGTATAAAATCTGACCTTTTGTACTTTGTACAACAGAATCAGTATGGCCAGTGGTCAATGTCAAATGAGCTTACATTTTTTAAATATGGTGTATATATACTGTGTATATATATATACTGTGTATATATATATATATATATATATATACACACACACACATACATGCATATATACATACACCATATTTAAAAAATCTAAATATTAATCTAAATATTTAATCTCTCTAAGTCTGTGAAATTGTACACACACACACACACACACACACACACACACACACACACACACACACACACACACACACACACACACACACACACACACACACACACACACACAACTAGACTTCCTCTTTGTGGGCAGTTTATGTTGCCCTTGTGTTTTGTCCTTTCACTTGAGAGGACTGATACAGTAACCAGCCATGCAAAACAGTCCATTCGCATCCAGGGACTGAGGTGATATTTTATATTTATCAGCTATTCACTGAAGATGCTGGGCTTGCTATACAGTCATCATGGCCTAGGGCAAAACACTGAGAGGTCTCTGGAAAGACTACTTTTACAGGACTTTACAGGTCAGTTTTTGAGTATAAACATTACATTTTTTGGGTATTTACTAATAGATATTTAACCATACCATTATCCGAAGGGAAAACATTCAATACCAAACCTCTAACATAGGGATATTAGACAGAAATCCCAAAAATCATTACAGACAGTAGAACATTTATTAAAAAAAAAAAAAAAAAAAAGGTTGAATGCAAATTCAATGTATGAATCAATGTAATTCAATGCAGCAAAGAACGTACTTTTAGTATGTATTTGCTGTATATACTGGGATCACCATTATGCAAGGACAGGCATGCACCTTGAAATATAGACTTGCAATTCCCATCCGTCCCTGTTGGGATCAATCTGTCTGGAATCTGATCTGCAATAAGCTGCCGGTGGGACCAAAGGGGCATAAGGAACAATGTTCAAAGGCAAGCATGTGAACATTAGCCTGTAGTAGGACAGTGTAACATCATGCTTTGTCACCAGAGACTATTCTTCTGAAGGGACGCTCAGGCAGCAAGAAAAGCAGAGCCATTCTCTCTCAGTGCTTAAGCATTCACCTCTTTCATCTCATTGTCTTTGGATCGTACCCCATGCCTCTGGCATTGTTTCAATTAGCTCTAAAAGGGCATCCCTTTGAGGAGAACATCAGGTCACATGCTGCCACCTCCGTTTCAATGTCTAATGGTGGCTGGCGATGCACAAGGTCAAAGCAAAAGCCACAAGAAAGTTCAGACAGCTATTAAGATTATTTCCCATCTCATTTTCTCCAGTACAGCACTCTCCCCCTCCCTTCTGTTTAAAAAAATGTCTTCATTTTGTTACCGCTTCCTCCTCAATCCATCTTTTCAGAGCAGCAGATTAACAAGGCAGAGCCGAAACTGCTGGCTGTGTGCAGTTTCTTTGAGTACAAGGGGTAGAGAGTCCTTGTTGTGGTTCTTGGCACTGTGGGCTTATACACATTTCAAGCTGTTCCTCCATGCATGAGCCGTGCTCCATAACTATGGAACATAAAATATGCAGGCTTCAGGTACAGGAACATTCAGAAACACATTGATTATTCAGGTTTGATGTCTACATGATGCATTGCAAAGCTCTAATGATGTGTACTGTACCTCAGAGTTACTACATCATGGGTTCTGAATGGAAATAATGAAGCGAGAGGTCAAGATTTGTTTGGTTACTGTGGTCCAGTTAGACCCTGCTGGTAGATACTACATGATGTCTTCTCATGTGTTCTGACTAGAGGTCGCGTTAACCGAAAATGTTCCGTCATTGACTAAATTTAGCAGTGATGGGCAATCCGTCATTTTGAAAGATTACACTGAAGGTGATCTATTGTAACTTGTAACTATAATTCCCACCTCTGTTCAGTTGGTGGCGGGTGCGCTCCAGTGTGGCAGCAGACTGCGGGTTCAGCCTCCTGAACAAAATTAATACTGCCACGAGAAATTGTCTGTCCGAGGCAAAGGTGCAAAATCTAAAGACAATTGCCTCTGTGTCAGTCTCGCATTTGATTATGCGCAGGCGAGCATCCAGTTTAAGTCCATGATGACCAGGGAATTTGATTTGAGTTCAGGCAGATAGACAGAGAGAGTGTCGATTAAGTTTAGTTCAGTTTAATTATTTTTTTACATTTTGTTCATATTATAATTAGAATTTTGGTATTTTGTAATATATTGCGTTGTTTATATTTGCCTGTTCACCCTTACAAAAAAAAGTTTATTCAAGTGTGCTATTAGTAGGCCTTTACTTCTTTTAAACTAAAAATAAAGTATACTTTCAGTCTACTTTTTGTGTACTTCTCAGAAATATACTTAAAATTGCACTTAAGTTGACTTATACTGACAGAAAAGTCTAAGTATATTTGGCCTATACTTGTACTCAATCTTTTGATCAAGATTTGATCAATCTTTTGATTAAGTATACTTGGCTTGTAGTTGTGTTTACTCTTTGATTGAGTAGCCTATTAAATACTTTTTTTCACATAGTTTTATATACTGTCTTATAAACTTACATTGTTTGTTATAAATAAAACACATGAAGGGGTGGATTCTGGAATCCCCTGCCTCTCCAATATATATTCTTTGAGTGATTTGTAATGCGTTATTAATCAATATTTATCCTTCCAAATATCAAATGATTTTAATGACTTATTCAAGCTTATAAGATTTACTAGTTATAAAATTGCATGTCTGTTCACTAAAACTCTTTGTGTGCTTGTGAGCACCTAACACTTGTTGAAACCTATATTTACTATACTAACTGACCCTGACAACCTAGGTCACTGGGGTCACTCAGGCCTGTTACCTACATTACAATTCTTAAAGAACTTACGGTAACACTTTAGTATATGGGGAATACATATTCACTATTAACTACAACTTTTGCCTCAATAAACTCCTAATTTACTTATTAATAGTTGGTAAGGTAGTTTTTGTAGCGTTTAAATTTAGGTATCAGGTAGGATTAAAGGATATAGAATAAGGTCATGCAGAATAAGGCATTAATATGTGCTTTATAAGTAGCCTACTAATAAACAGCCAATGTCCTAGTAATATGCATGCTAATAAGCAACTAGTTAATAGCTAGAATTGAACCCTAAAATAAAGTGTTACTTCTTCTCTCAGCAATCGTAACACTGACAAGACAACTTGAGCCTAAAAACTGGTGACCTCAGTGGGTCACTTTGTGCCTAAATCGGGATTCGACTGACGTCCTGATAATCATGGAGATATTCTTCTGGCTAACAGCCCATATGTGCCTTAACCAATCAGAATCATTCAACCTGACTTAATGACCTACACTGTATTGACAAAAGTATTGGGACACCCCTCCAAATCATTGAATTCAGGTGTTTCAATCACTTCCATGGCCAAAGGTATAAAATTAAGCACCTAGGCATGCAGACTGCTTCTACAAACATTTTTTAAAGAATGGGTCGCTCTCAGGAGCTCAGTGAATTCAAGCGTGGTACCGTGATAGGTTGCCACCTGTGCAATAAGTCAATTCGTGAAATTTCCTCACTACTAAATATTCCACGGTCAGCTGTTAGTGGTATTATAACAAAGTGGAAGCAATTGGGAACAACAGCAACTCAACCACGAAAAATCACAGAGCAAGGTCAGCGCATGCTAAGGCGCACAGTGCGCAGAAGTTGCCAACTTTCTGCAGAGTCAATAGCTACAGACCTCCAAACTTCGTGTGGCCTTCAGATTAGCTCATGGACAGTGTGTAGAGAGCTTCATGGAATGGGTTTCCATGGCCGAGCAGCTGCATCCAAGCCTTACATCACCAAGTGCAATGCAAAGCGTCGGATGCAGTGGTGTAAAGCACGCCACCACTGGACTCTAGAGCAGTGGAGACGTGTTCTCTGGAGTGATGAATCACGCTTCTCTGTCTGGTAATCCGATGGATGAGTCTGGGTTTGGCGGTTGCCAGGAGAACGGTACGTGCCTGAGTGCATTTGTGCCAAGTGTAAAGTTTGGTGGAGGGGGGATTATGGTGTGGGGTTGTTTTTCAGGGGTTGGGCTTGGCCCCTTAGTTCCAGTGAAAGGAAATCTTAATGCTTCAGCATACCAATACATTTTGGACAATTTCATGCTCCCAACTTTGTGGGAACAGTTTGGAGATGGCCCCTTCCTGTTCCAACATGACTGCGCACCAGTGCACAAAGCAAGGTCCATAAAGACATGGATGAGCGAGTTTGGTGTGGAGGAACTTGACTGTCCTGCACCGAGTCCTGACCTTAACCCAATAGAAGAATGGTCAAAAATTCCTATAAACACACTCCTAAACCTTGTGGAAAGCCTTCCCAGAAGAGTTGAAGCTGTTATAGCTGCAAAGGGTGGGCCAACTCCATATTAAACCCTACGGATTAAGAATGGGATGTCATTAAAGTTCATGTGCATGTAAAGACAGACGTCCCAAAACTTTTGGCAATATAGTGTTGTTGTAATGAGATTGTACCGCGGAGCAGCCTACGAACTCCTTGCAGAGTGTGAAGCTGACTTTTGCTGATGAAACTGCAAGCTATTCTTCTGTAAAATGTTCTTCAATTGATTGCATCTCTGACTCCTGGTCTTTATTTATCATATCTGGTCCTCGGGTCTTAACTATAAATTCCCCTACAATGGATTATGACAGAATTTTATGACCCTGTCTGTCAAAATCAGGTCACGTTAGTCTCTCATTGTCTGTCTGTCAAAATGACAGACAATGAGAAAGACTAACGTGACCTATGATTTTGACAAAATTTTATATATATATATATATATATATATATATATATATATATAAGCATGTGCATTCAAGGACTGACAAACTAACTAGTGACAAGCAGGGCTATAAATGCTGAGTAGAACCAATGAACTAATGAGTTACTATGGAAACTGACAAGGAGATGGGTGTGGTGAAATGAGTGTCCATGGCAACATACAAGGCAACAGAGCAGCAGGGAAACACAGAACTTCAGAATAAGAGTCCAAGACAACAAACACAACCAGTGAATTATTATTTTTGAATTATTTTAAAGAGAAAAATTAATAAGTTTAAAAGTTTGGGGTTTAGAAAAGTTGAATGCATCCTTGCTGAATAAAATTGCTAATTTGTTTTAAAAATCTTGATCATGAAATGTGTATTTTTAAGCTGTATCCTAGTCTTTCTTCTGCTTTTACTTTTAAGCCAAAACTCACTCCTAGAACTACTTATTCTCTTGGGCCCTTGCAGCCAAATTTTATACTTAGAATAAGCATAATTTGTTACTGACGTTGTATTTACGTTATCTGAACAGTCTGCATAGAGAAAAGTAACCTCCTACAGAGTGTAAAGTTGTGCAGGATGGATTGGAAAAAAATAGAGCAATTTCTGATATTAGACAATAGAAATATGCATTGGAAAGTCCAATAAATGTTCTGTTCTCATTAAATGCAGTATGAAAATCATCATGGTCAAAAACAACATTGCATGTCTGAGCAGATTTGATATGGCTGATCTGCATCAACATTGAACTGAACTAAGTTCACTTTGGTTTTACAGTGCTGCACAAAAAATAGTTTGGTATAAAACATGCAATGAGCAGCAATATTTTATGAAACTCTTACTGCAGTCAAATTAAAAAAATAAATCATAACGTATCACAGAATCAAACCACAATACTTGGAGACACAAACAACAGAAATGCAATGTGCGCCATATTGTGACCCCATACTGATAAATTGCTCTGCAAAGCCACTATCCAAAGTACTGAAGCAAGAAACTTCTCTCTCCTTCACATATGTAAATACGGAGGCAAATAAGCCAGTCCATTGGCTGCGTTCTCACTGTGTTCAATTCACTCCTCCCTGGAGCTATTTGCTGCATAGAACGAGAGGGGCCCTCAATGCTGTAAAATGTAATTTCTTTACGAGTCTGCCTGCAGCGCGCACAGGAACACATTTCAATTTAGAAAGGTCTAAACAGCTTCATCAATTACACAGCTATACAGGTAACTCAGAGCATGCAAGGGCATCATTTATGTAGTCAGAAAAACAATTCAAAATGAACATGTATATCTTTTTTCGCAGAGTGAAGGTGTTCATAACAAAGCAAAGGTTTCACAATCTATCTATCTATCTATCTATCTATCTAGCTATATAAACAAATATATATATATATATATATATATATAAAAACAAATATATATATATATAAAAAAACAAATATATATATATATATATATACACACATACGTACATACATACATACATACACTGATCAGGCATAACATTATGACCACCTTCCTAATATTGTGTTGGTCCCCCTTTTGCTGCCAAAACAGCCCTAACCCGTCGAGGCATGGACTCCACTAGACCCCTGAAGGTGTGCTGTGGTATCTGGCACCAAGATGTTAGCAGCAGATCCTTTAAGTCCTGTAAGTTGCGAGGTGCTTCCTCCATGGATCGGACTTGTTTGTTCAGCACATCCCACAGATGCTCGATTGGATTGAGATCTGGGGAATTTGGAGGCCAAGTCAACACCTCAAACTTGTTGTTGTGCTCCTCAAACCACTCCTGAGCCATTTTTGCTTTGTGGCAGAGCGCATTATCCTGCTGAAAGAGGCCACAGCCACCAGGGAATACCGTTTCCATGAAAGGGTGTACATGGTTTGCAACAATGCTTAGGTAGGTGGTACGTGTCAAAGTAACATCCACATGGATGGCAGGACCCAAAGTTTCCCAGCAGAACATTGCCCAAAGCATCACACTGCCTCTGCCGGCTTGCCTTTTTCCCATAGTGCATCCTGGTGCCATGTGTTCCCCAGCTGAGCAACGCACACGTACCCGGCCATCCACGTGATGAAAACATGATTCATCAGACCAGGCCACCTTCTTCCATTGCTCTGTGGTCACGTGCCCACTGTTGCGGCTTTCGGCGGTGGACAGGGGTCAGCATGGGCACCCTCCCTGACTGGTCTGCGGCTATGCAGCCCCATACGCAACAAACTGCGATGCACTGTGTATTCTGACACCTTTCTATCAGAACCAGCATTAACTTGAGCTACAGTAGCTCGTCTGTTTGATCGGACCACACGGGCCAGATTTTGCTCCCCACATGCATCAATGAGCCATGACCCTGTCGCCGGTTCACCACTGTTCCTTCCTTGGACCACTTTTGATAGATACTGACCACTGCAGACCGGAAACACCCCACAAGAGCTGCAGTTTTGGAGATGCTCTGACCCAGTCATCTAGCCATCACAATTTGGCCCATGTCAAACTCGCTCAAATCTTTATGCTTGCCCATTTTTCCTGCTTCTAACACATCAACTTTGAGGACAAAATGTTTAAGTTTAAGTTTATTTGTTTACAGGGGCTGTGCACATTAATAAACATGAATGTAAATGTGCCAGAATTAGCCCAAAGGGCTATTTTTCATCTGTAGAACCTTGACAGAAATGTTAAAAGGTCAACCTAAAAACAAGAACAAAGCATCTTATATAACACACACAAAAGAGAAAAATAAAATAAGAAAATGGGAACAAAAATATAAAATTATCAAATAAAAGCACAAGTACATGATCCCACGTGGAAAAAAATACATTAACAGAAATTTTTATCTAAACATATATTGTGCTACATAAGACTAAGAGGTAAAATAGGAGGTAAAAAAGAGATAGCGACAGGAGCAAAATATTA
This sequence comes from Coreius guichenoti, assembly GCA_039654105.1. Taxonomy (NCBI): domain Eukaryota; kingdom Metazoa; phylum Chordata; class Actinopteri; order Cypriniformes; family Gobionidae; genus Coreius; species Coreius guichenoti. Next base: position 21,945,092 of record CM077173.1, on the reverse strand, counting down.
AGATAATAATGTTGACAGTGCTGATTAGTAACTGACCATTTTTTTAGATTAAATTTAAAAGAACCATATGCATCCAGTCTTCTAATTGTTGATGGGATGGAGTTCCATTCCCTTGCTGCTCTGACTGAAAATACAGACTTTTTACTTTTTCTGAGAGGAATAATGCAGTCCCCTCTTTCTCCACCTCTTGTGGACCGATATGGAGTTGTTCTAATGTTTACATACTGTTTTAATGGGGAAGACAGGCTATGTATAGTCTTAAACATAAGACAAATATCTACATATTTGATCAGGTTTTCCCAACTTAGCAAATCGTATTGGGCAATGATGAAAATTAATTGATTTCTTATCAATAATTTTTAGTGATTGTTTATACAGCGACTCCAATGGTTTTAGAGTAGTTGTACTCGCTTGTGACCAAGTTGTTAAACAATAAATGATATAAGAAATAATTATAGAATGTAGATACAACATAGCAGCCTCTGTTGACATATAGTATCGTATAAATCTAAAATTTGATAGACTAAATTTAACCCGGTTACAAACCTTTTTAACTCAAGCCTTAAAAGAAAGTCTAGAATCAATTACAACTCCAAGGTACTTGTATTCAGATACAACTTGTATCCTTTCCCCTGCTACAACAACATCTGGCACTACACCTGAGCTATTTGTTTTGGTAAAAAACATGCACACTGTTTTAGAAATATTTAACTGTAAACAGCTTTGTTCTAGCCAAGAGGTGACATTAACCAAAGATTTTGTAAGTTAATTTGCAACTTGTGACACACTGCTCCCATGTATATAAATAACGGTATCATCCGCATACATTTGGATGTTTGTGTCAGAACAAACGGATAGAAGATCATTGATATACAAAGTAAATAACAATGGACCCAAAATAGATTCTTGGGGAACACCTGTGGACGTACTTAAAGGGTTTGTTCACCCAAAAATGAAAATTAGCCCATGATTTACTCACCCTCAAATCATCCTAGGTGTATATGACATTCTTCTTCTAGACGAATAAAATTGGAGTTATATTAAAAAAGTCCTGGCTCTTCCAAGCTTCATAATGGCAGTGAATTGTTGTTTCGTTTTTTTGAAGTCCATAAAAGTGCATCTATCCATCATATAACTACTACACGCGGCTCCGGGAGGTTAATAAAGGCCTTCTGAAGCGAAGCGATGTGTTTGCGTAAGAAAAATATCCATATTTAAAACTTTATAAAGTAAAATATGTAGCTTCCACCAGATCGCCTTCAGTATTCAACTTATGGAAAAAGTGTTGTAAGTGCTGTTGTGTAAAGTTCTGTGTATTTGTTTCATAATCAATTAATGTATAATTAATCCATAATTTCATGCTTTTGATGTGATTTCATGTGTTCATCTATTTGAGGTACAGTTTAAAAATGTGATAAATTCATTCATGGCTCTTTAAAATGTAAGGCTCGCGATAATGCTTCACTTTAGTGGAAATGATGAATTACTACATCGCCCCCGATGGACTGATGGTGAGCAGACGCTCACAAGGCTCTGGTAAGCTGCATTAAGTTTAAAATGAGTGTTTTCACAAGTCAAACGGATAGTAAAGAGCAAAAACTAAGGACTCAAGGACCTCTTTTCATAACAAGCAGCCAACAAGGTATTTGTTCCACTTGTTTAATGTATTGTAAGCATAATTTGTATCTCTTTTCCTTTAAGACCATGTATTGTATAATCTGATTTGTTTGTACTATGCTCATTTACGAATACAGTTCTCACGGCGTAAAGACAAGCCAAAGGATTAAACGCCCTTTGGCTTGAAACCGACTCGCCTGCTCGACGACGTGGGTAGGAGAGACAACGAGATTGTCGCGGGTGTCGACCGGATGAAAAGCCAGCGTATCAGATAAGCAAAGCCCATAACTGATCGTCGTTATAACGATCGCAAGCAACAGTGATTAGACTTTGAAAGTACAACATATCAAGCTAAAATCAAGAAGTGCTTTGCTACAAGGAAGCTAGGTGGCGTGAGAAGTGATTCAACTTGAAAACTGCATCAAGGACAAGTCTATTTATTCTCCATACCGTGTTTAGGACGATCTGCGTTTTTAAAGGTTTGAAAAAAAATATCATTACAACTGAAATCAAGATTTTCCAATTTTTTGTGCTTGTGAAATGTAATCAAGCTTTAAGTGCAATTTAAGTGAATCTTAAAGGGAAACTGAAACATTTATTTTGTGGAAAATTACTTAGTAATTTACTACATTTTGAGTATATTTTCTCTGCAGTTAAGGTTTATAAATTGCCTTATACACTGTGAAGAGTAATTATAATCATTTTGTTTTTTGTTCTAAAATTTGTCATTTTCAAGTAGAGAGGTTTGAAATGATGCAATATTTAAGTCTGTATTTAGAAAATTCTGAGTTTTCCATATTTCTACGGTTACTAAGAAACTCATGCAGTTATTGTTCACATTCAGACCACTGTAGTTTACATTCACATATAACCAAGCTTAATTTAACATACACAAGTTTAATTTAAGCTCAGTGGTCACATACATTTTACAGTCATTTCAAGATGTCTGACTCAAATGCTGAAGTCTGCCGTAAAAATGCCAAATCACCTGTTCAAGTTGAAGATACAGATCAAGAACGTGCAGAAGAGGTGGAAAAGCTGCGAAGAACTGAAAGAACCCGAACCCTCACAGAAAAGGGAAGAGAACCTCAAGAAAAAAGGTTGAAAGGTGTACAACGACGGTACAGAATCATCTATGAAAAATGGAGGTATAATGAAAGATTGGGCAAGGAAATATTGTCTGATGAAGCCTCCCAAGACGAATTAAATGAGCTAATTCAGAACATAGAAAGCGCCAGTTCTGAGGTAAAGTTAATTTATGAAGAGATGCGTCGAGTGCAAACTCCTGAACCAGATCTGCGACGCAAGGTTGATACATGCCTATCGCTTTCAGGATTCATAATTCACAGGGCTCATAGGCAACTCGAAGGACATGCAGAAAATGAGGGAAGAACCTTGGCCTGATGTTGGATCAATCTTAAACTCAACAGGTTCTTTATCAAGACCACTGCCTCACTCAAAATGTGGTTCAATCCACTCTAGCATCCACTCAGCCAAAAGAAATGAAGCTGTGGCTGAAGCTGCTGCATCTCAGGAAGTTTTGGCAGCGCTGGAGGAACAAGAAAAGGAAGTGGCAGAACTTCAGAGGCTAGAGGTCGAAAGTAGACAATGTTTGGCACGATTTGAGTCTGAGGACATGGCTAGACAGCAAGCAATGCAGGACAAGCGCAGAAGGCTTGAGCGTTTAGAAGAACAGAAGAAGTTGAATGCTGCAAGAGCTCGAGTAAAGGTCTATGATCAAGTTGAAGGAAATTTTGAAGTAATTGAATTGCTGCATACTGAGACCGCAGGAGAACTTCAAGTTCCTAACTTCACGAATCCCCCAGCCATTCCCCAATCTCTGCCCGTCATGGCCCAAGTCCTCCAGGCCTCAAGCCCTCCATTTATTCCCCAAAATCTGCCAGTCACAGCACAAACCCTCCAGGCCTCAAGCCCCTCATTTGTTCCTCGATCTTTCCCAGTCGCAAGTCAAGGTCTTAATTCCCAGTCTCTGCAATGGGCATCTCAAGCTCCACCACCTTCAACGTATATGCCTCAAATGCAAAGCAACTCTGATTTGGTCAGCATGCTAACAGAGGCTATGAGTGCCAACCGTCTTCCAACGGCAGAACCTGCAGTGTTTATGGGAGACCCTCTGAAATTCAAAGACTGGCGACTCTCTTTCGAAACATTAATTGATAGGAAAAACATTCCAAAGAACGAAAAGCTGTATTACCTCAGAAAGTACTTAGGTGGCGCTGCAAAGAAAACTGTCGAAGGATTCTTCCTACTAGGCACAGAAACAGCATATGACTCTGCTTGCAGCTGTTGGAAAAACGTTTCGGAGACCCATTCATAATTGGGAAGTCCTTCAGAGATAAGCTGCATGCATGGCCAAAGATAAGCTCTAAAGATGGTTGTGAACTAAGAGAGTTTACAGACTTCCTCAAGAGCTGTGAAGCTGCAATGCCCCATCTTAAAACACTGGAAGTTCTCAGTGACTGCAATGAGAATCAAAAAATCCTGCTGAAGTTGCCAGATTGGTTAGTGTCCAGATGGAACCACAAAGTGATGGAAGCCACAGAAGCAAATGCTGGTTACCCAAAATTCAAAGAGTTTGTAGACTTTCTATCAAAGGAAGCAGATCTAGCTTGTGATCCTATATCTTCAATACAAGCACTTAAGAGCATGGAAAGTGGGAAACCAAAATATTCACGAAACCAAACCATTCAAGCAAAGACATTCAAGCAAAGTACACAAACGTAGCACAGAGCAGTGTCTCAACATGCGTCTTTTGTAAAAGGACAGGACATGTCTTGGCTAAGTGTAGAAAGTTTGGTGAGAAGACCGTTCAAGATCGTGTCAAGTTTGTGCATGCAGAGAAACTCTGCTTTGGATGTTTGCAGACTGGTCATCATTCAAGAAGATGTGAGAATAAGAGCACATGTGAAAAGTGCCAGAAGAGACATCCTATGTGTTTGCATGATGACAAGTTCAGAGAATATCAAAGGCCTTCTTCTTTGAAGGGAGAAGATTGTTCAAAGGACAAAGCTGACAGCAAAGAAATAGCTGCAGCAGCAATATTGTTCAAAGGACAAAACTGACAGCAAAGAAATAGCTGCAGCAGCAATCACTAATGCAGTCAGACAAGGCGGCTTAAACACACAAACTTCCACAATCATACCAGTTTGGGTATCATCCACAAAATGGCCAGATCAAGAAGTCCTTGTCTATACGCTCTTAGACACGCAGAGTGACACAACCTTTATCCTTGATGAAGTAGCTCAAGAGCTCGATACGAACAAGGAGACTGTCAGTTTGCAGCTATCTACAATGTCAGCAAGGTCAACAGTCATACCTTGTCAGAAACTACCAAATCTGCAAGTGAGAGGATACAACTCTGAGAACAGGATTCCATTGTCTGTGGTTTTCACACAAGAGTTTATTCCGGCGAACAGGTCGCATATCCCAACTTCAGAAACAGCTCTAAAATGGCCTCATCTGGAACAATTGGCAGACAAGATTCTACCCCCATTAGATTGCAAAGTAGGCCTTTTGATAGGCTATAACTGTCAACAAGCCCTTCTTCCCAAGGAGATCCTGTCTGGAGAGGAAAATCAGCCATATGCACAACGAACCAACCTTGGCTGGAGTATTGTCAGCTGCTCGTACCCAGCAAGTGATTTTGATGACGTAATAGGAGTCAGTCACAGAACCTTGGTGCGACGAGTGATGCCAGCAGTGAAGCCATCTGTTGAGCTAAAGAGAGAAGTGCATTTCGTGTGCAGAACTCACTTGATTACATTTCAACAGATGTAATCAAGGCACTTGAATTCGACTTCACAGATCACAGTGCAGATGATAACCCAGTTTCTCAGGAAGACATGCTCTTCTTATCCAAGGTGAGAGAAGGTATAAGGCAGAAGGAAGATGGCCACTATGAACTTCCACTTCCTTTCAAGACAGGCAAACCTAATCTCCCAGATAATAAACAATCTGCAGTTCATAGACTCATCTCATTGGAGCGGAGAATGAGGAGAGACAAACAGTATCACAAGGACTATGTCAATTTCATGAATGACATAATAACCCAAAAGGATGCTGAGAAGGTTCCAAGGTCTGAACTGGATAACCAATCAGCATGGTATATTCGGCACCACGGAGTCTACCACCCCCACAAACCAGGAAAGATCCGGGTGGTTTTCGATTGTTCAGCACGCTTCCATGAAACCTCTCTGAACGATCACCTCTTGACTGGTCCAGACCTGACCAACACATTAGCTGGAGTGCTGTGTCGATTTAGGATGGGCCCAATAGCCATATTGTGCGACATTGAAAGAATGTTCCATCAATTTCATGTTGTGATGGAACACCAAGACTACCTGAGATTTCTCTGGTGGGACGAAGGCAACCTGGATTCCAAACCCTCGGTGCATAGGATGAAGGTACACCTGTTTGGGGCAGCTTCATTCCCCAGCTGCTACAACTTTGGATTCAAGTATCTGGCATCACAGGGTCATGGAAAGTTCAGTGAAGAGTCCATCAAGGTTATCCAGAGAAGCTTTTATGCCGATGATGGCTTAACAAGCGTGTGGTCACCTGCTGAAGCTGTGCATCTTGTGAAGGAGGCAAGAGCCTTATGCAGAACAGGAAATCTTCGGCTACACAAATTTGTGTCGAATGACAAGGAAGTGATTGCCACAATACTGCATGAAGAATGTGCTGAAACTAAAGATCTAGACATGGCTTTAGGAGAACTTCACATCGAGCGAGCACTTGGAGTTCAGTGGTGCGTTGAAGCAGATGAATTCCAATTCAGGGTTGTAGTCAGGAAAAATCCACTGACAAAGAGAGGAGTTCTCTCAACGTCTCGTCTCTCAACGAGTTCTTCCCTCTGTCTGTGATCCACTAGGATTTGTTGCTCCATTCTTGCTAGTTGGCAAACAGATACTTCAGGCGCTATGCAGGGAAAAGGTATGCTGGGACGAAGATCTTCTCGAGCACATTCTACCAAGCTAACGACTATCCCAAGACTTGAATTATCGTCAGCTGTGACTTCAGTCTGTAACAGTGATGTCATCAGAAGGGAACTTGAAGTTGAAAATCTCCAAGAGTATTACTGGACTGATTCAATGGTGGTCATTGGCTATGTGAATAATGATGCCAAGAGATTTCACACGTTTGTAGCCAACCGAATTCAACGTATAAAATCCAGTACATATCCTGAACAATGGCGTCATGTCAGCTCCGAAAACAACCCTGCTGACCATGCCTCAAGGGGGCTGAATGCCATTCAGCTGAAAGAGTCTAACTGGCTGAAGGGACCCGACTTTCTGTGGCAGAGAAATCTCCCACACAAAGAAGAAACGGTGGGAGAAATAGAAATGACCGACCCCGAACTTCGGAAAGCCCACGTCTGCACAGTCAAGACAAAGGAAGTGAATTCAATGGTGAACCGCTTTACTAAATTCTCAGACTGGTCCAGGGCAGTGAGGGCTGTTGCCAGGCTCAAGAGGTTCATCAGAGAGTTCAAGGGGGTTCAGTTAAGAAAAAAATGAAGCAACTAATCTTGAAGAAAGAAAAGAAGTGGAAATTGCCATTATCAAGCTGGTGCAAGAAGACGCCTTTACTAAAGATATCCAAAAGATCAAGCTCCAGAAAGAAAGTACCCTGAACAAGCACAACAATTTGCGTCGGTTAAATGCCTTCTTGGACAAGAATGGTGTCCTCAGGGTGGGAGGACGGCTATCACAATCAGCCTTGCATCATGATGTAAAGCATCCTGTAATACTTTTGAAGAAATCTCACTTGTGAGAGCGTGAGCGTGTACACCACCAAGGAAGAGACATGACCATGAATGAGTTGTGTGCAAACGGAATATGGATCTTAGGATGCGGGAACATGGTCTCTTCACACATCTATCTACATGTGTGTAAAATGTAGAAGATACAGAAGAGCAACTGAGGTTCAACGAATGGCGGATCTACCGGAAGAGAGAATCGAGACATCACCTCCATTTACTTTCTGTGGTATAGATTGTTTTGGCCCCTTCATTGTAAAGGAAGGAAGGAATTAAAGCGATATGGATTGCTGTTTACCTGCTTGTGCTCTAGAGCTGTACACATAGAGACACTAGACGATCTGACAACAGACGCTTTCATGAATGCGCTTCGTGTGTTCATAGTCATCAGAGGACCTGTACGCCAACTAAGATGCGATCAGGGAACTAATTTCATGGGCGCTAGAAGAGAGTTTTCTGAGTTGCTCAAGGGGATGGATCAAGAACGTCTGCGAGCAATCAGCTGTGAATTTGTAGTGAATGTTCCCTCAGCAAGTCACATGGGTGGAGTCTGGGAGCACCAGATTCGAACGATCCGAAACATCTTGACTGCCATGCTTGACAAGTCTGCAAGTAGACTTGATACCTCAACTTTGAGGACATTCCTTTACGAGACAATGGCCGTAATCAACAGCAGACCACTGAGTGTTGAACATCTTCACGATCCTGCCGGTCCAGAACCACTCACTCCCAATCACATATTAACCATGAAATCTGCAATCATTCTGCCCCCGCCGGGACAGTTTGGCAAAGAAAACCTCTATCTGCGTAAAAGGTGGAGAAGAGTGCAGTTCTTGGCAAATGAATTCTGGCAAAGGTGGAAACGTGAATATCTGCTGAATCTCCAACAACGTCAGAAATGGCAGAAGACATCTCGAAATTCACAAGCAGACGACATTGTGATTCTACAAGATGACAACGCTCAAAGAAATGAATGGAAGCTTGCCAGAGTTGTAGAAGCTCACCCTAGTTCAGATGGCGTTGTGCGAAAGGTGAAGCTACTAGTCAGTGACATTACATTTGTTAAGGGAAAACCACAAACTAGATCAGTTTACCTAGAAAGGCCTATTCACAAGGTAGTTACTTTACTTGAAGCCAAATAAGTCACATACACAACACGGCAGCACTCACTTAGGTCTAAAGGACATTTATCAAATTCTTTTCACATTCTTTGTTCTAAGGAAAATCCTACATTTCGAGCAAATTAGTGATTTTGGTGTGAGTGTAAGTGCTGTTGTGTAAAGTTCTGTGTATTTGTTTCATAATCAATTCATTTATAATTGATCCATAATTTCATGTTTTTGACGTGATTTCATGTGTTCATCTATTTGAGGTACAGTTTAAAAATATGGATATTTTTCTTACACAAACGCATCGCTTCACTTCAGAAGGCCTTTATAAACCCCCCGGAGCCGTGTGGAGCAGTTACATGATGGATAGATGCACTTTTATAGACTTCAGAAACGAAACAATTCACTGCCATTATAAAGCTTGGAAGAGCCAGGACTTTTTTAATATAACTCCGATTTTATTTGTCTGAAAGAAAAATGTCATATACATCTAGGATGACTTGAGGGTGAGTAAATCATGGGCTAATTTTCATTTTTGGGTGAACTAACCCAAAGCCAAACCCTTTAAGGGGCTGATTTATAATTCTGAACTCTGACATACTGTGTGCAACCAGACAAATATGATTCTATCCACCTTAAAGTTCACTTGCTGCCTAATATATCCCACCCACTAACAGGTGCCGTGATGAAGAGATAATCAGTGTTATTCACTTCACCTGTCAGTGGTCATAATGTTATGCCTGATCGGTGTATAAATTGTCATAATTGACTCACCTTTTAGTTGATCCAAACCTTCTGTGGAACAAAAAAGGAAAAAAGTCAGTCATGCAGTTTGCAATGAATGATGCAATGAATTTAAATTGCATTCAAAAGCACAATAAAAGTATCATAAAAGTGCTCAGTATATTGTACAGTAAATATCATATTTCAAGCCCTTGCAAATATGAAAAGAGATATAAAAAGAGACTGAAAATTCATGAGAAGTTCATGAGAGAAGCAGAGATGTCCAATTTGTCAGGTCTTTTTTGAAGAATCAGCTAAAAAAGGTTTTTTAGTTCTCGAGTGATACTTCTCGATGATGCAGTCACATGACAGTGAGTAAAACCTCCTTTTTTTGGGTGACCTATTCTTTTAATCTTCTATTCTCCAAACCATCATATTCATTTGCCATATATGAAATGTCAATATGCCAAAAGTACAGGGAGCAGCTGATTTATTTAGCTCATGATTCATTCTTATACAGCATAAAGAGAATATGGCAAAAACATAATGATGATTTCATACTGTAGGCAAAAGTACATACCTCATCTTTCCAGCCCATATAATTTCCAAATGGTTGTATCAATACAGTTTATTATTTATCGTTCATCATGCATTGTGGAATACTGACTGCCAGCATCTCTTCATATAAGATGCTAATGAAATACAGTCAATAGGCAGGAGTCAATTTCCACCGCAATGTAGAAACCGGGCCCTTTTTTCCAATTTTAAACTCAGTCAATAAGTTCATAGTGCTGTGAGATGTTGTGTCTTAATGTGGATGTAGAACATTTCCACTTAGATGAACACAAGGCCCAGTGCGATGGCTTTCTCAGTCAATTGGTTCACAGCAGCGTAAAAAAGACCAAATCAATGTCCACGGACTTGGGCTGAAGTGCATTTTTATCGAGGTACAGACGCAATGGTTTGTCTGTTTATTGTCAATTTTGAGGGCTAATTTCCCAGTATGCTTTTATACCTGGATCAAGGCTTTGCTACGGTAACAAGAGTGATGTCACTGCTAAACTGTTCATTCAACTATAGTCGCATCATTATGGTGCACATTTGCTGTAAGCTGCTCTCTTCCAGTCTTGCTCCAGTCTTGGTACAAACTTTTGGTTGCATTATTAACTGTAGATGTATCAACACTTATGGATGACCTAATTACATATACACAGCTAAGGAAAAAAGCAGATGAAAATGTATTTCATCAGCCCAGATGTTTAAGTCTTGATTAATGAGGTAAGGTATTGTCTGATAGTTGACTCCATGTCCCATTGCTCTCATTTTGGTTGCTTGCCTGTAAGCTGATAAGTAAAACAGTGTTGATGAGAATGATGACTTGGGTTAATAGAATACTATGACACAGGGTGTAGCAGCCTGAGAAAACATTATGCAAATATTTACCTTTTCACTTCAGCAGAGCAAGACAGAGGAAATCTGCATCCCATTTACATCACAATGCCCGGAGTTCAGGAGCAACTGTTCCAAGCCAAAACACAAAGAGTAAAATTAATATTTAAATAAATAAACAAAGCTGTTTTTGCTGTTAAGCCAACACTGCACATTTAATTCAAAGTCACCCTGAAATTATAGGTTCAGGACTCACTAATTGTTCATTCTTCAACCCACATTACATTATTGATGTTTGGTGTGTTTATCTGATACATTTTATGCCATTATTAACTCTCGACACAGAAGCATCACGCCCAATCATTGAATTCCACTTTCTTAAATCTATATACTTATAGATTTGTATATAATGGTGTTGGTAAAAATTTGATGTATATCTATATTTATATATATAATGGGGGCCAAACAGGAAATTATTATATGTACATTGTGAATATATAAATGTAAATCTGAATTATATAGTTACAAATCTGAATATACTGTATATGTAAATCCTGAATATAGTTATAACTCTGAATATATAAATGTAAATCTGAGAATATATAGTTATGTCACAATATATATTTATAAATCCTGAATATATAAATGCATATATTGTACCTATGATACAGATTTGTATATATATATATATAAAGCAAATAATTTATACTTTGCTAAAGCACCAAGACATATTTAAATAAATAAATAAATAAATAAATAAAAATGTTCAATGACACAAGGTTTCTTCCTCATGTACTTAATCATATTAGGCACTATTCTTTGCAAACATTATTTATAGTGAGAAGTACCATACATATAAATTGAACTGAAATTAAATTGAAAACCTTTAGTAAATGATTCCACAAAGTTGACACAGCCTGTCTATCCTTTATTGACATGCACCACAAGTCTATTGCTGTGGCGTTCCTCCACTCAATGTCACTTTGAATCAAATTAGAAATCTTAAGGAATGTCAATAAATGACCTTTGTTTGGGGCCAAATAAAAATAAATATCATGCCATTAAGAGGCAGAAAGGCTGGGTGAGGACGAGGTGCTTTTAGAGGCTTGTGCATTACCTCATGCCATACAAATTACTATGTTTTTTTTTTCTTCCTCTGTGTCCCAGTGGGACTTAGGAAAAAGGGATCGAAATCTCAGGAGCCATTTGAGACTAGTTCCCTACGATTTTTAAGTATGGTAAAAAAAAAAAACATGCTGTCCATTGCTCCCCAGTTTTCTGAGGATTTATTGATATGGAAAGTCATTTGTTAAACCTCTAGTGGGGAAGCTTAATGAACTCTCTCAGCAGCCTGTCAGATGAGTTTTGAGACAACTGCATTTCTGAAGTACAAAGGAGCCATCAAGACAAACAATAATAAAACAGGTCCATCTTTTATCAGCGATTCAAAATGAAAATGCAGAAATTAAGGGGGGGGGGGGGGGGGGGGGTGGTGTAACTAATGATGTGACACTTCGAGCTATTTGAATACAAACACATAAGGAGAAGGGGTTCTCAATCTACACAACACCTGCAATGTGTTCTTGTCTAAATTTGCTTATGCAGACTTTTATCATCTCCTTCCTGTCAAGTTATGCCTCACTTTTCTTCGATGCAAACCTAAAATGATGATTTAGCTTATGCAAATGACTAGCTTGCCAGAAAACAGTATTGGGTTTTGGATGTAAGGAATTTATTGTTTTTTGACCTCCTTTTTTGAAAGCTTTCAAGTACCTGCAGGAAATTTCTACATGTCTGTAGATCAAACAGAAAGGGCAGAAAATGCTGGTGTTCACATGGCCTTTATAATACTCAGCTTCAGGCCATGATGTACGTAATCAACCCTGCTCGTTCACTTTGACCAGAGAGAGATCTATGTTACTCAGAAATGGCAGCAGCGCTACACTGCAACACTCATTTTCTTCTGTGAGGTAGAGAATATGAGCACTGCCACTCGAGCAAAGAAGAAGTGCTGGGAAATTACAACAAAGATGATCACAGTCTATGGCACATCCTGAGGTAAGAATCACATGACCAACACACAAACTTAAAGCATTTTCATAAAGTACATTCAACTTATTATACAGTATTATCAATAATACCTTTCCATCCCTTAGCAATATTCTTAAGCTATGCGAGGAACGATCAAGCTTTGAAGTGTAAAAATATGTAAGGAAAATATGTAAATTATTTTTTAATTTTAGTCACAGCTATCCTACTAAACTCTTCACCCTAGTCTCTTGTAGCCAGACATTTGATTTGTGCATAAAATATGGGCATCACAGTAGCTTATTCTGGCTGTTTACATAGTTAATTTGTTGTGTTTTTACGTACCTTTTTAGGTCGGGTTTATCTGAAATAGATTGTCAGGACTCTGGTTTGATCATCAGCCTTTCTGTTGTGTTTGTGTCTTAGGTTGTCAGTTCCACTCACTCTGCCATCACAGCTGCACCTCATTCTAATCAGTGCTCCAGCTCTCCTCACACACACACACCTGTCTCCCGTTTTGCATTGATTTTCTCCACTACTTATGCTTCTCTCTTTCTTTGCTTCTCTGTCAGTGTGTCTTGGTTACGGTCCGTGTCACTAGGTTACTGTCCGTGTCACTAGGTTACTGTCCGTGTCACTACTGCCCAAAAACTTTCTTGTTCTAGTCGTGCCTAGTTTACATGCTCTGTTTGTTTATTTAATCTTGTTTTTTTCTTCTCTGATTTGCCCAGCCCTGTTCCGGACCGTTTCCTGGTTACTGATTTTCTGCTCTTGTTAGATTATTGCCTTTGCTCTGACCCTGGGACTGTGCTCTCCTTCTGGTTTTGACCCCTGCCTGGCCTGTCTTCCATATCAACTTTCCTTTGGGATTGTTGCATCGCTGAACTAACTTCTGGCTTTACTCCTGACTTCCCCTTGGATTTCGCCTCTACTCCGCCCTTTGCTTGGTGGCTCGGCTGCCAGTTATTTGTGTTTTGTTTTTTTTTCTTTGCACTTTAGTCAATAAATTTAGCAAACTGCTAATCTGCTCTTGGGTCCCTTTTTCATCCCAGCATCCCTAACAGTACACACTGACCAGGATGGATCCAGCAGATCAATCGCAGTTACGCTCGGCTTTGGAAGCGCAGGGTGCGCTGCTGGGACAACATCAGGGGGAGCTGGTGGCTGCTCATCATGCCATGGACATGTTAGCCAGCCAAGTCACTGAGCTTACAGAAACTGTTCGCCGGATGGAGACTGAACGTAACCTTGTGTCGCCGGCCACCGAACGTTCTTCAGTCACCCCTGAACCGCGCATCAACAATCCTCCTATTTATTCCGGTGAGCCTACAGTGTGTCGTGCATTCATTATTCAGTGTGAGGTGATTTTCTCTCTGCAACCCCTCACTTACGCCTCAGATTCAGCCAAAGTGGCGTTTGTCATCTCCCTCCTTACCAGTCAGGCTCGGGAATGGGCCACTTCTGTTTGGGCTGCAAAGGCAGCATGTTATATGGAGTTTTCCAGCTTTAAAGCGGAGTTCGTCAAGATATTCGACCGCTCAGCACTCGGTAAGGAGGCATCGTGGTTGTTGGCAGCACTTCGTCAGGGGAGACGTTCCGTGGCGGACTTCACAATCGAGTTTCGCACTCTTGCTGCGTCAAGTGAGTGGAATGACGCAGCGCTGGCGGCCAGGTTCACGGAGGAGCTGGAGGATGAGATAAGGGATGAGATGTATGCTCATGACCTTCCTGAACATCTAGATGAACTTGTTGATCTGGCTATTCGTTTGGATAATCGACGGGATCTTCGTCGGAGAGCTCGGGCTTCTACATTCTTGTCTTTTGTCGACCCTGTGTCTGCCTTTTCGGTTTGTGATACTCCAGTCCACTCACCTGCTCCGGAACCTATGCAGTTGGGCAGGTACCGTTTATCTGCAGAGGAGAAACAGAAATGTCTGTCCAAAGGATTATGTCTGTACTGTGGCCGACCTGGACATTTTGCTTCTTCCTGTCCAGCAAAAGCCAACGCTCGCTAGTAAGCAAGGGGGTACTGGCGAGCGTTACTTCCACCACCCCATCTACTGGTTCCCGCTCTATGCGTCCAGTCTCAGTCACATATGAAGGTGCTGTTCATCAACTCTCTGCCCTCATTGATTCAGGAGCTGAAGGGAATTTTATTGATTTTTCTTGGGCTTTGAAAAAAGGCATTTCTTTTCAATCTCTCTCTCCTGTCCTTACTGCTCACGCTTTAGATGGCAGAGAACTTACCATCATTTCTCAGACCACAGTTCCATTACAATTAATTACCTCCGGTAATCATAGAGAAGAAATAGTATTCTTTGTTTGTCACTCACCCCTCACTCCTGTGGTCTTAGGTCATTCCTGGTTAACCACTCACAATCCACACATTAACTGGTCTGAAAGCACCATCTTATCATGGAGTCCCTATTGTCATGCCCATTGTCTTGTGTCTGCCTTGTCTTCTGTCTCTTCTCTTCCTGTATTGCAGGAGGAGCCGATTGATCTCTAAAGGGTTCCTGAGGTCTACCATGATTTGCGGGCGGTTTTCCTGCAGGGGGCAAGGTACTTCACGAAGTTGGACCTTCGCAATGCATATCATCTGGTTCGGATCAGGGAGGGGGACGAATGGAAGACGGCTTTTAATACTCCCACGGGGCATTTTGAGTATAGGGTCCTTCCCTTCGGTTTGACTAATGCCCCAGCCGTCTTCCAGGCGCTCGTCAATGACGTGCTGAGAGACATGATCAACAAATTTGTCTTTGAACGTAACCTTGTGTCGCCGGCCACCGAACGTTCTTCAGTCACCCCTGAACCGCGCATCAACAATCCTCCTATTTATTCCGGTGAGCCTACAGTGTGTCGTGCATTCATTATTCAGTGTGAGGTGATTTTCTCTCTGCAACCCCTCACTTACGCCTCAGATTCAGCCAAAGTGGCGTTTGTCATCTCCCTCCTTACCAGTCAGGCTCGGGAATGGGCCACTTCTGTTTGGGCTGCAAAGGCAGCATGTTATATGGAGTTTTCCAGCTTTAAAGCGGAGTTCGTCAAGATATTCGACCGCTCAGCACTCGGTAAGGAGGCATCGTGGTTGTTGGCAGCACTTCGTCAGGGGAGACGTTCCGTGGCGGACTTCACAATCGAGTTTCGCACTCTTGCTGCGTCAAGTGAGTGGAATGACGCAGCGCTGGCGGCCAGGTTCACGGAGGAGCTGGAGGATGAGATAAGGGATGAGATGTATGCTCATGACCTTCCTGAACATCTAGATGAACTTGTTGATCTGGCTATTCGTTTGGATAATCGACGGGATCTTCGTCGGAGAGCTCGGGCTTCTACATTCTTGTCTTTTGTCGACCCTGTGTCTGCCTTTTCGGTTTGTGATACTCCAGTCCACTCACCTGCTCCGGAACCTATGCAGTTGGGCAGGTACCGTTTATCTGCAGAGGAGAAACAGAAATGTCTGTCCAAAGGATTATGTCTGTACTGTGGCCGACCTGGACATTTTGCTTCTTCCTGTCCAGCAAAAGCCAACGCTCGCTAGTAAGCAAGGGGGTACTGGCGAGCGTTACTTCCACCACCCCATCTACTGGTTCCCGCTCTATGCGTCCAGTCTCAGTCACATATGAAGGTGCTGTTCATCAACTCTCTGCCCTCATTGATTCAGGAGCTGAAGGGAATTTTATTGATTTTTCTTGGGCTTTGAAAAAAGGCATTTCTTTTCAATCTCTCTCTCCTGTCCTTACTGCTCACGCTTTAGATGGCAGAGAACTTACCATCATTTCTCAGACCACAGTTCCATTACAATTAATTACCTCCGGTAATCATAGAGAAGAAATAGTATTCTTTGTTTGTCACTCACCCCTCACTCCTGTGGTCTTAGGTCATTCCTGGTTAACCACTCACAATCCACACATTAACTGGTCTGAAAGCACCATCTTATCATGGAGTCCCTATTGTCATGCCCATTGTCTTGTGTCTGCCTTGTCTTCTGTCTCTTCTCTTCCTGTATTGCAGGAGGAGCCGATTGATCTCTAAAGGGTTCCTGAGGTCTACCATGATTTGCGGGCGGTTTTCCTGCAGGGGGCAAGGTACTTCA
Source organism: Coreius guichenoti (assembly GCA_039654105.1). NCBI lineage: Eukaryota > Metazoa > Chordata > Actinopteri > Cypriniformes > Gobionidae > Coreius > Coreius guichenoti. The sequence goes on along the minus strand of CM077173.1, from coordinate 21,928,354 downwards.
CGAAGTTGGACCTTCGCAATGCATATCATCTGGTTCGGATCAGGGAGGGGGACGAATGGAAGACGGCTTTTAATACTCCCACGGGGCATTTTGAGTATAGGGTCCTTCCCTTCGGTTTGACTAATGCCCCAGCCGTCTTCCAGGCGCTCGTCAATGACGTGCTGAGAGACATGATCAACAAATTTGTCTTTGTGTATCTGGATGACATCCCCTTTTTTTTTTTTTTTTTTTTTTTTTTTTTCTCGTTCACTCCAGGTACACATTCAGCATGTCAGACGAGTGCTGCAGTGGTTGCTGGAGAACCAATTGTTTGCTAAGGCGGAGAAGTGTTCCTTCCACAACCAGTCAATTCTGTTCTTGGGACACAACATCTCGGTGGAGGGGATCCGCATGGACCCTGCGACGGTAGGGGCCGTCTCCAACTGGCCCACACCTGGCAACCGAAAGTCACTGCAAAGTTTTATTGGATTTGCTCATTTCTACAGGCAGTTTATCCGTAATTTCGGCCAGGTGGCGGCTTCTCTGACAGCATTAACCTCCACAAAGAAACCGTTTTGCTGGTCCTCAGCTGCTCAGGCAGCCTTTGATGAACTTAAGAGGCTGTTTTCATCTGCACCTATTTTAATAACTCTGGACCCTACCCGGCAGTTTGTTGTGGAGGTTGATGCGTCAGAGGTAGGTGTCGGAGTGGTTTTATCTCAAAGATCCCCTCTTGACAACAAATTGCATCCTTGTGCATATTTCTCACACCGATTGTTTCCCACAGAACGGAACTACGACATCGGCAATCGTGAGTTGTTGGCAGTGCGGCTGGCTTTGGGGGAGTGGCGCCACTGGTTGGAGGGTTCAGCGGAACCGTTTCTGGTCTGGACCGACCACCGGAACTTGGAATATATCCAAACAGCCAAACGACTGAATTCCGGGCAGGCTCGCTGGGCACTTTTCTTCGGTGGCTTTAATTTTACCCTGTCTTACCGGCCAGGCTCCAAAAACATTAAGCCTGACGCACTCCTCAATCCTCTAGTTCTCGCCCCTGGTCCCATATTGCGCTGGACTTTGTGTCTGGATTACCGGAGTCCAGTGGCAATACGGTTGTCCTCACTGTAGTGGATCGCTTTTCCAAGGCGGTCCACTTCATCCCTCTCCCTAAACTTCCCTCAGCCAGGGTGACTGCCCGGGCAGTTGTGGACCACGTCTTTCGGATCCATGGTCTTCCGGAGGGTGTGGTCTCTGACAGGGGACCCCAGTTCGTCTCCCACTTCTGGAGGGAGTTCTGTCGACAGATTGGTGCTACTGCTAGTCTGTCGTCAGGATTCCATCCACAAACCAACGGCCAGACCGAGAGTGCGAACCAGGACCTCGGGAAGACCCTTTGTTGTCTGGCTTCTCACAATCCCTCATCCTGGTTCCAGCAGCTTACGTGGGTTGAGTATGCGCACAATACATTGCCGGTGTCGTCTACTGGATTATCTGCTTTTTCTTGCTGTCTGGGCTATCAACCCCGTCTCCTTCACAGGGTTCCGAAGCTGCGGTTCCCTCATTTCAGGCATTTATAAATCAATGCCGGCGGACCTGGAGGAGAGCCAGGGAAACACTTCAGAGAACTAGGGAACACACCAAGAGATTGGCGCAGAGAAAGGTATGGGTCTCCTCCAAGGACCTGCCTCTTAAGGTGCCATCCAAGAAGTTGGCACCGCAGTTCATTGGGCCATGCCCCATTGTTAAAGGGTTAGTTCACCCAAAAATTAAAATTCTGTCATTAATTAATTACCCTGGTTACTGATTTTCTGCTCTTGTTTTGGACTATTGCCTTTGCTCTGCTCCTGGGACTGTGCTCTCCCTCTGGTTTTGTCCCCTGCCTGGCCCGTCTTCCATATCGACTTTCCTCTGGGATTCTTGCATCGCTGAACTAACTTCTGGTTTTACTCCTGACTTCCCCTTGGATTTCGCCTCTGCTCCGCCCTTTGCTCGGTGGCTCGGCTGCCAGTTATATTTGTGTTTTGTTTTTTTTCTTTGCACTTTGGTCAGTAAATATAGCAAACTGATAATCTGCTCTTGGGTACCTTTTTCATCCCAGCATCCCTAACATAGATGACACCAAAGAAGTCTGTAATACCTGGAGAAAGCAATCTGTTAGCATTCCCATTCATCTCAATGGCAGTTTCTTGGCTGAAAAGTAAATATGGATTGTGATGTGATTTTAGCTAGTACTTGCCATTTTTGAGTACAATATGCATTAGATGGTCATATGAAAATAAAAAAAAAATCATATGAATGGAGAAGCATATACCAAAAAAAAAAAAAAAATTTTTTATTCGTGGTGCGTTTACTAGTAGAATCAAAGTCAGTGCAGGTTCTTGCACTTCTTACTGACATTAGCATCTTGCTTCCACCATTTTCCAGTCTACATTTATAACTTCTCCTCACATACAGTTATTAATATGAACAGGTTAAACTAGTGTTGACCTAGTCTATTTCCAAGTGAGAATGTCACTCACGTCACCCCTAATATGCTCACTGTGGTACATTCCACATAAAGGTGGACGTAAAGGTCATATATCACTGAAATGGGAGACTATGAAATATGACTATTGATTGCTGAGGGGTGACAGCAGTCTTGAAAGCCTTATTAATCCTCAGAGCATTCAGTCAAGCAGGGCTTTTGTAACCCTGAGAAATGGGTCGTCATTACTGCTCAATTACCCTGAAGAACAATTTAGCATGTAATTACTAAAAGGGTTCATTTAACGTTGATAATATACATTTTAGAACAAAGGCATGTGCTGGCTATTAATCAAATATATCAAATTGGAGATAATTAAATGATTACAGAAATGAAATGGTGTTTCCAGAAGGTAAAAGTATTTGTTAAACTATTAGTAGCCCGTAATTCTTACACATTTATCAGAGTACTACATTCAACACACTTTGTTCAACACCTTCCTCATACTGTATGAGATGATAAAGCCACATTGTGAGATATAAAGTCAAAACTGTAAGATATAAAGTCACATTGATAAATTGTTAGATTTAAAGTCAAAACTGTGAGATATCACAATTCTGAGATATGTCAAAATTGTTAGATAAAAAAGCCACATTGTGAAATTTAAAGACACATTCAGAGATTTAAAAAAAACAAAACATGAATAGCATCTCTTGGGTGATTATCCAAAACTTTGAATGTAATGTTAATTTTAAAATAATAATAATTTTACAAAGGCCACACAGAAGTGGAACCTCAACCACAGGGACCACCTGAAAGTGCCCTTTTCTAACCCAATGAGATATGTTGCATTAGGGTCCATGTTGGATCACACCAGTAAGGCAGAAGCCACCAGACCCACCACATTACACCTTTTCCCCCCACCCATACAGCAACAGATGTATTTAACTCTCTCAATGTTTGTGACAAAGAGAACGGATAAAACCTTGACACTCACATTCCCTACGATGTTTCATCCTCACCCACATATACATGTATTCACACATAAACTGCCGCTTATCTCACACAAGAGAGCTGCTACCTGTCTGAGCCTCCCGGGGCTCCGGCGTTGATTAATGACACAATCGACTCACTAATTAACACCTGCACTCCGAGTTTCTAAAATAAGCCAAAAGAAGAGCGGACGGCCAGGTTATCGATTTCCTCTCCCTCAGTGCAGCCAGCAACACCTCCGAAGTTGATTCCAGGCAAGACAGGGGGGGATGTAATTATTGTGCTCTTTTACAATCACAAGTCTGTTGTCGTTCTAATGTAGCATTCATCTCTGTGCTCTCTCTATTATGGTGCAATTGGTCAAGCAGAGCACATTGATAAACGATGCTATACCTGCTAAATATGAGACATGCAGCAGACAACCACAATCTGTTGTACTATACAGTATCACTCCAATGTTGCGCTTCAGAGACCTGAACTGGCTCTTTAAAAGATGCCAAAACGTTGAAGAAAGGGTCAACTGTCTAGATATATGCCACATTATAACAAGGCCATAATCATGTCTTGAACATCAAGAATATTATTAAATATATTTTTTTTATTGCTTTGGTGCAATTTATTAAAAGTGGGAAAAAAAATCTAAGTCAAAAGTGCAATGACTGTATGATATCAGATATGCATCAGAAGAAGGGAGACAGACGGCATCAAATACAGAATTTTACATTACTGTAAACAGATTAGCATGGTAGAGACTGCTCTGTAACTCACCCTTCATCTGTAAAGGTCAACTATAGTATAGATTCAGTCATATGGTACAGTAAGAACATTTAATGTATTGGCAGCAAACTCTGTTCTAGCACAAAACCTCATGGCCGTGTCATAACTTCATCACACATTTTGATAACATACCGGATAGATACCATTACAAACAACATCGATTTAATTAAATAAGTTACAGTTGCAATCAAAATTATTCAACCCCCTTACCTGCAAGACATTTTGCTGCTGAGAACAAAATTTTATTAAAAAAAACAATTCAACAAAAGTTTAATACACATTTGAGTGATTCTGAGAATGTGAAGTTGATGAAAAATGAAAAAAATCAAATTGACTCTAAACATTCATGTACAAATTTATTCAACCCCTAATAGTCAAATTTTGTGCAGAATCTTTTATTCTTTATAACCTCCAATAAACGACAATTTGGCCATTTCTAATTATTGGGGACTTGTCCCCCTCAGTGTCTATGGTGGTTACGGCACTGCGTTAAAAATTTAAGTCAAAAAAGTTAATTATTTAGCAATTTGGAGGGGGAAAAAAAAGAGATAAGTGACAAAAGTGCGAGAAGTGCAAGATGTAAAATTGGAATTCAGAGGGGAATTTAGTCAAAATTGCCAGATATACACTTAGAATTCTGAGAAAAATATTACTATATGTAAATTCACGTTTGGGTGGCTGTAGTGAACTCAGGACAATCAACTGAGGAAACTAAGTGCTTAAATAAACGGTGTAATCAAGCCAAAACAGAACAGGTGTAGAGCTAAATAATAACCAAGGAAACTAACTAGGGAACAGAACTCAGGCAAAGCAGAACAGGGAACAGAATGAAAACACAATGAAATTAAACAGACATAGAACTTCACGTTACATAAACTCGCAATTACAAGTTTATAACATTGCAATTGCAATAAACTCACATTTGTGAGAAAATGTTTTTTTTTTTTTTGTATCACTTGGCAGAAACAAGCTTCCATACCATTTGATCATTATTTTATACATTATTACAGTACAGCCGTGATCGCTATAGAAACAAACCTCTCTTTTAATCAGAATTCTTGCTTTCTATTTACTTGTGAATAAGACATAATCTATAATGAGCCTAATTTACAAATAAAGGTGGCACTGAAAAAATATGTTTGCACTGACAAAATGCCAATTACTTTTGGTTTTTTTACCAAATAATTTTTTTTTTTAAAATATGCCTAAAACACAGGCTTTTGCACTGAAATAATGTGCGCAATAGTAGCACAACTTTATAGAATTTGCCCCTCAGTCTTGTTCTCATTAGTCCAACAGAGGTAAACCGTCATTAATGTTTTGGTTGACATAATTGTGAGATTGTTGCATAGAAAATGTGTGTTTAAACAGCAGAAGACCATTGTTTAGAGACCCATTAGCATTGAGCTAAAGGCAGAGCAGACTTATTCATCATACTGTCACAGGTATAGATCATGGGTCAGAGTTCCTCCTCTTTCTTCTAAACCTCATCACCTCAACTCCCTGGGGAGAGAATCTCTTCCATTCCTCCGTAATGAGATTGCGAACGAGGGCCGAGGGACACAGTCTCCAGTAATCCTGTATCATATGTTCGCTTTGCTCTGGAGCAGGGATATAAATGCTTTTCTAGTCATAGAATAAAAAGGTGGGCAGGTTTGAGGAAATCCAAGAGAAAATTATCAGATTAAGGATATGCAACATGCATAAAATGATTCTGTAGTGAAGTAAATACTACAGAAAAAAAAAAAAAGTAATTTCTACATGAAAAAGTTAGTTCAGGTAAGAATTCAAAAAACAAAGTAAATTCCATATTAGTACTCAATTCAAGCCTGTAGAAATTAAAGCGTAAATACACTATATTGCCAAAAGTTTTGGGACGCCTGCCTTTACATGCACATGAACTTTAATGACATCCCATTCTTAATCCGTAGGGTTTAATATGGAGTTGGCCCACCCTTTGCAGCTATAACAGCTTCAACTCTTCTGGGAAGGCTTTCCACAAGGTTTAGGAGTGTGTTTATGGGAATTTTTGACCATTCTTCTAGAAGCGCATTTGTGAGGTCAGGCACTGATGTTGGATGAGAAGGCCTGGCTCACAGTCTCCGCTCTAATTCATCCCAGAGGTGTTCTATCAGGTTGAGGTCAGGACTCGGTGCAGGACAGTCAAGTTCCTCCACACCAAACTCACTCATCCATGTCTTTATGGACCTTGCTTTGTGCACTGGTGCACAGTCATGTTGGAACAGGAAGGGGCCATCCCCAAACTGCTCCCACAAAGTTGGGAGCATGAAATTGTCCAAAATGTCTTGGTATGCTGAAGCATTAAGAGTTCCTTTTACTGGAACTAAGGGGCCAAGCCCAACCCCTGAAAAACAACCCCACACCATAATCCCCCCTCCACCAAACTTTACACGTGGCACAATGCAGTCAGACAAGTACCGTTCTCCTGGCAACCGCCAAACCCAGACTCATCCATCGGATTGCCAGACAGAGAAGAGTGATTCATCACTCCACAGAACACGTCTCCACTGCTCTAGAGTCCAGTGGTGGTGTGCTTTACACCACTGCATCCAACGCTTTGCATTGCACTTGGTGATATAAGGCTTGGATGCAGCTGCTCGGCCATGGAAACCCATTCCATGAAGCTCTCTACGCACTGTTCATGAGCTAATCTGAAGGCCACAGGAAGTTTGGAGGTCTGTAGCTATTGACTCTGCAGAAAGTTGGCGACTTCTGCACACTGTGCACCTCAGCATGAGCTGACCCCACTCTGTGATTTTACGTGGCCTACCTCTTCGTGGCTGAGTTGCTGTTGTTTCCAATTGCTTCCACTTTGTTATAATACCACTAACAGTTGACCGTGGAATATTTAGTAGTGAGGAAATTTCACAAATGGATTTATTGCACAGGTGGCAACCTATCACGGTACCACGCTTGAATTCACTGAGCTCCTGAGAGCGACCCATTCTTTCACAAATGTTTGTAGAAGCAGTCTGCATGCCTAGGTGCTTGATTTTATACACCTTTGGCCATGGAAGTGATTTGAACACCTGAATTCAATGATTTGGAGGGGTGTCCCAATACTTTTGGCAATATAGTGTATCAACGTTATAAAATTAAGTAAAACGACTCACCTTTTCTGATACTGCTGTTCCCATCATGCACTGGGGCATGAATAATTATTAAGGTTGATTTTTCACTGTTTTCCAGCTCTATTTACACTGTTTTATCATTGTTTTTGTTGTGAAGTTTAGTAACTTGCCATTTTGTGACATTTGGAGTTATTTTCTACTCAAAATGACACATTCATACTCGAAAACGATCTATCGAATGTTACTGTCACTGTGTATTGTGTACCAAGTATTGAGGTCTCTGTGAGGTGCCGTGTTACTTCTATTATGTAGATATGGTGTCTACTACGGCGGCCGAGAGAGCTCAATGCGTTGCAAACACACGCAAATAGAAAAAACACCAGCAAATTAAGAAAACATCAGTTTTACAACACATGTGCTGCAAAAGTTCACAACACAACCAAATACAGAAACGCCCTGCAAACGTTCACAACGCGACCAAATACAAAAACGTACTGCAAAAGTTCACAAGACAACCAAATACAGAAACCTCAGAGTGGTGGATGTTGAAAGGATTTGTCAATTGCTAAATATGTACATCAGAAGAGCATTTAATAAAGCAGGAGAACTTACCAAAAGGATCGATAAGAAGACATAGACAAACTAGACTAGACAAACTAGTGATGTAACAGGGTCTTTTGCGGCTCTGTGCAACTGAGGAAATGTCTAATTAGGAAGAGAAAGACATTACATTTCCAACTCAGAAAAGCAAAAGAGAAACGTATGATATACAAAATGCAAAGCTGCCATATGGATTTTCAAGAGCTGCAACACAAGCACAGAGCTGATTAAAACATTCCAAAAGATGTCCTTTTTTAATCATATTTTCCCACTGCTGCACTTAAGGGCCCTTTATGAAAAATATATCAAAGTGAGATGTCAAACAGCTTCAAACATGCAGGGACAGTTAAGCTTTGAACGTCTGATTAATTAATTTCTATTATGAAAACAGTGAGATGTCGCAACAAGTACGGCACATAAGAGTCTTGCTCAGCGTCTTCTGGCCTCAGACAACTAATAAAACACCTTCCGTCCCCTGACCTAATATGCTCTCAGTCCTACAGCTGACATTAGTTTGTGCTTCTAAAGCAGATAGGTGGCAGAGGACCAAGATATAATTAAACTTAATTAACGTCAGCCTCTCCGCTCTTCGGTTTTGTTAGTGACTTTATTACCAGGGGTACACAAGGAAGAACTCAGTTAGTGAAGCTTGTAAAGATAGAAATAGGCCAAACGTGGAAGTACTCTACTTTTTTTTAACTGCATTGCCCACAAAACAAATCTGTCACAGTATAAGCTGTGAAAATTTGCTGCCCTCCTTATAGATGAAGTTACAAGCCCTCATTCAAGCAACTAAAAGTCAAACCAATGACTTTGCATTGCAACAAATGTCATTTTCTTAATTAGTATTTTTTGTCATGTTTTCCAGTTGAAATATGTAAACCTCCTTAAACAAGACTGCATAGCAAAATTGCACAAGATTTGTTTTAAAAGAATATATCTTGAATTATGTTCATTTTTCTTACCCTGTTGCAAATCGGTTTTAAGCATAAACTTCACAAAATTGCTAAATTTATGCTAAGAAAAAACAAACAACTTAATGGTCTAAGTACCTAATAAGAAAAACAAACTTTCTCTGAAAAGATTATTTGAAAGCAGGTCTTATCATACACAATTTTGCTACTTAAAGGGATAGTTGAAAATGTTGTCATCATTTATTCACCCACACGTCGTTCCAAACAGAGTTTCTTTCTTCTGTGAAAAACAACAAGAGAATTGAAAAACTGTAATTTGAATCGGCTGATTCGAGCCGTCCTAATGATTCATTCATAAATTGGACTTATCAACTCAGTGGTCACAGTAGTTAACAGGTCTGGAAAAGATTATCAAAACAACTTAAATTTTGGTCTGTTTATCATACCAAGTTATTGTCAGGAAAAACAGACTCGTAGAAGCAGTGAGTAACAATAAACAGTCTTTATTCAAACAGGTAGATTGTAAGTATATTGTAGGCGGACATGAAGACGATGACGATGATGATGATGATGATGAGGATGATGAAGCAATGGAACACAGGTACGTTGCACCACACACACCCTACACACCATTATATTGCTGAGTACTGACCTAATGAGATGTTTCCTCTTTCAGGAAGTTGGAGAATGGCAGGATTGGAGACAAGGAGAAGAACACTGAGGTAGGTATCTCAGGTAAGGAATATCCACAACTTGGTGATGGGAACTGTAGTGCAGAGGTGAGTAAATTATTACAGAATTTAAATAGTTCTTTCAATTGTTAAATATGTTTTAATATTTTACTGCCAAAAAACAAGATGCTTACCTTTGATTATGTCTCCCCTTTTTTTGTCCTTCATTGCTAACAATTCTGTGCTGGAAATCTCTGGGCTCCTGTGTTTCTAAAAAGGAATTGAGTTACACTGTTTTGATGGCATGACATCACTTAGGTATGGAATCATCTCCCTGGACTTGCAAAGAAATCAATGGTTTGAGAAAAAAAAAAAATCCTGCACTGCATATAGTTGTAGGGCTGCAGTTATTGATTATTTTAGAAATCGAGTATTCTACCGATTGTTCCATCGATTAATCGAGTAATCGGATAAGAAGTACTTTTTCTTTATTAAAGAGCAATACTAAATATACATAAGAAAAAATAAGACGGGTATCTTAAAATGAACTAATTTGTTTCCTTTTTAGAAAAATTTTAAGTTTTATTGCTGAAATTGCATACATTAATATCTGTGAAAACGAAACCAATTTAGTGCATTCAATTGCCATATTATATTCAAAATGCAAAAACAAATATATAAATAAAAAAAAATTATAAATAAAAAATATAAAAAATCAATTTACTTCATTTGAAACAACTTCTTAGTTTCAGTAAACACAGAAATGAACCGATCAAACTGCACATACCTCTGCTCAGCCATGACTTGAACTGTGGTCGAAAGCTGATGAGGTAACACCCAGGTGGGCACGCCCTCACGCGATTATGATTGGTCAATTTATAAGCTTAAATCTGATTGGCTAAAGAGTACGACTGATCCTGGCGGGAGGAGAGCACTGCCAGGAAAGTCTCAAAAATACACACACACAAATCCAAGGCAATTCACACACGAATGAAGATTTGCACATTCACATTCAAGGATGAACTTGTACATTTTAAACATTCAAAAGTTTTTGTGCACAGTTGTAAATCTATGAATTGTGTTTTGTATTTGTGAAATGTATTTTATGAATATATAATTTTATTTTGCGCACATAAATAGTTTTTTGTGCACGTGAATTTGGTTTCATGCATGTGAAATTGGCTACACGTGTGCATCGTGTTTTTTGCGTGAATTATTAATGTGAAAGGTGAGACCTTGATAAAAAAAATCTTTATTTAACTGAATCTGAGATTAAACTATGGTATACACCTATTGAGATTACAGCAGGTTACTTTTTTCTCAAAACCTCACAAGAAAAGAGGTAGCAGAATCAAAGTAAGAATAAAACAGGCAGTTGGAGCTTTCTGCTATGCTATAGATCTTCCATGGATATTAGCGCTGTGCTAATTAAAGGGACATGTTTTCAAAGCATTCAAGATGAGCCTCATGGGAAATCAAGAGCTCTAACTTAGACTGAGCAAATACTGGAGGTATTTGATGTTTACATGCCTGCAGTGATGTGCAGAATGCAACAATTATAGGTGACCAAAGGACTAGCAAAGCAAAAGCTATGATGAGGGATGCATGATATATCTGTAACAGTACTGTAGATTTGTTTGTATTAATTCATCATTATCTGTCAATATTAGATATGTAATTGTGCATGCTAAGTTCCACCTATTTTTTACAATTTAATGACCTTTGCCCTCATCTAAAACAAAGTTTATTCGTGTTCTCTTGGATAAACTTTGGATAAAGGAATATATCTGCTGTATGCTGATTATTTCTCTTTATGTTTATTTAAACATTTCTATCACAATGATCATTGTATCTGTCTGCTTCACTCCAGAGGAACGCTGGGCCTGCATACAGTTATGGATACATTTCATCTTATTTCTCATCATATAACTCATTGTTTTTACTGCATGTCTGGCAAAGACAAGGCATATCTTTTTCTGTTAGACACAAAAATCAATGTTTGCCCTTCACAATATGATGAAAATCTAACAAGTAATAAAACAGCGACTTTCAACGGTTTATGTGCATAGAAACAGTTGACACAATTAGTCTATCTATCTATCTATCTATCTATCTATCTATCTATCTATCTATCTATCTATCTATCTATCTATCTATCTATCTATCTATCTATCTATCTAGTTAGAATGGATACACGGTATGGCTCAGTGGCTTTTCTCAACCTCTGTAATCAGAGTGGACAAGAACAGAGAAAAAAAGAGCGACTGTACTCATCTATTAGGATGCCCCTGATTAGGGGTGTAACTATATTCAAACCGAACCGAAAATCGCGATACACCACCCACGGTTCGAACCGCGATACTCTCATGTCGAACCGAACGTGCCCTGCCCCCTGCTGCCCCAGCCCAGCCCAGCTCTCACTTCACCTTATGCTACAAAATTATTTTTTTCTTCCTTGATATTTGATTAAATAGTAATTAGTACACTTTTAACAACTAACAAGAGCTGTATTTTTACTAAATATTATTATAATAATATTATTTACTAAATATACACTAACTAAGTGCATGTCACGTGACTTGGGTGATCGCTCAAGCTGCATGGGGGAAGGACAAAGAGAGCCAGTTTCCCCATTTAGCCAGGTTGGCTGAATGCTACCTTGGAGTCCCAGTGAGAGGGTGCTCTCTACAGCAATGTTTCTCAACTGGTTTGGTCACGAGACCGTTCTGAGCATAGATATATATATATATATATATATATATATATATATATATATATATATATATATACACTCACCTAAAGGATTATTAGGAACACCATACTAATACTGTGTTTGACCCCCTTTCGCCTTCAGAACTGCCTTAATTCTACGTGGCATTGATTCAGGTGCTGAAAGCATTCTTTAGAAATGTTGGCCCATATTGATAGGATAGCATCTTGCAGTTGATGGAGATTTGTGGGATGCACATCCAGGGCACGAAGCTCCCGTTCCACCACATCCCAAAGATGCTCTATTGGGTTGAGATCTGGTGACTGTGGGGGCCATTTTAGTACAGTGAACTCATTGTCATGTTCAAGAAACCAATTTGAAATGATTCGAGCTTTGTGACATGGTGCATTATCCTGCTGGAAGTAGCCATCAGAGGATGGGTACATGGTGGTCATAAAGGGATGGACATGGTCAGAAACAATGCTCAGGTAGGCCGTGGCATTTAAACGATGCCCAATTGGCACTAAGGGGCCTAAAGTGTGCCAAGAAAACATCCCCCACACCATTACACCACCACCACCAGCCTGCACAGTGGTAACAAGGCATGATGGATCCATGTTCTCATTCTGTTTACGCCAAATTCTGACTCTACCATCTGAATGTCTCAACAGAAATCGAGACTCATCAGACCAGGCAACATTTTTCCAGTCTTCAACTGTCCAATTTTGGTGAGCTCGTGCAAATTGTAGCCTCTTTTTCCTATTTGTAGTGGAGATGAGTGGTACCCGGTGGGGTCTTCTGCTGTTGTAGCCCATCCGCCTCAAGGTTGTGCGTGTTGTGGCTTCACAAATGCTTTGCTGCATACCTTGGTTGTAACGAGTGGTTATTTCAGTCAAAGTTGCTCTTCTATCAGCTTGAATCAGTCGGCCCATTCTCCTCTGACCTCTAGCATCAACAAGGCATTTTCGCCCACAGGACTGCCGCATACTGGATGTTTTTCCCTTTTCACACCATTCTTTGTAAACTCTAGAAATGGTTGTGCGTGAAAATCCCAGTAACTGAGCAGATTGTGAAATACTCAGACCGGCCCGTCTGGCACCAACAACCATGCCAGGTGTTCCTAATAATCCTTTAGGTGAGTGTATATATACACATAAGCACATTATGGTTCTGAGTGGGTCGCGGAGTGCCTGAAAAAAACGTGTTGTGCCGATTCAGTATCTGTGGTCAGATGATATGTTGTAAGGCTATATGTCAGTGTCATTTTCGTAGCTTGTTAAGAAATAAAAAGTCTCTCTCACCTTAGAAAACCGAACTTTCATGTCCTGTCAGCCGTTATATTGTGCTCGTAGCGCACACACTTGAGAAACTACGATCATGCAATGTAATCATGAAATAAAAGTAAAGTACCAATAAATCACTTAACAGGTACACTGTGTGTAAGCTGGGAAGGATTTGCATGCAGTTATGATGTTCATTCTGTTCATCAGGAGCAGTATTCATCTTTCATTAACAGTTCATGTTGGTATTGTGTATTCGCCATGGTAACTGTTGTTTCCATAACCCCAAAATGCCACTTTATTTTCATTTTATGTTATTTTGTATATTTATACAAATAAGTGTGGTGGCTACTTTATTGTGTTACAAAACCTGCTATTTAATAGCTTTAACTTATAGGCCTATTTATTCATCAGCATTAGTCATATTCATACAATTTATGTGTTTAAGTAGGCTAAAGTGGGACATTACTTGTGTGTGGTCATTAATTTTTATGGAATAAATTTACTTATTCCATATTTTCCATACATTTTTTTTTAAACTAGTCTAGACTAGTCTACAGTGGAGGCATTTGTTTCATTTTAGTTTACTCAGGTTTGCTAACTGCTCTAAAGAAAACGTGAAGCCAACGTATAAAGTTAATAAAGATAAAGTTCATAAGTTAAATTATTGTTGTTGTTATTATTAAGTTAAAAGTGAATCTAGTGTTATTATTGCTGGTGCCCTGCCATGAACCCTGCCCCCACAGCAAACAGAACCGATCCGAACCGTGGCTCCAAAACCGTGATGTGAACCGAATTGTGGCATTGGTGTATCGTTACACCCCTCCCTCTGAAAGAATCCATTCTGAGAGTCAATGAATGAAGTGAAGTTGATGAGCTGTTAGATATCCAGTCCTGATGAAACCTTCGTGAATTCAGTCTTCAGCATTAGGGCAGGTGTTTTCAATAGTCCTACTTTGGGTTCAATCTGTCGGGCTAAAAGTAATATCGTTACACCAGATAAAAGCTAAAAAAATGCCAGAGCTTGCAACCTGTCTTTAACCATGCGAGCAATATGAGACATTGACCCATGAGCAGTTAGATAACCACAGATGGCTCCCACTGCACTACAGATGTTATGCGAGTGGGAAGACCACTGAGAAAAACAGATCACCCTAGACAGCAGCTTTGCCTACAGATTCAAAATAGCCCTATTGATGGGTAGGCAGAAGTGGTGCCGAATAAGTGAACCCTTTTGCTATAATTTCCCCAGCATACTGACTATTGATGATATTAATTTACACACAATTCCAGGACCTTTTTTTTTTGTTGCCCCAATAGTACTGATTTCGTAGGACAAAAGAACAAAACATGACAACAGCGTAACATCATCCATCAAACAATGGGAAGACAAAAATGGAAATTGAAAGGGCCTGCAGGGTGAAGGTAAAAATATACCTAAAAAGTGAGCTGCCTGAAGTTATTGAAAATGTGTGCATGTCTGCATATTTCAGACAGTTATCAACACTTATTCAATAGCCTGTATCATGGTACACATTGCATGCTAATATGCATTATTAAGAACTACATGTATTTTGCTAATCAAATGATTGTGTCATATCTTTTCATATTTTGTATGTACTTAAAAATGTATATACAGTCAAAAGAAAAATTATTCAGACACCAGAATTTTTTACTGGTGGGTGCAGGACACTATAGTTCATTTACACTGAACAAAATTATAAACGCAACACTTTTGTTTTTGCCCCCATTTTTCATGAGCTGAACTCAAAGATCTAAGACTTGTTCTATGTACACAAAAGGCCTATTTCTCTCAAATATTGTTCACAAATCTGTCTAAATCTGTGTTAGTGAGCACTTCTCCTTTGCCGAGATAATCCATCCACCTCACAGGTGTGGCATATCAAGATGCTCATTAGACAGCATGATTATTGCACAGGTGTGCTTTAGGCTGACTACAATAAAAGGCCACTCTAAAATGTGCAGTTTTATCACACAGCACAATGCCACAGATGTCGCAAGTTTTGAGGGAGCGTGCAATTGGCATGCTGACTGCAGGAATGTCCACCAGAGCTGATGTTCATTTCTCTACCATAAGCCGTCTCCAAAGGCGTTTCAGAGAATTTGGCAGTACATCCAACCGGCCTCACAACCGCAGACCACGTGTAACCACACCAGCCCAGGACCTCTACATCCAGCATCTTCACCTCCAAGATCGTCTGAGACCAGCCACCCGGACAGCTGCTGCAACAATCGTTTTGCATAACCAAAGAATTTCTGCACAAACTGTCAGAAACCATCTCAGGGAAGCTCATCTGCATGCTCGTCGTCCTCATCGGGGTCTCGACCTGACTGCAGTTCGTCATCGTAACCAACTTGAGTGGGCAAATGCTCACATTTGATGGCGTCTGGCACTTTGGAGAGGTGTTCTCTTCACGGAAGAATCCCGGATTTCACTGTACAGGGCAGATGTCAGACAGCGTGTATGGCATCGTGTGGGTGAGCGGTTTGCTGATGTCAACGTTGTGGATCGAGTGGCCCATGGTGGCGGTGGGGTTATGGTATGGGCAGGCGTATGTTATGGACAACGAACACAGGTGCATTTTATTGATGGCATTTTGAATGCACAGAGATACCGTGACGAGATCCTGAGGCCCATTGTTGTGCCATTCATCCACGACCATCACCTCATGTAGCAGAATGATAATGCACGGCCCCATGTTGCAAGGATCTGTACACAATTCCTGGAAGCTGAAAACATCCCAGTTCTTGCATGGCCAGCATACTCACCGGACGTCACCCATTGGGCATGTTTGGGATGCTCTGGATCGGCGTATACGACAGCGTGTTCCAGTTCCTGCCAATATCCAGCAACTTCGCACAGCCATTGAAGAGGAGTGGACCAACATTCCACAGGCCACAATCAACAACCTGATCAACTCTATGCGAAGGAGATGTGTTGCACTGCGTGAGGCAAATGGTGGTCACACCAGATACTGACTGGTTTTCGGACCCCCCCCGGACCCCCCCA
Organism: Coreius guichenoti; assembly: GCA_039654105.1. Taxonomy (NCBI): domain Eukaryota; kingdom Metazoa; phylum Chordata; class Actinopteri; order Cypriniformes; family Gobionidae; genus Coreius; species Coreius guichenoti. Next base: position 21,911,843 of record CM077173.1, on the reverse strand, counting down.
ATACAGTAAAACTGCACATTTCAGAGTGGCCTTTTATTGTGGCCAGCCTAAAGCACACCTGTTCAATAATCATGCTGTCTAATCAGCATCTTGATATGCCACACCTGTGAGGTGGATGGATTATCTCGGCAAAGGAGAAGTGCTCACTAACACAGATTTAGACTTAGAGAAATAGGCCTTTTGTGTACATAGAAAAAGTCTTAGATCTTTGAGTTCAGCTCAAAAAAATGGGGGCAAAAACAAAAGTGTTGCGTTTATAATTTTGTTCAGTGTATGTAAGTGAGGATAGCAAAATAAAGTAAACTGTGACATATTATACCCAAAAATTCTTCATACAGTGGACTACCAGTAAAATTTATAAAAAATTTGGGACTAAATTTATTCAGACACTTTGACCTGACCATGTTTTGCTTAAGTGTTTTTTCTTGAATTGCTAATGCCACCTTTTACACCACAGACTGAACAAAATTAAGCATTGCTTAGGAATTGGTTGATCTAAATTCTATTATTTATTATATTAATTGTGTACTTAAATTTAACAGCTGACAGCTGATTGGTGGATTGTAATCCATTACATTACCTTTCTATCAAAGTTATCTGACATTATCAAGATGAATTTGTTCTGACACAGTTTAACTCTGAGTTCTTGTCATATTTTATTACCATTTTCTAAACTATAGCGAATAAACTGTGATAATGTGAGAAAATGCTGAAGGTGTCTGAATAATTTTTGGTTTGACTGTAAGTATATTCTTAAATATGCATTAAGGTATATTCAGTATACACTGCTGTAAAAAAACAAAAAAACAAAAAAAAACATTTTAAGCCAGTCTATGGCAGTTTGCTGGTCTTAGCAGGTTGTTTAAGCTGGTCTCCCGGTCAGGTCAAGCAGGTTTTTAGCTGGTTTAGCCAGTCAGCAAACTGGTTTCCCATCCTGACCATCTGATAAGTGCCCAAATTCACTTAAAACCAGCAAAATATACCACTTAATCAGCTTAGGCTAGTTACCGCAATTTTTTCAGCAGGCTAAATAAATCTAGCATATTCAACTGTAGTTTATTTCTTGATTTTCATTACAATGTCTGTTCATCTCCACCACTCTGCTACTTTTTGTCTGTTCATTGTCCAGAAATGCTGGCACATGTGAATGGAGAACTCTCTAATCATGATGAGCTCTGGGAATTATGGGATTGCAGATGCATGTTGAATTAGTCCTTAGAGTTGCTGGTAAATGTCCAAGTGAATGTCTGTCCCCTCCTCACCTTTTCTGTCCCTTCCTCACCTCTCAAGGGCGAAGCTTTATCAGCGGCGGCCAGCTCTCCCGCTCCGTCTGCTTATGCCCCAATCTACTGCTGAGTTATAGGGCACATCTTTCTGGCACCCTTCAAAGGGCAGTGTGACGTGGTGTAGAGGGGGCCCCAAGCCAATCGCTGGAGACACACCCCATCTGTCAATGTCAGACCCCACTCTACTTCTTCATCACGGCGCTCTCGAGCTACATGCCACTTTCATTTACATGCACCTGAACTGGTCGACATCCCATAATCCTGTCAGGGAAAAAGGTCTCTCCATTTGCAGTGTCCACTCTGTGATCGTTATGCAATTCCAATTGCACAAACAGATACGCTCCCATTATATTTCCCTGAATATAAAGAGCAGAAAAATCAATTAAAAAGAAAAGGTATGATTCAGACAATCAAGACAATTGTAGAATCTGACTTTGATAACATATTAGACCTTTTCACTGTTAAAACGCAAGTAAATTATACGTTTTCATTCCATTAGTGGTGGAATAATGACTCCAGACTCCCAATCTTAGTAATGTATGAATGAAGAGACAGGCTCTGGAGAGTATTATCTGGTTCCTAATTGAAATCTCAATTCACCTATAAGCTTATCATATTTTGGGGGTGTTGAGAATGGCATGTGCATTTCCAATTAAGAGATATTTATTCACAGAGACACCCTGCAGTGGGTGTTGATTAACTACTTTCTGTGAATAAAATAAATAAATAAATAAATAAAAACAGTTGGTTGTGAGATCCTGTGTGTCTTCTGTTACCTTGCTGAAGTTGAAGTGGTTTTAAATACACTATTCCTATTCTGTTGAAGTCAAGGTGCGAATAATGGGAGTTTTGTGGTGTCTGAATCACTTAATTAAGGTTTGAACCCCTCCAAATAAAGTCAAACAAAAGTTTGGAGAGTCTTAAAAGAGAGTCTTTTTCTTTTTTAATGTTTAAATTGGGGTTTAAAACAGGGCTCTGAACTGGTAAAAACAAAATCAAGTTGAATCGTTCTGAACAGAAACACATTTAAAATGACCATAAAGCGGTTAATAATGTTATTTTATTGTGTTTAATATTTTAATTTGGCAGTCAACAAATCATGAATTCAATTTCAAATAGTATGGCCATAGTACGGCCTATGCAAATGTTACGCTGACGCATCCAACGTGAGTGAAATGCCCGCACTCAGCTGTCAAGTTATCATAGGTAATTGCAATTGCAATGCGCTGGCATTAGCTTTTGGATAACAGGAGTTGTTCCAAGAATATGTCACCAACCATTAAAGCATTACATTTAAGTAAAAATGAATGGCCTATGTGTCATTATATTATTAACATTTGACCAAAATCAAGCTCAGTGGAGTTACGAGGTTTTTCACCAGAAAATGTTGAAGATTTTGTGTTTTGTCACATCTACAGTAAGTGCATTAAAGGTAGTAAGTGTATGAGTAATTATTTATTATATAGTTAATTTTATATATAGTTCCTCAATATTATTTACATATTTAAATATACTAATTATTTTATTTCATGATTATTTATGTATCGTATTTCAATGAAAATCTTATTACCTACCCTGAGGAAGTAACCATAGCAACAGCAGAGCGCTTGAGCACTTTAACATCACCATCAGATGAAGCACTGAAAGAAACAAACATTGTCATTATTTATCACTTTATTGATCTACAAATTACAAATATACCTGAAAAAAAATCTTTAAAGTATTGCCATTCGCACACTGGTTGATGAACACTTTCTATGATTCTCATAAAGAGAATAAACCAAAAGCTTTTCAATCCACTGATTGGTATGCTATCAGGAGTGCAGGCTGTCTGGATTGCCGACATGTGAGGATGATTCCCTCATGCAATGTCACAGATTATCCTAAATAAGCCTCTCTAAGCCCATCATACCTGGCCAACCCACAAAGCCAATCAGTGCGGGTCTGCGGCAGGTTTTCGCAGCTGGAAAAGTTGCCCATTTTGGAAGCACACATAGTCATCTACATTTCTTTGAAGTCTTTACCTCTCCAGCAAATGCATGCTTATAAAGATTACAAAAAGCATAACTTCAGGATATAGTCGTCACTGCGAAGATATGTCAATTTGCAAGCAGAGAAAATTGCATTAAAGGCTTTTCATGTACACAGAGAGACACCTACACTTGTTCACAGCCTCAGATTCCCTGAGACCTGCCTCCTAACCTGCTGATTTGGGAAAGAGACACTTAAATGACTTAAATTCTCTAGGAAGTCAATTATGAGTTATGTAATGGAGAGGTCAGGTCTGTGCTGACCAGCCAATTTTAAATTAGATATGGGGAAAAGGAACATGTCAAGGAGAGAAGAACAGAGAGAGGGGGAGGGAGGTGACTGTGGAGGATATGCACCATGGAAGGAGTGCTGCAGGCACAACGGCGGCAATAGGAATGGAATCGCACCTCTATCAGACCTCAGAGCCCATTCCAGCCCTGTCACCCCTGTCACTCAGAGCCCTGTCAGACACTGAGACCTTGACACCATTAGCACTGTAAAAGAGAACGCAGGGCACGTTTTAAAGACCTCACACAAGCTTATTTTTTCATCTAACAGTTATAGAGTTTTTACGGGGAAAGTTCTGTGACATGTGAGGTGATAGATTGCTGATGTTCTTCTTACTGCATATCAACAAAACCAGTGGTAAAGGCTCTTTAGGTGAACCTGTAAATTGTGACAGCAGGAACCTTGTGAAAGCTTTACGGTGCATTCAGGAGATTGTACCAGCTATCCAGCGATTTTAAAGTGCGTGAATTGGTTGAGTTAGTCCCGAGGTGACATAGAAAAGCACTAAACAAATACGTCCAATCACAAGGTGGAACTTTGAAATTCTACTTTGCATAATGAATATATCACTCCTGCCTGAAATTGAGTCATCTTCTAAAATATATTCAAAAAAATGCTGCTGTCATAGTTAGGGTGCATAAGCATGGTACATCTAAGAGCGCATACATAATGAATCGGCTCCCAACTTCCATTAAATCGTCAAGAACGTTAATATGCCATTCCCATAACCTACAAATCAGAATTTACTTGAGTTAAGGTTGGTTATGAAAGTTACATTTTGTCATAGAGTGATATATTACAGTATGTCGACCAACTATGAATCACATTAGCTACTTTTTAATCCTACAACTTAGATCTTATTACGTTAAAGTATAAATCTGCACAACCTTACAAAGAACAGTTAGACGTTCAATTTATTGGGTAAAGCAATTTCATTCATGGCATTTAACCAGATTTGCAGTCAAATTTCAATCACAAGAACATGAATGTGGATGCATCACTTAAGATTAATATGCCATTTGCCCTTATCTCATACATGTATTATAGGCACAGTTCCCCTCTATGTGTAAAGGTTTATAACATGTTTTTATTAAACATCCATCTCAGAGATGGTTCCATCCTCCTTTCTAAAGAGTAAAAGAAGAATGAGCAGCATTGAAATATGGCTTATGATTGCATCTTTCTCTCAGCTGCTGACAAGGATTCTCCTGTTCTGAAGAGATTGAGAATGGCGGATCTACACAGCTTGCCTATCTTCTGCCCTTAATAAATCTAGGGAAAACCTGACAGGTACTGTAGATCTCCAATCCACATAAACATGTGTGGCACATCTCTCTTGGGTTCTCCAAGCATGTGTGGGAGTTCTGTTCAAAAGAGCATTCAAGGCTATTTATTTACTCTTCACAGGGTTGGCAAAAGTTTGAATTTAAGAACTGTCTAGTTCATGAGCTGGAATTTGAATTGGAATGACAGGAAAGCGATTCACTGATGCAATCTTCCATCCCTCTTCATGTTGTTTGTCTACAAAGAGTTTGGAATTTTAAAGAGCATTGTGGAAAATTTCTTCTATCATGGAGCAAAAAACTAAACAGAATATTTAAACTAAATTCTTATTCAAATTACAAATTGGAATTCTAAAAGCATTCTAAATTCAATTCTGAATGCTCTTCATCATTTAAGTCTCCAGTTTCCCACATATTGATATAGTGAGAGTTGTTTAAGAGATAAAAAGGGCCTATTTGTTCTGTTCTGTTTGATCAAAGATCATTGCATGTGTCTAAAATGTTTTGACCTTGATCCAGTCATGAGCTCAAATGAAAAAATAAATAAATAAATAAATGTGTGTATGTGTGTTTGTGTGCAGCTGTTGACAGCAGCCAGCCTATAAGATCAAATAAGCAGTCAAACTGTCAACTCATTTCCCTTTTTGCCAAATGCGGTACTGTAAGTCAACACTGTGTAACAAGCACGTTGTTTGGAGAATGCCTCTCCACCTACCCTCATACCGCACAACACAATGAACTACAGAGCAAACAAGCTCACACTGCACTATAAATAATGCTTGGAATTCAAACAGAAATAGAATGTAAAAATGTTATAGTAAAACACTTTAGTTCATAGATAAGAATATACTATTTTTATAATATAAATAATACAAGTATATTTATAAAAAATATAAATCTAATGTAAATAGTCTAAATATAATAAAATAAAAAACTATATTTTTTGAATTGTAGAGGTATACCATAGAGTAAATCTGTATTATATTTAACCAGAAAAATCATGTACTTTTAGTGAAAAATCAGACCGTTATATTCAGCCTCATCTTCTCCACACAAGTCCATCACCTCAACAGCCGCACAGCTGTGGGTGAAATTCCACTCCTCGCTTTATGAACATCTGAGCATGCTATGGTTACAGTTGCCATAGTGATACAGAGGGGAGGGAATAGCTAAGTTGCAAACAGTTGCAAAGAAAGAAAATTGAAGCTGTGCCTCAAATTATATACAATTACATGCTTTTAGCAAATACTAGTACTCAGCTATTTAATGTATGAATATACAAATGGTAGTATCGTCTCTAATGGAACCTGTTTTAGTAACGTTTTTACATTCAGTTGAGGGCAAGTTGGCCGAGTAAATAAAAAAAAAAAAGTTTCCTAAAATGGCTTTTTATATATTGTACCCATTACAAAAATTACACAAGAGACTGGCATTCCAGTGTGTGACGTAGGACGCTCCGGTGAGAATATGCTAGTTCTCGCGAGAACCAAGTTTTGTTTTGCTCTATCCTCTGCACTTCTGCATTCGTCACCGGAACATACGCTACGCCTGTGTCCTACGTCATACGCTGAAACGCCAGTCTCTCATGAACGCGCTTACGACAGTAAGCAGAAGTTAGAGATTACAGTTTGTAAAGTTTTAAATATGGATATTTTTCTTACACAAACACATCGCTTCGTTTCAGAAGACCTTTATTAACCCTCCGGAGCCGTGTGGATTACTTTTATGATGGATAGATGCACTTTTATGACTTCAAAACAGAAACAGCCATTCACTGCCATTATGAAGCTTGGAAGAGCCAGGACATTTTTTAATATAACTCCAGTTGTATTCGTCTGACTCTGAAAGAAGAATGTCATATACACCTAAGATGACTTGAGGGTGAGTAAATCATGGGATAATTTTTATTTTTGGGTGAACTATCCCTTTAACTTAGAAAATAACAAAAATATGCAAAATGAGACAGACCTTGAGTTCTTTTTAGTGGCCATCTACCCACCCGCTCTTTGTCCCTCCCACCTAGACGTGAACAATCATGAGCCAGTGTACGAATAACAAGCTATTTAGTCATCTTTAAACAGTTTCCACTATTCTGATGGATCCCTCAGCTGTCATCCTCAGTCTTCCTCTTATTGAAGTGTTTTACCCTAGGCTGGCATGTTCACCCATTAGCCATACTTATTGATGCAATATCTCACTCTGGAGACCCAAGGAATGAGAGTATGGCCCCTAGCTGCTTTGCAATCAGGCCATTAGTCTAAATGTGTTTGTAGAAATGTGTAGAGCTCACACAAACGTTATTACCGCAAGCCACAATTGCTTTATAATTCAGGCACATTCACTCATAATGAATGGTTTTGGGAATTATTGGAACCTCCTCTTGGGGAAATTCACAACAATAATTTATCCAACAGCTGATGACACTGTTATGATATGACTGTGATAATTGATTAATTGCTAGGATTAAGACAAACCAGTAACACTTTATTTTGACGGCCCTTTTTTAACATTCTGTTGACTATAAGTAACTTTGCATAAGTAACTAGAGTATTAGTAGACTGTCTGCTTAATATCTGAAAAGTCAATAAAAACTCTTTATTGTGATGGTCCTCTGACAGACATTCTATTGACTATAAGTAACTTTGCAACTACATGTCAACTATTCTAACCCTACAGTAGTCTATATAAGACACCTTGTGTCAAAATGATTGATTGCTTTGACCTTTTGACCTTTGCCACGCCCTTCCCCTCCCCCACCGAACCACCCACGTCGTTCCCCTCCCCCACCGTTTACCTTGACCACCCACGTCGACGTCACCTTTGACCTTGTTTATCCTCCGGGGACCGATATGACCTTAGAGGGCACATATTTGAAATAGCGATGGTGGCCTACGACCTCCGGCTGTTTTCTGTGGTGATCAAATGGAAGAATGATCGTTTTGAACTTTGACATGGCTATTTGAGGTTTGTGATTTCGGGGCTACATCTGCAGGACACGTGCGGGCTTCCGCATTCCAACACAGGGGCCATTTTACAGTGTACAGAGGACAAAAATAAGATTTTATCATCGTCATTAGGGCGAATCACAATATGTTCTCTCTCTCTCTCTCTCTCTCTCTCTCTCTCTCTCTCTCTCTCTGCCACACACACACACACACACACACACACACACACGCAATTGGTTTTATAAAAGGTATGCAAATCTATTTAAATGTGATGAATATAAACAGAATATATGTTTATATAATGATATTACACTGTATAATAACAATTATCTTACTAAATTGTACTAAAACACGGCAAATCAAATATTATAGTTTTAGTTAAAATGAATATATAAAACACCTTACATTTTTCAGAGAGCAGGAAAAAAGTGGTCCTTTTACAATGATGTATATACATTGAATGAATGATTTACAAAAGAAAATACAGTTTTAAAAGTTGAAAAATAAAATAATTCTCTCTGTCTCTCCAAGAGAGAGCAGCTCACACCCAGTGGTCGTGAAATTTGAGACAGTCACAACAGGGGTCAGGGAGCAAACTCTGGGGGACACAGCCTATGTAAGGATTTAACTTTTCCAGAAAAATGTTTGTTAGAGTCAAAATAGTTCAAACCATCTTCCTATAAGACTGCTGTATAAAGCTAACATCTAATGCCCAATGATTTTGTTTAAATCTAACCTGTTCCAATACTTTAGTAGTTTTAGATCTCATTTATACAAAAAAAAAAAAAGATTCAATCAGCATTTTAAATAAATCTGTATGATTTTTAAAAAATAAACTAGGAATACTGAATTTGTTTTAAAAAGATTCCAAATATGAAGGCGTCTGTTTGTTTGACATCACCTCAAACAATTCTCTTATTTAGTTTAAGTTGTATCTTTAAGAAAATTAGGGAGGAAATATATATTACACTGAATAATAATAATAATAATCTTACTAATTTTACTGAAACACTGTGAATCAAATATTATAGTTTTAGCTAGATGAAAATATAAAAAACAGCTTACATTTTTCAGAGAGCAGGAAAAAAGTGGTACTTATGCAATGAATATGCATATACATTGAATGAAATGCAATATATAAAATCTCTCTCTCTCTCTCCTCTCTCTCTCTCTCTCTCTCTCTCTCTCTCTCTCTAATCACTTCTCACACCCAGGTGTAAAAACCCTGCTGAAATGTGAGAGTCACAACAGGGGTCAGGGAGCTAACTCTGGGACACTTCCACATGTTTGGTTTCCATGTTTTATGGAGGTTTTCCATAGACATAATGACTTTTGTACTGTAACTGTACATCCCATGCACCTAAACATGGGGCCCTCACAAAAAACTTTTTTACATTTAAAAATAAATAAATAAATCATTTAATATAATTTATAAGCTGTTTTGCACATGGGTCAAATTTTGATAAGGGGAATACCTAAACCACACACACACACACACACGGTAATTGGTTCTATAAAAGGAACTTATCTCTATTTTAAATGAATTGATTATAAATAAAATATAATACACAATGAATAATAACAAATATGTTACTAAAATTATTTGAACACTTTTAGTTTTAGCTAAATATAATAATAAATATAAATATATGAATATAAATATATAAATACAAATAAATAAATATAAAAACACCTTACATTTTCAGAGAGTTGAAGAAGATAAAAAGCAAATAGTTTAAGTCAAAACACCCCCAGATCGTCCCATGCAGGGATAAACTCCAGTGTGAAATGAATGCTTCAGACCCTCACAGAGACGGGAGGAGTTACAGACCAGATGAGCCTCTGTGCACCATGTTACAGCACATTAAGTCAGCCTGCTAATGCTTTTCCAGAGTGAATGTTTTGTTTGTACTAATTTTATTTCAAAGCATAATCTTAAAAGTTTAAATTAGATCCAAATAAAATCTTTAAAGTTTTAATAAAATCGTATCTTCTTTATCTTCCCAGAAGACTGTATCCAGATAACATCTGATGCCCCGTGGTAGGAATGATTTTGCTTAAATTCAACCTAAAGTATAATTTTTACGAAACAGCGTCTGTTCAAAAACTTTAGATTGTTTAAAATTTAAGATCTTAGATCTTATTTCTACAAAGATTCAAGCAGGCCTTGATTAACAACCATTAACCATGGATGAACCCATGCAATGAAACACGTTGACAAAGTTTGTCACAAATCTGTATGTTTTAACAATAAACTAGAAATATTTAATTCGTTTTAAAAATATCCAAATATGAAGGTGTTTAACGCCGCACAACTCTCGCCTCACCTCGAATAAGGACTCAACATTGCTCTTATTTAGTTTAAGACGTATCTTTAAGAAAACCACCGCACAGGTCCTCAGCAATCATTAATGGCAGCTTCAGGCTATACGGTGATGGGGTGATTTACAGACCAGATGTTTCTCTTTGGTCAATGACACAACATAAGTAAAGTTTGTCTTGAGTGAATATTTAATTTTACTCGTCTTACGTCAAAGCATGATCTTACTTTTTTCTGCAGTAGCCATGATCTAGGATTGCACGTATAAGTTGTATATGATTTTACTTTTCTTGTGTCTTCCGAACTGGCCTTTATCAGTTTGGAAATATACAGGGTGAAAATATACTATCAAAACTACTCAAAAATACATGTTGAATTTTAAAATGTTACCATATGTTGATGCGACAGTTTGTCTGTTGGCTGCATGAACAGACTGTGCTGATGACACTAGCAGGGGGAATGCCCTTTGACCCCAACGATTTTGGAGGGTGTTAAAAACCCTACAAGGTTTTTTTTTCAACTGGGTGAATCTACACATGTGAGGTCTTCGGAAGTCGTGACTTCCAGGGTCAGTGGGTCTCCTGAGAATATTTAATTTCCCCTAGAAACCAAAGATTTAGCTGTTGTGAATGGACACAATGGCATTATTTGGTACTTTTTGTTTTATAAAATGTCCTTTTCTTATTTCTACAAAGGTTCACGTTACTTTTATCAGCTGATAAATATGCAGTTAATACATGATGAAACGAGAATCATGCTACCAATGTTTGACACAATGTTTTTAAGAAAAAGCGGTGTTTTAAAATACAACTAAGCCAGATTATTTTTTTCTTTTGACAAACTATTAGACAAAATCTCTGTGGTGTTGAAATAGGTCTTTTTTTAAGTATCAGGCATGTTACAATCATGCAGTACAAGAATTCAGATGAAGCTTCTTATCAAATAAAGAAAAGAATATGTCATTTTCACTATGAGTATGTTTCAGCATGTGTTATACAATATTTGTACACTAGAATCACACTTTCATGACATTTTTAATAGTCTTTACTAGTGCCTTATGCATCAGAATCCAGTTTGTTTCCAATTGTTTCAGCTGTTTATTACCATTGTCTTTGTATTTTTTCCTTTATTATTTTGGCACAAATAAATAGATGTTGATTAAAGCTTATTGTCATTGCCTAAAATCCAAACATGTTCTTTGTAGGAATTATGTGTGCACAAAACTCTGGTGTAAATTCAAGAGTACCTAAGAACGCAGTTACATTATATAAAGAAAGTATCATATTGCATACAGAAAATCCACTTTATTGTGATAGGCATTTCCCCTTCCCTAGTTTTAGTAGTATTATCAAGATTTTCAAGATCACTGTTCACATTTCATTTGTCGGTCTGTATATGCCAGTGTACGTTTGTGCAAATCCTCACGTGTGTGATGAATATGGGCCTTTCATTTTAAGTATCTTTTTAAACGTATGACTAAACTTTTCTTTTGACAAAACCAACATTTAAAATTATTTCCCTGTAGGTTTTTAACAAATCCTGCTTGACATTAAAGATTGTGACATGTTTTCAACTATTATCAACATCTTTGACTCAAGTGAAGCAACACCATTGCGTACTACACATCAGTTGTAATAAACATTTTACATTGTGTAAATAGATGTGCTAAAAATTCTGTCAGATTTGTTAGTGGGATTGTACCACATCAACATTACCTGTCCCTTGTTTTAGGTTACAGGTAAATTCAAGCATAATCTTTATGCAACAATTATGTGTGCACAATTTACTACAAATGTGTATGGCGTATAAGAAAGAGACATTTAGCTATAATGAAAACATAATACAGAAATCCTCTCTTCTGATCTATTGTAAAAGTTTTTATTGTTGTTTGTAAATGATTTTTACCCAACAGTGGATGACAGTTTTACATTTTGTTTCTTTGTACAGTTTTTAGATGAAGACTGCTCTCTGAGTGTGGTCAAACACAGGAATTCATGAAAACATGAACAAATGTTATTCCTTCTACATGACAGTGAATAAACTACAACTGCGATGTTCTTTCTGGTCTATCTAGGAAGCGGTCACAAGACACATAATACATCAACATGTAAAGTGAGTCTTGAAGTTCTTCTGTTACATTTACAACTATTGCGCTTAAAACACGTCTATTATACTTAGTTACAGCATGTTACAGTCGAGCATGACGTGGTAATGCAATATTTTTTGTAACGCGTCTCTAAACGCGACTTCCATAAAAAAGTAAATTTTGATAAGTAGTTATTTTACGTGAGAGGTTAGATGATTCAGGCCGTTTTATTTTGACCGCTCCAATGCTATGTCTTTTAGGCTTGATCCATGAAAAAGGCCCAACTACATTACAATGTGTCATCATGTTTGTGATGAATAGTGTCATGCGGTTCTTGTCCCTCACCAGCATGCTTAACACCTCTTAGATTTTTTACAATTTTAAATATATGTTCAGCTTAAATATTAGTTTTTAGTCATTTACAAAGGTGTCAGGCGTGATATCTTATATATAATTATGATATTGTTACATGTTCTGGGTTGTTGGGTACCTGTAAGCGGTAAAAACTTAACAGTAAATGAGAGACGTGATTAGGTTGTTACTCAAACGGTCCTCTGTGATGTCTTTTAATAAAACATTTCAGCGTCATTAAGGCAAACTCAGTAACGGTATACAGTGAAATAAATATAAACAAACAAAACTTTATGGTAATGAATAGGCTAAATAAACACACATGCTTGTTCTGACTCTTTCACATACCAGACTGACCCCGGGTAAGTAAACCTCAAATTCCCAAATCACACAGTAGTTATCTTGACTTTATCCACGTTTAGGGGTGCTGTACTCGTCCTCGTGCGCTTATAATTTTTTTTTTGCTTAAAAAGTTTCTTTGATTTTGTTCAAGTTTTTTCTGAAACACAGTGTTTTACCACGGTTTCATTTTTTAAAACATCACCATTCTTTTTTTCTTTTTTTGTGTGTGTGTGTGTAATTTTAATTATGAGCATGTTTTCCCTTTACATTTTGTCCGAAAACTATGTTTCCTGCATTTCTCTGTAATGCTAGTGATTGCTTGGTGTTACTCATTGTTCCAGTACAGCAATTGGTTGGTTTAATCAGATGATGCATTAAACCGTCGCATTCGCTTGAGTCATTTACAGTATAGTAGCCTATATTATCCTTGTTTATACTATCATAAATGTTTTTAGGGGTATAGAATGCGGTTCTTTGAAAACATTTTATCTTGGTTAAGTAATAGCCTACCATTTTTAATGAGCTCACGCACATATCCATAAATAATAATAACAAGGTAAGTGATTCAGTCTTTTATTTCAACAACATATTGTTGAATATACATTGATGAAGGCTATTGAAGAAAACGTTAAAATGGCATTACATAGGTTACATTAAGTAAAACAATAATAATGAGATTACAGGCGGTCTAGCCAGAAAAGAAAATCTCTGCATGCTATCATGCTTTGGTCTAGTATGTAGTTAACCATCGTTTCAACAATTTCGCTAATGGTAATATCATCATCATCAGCCATCAGCTTTTGCGCAGCCATTCCAGAAATCCGCAGCGTTGAAGACATCTCAACTTTGTGCACGGTATAAACTTTGTCCCCTATTTGATGCTGAAAGACTCTAATAGTTCCTGGAATCTCCTGTGAGTGGGTCCTTGCTGCACAATTGTCCAGACCTTGTGCGTTAACGCTCTGAAGTTTGGGTTTTGGGTCTGATCCCCCAAAGTGCGAGTCAAAGAAGCGTGGTATGCGTCAGGCTCAGACAAACAGGAATGTTGACTTTGGAGGTCAATATAACAACCAGACAATCTTCCTTCAACGTTTGATCGATGAGATGTGCCGTTTGCTCCGATGTAGTCGTCAAATCTGGTATTGGTAGTCGCGCTAGAGCCCTTCAATTAGGAACCCAGGTTGGTTGCAATAACTGAGCTCTGTGTAGAGTCTATCAGGACATCGGATTGGGTCCTGCCCTCATCCCTGTTCTGAGGGGTGTATGGGGGTTGTCATCAGAAAGTCATAAATAACTACACTTTTTAAAAAAAAATTACACTGTTTTACAACTGCTAACAAGCATTCACCAATACTTAAAAGTACTTTTTCTAAACTCTTAACACACCTACATCAACGATGAGCTACCAAGCCACCTATGACACTGATTAGCCTATTATTGCTAATTTTAGATATTATAAACTAATAATTTAAAATTAAACATGTTTCAAATTATAATTGTGTGTTGTATGCAAACAGCATTGTTAGTGTACAGTTTATTTATTTAGCCTTTACCTCAGATTACATGTATAACCAAATTATCATCTAAAAGTGTACGTTCTGCTCTTTCAATGGGTTGTCTCAGTTCATTTTTAGCACTAAAGATCGCGGAGATATTCAAGCAATTTAGCACTATAGATTTCGTGTTCTAGTTTGTGCTCGCCTTTCTTTGAAAAGGAGTCAGTTACCAATTGTTTCCCCTCATTTTGTTTTTTTTCCTTCTCCTGTCTTTCCTTTCTTTTTTTGGTGGCCTGATTTGGCTTTCTTTGAGAAAGACATTTCTACAGCAGAAGTTTGCGCTCCACCAGATGCTCAACTAACTAGCATAAACAAAATGCATGCAGATGGACTAAACCATTTGGCGCATTAGCAAGGGGTGGGACCGTGAGACCTTAGATAGTCTTTACTTTTTTGTATACAAAATGTAGTCAGTCAATCAACCAAGTTATTCAGCCAGTACACTAACTTCACATTTCATCTGACATTCATTATGAAATTTAATGGAAAATAAAAATATCCAGGTAAAATAAAATATATTCCAGACTTTTCAAGGGCCCTCTCTCCCCTTGGGGCCCTGGTAATCAGTACTGGTTTTACCCCCAGTCCGACGCCCCTGAATGTAATCAAAACACAGCAAACCGATTCAAAATTAAATAATTCTGTCAAACTCTAGCACTAGTTTTTTTATCCAACATGAACATATAGTCAATCATTGCACAACGACAAATACTAACAATTGATGGCATTATGAAAACTGCATTACTGTCAAGTTTCAGTTCTACCTGCAGACAATATGAAATCCATCATATAATTCAATTTCTTTTACTATAAGCTATTCTACAATTTTGTTGAATGTGTTCTATAAAGTATTGACTTGTTCACTTTTAGATTGTGTGCATTCTTGGCAACATACTTTCTTCTTTCTTTCCTCTACCTCTCCATCTCCCTTGTCCTGATCCAACTACTCCTCTCCTTCACCCTGACATTATTTTTCTCACTCTTCTCCTCTGTACACTGTAAAATATTATATGATCAATAAGTTATGACAGCATGTTTTTACATTGCTTTAACTCATCAGAATAAGTTAAGCAATTTTCAACTTTTTTTATAAGTTATACAATATTCAACAATTTTATTTTAAAGTACTTAAATATTTAAAGCAATAGAGTCCTATTTTACTGTAAGTCCAAGTAATGGAAATAACTTCAACAATGATTTCTAACACTATAGATGTTTTACAAGATAAAATATTTCAGAGATCTGCTACTTAAAATGCTTATCAGTTGTTTCAGTCTTTGTTTTATATATTTTTTTCAATACAATGAGAAAAATAATAAGTCGATTTTTTTCTCAATTTTTTATTTGGCAAGTTTTTGCACAAATATTTTTTAAGTAAATTTTACACATATGGAAATTAAGTAAACCTACTTAACTAAGTGGAGTAAAATTAACAAAGTGAGTAAGTAAATATAACTTGGCCTGTTAAATTATACTGAGTAATTTTTACTTACAAATCTGATGTAATTAATATAATTACATAAAATCATTTGCTGTTTTAAATACATTTTACTTGTTTTATGCAGTGCTGGTAATTATTTTAAATTGAATTAAATGTTACTCTTATAATGTGACAAAATAATACTGTGACAATGTGCAGTTAAGACTTAAGAAATAACAAGCCCTTACAGAAACCTATAATGCTTATAATCACTTTACTGGTATAAGCAGCTTGAGCAATGATAAACATCCACGTTCAATGACATATTAAACACATATTAGAACTCTAAAATTAGCAGTTCTATGCATAGATAGCTTAATCTCAGTATCAAAACATTTGGAAAGCCTTTTAAACTAACCTAAAGGTTAGGTTAGGTTAAAAAACCTAAAATACAAATTCTGAAATTTGTAAATGTAAAAATATTTTTTCAAAACAGTTATCAAATGATGGCAACCCTCATTATCAACTATGTTGTTTTAATACGGCATAAGAGATGTGCATGCAACTAATACAGGTTGCACACAATGAACATTTTGGATGTCACAGGGTACAGGATTTCTCAAGGGTACAGTTCTCCAGTCGCAAAAAAAGCAAGTCAACAAGGCAGATAAATGCCTATAAACATCCACAGTACAAAAAAAAAAAAAAGTCAAGCATGTAGCTTGTTTTTCAAAGAACGTACTTTAGGAAAGAGCTTAAGCCATCAAGGTCCAGAACTAGTTTCTTGAAAAATAAAAGGTTCAATCACTTATTCAATCAGTTATTATTTATGGATATGTGCGTGAGCTCATTAAAAATGGTAGGCTATTACTTAACCAAGATAAAATGTTTTCAAAGAACCGCATTCTATACCCCCAAAAACATTTATGATAGTATGAACTAGGATAATATAGGCTACTATACTGTAAATGACTCAAGCGAATGCGACGGTTTAATGCATCATCTGATTAAACCAACCAATTGCTGTACTGGAACAATGAGTAACACCAAGCAATCACTAGCATTACAGAGAAATGCAGGAAACATAGTTTTCGGACAAAATGTAAAGGGAAAACATGCTCATAATTAAAATTACACACACACACACACAAAAAAAAAAGAAAAAAAGAATGGTGATGTTTTAAAAAATGAAACCGTGGTAAAACACTGTATTTCAGAAAAAACTTGAACAAAATCAAAGAAACTTTTTAAGCAAAAAAAAATTATAAGCGCACGAGGACGAGTACAGCACCCCTAAACGTGGATAAAGTCAAGATAACTACTGTGTGATTTGGGAATTTGAGGTTTACTTACCCGGGGTCAGTCTGGTATGTGAAAGAGTCAGAATAAGCATGTGTGTTTATTTAGCCTATTCATTACCATAAAGTTTTGTTTGTTTATATTTATTTCACTGTATACCGTTACTGAGTTTGCCTTAATGACCCTGAAATGTTTTATTAAAAGACATCACAGAGGACCGTTTAGGTAACAACCTAATCACGTCTCTCATTAACTGTTAAGTTTTTACCGCTTACAGGTACCCAACAACCCAGAACATGTAACAATATCATAATTATATATAAGATATCATGCCTGACACCTTTGTAAATGACTAAAAACTAATATTTAAGCTGAACATATATTTAAAATTGTAAAAAATCTAAGAGGTGTTAAGCATGCTGGTGAGGGACAAGAACCGCATGACACTATTCATCACAAACATGATGACACATTGTAATGTAGTTGGGCCTTTTTCATGGATCAAGCCTAAAAGACATAGCATTGGAGCGGTCAAAATAAAACGGCCTGAATCATCTAACCTCTCACGTAAAATAACTACTTATCAAAGTTTACTTTTTATGGAAGTCGCGTTTAGAGACGCGTTACAAAAAATATTGCATTACCACGTCATGCTCGACTGTAACATGCTGTAACTAAGTATAATAGACGTGTTTTAAGCGCAATAGTTGTAAATGTAACAGAAGAACTTCAAGACTCACTTTACATGTTGATGTATTATGTGTCTTGTGACCGCTTCCTAGATAGACCAGAAAGAACATCGCAGTTGTAGTTTATTTACTGTCATGTAGAAGGAATAACATTTGTTCATGTTTTCAAGAATTCCTGTGTTTGACCACACTCAGAGAGCAGTCTTCATCTAAAAACTGTACAAAGAAACAAAATGTAAAACTGTCATCCACTGTTGGGTAAAAATCATTTACAAACAACAATAAAAACTTTTACAATAGATCAGAAGAGAGGATTTCTGTATTATGTTTTCATTATAGCTAAATGTCTCTTTCTAATACGCCATACACATTTGTAGTAAATTGTGCACACATAATTGTTGCATAAAGATTATGCTTGAATTTACCTGTAACCTAAAACAAGGGACAGGTAATGTTGATGTGGTACAATCCCACTAACAAATCTGACAGAATTTTTAGCACATCTATTTACACAATGTAAAATGTTTATTACAACTGATGTGTAGTACGCAATGGTGTTGCTTCACTTGAGTCAAAGATGTTGATAATAGTTGAAAACATGTCACAATCTTTAATGTCAAGCAGGATTTGTTAAAAACCTACAGGGAAATAATTTTAAATGTTGGTTTTGTCAAAAGAAAAGTTTAGTCATACGTTTAAAAAGATACTTAAAATGAAAGGCCCATATTCATCACACACGTGAGGATTTGCACAAACGTACACTGGCATATACAGACCGACAAATGAAATGTGAACAGTGATCTTGAAAATCTTGATAATACTACTAAAACTAGGGAAGGGGAAATGCCTATCACAATAAAGTGGATTTTCTGTATGCAATATGATACTTTCTTTATATAATGTAACTGCGTTCTTAGGTACTCTTGAATTTACACCAGAGTTTTGTGCACACATAATTCCTACAAAGAACATGTTTGGATTTTAGGCAATGACAATAAGCTTTAATCAACATCTATTTATTTGTGCCAAAATAATAAAGGAAAAACTACAAAGACAATGGTAATAAACAGCTGAAACAATTGGAAACAAACTGGATTCTGATGCATAAGGCACTAGTAAAGACTATTAAAAATGTCATGAAAGTGTGATTCTAGTGTACAAATATTGTATAACACATGCTGAAACATACTCATAGTGAAAATGACATATTCTTTTCTTTATTTGATAAGAAGCTTCATCTGAATTCTTGTACTGCATGATTGTAACATGCCTGATACTTAAAAAAAGACCTATTTCAACACCACAGAGATTTTGTCTAATAGTTTGTCAAAAGAAAAAAATAATCTGGCTTAGTTGTATTTTAAAACACCGCTTTTTCTTAAAAACATTGTGTCAAACATTGGTAGCATGATTCTCGTTTCATCATGTATTAACTGCATATTTATCAGCTGATAAAAGTAACGTGAACCTTTGTAGAAATAAGAAAAGGACATTTTATAAAACAAAAAGTACCAAATAATGCCATTGTGTCCGTTCACAACAGCTAAATCTTTGGTTTCTAGGGGAAATTAAATATTCTCAGGAGACCCACTGACCCTGGAAGTCACGACTTCCGAAGACCTCACATGTGTAGATTCACCCAGTTGAAAAAAAAACCTTGTAGGGTTTTTAACACCCTCCAAAATCGTTGGGGTCAAAGGGCATTCCCCCTGCTAGTGTCATCAGCACAGTCTGTTCATGCAGCCAACAGACAAACTGTCGCATCAACATATGGTAACATTTTAAAATTCAACATGTATTTTTGAGTAGTTTTGATAGTATATTTTCACCCTGTATATTTCCAAACTGATAAAGGCCAGTTCGGAAGACACAAGAAAAGTAAAATCATATACAACTTATACGTGCAATCCTAGATCATGGCTACTGCAGAAAAAAGTAAGATCATGCTTTGACGTAAGACGAGTAAAATTAAATATTCACTCAAGACAAACTTTACTTATGTTGTGTCATTGACCAAAGAGAAACATCTGGTCTGTAAATCACCCCATCACCGTATAGCCTGAAGCTGCCATTAATGATTGCTGAGGACCTGTGCGGTGGTTTTCTTAAAGATACGTCTTAAACTAAATAAGAGCAATGTTGAGTCCTCATTCGAGGTGAGGCGAGAGTTGTGCGGCGTTAAACACCTTCATATTTGGATATTTTTAAAACGAATTAAATATTTCTAGTTTATTGTTAAAACATACAGATTTGTGACAAACTTTGTCAACATGTTTCATTGCATGGGTTCATCCATGGTTAATGGTTGTTAATCAAGGCCTGCTTGAATCTTTGTAGAAATAAGATCTAAGATCTTAAATTTTAAACAATCTAAAGTTTTTGAACAGACGCTGTTTAGTAAAAATGATACTTTAGGTTGAATTTAAGCAAAATCATTCCTACCACGGGGCATCAGATGTTATCTGGATACAGTCTTCTGGGAAGATAAAGAAGATACGATTTTATTAAAACTTTAAAGATTTTATTTGGATCTAATTTAAACTTTTAAGATTATGCTTTGAAATAAAATTAGTACAAACAAAACATTCACTCTGGAAAAGCGTTAGCAGGCTGACTTAACGTGCTGTAACATGGTGCACAGAGGCTCATCTGGTCTGTAACTCCTCCCGTCTCTGTGAGGGTCTGAAGCATTCATTTCACACTGGAGTTTATCCCTGCATGGGACGATCTGGGGGTGTTTTGACTTAAACTATTTGCTTTTTATCTTCTTCAACTCTCTGAAAATGTAAGGTGTTTTTATATTTATTTATTTGTATTTATATATTTATATTCATATATTTATATTTATTATTATATTTAGCTAAAAACTAAAAGTGTTCAAATAATTTTAGTAACATATTTGTTATTATTCATTGTGTATTATATTTTATTTATAATCAATTCATTTAAAATAGAGATAAGTTCCTTTTATAGAACCAATTACCGTGTGTGTGTGTGTGTGGTTTAGGTATTCCCCTGATCAAAATTTGACCCATGTGCAAAACAGCTTATAAATTATATTAAATTATTTTTTTTTATTTTTTTTTTAAAATGTAAAAATGCAAAAAGTTTTTTGTGAGGGCCCCATGTTTAGGTGCATGGGATGTACAGTTACAGTACAAAAGTCATTATGTCTATGGAAAACCTTCATAAAACATGGAAACCAAATATATGGAAGTGTCCCAGAGTTAGCTCCCTGACCCCTGTTGTGACTCTCACATTTCAGCAGGGTTTTTACACCTGGGTGTGAGAAGTGATTAGAGAGAGAGAGAGAGAGAGAGAGAGAGAGAGAGAGAGAGAGAGATTTTATATATTGCATTTCATTCAATGTATATGCATATTCATTGCATAAGTACCATTTTTTTCCTGCTCTCTGAAAAATGTAAGCTGTTTTTTATATTTTCATCTAGCTAAAACTATAATATTTGATTCACAGTGTTTCAGTAAAATTAGTAAGATTATTATTATTATTATTCAGTGTAATATATATTTCCTCCCTAATTTTCTTAAAGATACAACTTAAACTAAATAAGAGAATTGTTTGAGGTGATGTCAAACAAACAGACGCCTTCATATTTGGAATCTTTTTAAAACAAATTCAGTATTCCTAGTTTATTTTTTAAAAATCATACAGATTTATTTAAAATGCTGATTGAATCTTTTTTTTTTTTTGTATAAATGAGATCTAAAACTACTAAAGTATTGGAACAGGTTAGATTTAAACAAAATCATTGGGCATCAGATGTTAGCTTTATACAGCAGTCTTATAGGAAGATGATAAAAAATACAATTTTATTGAAACTTTAAAGATTTTATTTAATCGTTTCATTTTAAAAGATCATATTTAAACTTTTATGTTTATGGTTTGAACTATTTTGACTCTAAAAACATTTTTCTGGAAAAGTTAAATCCTTACATAGGCTGTGTCCCCCAGAGTTTGCTCCCTGACCCCTGTTGTGACTGTCTCAAATTTCACAACCACTGGGTGTGAGCTGCTCTCTCTTGGAGAGACAGAGAGAATGATTTTATTTTTCAACTTTTAAAACTGTATTTTCTTTTGTAAATCATTCATTCAATGTATATACATCATTGTAAAATGACCACTTTTTTCCTGCTCTCTGAAAAATGTAAGGTGTTTTATATATTCATTTTAACTAAAACTATAATATTTGATTTGCCGTGTTTCAGTACAATTTAGTAAGATAATTGTTATTATACAGTGTAATATCATTATATAAACATATATTCTGTTTATATTCATCACATTTAAATAGATTTGCATACCTTTTATATGGACATTTTACCATCGCTATTTCAAATATGTGCCCTCTAAGGTCATATCGGTCCCCGGAGGATACACAAGGTCAAAGGTGACGTCGATGTGGGTGGTCAAGGTCAACGGTGGGGGAGGGGAACGACGTGGGTGGTCCGGTGGGGGAGGGGAAGGGCGTGGCAAAGGTCAAAAGGTCAAAGCAATCAATCATTTTGACACAAGGTGTCTTATATAGACTACTCCCTACCAGTCTACTACTACTCTACTAACACTCAAATGTGAGTTAGTAAACATGTAGGTGCAACGTTATTTATAGTCAACAGAATGTGTTAAAGGGACCATCAAAATAAAGTGAAACCGACAAACCTTCGCCTTATAACTTTCTTTTAAAACATATGCACACAGCTTGTCCCAGATCCTACCTAATGAAGGCTTTCATGCTTGCGTGGCAGGATCATGTGACTTCAATTCAGATAGTAAGCAGTACTTTCTCCTTGCTTGCAAGTCCGTTACAGATACATCATTTGCATATTGTTTATCTGCTAACTAACTGGACGCTGCATCCTACATTACTCCAGCCAGAGCAGGGTGGTACGTGGACATTCTGTCCAATTAAAAAATATTAGATCCATCTTCCCATTCTTGTGGAAAACAGTTTAATTCTGCTTATTGAATTTCACACCGCTGTTTTCCTGTTTTATTCAAATTTACTCTGCAGGTTATTTATTATTTAATAGGCTGAGACAGTAAAGTGATACAAACAAGGACACACCAGTGTTTTTGGCCATTGATATATAAAATTTGCATAACTTTTCTTTAGCCAACGGATATATTAATAAATAAACTGCACCACATGATTTTCTCCACAGGGCATTAGGTAGCCAGAGTGTTTATTGGCAGTATCAAAAAATTCTCTCTATGGTGAACACGGTTTGCTCAAGTGAAGTGAGAAATGTGTCTCAAGGTGAGTGCTCATGGTGTGTTGAGGGATCTGGCAATGTGACAGCTGTGGGAGTAAAGTGAGTGAATGTGTGAAAGCGAGTCTTCAGAGGTGTTTTCTACCTTTCTAGGATGTCCCAGTGGCTCAACAGCCTGAAAGTGAGATGAAAGTGGAAAGTTTGAAAAGCTTGGACAAGGAGAGAGAAATATTGAGTAATGCTGTGTGGATACTTGGACATGTCATCATTAGTAAAATGAAGGAGAGAAAATTCCTGGTTCCCTTTCAGTCGGTCACGTTCGACGTACGTCGGAACTGACCGACGAATTGGGGATCATTTTTTAGAGACCAATCTACTTCGAGTGTATAAAAGCGAGCCAATAACGTTGGCATGCGGTCCATGCACCGCCCCGCAGCGCGGGTATAAATACGGAAGTGGAATACCGCATCCTCGCTTTCAACTTCGGAGCCGAATGGTTTACAGTTCAGCCTGTTGCTGTTTCTACGAAGAGTGTTTTGTGACGAGACTTTTGAGGAAGATCGCTCTCTTACCGGTGATGGCGTGACGGTGCGATTCAGCGAGTGGCCGCTGCAACGTGCACTGTTCCTGTGTTGGTTGGCTGGGCGTTTCCGTTTGTTGAGTGCTCACATGCAGGCTTGCATTATCGGACCGCTGTGAGCCGCGGCCATCTCCCTGAGTGCCTCAGCACTCCTAAAAAGAGCATTTCCCTTCCTAAAAGAGCAACACGGTTTGACCCTGCGTCTTTTTCAAGATGTCATTCTAACCGTGTGTTTCTGGATGCCGTCGTTTTATGTCCCCAGTTGACGGTCATGATCGCTGTCTCACGTGAGGCGTTCGTGAATGACTCATGTTCCCACTGCGGGAACATGACCATCGCAGTTCTACGGTCTAGGCTCGAATACCTCAGAAGGGGTGGAGTCCCATTGCGCATCCCCCGATCTAGTGGTCCTCCCGCTGCAAAGCAGAGGGCTGCTACTTTGGCTGATCCCTTTGGTGGAGACCTGAGGGTGACTGTGAGGGCTTCCCCGACAGGCCAACAAGCCCCTTGGGCCCCTCCCCCCTCCACTGCACCGGTGGAGCTTCCGGAAGAGCGGCCCGGTCCTTCCCATGGGGGGCCGGCCGTCTCTTTCGGGGCTCCGGCTGAGGATATGATCTCGATAGCTGCATCGGAGGACGAGCTAATGGGCTCTGGAGATGAGGATTCGGCTGCGTTACCCCCTTCGGGTGTGGTAGCGTTGCCCGAGTCAGATCCAGAGCTTACGGCTATGCTTTCCCGGGCCGCTGCGAGTGTCGGGCTCGAGTGGAACCCTCCACCGTGTCCCGAACCCTCGCGGCTGGACGATCGGTTTCTCGGGACGGCCCGTGCTGGTTCTCAGCGCCCCGCCCCGGTACCATTCTTTCTGGAAGTGCATCAGGAGCTCACAAAGTCGTGGACGGCGCCCTATAGCGCCTGAAACCGATCTAGTGACTCCTCCGTCCTCACTACCCTCGATGGTGGCGCGGCTAAGGGGTACGTGGGGATTCCCCCAGTTGAGCGGTCCGTGGCGATGCAACTGTGTCCCAGGGCCGCTGCGGACTGGCGGGCTAACCCACGTCTCCCCTCCCGGGCGTGTAAGTTCTCGTCCAACCTAACGGGCAAGGCTTACACAGCCTCCGGGGAAGCTGCGTCATCTCTGCATGCCATGGCGCTCCTGCAGGTCTACCAGGCCAAAGCGCTAAAGGATCTGCACGAGGGTAGTTCCAACCCAGGCGTTATGCAGGAACTGCGCTCAGCGACAGACCTCGCCATCCGGGCGACGAAAGTCACTGCGCACTCCCTGGGTCGGGCGATGTCCACTCTGGTGGTCCAGGAGCGCCACCTGTGGCTGAACCTGGCAGACATGCGCGAGTCCGACAAGGTTCGGTTCTTCGACGCCCCTGTCTGCCAGGCCGGCCTCTTCGGCGACGCCATCGAGAGCTTCGCCCAGCAGTTCTCTGTGGCCCAGAAGCAGACAGAGGCAATCAAAAATATCCTGCCCCGGCGACCAGCTGCTGCCTCCACCCCGTCGCCGGCTGCAGCGCCTCCGCCTGCTCGTCGCCGAGGGCGTCCCCCTGAGTCTGCCTCCGCCCCTGCCAAGCCCAAGCAGCAGCCTCCACCCGGGAAGCAGGGTGCCGGACGCAAGGGTGCCACCCAACCCGCTCAGGGTCCCGCGAAGTCGGCCGGTAAACGGAAGGGTAAGCGGCCCTGAGACGGGCAGCCCAGGGACGGATGGGTCTGCTCGGAGGGAGATGGTGTCCGGAGGAGGACCGGGGGGGCCAACATCACTCTGCTGCTGGCTCTTCGGAGTGCAGCGGTACCCAGATTTTCAATAAAAGAGCAGTTTCCGTTGTCCCTGGGCCCCAAGAGGGCCAAGCCGGCTGTGTGCGACGCCCCTGGGCCTTGCCACTCCTGGCTCCCCCTCTTTTCGCCAGGGGGCGGTGTGAGGCTAGAGGACGCCCCCGGGCCTTCTCTCCCACACACTGCCCCACCCTGGAACGGTCAGACAACACTCCGGGTCGCCTCCAGGCCGTCCGGGTCGGGTCTGAGCGTTCCACCTTGCTGCCCCATCCCGGGTACGTCTGTGGTGCCGTTGGTCCCGCTTGCACGGTCTCTGGGGGCCTGGCTAGCACTGCCCAGGCCGTCTCGCTGGCTCACCCGTACTATCAGACTCGGCTACGCAATTCAGTTCGCGTACCGGCCCCCCAAGTACAGGGGCATCCTCTTCACCTCCGTGCGGAGCAGCGATGCCCACGTCTTGCGGTCAGAGATTGATGTCCTACTGGCGAAGGACGTGGTCGAGCCGGTTCCTCCAGCCGATATGAGGTTGGGGTTCTACAGCCCCTACTTCATTGTACCCAAGAAAGGGGGTGGGTTACGACCAATCTTGGACCTGCGTGTCCTGAATCGGGCCCTGCACAAGCTTCCGTTCAGGATGTTAACGCAGAAACGCATTTTCGAATGCATCCGCCCCCGAGATTGGTTTGCAGCGATCGACTTTCATGTCTCCATTCTCCCTCGACACAGACCGTTCCTACGCTTTGGGTTCGAGGGGAGGGCATATCAGTACAAAGTCTTGCCCTTCAGGCTGTCCCTGTCGCCTCGCGCCTTCACGAAAGTCGCAGAGGCAGCCATTGTTCCGCTCAGAGAACACGGCGTTCGCATCCTCAACTATCTCGGAGACTGGCTCATACTCGCCCAGTCTCAGGAACAATTGTACGAACACAGGGACCTGGTGCTCCGTCACCTTAGCCTGTTGGGCCTTCGGGTCAACCGAGAGAAGAGCAAACTCTGTCCCACACAGAGGATCTCTTATCTCGGCATGGAGCTGGACTCGGTCAACCAGACTGCGCGCCTCACAGAGGAGTGAGTCCGGTCAGTGTTGAACTGCTTGAATACGTTCAAAGGCAGGATGGCGGTCCCACTGAAATATTTTCAGAGGCTCCTGGGGCATATGGCATCTGCAGCCGCGGTAACGCCGCTCGGATTGCTTCATATGAGACCGCTTCAGCACTGGCTTCATGGCCGGGTCCCGAGATGGGCGTGGCAGAGTGGCAAGTGCCGGGTCCCAGTTACTCCGTACTGTCGCCAAACCTTCAGCCCGTGGTCAGACCCTTCGTTTCTACGGGCGGGAGTGCCCTTAGAACAAGTGTCCAGGCATGCTGTGGTCTTCACGGATACCTCATCCACCAGCTGGGGGACCACGTACAACAGGCATGCAGTCTCGGGTCTGTGGACGGGGCCCCAGCTGCATTGGCATATCAATTGCCTGGAGTTGCTAGCAGTACGTCTTGCCCTAAGCCGCCTCAAAAAGCCGCTTCAGAGCAAGCACGTACTGGTCCGTACAGACAGCACTGATACGTAGGTTAGTCCTTATGAGTATTCCACCTCTCCTCCCCTGGAGGACGTGGCTCCGCAGCATTCCATCTCCCTGAGACAGGCACGCTTTCCCAGCGTTATCCAATAGTCACACTGAGTGGGTCTTCCCAAGTGATGGACCTTCCCTGCTTGGAGCCCTGTCTCCTGCTCCAACCTAGGAGCACTCCAGCGAGCTCAAGCAGGGCGCTGGAAGGGCCAGCCTCCCTGGCGTGTTGGTAGGGATCCCCAATTTGTCGGTCAGTTCCGACGTACGTCGAACGTGACCGACTGAAGGGAACGTCTCAGTTACGTATGTAACCCTCGTTCCCTGAAGGAGGGAACGGAGACGTACGTCCCGTCGCCAGGTGCTGTGCTTCCGCTGAAGGGCCGAGTCACTTTTTTGGCTCCTCAGTTGGAAAAGCGAGGATGCGGTATTCCACTTCCGTATTTATACCCACGCTGCGGGGCGGTGCGTGGACCGCATGCCAACGTTATTGGCTCGTTTTTATACACTCGAAGTAGATTGGTCTCTGAAAATGATCCCCAATTCGTCGCTCAGTTCCGACGTACGTCTCCATTCCCTCCTTCAGGGAACGAGGGTTACATACGTAACCGAGACGTTTTGTTTTATGAATATTAATAAAACCTCAGAAACACAGTCTCCTGAAACAAAGGACTGCTGAAGTACTAGGACACACTGTTATGTTAAACAAATCAAATGCACTTCAGCAAGCAGAGAGCTCTCGATGGCTTTTCTACGTCAGAAATGTGTTGTACACCACAGGTCCAAACACAAAACTACAGTTCAGTACTGTCTGGTGATATAACTGTGTGGTCTAGCTTCACACACAACCTGATCTCATTTAAGTATTAGTAGATATTCTCAAGCAACATTTACACACATTTTTGTACGTTTAAATATAAAATGTACAATACTGATGTATTGACAGCATCATAAAACGTGAATGCACGGATTTACAAAGGTAAAGAACTTTTATATTTATCTTTTATATTATACATTTATTTGTATACATTTACTTGTTATATTTTATTAGATATAGATAGAGCATCATTTGACTGCAGATGCAACTTGGTTTGATATTTTGTTATTTAAAGTAGAGATGTTCAGACATTTGAAGTGCGGCTTAAGTGTCCAAATGCTTTTTTGAATGTATACTGTCACAAATATTAAAGACACCTTGAAGATAAACCAGGTTTTCATTCCTTTCATCCATCTCTCCTCTCTTATGAATCTGCAAACAAAAACATGGCGCATACAGTCGACCTGGCGCGAAACCCAAATCAGCATAACGTTCAGCTCTGCATGTAATTCCTTCGCACACATCCCTCCCCTCACACTCCTCTCCTTCTGTCTTCTCTTCCTCCTCCTCCGGTGTGTCAGGGGATCTTTTAACAAAACAAATCTGAATGCATCGTTGAATTATTTCCACTTGACTCGATGTATGAAGGGAGCACTGCAATTAGCAGCACTCTTTGATACTTCTCTCTTCAGTGATCCAGCAGACAAACGCATTACTATTATCGCACCCAGTTTTAACCACTGTGGTCCACACATTTGGAGGTGGGTGGGAGTGAAATCTCAGCCAAACCCAAAATTCCTCAATGCCAAGAGTTGTGTGCTCCTGGGAGCACCATGCATCTTGTGTTGGAGGCAAACGGAAAAGGGCTTAATGAATTATCCAGCTAAGGTGGGAAGCAATTAACCTACATTAGTTTGTGTTGTGTTCCTAGCTGTCAAAGAATACGCAAGACTGTTTGCTTCTGCAGTGAACTTGTACCAGAATGCAGCACAGCGTGGGCTTCTGAACAGCAAATTGTTTAAAAGTACAGCTCTATATTTTGACTGGTGAAAGGAAAGAGTGTTAATATCATTTTTGGCGTCTTTATCTTCAAACCAATCTATAGGACTGACTGTCCACCATGTTATTTTGCAAGTGATGTAATTAGAAATTGTATACCTAAATCGGTCCTATAGTAGTGAGTCATAGGCATCAGCATGATACAAAGAGAGTTGCTTTCTTCTGAAAGCGCAAACTGATAGTGTGAAAATAGCAGACAGAAAACTGGAATTTTTTCCTGTTCACATTCATCATGACATCTCGACGTAGTGGTGCTAAAGAGATTATGGGCGAGATTAATGTTTTTTACATATTAATCTATATGTTATGTCAAAAATTGCTCTTTTAATTTACTCATTCGTTTTATAGGAACGGAAGCTTTAGACACTACTACATGTTATGTACAATACTGTTTACAAGTTGAGTCAGTAACAATTATTATTATTTTTTTTTTAATTAATGCTTTTATTCAGAAAGGACACATTAAATTGATAAAAAATTGACAGTAAATACATTACAGTGCAACAAACGATTTCTATTTGAAACAAACGCTGTTCTTTTGATTAAAGAATCCTGAAACAAAAATGTTAAGCTGCACAACTGTTTTCAATGATATTCATAAAGAAATGTTGCTTGAGCAGCAAATCATATTATTAAAGGGATAGTTCACCCAAAAATAAAAATAAATTAGCCCATGATCATACGGGTTTGGAATGACATGAGAGTGAATAAATGTTATTTTGTTTTGTCTTGACAAGGAAAGGTCATTTGAAGTCACAAACTAACAAAGGTAAACATTTGACAGCAAGAACAAATATGTCTGGAATAAAGCATACAGCCTTTTGTCTTTTTATCTGAGAAAACGCATTAAATTAGCACTTCATTTGATGCATTACCATTTAAATTAACAGATCCCAGCATTTGAAAGCATAGGTTAAAAATAGGAACTTCAAAACCTCGAATGTCAGATTTATAAAGAGAGACTGGTAGACCCAGGTTGTCTAAAACTTGACTGTTAGAGATTCTGGTCATCACTTGGAGGAATGTTCTGTACACATTCATGCAGGACTTCCAGCTTGTAGCCAGACAATGTATGCCATCTCAAACCATCTATGACATGGTTCCCCCCATGATGGTCCTAAGAATGATACTAAACTATGTGAGAATCATTCATTTGAGAAAAAAAGTCATGACCACAGACACCTTTATCAGAAGTTCATTATCTGGCTTCATCTCAGCTCTGACAGATTTATCAGCGGGGGGAAATTATGATACGAGTAAATTTATGAAATCACATATAATTCCCACATGTGCCTATTAAGTTTCTCTTAAGGAGCCCCAGTGTTCTTCCCTCCATCAATAACAATCAGAGAAAAACAAATGAACTCTAAATCCCTCATTGCTCCTGACCACAAGAATCCATAAACACAATGTTAACCAGGCCACATTCTGGGGTAATTTCACACTTGATCTGCTTAGTTTTTTTTCTGTGCATTCGGCTTTATTAAAATGTGCATGAGAAACACAAATACAAGTGATCAATATGAAATTATAATGAAGGAGCAGACTAAAATACGTGTATTTGAGGATCCATTGGGATTCTCCTCTTTGTCCATGCAGAATCACAGCAGGACTCCAAGTTCAGCCGCATGTGTCACTCACATCACTGCATTTCATTTGGAGCCACTTACTCTTTTAGTACACTGTGGTAAACCAATTTCACATCCCTTTTTCATATATCAGCCGTTAGGGGACCTTATCTAAAATGCTTTACATGGCAAAAGAGCACCATCATTCCTTGACAAACATGACAGCTATTTTCCACAACGGCCTCTTACTCATACAACCTAGATGACGCAGCCGATAAAGAACAACAGCAGCATAAACACTGAGGGAAAGTCAACATTTCAGACAAGACAGAATGGCCTTTAAAGTCATTCTCTGTAACCTTGAAAATACTGGTTGTTATATACAAGTATATGTAACCTGGAGACTTAAAAGGAGTGCTTAAAAAATACATGCTTAATGAAAAATGTATGTTTGTAAAGATCGATTTTGTAACATTTTACAAGGTACCACACATCTGGGACAAAACAAACAAACAAAAGCTTTTGGGAATGAAGAAAAAAAAGTATTGAGGCAATACAGTGTATACTATTAACCAGAACATACTATTAACCCACACGTAACGGTTACACTATGACGTCCTAACAGCCAGAAACTAAAGTTCAATCTAGTAACTACTTAAATACTTTGACACTTTGACAGTGTGGTGTATCCAAGCAAGTCAATGGGGCTCAAACTATGGAGTATTTTTACAGCAGCTTCACAGCGATTTATGCTCACATTTATTTAAAAGTGAAGATGCCATTTTATTTTACTACCATTTTATTTTATCCAGAAAATACTGGAAAAAAATCATAGTCTTCTTTTCATATAATTATAATAATAATACATTTTATATTACTCTAATGTAATATTCTGGTAGGCACGGTTCAGAAGATTTTTATTTTTTAAATAAATGCTGTTCTTTTTATAAACTTTTAATTCATCAAAGATTATAAAATAATATTAAGCAGCACAACTGTTTCCAACACTGATAATAAATCAGAATATTAGAATGATTTCTGAAGGATCATGTGACTGAAGACTGGAGTAATGGCTGATGAAAATTTAGCTTTGCGTCACAGAAATAAATTATATTTTAAAGTATAATAAATAGAAAACCATTATTTTCAATTGTAATACTATTTCACAATATTATTGTTTTTTCTGTATTTTTGATCAAATAAATGAAGGCTTGATGAGCATAAGAGACTTCTTTCAAAAACATTAAAAATAGTAATGTTTCCAAACTTTTGACCGGTCCTATGTATATACAGTGGGGAGAAGTATTTGATACACTGCCGATTTTGCAGGTTTTCCTACTTACAAAGCATGTAGAGGTCTGTAATTTTTATCATAGGTACACTTCAACTGTCAGAGACAGAATCTAAAACAAAAATCCAGAAAATCACATTGTATGATTTTTAAATAATGAATTTGCATTTTATTGCATGACATAAGTATTTGATCACCTACCAACCAGTAAGAATTCCGGCTCTCACAGACCTGTTAGTTTTTCTTTAAGAAGCCCTCCTGTTCTCCACTCATTGCCTGTATTAACTGCACCTGTTTGAACTCGTTACCTGTATAAAAGACACCTGTCCACACACTCAATCAAACAGACTCCAACCTCTCCACAATGGCCAAGACCAGAGAGCTGTGTAAGGGCATCAGGGATAAAATTGTCGACCTGCACAAGGCTGGGATGGGCTACAGGACAATAGGCAAGCAGCTTGGTGAGAAGGCAACAACTGTTTGCGCAATTATTAGAAAATGGAAGAAGTTCAAGATGACGGTCAATCTCCCTCGGTCTGGGGCACCATGCAAGATCTCACCACGTGGAGCATCAATGATCATGAGGAAGATCAGCCCAGAACTACATGGCAGGACCTGGTCAATGACCTAAAGAGAGCTGGGACCACAGTCTCAAAGAAAACCATTAGTAACACACTACGCTGTCATGGATTAAAATCCTGCAGCGCACGCAAGGTCCCCCTGCTCAAGCCAGCGCATGTCCAGGCCCGTCTGAA
Organism: Coreius guichenoti; assembly: GCA_039654105.1. NCBI lineage: Eukaryota > Metazoa > Chordata > Actinopteri > Cypriniformes > Gobionidae > Coreius > Coreius guichenoti. The sequence continues at coordinate 21,879,308 of CM077173.1, read as the reverse complement.
GTTTGCCAATGACCATCTGGATGATCCAGAGGAGGAATGGGAGAAGGTCATGTGGTCTGATGAGACAAAAATAGAGCTTTTTGGTCTCCACTCGCCGTGTTTGGAGGAAGAAGAAGGATGAGTACAACCCCAAGAACACCATCCCAACCGTGAAGCATGGAGGTGGAAACATCATTCTTTGGGGATGCTTTTCTGCAAAGGGGACAGGACGACTGCACCGTATTGAGGGGGGGGAGGATGGATGGGGCCATGTATCGTGAGATCTTGGCCAACAACCTCCTTCCCTCAGTAAGAGCATTGAAGATGGGTCGTGGCTGGGTCTTCCAGCATGACAGCTTGCCAAAACACACAGCCAGGGCAACTAAGGAGTGGCTCCGTAAGAAGCATCTCAAGGTCCTGGAGTGGCCTAGCCAGTCTCCAGACCTGAACCCAATAGAAAATCTTTGGAGGGAGCTGAAAGTCCGTATTGCCCAGCGACAGCCCCGAAACCTGAAGGATCTGGAGAAGGTCTGGAAGGAGGAGTGGGCCAAAATCCCTGCTGCAGTGTGTGCAAACCTGGTCAAGAACTACAGGAAACGTATGATCTCTGTAATTGCAAACAGATTCCGTCTCTCACAGTTGAAGTGTACCTATGATAAAAATTACAGACTTCTACATGCTTTGTAAGTGGGCAAACCTGCAAAATCGGCAGTGTATCAAATACTTGTTCTCCCTACTGTATATATATATATATATATATATATATATATATAAATTAAATAATACAGGCCAGGTGAACAAAAACAAACAAAATACTAACAATAATTCAACTAAACTCCAAATGTAAAGCTAACATTAATCAGGGTATATCCAATAAAATAACTGATAGTGGATAAGGTACTCAAATAAAGCAAATCAAAATTGAATTATCAGTTGGATAATACCATACGGGAGGAAACAATAATGAAGCACACACACACACAAAAAAAACGCAAAACAAATAAAAATTAAAGCTGCAAGCAGCGATGAAAGGGCCCTCGCACCCGGGACCACCCAAAGTCATTTTGATGTGCCACACTTCGTGCTGCCAGCAGGTGGCGCTTTGACTATAACTGAATATTGCCATGTAGATGTCTTCAGGTCAGGACTCATATCAAACGTGAAGTTTGGGGCAGATCGGACATTTACAACAACTTCCTGTTTCATGGCGAAACATTGAACTTTGTGAGGACGCCACGGACACGCCCTTCAGCGAAAACTCAAGATCTTCACAATTTAACTGACCAAATATGATCTGATTAAATCTCTAGGAGTTGGTTAAAGTACAACATCTGGAAATGGCAAAAACTGCAAAAAAATTTGCAGAGAATTGCAAAGGAGAATTCAAAATATCTCACTTCCTGTTGTGTTTTCAGACCTTTTTTGTAGGTATTGGGCTGTTACATGTGTCTACTGAATTTCATACTTGTACATGAAACGTAGCACGAACAGCGCTTAATTGAAATTTTGAAGGTGGCGCTATCGAGCCATTTTGCCACACCTAATTCTGAAACCCATATCAGACATATATTTTCACCTCTTCTGGCACGTGTGCAAAGTTTCATGAGTTTTCGAGCATGTTTAGGTCCTCAAAAATGGCATTCATTTCGGAGAAGAAGAATAATAGACAGAGCAATTCCAATAGGGTCCTCACACCATCGGTGCTCAGGCCCTAATCAAACAAACATTCAAACCACACGTGGCGCTAAGCCCAACGTAGAATTTAAGGCCGTAATTAAAACTATTTTACGTCTTTAATACACAAATCAAAGTATTCAACCAATTAAACACTGCTATTTTAAAATACTCACAACATACCTTACAAACAACATGATATGATTTGCTTTGCTGTGCCATAAGACTCAAACATTTCAAACAAGGGAGAAGTGAACTTTAACACCGTCAGCTGTGAATTTAATAAAAAATACTAACGTGTTAATAAATTACATGATTTCCTACTCACAGCTAAGCATTAATACAAGCCTTAAACTGCAATCCCTTAACAAGAATACGGTTGACCAAAAATTAATAACTATTAACTCTTTCCCTGCAGCGTTTTTGAAAAAACCTGCCAGCCAGCATTTTTGATCATTTTCACAAACATTTCATGGCCCCCAGAATGTTTTGTTTTATGAATACCTGAACATGCAATATGTCAAAAGAAAGAACAGACCCTCTGCTTTAAAAAAAAAGATTCTTTTTTTTATTAACACTTGAATATGGGTAAGTTTCATATATTTAAAAAAAAAGCAACATTTTGAGCAAAAAGTTCACGTTTTTGTCAAAGACTACGTATGGATTGGATTCACAACGATGATCAAAACACAGATGGAGATCAAGTCCATCAACACCCCCAAAGCTTCACAGTCCTGCACCTCGTCCTGGGTTGACATTTCATTCGGTAACGTCAGGCAGTTTTGATTTATATGCTGTTTAATGTTGATGATCGTGTTATTTTACATATGCATCTGCTTACTATCGTTTGTTTCTGCTTCTTCTTCGCCTGTGTTTGGATCAGGAGATTCAGTACTCTTTCAGAAGATGCACAATAGCGCCCCCTACTGTATAACAGTGAAAACACGAAAAGGCGGAAATTTCCATCAATGGCGGGGAAAGAGTTAAAAGCAAACAGCAAGCAACCAATTACCTCTCTACGTACATCCAAAAATGCTGTTGTCCCCAAATCAACAGACCATCATCACAGGAATGATCCTAAAATAATATATGTCTTAAATTTATATATACATATTTCTTCTAATTACAACTTCTGGGAACAAAATAAACTCTCACTCACATTAAATTGCAGAAGCCAAGCATAGGCATACACACACACAGCTCTTCCAACGCGCCAATACAAGGGAGCCAAATACGCACTTGTTCGTCAAGGAGAAACAAGAACAAACGCTACTTCACCCAAAATCGTGAGACTTTAAAAGTCACCTACCCTGTTACTTCACCTGCACACTTAAAGGGATAGTTCACCCAAAAATGAAAATTTGTTCATTAATTACTCACCCTCATGTCGTTCCAAAAACGTCTTCCGTTCACCTTCGAAACACAAATGAAGATGTTTTTGATGAAATCAGACAGCTTTCTATCCCTCCATTGACAGCTACGTAACTACCATTTTGACACTTCAAGTTCATAAAGAGATAAAACTAATCCATATGATTTGAGAAATTTTGTCCAAATTTTCTGAAGATACACGGTCACGAACAGATTGAATTTAGGCTTTTATTCACATATAAACATTCATCAACTCACACATCAGTTGTGGTAAACGGAAGCTCAATCATGTTCACTTGATGTGCGAGAACCAATGAGGTTCATTCTCGTGTTACGCAGCTTCCACAAGAACCAATGAGGTTTGTTCTTGTGCGTTAAATCATGTACAGTTGAGCTTATGTTCGCTGATCAGTGTTTATATGTGAATAAAAGTAATCGAGTCAGAAATTTTGGACTCTTTCTAGTTCTCTTTATGATCTTTTTGAAGCGTCAAAGTGGTAGTAGCGTAGCTGTCAATGGAGGGACAGAAAGTTCTCAGATTTCATCAAGATCTTCATTTTTGTTCCAAAGATGAATGAAAGTCTTATGGGTTTGGAACAACATAAAAGTAATTAATAACAGAATTAAATTTTTTGTGTGAACTAACCCTTTAAAGGTGCAGTATCCTCTTTCCGGTTACAATTATTATAGCTGTGTTAGTTGAGGAGTATGTATGTTGAGTAGAACAGGAGGCAACAAAGAGATAAACTAGACCATAAAGACAAATGGGCCTTTAAAAAGAACAGCGCTGGTTGATTTATACTTGTCCTCCAGTGCTGTAAAAATGTACACATGCTGAGAACAAAGCAATTAAACTTACATCTCTTTGACGGAACTAACTCTAAGTTGCTCACACCTAGTGCTTGAAGACTTGCAAGCAAGCTGCCAGAGACCAGCGAGAGGTAAACATGAACTCTGTGTTATCTTTATACGTAAGCCACACAATGATTTATTTAAACATTTTCAATCAAATATGACAATGGACACTGCTGAGCAAGGGGAAAATGGGAGAGAATGTAAATAGGGACAAAACAGGGTGACAGGGCCAGAGATCACAGAATTGGCTAACTTGGCCTAGTTGTACTTGAAAGGCATTATCAGGTGTAGAAACACACTGAAGTTTCTCAAAATGAGCCACAGAAAGATTGAAAAGAGGAACGTCTGTAAGGAAAAGACATTTTAGTGTCTATATACTTCTTATCTGTTAGCCATGGAAAAAGTCATTGGCTTTCTTTATGCCACTGTCAAGTGCGGCTCCTGCAAGCAGGAAGATTGTGTCCTTTCATGTGAGAATGTGCAACTCTGGGGGAAAAAGACACAAAATTCCAGTGAAACATCAAGATGGAATTTCTTTGCTTGTAGCTTTTTTTATGTTGGGAATTCTGCCTTAACTTTCTATAGTTGAGCAGCCTGTTCTCTAACTGACTTTTGCCACTGAGCAACCCAGAGCAAGTCATTTCATCATAACAATGTGACCTTTCCATGTCATGTTGAGCTTGTCCAGCTATTAATGTAAATGCAAAGCTCTCAGCATTCATATACACCACAGCTGCTAGGCTCCATCAGAGCCTGACATGCAGGAAAAAGACAAGAGGTCAGCAGCAGAAAGGTCAACATAAAGGGGGAAAAAAGAAGAGGACAGCAAACTATGTGACTGTCCAGGCTCATATGTAATGCTATCCACCTTATTTTTAACGTAAGTGCAAGCATGGCCATTTTTACTTTGCATAGCTTCCAGTGTTAACCGCTTCCAGCTGTACAAAAATAGTTCGTTATGCTGCTTGATGTTGCAAACTGGTATTTGTTATCATATTATTCTTTTACTGCAAATAGTTTTACCGTTTACCCTAATTCTACCGTAATTGTTTACTACACTGGAAAAAAATATAAAGTTTAGACCAAAAAAATTAGTTCCAACCAAACGTTTTAGTTATTATTGGTTTGGTTCAAACCTTGCATTTTGATTTAATATTAATCAAAAACATATATTTTCCTAAAGACAAAAACATTCATGAGTAAAAAAAAAAAAATTACTATAAAGATCATATATTTTATTAATATATTTTCTTTAGACATAAGCCAAAATATTACTTCATGTAGGCCAATTTAATACTTTTTTATTTAATTTTCTTAATTTCACCATTAACAAAATTCAAGAATTTTCACTTCAGATAAAACTAAAACATTTTGTTGGACAAAGTTTCATTTAGTTTACTTACTCTAAAAGACAACTTTGAAAAATGTTTATTGTGATGTCATTTTAAAATCAGAAAACTGAATAAAAACACCAGAAAAATGTATAAAATCCACAGTTATATTTGCATTCAGTAAAGCTAGCCATTATGTGTTTTGCACATAAACACTCTGGTGTCACACTATTTGATACTTAAACAAAATTCGTTCTTTTCTTTTTTTGTGTGTTATTTACTTTTAGAGAAACTCAACAAAACAAGTTTAGAAAACCATGATTTTGAAATGAAATAAATGACAGTCGTTTCACTTGTTTCAGTGTATAGCATCTAATGAATTAGAAGTCTCACACATTCACAGAAGATAGCTTACTTCCATGTTTGAAAAAAAGGGTGGATTTGGCTGTTTGTGGTAAGGAGGAATTCCCAGCCACCCCAATTTTTATCTTCACTGTAGGATTTGTGAATAGGACTTTCTAGAAAGGTTATCATTCTGCTTGAATCTCATAGATTCCAATATAATTATGTGTCAGCCAAAGGGAAGAAATATCAGCCTCAGAGCATGAAATGTTTGCAGCCTTGAAGGATTATTTAAAATACTGAGACGTGAAAACATGATAAAGACCCGATGATATTATACTGAAGTGACAAATGAAATGAGCTGAAATGCCTTATCCTGCACAAGTGTTTATTAAGATGGACCAGATACCATGTGAAACCCCACTGTTTTTAATTGAGGGGAGCTGGAGGGGTTTCCTGTATGATTTTGTGCAACTTAGCAGAGTGGGACTATTAACAATTAAATTCAGACAATTAAATTTGAGGCCCATCCACATACTTTTGGCATTAAAAAACTACTGTTAGGATTTACTAAAGACCTGAAAAGGTGTGGACAGGGTTATTTTTGGTAGATTGCGTTGGTCATTATGGAAATGATCCGGCTACGTCTGTGTTCTTTAATTTTTGTCAGTAGACCACATGTAGAATTTTCCACTCCCATCTGCGCTTTTTTGAAATTGCCCTGTTCAGTAAATCTGGTCCTAAATATTTTAAATATTACATTGAAATTGAAATAACCCTCAAATTTTAAGTGGTATTTAGCATTTCACTCCCACTCGGATTTCAAAGCCCAACCTAACAACCTTTTTAAGTAACTAAATTGGTTTGGATGCTTGCCCATAACTGACTGTATAAGCTACTGAAGGAATTAAATGCTGTCTGTCAGTATTAATGTTCATGAAAGTGCTCCTCAATCAAGTGTAGTAGTAACTAATTCAAAAAGAGCAAGTGTATGTCTAATCACAAAGGAAGTTCCACAGAAGTATGAAAATGCATGTGCGAGAGCAGATAAAAGCCACAGAGATTAGATTTAAAGAGGAGAGTGGCATCTTTATGCATGAGGGCTTGAGATATGAGCAGGCACATACTCTTCACCGTGTGGGGAGATTCATGCTCTCTCAACAGCCTCACAAAACCTTCTGACACCCAAAATCGCATTCAGATTCATATGAACACTTTTCTTAAATACCATTTATGATTTGGATCTCCAAAGAGCAGACTTTCTAATCTAGCACTAATTATATGGATCTATAAGAGCACTGATTATTGACATCAAACAAAATCACTAACTGTGGCATTCTTGTCATCTGTGGTTTGGCCAATTATTGATCTGAAGGTTTGATATGCAGCAGCAGGCAATTAACAATCAAAAAATTTAAAATGCAATGGAAAACAACTGCTATTCTGACGTAATTTAAACAAGGATATACTAAAAAATCCCAAGGGTTTTACTGCCCTTTGTAGGCTTTGTAAATGTCTAAATACCATTGAAAAGCAAACCTTTTTTTGAAATGAAGCAAGCTGCTGGCTATTTAGTGTGTCATTGTGGATCAGGAAGAGGGTCATCAAAGATACTTGAGACTGTAATTCAGTCCTCTCTAGAAGGAAAATTACAATCAAGCTTAATTGTTATGTGCACCATATTCAAATGTCTGCTTCTCTTAAAGTGAAAAAAGGGATATCTGCATAGAGAATCAAATGAGTGAAGATGTAAAACATTGCTCAGCTATGTAAGAATTTGATTAGCTGTCTAGGAGCCAGATTTACTAACAGCTTGCTCCAGCGCAAACCCTCTTTTGGCATTAAAGGGTACATAACACACACAGTTTCTGACAGTATCATGTTAATCTTGAGTACCTATAGAGTAGTATTGCATCCTTCATATCTACGAAGAGTCTTTAGTTTTATTATATTTATAAAAGACAGATACGCTGTACCGGTTCTTTCCGAAAACAGCCGAGCTCGTGCAGGCGTGCAGTGGGAGGGGCTAAAGAGACACAAGCGTGCACACGCACACACACACACACACACACACACACACACGAAATACATCATGGCATTATCCCTGGATACCTTTCGATTCACTATACGTTCGTGTTGTTTACATTATATGCACTTACGCGCCGATTGCCAACAAAATACAGACATTTGATGCAGTTTCACTCACCGCCTGCGGTTTCGAATCATGACCGGGAACAAACTAACACACTTGCAGAACTCCGTTGCTGCTCCGGAAAAACAAACTGCATCCACTGTTTCCTTAACGCTGGGTTATTTGGGAAGCTGAACAAGGTTATCTTTCCCTCACAACCAGAAACACACTTCTTTAGTGACGTTGATTTCGTGGTCTAAAAACAAAATGACAGCGGTGCCGACGGCTTCCGTAACCCGAACGAAGCTCGTTGATGTGCGTGCTCTTGCTCTTGCTCTGGTTGATGTGCATACACGCTCATCCGGGAGAGGTGCCATACAAGAAATCCCGCCCTTTATGACGTCATACAGGGCCATATTCGAAAAAAAACTTTCAGAAACTTATTCTAATTCTGAAGGAGTGTATTTGGCACAGAAATACTCCGTCATACGTCCAACTCATAATGTTGGCCATGTTTAGCATGAGAATCCAACTCTTTAACAGTGTAAATAAGTCAGAATGCATTAAATAGCATTAAGAGAATTTAAATGAATCATGCAAGGTGATTTACTAAGGTTTGCGCTCATCAATTTACTGGTATTTGCGACATTATTTAATGGCCAAAAAAGTGCACCTATTATGCAAAATTTGAACATAAATGTGTGTTGGCAGTGTACACAACCACCCTATAATGATAAAAATCCACCCAGTGCTTTTTTTAAAATCCCCATAAATCATAAGAACTGTCTCAAAACAAGCCGTTCACAGATTCTGGGCACAGGCCCCTCCCACGACTGTTGACGGACACTGCCGTTTCAGCATAGACCCGCCCTGAATGAGCTGTACACAGTCCGCCATTGTTTCGACGCCAAAGCAGGTGTAGACAAGAATGTCTCCTAGGTGATTAAGGTGTTTTGCTGGATGTAAGAGTGAACATAGCAGTTGTCATTTACTCCTGACATCTGAGCCACTGAAGACGCAGTGGATTATTTTTTGTTTTTGAAGGTAATGCGCCCCAGAATATACCTAAATTCGTTTATGTCTGCGCAAATCATATCACTCCAGACTGCTTTGTGAACGAGGGGCAATACAAGGCAGGCTTTGCTAAAAAGTTGTTACTCAAGGATGGATCAGTACCAACTGTTCGTGATCCAGCTTATAGTCTCCGGAGCTATACTGGTCACGGCAGTAATTAAAGGGAGAGTGTGCACTTTATTAGAGTTCATCAAAGTTGTTTTTACGGATATAAAGTTTACCAGTTTATTAAGAACCCCCTGAAAAGGTCTGTATATATTTGTTTACTGTTAGTTGTAACGAGTGTTTATGGACAAGACTTTAATGCGCACTTGTACTGTGTATTCAGCTCTTACATTGATTTTGTGGAGTAAAACGGACGCTTCATCTTTTGTGTGAAGTACAATAAACTTCATAAAACTCATCAGTAAAGTTTTGGCCCTCATTTAGACGGGGTACCCTAAAACAGGCTTGTACTAATAGTGGATAAAAGCAAGATGACAGATAAGTTATAACCATAATTAAACAAAACTATACCTGTTCTATCTCCATGCAGCATTTATTCTCTGGCTAGGCATTATTGTCCAACTCTGGTTCGAACTGAAGACAGCTACTGACAGTTTCTGTTCTGACCTTATCATTCCCGTGAGATGAGATTGTCCTGACACTGGACACAAGCTCTTGAAGCTCCGCCCTCTTCTTGAAAGGGGGCCGGAGGCACCAGCTCATTTGCACTTAAAGGGATACACACTCATCCCCAAAAAGTGGCAATTATAACATGCTATAAAAAATTATGTGTGGGGTATTTTGAGCTAAAACTTCACATACACACTCTTGGGATCTTGAAAACACATCTTGAAAAAAAGGCCATAATAATGGCTCCTGATCGATTGCTCCTGTCTGCCTCCTGTTTGTCCTGCTGTGCTCGCGTGTGCTTTGCTTGCTTTTGAATCTCTATTTGATATCATTCCCTGTTGTTTATACGGCTAAATATAACTTACCCATCACCATATACAGTGGGGAGAACAAGTATTTGATACACTGCCGATTTTGCAGGTTTTCCTACTTACAAAGCATGTAGAGGTCTGTAATTTTTATCATAGGTACACTTCAACTGTCAGAGACGGAATCTAAAACAAAAATCCAGAAAATCACATTGTATGATTTTTAAATAATTAATTTGCATTTTATTGCATGACATAATTATTTGATCACCTACCAACCAGTAAGAATTCCGGCTCTCACAGACCTGTTAGTTTTTCTTTAAGAAGCCCTCCTGTTCTCCACTCATTACCTGTATTAACTGCACCTGTTTAAACTCGTTACCTGTATAAAAGACACCTGTCCACACACTCAATCAAACAGACTCCAACCTCTCCACAATGGCCAAGACCAGAGAGCTGTGTAAGGACATCAGGGATAAAATTGTAGACCTGCACAAGGCTGGGATGGGCTACAGGACAATAGGCAAGCACCTTGGCAAGCACCTTGGTGCTAGTTATTAGAAAATTATTATTAGAAAATGGAAGAAGTTCAAGATGACGGTCAATCTCCCTCGGTCTGGGGCACCATGCAAGATCTCACCTCGTGGGGCATCAATGATCATGAGGAAGGTGAGGGATCAGCCCAGAACTACACGGCAGGACCTGGTCAATGACCTGAAGAGAGCTAGGACCACAGTCTCAAAGAAAACTATTAGTAACACACTACGCCGTCATGGATTAAAATCCTGCAGCGCACGCAAGGTCCCCCTGCTCAAGCCAGCGCATGTCCAGGCCCGTCTAAACTCCACTCGCCGTGTTTGGAGGAAGAAGAAGGATGAGTACAACCCCAAGAACACCATCCTAACCGTGAAGCATGGAGGTGGAAACATCATTCTTTGGGGATGCTTTTCTGCAAAGGGGACAGGACGACTGCACCGTATTGAGGGGAGGATGGATGGGGCCATGTATCGCAAGATCTTGGCCAACAACCTCCTTCCCTCAGTAAGAGCACTGAAGATGGGTCGTGGCTGGGTTTTCCAGCATGACAACGACCCGAAACACACAGCCAGGGCAACTAAGGAGTGGCTCCGTAAGAAGCATCTCAAGGTCCTGGAGTGGCCTAGCCAGTCTCCAGACCTGAACCCAATAGAAAATCTTTGGAGGGAGCTGAAAGTCCGTATTGCCCAGCGACAGCCCTGAAACCTGAAGGATCTGGAGAAGGTCTGTATGGAGGAGTGGGCCAAAATCCCTGCTGCAGTGTGTGCAAACCTGGTCAAGAACTACAGGAAACGTATGATCTCTGTAATTGCAAACAAAGGTTTCTGTACCAAATATTAAGTTCTGCTTTTCTGATGTATCAAATACTTGTCATGCAATAAAATGCAAATTAATTACTTAAAAATCATTCAATGTGATTTTCTGGATTTTTGTTTTAGATTCCGTCACTCACAGTTGAAGTGTACCTATGATAAAAATTACAGACTTCTACATGCTTTGTAAGTGGGCAAACCTGCAAAATGTATCAAATACTTGTTCTCCCAACTGTATTGTCTAATATTGCCTACCACATTAAATCTGACATCGCTAGCTTTTAATCTAAATCACTATCACGTGTTAGCATTTCGCTAGCCTGTTAGCTTGCCATTTCTGCATCCGGGTCTCCTGTCTCCTGTTTTCTGAGTTCATTAAACAACTGTGGTGAGTTGGAATAGTCAATAGAGTCCATCAAACAACAGTGGTGAGATGAATTAATCAACAAACACGGTAAGCCATGTCATCTTCTCCTGTTATTGTCACTTGCACTGCCTGTTACATGTTCAGTATATCCTTCTCTGTCGGCGAACAGGGCTTCACATGTGATAAATGCAGGGAGATAGTCAGGCTAACAGAGAAGATTTCAGAATTAGAGACACGCATCCAGACTTTATCTGAGAGTAGTGAGAATGTAAAAGCTTTAGACACTGATTTGGATGCGACTAGCTTAGTGAACTCTGTACATTGTTCGGTTCCGGCTGTAAAGCCCATGCAGCACGGCAACTGGGTGACTGTGAGACGGCATAGTCGCGGATCAAAAAAACGCTCTTCCGTTCTGATTAGAACATCAAACAGGTTCTCCCCACTCAATGATGCACCCGCTGAGAATCCTGTTGAAAGTGCCCTAGTTATTGGCGATTCTATTACACGGAACATGAAAATAGAGACACCAGCCACCATAGTCACATGTTTACCAGGAGCCAGAGTGCCTGACATCAAAGCAAATTTAAAAGTGCTGGCTAATGCTAATCGTAAATTCTCTAAGATTATTATTCACGTCGGCACAAATGATGTTCGACTTCGCCATTTGGAGATCACCAAAATTAACATTAAAGAGGTATGTAATCTCGCAAGTACGATGGCAGATGATGTTTTTTGCTCTGGTCCCCTCCCCGTTAGAAGGAGTGATGAGATACTTAGCAGACTATCATCACTCAATGGCTGGTTGTCTAAGTGGTGTCCGCAAAATAACATAGGGTTCATAGACAATTGGAAAAGCTTTTGGGGCAGACCTGACCTGTTGAAAAAAGATGGCATCCATCCTTCCTGGGATGGTGCCGCTCTTCTCTCTAGTAATTTGGCACATAGTCTTACAGCTAAATCTTGACTAACTGGGGCCCAGGTCAGGAAGCAGACGGACTGGCTTAACCGACCGCCTGCTAGCTGTCTCACGTCACAGAAGTCAGATAAATCCCAGCACATAGAGACTCTTTCACCTAGATATTATCATATAGAGACTGTGTCTGTTCCCCTGATTTAGTAAATACAAAAAAACATCAAAACCATTCAACGGTAAAAATTTAATTGATGTCCAAAAAATAAATAACAGATATAATACAGATGAACAAACGATAAAGCTCGGGCTGCTGAATATTCGATCCCTCTCCCCAAAAGCGCTTATTGTTAATGATATGATTACAGATAATAATCTAGATGTGCTGTGTTTGACAGAAACCTGGCTAAAACCTGACGACTACATTACTTTAAATGAGTCCACCCCCCAAGATTATTGTTATAAACACGAGCCGTGTCTGAAAGGCAAAGTGGGAGGTGTTGCTGTAATTTATAATAATATCTTCAGTATTACTCAGAAGTCTAGTTTCAAATATAATTCGCTATGTAGTGTAATTGATAAATCCCGTTTGACATTTGTGCTGGCTATTGTATACAGGCCACCAGGGCACAATACAGACTTTACCAAAGAATTTGCTGATTTTTTATCAGAGTTAGTACTGGCTGCAGATAAAGTACTAATTGTTGGTGATTTTAATATCCATGTAGACAATGAAAAAGACGCATTGGGATTGGCATTTAGACATTCTAAACTCTATTGGAGTTAGGCAACATGTGTCAGGACCCACTCATCGCCGTAATCATACTTTAGACCTAATATTGTCACATGGAATACATGTTGATGCCGTTGAAATTCTGCAGCAGAGCGATTACATCTCAGATCATTATCTAGTATCATGTATACTTAATTTAGCTAAGGCTGCAAAGACACTAAAGATTGCTTTGTAAATAATCTTCCTCATCAGTTTCATCTCCTCAGCATCCCAGATAGCCTAGAGGAACTCGATGTTGCAACAGAAACTATTGACTCTCTCTTTTCCAGCACTTTAAACACAGTTGCTCCCCTGCGCTTAAAGAAGATTAAAGAAAATGGTGGTACAACGAGCATACTCGGGCCCTTAAAACAGCAGTCAGAAAAATGGAGCGCAGCTGGAAGAAAACAAAACTGGAGGTTTTCCACATTTCGTGGAAAGAGAGCATGATTGCATACAGAAAGGCCGTAAAAACTGCTAGATCTGCTTATTTCTTGACTCTCTTAGAAGACAACAAACACAACCCTAGGTATTTATTCGATACAGTGGCTAAATTAACCAAAAATAAAGCTTCAACTTCTGACGTTTGTAAACAGCACAGCAGTAATGACTTTATGAACTTCTTTACGTGTAAGATTGATAATATTAGGAAAAAAAATTATAACCATGCAGCCGTCTACTACAGTATCACATCAGACAGTGCATTGTAGTGTCACTGAGGAAAAATTACACTCATTCACTGCTATAGGAGAGGAAGAATTGGCTAAACTCGTTAAATCATAAAAATCTACAACATGTATGCTCGACCCTATACCGACCAATTAAAAATTGGATGACTAGTAATTTCCTTAATTCAGAAAAAACTAAATTTTTAATTATTGGACAAAAAAACTCCAAAGTAGTAACCTAGAATACTGTCTAACACTTGATGGCTGCTCTGTCAAGTCCTCGTCGTTAGTTAGGAACCTGGGTGTGCTCTTTGATACCAATCTTGTAAACATTTGAAAGCCACGTTTCTAGCATCTGTAAAACTGCATTCTACCATCTTAAAAATATATCTAAATTACGGCATATGCTTTCAATGCAAAATGCTGAACAGTTAGTTCACGCGTTCATGACCTCAAGGCTAGATTATTGTAACGCTCTACTGGGTGGTTGCCCTGCTCGCTTAATAAATAAACTGCAGCTGGTCCAAAACGCAGCAGCTCGAGTTCTTACTAGAACCAAGAAGTATGACCATATTAGCCCGGTTCTGTCAACACTGCACTGGCTCCCTATTAAACATCGTATAAATTTTAAAATCTTGCTAATTACTTACAAAGCACTAAATGGTTTAGCTCCCCAGTACTTGAGCGAGCTCTTAACGCATTATACTCCATCACGTCTATTACGGTCTCAAAATTCTGGCCAGTTGATAATACCTAGAATATCAAAATCAACTGCAGGCGGTAGATCCTTTTCCTATTTAGCACCTAAACTCTGGAACAGTCTTCCTAGCATTGTTCGGGAAGCAGACACGCTCTGTCAGTTTAAATGAAGAGACTAAAAACACATCTCTTTACTATGGCATACACATAGAACATTATCAATTTCTATTATTCAAATCAGTTAAATGATTGTTTTAGGCTGCATTAACTAGGTCAGCCGGAACCGGGAACACTTCCCATAACACCTGATGTACTCGTTACATCATAAGAAGAATGGCATCTACGCTAATGTTAGTCTCTGTTTATCCCGAGGTTTACTGCAGTCAGCCGGATCCGGGCCGTATCCAGATCAGATGGTGGACCTGCGCCTAGACATGACCAACGTATCCCTGAAATGTCTGCAGAGACCTTCTCAATTAAACTCCACCCTGTAAATGCCGCATCGACACGACATCCTCATTAAACCCGACTCCGGCGTGACGACTCCAATCTTTCGAATAATCTTGCAAATATCTTTCGATCTAATATGACTTCAGACCTGCAATGTTGCCAGAATCATAATCATACACTATTTGTTCGTCGGCCAGAGGAGAACTGGCAACCCGACTGAGCCTGGTTTCTCCCAAGGTTTTTTTCCCCATTCTGGCTACTGAAGGAAATTTGGTTCCTTGCCACCGTCGCCTTTGTCTTTTGGCTTGCTCAGTTGGGGACACTAAAATTTCAATTATATTACTGATCTGCCCGCATTGACACTATATGATAATTGAAATGAGCTGGATGACATCACCGTTTTCTCCAAAGCAGCTGTACAGCCGAATCAAATTCTATTGCATTATTTTCCTGTTAACACTGTGAAGCTGCTTTGATACAATCGGCATTGTAAAAAGCGCTATATAAATAAAGGTGACTTGACTTGACTTAACCAGACGCTAATTTGCGCTGCTCTTGGTAGATTGCGTTGGTCATTATGGGAATGATCCGGCTGCGTCTGTGTTCTTTAATTTGCTCGTCATCAGTAGATCACTTTCCACTTCTGTCAGCGCTTCTTTGGAATTGCGCTCTCGCACTAATTTGCCTTGTTTAGTAAATCTGGTTCTAAATATCTCTGTAGTTTTAACTCAGAAGTTACAATTTTAAACTACATGTTATTTGAAGTCTGTGTGGAGACAGCATGTCAACTCCATCTTCCCAGTGTGATAATTTCTGTCAATAGTTGTGGGATAAATCTTGGCAGCTACAACTGAGGAAAACAAATTAATTGGTCCACTGTACAACACATGGTTATGTTTTATGTCTGACGGTGTTATCTTGTAAGTTAATGGAGTTTACAAGTGCTCACAAAAACACTTTATTTAGTGATATAATATATTCTTTGCATATAGGGAATTATTCTAATGTTGTTTCATGATTTTATTTGGACTCACTTACATGCCTTATGTACATATTGTGCAAACACACACACACACACACACACACACACACACACACACCTGTTTGTATGACTATCTTTGTGAGGACATTTATTGATATAATGCAATCACTAGCCCTGTGCCCAAACCACTTTAAAGGTCTGACCTCAGATGCACCTTTGTCAACACCATCAAATGAAGGTTTTTGTTAATTTTAAAATAAATAAATGTTTTCTTTTATCAATTTATTGTGTCAAAATACTAAACTACATGATATGATGTCTTATTTACCTAAGAACGTTGGTTTTATGTGCTTAATATTAAAAAGTTGGGTAGAGAATTAAGTAATTTAGGAACATATTGTTCATAATAGCGTGAATGAAAACAGAAAAAAATGTAGAGAATGTATTTTATTTCTTAGCTCCTTCACTGAACACCATTATTACATAATTGAAGACTGTTGTTGGGTGGATCAAATTAAAAAAGCATGCTAGAGCATATTTATGAAGTTGACACAAATTAAATCATAAAGTCATAAATGTTAATTGTTAGGAAATAACATTTTCATAAAAAACCTGTTCCCTTATATGGTCCATTACCTGAAACCTTTGGTTTCAAAAATATGCATTTTTAATAATGTAGTACTAAAAAATTAAAATGAACATTTTTCATGTTTTATCCCTACTCTCAAGAATCAGTGAGCTATACACTGTATAAATATTCTCAGAAAAGCTACATTAATGCATTAATCAGCATATAATTTTGTAATATGCACAAGACAAGCCTAAACATTTTGGATCAGAATAGATTTGTGAATAAATGCTCATTGGTACCTGCTGGTGGAGTCACTGAGATCTGCAGTACTACAGTAGAATGAATCAAGAAGGTAACAGGACTCCTGGAGCTGTGAAGGACAGCAGAGACACAACGGGTGTAAATGAGTGACTTAACGACTTGATTTGTGGCCAAGAAATAGCAGCCAATAGGGCAGAGATGTCACAGCAATTGATATTCAACTATATTTGGTTTCCACTTGTATGCCCCTTCATGGTGTTTGGTCCCAGCAGAGTAATGGATGGATCTCTAGGCCCCAGAGCTCTTTGTGTCAGCCTACAGCAATGTGTGCACCATACACAAGGGAAACCTGAGAGTCAGCTCAGCATGAAGGTGCTGTGGCAGTATTGGCACCTGCAGTCTTGACACCCCCAAGCTGAAGGTTACAAATACAGTCCAAATATAAATGCTATTTATTCTAATACTGTATATATATTTGTCCATATCACAATGGAATTACTTAGCTATTTAGCTTGTGATTGCCTTTTAAATTCCAATTTAATAGGCAGTTGACACAGACAGACAGACAGACAGACAGATAGATAGATAGATAGATAGATAGATAGATAGATAGATAGATAGATAGATAGATAGATAGATAGATAGATAGATAGATAGATAGATAGATAGATAGATAGATAGATAGATAGATAGATCACTTTAAAACACAATGTATACCATTATATAGAGCAACATTTTTGGCTGAATATCACATGGGATAAATGCTTTCAGAGGAAATGAATTTCATTGTTATAACAAAGAAAAAAAATTAAGAGGGGTTGCTTGTGCTTTCAAGCTTCACACTTCTGATTCATTCATTTAACAGGCTCTAATGCATCTTTCATAAGCCAGGCGCTGTACACCAGGAGCACACCGATAATTGTAGAGGTGAGCGTTTAATCTCACGTTTTTCCCCCTGAAAAGATTAAAAAGAGCGAGACCTTTATCTCCTTAGGAGTTGGTGGTATCAGCGGTGTCATCCGCTGAGAAGATGAATGACTCCTGCTGAGGTAATTTGATGGTCAGGAACCACAAGTAATTTTTCATTCAGAATGAAATTTCTCATGTGGTGCCTTTTCATCTTACAAAGCCAAAAACAGCCCTTTCAAACTATTTTTTTTACTTCAACGCCCTGCTGAATGGACTTTTAATGCTGGTCTTAGCTGGTTTATACTACTGGTCTGGATTACTCATATTTAATTAAAATGTAATTTAATCAAATTTATTCTTTAATTTAATTTAAAAAAATATTTTGTAATGGTAGTAGCACACTATACACTTTAAATTAGAACTATAGAGATTCTTCAGTGAAACTTTGAAGCAGGTAGGTGTCATGTGTGTGTGTTTGTGTGTGTGTGTGTGTATATATATACATACACACACACACACACACACAATTAATAAATATATAGTATATATATATACACACATATATATACTGTATATACACATGGTATTTACCAAATATAAATATGAAAGCTAGCATATGTTATATGCACATCTCTTGCTCTCATGTTTTGGGGTCCTCCTTCATTCCTTCAAGTACACAAGCGAAGCGAAGCCTTGAAGTGGTTAGACCTCCACACCGAGAGAGAGAGAGAGAGAGAGAGAGAGAGAGAGAGAGAGAGAGAGAGAGAGAGAGAGAGAGAGAGAGAAAGAGAGAAAACTAACATAAACAAAGCCAGAAAAAAACTCCATCCCCCTCTCTGATCTCCTAGATCCTCCTCTTCTCAGTGGGCTCACCGCACGCCATCTCCCTGCCTTCAAATGCACTGCTGGCCCTTTAAATCCGCTCCATTATAATTCCTGGAGCGAGCAGCTGGCCATAAAAAAGAACGAGAAAGAAAGGGAAAAGCACATAGTCTCTTCAAAACAAACCCAGACACACAGACATGCTTGCGCTCTCACCTATTCTCACTGACATCTGAGAGGAGGGGGGGGGGGACACTGTGGAAGATTTTCCAGCCAGCAGAAGTGAGCAGGGAGGAAGCCAGAAGAAGTTTCCTCACACACAGGCTCGGTTCACTCTGCAAGACAATGCATTCCTGTCGAGTTTTACCTGCTCCTCTTTGGATTTGGTAATTCTTTAGAGTGTAAGTTCTTTAAACGGACTGAGAGAGAGAGACTTTGCAAGAGAATGCTCCCTCAGGTCATAAGGATTTTATATGTCTTGTCTTTTTTCTTTTTCCAAGGGGGCTTTATCAGGTAAGAGAAGCAGTGGTTTTTAATAGCATGCATGTATTGGTTGTGTGTTGTGGTGTTGTATGGTCTGTTCATTGTAAGAAATGTCACATTGAAATCTGAGTAGCATTTCAGTTTTTATTTTCTTGAGAGTAATATTTGGGGAAGATTTTAGATCAAACATGCAATATACTGTATATACATATATACACACACACACACATCACTCTGTAAAGTGACTGTTGTATCCGGACACTTCAGTTATAACTACATGAGAAGGTTTTTGTTAAGTTTAATTTTATAATTTCAGAATCATGGCTGGTGAATTTAAACTTTCTCAACACAGATAACAGTCAGTCTGAGATTATTTTAAGAAAAAATGCAGTGCTCCTGCCAATTTAAGCAAATTTCCAAATTCCATGCAAAAAAATTTGAAAGAAGAGCTGAAAGCTGCTGAAATAAGCTCCTAGTAAAATAACATATATCAAATTTCTTTTGTTATTTCCTTATAAAAATTAAAGAAAAAAGAAAAAATTAAAAGGAAAAAGTTTGATCCGTTTTGTTTAGCAGTAAAAAAAATATATATTTTATGATTAACCTGAAGTGCCTGAACAATATTCAACAGCATAAAAAGCATTAGCTCACAGTAAGGGTTGTGTCTTCATTTTTTATTAACTCACAAATAAAGCAAGATTTTGAAGATTATGAAAGACTATATAGAGAATATCAGTGCTATTTAAATTTTAAGATGGCTCTTTTAAATAAAGAAGTAAAACATTTAACAATATAAAGAGGGACCATTGAGTAACTAAAAAAAAAGCAAAATGCGATTTTCTCCCCCCTCTCTAAATGAAAAAAGTGAAAAGTTTTGCAGCGAGTGCACTCCGTTTCATGCCCCATTGCATCCAGGTGTGAACAGGCTGGAGCTAAATTTGCATAATCCCAAAGCCTGGGTCTGGCGACGAGCATCCGCTCTGAGAGAGCGAGACAGACACTGACGGGAACTCCATCGAGAATCAGAGTGAGGGATGAAGAGACGACTGAGTGAAGTCATTCTAGATGAGATTACAGGAAAAGTGCTAAGAGTCATGATGATGTAACGAAAGGTACAACTAGTGAAGGTATGAGACAGAGTGCATGAGACAGCCAGGGACAAGGTGACTGGCAGAGGAATATTGTAGATGTTGCAGTATGTCACATGTTACATGCACACATGAGCACAGAAAGGCTTTGTGTCTCTGAAGGGCCTGTGGTGTGACTTGCGGGTGGGAGATGACATCCCTTAGCGATTGCACTCACTGGCTCAGTGTGTCAACCTGCAGACACTGTGTGGGTGATTCAGAGCGCTGTTTGAGCTGATCTGTCCGACTCTGAGGTGAGGGGGCGACAATGGCTGTGAAAGGAGCCATGCGGAGACCTGGGTAGAAATCCAGCAGGTGGCTGATTAGCAGGTAGACAGGTCATGAGCATGGAGCAACAGGACCGCAGACGTCGGCAGGAACTTACGAAATGTAGTGTGAAGAAGAGTGACTCAGAACAGCCTAAGCATGTCTGTGCAGTCTACAGGTCAGCCGTGTGGTGATTGAGGGAAGATCAGTATGAGAAAATCTGTTTTCACAGACATCTTTCAGTTTTATAATGAAAGTTTTGAACTGAGAATAACCTCAGGGAAAACATAGGAAGAACATTACCTTGAGAAAAAGAGACTAACGTAGTTTATAAGAGCAGCTGGCACTGTGTGAAATAAAGACATCTATCAAGACATGAAATAGAAGATGCTGAGATGGAAAACAAAGGGGTTTGTGCAGCTCAAACTTTGTCTCTTATTAATAATTTAGCAGTACATCGATTTCAGTTTTCAACACAAATTTTTAAACAAGAGTACACCATTTCCACCAATCAGCAAAGAAGAGTGTGCCAAATCGGATCCCAAAGTCACACCAGCACAACTCTCAGCAGTAATAGCAATGCAGAGGTCAGGGGCCACGGAGCAAAACACTAGTTAGATTCATTCCACGGATCTCTGGAATACATGATTCTGATTGGCTGTCTAAATCTGAAATATTTGTGAATAATGACAATCATCCAGGACAACATTGTATCTCAAGAGATCCACAGTCGAAAATTTTTTAAACTCTAATCAATATTCCACACACACAGACACGCTCGCTCACCAATGCCGCATTTATTTGATAAAAAAATACAGTAAAAACAGTAATATTGTGAAATATTATCATTTAAAAGAACTATTTTCTATTTGAATATATTTTACAATGTAATGTAATGTCAAAGCTGAATTTTCAGATGTTATTATTCCAGTCTTCGGTATCAAACATTCTATTTGGTGCTCAAAAAACACTTCTTCTCATCTTCAATGTTGAAAACAGAGGTGCTGCTTAATATTTTTAGCTTAATATTAAACCTTGATATTTTTCAGGATTCTTTGATTCTTCTACTGTCACTTTTCAATTAAATGTGTACTTGCTGAATAAAAGTATTAATTTCTTAAAAAAAAAAAAAAAAAACTTTTGAACGGCAGTGTAAACGAACCTTAAAATCTCAAAAACGCAAATAAATATTTAATTTATATGTATTTCTAATTGGATACTACTGTATACAAAAAAGTATTTTGCTTAAAACTCAATATATTAAATACAGTGCTTTTTCTTTAATAAATAATCAATATATAGAGGTGGCCAAAACTATTAGAACACATGACAGATCTGAAAATATTGACCTTTTTTGCCTTCAAAACATGATTTAATTTCATAATTTTCATGAAACATGCAGATGGTTGCTCTGACCATCAAATATTAGATGAAGTGAGTCGTACTGTTTTTATCCAGCATGAATTAACATGAATATTTGGTATGCAATTACAGCAGCACATCTCTCTGGCATAGTGTCAATATATTTCCTCTGAAGAACTTCAACACTAATGTTATCCCATGCCTTCTGCAACTAAAGCCAAAGGCTTTTCTTTTGAATGTACAATAGATCTGTCCAGTTTATCTTCCAACTCGCCCCCAAATGTGCTCGATGGGGTTGAGGTCCGGACTTTGAGGGGGCCAGTCCATCATTTTCAATGTTCCAGCAGATTCCTTCCGTCGCAGGTAGTTCCGGCAATAGTTAGAAGAATGTTTCAGGTCATTGTCCTCTTGGAAAATAAATCCAGGCCCAATAAGACGATTCCCATGGGGCGGATTTAACCCACGGTTTGCAACAAAACTGTGGGACAGCAGCACAAGTGGTTCAGTGATGTGAGCATGAACATACAGCCGAGAGGTGACAGACTGCTGTGCAGTAGTGTGAATGACTGTTCCTGGCCAATTTCACTCACCATCAAGGTGTGAGAAAAGTGCATGCCCTTCGCTTTTTACAAAATGAAAGAAGTACTGCATGTGGGGCACCCAAAAACTCAGAGAGGTCTAAAAGGACAAGAGATCTTGTTAAGAGATCAGCTGTGAGTGAAAAGCCAGTTAATTTATTCCCAAACAAACTATTTTCTTATGTTTTAGGTACTTGAATTTTAACCTGGCAAAAATGATTTGGAGCTTGAGTGCATAGCCAGTGGGCTGTGGTGAAATGAATTTCTTTCTACTGCCAGCTACCGTACAGCACCGCTGCAAGAGAAGCACAACATGAAGTGTAACTAATGTGGTTGGGCCACAGTGCCTCATTTAAATGAAGGGCCTGTGGGATTCTCTTCTTGCTCATGGTTTGACAGATTGAAGCCCTGTTGGAAAAGTCCTACTGGAGGTGCTACAGTGAGCTATTACTTTCAGCTCAATTAAAACCACATAAAGGAGTCTTCATGTAGTTACAAATTCATAGACAGAAAAACAGGTTAGAGTCCAACTAGATAGAACGACAGATAGATCGATGTAGAAATCTATACTCCATAGAAATCTATAAATATATACATTATTGCTCTGTTTCAGAATGTAATGAACTCATTTCATTGGCTGCCTTCTAAGGCAGCATCAATACCACCATGGAACCTTACCAGTAACCGACATGGAACACTCTACACAAGCAGCAAGTCTCTGCAATGCCCAAACAGCATTGTGTATGGAAGTAGTTTGATGTTATCATCTTGCTAAGCTAACAAAACTCTCATAAGCATATAAAATGCATAGCACAAAAAAAGATAAATTATGATCTATTTTTAATTGCACCAAACTATTGTATAGCTGTTTTTATGACTACATTTTTCAGTATTGAATGGAATACAGTGTTTTCCACAGGATTTTGTGAGACTATGCTGGGTGGACCCTGGACACTAGTGCAGGGATGTCCAAACTCTGTCCTGGATTCCGTCACTGTCCTACAGAGTTTAGCTCCAACTTGCCTCAACACACCTGCCTGGAAGTTTCTAGTATACCTACTAAGACCTTGATTAGCTGGTTCAGGTGTGTTTAATTGGGGTTGGAGCAAAATTTTGCAGGACAATGGCCCTCCAGGAGCAGGATTGGACACCCCTGTTCTAGGGGGCATGGTTCCAATGGGCATGGTCCCTTGTAAGTAAATGTTGTAAATTTTACAATTAGTCACAATTAGGATGTTGCCTTAAAATGTTGCCTCTGTAGTGAGCTCACTAGGTTTTGGAACAGAGCATTTGTTTTGCTGCTGTGCATGCTGGTCATTTTGTCACATCCAATGATGGTACAACAAAGTTGTTTGGCTGAATATCTCATAACAGCTGGGCAGTTTTGACTCATCTAATCCTGGCGGAAGATCTTAAAAAAGATAACAGGAAGCAAACAGAGGTCTTGGCAGGAGGTGCTGTTTCTAATAAAAAAAATAATAAAATTGCATTGCCATTGAGAACGAATGAGCGCAATACCTGCAGATGAGGAAAATGAAGCATGCAAACAGCACATCCCTAGACTGTGCTACATGACACAAGGTCATTTACTTTAGGGATGGATAGTAAACACAAGTAACAACACCCACCAGGACACATCAGTCTCTCTGTCCCTCTCTCTTTATCTTTTGCTCCACTTTCCTGTTCACTAGCCTATGTCACGCATGGCTGGTGAAGCAGTTTTGGTAGGTGGGTGAGGGGAGATGGAAGCTGAAGTGGGGATTACAACTGTGCTCGTCAGATAACACAATGTCAGGGAGCGAGGCGGCACTTTTTTCAGCATGAAATGAGAACACAAGCACACTGGAGCCATGTAATTCCTCTGAACGCTGAATAAATTACTACCCTCTGTGAGGGCACCCCTTTACTCTGGCCCACTATTGTAAGAACAAATTAAATTCAATAGTGCTAATCACAGCTTTTCACAGCTTTTCAGTAAATGCCTGACTAACGCTCTGACCTCCAGACATGCAGGCTCAGAAACTGGGCCGCGCCGACCCAGTGTTTGGTTTATTGATATTTCTGGTGTCATGGCAGTTACGAAAGCACCGATGCTAGCAGCTGGAGATTTGCTCCGCCGGTCAGTTGCCATGACAATTGTGGTTTATTGATCTATTTAGCTTATGGCCTTATCCATTAACCCTGCATGACAGCTGATTTTTTCCTAATGGAGAAACGGAAGCATCCGCAGTTTCTCAAGAGTAAAGCAGCATTGGTCAAGGAGGATGCGGACGGCCTAAGGTCATGCCACAGGCATTTGAAATACGTTCATAATCATTAGCATGACTGATGGACTGTCTTGACAAGAGAAGTACAACAGGTCATGAGGGATGGAACCACTTAGTCTGAGTTCAGTGTATTTACCGTAAAATACTATTGCTATATTCAAGACCAATAGGGATATAGCCATTATAGGGAACATTATGTCAATGCTTGTGACTGTACAGCATCAGTCTAATAAAAGATTCAATGCTCCTGGTGCAAGTATAGGTCAATGCCTTTATTCTGAAAACAATCAAATTTGTCTATTTCTTATGCCTATGGAAAATAGACTGTTTTTGTTTTGTTTTGTAGATTGAATAATTTAATTAGGAAGTGGAATGCAAATTATAAGCTTGCCAACCCATGCCATTATGCATCATGAATGGGATGACCAGGGCTAGTTGTCACTAGGGACGGGTATCGTTAAGGTTTTAACGGTTTTACTACTCCTACCGATAGTGCTTATCCATCCGGTACTTTAACGGTATTCTTATCGGTTCTTTTTGATATATTTTTTTATTAAAAAAAGAAAAAAATTAAGAACATAATTAGCATTGCTTTATATTCTGAAATGTAATAAATGTATATATATACACTCACCTAAAGGATTATTAGGAACACCTGTTCAATTTCTCATTAACGCAATTATCTAATCAACCAATCACATGGCAGTTGCTTCAGTGCATTTAGGGGTGTGGTCCTGGTCAAGACAATCTCCTAAACTCCAAACTGAATGTCAGAATGGGAAAGAAAGGTGATTTAAGCAATTTTGAGCGTGGCATGGTTGTTGGTGCCAGACGGGCCGGTCTGAGTATTTCACAATCTGCTCAGTTACTGGGATTTTCACGCACAACCATTTCTAGAGTTTACAAAGAATGGTGTGAAAAGGGAAAAACATCCAGTATGCGGCAGTCCTGTGGGCGAAAATGCCTTGTTGATGCTAGAGGTCAGAGGAGAATGGGCCGACTGATTCAAGCTGATAAAAGAGCAACTTTGACTGAATTAACCACTCGTTACAACCGAGGTATGCAGCAAAGCATTTGTGAAGCCACAACACGCACAACCTTGAGGCGGATGGGCTACAACAGCAGAAGACCCCACCGGGTACCACTCATCTCCACTACAAATAGGAAAAAGAGGCTACAATTTGCACATGCTCACCAAAATTGGACAGTTGAAGACTGGAAAAATGTTGCCTGGTCTGATGAGTCTCGATTTCTGTTGAGACATTCAGATGGTAGAGTCAAAATTTGGCGTAAACAGAATGAGAACATGGATCCATCATGCCTTGTTACCACTGTGCAGGCTGGTGGTGGTGGTGGTGGTGTAATGGTGTGGGGGATGTTTTCTTGGCACACTTTAGGCCCCTTAGTGCCAATTGGGCATCGTTTAAATGCCACGGCCTACCTGAGCATTGTTTCTGACCATGTCCATCCCTTCATGACCACCATGTACCCATCCTCTGATGGCTACTTCCAGCAGGATAATGCACCATGTCACAAAGCTCGAATCATTTCAAATTGGTTTCTTGAACATGACAATGAGTTCACTGTACTAAAATGGCCCCCACAGTCACCAGATCTCAACCCAATAGAGCATCTTTGGGATGTGGTGGAACGGGAGCTTCGTGCCCTGGATGTGCATCCCACAAATCTCCATCAACTGCAAGATGCTATCCTATCAATATGGGCCAACATTTCTAAAGAATGCTTTCAGCACCTTGTTGAATCAATGCCACGTAGAATTAAGGCAGTTCTGAAGGCGAAAGGGGGTCAAACACAGTATTAGTATGGTGTTCCTAATAATCCTTTAGGTGAGTGTATATATGCTTATTAAAGCTAAAGTTATTCATTCAAGAACTGTGAGTAATTTTCTCTTTGCCTTTATTGTTTAAATCACATTAATCACGCAATCGTCAGCAGGTTTATTAGACTGCTGCCACTTTAAGACTGAATGCAGAACTAATAATACACATTTTCTCCCAACTATTTACGCCCATTTAAGACAAACTGTGTTTAAGTGAATACTATCCAAGCCAGTCATTTTGAAATATTTTTGTGTGTATTCTTTAGTGTCCGCGCACACGAAGCCTAAAGTATAATGTGCTTTTCTAGTTGCGGTCCGTTTCGGAGCACACACACAGAAAGCCACCTTGAAGTTGGAAACAGCGTCTCTTGCATAGATTATTGTGCTTTTAATAGCTCTTTATTATAAAAAAATCCCGCATTTTACAACAATCACTGCTCGTGCTGATTCTGATGTTACAGTTGAACAACGGGACTTGAACAATGTGTGGGTATTCAAGGTTGTGCTCTTAAATGGTTGAAGTCCTATCTGAATGATAGAACTTTTTCTGCTTGTATTGATGGGTTTTCCCCTTCGGCCCCTGTTTTGTTCTCGTTTTATATGCTTCCCTTGGGTACTATTCTCTCTAAACATGGGATGTCATTCCACTTTTATGCTGATGACACCCAAATTTATTTGCCCTTAAAGAAAAAAACAAAAAAGCCTTAAGTTCATTATCAGCATGTTTGTCTGATATTAAGTCCTGTTTTTCCTTAAATTCTTTGCATCTTAATGAGAGCAAAACTGAGGTTATAGTGTTTGGTCCCTCAGGTGTTTCAGGTACTTCTGATGGCGACCTGGGAGTTTTGGTCCCCTATGTAAAGCACTCTGTGAAAAATTTGGGTGTTATTTTTGACTCTGCCCTCAAATTTGATAAACAGATAAATGCTGTAGTTAAATCTAGTTTTATCCAATTAAGATTATTGTCCAAGGCTAAGTGTTTCTTAACATTTTCAGAGTTTGAGAGAGTGATCCATGCGTTCATTTCATCTAGACTTGACTATTGTAATAATAACCAATATTATATTCATTGCACTGGCTGCCGGTTTGTTATAGAATTGATTTTAAAATTCTGCTTTTTGTTTTTAAAGCCCTGAACGGATTAGCTTCAAAATATCTTTTGAAATTAAATAACTCTGCTAGATCATTAAGGTCATCTCAACAAAGATTGCTGATTGTTCCGAGATCTAGACTTAAGTTGAGGGGTGACCGTGTCTTTTCTATAGTTGGCCCAAAATTGTGGAATAGTCTTCCTCTATCCCTAAGATTAGTCTCCACAGAGTCTGAATTTAAAGCCAAGTTAAACCTTTTCTACCAGGCCTACAATTGTTTTTGAGTTTTAAGGTTGAGTATTTTTTAAATTGGTGTTTTGATGTAAGCTCCTTTTATCATTGCTTTGCGTTTTTTTATCTTATCTGTCCCTTTTTTAAATATTCATCTTTTGTCTTTCTTTTTCTGTACAGCACAATGGTCAACTACTGTTGTTTTTATTGTGTTATATAAATAAAATTTGATTTGATTTGATTTGACAGTTGTGGTCAGAATTATTGGTAAACACCCCTCAAAGATGGCTGTAAAAATAAATCTGCATTGTTTATCCTTTTGATATTTCATAAAAAATAAACAAATAAAAATCGCAAAAGTCTAACCTTTCATTGGAGTAAAACAAAAGAAAGTGGGGGGTAAATCACATTATGAAATAAATGCTTTTCTCCAAAACACGTTGGCCATAATTATCGGCACCCTTTTATTAAATACTTTTTGCAATCTCCTTTTGCCAAGATAACAGCTCTGAGTCTTCTTCTATAATGCCTGATGAGTTTGGAGAACACCTGACAAGAGATCAGAGACTATTCCTCCATACAGAATCTCTCCAGAGCCTTCAGATTCCCAGATCCATGTTGGTGCTTCTTCTCTTCAGTTCACTCCACTCATTTTCTATAGGGTTCAGGTCAGGGGACTGGGATTGGTCGAGGCAGAAGCTTCATTTTGTGCTCAGTGACACATTTGTGTGTTGATTTTGATGTTTGTTTTGGATCGTTGTCCTGATGGAAGATCCAACCACGGCCCATTATAAGATTTCTAGCAGAGGCCGTCAGGTTTTGATTTTTTATCTGTTGGTATTTGCTAGAATCCATGATACCATGTATCTGAACAAGATGTCCAGGACCTCCAGCAAAAAAGTAGGCCCACAACATTAAAGATCCAGCAGTATTTTTAACTGTGGGCATGGGGTACTTTTTATCCCTGTTTGCACCTAACCCATCTGGTGGGTTTGCTGCCAAAAAGCTCTTTTTAGATTCTGTATGGAGGAATAGTCTCTGATCTCTTGTCAGGTGTTCTCCAAACTCATCAGGCGTTATAGAAGAAGACTCAGAGCTGTTATCTTGGGAAAAGGAGGTTGCAAAAAGTATTTAATAAAAGGGTGCCGATAATTATGGCCAACGTGTTTTGGAGAAAAGCATTTATTTCATAATGTGATTTACCCCCCACTTTCAATTCTTTTACTTCAATGAAAGGTTAGACTTTTGCAATTTTTTTTTAATGAAAGACCAAAAGGATAAACAATGCAGATTTATTTTTACAGCCATCTTTGATCATATTTACCAGGGGTGCCAATAATTCTGACCACATCTGTAACATCAGAATCAGCACAATTGGTGATTGTTGTAAAATGCGAAATCTACTGTTGCTAAATTGCGGGACGTGTTTGATAATAAAAAAAAGCTATTAAAAGCACAATAATCTGTGCAAGAGACGCTGTTTCCAACTTCAAGGTGGCTTTCTGTGTGTGTGCTCCGAAACGGACCGCAACTAGAAAAGCACATTATACTTTAGGCTTCGTGTGCGCGGACACTAAACGATCAAATACACACAAAAATATTTCAAAATGACCGGCTTGGATAGTATTCACT
The DNA here is from genome assembly GCA_039654105.1 of Coreius guichenoti. Taxonomy (NCBI): domain Eukaryota; kingdom Metazoa; phylum Chordata; class Actinopteri; order Cypriniformes; family Gobionidae; genus Coreius; species Coreius guichenoti. The sequence continues at coordinate 21,849,990 of CM077173.1, read as the reverse complement.
TAAACACAGTTTGTATTCAAATGGGCGTAAATAGTTGGAAGAAAATGTGTATTATTAGTTCTGCATTCAGTCTTAAAATGGCAGCAGTCTAATAAACCTGCTGATGATTGAGTGATTAATGTGAATCAAACAATTAAAGGCAAAGAGAAAATTACTCACAGCTCTTGAATGAACAACTTTAGCTTTAATAAGCATATAGATGTATATATATATATTTTACATTTCAGAATATAAAGCAGTGTTAATTATGTTCTTAATTTGTTTCTTTTTTTAATTAAAAAAATGACCATAGAACCAGGTCCCTTTTGAAGTTCCAGTCATGTCTGACAACTGAATATGCTGGAGTTTGTTTTTGGATGAGCGAGGAGGATTTTTCTTGAAACCCTCCTAAAGAATTTGTGGTGATGTTTGATCAATTTTTTTTAGGCTTTCTGACCCCAAGACTTAACTAATCTCTGCAATTCTCCATCTGTGATCCTTGGAGAGTCTTTGGCCACTCAAACTCTCCTCCTCACCGTGCATTAGGACGATATAGACACATGTCCTCTTCCAGGCAGATTTGTAACATCTTTAGTTGATTGGAACTTCGTATTGCCCAGGTGGTGAAAATGGGAAGGTTCAAACCTTTAGCTATTTTCTTACAGCCACTTTCTATTTTGTGAAGCTCAACAATCTTTTGCTGCACGTCGGAACTATATTCTTTGGTTTTACTCATTGTGATGAATGATTAAGAGAATTTGGCCTTTGTGTTTCCTCATATTTATACTCCTGTGAAACAAGAAGTCATAGCTAGACAATTTCATATTTTACTTTAATGAAAGGTTAGATTTTTGCTAATTTTTTAATGAAAGATCAAAAGGATAAATAATGCAGATTTATTTTTACAGCCACCATTGATCATATTTACCAGGGGTGCCAATAATTCTGACCACAACTGTAAGTTTGTGTTTTATGGAGAAATGACAGCGCACCGCTGTGAAGGGAAGGAAGTTGTGCTAGATGGAATGAGGCTAGTTTTTAATAGTTTTACCTCAAATATCTTCTTTTTATAATCCTTGAAAGCCAAAATCGAAAATAAAATTGTATTAATATCACAGGCCTAAAGTGTAACCAGACGTTTGAATGTTTAGTTTTCTTGGCCATTGTCACAAATTAAGCAGGGACTTTCGTGTTGTGTGCGCTGTAGCTCCGTGTGAGAGATCTCTCTCTCTTTTTCCTGGATTGTGAATAGCAAAAAATGCACAGACAACTGGTTTAATATTATCGCATATAGAAACGGCTGGCAAGATAGAATTTGCAAGATAACGTCAATATAGCAATAATAAATAGTCTTAATTTCTCTAGTACAGAAAGCAGAACCACTAACGTCGGAGCTTATCGATACTGCTATCTTTCATAATTTAGCCCCGGGGCTCATTTAATACCGGTTTTTCGGTACCCATCCCCAGTTGTCATACTTCTGAATCCAGTGAATATTTCTCCAACTGACTTCTACTATATAAAAGCAATGACATTTTCACCATCATTGCACAGGAAAAACAAATACAGTTTACTGTATCACATGACTAAACATTAACATAACAATGACTAACATAACTTGTCAATAAACATTCTGTTATATGATTTTTAGCAGAATTTTAGCAGTAAAATTATGAAACACAAAATTCATAAAACAGTAAAAATGTCAAATCATTATTTTGACCAACAGAAATTGTAATTAAAATACTGTATACATTTATAGCATTTAACAGCTGTGAGAGCATTATAAAAAAAATAAAAATAAAAAAAAGATTCCCAACCAGACCAAAAATAAAATAAAGAGTTTAAATTTCCCTTGTTTACATATAAACAGTTTTACTTCACTTGTTTAACTAACAGCAATATTAAAAATAATATCGGAATTTGTAAGATAAAATTAATAAATAATTAGAGAATTTTATTTTTGTATATTTAATATTTTTACTAATAAATATAGAATTTTATTTTTGTATATTTAATATTTTTACTAAATAATTTTAAGAGGCTTATGAACTAATATATAAAATATATACCAAACATTGACAAAAGCATTTGTGTAATTTTAACTTTTAACTCAATTTGACAACTTCCATGTTTCACAACTAGCCCCCGTCTCCCCTATTTAAAGTTACATATTAACCAAAAGAACAAACACACTAAACTACTTAAGAGATATGATATATGTTATATACAGTGGTGGTCATAATTATTGGCACCCCTGGTAAATATGATCAAATATGGCTGTAAAAAATAAATCTGCATTGTTTTTCCTTTTGATCTTTTATTCAAAAAATTAAAAGAAGTAAAAGAATTGAAAGTGGGGGGTAAATCACATTAAGAAATAAATGTTTTTCTCCAAAACACAGTGGCCACAATTATTGGCACCCCTAGAATTTTTTATGAGTAAAATATCTCTGAAGTATATTCCCATTAATATTTACTTTTTTTTTAGCACACCAGGGTGACTAGGAACATGAAATTGTCCAGCTATGATGTCTTGTTCCACAGGATCAAGGAGTATAAATATGAGGAAACACAAAGGCCAAATTCCCTTAATCATTCATCACAATGAGTAAAGCCAAAGAATATAGTTCTGATGTGCAGCAAAAGATTGTTGAGCTTCACAAAATAGAAAGTGGCTGTAGGAAAATAGCTAAAGCATTGAAAATTCCCATTTCCACCATCAGGGCAATAATTGATAATTTCCAATCAACTAAAGATGTTATGAATCTGCCTGAAAGAGGACATGTGTCTATATCGTCCTAATGCACGGCGAGGAGGAAAGTTTGAGTGGCCAAAGACTCTCCAAGGATCACAGATGGAGAATCGCAGAGATTAGTTGAGTCTTGGGGTCAGAAAGCCTAAAAAAAAAAAAAAAATCAAACAACCCCTACATTACCTCATGTTGTTTGGGAGGGATTCAAGAAAAATCCTTCTTGCTCATCCAGAAACAAACTCCAGCATATTCAGTTGTCAGACGCGACTGGAAATTCAAAAGGGACCTGGTTCTGTGGTCAGATGAAACTATAAAAAGAGCTTTTTGGCAGCAAATCCACCAGATGGGTTTAGTGCAAACAGGGATAAAAAGTATCCCATGCCCACGGTTATTTTTTTTGCTGGAGGTCCTGGACATCTTGTTCAGATACATGGTATCATGGATTCTAGCAAATACCAACAGATAAAAAATCAAAACCTGACGGCCTCTGCTAGAAATCTTATAATGGGCCGTGGTTGGATCTTCCATCAGGACAACAATCCAAAACAAACATCAAAATCAACACACAAATGTGTCACTGAACACAAAATGAAGCTTCTGCCATGACCATCCCAGTCCCCTGACCTGAACCCTATAGAAAATGAGTGGAGTGAACTGAAGAGAAGAAGCACCAACATGGATCTGGGAATCTGAAGGATCTGGAGAGATTCTGTATGGAGGAATAGTCTCTGATCTCTTGTCAGGTGTTCTCCAAACTCATCAGGCGTTATAGAAGAAGACTCAGAGCTGTTATCTTGGCAAAAGGAGATTGCAAAAATCATTTAATAGAAGGGTGCCAATAATTGTGGCCAACGTGTTTTGGAGAAAAGCATTTATTTCATAATGTGATTTACCCCCCACTTTCAATTCTTTTACTTCAATGAAAGTTTAGATTTTTGTGAATTTTTTTAATAAAAGATCAAACAATGCAGATTTATTTTTTACAGCCATATTTGATCATATTTACCAGGGGTGCCAATAATTCTGACCATCACTGTATATCCTGCATGTACTCCCTTCTGTTTGCCAAAAAGCTGAAGCCAAAAGGTTGAATTAGACATGCATGACCATGACGACTTGCTCTTTATCTCTGTCTGCACAACCAGCTGCAAGCCCATGCCCCATCTATTACTCAAGAACTCCACTATCAGCTCATCGGGTTTTCCCAGATCACTTCCCCGTTTTCCCTTTCTTCTCTCTCTTTATTTTCACCCTCACCTTGATGTTCAAGAAGAAGGTTTCCAATCTTCCTGGCCCAAGCCAGACTACATCAGACACTGTTTGCTCTGATTAATGGCACCAGTGCAAAATTCCTGGAGGTCAGATTTGCATCTGATCAATGGAACATTTCTGCCTGTGTCACTGTTGTGTTGTCAGTGTACCTTCTAGGTCGGAGACTACATTCCCTGCTTGAACACAGCATGCAAGAACACAAAGCTATTAGCAGTTAAATCAGTGCAAATCCATTCAAATCATGCAGCATGTTGGCTTCATCTGAAAGACTGTTTCTTATACACCCTTGTAAGGAATTTACAACGTTTTATGGCACTTTCACACTAGAGCTTTTGGTGTGATCTGAGGCCGTTTGTTGCTACAGTTTGATTCGTTTGGTTGGTGTGAAAGCGGTTTTCTGCTTTTCATGAGTGTGTTGTGCCAATAATTGATTAAAAATGCTCAACAATCATTAAGATACATACATTTAACGACTCCAAACTTACAACTTTGCTTGATTGCCTGGATGAAATACAGGCCTGGATGGCATCTAGTTTTTTGCAGCTTAATGAGTCTAAATCTGAAGTGATGATCTTTGGTCCTTCGAAGTTTGCCCTGAAAGCTCACATTTTACCTTGGCCCTTTAGCCACTAATGTCACCACGCAACCGAGGAACCTTGGGGTGATTTTTGATTCTGAGCTAAAATTTGATGGACAAATTAATGCTGTGGTTAAAGGTAGTTTCTTTCAATTGAGGGGCATTGCCAAATTGAAGAGCTTCTTGACTTTTAGAGATATGGAGAATGTGATTCATGCTTTTATTTCATCCAGACTGGATTATTGCAATTCTTTATATCTGGGGATGTCAAAAAATGTGTTTGCTCGGTTGCAGTTGGTGCAAAATGCTGCGGCCAGATTGCTGACTGGCAAAGGGAAATGCTCTAGTATATCTAGTATATAGTATATCCAGAGTATATCTCAGGCCTGTTACAACATCACTGTGCTGCTAGACCTTTAAAATCGTCGCAGAGTCTCCTTTTGAATGTTCCTAAATCACGGTTGAAGACTAAAGGAGCTCGTGCTTTCTCTGTGGCAGCGCCACGCCTCTGGAATAGCCTTCCTCCTCATATTAGATCCTGTGACTCGTTGGAATGTTTTAAATCCGTGTTGAAAACGCATCTCTTCTCTCTTGCTTACAACTGCCCATAAGAGCTTGGAGTCTGAGATGTGACATGTATTGGGTGTATTGTCAAATGTATTGGTCTTTCTTTTTTTTTAAATGTTTAGAGTGTAAAGCACTTTGGTCAACTTGTGTTGTTTTTAAACGTGCTATAAAAATAAATGTTGTTGTTGTACATTAAGGGACGAGAATTAAAGTTGCAATAAAACGGAAGTAGTGGCAGATCTTTTCATCCACATTGTGAAGTACATCCATGCGTAACGGATTATCAAAAAATAAAAAATGTATGGCAGGGACTTGGTTCCATTCATCAGCTGTTGACTGGATTTTGAGATGTGAGCATTGCACTCAAAAGTGGAGGCAGATGAGCATGAGCTTGCAAGGACGGGGTTTTAAGTGGACTAAATTATTGGAGAATTCCTGCATATGTCAGCAGAGAGAAGTCTGTAGTTTCACTGGAAGATCGAGTAATGATATTTGGAATAAAAAATTATGAGGTGAATTGTTCACAATAACATTAATAACATGCATTTAAAAAATAGACAGAATTTTCATTTCATGCCGACTAAGCAAAATTCCTTTAGAATGAAATCATGAATCAAACTTTCACTGTTAACCCAACGATTTACATTGCTAGGAAAAAAAACACAAAGAAAAAAAGAAGCTGTCATCTTCTCATCCACAGCTGTCACTTAGTTATAGTAGTGTTTGTGATGACATACCATGGTTTAGAACTAAAAGTGTAATGTGAAAAGAGACCAGTATTCAGTTATGGAATCAAACTTATGTTTGAACCATGCAATAAAACTAAGTGTGAAAACAGCCTGTGAAAATGTGTGAAAATAGCAAGAGGATATTAGCCACTATCTGATTTTACCCACTTACTATTAGATTTCACAGGAAACACATTATAAGGAATGGAACAATCACAGAAATCTGAAGAAAACTCATCGAGGTAAATGAACAAGAAGTGAAAAGGAAAAGATATAGAGAATGTACTCTCTATAGTTTTCTGTTTTTTTAGTAGGAAGCAGTGCTGTCCATGTTTGGAAGTGAGGCCAAACTTAGTCTAGACTCTGGATTCCTTTACTTTCCTAAGCAAAGTATGGACTTCATTCACTAAGTGCTTCTAAGATGCTTGTGTATGACATACCACCCACGCTGTGAGTGAGCATAGAGGTAGAGAGCAACTGTACCTCTCTCTGTTTATAGAGATGAATCCCAGCTCTTCCTATGAACCAGCACCAAAATGTACTCGTTTGCAGTGGGTCAACAGTGCCTGAAAAAATTGTTTGTCACCCCACCGGTGTTTAGTCGTAGTCTGATGCCTAGCACTGCGAGGTGCATTGGAGAGCGTTCCAATTAAAGTGGTTATTTCAGGTGTGCTTGTGCAGACCATTTAAAGCCCCATGTGTCTCACTCCATAAAGATGAGAGGAACATCCTGACCTCACTATGCTAGCATGAGTGCCAGACACTGCATGCTGGAAATTGAACGGCTCATCCAGACCGTTTGTTATCATTTGCCACAGTACCCGGGTTCAAAATCCCATACAGATGTACTACTCGTACCACATCTGAAAAAAAAAAATTCAGTGTGCAGCATCCATACTGTGCATAGTATGGCAAATTGTTTTTACGCATGGGATATCCAGACAACACTGCATTCGTCAAAGTTTTAAACTTGCACTGCAGCCTTCAGAAAGTGATGAACGTGAGCATTTGGAGCATCATTTTTTGCAGCCTGGTCTCATTGTTAATACGTAGGTATTAATACGTAACTTTCAAAGAGACAAAACGTACGTTTTTGTACGTTTGGAGAAGTGCTAAAACGTAGAATATGGACGTATTGGCAACATTTAAACGTAGCATTATTACGTTTTTACAGCTAAAAAATGTAAAACACGAATCCGTCATGAAATCTTTTTTTAGAATATGAATCTTTATACGAGTAAAGATTCAAATCTTTTTTTATATATCATAAAGATATCTGTATAATTTCCCTTTTACCATTTTATAGATTAATGTAAGATCCCTTAACACTACCCCCAAACCTAAACATATCCATTTTATACAGAATATAAAGAGAATAAAACATAATGGACAGAAATGTGTTGGAAAATTAAAATTTTAGTAACAATATAGCATTAAAAAGATATTTTAAACCGCTAATCCTACACCTACCCATAACCATTTATTAAAACTACGTACTGTTATAAATAAAAGCATAACAGACAGACAAGTGTAATCACAATAATTTATTTATATAAAAAGTCAAAAGCTATACAAAAAGTAGTTTCCCCATTTCAGATACACATCGACTGAAACACGGCATGTCACAATCTGTGACGAAGCAGGTGACAGCCAATGAGCGTTCGATACCACTGCCGTAAATCATGTTGTAATGCTTCATGATGGGGCAATTTTTGAATTTGAATTCATTATAACGAGCGCAGGATTTGACGTTTACGGAGAATGGAGATGAAGATCGCTGGATAAAGTGCTAAATTTGGATCTGTTCCTCGTAAACATATGGATTCTAAAGATTTGGATTACAGCGAACGAATAAAATTGATGTGTTTTGTGAATTTATGTTGTGTTTTGGTGTATCCTATGATCGTCAGTTGCTGAATAGGAGAAAACGCCTTTTTAGTCTTACGGCAAACAAACTAAATACTACAAAATGGTTAAACAATTACATAAATGTTATTCATCTTAAGGTTTTAAAATGCAGTCTTCTTTAACATTATCTAATCATCCGAAATGAGTTTGCTGCAGAAGTCACAAACAGAGCAAAATGTTATTTTATATTAAGTAGATTAGTAAAATGCATTTAATAAATGCGACTGAAAACATGTATTGATATGACAATTGAATACAATAGAAACAAAACATTAATGGCATGATTTTAATATTCATACATAGAAATTGGTACACACACTTGGATACGTAAATAATTTACGTTTTAGTTCTGTCAATACGTCAATATTGTACGTTTTAGTGTGTATGAAAACGCAAAGTAAATGTACGTGTGGTAGAATTACACTTTACGTAAAAATACACACGTATTCTCGTGAGATCACGTTGTTTTTTGACAATATGAAAAAGCTATTGTTTGCATTATTTTTTACACAAAGTAAGCAATACTGATTACTGTCTTTTCAATTTGATAGCAAAGTATTTTGTGATTTCTGAGGATTAAATTGCCAGTTACAGCCATTTAACATTATATTTAAAATCCATTTAATAAGCCTATTGTAAATGACTTAATTTTATGTTTATCATATAACAACATGTAAACATGATCAATCTTTTAACAAATCTAAATTTACATACGCTTATAGCTGGTGTCCCACAAACCCATTGTAATAAATGTCACATTTAGCTCTGTTGTAATTTAGTGTGAAATAACAACAAATAACATTTTCTTGCCTGTCATTAGTTCTGGCAAGCACCTCTCCATTTCTGCATGTTTAAATGAGCTGAAAGAGAAATTATTCCTATCCTGCACAACTATTGGTTCAACTTTTTTTTTTAACTTTGAAACTTATGATACACATTAATTTTCATGCAGAAAAAAAAGGTGTGCAATTATTTTTCAGGAAAGGCACAGCTACAGTTCCAAGCAGGGATTGACTGCATTAGTTCCATATCACCATATCACAATGATTTTAGTTATTTTACAGCCTACAACAGCAAAAGGATAAACATGACAAACTATTTCCATGTTTTTCCCACAAAATTACGTTTCATTATCTATGGAAAACACCCTCTTTCCCAAACAAACGCATGCACATACAGTACAGACACACGCTCACAGAAACTTGTCAGCACTGCCCAGTGACTCTCAATAAAATAGTTTTGCTGCAGTGTATTGTATGTTTTATACAGAGAGAAAATAGCCTGTATTTGACCGAAATTCCAGAATTGTCAGCAAGCTGACTATCTACATACCGCAGTGAATGTTTATATGGTTGTCAGTGAATGGGATGCTAAACATCATTTTGACTTTAATAAGATTTTCCCAATAAATAGGCAAGAATAAACCTGGTGACCTCCATGATTCTTGTTCTTTCCGACAACAAAGCACTTGAATGTGACAAGCTCATAATCACAACTACAGAAGACGGAAGTAGGAAATTTCCAATAGCATGTGAAGGCAGCATAAATCTCTCTCTCTCTCTCTATAATAACCACATAAGTCTGCATATCAATGGCTAAACCTCCATTAATAGCTCTAAAATGATTTGCATTAAAGGCACAGTATGTAAGTTTCGCAGCTAGATGTCGCTTATTCAAAACAATAACAAAGGCGTAGCTTGATGGCGCTGTGAATGAGCGTGAAATCATGGAAGTTGTTGTCTTCACCTCCACAGCCGATGGAAAGCAATCCGACGGGACTCATGTTCATGTTGAGCTAATGTATTAAAGTTTTATTAATGTTACTGTGGTATGAAGCAAGGCGGGGCGAGAGCAGAATGAGGCCGGTGGAGCGGATATTAATGAGAGACACCTGCGCGCGACCTGCTCGAGTCCCATAGAGGAGCTCTGGAAGGATATAAGAAGGAATGACTACAGTGGAGGGCGAGAAAGGACCAGTGCTGGGACATTTCCTCGTTGCTGTTTTTATTATGCTTACAGTGCATCCGGAAAGTATTCACAGTGCTTCACTTTTTCCACATTTTGTTATGTTACAGCCTTATTCCAAAAAGGATTAAATTCATTATTGTCCTCAAAATTCTACAAACAATACCCCATAATGACAATGTGAAAGACGTTTGTTTTGAAATCTTTGCAAATTTATTTAAAAAAAAAAAAAAAAAATTCACATGTACATAAGTATTCACAGCCTTTGCCATGACACTCAAAATTGAGCTCAGGTGCATCCTGTTTCCACTGATCATCCTTGAGATGTTTCTTCAACTTGATTGGAGTCCACCTGTGATAAATTCAGTTGATTGGACATGATTTGGAAAGGCACACACCTGTCTATATAAGGTCCCACAGTTAACAGTGCATGTCAGAGCACAAACGAAGCCATGAAGTCCAAGGAATTGTCTGTAGACCTCATAGACAGGATTGTATCGAGGCACAGATCTGGGGAAGGTTACAGAAAAATTCCTGCAGCATTGAAGGTCCCAAAAAGCACAGTGGCCTCCATCATCTGTAAATGGAAGTTTGGAACCACCAGGACTCTTCCTAGAGCTGGCCGCCCGGCCAAACTGAGCGATCGGGGAGAAGGGACTTAGTCAGGGAGGTGACCAAGAACCAGATGGTCACTCGGACAGAGCTCCAGCGTTTCTCTGTGGAGAGAGGAGAACCTTCCAGAAGAACAACCATCTCTGCAGCACTCCACCAATCAGGCCTGTATGGTAGAGTGGCCAGACGGAAGCCACTCCTCAGTAAAAGGCCGTCTGGAGTTTGCCAAAAGGCACCTGAAGGACTCTCAGACCATGAGAAACAAAATTCTCTGGTCTGATGAAACAAAGATTGAACTCTTTGGCCTGAATGGCAAGCATCATGTCTAGAGGAAACCAGGCACCGCTCATCACCTGGCCAATACCATCCCTACAGTGAAGCATGATGGTGGCAGCATCATGCTGTGGGGATGTTTTTTAGCGGCAGGAACTGGGAGATTAGTCAGGATCGAGGGAAAGATGAATGCAGCAATGTACAGAGACATCCTTGATGAAAACCCGCTCCAGAGCGCTCTAGACCTTAGACTGGGCCGAAGGTTCATCTTCCAACAGGACAACGACCCTAAGCAAACAGCCAAGATAACAAAGGAGTGGCTACGGGACACCTCTGTGAATGTCCTTGAGTGGACCAGCCAGAGCCCGGACTTGAACCCGATTGAACATCTCTGGAGAGATCTGAAAATGGCTGTGCACCGACGCTCCCCATCCAACCTGATGGAGCTTGAGAGGTCCTGCAAAGAAGAATGGGAGAAACTGCCCAAAAATAGGTGTGCCAAGCTTGTAGCATCATACTCAAAAAGACTTGAGGCTGTAATTGGTGCCACAGGTGCTTCAACAAAGTATTGAGCAAAGGCTGTGAATACTTATGTACATGTGATTTTTTTTCGTTTTTTATTTTTAATAAATTTGCAAAGATTTCAAACAAACTTCTTTCACGTCATTATGGGGTATTGTTTGTAGAATTTTGAGGAAAACAATTATTTTAATCCATTTTGGAATAAGGCTGTAACATAACAAAATGTGGAAAAAGTGAAGCACTGTGAATACTTTCCGGATGCACTGTATATGCTTTATTATGCTTATATGCTTATAGTTGGCCGCTGCCGCTTCTTTCGTTATGCTGTTTATGTCTATTACAATTAAAGTTACGTTTAACCGCCTCCTTCTTCCCTGAACCTTGTTACAGTTATGTTTAATCACTTAAATTCACATTATTTTATCTCATTCTAATGAAATAGCCACAAGTGCTGAATTACTACTCACTTTATTTGACGAATTAAAATTGTGGTCAAATGTGGACAAATTACTTGGTCAAAACAATCATACTAAAATACATTAGAGTGTGTTAAAAGTTGTTATAACGTTACTCTGTGCGTTAGCTCGGTGGCTGTAGGAGTGGGCGATCTGACGATTTTATATTGTGATCGATCTTGAAGACGTCCACGATCGACTTTTCAAGCGAATCGTAGAGAACGTGATCTTTTATGTCCTCGTAATAATGTTAAATCACAGCAATGACTGCCTACCAGATGGCGGTGCTGACTGGCCAAATTATATCATGTCTTTCATGCGTGGTGACGCATTTGAAAAACAATACAACAGCAGTAGGGCTGTGCGACAAATCAAATTTTAGTTTCGGTTTCGATTTTGGCTTTTTATGAAACTTGATCGAACTTTTATGAAAACGTGATAATCAAGATAAAATTATCATTGGGCTGCATGCCGTTCCTTTCATTTAAAGCGTGTGCTTTCGCCCCTCCTTAAAAACCTAAACTTAACGCCCAAATCAGTCAAATCATGTAACGTGACTCGTAAATTGCAGTCAACTGCAGGACATGCTTTATTTTAAAAAGAGTTATTAAAAGTGCATTAAACTGTGAAAGAGACTGATCCAAGGCAGACAGACCCACAGTTGTGACTTCACAGACAGGTGGAGAGTTTTGGAAGCCATGTGAAGGTAGAATGAGTCAGGACCACTCGAGGGAGAGCTAGTGAAAACAAGGAGTGGAGCTGTGAACTACCCAGCACAACTGCAAGCACGTCACAGCCCCTGAGGAGAGCAGACGGGAGGGCCTCATTACCTGAGCAAGCTAGAGAGTGTAACAGATAAATGTGAGACAACAAGAAGCAGATCTTTGAGTGGATGGATGGTGTACAGAGACTCGTTTATATCCGTGGAAATAATCCAGAACCTGATGAGAACTGGCACGTCCATCTATATTCATACAGCACATTCACTTAATGGACCACATTTATCATCCTGCGGTAGCATGCTGCAGGTCCTAATTAGACATTTACTGTACATGCGTACACATGAGATGTGTTTTTGGGTAAGAGCAGGAAATAGCATGGTCTGTCACATAGAAGGGAAGCAGAGACCGACTGCTGCTCAACTTCACTCATTAAAGTCTTCCGTTTTCTGGTCTTCATTTCTCTGTCACACCTGAATTCCAGCCCAATTTCTCTGAACTCTCATTTCATTAACCTAAATGGACATACAGAGAAAAATCAGGACAGCGCTCATCTGCCAGGAGCCTATTCTTTCTTCTCTGTGGTGATGTCTTTGCCTTGGAGACAGTGGAGCAAAGAGTTTACATTTAGGTCTCAAAAAAGATGGGTCTCAGACAAAATCTTCATTTCAATTTATGACAGATTCTGGATTCTGGGTCAGGATTTTTTAAAGAAATTAATACTTTTATTTAGGAATGCTCCAATCAATAATCATGTTCAATGACTCGATCGGGAGTCTCTAAAATAGGACAATCTCACCAACCGATCGCAAATTGATGACATCAGACACCAGTGTGGAGTTATTACGTGGTCTCAAGAAGCAATGCATTTTTAAGCCTTGCGATTTAAGAACAAGTGATTTGAAACTGCTCACGCACAGTAAGAAGCGAAACAGTGCTCATTCAATATGTGCACACACTGTCTGAGAGACGGGTTCTGAGGGCAGTCAGCGTACACAACTGGAATGCACGCACATAAGCTGCTGCTCATACAGCGTGCAAGTACTGGGCTTGAACGGTCAAATACAGACACTTGTGTGTCAAAATGCCCATCTATGTGAGTATCTTCATAAACACAGTCGTTGGTGAATGTAAACAGTGCATTCGGTGTTAAAGTGAAAGCAGGCTAATAAAGTTGCTGTCGTCCTTGCCTTTCACAACCCTCTACAATGTGAGTAAATCACTCGCATATGCGAGTAAATCTTCACTCTGGGCGGCTAAATAATGTCTATCATTAGCCTTTGGCTAATAAATTCTTAGATTTTACTCGCCAGTGGGTGTGTAAGAAGCTAAGCATAAGTTTAGCATAGATGTATTTTCACTGAACGCTTGAGAGTTTCGCTCTCCGTCAAGCGATCTGTACACTGTGTTATTAGCTCAGTAAATGCGCAGTATTTGACGTACCATAAACTCTAGTGTGAAGGCGCACGACTCGCTGTTGCTTTTATTCTTTGCTGTGGTTTCCTGTTCATTTGCAATTATTCAGCTTTAAAAAACAAGCAGAAGATAAGCCAGTTCGAGCAAATCACTTCGAGCGAACGCTGACAAGGTGATTAATATTCATTAACCCAGCAGCTCATCAATCCTTAGTGCGTTATATATAGTTATTAATAGAATTAGTAGTATTATGTTTTAATGATAATTACTATTATCTATTACTGTTAGCTATTTTATTACAGAAACACTGAATGACCAATAATATCTTAAGCACCACCACCAGTCCTAAAATTAAAAATATGCATTCATACATGGGTACCAACTTTTACAAACCCGATTCCAAAAAAGTTGGGACACTGTACAAATTGTGAATAAAAACAGAATGCAATGACGTGGAAGTTTCAAATTTCAATATTTTATTCAGAATACAACATAGATGACATATCAAATGTTTAAACTGAGAAAATGTATCATTTTAAGGGAAAAATAAGTTGATTTTAAATTTCATGGCATCAACACATCTCAAAAAAGTTGGGACAAGGCCATGTTTACCACTGTGTGGCATCCCCTCTTCTTTTTATAACAGTCTGGGGACTGAGGAGACAAGTTGCTCAAGTTTAGGAATAGGAATGTTGTCCCATTCTTGTCTAATACAGGCTTCTAGTTGCTCAACTGTCTTAGGTCTTGTTTGTCGCATCTTCCTCTTTATGATGCGCCAAATGTTTTCTATGGGTGAAAGATCTGGACTGCAGGCTGGCCATTTCAGTACCCGGATCCTTCTTCTACGCAGCCATGATGTTGTAATTGATGCAGTATGTGGTCTGGCATTGTCATGTTGGAAAATGCAAGGTCTTCCCTGAAAGAGACGACGTCTGGATGGGAGCATATGTTGTTCTAGAACTTGGATATACCTTTCAGCATTGATGGTGCCTTTCCAGATGTGTAAGCTGCCCACGCCACACGCACTCATGCAACCCCATACCATCAGAGATGCAGGCTTATGAACTGAGCGCTGATAACAACTTGGGTTGTCCTTGTCCTCTTTAGTCCGGATGAAATGGCGTCCCAGTTTTCCAAAAAGAACTTCAAATTTTGATTCGTCTGACCACAGAACAGTTTTCCAGTTTGCCACAGTCCATTTTAAATGAGCCTTGGCCCAGAGAAAACGCCTGTGCTTCTGGATCATGTTTAGATATGGCTTCTTTTTTGACCTATAGAGTTTTAGCCGGCAACAGCGAATGGCACGGTGGATTGTGTTCACCGACAATGTTTTCTGGAAGTATTCCTGAGCCCATGTTGTGATTTCCATTACAGTAGCATTCCTGTATGTGATGCACTGCCGTCTAAGGGCCCGAAGATCACGGGCATCCAGTATGGTTTTCCGGCCTTGACCCTTACACACAGAGATTGTTCAAGATTCTCTGAATCTTTGGATGATATTATGCACTGTAGATGATGATAACTTCAAATTCTTTGCAATTTTTCTCTGAGAAACTCCTTTCTGATATTGCTCCACTATTTTTCGCCACAGCATTGGGGGAATTGGTGATCCTCTGCCCATCTTGACTTCTGAGAGACACTGCCACTCTGAGAGGCTCTTTTTATACCCAATCATGTTGCCAATTGACCTAATAAGTTGCAAATTGGTCCTCCAGCTGTTCCTTATATGTACATTTAACTTTTCCGGCCTCTTATTGCTACCTGTCCCAACTTTTTTGGAATGTGTAGCTCTCATGAAATCCAAAATGAGCCAATATTTGGCATGACATTTCAAAATGTCTCACTTTCAACATTTGATATGTTATCTATATTCTATTGTGAATAAAATATAAGTTTATGAGATTTGTAAATTATTGCATTCCTTTTTTATTCACAATTTGTACAGTGTCCCAACTTTTTTGGAATCGGGTTTGTAGTTCTAATTACTAAAGTTCTATCATTACATAGTGCTTGATTATCATAATATCATAATATGATGCTTGATTGACTGATGTTAAGTGTACGTTCAGATATTTAAAAAGCTGTGTCATTTTACAAAGATAAGGTGATTTGGTGGAATCATATATACACTATATTGCCAAAAGGTTTGGGACGCCAGCCTTTACATCCCATTCTTAATCCATAAGGTTTAATATGGAGTTGGCCCACCTTTTGTAGCTATAACAGCTTCAACTTTCTGGGAAGGCATTCCACAAGGTTTAGGAGTGTGTTTATGGGAATTTTTGACCATTCTTCTAGAAGCGCATTTGTGAGGTTAGGCACTGATGTGATTGAAACACCTGAATTCAATGATTTGGAGGGGTGTCCCAATACTTTTGGCAATGTAGTGTATATACTGTATATATAATATTATATCAGTCTGGTGAGTAAACAAAAAAAAATTACTAGCCAATGGCGATTCTATTGCCAAGGTGTGCGTAGAGGGTTGCATTCATGTCTCTCATTGGTCTTAACTAAATGACTTTTGTGAAGATTATGAACAGTTTTTTGTACATTTGATTAATTTATGTAATTTATGTTGTATTTCTATTTCTAGTGCTTGATGTTTAACGCTATTCAGTACAGCCGCATATGTTTTGGATGAAAAGAGGAACATCTTCCCAAAATGCAGAAAAGCTCAAACTTATAAAAGAGAATCCTGTCTTACCTACTTAAAAAGGACGAAGGAAGGAAGAACAAAAATACTCAGCACTTGCTGAATAATATTCTTGATAATTTTTGCGTCAGAGTACTCATTTTGTTCAGTTAGGAGTTGCAGTGTTAGGAGTTGCAGCGCAGAGTTCTATTTGTTTTTGTCCTCAGTCACTTATTGGACAATGTTTAATAACACCTTATGGGTTGTAATTATGTTCAGTTTGACATTAAGTCTTGTAGGCACTTTAATAAGCCAGAGTATCCTTATATGGATAGTATTTTGCATAAGCCCTGTTTTTAAAGGCCTATTAAAATGTTAATTTTAAAATTAATATTTGTTGTGTTTATTTATTTGATTCTCAATTAAAACAACAATCTATAGCATTACTGTAAATAATGTCTGTGGTATCTCTTATCTGAAAAAAAAAAATGACATTCAACAGAGAGCTTAATTATTACTTATATAAAGCTTGAATGATCGGGATCGGGATTGGTATCAGCCGATCATGAGGGGAAAAAATATCGGTAATCGGTATCAGCTGCAAAAATCCTGAATGGAGCATCCCTACATTTATTCAGCAAAGATGCATAGAATTGATCAATATTGACAATAAAGACTTTTACATTGTTACTAAAGATTTCTATTTCATATAAATTTCTGTTCTTTTGAACTTTATATTCATAAAAGAATTCTGAAAAAAAATGTATCGCAGTTTCCAAAATATGAAATGTTTCTTGAGCACCAAATCAGCATATTAAAATTATTTCTGGAGGATCATCAATTTCACAGAATTACACGACATAACATTATTTCACATTATTACTGGTTTTACTATATTTTTGATGGAATAAATGCAGCCTTGGTAAGCATAAGAGACTTTTAAAAGTATGTATTTTCACTGAGAAGAAAAAGACTTGCTTGATTTTCTTGTTTAAGGTTGGGACAAAAATCCAAGATTACAGATGAGTTGACAAAAAAAAGTAAAAACTTGAGCATACCTCAATCATTCAATATCGAAAAGTATCAATAAATGATAAATAAGCAAGGCAGCTAATTAGGTTTTGGTCCAGAGCTAACATGCTGGTCTTTTCAGGGTTTGATTTATTTACTTTTTTTAACAGTTACCACAAAAAAAAATCCAAAAAAGGAAAGGTCTAAAACACTGAATGGCAGACTGACGATACTGAAATGCCATCAATGGTCCCTGCTGAAAGAGATGGGCCTGTGGGACCCTCTTGGGAGGGTGAATCTGATAGGCTTGGCTGCTTATTGCTTTGACAGAATTGATCACGTCACAAAAAGACCCATCAGAGCTCTCTGTCAGAGCGCTGGCACCATCAGACAAGTAATCAGAGAAGTTGGAGCACTGTCTTACAGACTGACAACAGACAATCCCAATTGAACCAAAGTCTGTCTCTGTAAGGGAATAAGATGAAGGCTGAGAGGACAATAGCAGATACTGAGAAACTTTCTTTTACATCTAACTTTTATAATGATGTTGTATCTAAATGATAATGGTATTCATATATTTGTTTGTTTTATTATCTACAAATTAAGCTGGAAAGGCAGGTGGGCTCATTTGTTGTACATTTTTGTCAGATGAAGTACCAATTAACTATGATATCGTTTGATTGCAATTAATGTAAATAACAGCCTTGGTGAATAAAAAAAATCTGTGGTTTTCACAAAAATTACTTGCCCAACAAAGACTATTAATTTATACTTTAGGGGGTAATGTAACCAAGCAACACCGATAATTTTTTTCTCTACATACTGTACAGCCAATTATGTCAAATTTTTTGAAAACATTGTTGCTAGAAGATGAAATGTGCTTTCAACTTCACATTTATCATTCAATTAATTCATTATGTGATCAAAAAGAGAAAAATAAAGGTTACAGCAGACAGGCAAAATTATTAGATTGGAAAAAAACTTCTTACAGTATCACGTTTCCCTGCAAATTAGTATAAATTTCACAAAAATAGCTTCAGTGTCTTAATTATGGCACACCAGAGCATTAAGCTGATAGCTCGGGAAAGCTACAGCTAAACCACAGTTTAAACAAATTGTGAATCTGGGGGGAACGGTGGCTACGGGCAAAGAGTAAGATCAGATTAAAAATGAGACCATCATGGCATTAAACACATTTCTCAAGGTTTTCAGCAACACAGAATAAATTTAGCATTGAAACATGATTTAATCTAATGTGTCTTCTGAGATGTCAGACCCAGCCTCCCCAAAGGTTAAAGACTGCATTATGAATTAAAATGTGTAATATGTGGGTTGTGGTGCGTTTCAGCTGAGCTCGACTTTTAATAAAGTTATGAACTGAGTTTTGCAATAAGCCAGTGAGATATACATTTCCACTGAGTTGCTTTTGTACCACATCGTAGATCTAGTTTAAAACAAGTTTTTTGAAAACGAGTTTTCTACAGACACTAATAATGATGCAGGATTTGTAAACAATGTGGAATAAGCCTGCTTGGGAAAGAGCTGTGAAGCAACACTAATGATTAAATCTTTCAAGCTCCACTCTAAAACCAGATCGATGAAAAAATGCTTGCAATATGCTCTGAATTCACCCTGAACATGACATGTATTCATTTCCAGTGGCTAATATACTAGTTACCAAAAATAGTTCTGCTGCCATGTTCTTGCATGGTTAGATATCAGGGACAATGTGATGATGTAAATAAATAAATAAATAAAACTTTTTACAAAAAAATCCCTGAATTATTTAACATATTGCGCTAACTCACGGAATCTGACAACATTGACTACATTTGCATGTGTACAAATAATGTGATTATTTACAATAGGCTAATCAGAGTAAAGACTTAATCGCAGTAAGATGATTACATGAAACGAGCAAACCTTTTAGTCCCGTTTACATGCAATTTTCTTCATTCTGATTATTCGCTAAGAATTGTGGTTATTTTTTCCGCCATTATTCACACACCCCAATGCACTGCACAAATGATGAACTCACAAACAGTAGGTGTGTTACTGGCCACTGTTTTAATCTTCTTACATCAGATGCAAAACACATTTCTATGGCCGTATTGGAATTTTTTCGGTCATGTGCCTACAAATGTCTTCATTTCAATGTTTATAACCATCAATATACTGCATTATATTCATGTCACGCAACGTTGTCAACATAACCTCAGTTTCTTTAGCACCCCAAGAATATGCACATAACAGCGTCATTTGTATATGTCACAAGCCCATGTGCACTTTGGCCAGAGTGGAATTGATGCAAAGTGTTTACATGTCTGTTTATTGTGATTAAAATTAGTATACGCCACATATTTTACTATGATTGGTTACTACGATTATGAGCTTAATTGCATCTATTTGATCGAGTTAACATGAGGTAAAGTTTAATTGCAATATTGCCTAAATCTCATTATAATCGCATTATGAGGGTGCATGTAAACGTATGTCACCACACATTTTTAGGTAGGTCCAGTGAATGGCACATGTTCTACAGTAAACAAATGCTAATAAACAGAAGATCGGCTCTTTTAACTCAAGGCAGGAATTCCATTAGTACAGCCACCGTATTTAGCGTTCTGATTTCCGCATGGTCCTTTGTATTGTTTTTGCTAGTTCATACCTGAATGCTAGGCTAGAAAAAATATCACGTTGAGGGCTTGCAAGATATTTCTGTGGTGAGAGTATCGCTGACAAATGTAGTTTATTCTAGATCTTTTTTTCACTTCCATGTTCACAAAAGGGCAGCTTTGACCTGTATGCGTGAGCCATGTCAGATTCCAAACATGTTTTTTCTACTAAGGCATCTGTCCAGTCAGTGCTTAAGGGCAGTCGGTGATTGAGTCCACATACCACAACAATATCCTCCTGTGTGTCTCCATGGACACAGGAACATTACCACAGAAGGGGCATAGATCACATCAGCCAAGACAAATGCACCTCGGAAAATTGCAGGACGAAAACAAAATCCTATTCCTTCAATGACGCTGTTGATCAAAATGAAAGTGTAAAAAAATTTGAGTGCAGTTTTTAAAATTAGAGTGAATTGGGGCGGGGGATGGGAAAGAAATTGACAATGGAGTAGATTCCATTCTGTGTATTACATTCAAATACACAGTCCATTTAACTCAATCAGTCATACTTAAACCCCCACCTGAAATATGGCACTTAAAAAACGTAAAGAATGGGGGGGGGGCTTTTATATTTCTCAGGGGTTCCCCTCGGTTGAAATCACAGTCTGGTGGTTCCCCCTCAGTTGAAATTTTGGTTTTAAATCGAGTTAACCTGCCTGTTAAACTCCATCTCATATTATGCTAATAGCCCTAAAAACCTGAAAATCCATCCATGGATGTATAATGACCATCATTTCCTCTGCCTTTGGTAAAAAGTGGCCACTTTGAAAATAATATGTTTTCTGATCACTGGCTTCCTAATGAAATGCAATTAGCAGCATCAAGTCGTGTGCAAAGTGTATGCTGGGACTAATTAAAACTAGGGTGGTACTGTGATTATCATGCTCTGTGATATGCTTTGCCTAATGGTTAGTACTACACTGAACAAAATTATAAACGCAACACTTTTGTTTCTCAAAGATCTAAGACTTTTTCTATGTACACAAAAGGCCTATTTCTCTCAAATATTGTTCACAAATCTGTGTTAGTGAGCACTTCTCCTTTGCCGAGATAATCCATCCACCTCACAGGTGTGGCATATCAAGATGCTGATTAGACAGCATGATTATTGCACAGGTGTGCCTTAGGCTGGCAACAATAAAAGGCCACTCTAAAATGTGCAGTTTTACTGTATTAGGGGGGTCCGGGGGGGGGTCCGAAAACCGGTCAGTATCTGGTGTGACCACCTTTTGCCTCATGCAGTGCAACACATCTCCTTCACATAGAATTGATCAGGTTGTTGATTGTGGCCTGTGGAATGTTGGTCCACTCCTTTTCAATGGCTGTGCGAAGTTGCTGGATATTGGCAGGAACTGGAACACGCTGTCGTATACGCCGATCCAGAGCATCCCAAACATGCTCAATGGGTGACGTCCGGTGAGTATGCTGGCCATGCAAGAACTGGGATGTTTTCAGCTTCCAGGAATTGTTTACAGATCCTTGCAACATGGGGCCGTGCATTATCATGCTGCAACATAAGGTGATGGTCATGGCACAACAATGGGCCTCAGGATCTCGTCACGGTATCTCTGTGCATTCAAAATGCCATCAATAAAATGCACTTGTGTTCGTTGTCCATAAACAGTAAAAACCAGGATTCATCCGTGAAGAGAACACCTCTCCAAAGTGCCAGACGCCATCGAATGTGAGCATTTGCCCACTCACGTTACGACGACGAACTGCAGTCAGGTCGAGACCCCAATGAGGACGACGAGCATGCAGATGAGCTTCCCTGAGACGGTTTCTGACAGTTTGTGCAGAAATTCTTTGGTTATGCAAACCGATTGTTGCAGCAGCTGACCGGGTTGCTGGTCTCAGACGATCTTGGAGGTGAAGATGCTGGATGTGGAGGTCCTGGGATGGTGTGGTTACAAGTGGTCTGCGGTTGTGAGGCCGATTGGATGTACTGCCAAATTCTCTGAAACGCCTTTGGAGATGGCTTATGGTAGAGAAATGAACATTCAATTCACGGGTAACAGCTCTGGTGGACATTCCTGCAGTCAGCATGCCAATTGCACGCTCCCTCAAAACTTGCGACATCTGTGGCACTGTGCTGTGTGATAAAACTGCACATTTTAGAGTGGCCTTTTATTGTGTCTAATCAGCATCTTGATATGCCACACCTGTGAGGTGGATGGATTATCTCGGCAAAGGAGAAGTGCTCACTAACACAGATTTAGACAGATTTGTGAACAATATTTGATAGAAATAGGCCCTTTGTGTACATAGAAAAAGTCTTAGATCTTTGAGTTCAGCTCATGAAAAATGGGGGCAAAAACAAGTGTTGCGTTTATAATTTTGTTCAGTGTAGATTGGATGAAGCTAGTTAAAACCAGCGTCCAAAACCCAACATCTTTTCAAGAGGTTTACTGCAGTATTACCTTTGTTAAAGTTTCTTTGTTGCCATGACAAACTAGTTTAAAAATACTTAGGTGAAAATCATTATGGCCCCAGAATCCTTAAAGAGATTGTTCACTCAAAAATAAAAATTCTGCAATCATTTACCCTCATGTCGTTCCAAATCTGACTTATTTTTCTTCTGTGGAACACAAAATAATGTTTTGTAAACAAAACTGTTTTTGTTCATACGATGAAACAAGTTCAATTTCCACAGAACAAAGAAAGAAATTCAGGTTTGGAATTACATGAAGGTGAGAAAATGATTACAATTTTTATTTTTGTTAACTATTCCAATTAAGGATTCTGGGGCCATGATGAGTGGGATAGAGAAAAGGATAATCTCCACAGTGCTATATGGGCTCTATATGGACAGCCCTTTGGACTGACCCATAATGTATTCATGTTCATTTGTTCAATTATATATAAACCTAGGGTTACTGTTGCCTAAAGGTTTAAAGCTAAGAAATGGACATATTCCACAGTTTGTTTTGAGATCTATAGGGCTGTCTGTGAGACAAAAAAGATAGTCAATTAATCTTTTAACGAATATCAGTGGATTGTGAGTGTGTTTAAAATGAGTATTAAAGCGATAGTTCACTCAAAAATGACAATTCTATCATTTAAATCTCCTTCAAGTCATGCAAAATCTGCATGAATTTCTTCTGTGGAACATTAAAGAATATATTTTGAAATGTGAAAATCAACTATTCCTTTAAATAATAATATTCTCTAGTCTTAACAGGTCCTGACAAAGTCTGTATTTTTAGCAATTATCTCAAAATAAATATTATCTGTACATCTTTAATTGTGGTTTCAGAGCCCATGAGGGAAACTTGCACTTGCCAAGGGTCACATGCGGCCCTGTACTTACTGTAAAGAACAGAAGGACTCAAATCATGTGTATCAGCAGAGTCAGAGTCTTATGAAGCTTCTCATTCGTCTGTCTGATAATATTGCAGCTGACTGGGCTGAAATCTATCCAGATTTACTTTCCTTTAGAAGAGTTGGCAGACTATAGCACTATAACACATGTGCAGAGGCTAAATCTTTCCCGTCAAAATTAACCAACAGAAATATGAGAGCTGATACGCACATTTGAAGTGTACCAAAGATGTGATTTAAACCTTACTTTAATAGACGAATAGCATAAATGTAACCTAAAAACATATAGAAATAAATATGTTTGAAATTTAATTGATGTAGCTGAGTATTGTTAATTGCAAATCCAAATTATATTTACAATTTAAATTACTTTTTGTTGTTATAAGCTAAATCATGACTTCAACAAACAAAACTGGGGCACATGAAATTCCAACAAAACACCCTTATAAACGACGGTGTCTACGACTATGTCATAACAATGATTAATCGCAAGTTTGTGATGAAACAAGAGAAAATATCTGAGCTAGTGTTGACCGAGGAACGAGTGTTAAATATTCTTGTCATTCCTCAGACAGGGACTCAGGGATCAGACAGAGGTATCGGGCCCTGAAAGGTCAGGCTCATTAAAAGTCCCTTTCTTGCATCTCAATGATTCAAGAAAAAGCCCAAGCTTTCATTAAACAGGCCTCTGGTACCCCTGTAAAGCTTCTTGCGGAGCCATTACCAGCCACCCCAAAGGCCTTCTGACCAGGCCGACAGATCCTGCTCCTGTCAGACGAGAGGCAAACACTTCACATTAAGTTCAGTTAATTACGGTTTTTCTCTTCATTCATTTTCAGCTGAGCCTTTTTTTTTTTTTGGTCAGGCTGATAGAGAAATTGTCTTGGAGTTTCTAGCTCCTCATTTCATCTCTACCACAGTGGATCTGTGTTTATCAGCTGCCCTCATGGGAATCCCCTAAGCGACTCCCTTTCACTATATCCCATCATTCCCACACCTCAGGAACACTCCACTCACACTTTGATGAGTAGCTCTCATGTTACGTGACTGGATTGCTGCGATGGTACAGTTCTGTCTTATGGGAACGAATCTGAGATACTGTGAAGTGAGCAGTGGGTAAAGGCAGTTATTATAAATTCATGACGGCTGATGCAGGGGTCAGCCATCTCTCGAGGCTTACAGTAAAAAAAAAAAAAAAAAATGTTGTAGTCATTACCGAACTGAAGGCAACAGCCTGGCATGAAACAAGCTTAGATCTGCCTTCGTTAACATCCCCCCAGTTATTTCCCAGCTCTCTGAAAAGTTCAGAGAGGGGAATTTTATTCTAATCTTTAATTGTACCCCCTTCTAAACTTTTCTGCGTTGTCGTTGAAAAATTATGATACATTATGCTGATGTATTCACCATCTGAAACCATTTTTGATGACTAAGTCATGAATCCAGTCATGAATCTTTCCACATAACCATGACAAAAATAAAAATAAATATTTTTAGAGACGGTAACTATGTAAGATTCAACACACAGGCACTCTGCATCTCTATAATCAGTGCAGTAAAACCTCAAGACAATTATAGTTTCAGAGGGCTGCAGGTCAATCATAGAAGTTAATTAATGAATTTTTAATTGAACACTGTTGATGGACTGCTTTTGTGAGAGATGGCAGGTAATCACATGTGACTGGCTAATTTAATCTGACAGATTTATTACACCGCTCACATCCACTTTTTTGTTTTATCATTCTCTCTGAGCTTGTCGTCTTGGGCTATATGTTCATTCCTGCCACAAATTCCAAGAAACAATTGTTAACATGGGAAATTGTATTAAAGGGGATCTGAGTTTCATGTGTCAATATTTCAAGCAGACTAAAGAGATAGCTGTCATATTTGTCTTTCAGTTTTCTTCTCTACATGCAGCCCTAAAATAATTTTTCCAAGCTGTCAGAGGAAATCATATTTCAGACAAATCATTATAGTGCATGCAAAGACAACTATAATTATAACAAAATAATTGAAACATTAAGTTCATGTTAAAATACAGATCAAATGATAACGCAAAATTATCCAAATAATGAATAGAGTGTGGGGTAAGCTGTGCCACTTTTTACTGTGTTCCTCTAGGTATGAAAAAAAACATGACATTGGTAAAAGTTTAAAGAAGGCAAAACTAATCCTCCTAATTATATTTCATGATATCTGCTATTAAATGCATACCATAGGTCCATAGAAATGAAACTTGCCACACATTATACGACATGTCAAGGGGTAAGCTGAATGCTTGCAAATATAAATAAATGTAAATAAAATACAAATGTCAACATTAACGTGTTAATGCATGCAGTTAATTCAAAACGCATTTAAATGTAATGCAGTTAAATTTAATGCAAATAAATTACTGAAGCACATGTAATTGCGTAACTAAAGCAATTCCTGTCACACAATCAAATGATTTTAGAAGTCGGGAGTTTATCTCACTGAGCATCTACAATGGCACCTGTAACCCTCATAGGCGGAAATTTCTATTCTAACTGTTTAACCTGATTTCGCTTCTCTGTTTGCGATCAGATCATTTTAAGCTGCTAAACTCAGTGAAAATTGTCAGTCCAATGATCCAGTAAGTGAATTCATTCAAACAATCAGTCCAAAACAATGCTAATGTAAAGAAAAACAGGCTGATTACATCCAACGTGATCTTATGAGAATACACGTGCATTTTTACGTAAAGCGTAGTTCTTACAATTTTGACGTATTGACAGCACTATAACGTAAAATATTTATGTATTGACAGCACTAAAACGTAAATTATTTACGTATGAACAACTTTATCGACATACAAATTTGTACGTATTCCTATTTCTGAATATTAAAATCGTGGAATTAACGTTTTGACTATATTGCATTTAATTGTCAAATCAATGACATGTTTTCAATTACATTTATTAAATGCAGTTTACCCATCCACTTAAAATGAAATAACATTTTGCGCTGTTTGTGACTTCTGTTGCAACATCGTTTCGGAGGATTACATAATGTTAAACAATACTATACTTTAAAACCTTAAAATGAATAACATTTTTGTAGTCATTTAACCATTTTGTAATATTTAGTTTGTTTGCCATGAGACACAAAAAGCAATTTTCTCCAATATAGCGACTGACAATAGAACCATAAAATACACCAAAACACAACATAAATTCACATAAGACATCAATTTTATTTGTTCGCTGTAATCCATACGTTTGCGAGGAACAGATCCAAATTCAGCCCTTTATCCAGCCATCTTCATCTCCATTCTCAGCAGCGACCGCAAACGTCAAATCCCGCACTCGTTATTCTAAATTAAAATTCAAAAGATGCGTTACGACATGTTTTATGGCAGTGATATCAAACGCTCATTGGCTCTCACCTGCTTCGTCTCAGATTGCAACATGCCTTGTTTCAGTCGATGTACATTTGAAACTGAGAAATACACGCCTTCACGTAGTGAAGCCGGATGAACATTTTCATTGATTAATAACTTAAATTCTGCTCTGTACCTCATACAAAACTATTATATAACGCCAGAGAGGACTGCGACTGCAACACATTGTCATTTTAACTACTTTTGGTACAGCTTTTGACATTTTCGCAATAAATAAATTATTGTGATTACACTTGTCTGTCTTTTATGTTTTTCTTCATAACTGTACGTAGTTTTAAGAAATGGTTATGGGTAGATTTAGAGGTAGGAGAAGGATTACTGGCTCAAAATATCTTTTGCTAATGCTATATTGTTACTAAAATTGTCATTTTCCTACACATCTCTGTCCATTATGTTTTATTCTTTTTATATTTATAAAATTATTGTTTAGGTTTGAGGTAGGGTTAAGGGATCTTACATTTATCTATAAAATGGTAAAAGGGAAGGTAACGCTTTAGATTACAGCCCGGAATGTACTGCCTAAGTAAAATGAATTTACAGCGTAACTTTCGGTAATTATAGTGTAACTATAAAGTATGTACGTGTAGGTATAAGGGAACAATATGTAATATTTGGGGAATAAAGGGGGAACTACCAGGAAAATTAACAAATGATTTATACTGTAAGTATTTTTTAATTAAGGGGTAATTATCCGTGTAGTTACAGGGTAAGTATGAATCTGCGGGCTGTAAATTAAAGTGGTGCTTGTTACCCTCGTTTCATGTAGTTACAGGGTAAGTACAATAAAAACACGTACACAATCTGATATCACTCGGAAACCTTTATTTGAAAAATAACTTTCAAAACAGATTTACAACACTTATTCGTTTCTCTTGCTTGGCTTCATCCTCCTCTTGTTCCTCTTCTTTTTCGTTCTTGCCACAGATGAATCTTAAGAAGGAATACTATGTCTCTAGCTATTCTGTATTATGTATTAAAAGAAAATACAGTACACCCAGAAATGCCCTCACCATTTCCTCGTCTTTTACCCTCATGCCATCCGAGATGTATACGACTTTCTTTCTTCAGATGAACACTGAAAAATAAATAATCTCTGCTAATGAAAACTCATTTGGGTTCCTAAAAGTTGAAGCATCAAACAGCACATACGGCAATAACTACAGTAATCCATACAATCTCAATGTCTTCTGAAGTGAAACGATAAGAAAAATACCAATATTTTAAATTTTTTGAACTGTAGACTATTGCTTCCGACCAGCAGTCATCTGTGTGTGCATGAGAGGGTTAAGTTCACGCTTGACGTAACTTGAAGCGTAACGTGAGCGCGCCGAGAAACTCAGGTCACGCGGATGTCGGATGCCGTCAGTTTTTATTTTATTTTATTGTTTTAATTAATGCTCACAATAGTATACAAACAATAACATATAATATATGATAATAGCAGTGAGAAACAAACAAGACAGGAAGACAGACACCAGAGAACGTAATAAAAGCTTGAAGCTTCACATTGCTCTTTACTCATGCACGTGCTGGTAACAGCTGGTTGGAAGCGAAAAGATTAGTCAATTATGAGAGCATTTCTGGGTGTACTTTTTCTTTTAATAAATATTAATACAGAATAGCAAAAGACATGGGATTCCTTCAGTGGAAATAATAAAAAAGAAGAAGAGGAACAAGTAGAGGAGAAGCCAAGCAAGAGAAACAGAAAAGGGACAAAACGTGCTTCTTTCTGTCAGGACACTAGTATTTGATGAAAAGTTTATTTTAAAAAAATTAACAAATGAATAAGAAGTGTCGTAAATCTGTTTTGAATTAAGTTGTTTTTCAAATAAATGTTTCCGAGTGATATCAGATTGTGTACATGTTTTTATTGTACTTACCCTGTAACTACATGAAACAAGAGGGTAACAACCACCACTTTAATTTACAGCCCGCAGATTCATACTTAGCCTGTAACTACATGAAACAAGAGGGTAACAAGCACCACTTTCCCTGTAACAACACAGATAATTACCCCTTAATTAAAAAATACTTACAGTATAAATAATTTGTTCATTTTCCTGGTAGTTACCCCTTTATTCCCCAAATATTACATATTGTTCCCTTATACCTACACATACATACTTTATAGTTACACTATAATTACTGAAAGTTACGTTGTAAATTCGTTTTACTTACGCAGTACTTTCCGGGCTGTAATCTAAAGCGTTACCAAAGGGAAATTATACAGATATCTTTATGAAATGAAAGATTCGTAAATATTTAACGTTTTGTTGCTGTAAAAACATAATAATGCTACGTTTAAATGTTGCTAATACGTCCATATTGTACGTTTCAGCATCTATCCAAACGTACAAAATAGTATGTTTTGTGTCTTTGAAAGTATTAACGTATTAACAATGAGACCAGGCTGTTACATCAGAGATCAGAGAAGAATAAAGACTCACATTGCGTTTTCAGTGAATTATTCATTCCAGTGTGTGTTTCGCTTTAAAACAAGAGATCGGTCATATTCTGTGATTGTTTCAGAAGAGCTCAAGCCCACACACATCACGCTGTGTGAAATATACAGACTGAATGGAACGTCAAAACATCTAACCGCTGGCCAGATGATAAGCAAACTACATTTCTCGGCTAAATAAAGCAAACCAGCGTCCCGCTAGTAAAGTTTTGATGAATGAGGATTGCAGTGACATACAGGAATCGTACGCGTGAGTCCGTTATATTGATGCAAAACCAAACCGTGCATGTGCACTATTAGAGCACGCACATGCTCTATTAAAAATATAAATGCTTTGTTTAAAAAAACATTAATGATACACAATCCCATTCTAATCCCATTCTAATCCCATCCCAAAGTCTAATCGTGATATTATTGAGTCATAACCCAGCCAGGAAAAGTTAAAAAGTTTTCAACAGGACCAATGAAATTGTATCTCTTGCATTTAGATGCAAAACTTACTATCACAATTATTTGAGCCATGGGTACAGCTTATTCCACATTACCTGGGAGATATACAGTTTAGACATAGGCGGAGGGTTAACCAACTCCAGGGTAAGGCTATAAGGAGATGTGCTTCCTCTAGAAAACAGATTTAAATAGAATGCCATGAAATAGTTTAAGGTTATGTGTTGCATAGCAACAACCTATACATCCCAGCACAAATGCTCCCGATGAATTGTTTATTACAGCGACTACGTTCACAAACCACTGGACAATAATTCGAACAGAAAAGCAAGCATACTGTATAGGTGATTTGGCATGGCAGCCAATTTGAATAATAAATAACTATTGCCTTACCTAATGCAGCAAAACAAAAGTATTATTCAAATTCTGAATGGATTATAAGAATGCTCCTTTTATATTCATTAAAAAGCTGTCATTCATCTAAATTTATTGCAATCTCTCAAAGTTCTAACTCCACAAGAGCGCTCCGTTTATATTTATTAAAAAGCTGTCACTCATCTCAATTTATCGTAACATCTCAAAGTTCTGACTCCACAACGAATCTCTTATTTAGCCTACATAATGTCTACATTTTGTTTGTTATAAGTTAAGTTATAACGAGGATTTGCGAGAGTGCAGAACTCAGTACTGGACAAAAAACTCTTTTTAAGCGGTGAGTGGATTCTAACTTAAACACTTCTGATTGGCCACTGCATTCAAGAAAACAACAGATATGTTTGTGATTGGCTACATTGCCCAACGCTGCAAAAACATGTTGTAAATAGAAACAACTGATGCTCTCAAGAGCATAACACCAAATCTCTTTTGCCAGTATGCTATTATTATGGAGAAAACTGATCTAGACCAGCAGTTTGTGCAGCTTTTCCCTCTAAAAGCAATCAGAAGCAGCAGCAGTCAGTGGTTTGAGTGAGAAAATTCTACGCTAGTCTTACATCCATGGCCAGAGGACGGCTAAGCCTTGCCCAGCTTTACACACTCTCTCCACCTATGAGTTTGGAAAACATGCTTCATTTAATAATTCAGCAAATCTTTGAACAAATAATGTTTATGGTTTTATACATTGCCAATTCCCCAACATGTATGATAATATTTTAGACCTCTGTATGTTTGTTTTGACAAAATTCCTTCCACCTACCATATACACTCACCTAAAGGATTATTAGGAACACCATACTAATACTGTGTTTGACCCCCTTTCGCCTTCAGAACTGCCTTAATTCTACGTGGCATTGATTCAACAAGGTGCTGAAAGCATTCTTTAGAAATGTTGGCCCATATTGATAGGATAGCATCTTGCAGTTGATGGAGATTTGTGGGATGCACATCCAGGGCACGAAGCTCCCGTTCCACCACATCCCAAAGATGCTCTATTGGGTTGAGATCTGGTGACTGTGGGGGCCATTTTAGTACAGTGAACTCATTGTCATGTTCAAGAAACCAATTTGAAATGATTCGAGCTTTGTGACATGGTGCATTATCCTGCTGGAAGTAGCCATCAGAGGATGGGTACATGGTGGTCATAAAGGGATGGACATGGTCAGAAACAATGCTCAGGTAGGCCGTGGCATTTAAACGATGCCCAATTGGCACTAAGGGGCCTAAAGTGTGCCAAGAAAACATCCCCCACACCATTACACCACCACCACCAGCCTGCACAGTGGTAACAAGGCATGATTGATCCATGTTCTCATTCTGTTTACGCCAAATTCTGACTCTACCATCTGAATGTCTCAACAGAAATCGAGACTCATCAGACCAGGCAACATTTTTCCAGTCTTCAACTGTCCAATTTTGGTGAGCTCGTGCAAATTGTAGCCTCTTTTTCCTATTTGTAGTGGAGATGAGTGGTACCCGGTGGGGTCTTCTGCTGTTGTAGCCCATCCGCCTCAAGGTTGTGCGTGTTGTGGCTTCACAAATGCTTTGCTGCATACCTCGGTTGTAACGAGTAGTTATTTCAGTCAAAGTTGCTCTTCTATCAGCTTGAATCAGTCGGCCCATTCTCCTCTGACCTCTAGCATCAACAAGGCATTTTCGCCCACAGGACTGCCGCATACTGGATGTTTTTCCCTTTTCACACCATTCTTTGTAAACTCTAGAAATGGTTGTGCGTGAAAATCCCAGTAACTGAGCAGATTGTGAAATACTCAGACCGGCCCGTCTGGCACCAACAACCATGCCACGCTCAAAATTGCTTAAATCACCTTTCTTTCCCATTCTGACATTCAGTTTAGAGTTCAGGAGATTGTCTTGACAGGACCACACCCCTAAATGCATTGAAGCAACTGCCATGTGATTGGTTGATTAGATAATTGCATTAATGAGAAATTGAACAGGTGTTCCTAATAATCCTTTAGGTGAGTGTATTTTACTCTGACATGCAAAAGAATGCTTTTAGTATTAAAAAAACGCTTATTACTTTTCTCATGCCATCTCTCGTTAACAAATATGTATCTATAAATATTTGGTATATAAATAAGTACATACACATTATATCTACATGTATCTACTCTTTTTTCAAGGATGGATATGGATTCTACCACTCATATAATTAAAACATTTCATTGTGCCATTACAGATGGAGAATATGTACTATAAAATGTGCATCAATACCCCAACGCCCACAACAGCTTCACAATGGATATTGTAAACATGTAGACAGTCTTATCACATGCCTGAAATGACAAGCTGGTCCATTTCAAATGCAACTGCATAATCTCTTTGAAATATTTGAATACCAGACAACCAAAACAACAGAAACCATGGATTACACCTAGTACAAACACAAGCAATGCTCCTTTGCAATGGCTTCTTGCCATTGCTGTTCTTTGTGTGCCTGAGCCACATTTTATATAAGCCATTTTACTGGGGATTAGAATGTAATCGGACTGTCCGTAATACACTGTGGTGTTAAGGAGAACATTGATTGTTTAGGTGAGTTGGAGAAATGGGAGAAAGGGAGAGAAAGTAAAACATATGGTCACTCGTCTAGTGAAATAAAGAGTGAGAAAAGGAAAAAGCCAATCTGTTAAGAGCTCAATGAAGTGAAGCTGCCCAAGTTCAGAAAGACTTAGATATGAACTTGGCAGCCATAGGGCCGTGAGATTTATAAACACAATTTGATGCTGATGGTACTTGGATGCAAACGTGAGTCAGACACTCAAGGCTGAGAAACAAACTTTATCACTGCCTCCCCTCTCCTGCGACTCTTTAAAAATGCATGCTCCACTCTAGCACAGTCTCATCATAAAATCTTCTGGAAAAAAATGTGGCAATGTGAGCGAAAAGCCAGATTTTCTAAGGCAGTGGGACCACACTAAAAAAGTGGGGGTGATTCATTTAGCAGCCTTTCTTTCCTTTTTTGGATAAACAAGAGCTGAGCTGGATGATGAGGAAGCCCTGAAGCCTGTGAGGCAAATTTAAACCCATATTGGACTTTTTCTTGCTCCAGGAGAGATTAGTATCTTCCAGGGCTTTGGAGGAGAACACAGCCTCTGGTTACAGTTTTTTTTTTTCCAAACAAGCGATTCACATGGGAGCTTCCACTAAAATTCACTCCACGTTTTCTGTGGTAAAAACACTGAGAAAAACTCACTGATCAGAAAGTTTGGTGTTGGGAGGAGACAGAGAGTCTGATTATCTTCTGTTGCTCAGGGGCTGGGAACTGGGGTCATGACTGATCTGCTTAAAACTGAATCAAAAGCCCAGGGAGAAAACACTTCTTCTGAAGTGAAAGATCCAGAAAGAGAAAAATCCAGGGCTCCAGCCTCTGGGATCCACTTGCTCCAGCCTGGCAGGTCTGTCAGGCACAGTCCCGCTGGAACTTGAATCAAAGTCATCTCCCCCTAACTGTGACATTCACAGCATTTCAATTGAGCCATCAGTCTGTCAGACACAATGCCTCCCCCTGCCTAGGGATTTAGGGGGTTTGCTTTGCCATGATCACTGTGTCATGCTTCTGTAAAAACACAGCATGAAGAAAGTATGTTTAATGCATTATGCCTCTGTATTCCCTGCGGAAAAGACCAGTATTGCGGGTCATAAATATAAGTTCTGGATGCTGCTTTGCTACTTCCACCAGCTAGACTAGCATGAAAATGCATGCTGGTCTTTTCAGCAAGTCTGTTTGAACAGCTTTTTATAAAAGTTCTGTTAAACGATTCATGATGCTTTTCTCTGTCATTATCACTGACTGTATCTATCGTCCTTTATCTCACCTTTCTCTTTCTGGCTTCTTTATTCAACCCTTCCTCTTTGCTTTCTCTAACTCTGGCAGACTGGGCTCCTGTAAAGAGGAGATAAAGTCCTCCAGCAGGCCAGGCCCAAAGCCTATGTCCCCATCTGACTTTCTGGACAAGCTGATGGGAAGAACCTCCGGCTATGATGCTCGCATCAGACCCAACTTCAAAGGTGTGACAGAACGTAAACAAACAAGTTTTTGTCAAGATATATGCAACAACCTAGTGTAAAACTGGTAGCAGCATGACAGTAGTGGCTCCTGGAAACTTCAATGAGGTGACAGTAGATAGAACCCAGTGACCTGACTGTTATTACAACAAATACACTAAAGACTGGGAATGCTCTTTGAAAAGTGTTCTTTTCTTATTATAACAATTAGTAAGGGTTCATTGATGAATGATGACTAACGGCATATATTATTTTCAGTTTTTGTTATGTGTTTGTTTATTTAGCTTTAATTTATTTTATTTTATTTATTTTATTTCAGTTAGTTGCAGAGGCAACATTTCTTATTTCATTTCTAATATTGTATGTTTAACGTCTTGGTTACGTATGTAACCTTAGTTCCCTGAATAGGGAACGAGACGCTGCGTCACCGCTGTGGGAATGCCTCTGCGTGATTGCGTCGTCGAGCACATATGTAACCAGTCCAGTAGAGTGACAGAACGTCATAGGCGGGTGACGTCATAGCCCCGGAAACTATAAAGCACCCGTGAACACAAACAGATACTAGCTTCTGAAAAAGCCTGAAGCGCTCACAGGCATGCAGGGAGTATGGTCGGGTGACCCCCTATTCAGGGAACTAAGGTTACATACGTAACTCGTTCTGCGTCACCGCTGTGGGAACGACAATACCCACGTCCCCATATGAGCCAGATGCCCATCCGTGTCATTGTCTACGGAACGAGCACCCGTGCCCCTGGAGTCGAGATGAGGTCAAGATCATAGAACCTCACAAACGTATGCGGCGAGGACCACCCCGCCGCATCACAAACCTCTTGCAGGGATGCCCCTGATAACAAAGCTTTAGAAGCAGCCATACTCCTGGTAGAGTGGGCCCGTACAGCCAAAGGTGAAGGCTGACCGGCCGCCTCATAAGCAAGTGAGATGGCTTCGACCACCCACTTGCTCATTCTCTGCTTGGATGCTGGATGCTGTGCAAAACACACAAACAACTGTTCAGTTTTCCTCCACAGGGCAGCTCTGTGGACATAAGCATCTAAAGCCCGAACCGGGCAAAGCAGATTAAGTGTTTCCTGGTCTGATGTCCGAAAGGGAGGAGGACAAAAGGCCTGAAGTATAACTGGTCTTACAGTATTAGTAGGAACCTTAGGAATATAGCCCGGCCTAGGGTGTAGGAAGGCCTTAACCATACCGGACGCGAATTCCAAGCACGAGGGTGCCACTGACAAAGCTTGAATGTCTCCAATCCTTTTAAGAGACAAAATAGCAAGTAGAAAGATAGCTTTCAGAGTGAGAAACTTCTCAGGAACTTCTTCAATTGGCTCGAACGGAGCCATAGAAAGGCCCTGAAGTAAAATCGCCAAGTCCCAAGCTAGCACCCTGGTGCGAACCACAGGTCTAAGTCTCAAAGTGCCATGAAGGAAACGAGTAATTAACGGGTGTCGCCCCAAAGATACACCACCCAAAGGAGCGTGGTAAGCTGCTAAGGCCGCCACATACACCTTTATTGTGGAGGGAGCTAACCCTGTGGAGAATCTCTCCTGCAGGAAGTCCAGCACTGCACCCACTGGGCAGTTAACTGGTTCCCACTGGTGATCGCCACACCATGAAGTGAAAAGTTTCCACTTCAAGGCATAAAGTTTCCTCGTGGAGGGAGCTCTAGACTGTAGAATGGTCTCCACAACCTCGGTTGAGAGACCTGAAGAGGCCAAGCCCACAGTCTCCACAGCTCTGGGCGAGGGTGAAGAATTGTTCCCCTCGCCTGAGAGAGTAGGTCCCTCCTGATCAGAATCTCCATAGACACTATGTCCGAGAACCATACTCGGGCCGGCCAGAACGGGGCTACTAGCAACAGATGGGCCCCGTCCCGACGCACTCTCTCTAGAACTCCCGGAAGCAGAGCAATCGGGGGAAATGCGTACAGAAGCAGTCTCGGCCGCTCCTGTACCATGGCATCCAGTCCTAAGGGAGCTGGAGGCGTTAGGGAGAACCACAGATGACAGTGAGCCGTCTCTGATGACGTCTCTGATGACGTCTCTTGTGCCCTGCCGAAGTTCTCCCACAGGAGCTCCACCACCTCGGTGTGGAGTCTCCATTCCCCGGGCCTCGGCCCCTGCCTCGACAGGATGTCTGCTTCCATATTTAGCCCGCATGGTAATCGAATTCCAACTCACACCCAGATACGTAGTTCTCTGTGTTGGAGAAAGAACGCTTTTCTTGGAGTTTAGTCTCAGCCCCAGCTTTCTCATGTGTGCGAGAACAACATCTCGATGTTGAACCGCCATCTGCGCTGACTGCGCTAAAATCAACCAGTTGTCGATGTAATTGAGAATTCGGAATCCCCTGCATACGAACCAGATCTGCGTCTACACATTTCGTGAAGGTACGGGGTGACAACGCTAGACCGAATGGAAGAACCCGATATTGGTACGCTTCTCCCCCGAAAGCGAACCACAGGAACTTCCTGTGCTGTGGAAGGATGGATACATGGAAGTATGCGTCTTTCAGATCTATCTTGAAAAACCAGTCCTCGGACCTGATCTGTGACACGATCTGTTTGAGTGTAAGCATCTTGAAACAGAGTTTCACCCCCCATCCTTCTTTGGCACAATGAAATACCGGCTGTAAAACCCTGACTCCCTGCTGGCGGGAGGAACCCTCTCTATAGCCTCCTTTGGCAGAAAAATCTGTACTTCTTGAGTCATAACCAGAGCCTGCTCGGGGCCCACCACTGTGGGCAGAACCCCGTTGAAACTGGGTGGACGACACCTGAACTGAATGGCGTACCCCTTTTTTTTATAATATGCAGGACCCAACGAGATATATTTGGAAGATTCTCCCACTCTGCCAGAAAATCTACTAAGGGTACCAGCCTCTCGAGGCTGGCCTCTGATGTACTCTGCACAGCGAGCGCAGCGCCCTGAAGCGGCGAACCGGCAGGGAACAACTGGCCTGACTGCACTGTGACCCTCCTAGGAGGGCGCGAACCATCCTCGGATGACTCGCGAGGGCTCTCCACGCCTGGTTACATACGTGCTTCACGACGCAATCACGCAGAGGCGTTCCCACAGCGGTGACGCAGCGCGAGTTCCCTTGAAAGGGAAGTTAAATTAAGTTTAAGTTAATTTTAAGTTTCAATCTTACCTCACACAAACCTATCATATGTTTTCAGAAGACATAGTGCACAAGTCACATGGACCATGCCTTTTATGTTGCTTTTATGGTGTTATTTTGTCATTTTTGGAGGCTTGATAACCATATCCTTTCAGTATATCGAGAAATGTTTTTTTGAAGTGATTTTTTTTTTGTGAGAACTATTTCTTGGTGAATTATACATTTAAGTTCCAGTAGTCCCACAATCTATTTTTCATTCACTCTCTAAACATTGAGAAAAGTATGTGTAAGTCTAAACAAAAGACACTTTTCTCCTCTATTTCAACAGGACCACCAGTAAATGTCACCTGTAATATTTTCATCAACAGCTTTGGATCCATTACTGAGACAACTATGGTATGTAACAACACTGGTTCATTTTAGTTTAAAATCAAAGATTCAGCATTGAGCGTGTCTTGTCTAAAATGCAAAGTGGAATTCCTTCTCTTTCTCTTCACTCTTTTGGGCAGCATGCTCTGTTATATTTCTATTATATTACTGCTGGGTGAGTTTTAGTTGCTTGCCTGACTTCTTAAGGAGCAAATCACTTAGAAGTTTAGAGTCCAGTGGGTCAGCTGATGTGCTGATAATGAACTGTCCACCATGCAATTAAAATGAAAAATTGAGAGAACGACCACGAACTTAAGGGGGGAAAAATGAAAGGGTGATACACTCATCCTCTAAAGCCTGTGCTTAGAGCTAAGTGTCTCTGTCAGCAGAATGTTTCGGTTGACCGTTACAGATTGTCATTGTTAGCGGTCTGTTAGTCGGTTAACCTGAGGTTAGGTCATTGGAAATTGAGGACTTACAACAGAAATTAATGTCAGGGGTGAACAAGTTATTTACCTGCAAGTCAAGAGCATATTTGATTTAGTCTGTGTTAGGTTTGCAATTAAAAAAAGAACATTAGGTCTAAAAAGAACATAAATAATTAACAAGTCCAGAAATTGAACTAGATTTCAGGACCCAACACATTTATTCTTCTTCCTACAGGATTACAGGCTTAACGTCTTTTTACGCCAGCAGTGGAACGACCCTCGACTGGCCTATAGTGAATATCCTGATGCATCTCTTGACCTGGACCCTTCTATGTTGGACTCCATATGGAAACCCGACTTGTTCTTTGCTAATGAGAAAGGTGCAAACTTCCATGAAGTCACAACAGACAACAAGCTGCTGAGGATATTTCAGAATGGGAATGTGCTTTACAGCATTAGGTAAGCAGAGAAGTCTAAAGAGATTTCAGAGAACAAAGGGGAATTAACAAGAGTTAGTGACGAAGGGCAAGAGATTTTGCATTAAAAGATCCCTGCAAAATATATTGGTCAATTTTGAGGTTTTCACAAAAATTTGTTAATTAAGCCCTCGTCTTGCGATCCCAATGCTCCATATAGCAATTAAACATCTCAAATTATCTTTATTTGTATGTTTTCTGAGAGGTGTACTTTCCTAAATCTTTCCTTTGTTTCAATAATCCATGAAAAATTGCAGTTTTTCTCTGCTCACTTCTCGATGACTGGTGCTTCCTTCTCAGCACAATTTTGGTATCATTCGTTGTAATTCCAACTTTGTGAATATTCAAAGCGAATTCTCGATGGCATGAGTCTGAACCAATGAAATGTGATTAAATCCATGCTGATGTAAACAAAACCAGCTTGTTGCTAACCAGTCGCAATAACACCTTTGGTGATTAATGAAAACATTAACTTTGCTATTGTAGCTGTGTTGATCACTATTAATCTGGCCACACATCCATGCAGGAAAAATCATGAAAATTCTTTCACAGAATTTAGTGTTTTTTATAAACTTGTTAACATGAGATGGGCAATTTGTTATTAATTGTAATTATTGATATTTTGTTGCATAATTTTGCTACATGGATTGCTACATGGGTAGCCCTTAACTAGTGACACGCTTCTCAAACTGACAAATCAGAAAAATCAGTTAGGTAACAATGTTAAATATTCTTTATATAAATATTTTCAAGTTGAACATATATTTTCCCTATAGATATAGGTTTTGACTTGGTGTGTGCCAAAAAATGATTTTAAGGTATGGTTGCTAGGTGAATTTGTTTTGGAACCTTCAGAAAACTTCAACTAGATTTTTCTCAAAATTTACTTAGCTGACTCAATCGACTTAAAACAGGTGTAGCTCGTTCATTTGGTGTCTGATTTTAACAAATCATACATCATTTTGAATTTTTTTTTTTTAATGGAGAACTAATTTTTGCTCATTTGTTCATTCTGACACATTTTGCCAGCACTGGTCACATATCCCTAGAGAAAATGTTATTAAGTTGATTCTAATGATGGACGTAATTGCAATTAATCATGCCTTGGTCCCTCTTTGGAAACTACAATCACGTGTTGAAGAGCCTAAAAAGATCTCCACATCAGAGTGTGTAAGTGTAGATATTTTGGGCTTTGAATTTAGGGTTATCACAGCACAAAAGAAATTGGCTCCTCAAAAAAGCACTAGTGGCTTTGTCTTTCACTGAGGCATTGCATTACAGCAGGTAATTACACTGTTTCCTCTATCCAAACTTTCTAATAGTGGCGACTGAACTTCACAGCTGAAACTTTAATGTATCAGCCACACGATAAACAAGTGTAAAGAAAAGATGGTTTGCTTTTACTAAGAAGGCATGTGATAAAAACTGAGCAATTCAAAGCTCATTTAGGGATTCACTTCTAATCACAAATCAAAGGGAAAAGCGTACAGCCATAGATCAGAACTCATGCAGAGAGGGTATAAACTGGGATTTTTTCTGAAATTATAATTCTGCCTCTACAAGAATTGTTCATGCATAAATAAAAATGAAAATTATATAAATTTACTCAAACTCATGTTGTTCCAAACCTTAGTGGAACACAAAAAATATATATTTTGAAGAATGTACTGGTTGTTTTATATATGCAATTTCAATTACTGGGGTCTAGAGCTTGGTTGGAAACGATGCCAAAGTGTCATTGAAATATTATGAAATACATTTAAAGTAGTCCATACAATTTATGCACTATATTCAAAGTCTTCTAATGTCATACAATGGATTTTTGCCACTAACAGATCAAAATTTAAGATTCAATCAAAATTTGCACCTCCAGTGACCAGATTAGTAGTCAGTGAGTCAACAAATCATTCAGACCAGATCAATGGATTTATTCAAAAATTGATTTCTATAAATTGTTCATTCAAAATATCCCACTCAATAGAATGATTAATTCACACAAATCACCACTTTTCTCATAAACAAGCCACAAAGCAATTTAATGGCATGGAATATAATGCATATGGACCACTTTTATGATATTTATATGATTCACTTGTGTCATTTTGAAGCTTGAAAGCTTTATCTTCAATCACTTTAGTTCTATTGAAAAGAGTGGTCAGATATTAGTTAAAAAAGAGACATGAGG
Source organism: Coreius guichenoti (assembly GCA_039654105.1). Lineage (NCBI taxonomy): Eukaryota > Metazoa > Chordata > Actinopteri > Cypriniformes > Gobionidae > Coreius > Coreius guichenoti. Next base: position 21,809,220 of record CM077173.1, on the reverse strand, counting down.
GCCAAGAAACAAGAGTAAATTATGACAATTTTTTTCATTTTCAACTATCCTTTCTGCCTCCGCTTCTCCTCCTCAGTGTTCCTTGCAAACTATTTTTTGGTCTTTCTCTATCCTCCATTTAACACTTTTTTCTGCCCTTTGTGGTTTCACTCTTTCCACTGACTATTTCCCACTTTCTGCTTTCCTGTTTTGCGCTCTGTCTCAGGCTAACACTCATCCTGTCTTGTCCCATGGACTTGAAGAATTTCCCAATGGACATTCAGACCTGTACCATGCAGCTAGAAAGCTGTGAGTACTCTATTCTTCTCTTCATCTCTCCCTCCCCCATCTCTCCTCGCCTTCCCCTCTTCACACATTCGATTCTTCTGACACTGTTTTAATGTATGAGCGATAGCAATCTCCATGAAGGTGAAACACAGTAAACGCATAACTCTACATGTATTCAAAAGCCTGTTGTGTATGGTGAACATATACACTACCGTTCAAAAGTTTGGGATCGGTCATGTTTTTAAAAGAAAAGTCTCTTATGCTCACCAAGGCTGCATTTATTTGATCAAAAATACAGTAAAAACAGTAATGTTAAGAAATATTAATACAATTTCAAATAACTGTTTTCCATTTTAATATATTTTAAAGTGCAATTTATTCCTGTGATGGTAAAGCTGAATTTTCAGCATCATTACTCCAGTCTTCAGTGTCACATGATCCTTCAGAAATCATTCTAATATGCTGATTTGGTGCTCAAGAAACATTTATCATTATTATCATCACAGTTGAAAACAGTTGCACTGCTTAATATTTTTGTGGAAACTTTTTTTATTCCTTGATGAATAGAAAGTTACTAACCCCAAACTTTTAAATGGTAGAGCATATCATGAACTATTGCCATTAATATCCTGTTAAGACGGCAATGACAATTAACTTTTTGTCTATTTGTACTTGTGAGCCAGATAACCCTGAACATTATGGGATTAAAAAAATGTGTAGAAAAGGAATAACTCAAAACCGTTTTCTATGTCTCACTGCACAAAAAAAAAAAAGAATTGGCAAGAGGAAGTATCAACGATACAGCATCCTCATTTTAAATTTGTGCGTAGTGTCCTTCCTTATTACCTTGATAAAAAGACGAGGGAGCCAAAGAAATAGACTATTCACCACCCCAGTGCCCTCAGAGCAGATAGCATCTTTACTCCTAGAACCAATTTAAAGGATATCAATAATGAAACTTTCATTTTGTGTCCCCTTTATTATGTGACCCACCTCAGTTGCCAAGAGGCTTTTAATTCCACCTCCCTAAGACAAAAGAACTCTGATTTCTAACCACAAGAAAAGCCAAATGAGATTTGCTTGACATCTGGATTTTCCTTTTGGATTATTTGATATGAATCCCAATTTATGTGTGGTGACCAAAGACAGCACCTCTACATTCAGTGACATTCAGTGGTTTAAAAGATTTAGGGGACGAACTATACCAAGACCGTGTGTTTTACTGTCCTTTCTGCGTCCTCTGTATGTCTACAGTATTTATTCAGTGAGTGGAAAAAGCCCTCCTCCGTAGCCGCAGTTAAAATTGCCCTCTTCTAAGGAGTAGGGTCAGACAGAGTGAGAGACACACAGGAAGACGGGCAGGTTTACTGTCTAACAAAGCCGTTATGGAGGGCATAATCATTTCTGATTAGACAAGAGCACCTTTTTTAGGGCTTTAAAAGGGCCCGCTGAACACTGTTTTGACAAGTGTTGGGACGTACCCGAGGGGTGGGATCACCTTGTCTGGAAAGGACACATCCAGGTAGAGAAATCTGATGCTTGAGCGTTAAAACAAAGGTGTAAGCAGAAAACCAAAGGTGGAAAGTTTGGGGCACTTGGTGTGCAAAAGTGTTGTCAAGGGAAGATATTTTTCAAGTGGAAAAACATGATGACAAAGGCAAAAAGGAAAATTGGGAAAGAAGACAAATGTAAGATTGTTGTAAACACAGGCTATGTAACCCTTTAGCATTAAAGCTTAAAAATGAATGTTTTTTAGGTATTATACACAGAGATTAACAGGTGCTTTTATGTATTATAATGGACACACAAATCACATATGCTTATATGACCCAGAGTGACACTGGAATGCATATAAAAAAGTCTTTATCTGAAATATACAGTACACCACTGTTCAAAACTTTGACGTCGGTACGATTTTTTTAAAAGAAATTAATACTTTTATTAAGCAAGAATGCATTAAATTGATCAAAGTTGACAGCAAAGACATTTATAAAAAATATATGAAATAAATAGTGTTTCTTTGACCTCTGCATTCAAAGAATCCTCCAAAAAAATTAGTTTCCACAAAGAATATTAAGCAGCACAACTATTTTTAATATTGATAATAATTTAAAATATATATTGAGCACAAAATAAACATTAAAAAGATTTCTGAAGGATTTTGACATACTGAAGAATATATTGCATATAATGCCTTTTTGATCCTTCCTCATCTTGGAAAAACATTCATATTTCTTGTACTAGTTTGAAAACAATGTTTGGAACCACACCAAACTTTTCAAAGACACCATGACATTCAAGGACTTTCAGTCTTCATCCTTTTTTCATGGGTTTGTTGTTTTGAAGACGGAAGGGGATGGGGAGGTTTGTGAATAATAGATGTCTTTGTAAATCCCTGAGGGTCTCTGATAGACATCAATATTATTCAGATTTGTCAAGTATTCTACACTGTTATTGCATGCCTAATGCATTTTTAATAGGCCCCTAATCTCACCGTGTACTACAGAGGGAGAGACCTGTTAGAAAATTATGTGGGAGATGTGAAGAATTTGAAGCAAGTAGAATGAATAAAGGAAAAAGATAATATAAGAAAGAAAGATTTCCAATTAATTTGCTCAAAGACTTCATGTTGGTTGTATGCTGGATGTAATAATCCAGAGTATATAAACATCTTCACTACTCAAAGGTTTGTACCAGACATTCAATCTATCCGTCTACCACTTTGGTTTGTTGTCTGTCAGATGACCTTTTATGCAGCGTACAAAGTATGGGATGAGAGTGGAAGCTTGACAGGTGCAATTCACACTTTTATGCACAGATATGCTTTTTTTCTATTTCATTCTTTCTCCCTTTTCACAGTTGGCTACACCATGAACGATCTGATCTTCGAGTGGCTTTCTGATAGCCCAGTGCAAGTGGCAGATGATTTGACTCTTCCTCAGTTTTTACTAAAGGAGGAAAAAGATCTCGGCTACTGCACTAAGCATTACAACACAGGTACACGTTCCACTACAACCTTCACACATATCAAATAATATCTTTATTAAAAAAATAATCATATACACTGTTGCACAGAGAACTGAACTCAAGGTCCTCTAATGAATTTTTAAATGTATTTATGGTGTTGCCCCTATATAAACCAGCAATACGACAATAATAATTAACCAGGTGTAAACAACAAGTTGCTATACATAGTTACTTACCTATGAAACTCTTCATGTTCTCTCAGGTAAATTCACCTGTATTGAGGTGAAGTTTCACTTAGAGAGACAGATGGGCTACTATCTCATTCAGATGTACATCCCCAGCCTGCTGATTGTCATTCTGTCTTGGGTATCTTTCTGGATCAACATGGATGCTGCCCCTGCTCGGGTAGGCTTGGGTATCACCACTGTACTGACCATGACTACCCAGAGCTCCGGCTCGCGAGCCTCTCTACCCAAGGTAACATAACCAAACTGACTCAGTTCTGTGAAAAAAAGAGAAACATTTCAGAAATCAGTGCACTTATTGGATAATGAGTGAAATAATGAGACAATCAATGAAAATGAAGAATAAAAACACACAAGAGCAGAGAGAGAGTTGAGAATAAGCTTGAAGTGCCTATTTTAATTATTAAAAAAAAGAGTTAAATTAGCAGGAAAATGATGTTGAAGAGCACCTTGTGTTTAAAGATTCATATGAATAATGAAAATTCTATAATCGTTTTTTTTTTGTTCTAAACACGATTTCTCTCAACAATTCCAGTTTCTTTACGGTTCTATAAACGGTTCTTTTAACACTTTTAAAGAAGACATGTCTGGGAAAAAATGCAATTCTTACTGTATTTACTGTCCTCAGTAATCTGTTGGCAAATTATAATTTCAGATTTCAACATAAATCAGAAATCAGACTACTATTAGATCAGGGCTGTGTTTTTCAAAAGCATCGTGAGCTAAGTTGATCATAGAGACAATGGGTGGCAATGGTTCTACGATCTACTTAGGCTTCCAATGCTTTTGGGAATGCATCCTAAAGTATGAAGGTATTTTTGGTGCAAAACAACTGAACACGTGTGAGAGTGGAATTTGTAGCTGTAGAGCATATCCACACATGTGTATCAACACATTTGAAGTCACAGAGTGACTATTCTACGAATCACACATGAAGAAACTCATGCGCTCACATTTTGCTACAGTTGCTGCAGTGAATATGGTGCAAAACGCATTCACATACCCGCATCAAAAATGTGAAGTCACGGAAATTAATATGTGAATCCATGTAATAAGAGTTGCACACTTGTAGAATATTTGGTCACAAATGTATTACTTTTCTTGGATATGTTTCTAACACAATCACAATTCCAGTCACTACAACTGCTTGAATCTGCTGCTACGAGTCTCAAACGCAGTTTTTTCGCCTTCAAATGACAAGTTCCGCGCGCTCTCACTTTTGCACCATATACTATGTGAAATGTGGAGCAAAAGTGATTTGTGCATCTGTGAGGCAGCGACAGGCACTGTTCAGAGAGCAGAGAATTAAAAAAAAAAACATGGTAGTCTTACAATGGGTGCATAAGTTACTTGATATGATACTGACCTGCGAAGACTTACCCTGTTCTGTCATTTTTCTAGAAGGTAAAGCAGAAGAGAATATAAGGAATACATCGTTTAATATGAGAGTATCTTTAATTATGAGACGACTGGATAGCAAACTTAACAGGTCGGATAGGCTAGCGTTAGCGTAACTTACATTTCGTGAAACAAGAAAGGCTAACCCAACTAAGAAACAATGATTACCAACTTAGCCGACCAGCGCACATATTAAAACTACTAAACAAATGTATAACGGTGAGTGATTGCAGGGGGGGAGATAAGAAAAAAAACATACCTTTATTGGTACTTGACATCGCCTGCTCGGGATGATGGTTGCTCATGGTTTTTTTTCCCTTTCTCTGTCTCGCGCCAACGGCTCAAACGAGCTCTTCTGATTGGCCGAAATTCTCTGCTCTCTGAACAGTGTCTGCCGCTGCCTCACAGATGCACAAATCACTTTTGCTCCACATTTCACATAGTATATGGTGCAAAAGTGAGAGCGCGCGGAACTTGTCATTTGCAGTTGTAGCAAGTGTAGCAAAAATTTGAGCGCATGAGTTTCTTCATGTGTGATTCGTAGAATAGGATTTGTGCACCTGCAGTGAAGAATGTGTGACGGTGTAACTGTTGTGTTGTGTTTGTAGGAGAGAAAAAAAATCTACAAGTTTACGACTCCTAAAAGATTTTTCTCTGTGACTTCAAATTTATTGACACATGTGTGGATATGCTCTACAGCTACAAATTCCACGTTCACACGTGTTCAGCTGTTTTGCACCAAAAATACCTTCATACGCCACTCCTGTCAGGCTGTCAGACGCAGTCAACGTGCACACGCACGCGCACGCATTGAAGTCCCAGTGCACAGTATTGGGAGAACATGCGGAGCAAGGCACAGAGAGGTTTGACATAACAACTTGACATTTCTGTGACCTATCGTGAAAAAAAATTGTTTGGATCTCTTGTTTTTTTAAAACATGAATTAAACATATTTTAAACATAAATTAAACGTTAATTAATTAAACAAACATTAAAACATAATTGTAGAATTGCACAGACCACGTTTTAAACTATAACATGTTTTCTTTCGTTCAATTTTTGCCTCTCATTTAGCCTACTTGTTTATAAAAGTATGACATTATAAATATGAATTCAAATAATGTCCTCTTCAGATCCGTAAAATATGCTGTTTTCTGAGGAAAGATATCAACTGATAGGTTAATGAAAAGGATGTGTCCAAAGCCAACACAACCTCATTGTTCCTAGCAATGCCCTTATTGATTATCTATTAAAGTTGCTTTGACCTTGTGCATCCCAGGTGTCCTACGTGAAGGCCATTGACATCTGGATGGCCGTTTGTCTGCTGTTCGTGTTTGCTGCATTGTTGGAGTATGCAGCAGTCAACTTCGTCTCAAGGCAGCACAAAGAGTTCATCAGGCTGCGCAAGAAGCAGCGAAGGCAGAGAATAGTAAGTGCGATGAACACACTCACACGTACACACGCATACAAATACAGGCTGTCCTGTCACCATGGATTACACTTTGACTCGCATCTCTTCTCATTGTGCTCAGCCACATCCAAACACTGGCAACGGCCACGCTACAGCTGGCTGTCACATCTCTTGTGGGGGAATTCAGATCAGCCTGTTTCCATAGTGAGCAGTCCCCTGTGCTGATCCCACCGTTTGTGCCACCTTGTATAGCCTTGCCACAGCCAATTTCCAAAGGCCAACAACCTGCTTCCTGATCCGAGATCACAGACACTGCCTGAAAGGCTAAAGAGGCTTCTAAATGAAAAAAGCTTAGAAAATACCCCCAGGGCTTCGGAGAGTAAAATCACTCTGAACACATGAAATGTTAACAGATTTTAAATGTAATTTCTATAAATCCTGCAATGTAAAATTCTTGATTATAGTAAAGATCAAAGCCCAACAATCACATTTAAAACTGTTGGCTAAAACATCCTGGGCACTTTCCAGCCTACAACATGATGTCCAAGCGCACAGTGCTGGAGATTTACGAGTGTGTTTGTTGAATCTGAATCAATAATGAGAGAAAAATGAGAATAACTCCCTTTAAGAATGAGCGAGTTCTCCTCCCCCTCCTGCCTTGGATATCTTGGCGGCCATTACTCTTTGTCCTATTCTCTCCCGCCAAGAAAGTCTCTGGTCTGAATGATCAATCTGGGTGGTATCGATGCATGGGTCACTGGCTGAGAGAGCTGTTAGGCTGATGGACCAACTACTGGCCAGGATAATCAATACAACAAATCCTTGGCTTCATCCTGCCTTAATAACACTATTAGGCCACATGTTCCTGCTCAAGAAAACACTAACAAATGGGTGCTGAGAGGATCATGCCTGTTTTAGGGATGAGCAAAGCTACATATTTTCAAAATTACCAATTGTGGGTTGTCTGAATGACTTTTAACCAGGGCCGTAACCACCATAGGCATTGTGGACAAGTCCCCCCCAATAATTGGAAATGGCCAAATTGTCCCCCCCAATATATGATATTTCTTAATGTTGTTCTCCATTACGTACCGCTCTGTTTGTTGTTTGTTGACAGACCGTTTAAAAAGTTACATTTTTAGGCTGCGGTTTAACAGCGCTCGTCAATGTCAAAATGATGGCCAATCAGATCAAAGAAGGCGGGGCTTAATGTTTACTGAAGACGAGTGTGAATTCCAAAGAGACGCTTTTAGTTTTTACAATGAAAGAGTGCGTGCATAAGATATACGTAGCTAAACATTTAATATTTGACAACTGTTTTACAATGGATATGTTTAAAGACCCACAGCAACATACAGTGATGCAAACTACTCAACTTTTTTAATGTAATTTCGCCATTTTTAATTGAAATTATGCTATCATTTAAATGATGATGTCATTCATAACGGAACTTAATGAGACAAAACTTTTTTTTTTTTTTTTTGACATATTAGACATACAAACAAGTGTGAATGTGTGCATATTTTTAAATAAGATATTATTTGCAAAGAGTTTAAATGGATTACTTCACAAATATATAGGCTATAATCAGACCAGAATAATCAGAACTTCTTTTACCATTCTTATTTCTGTATTTTCTTAAAGGGCACCTATTATGCAAAATTCACTTTTACATGGTTTGAACATAAATGTGTGTTGGCAGTGTGTGTACACAACCACCCTATAATGGTAAAAATCCACCCACTCCTTTTTTTTTAAATCCCCATAAATCATAAGCAGTGTCTCAGAACAAGCCCTTTGTAGATTCTGGGCAATGTGATGTCACATTTTACAGGCTCCGCCCACGAGTGTTGATGGACACTGCCATATTAGCAAAGACCCCGCCCTCAGAGAGCTGTACACAGTCCGCCATGTTTATCTCCTCGCCAGAGCATTTACAGCAGCATTCAAGTAAAAAAAGTGTTCTTAATAAAGCTACTAAAGTTCGTTCAGTCAAGAGCAGTGAGTGATTTTCTGTTTTTCTCTTGTTGTTTGATTCATATTAACAGCATATATAGCAGTAGGTACTGTATATTACACTGCTCTCACTTTAATACACATCTAATATACACACAGGATTTCTGTACTTTCTGCATACGTGCACAGACATAACCAACTGTTTTCATGTGAACTTTGTGTGTTTCTGACATAACCTTGTGTGCATTTGACAGTTTAATCGCAATAACACAAGAAAGACAACTAGTCTAGTTTAAGTTGAGAGTGATATGGCTTTAAAACGCATGCAGATGATAATATTTCATGATGATGAAGAACTGCAATGTCACGTGAGCGTGTCCGAGATAGAGATGATCATCAAAACCAAACAGATGTATCATGTTTCAGTTTTCATTGGCGTGTTCAAGAGCTGTGAAGGCTCCGCCCTCTGGGGTGGGGAGCAGCAGCTCATTTGCATTTAAAGGAGACACACACAAAACAGCTAATTTTTCTCAAACCCAAAATTTGGCATTTTCAAAATGGTATATTAAATGATCTGTTAGGAATTTTGATCTGAAACTTCACAGACACACTCTGGGGACACCTGAGACTTATATTACATCTTGTAAAAAGGGGCATAATAGGTGCCCTTTAAATCCCTTTTAATCATCTAATTACTTAATTTCTTTAAATAAAAAGACCACCATACCCCCCTCCCCTTCAAAAAAAACAACAACTAAATAAAAAAAACTTTGGTCCCCCCCTAATGTTCAAGACATGGTTACGGCCTTGCTTTTAACCTATTGGATGTAAGATATCCCTGTATAATTACACTGGTTTCAGATTAATGTGACGCATTTCTTAGGGGGGTTTATATAAGACACGTTGCCAGTGTTATTTTAGTATTATTTACTGTATACTATTATATTATTTAATATTTTGAATCAGCTTTAGTATTTTTATGTGCTTTTGCCATATATATATATATATATATATATATATATATATATATATATATATATACAATATCCTATTCTATTTAGGTTAAATTTTAATACTCTTTTATTTCATTTAGATGCCAAGGCAATATTATTAATTTTCCTTTAAGTTTTTCATCTACAAAACGGTCTCACTCCTATTCGTCACATATTGACACTTGGTCAGGACCCCTCGGCGTCACTTTTTAACGCACAGGGTACCCCTTTAACGTAATTTTTCGACGCGCAGGGTCATATACAGACGTGTTAGGCATGGTTATCGTCATGATGATACTATATATTGGGTTAGGATTTTGCCATTATGACATGGAGTGTGATAAAATAAATAAATAAATAATTTTATTTACATTTATTTTCTTTTTTTATTTACGCTATTCAGACACGCTTGAACACGTAACCCAACCCCATCCCTAAACCTACCCATTTGTGTATTATAAAAAATAGGATATAACAGGCAGATACGACTGCAGCCACAATTTATTCAAAAAGTACAAATATTCCAAGTGTTCTGAGGCCAAACGATTGATTTGTGTGAAGAAAATCCCCAAAAGCGATGAGCGTCTCCATCCGCCGAAGATCATGAACACATTTCAAAAATTGCCGCCCAAAGAAACATTACGTCAGCTTTGATAGTGAAATTGCATTGGCTCTCGTGTGTCTCTTGACCGATTGCATCATGCTAAAGAGTCGGCTGTATCATTTGAATGACTTGGAATGCAACATGAGTTAATACTTTTATACTGTTTTTGGTCAGTTTTTGCAATAAATACCTGTGACTGTACTTTTATTTGCCTGTTACGTGTTTTATATTGTTTAGAAGTGGGTAGGTTTAGGGTAGGAGTTGGGTTAGTTGCTCCAAAATATAAAAGTAGCCTATAAATATTCATAAAATTATGTCTACTTTTACAAATGCAAAGAATTAAATGCGTCTTGATCTGACGCGTTGGGCAAACAACTGAAATCAATGGAGTACCCTGTGCGTCAGAAAATGACGTTAAAGGGGTACCCTGTGCATTAAAAAGTGACGCCGAAGGGAACTGACCAAGCGTCAATATGTGACGAAATGTGAGATCTATGTGAGACCGTGTTGTCATCTAATATTTTTTGTATTTTATTTCATCTTTATTTCAATTACCGAAAACAATTTTAATAGTTTTAGTAAACAATAACCACACTGAGCATTTCTGCATTCAAAAACATCTAGCACAATGGAATGGAACAGACTGGAGATGTCTCGAGATGCATTTTTAAAAGTTTAAATATTTTTAACTTGGCATGCGTCCTAAAAAACATCACAAACAAACAAAAAAAAGGATAAAATGTGGCACAATGGCAAAAGACATCTCTTGCTTAAGCCTGTAGCTTCACTTTAAAGGGGATGCAAAGATGCATCTTTTTAACAGCTAAAGCACCACCAATGAAATCTAAAAATCTACATAAAGTTATCCCATATTTTGGACAACTGGTCAATTAGTTAACCATTGTGACCCAGATAAAAACTATTTGTGTATGATTTAAACATCAGCATGAACATTATCCTTTTGTCTTAGGACTTTATCAAGTTTTGCTGAAGTGTCTGAAAGATGGTCGGATTCAGCTTGAGTGTGCACTTTATTGGAGTGTCCCCTTCATCAACCTGCAAAGAAGTGTATACACTCGCAAGCAGTGTTGCCTAGCAACTTGGATGGTGCTGGAGAGCAGCAGCTTGATAGCTGTTGTCTTTTAAATTCTTGTTGAAGTATTTACACCGTTGCCAGTATTAATAAAAATGAGTCTGCTTAGCCTGCCTAGAAATGGTATGCTCTATTTGATGGTTAAAAGTGCACTGAACTGTGCAAGATACATAAGAATAACAGACTGATGGATGGATGGATGTGCTCTATTGATCCCGGAAGTTAATTTAAGGAAAGAACAAGACAGATGTTCCAAACCGTTATATAAGAGGAACTAAGAAACAAAACATTTCATTCTTCCTTGATGGAGGTTCGAGCCAGGCAGTCAGGAAGCTTTGACTCACTACGGAGAGTGAACAAGCTCCCTGGTAACAGCACCAGCAAACTCATCCAGCACTACAACACCTGTGCCAGGGTAAAAATACCATCTGTGTCCCCATCTTATTTGCCCACGGGCAAACCTAGGACCCCCTCCGTCCTACTGCCCCAGTTCACAGCTGGTATATGAACATACTTCTCAAGTGAACCGCTTACAATTGTCATTTATTCCTGATAGCAATGCGTCTCATGTGACCACTTGTGATTGAATATAGAAATGGATGTTAATGCCAGGTGTAAAACGGGACATTATTCTTCACACACTTTTATTATACCCCTTAAATGTGTACAGCGATTCAAATAACAAATTATTCTGACATTCCAACCTGATCTCACAGAAAACGTAACTAAGGTGGCAATTACATATGAATTCATACAATGTGAATGTACAAAATCATATGATTAGTAGAAAACATTTAGCTTGAAGATCCACCCCTAAACATGCCTGTCACTGAAAAACATTCAAACGAATTAGCCACCAATTCTCTAAAACGTAAACTAGTTATGCATTGCCATAAGATTGTGATTCAGTATTGCTCAAGTATGTGCTTATGGTAAAGATTTCTTACCTCCGCATGGTTTCTTTTCATTAGACCATAGTGTTAAGTGACCCTTAGTGTGTAGTATTTATCCTTCAGTCCTCATACAAATGGAACTGACTTGTTCCATACTGAGACGTTTGTGCAGCAGAGTTCTTTTTACATGCTAGACTCAGACTCAGTCTGGACACGGCCTGGCCATAATTAATAAGGTAAGCACTGACCCAAACTGTGTTCATAGGTGACATTCACTCGCTTTAAATAGTGCCTTTATCTTCAACCAAACACATCATTAGTCCTGGGCACATGATTGACTGGATTGTTTTTAGGTGCAAGCAGAGCATTTAATGAAGAACGAAACGAGAACTTAATCTTCTTATCCTCTCGAGGAAAGGGGTAATTTGTCATAGATTGACAGATAAACTGATTCAAATGACTCATTTATTTGGCATTAGAGGCAAGAACTAGGGCAAAGTGTTACATGTAGAAAAGTAGTCTAAGGAGGAGAGTACTAAAGAACTACAGTCTTCTTTTTTGTCAGGAAACCATGCAGGAAGCGCTCTTGCGTCCCTCTTTGCCGATTTTTTAATTGTTTGTATTTAACAACATGCGAGATGATTCATGACCGTTAGGGTGCCGTGTCAAATTAAAAAAAAGTGTAAACTGTAAAAAAAAAAAAAAAAAACCTGCAAGAGCGCATCTTGTCTTGCCTGGCCTAGTTATTATACAACTGACATCGAACAACAACATTAAACGTGGTTGGTACCATAGTACGGATGGAGGAAAGAGAGAAAAAGGCAGAATTCTTTTACTTTAATGTCTCTTTAATGTCCTCACAACACAACTAATTGTAAAAACAGTCTGTTTCATTCTAAGGGGTCAGACAGAGGGTGGAAAATTGCCAAGGAAAACTACATCATGATTTTTTTGTCACCGGAAAAAAAAGAAAGAAAAAAACTTGAGTGATTTTCTTACTCAGTAATTTTTTTCTTGTTTCCCAGTATAAATATCTAAACGTTCTTAAATCAAGATTTATTTACTTGAAAAATGACAAAATATTAAGAAATGTATCAAAATTAAGTGGGTTTATGCTTAAAACAAAGAAAATATCTGCTAAATTAGTAAGAAAAAGAAACTTGTTTTCCCCTTTTAATTAAGTTTATTATTATTCCCCATTGGCAGATTTCTTTCTTATTTTTCAGAATTATTTTTTTAAATTCAGAAAACAAGACAATATCTTATGTAATTTTGCTTCATAAGTAAATGTATCTTGATTTAATAATGTTTATATATTTGTACTGCAAACAAGACAAAAATACAAGAAACTCACTTTTTGCAGTAAATAGACCATGGTAAATAATAATAATAATAATAATAATAATAATAATAATAATAATAAATTAAATATTCAAACAAAAAAAAAAATACTTCTTATAAGTGTTATAAGTTTTTTGTTATAATAAAATTATCCAAAAAAAAATCCATGAAAAAGATCTGAATGAAGCTTCACAGTTAGCATTCATAAAAGCACGTTATACATACACTTGACATTTTACACTTGGCAGTTTAACTGCCCCCCTAAAAACTAAAGCAATATTTGCTTTCCCACAAACAATTGAAATTTTTTAGTGTGTTTATTTGTAAGTGCCCTGCAGTCTATCAGTTCCTGTGATGAAATCACTTTTTAATCTGCTGCGGGAGGAGTGTTTATCAAATTTTCTTTGATGCCTGGCATTAAAAACACTAAGAAAGCTTTTCTTCTGTTAAAGGAGGAGGAGTTTGTTCGAGAAAGCCGTGGCTTTTACTTCCGTGGGTACGGACTGGGCCATTGCTTACAAGCTAAAGATGGGACAACTGTGGAGGGGTCCAACGTATTCACCCCACCACCACCCCCAGTGCAAGTGCTGTACGACGGAGATGCCATCCGGAAACGTTTTGTGGACCGAGCCAAGCGAATCGATACCATATCCAGAGCAGTATTTCCTCTCAGCTTCCTCATATTCAACATCTTCTACTGGATCACCTACAAAGTGCTGCGACACGAGGACATCCACGCCAACCTGTAATCGCTCCTGGTTACGCCACTTGTTCATATTACTGCTTCTTTTCTTTCCTTATATCTCCTAATTTTAAACAAAACCGCCTGTCGTACTCACACTAGAAGTGTATTTTAAAGGCATATTCACTCCAGAAATGCCTCAGTGCTAAAAACCATGTGCTCAGGTGTGACTTCTGGATTTTGGGGATCGTAGATGCAAATGCTGCTGTTGGGGATCTGGCTCTCCTCTCTTTCACATCTTCATTCGAGTGGATTGCACTAGCTAGTGCTATCGTCCTCACTTTGTAGGTTCCATTTGAGTTATTGGCTGAAAAATTCTCGGTTGGATAGAAAATATTGACTTGAATTTTACCACAAGGCGCATCCTTGAATGAATGTTTTTTCGAAAACCTCAAAACAAATATGTTTTTTACATCTTAAAATGCCAAACTAATGGGCTGTAAAGGGAAGGATTGGGATTTATTATTCATGGGTACCGTTACAGGGGAATGGTGTACTGTTTTACTAAATAATGAGATTATAAATATATATGACTGTATAAAGTCTATATATGCAGAGTTGTTCACAGACTGCAGACAGCACAAATGTGTATTTCTTTTTGTCTTTTGAATTTGAATAAATGGATATTCTACCAGGAAGTCAAAGTAGTTTTGTACATTGGTGCACAGCATTACACAAAGGTACAAAAAAGATTATTAAATCTGGATTTGTTTCAGGATTGATGTATTACAGACTTCAGAGTCATTTTTCTGCTATTTTTCATTAACATTAATCATGCTATTTGGAAAATATAAATATCTAAATCATTCCATCATGTGTTAAATCGCTTAAACTAATGCCCGAAAGAAATGGATGATTTGTGACGCTCTGTCACTGTGGCAGCACTAGGCTTTAATTGTCAACAAACAGACATATATCACGCATCACAGCCATTCTTTATTATTGCTAGCCCCAAATGTGTCCCTTAGTCAAACATAAAAGCCGTCGTTTATTTTCCTGTCCTGAGAGCCATTGGAGGATGTGCAGAGATGCAGGGTGAAGGAGAAAAGCCTTCGTGCTGAAGAAGAACGGATGAGGATTTTAATGGGAATCACAAGGTGTTTTTTATCAGCTAATGAGTTTGAAAAGGACTCTGCGTTCTTTGCTAATGACAATGAATTAAGGCCGTCAACCTCTGCACACAGCCCTTTGTCTGAAGAGTAACTAATCTAGTCTTCTGTACGCTAGTGTCTCAAGGGTGAGTGCGCATATGTACAGACGAGCCTGTGGAGAAGGAAACAAAATGCTTAGTGCAGGAAATGGTAGATGCAGATTAATGCTACCTCATTTGTTAACAGATTAACCCTGGTTTCTAATACTTAACCAACAGAATGATTTGCATATTTCAAAAAAAAAGAAAGAAAAAAAGATTTTTCCAGCGAAATGACAGACTTCTCTCTGGTGGCTTATGTGGAATTTCTACAGTCATTTTAACCACTTAAACCCAGCTCCTTTCTTACAATCGACTGCAAAATCTCAGATCTTCCTCCATTCATTCAATAACTGATGGATAAAACCAAGTCCACACTCATAATTAATTACTTTTTTCTTTTTCGATCACTCGGATGTACGCTCAGATCTCTACTGTTACATGTTTCATCGGCTGCATTCAATTCCAACTCATGGATCGGCCAAAAAAGTCTACTAATCTGCTATTTAAAAATACAAATCTATCAGAAACAGTTCAAGCCTGTTACATATCATGGATATATAAACCATATACAGTATACCTAATTTAAATCTTTTTAAATTACCTAGACTCATGCCTTAGTTGATGGACTCATTAGTTGAATCTGTTTATTATATAACTTTGTTTCAATTTTGATATAAACTTCTGGAATTATGAATGTCACTGTCACTATGATTACAGGTCGCAAGAATATAAAAAGTCCCTTTAGGTATTTCTTCATACAGACAAAAAATGTTGTATGAACAGGACAATTGAAGAGTCTCTCCTAAATCAGCTGTCAGTAAATACAGTTGAACGAGCCAGTGAGATAATGCATATTGTGCAATTCTACTTGACTTTAGTTTAAATATGTGCAGAAATCCAATCCTCCTAGTCCATCCAGCTCTGCACTAACTGTGAAGATGTAGGAGTCCAATAAAGCTAGAACGCGTTGCTGTCAGGATTTCAGCCTCCGCTCATTTCAAATAAGTGAGTGCGATGATGGGAATGTTTCTTTTTAATTCAAATACAAACCAACACCCCACTCAAACGGCAGCTAGCCTTGGACAGTTTAGGTTTTCTCAATTTGAGCGAATGCGGTGGCTTGACATATTCGCTTAAGTCCGGCACACATGCTTGACAGTTTAAGTAGATTTTTTCCAAGAGGAAATCTGGGGGCAATTGGGAAATGTCAGAAAGATTGGCTATTGTATCTCACGATGTGCATTTTCCATGAGAGGCTTTTTGCGTGAACACAGTGGGATACTGCATTTACTGCCTCTGAGAAGGTCTACGCAGACCATGAAGGATAGAACGTGAAAGAAAGAAAATATTCCCCAACAAGCCTTCGAATTTCTTCATTTCCTCCAGCCGTAACCTTTTGTTACATGGAGGTCTTTGGTTTGGTTTTTAGGGGGTAAACTGTGCCTTTGCTTTAAGAAGATTTTCTAAATCTGCAGCCCATGACTGACAAACACAAAATAGAACTGTTAGGGGATAACAGTTTAGGACCCAAGACCAGTTGTGAAGAATGAAGACCAAGAGGCAGGAGTGAAATTAATTAAAGAAAAATTTACTGAAGAATAGTTTGCAGTTTCGTCAGCAGAAGCCAGCTTCAAGTCTCACAAGGAGTTCGTAGGCCGCGCTCCCTTTACCCGTCCCGTTTCGTACATACAATTCCTCAACAGTTATACTGTTTTCAAGGTCTAGCCACGTCATTACTGCAAGTTGAATGATTCTGATTGGCTCACAGAAAATGAACAGTCATGGTAAATTTCCACACATTGCCAGTTAATCAGATTCACGTGTCCATAGATCACTTGTTGACGTGTTCACCCCAGAATTAGGCACGTAGTGACCTTCCAGGTCTGGAGCAGGCGCCAGCTTGCCCAGAACAACAAGTCCACCCATCTCTTAGGATGCCTGTAATCCACCTCCAATACTGATCTGTAACACAGAATATTACGCACATACACAGATACACAGTCTCTCCAAGGTTGGAGTTGGTTGAGCTCTGGCTCGAACCAGAAAGTTTCCCAAAACATACTGATAACATGTGCTTTCTTTCAGTGAGAGGTACAGACAGTAGTACAGGCAATATTCATCTTGATTCTTTAGTGTTTCAGTAAAAGGAAATATGAAATGAATAAAAAAATAAAAAAAATAAAATGAAAGACAAATCCATATTTCATCTCTGGAAGCCAGGCTAAGTGAGCAAACACTGTTACTGCACTCCTGGCATGTTAGGGGTGTGTGATACCTCCAAAATCCAAACACAAGACAACATGTAGCTATCAAGTGTTTAGCGACACATCACACATCCCTAGGACAGACCCTCAGTCACCACTCAGAGACCAAATACAAACTTTAGAAAACATTAAGAAAGAAACATTGGTCCTATTGATTTAGTAATATCATAACTGGAATGAATCATTAGAAATCATCATAATAATATAGGAGGATAAATATTGATTAAGGCTTTGATTATGAATTTAATTCAGATATATATATAGGTATATTGAAGCGGCAGTGGATTTCAGAATCCAACCTTTCAGAACTGTGATTTATAGAATACAATGACACTCCTCCTGCCCTCCCCTCGATCAGTGTATCTCCCGCCAGTGCTGCCTGTATCACAGATACAGAAACTTCTAATGGATTTCAATCACAGAGGAAATCACACCGACGCCTCCCATGAGATTGCTCCGTGGCTCTTCCCCTCTGTAAGCGCCAAGGATTCATAAGCTAACATTATTACACCCATATCCCCACAACATTTACTTTTACAAATGTGTGTATCTGATCTGTGCAGGTGTCCTGAGACATCGGATAATGAGACCTCGGAATATGTGTGTGCATGAGTGGAAATGAGAGATGGATAAAAGAGAACGAGAGACCAAAAAACAGAGAGACATGCATTCAAGCGCATCCCTGAGAGAAATCAATAAAACAATATTCCTCTACATTTATTGATTCAAAATATGCTGTTATGAATTAACTGAAGCCACAAATAAATAATTTGATATTTTCTCTCACTCTCTCCCTGAAGTATTCCGTTCATATCACCACAAAGCACAAGCCAAACGCATTAGTCATATTCTCTGGAGAGCAACTGAGGTCTTCGCATTTATTGTTCATCTTCATGTAAGCACTCAATAACATGGGAAGTGGGCAGGGCTGTTGGTGTGATGAATGGGAGACTCGAATCTTATCCTGGACCTGTCCTTGCACCAACCCAAGGGAATAATCAACATCTGAGTAGAATGTTAATAGAGCCTTGGGGAAAGTAATTTTGGAAGCGCTTTCTCATTCACATGTTCAGCTAGATCAAATTTGAGGGGGGTTGAACTCTATATTTGACATTAAATATATAAATAATTATCCTTAAGAACCTAACGTATATGCATACACAACAACTCCCTTGGACATACACTACCGGTTCAGTCTGTATATATATATTTTTTTTTTTTACTGTTTTTGAAAGACGTATCTTATGCTCACTAAGGTTCCATTTATTTGATCAAGTACAAACAGTAATATTGTGAAATGTTATTACAATTTAAAATAACTGTTTTTTTTATTATTTTAAATACATTTTAAAATATATTCCTATGATGGCAAAGCTGAATTTTCAGCACATGATCCTTCAGAAATCATTCTAATATGGTGAATTTGATTTGGTGTTCATGAAACATCTCTTATTATTATCAACACTGAAAACAGTTCTGCTGCTTACTATTTTTGTGGAAACCATGATACATTTTTTTCAGGGTCCTTTCATCAATAGAACGTTTAAAAGAACCGCATTTATTTGAAATAGACTTTTCTGAAACAATGTAAAAGTCTTTACTGTCACTTGTGATAAATTTAATGTGTCCTTGCTGAACTAAATATTAATTAATTAAAACTAAGTATTATATGTGCACTGAAAAGAAACACAAAAAAATGTAAATCTGGGATTGGGATATATCGAACTTAAACAGTCACTAATCAAGCAAATCTTTGACATTTAAGACATAATTTAGTTCAATTCAAACAATTCTAATTGTTACGCTTTTAATATAATTTCTAATTATATTATCTAAATTAATGTAATTTCTAAAATAATTATTCTTAAATTAAAAAAGTACATTTTCATTAGTGGTCTCAAACTTTTGGTCCCTATACTGTACGTTTCAAATCCATGATGCTAAAAAAAACTTTACAGAAGAAGAAGAAATATTTGTACAGATAAGAAGCACTTGCCTTAAACACACACGCACACACACACAATCTGTGAATCATTCAAATTACCACTGAATAAAATACACCATTAAGGCAACATTATTGAATCTAATGAACAACACTGAAAGTTATAGATACAATGCAATAAATTCACAAATTGGAGAAAGGGCACAAAAGAACATTCAAATGTTGAGATGCCACAATATCTATCCAATTATCAGCAAGTGAAGACCATATCAAAACCACACATGCTTTTTAAAAGAATTTTCAAACCGAAATCTTGAGAAAGATGCTTCAGAGAGACTAGCAGTTACTTTGAAAGAGCTACAGAGTTCAGTAGCAGAAAAAATATAAAGGGAACAATAATAACAACAATAATAGATAAAAATACTACAAGGAAACATGCTGCAGTTATATTGAGAAAATGTTTGTCATTCAGTAGGACAATGACACATTCAAACACATTTCCAATTACTGGAGTGGCACAAGAAATACCATGACCGATCATCAAATCATTGATCACTGTATAAGTAAGAAACTGTGGCACTACTTGAAAAATGCATTGCATCATTGCAGCAACTCCAAGAAATATTCTAATTATTCAAACTGAAACTTATTTTTAATAACACTGCATTTAACATTTATGTTAAAATATAAAATAATGTAACATTAAAATAATTAAAACATTTTTTTTTAAATAAAATGAAGTGTATTGTTTGTAATTCAGGGAAATTAAATATTTTGTTAAATGTCTGAATGCTTTTCCAAGGCACCATATGAGTAGCATTTTGAAGTGTGTGAAGTCAAATGTTCTATATGAGCAGGCTTGTCAAAATGGATTGAAATGTATCTTTCATATGTGGTCATGTCACTGGCTTTCTTTGTCTTTGGGTGTAGTGTGGAGTGATCCTATTTCTCTGATACTCTGTCTTAAGATGTCCCCTGACAGCCTCATAAAGCCTCCTGTCAAGATCTATTTCTCAGTGAATGTCACATCTACATTAATGCAACAGGCTTTAACTTACATTTACGACATATACAAAGTTCAGTCGTGCATATTATCACTTATATAAAAAACATAGTCATAGTCTGTAAAAAAAATATTCTGTAAAAGAGGAATTTTAGTGGGTTGATTCAAGTCTCCCATTCCTGCCCTCCTCTCACATTTACTATTTGAGCCAAGTCATGTCTGCAGGGAAAGAGACGTACCCATTACTGAGATGAAAACTAATTTTGGAGGCTAGGTATGCTTCAAGTGGTCTACGAAATCAAGTACACAAACTAATTTTCCTCCTGCCCAGCCGCCCATCTGTCAGAGCCAACCCCAGGGTAGGTGCCTTAAAAGCCTCTGTAATTGATGGAGCCTGGAGGTCACGATGAGACAATATTTGATATAGAATATAGATTTTTAAAACACACTATAGGCTCTGTTAAAATGAAAGGAGGAGGATGAAGAGAGAAGGGAAGGGGAACAGACGTATGCAATTGTACCACCCTCCCAGCTGCTCGCTGCAGCAACTCTTTCAATCATTCAGCTAGAATTACTCACATGATTGAGGTATTGCTTTAACACTACCGTACCTTTCACTGAAGCCTGAGGTTTATTCAGGCTCAGTCAGAATTCGAGAAAAGCAGATAAGAAGATCATTGGAAAAAGTTTGACGCCCTGTGTTTGACTTTGCAGACGATTAAAAAAACTGAGATTATAGAATATCACAGAAAGCAGAAAGCAATTACAGCACATTTACAAGTGAGACTGCTTTTATAAAACAGTTCAATAAAAATTAAGTTAATGAGTAACATATTTAGACACAAGTTGCCAGTTGAGGCCTGTTCATGCCAAGAATCATAACTATAAATAGAAACTGTAATGATAACTATATAATTGTCCACACCAACCGTCCCTCTGTCACTATTGTTATAGTTGTGGTGTGGACTTTCCTATTCTCATAGAATTAGAATGATTAAAAAAAAAAAAATGTATACCTTTATACAACTTTTATATTTATAGTTATCGTTACAGTATTATTATTGTCCCTGTGAACTGACCTTTACTCAGTCTGTTTTTGCTCAGCCAGTGAAAATAGTTCTAAACATTAAACCACGGCAGAAAAACAATTTACACGTTTCCGAACAAAACACGATAGTGGTGTTTCGTTTCTGAATAAATCAGCGTTTCTAAGTGAATCATTTGTGTGAATCATTCATTAAGACAGCCACTAGTCCGCTCCTGAATGAAGCAGTGTATTTAATCGAATCGGCCGAATGATTTTATCAAAAAAAAAGAGTCACGTCACAACCTACTGGCGTAACAATTTAACCTAGATAGAGTCAAAGAAAAATGTGGCAGGTGCACATATGACGCGCTAATAGCTAGGGTGACCACCTGTCCCGCATTTTGCAGGGCAGACCCGAAATTGGGAGCTTTGTCTTGACGTAAGCAGTCTCCCGCATTTCAACTAGGTCATTTTTTTCTTCCCTGAAATTACAATACTACAATAAGAAATATAATAAATACTAAAAATGCAATTGCCGTTTAAAAATCCATGTGCGCAGCCAAATGTTCTAGCTAAAGGGGAAAAGTTACCAACCATGGCATTCGAAGAGAAGGCTTTTTCCGCAGTTGACGACTGGACGGAGCAAAGGAATCAGTGTGGACCTCATTAAAACTCGTTAAATACAGCTACACCAGCCACGACTTCATCTAGACACATACTGGATAAGAACATCCTGGTCAAACCTGCCAGATCCAACAAACAATACAAGTTCAAGATGCACTTAAGATGCACTGAATCCGGTAAAACTCGTTTAACGTTTGCATAGTCTAATACAGGAAAATAAGCAAGTCGCTATTATTTATTACAAAAAAATGTATTATAAAATGTGATTTTTACCTACTAGCTTGTTGCTTAGTTTATTATATTTAGCAGACTGGATAGATTCTTTAGAATAAATAGATTACATTGTATCACTCGAACCTGGGAAAATTGAGTGCCAGTCACAGAGCTGGTCACAATTAAAGGTAGAGTAGGCAATTTTGGATAGGCTAGCAACAGCAAGTTAGCTTTGAAAGCATGAGATCCCACCCTCCCTTTAGTGCGCTCTCCAAAGCTACAAATCCTCCATGATCTAAAGGAAAATAGAGAGCATTGGTAAACTAAGCGAATATTTAATTACTACAATAGTAATTTCTCACTAGAAATGACATCTAGGGCCCTATCATACACCCGGCGCAACGCAAGTGTATACTCTGCTTATTACACACAGAGAAAATAAAAGGATTCCTCTCTGGAGAAGCGTTCAGTCTTTCCGCTCGCAAATTCTGCCATGTAAATAGCGAATCTGCCATGGTGCAAGCGCAACTAGCTTTTAAAGGGAATGGGAGATGAGACTCTGATTGGTTTATTGCACGTTACGCCCAAAACACACCCATGATTCATTAAGAGACAACACTTTTGGACCATGCACCTGGCACGGCGACCGTTTTTTCCGTCGTTAAACTAGCAAAAGTGGATTCAGACACGCCCTAAGTGCACCTGCGCCATGCGCTTCAGACCATGTGCTCAGATCATTGAAATAGGGCCCCTAGTGTGGAAAACATTGATCAAAAATTTACACATAATTTTACACATAAACTGACCACCATCCACAACTTCAGACGCCATCTTTACTGTCACAGAACGCACAGGATTCAGATGAAGGTGTCTCAGAAGACAGGAAGTGAAACTAACATTGGATTCGGATGTGCCTTGTTGCCTTCCTACCTTGGAATGCATCTTCCTAAGGCAGCATTTTTAAGATTTCAGATGCAGCCTGCATAGCCTCATGGAACACGTGATGACGTGTGATGTCTGCACGAACAGGGTGCGCAGAGGTATGTAAGTACATAGGCCTATTGACAGGCAGGTAGGACATCATATCAATGCATTCGGACCGAATGCAATGATTGGACAAACATTTTTTGGTCCTGAGACTTCCACAGAAGATATATGTACATGTTTTAATACTTAGACCACTTCTACTATTGATTGCTATCAGGATGTGGAGAGAATTTCAACCAGTATAACAAAAAGTGTTTATAAAACAAATTGCCGATTTAAAACGTTATCACCCAATGTGATGGCAAATAGGCTTTCCAAATAATGTAATTCATTATTTACATAGTATAATAGTATGAAATTTATCTCTCACACACATGTCCCGCATTGCCCCGCAAAATAACATCTACTGTCCTGCAACAGAGCAATAACCAGGTGGTCACCCTACTAACAACTTACAATCTTTCTGGAATGCACAAACACAGAAAAGCCAATTAGCAACTTGTAACTTGTATGATAAGTAATGTCACACTCACATTCATGTTAATATTAACTGCACATTCATAATAAAAATTGTTATAAACCATCAAAAAAATAACTCATACACAAAGGAATTCTTCACATTAAATGGTGTGGATCTAAGTCAGGGGTGGGGAACGTTGATCCTGGAGGGCCACACTCTTGCAGAGTTTAGCTCCAACCCTAATCAAACACACCTGAAGCTAATCAAAGTCTTCAGTATTACTAAAGTTACAGGCAGGTGAGTGTTTTTTTCAGGGTTGGAGTTAAACTCTACAAGAGAGTGGCCCTCCAGGATCAACATTCCCCACCCCTGATCTAAGTGATGACCCAGAGCCAAATGCTCAGAAAAAAACTCTTCGCTTCTCTCCTCCCCTTCACCATTTCTCCCACTTTTTTGTGTCATTTCTGATTTTCTCTCCGCCTGTGTTAATGGTTTCAAGTGGGACTGCCTGAGGTGAGCTAACTGAGAAAATGATAGGAAATCATACACCGGTTAGTGTGGTAAGAGGCTCTGGCAATTTCTTTAATTGCTTCGCCTTGTGCATTTCTTTAGAGACCTCTTGCTATATCCAGTATGAAAGCATACATCTTCTGCCAATCAGCTGTTTTTACTCCATTTCAGGTGTGCGTTAGCTGACAACATTTGAGTGTAGTCCCTGACACTGATCCATTTTCAAACCCATTTTTTCTTTATCTTTATCCATTCAGCTGGAGAAACTGGCAAAAAAGCATGTTATTTAAAATCTGTTATTATTTACTCACTGTCATGCCATTTTAAACCTGTAGGCTGTTTTTTTTCTACAGGACCCAAACCCAACATTTTTTTTAAAGAATCTTCACATATATTTTTTTGAAAAACAAAAAAACAAAGTTAATTGTAACCACTGTCACGATCTCCAGTCACCAGCCCAGTCACTACAGCACTACATTTCCCAGCATCCCTCCTGGCTCCCACCTGCACACACTCAATCACCTGCCATCAATCGCCTTCATCAGCAGCACCAAATTTAAGCACACCATCCACATGGTCACATTGTCTGGTCTCGTCACTCTCTACCATGTGTATGGACTTACCTGACTGCTTACCTACCTTGTGGATACTTACCCATTGCAATCATCTTCCTTACACTGACAATCTTCACTCATCCATACCTGCAAAGGACAAAGAGACTTTACATTACTAGCTAAGTGGTGACTTTCTCTGATACTGTTTCTTACCTGATTCATTCCTGGTGTTTGCACGTTTCAATAAGGAACTTGTATCTTTGAGTCAGCTGTCTCCTCTTCTGACTGTGACGAAAGACAGACCTAAAAATTAAAATGGACTCAGCAGGAGTTTCTCTTGTACCTGAGGTTTTCCTCTGCACCATATTTCAAGATGGCAGGAGGATAGAGGATTACATGGAGGAATTCCTTGAGTACTGTTACCTGATGGCGTGGGATGATCGTATCCTTATCAACTGCTTCAAAGATGGACTAGATGACAATGTCTGCCAACTGTTGCCAGTGAAAAATAGATGTTACACTAGCACAATTTTTGGACCTTGTAGTGTGGCGGTTTGGTTCAGCATACACAGTCGATTCATCAGTTTCATCATCTCAAGACTACCGTAAGACCATCACAAGCTTCCTTGTCTCTGCCCGTCCTGAGTCACCCATAGTCCATTCTTGTCAAAGAACCGCCAGAGTCTCCAACCATCATGGCCGCCACGCCAGAGTATCCTACTATTCCCCGATCCAGGAAAGCAATATCTCCAGCCTTTCCTAGGGCACAGAAGACTGTGTCCAACAGTGCGGATCTGACATTTAAATTAGCGGCTCCTCCCCTCATTTCCGTCAGGGTGGCTCTACGGAAGCACTGCACTCATCAGTCTCCACGTCCACAATCTGTTCCAGAGAAAGAAAATCCAGAAACTTCCACATCCTGCAGGTTGAGCACCACACTAACCCCAGCACCAAAAAGGAGGCAGAGGAGAAAGAAAGGGCTCTCCTATAAACATCCTGCCGGGATCATTAATTCAGTGATCTCAACAGCCTCAAGTTCAGTAGTCCTAGTACGGCCAATTCCAGTGTCGGCTCCAGCCCCTGAGCCCGCTCCAGCCCATGAGCCCGCTCCAGAGTCTGCCCCAGAGCTCAGCCAGCTTTCCCAATACGGCCACGTAGGCCGTCCCCGAGCAGCCAGTTTTTCCTGATGCGGTCACAGAGGCTGTCCCCAAGCAGCGCCCTCTTCCTGATACGACCACGGAGGCGATCATAGCTCTCTTATCACGGCCTTGATGGCCCAAAGCTCCCTTGTCACGGCCATGGAGGCCAATCATAGCTCCCTCATCCCGGCCTTGATGGCCACCCTTGAACTCTCTGTTTGTCTCATAAGGTCTGCCGAAATTGGCCCTTCAGACATCTTTCGAAATTCCAGACGTCAGCAGACACTCCAGATGGCCGTCTCTCAGCTGGCCCTCCAAATGTTTCCAAGCCAGCCGGCCCTCCAAACGTTCTCAAGCCAGCCAGCCTTCCAGGGGTTAGTTTCATCAGCTAGGATGTCGTGGTCTTCTGCTCCGTCCTGGAAGTCTTCAGCTCCGCCCTGCATCCTGGACGGTCTGCTGAGGATTCTACCCTGGCTCATCCTGTCCGCTTATCTGCCCTGGCTTCTTCCTCCTCCCATTTCCCCTGTTGGACTCATTTTGACACGATGTTGCACCTTCCGGGAGGGGGGAGTACTGGCACAATCTCCAATCACCGGCCCAGTCACCACAGCACTACATTTATCAGCATCCCTCCTGGCTCCCACCTGCACACACTCCAATCACCTGCCATCAATCACCTTCATCAGCAGCACCACATTTAAGCACACCATCCACACTCACACTGTCTGGTCTTACCGTGTGTATGGACTTACCTGTCCGCTTACCAGCCTATACTTACCCATTGCGATCATCTTCCTTATATTGACAATCTTCACTCATCTGTAAGACTGGAGAAACTGGAAGAACTATAAGAGATGGCGACTCTCTGAGAAAACAAAGGAAATTAACATCTGAACTCACTCTTGTGCATTTAGTGTCCCCATCCGAGACGACATCACACTGAGTTGATCACCCAAATATTGCCTTAATTTACATGTCTTTCCCTTCACTGCCTCTTCCCCCATCGGCACTAATGATGTTCGACTTCGCCAGTCGGAGATCACCAAAATTAACATTAAAGAGGTGTGTGAACTCGCAAGTACGATGTCACGTAAAGTTTTTTTTGTTCTGGTCCCCTCCCCGTTAAAAGGAGTGATGAGATACTTAGCAGACTATCATGACTCAATGGCTGGTTGTCTAAGTGGTGTCTGCAAAATAACATAGGGTTCATAGACAATTGGAAAAGCTTTTGGGGCAGACCTGACCTGTTGAAAAAAGATGGCTTCCATCCTTCCTGGGATGGTGCCGCTCTTCTCTAGTAATTTGGCACATAGTCTTAGAGCTAAACCTTGACTAACTGGGGCCCAGGTCAGGAAGCAAACGGACTGGCTTACCCGAGCGTCTGCTAGCTGTCTCACGTCACAGAAATCAGATAAATCCCAGCACATAGAGACTCTTTCACCTAGATATTATCACATAGAGACTGTGTCTGTTCCACGAATTAGTAAATACAAAAAAACATCAAAACCATTCAACGGTAAAAATTTAATTGATGTCCAACAAATAAACAACAGATATAATACAAATGATCAAGTGATAAAGCTCGGGCTGCTGAATATTCGATCCCTTTCCTCAAAAACGCTTATTGTTAATGATATGATTATTACTAGATTACTTTAAATGAGTCCACCCCCCAAGATTATTGTTATAAACACGAGCCGCGTCTGAAAGGTAAAGGGGGAGGTGTTGCTGTAATTTATAATAATATCTTCGGTATTACTCAGAAGTCTAGTTTCAAATATAATTCCTTTGAAGTTTTGGTGCTTTATGTAACGTTATGTAGTGAAATTGATAAATCCCGTTTGACATTTGTGTTGGCTACTGTATACAGGCCACCAGGGCATCATACAGACTTTACACGAGAATTTGCTGATTTTCTATCAAAGTTAGTACTGGCTACAGACAAAGTCCTAATTGTTGGTGATTTTAATATCCATGTAGACAATGAAAAAGATGCATTGGGATTGGCATTTAGAGACATTCTAAACTCTATTGGAGTAAGGCAACACGTGTCAGGACCCACTCATCGCCGTAATCATACTTTAGACCTAATATTGTCACATGGAATAAATGTTGATACCGTTGAAATTCTGCAGCAGAGTGATGACATCTCAGAGCATTACCTAGTATCATGTACACTTAATTTAGCTAAGGCTGCAAAGCCGTCCCCTCTAAATCTAGACTAAAAACACATCTCTTTACTATGGCATATACATAAAATATTTTTAATTTATATTATTCAAATCAGTTAAATGATTGTTTTAGGCTGCATTAACTAGGTCAGCCGGAACCGGGAACACTTCCCATAACACCTGATGTACTCGTTACATCATAAGAAGAATGGCATCTACGCTAATGTTAGTCTATGTTTATCCCGAGGTTTACTGCAGTCGGCCGGATCCGGGCCGTATCCGGACCAGATGGTGGACCTGCGCCTGGACATGACCAACGCATCCCTGAAATGTCTGCAAAGAGCGTGTCAATTAAACTCCCCCCTGTAAATGCCGCATCGACACGACATCCTCATTAAACCCGTCCCCGGCGTGACGACTCCAATCTTTCAAATAATCCTACGAATATCTATTGATCTAATGACTTCAGACCTGTAATGATGCCAGAATCATAATCATACACTATTTGTTCGTCGGCCAGAGGAGAACTGGCACCCTGACTGAGCCTGGTTTCTCCCAAGGTTTTTTTCTCCATTCTGGCCCTGAAGGAGTTTTGGTTCCTTGCCACCGTTGCCTTTGGCTTTTGGCTTGCTCAGTTGGGGACACTTAAATTTCAACTATATTACTGATCTGCCCGCATTGACACTATATGATAATTGAAATGAGCTGGATGACATCACCATTTTCACCAGAGCGGCTGTACAGCCGAATCAAATTCTGTTGCATTATTTTCCTGTTACCACTGTGAAGCTGCTTTGAAACAATTGGCATTGTAAAAAGCTCTATATAAAGGTGATTTGATTTGATTTGATCTAGAATATTAGTCAATCGCCTCTGTCTAATGACCAAGACTGACGAGTTTGTGATAAAGAGATCGTAATCCGGCCGGTGCGAGACTCGAAGTGTTATTGGGATCCGGATGAACAGGTATAATTTCAACAAAGGGTTAAACAGAATAATCAAATTTGTAGTTAAACTATTATACAAATGACCACATAACCAATCGGCATTCTAACCTAAATTCGAGGTCATGATAAAATAGAGTCAGATAAAAGTGAATTGGAATTAAATTACTTTGCCCCGCTGAAAAGACTGAACACGCAGAAACCTTCACCCGCTTATCGGAAGCCATTGTTGGGATGATTGGGCGGGCCTTACACATCCATACCTGCAAAGGACAAAGAGACTTTACATTATCAGCTAAGTGGTGACTCAGTGACTTTCTCTGATACTGTTGACTTACCTTAACCACAGGCTGTCAAGCTCAAAAAAAAAAAAAAAACATTTGGTAGAGACCAATGACGTATGAAGTTACTGACTTCCAATTTGCACCATACTGGCATATTTAATTTAAGAGCTGAAGAGAAAGATGTGAATAATAACTAAAACTGCATGCTGTTTCTCACACAAACCTGCCATAAGGCTTCAAAAAACACACAATATGGACTACTTCTATAGTGCTTTTTTTATGGTGAGAAGAACCCTCATTTTGAGGTGAAAAAATCCTTTAATTCTCCTTTTTCCTTGTGCCCATTCCTCCTCACCTCTTCATATGCATTCAGGGTAAACAGAGGATTTCTTCTCCTTGCTCTTTCTCCCCACCCTTTAGACATCCTTCACACTTTAATACCTTGGAGACAACTGGAAAAGGACAACCTGTGTGCTATTCCTTTGCCATGTTGACACTGAATCAGTGCCGCAGGTCAGCAGTGTGAGATTAGAAATAATGACTTTCTGTGGAGAGAGGGAGGTGGATGTTCCTGATTCACAGGCAGTGGGGTTAAAGTGCAATAGCTTTACAGTTCTTACCATTGCTGTAGTGAGGCCAGGACCTACCCGTAACACACAGTTCCACACAACAAGACGGCATCACTAGCCGTCTGTCACCATGACAACTGGCGCACACACTCAAAGGGGCTAAACGCACTGCAAATCCCACTTTATACCTGAAAGGACTCTACAATTTTTAGATATATCAAACATTCACAGAAGTGCTATGAATATATATACTCATTTTACTCGTGATGAATGATTAAGGGAATTTGGCCTTTTGTGTTTTCTCATATTTATACTCCTGTTGAACAGGAAGTCATGGCTGGACAATTTAAAAAAAAAAAAAAAAAAAAAAAACTAAATATGAATGGGAATATACTTCAGAGATATTTTACTCATAAGAATTTCTAGGGGTGCCAATAATGTGTCCAACATTCATTGGAGAAAAACATTTATTTTATAATGTGAGTTTCCCCCACCACCTTTCAATTGTTTTACTTCAATGAAAGGTTACAATTTTGTGAATTTTTTGAATTAAAGATCAGAAGGATAAACAATGCAGATTTATTTTCACAGCCTTCTTTGCTCATATTTACCAAGGGTGCCAATATTAGTCGAGGGCACTGTATGTATGTATATATACATAAATCAGGAATAACATTATGACCACCTTCCTAATATTGTGTTGGTCCCCCTTTTGCTGCCAAAACAGCCCTGACCTGTCGAGGCATGGACTCCACTAGACCCCTGAAGGTGTGCTGTGGTATCTGGCACCAAGATGTTAGCAGCAGATCCTTTAAGTCCTGTAAGTTGCGAGGTGGGGCCTCCATGAATCGGACTTGTTTGTTCAGCACATCCCACAGATGCTTGATTGGATTGAGATCTGGGGAATTCGGAGGCCAAGTCAACACCTCAAACTCGTTGTTGTGCTCCTCAAACCATTCCTGAACCATTTTTGCTTTGTGGCAGGGAGCATTATCCCGCTGAAAGAGGCCACAGCCACCAGGGAATACCGTTTCATGAAAGGGTGTACATGGTCTGCAACAATGCTTAGGTAGGTGGTACGTGTCAAAGTAACATCCACATGGATGGCAGGACCCAAGGTTTCCCAGCAGAACATAGCCCAAAGCATCACACTGCCTCCGCCGGCTTGCCTTCTTCCAATAGTGCATCCGGGTGCCATGTGTTCCCCAGGACATGTAAAAGAAAACCTGATTCATTAGACCAGGCCCCCTTCTTCCATTGCTCCGTGGTCCAGTTCTGATGCTCACGTGCCCACTGTTGGCGTTTTCGGTGGTGGACAGGGGTCAGCATGGGCACCCTGACTGGTCTGCGGCTATGCAGCCCCATACACAACAAACTGCGATGCACTGTGTATTCTGACACCTTTCTATCAGAACCATCATTAACTTCTTGAGCAATTTGAGCTACAGTTGCTCGTCTGTTTGATCAAACCACACGGGCCAGCCTTCGCTCCCCACGCGCATCAATGAGCCTTGGTCGACCCTGACGCCGGATCACCACTGTTCCTTACTTGGACCACTTTTGATAGATACTGACCACTGAAGACCGGAAACACCCCAAGAGCTGCAGTTTTGGAGATGCTCTGACCCAGTCGTCTAGCCATCACAATTTGGCCCTTGTCAAACTCGCTCAAATCCTTCTGCTTGCCCATTTTTCCTGCTTCTAACACATCAACTTTGAGGACAAAATGTTCACTTGCTGCCTAATATATCCCACCCACTAACAGGTGCCATGATGAAGAGATAATCAGTGTTATTCACTTCACCTGTCAGTGGTCATAAAGTTATGCCTGATCGGTGTGTGTATATATATATATATATATATATATATATATATATTAGGGCTGTCAATCGATTAAATTTTTGAATCGCGATTAATCACACACTTATCGTGAAATTAAGCATATGCAATTTATCTCATTAAACACATTGATTTTGTCATCATTTGCTATATCCAGCAAAGTAAACAATCAGATTTTAGGGTGATTCTCACAAAAAAAGGATCAATGGAGACTCCAAAAGGACAGCAAATAACCAAATATAAGGAGTCTATAAATTATATTATATAATAATTTTATACACACCTAAGCACCCATGAAAAAAACATTACAGAAAAGAAACTTTACAGAATTCAAAGTGTGTAGTATGTGTACAGAGCAACAACAACGAGATTGTTTTAATTTTAGACGAGTCAAGCTGCGATACCGAACAGGACCACACGGAGACGCCAAAAAAAAACTTCTAAATCAACCGCTTTGACTGCATAAACCTACGATTACTAAACACAACAACCTACACATGACAAATATAAACATTAGGGATGTCACGATACCAAAATTCCAGTAGTCAGTACCAATACTATAAAAATTTTACGGTTCTCGGTACCAACTTCAGTACCACAGCAAAATGTTTAATTAAAATGTAACTATTTAAAAAAAAAAAAATTAAATTCAATAAGTTTATTATTTATGATGATAATCATTTTAAGTAAATAATACATAAACATTTAAAGGCTACATGCTGTTTAAAAGTAAACGTTTATAAAAAAGATCAAGTGAAAAATAAGCAACCATCTAGGCATAATTATTATTATTAGTAGTAGTAGCCTATTATTATTACATAGAGACGTAGCTAAATCTACAACAGTAGCCTAATACATTTCTGTCAATTTCTTCAGGTTAAACCGAACTTTTATTTTGATGGGTTGCCGTTAAGACCTTTGAGTGTCTCTGTTCATGATATGACAGTTTTCTCAAATGAAATGGTAAATTCTCATGAAGTGACGGTTTATGCGTTCATGTCCTCATAAAGTGACACGGCAGAGGCTAAAAAGACAGCGAGTGTCACGGGTGCATGCATGTGCGTGCAGCACGAGCTGCAAATGAAACCGCGCATCTGCGCCCGTCATTCACACAGACACGCAGAACATGCAGGAGTAATATTTAAATAGTATTTTGCAGTTTAATATTCACAGACACTAGTATATATTCGGCTACAGTCTGGAGCCCTGCGCTTAGATAAACACGGAAGCGACTGAACGCAGCTCCGGGTACCGAATATACTCGGGAGTCGGTACTACCGGTACTACAGAAATGCTGGTATCGTCACATTTTTAAAATTTCAGTACCGACTTGGTACCGAAGTACCGGTACTTGTGACATCCCTACTCCAGAGTGTGTGTGGAAACAACGCGAATGTACTGAAATGTGTCTGTACATGAATGCAGCGTGCGATCAGTGATCAAGAGCGCGCACATACATGGTTTGTTCTTTGTGCATCAATATAACAGACTCTCACGCGCTTACTGTAGGCCTACGACTCCTGTACGTCACCAAAATTGCGCTCTTCAGAAACAATCGCAGAATATGACAGAGCTCGTGTTTTAAAGCAAAGCACACACTGGAATGAGTAATTCACTAAAAACGCGATGTGAGTCTCTATTCTCTCTGATATGTCTGAGGTTATCAGCCTGGCCTTCTTTACAGTAGCGCTGTTTTGGACTGTTTGAATAAATTCGATTACTGGATCCCTGAACACTTTCCCAGAGTTTTACAGCTAATTAAAGGCTGATTTATACTTCTGCATTGGACCTGCGCCGTAGGCTCTACGCCGATTTTCATTTATACTTCTGCGTCCTTGTCTGCGTTGACGTGCAGTTACACATGCAGAGGGAGCATGTGTACCCCTGAGGAATGGGTTCTGGCAGACCAATTACAGCGCTTGCGGTCCGCGTAGAATTGACGCGTTGTTACATTTTTGGAGAGGTGCACGTCAGGGTACGTCATAGGCTATGCGTGCAACAGACAGCCTACGACGTAGCTACGGCGTACACTCGACGAAGAAGTATAAATTGGGCTTTAAATGGCCTGATCACAAACAGAGAAGCAGAATCATGTTAAAGAGTTACGCCGGTTTCACACTGCACGCGCAAGCAGTGCGGTGGCAGCGCAGAAGCTGTGCGTATGGAGAGCGATAGCAGTGCGCGCCCGTTGTGCTTTCACACTGGCAGCGTTTGTCGCGCACAGCTGATTATTTTATATTAGATGCGATTACACACAAAAAGTTGTGGTGAAAAGCTGGTCCCTCCACGGCTACTATCTATCTATCAGCCACTATTAGTGTGCAGTCACATTACACTTTGCGCTCTATTCACTTCTGTCCTCATGCATTTGAATTCAAGCACATAGAAAGAAGCATATGCTTAGGGATCAAAGACATTTGGTGACCTCCAAATGTGTATGGCGAAATGAAATTTGACCAATGGAGGATCTGAACGTCACAGATTGACCTGGTGCCATGGCTCAGTATAACTTCAAAGCTGCATGGTTTGCAGTGTTGCAGCATAGTATGAGACGTAATTTCAGATTTTAAATTTATTATTTTTTTGGTTAGTTGGTTGTTTTATGTCATGTCAGCCAGGAAGGCAATTTTTATTTCAAGAAAAAAAACTGTTAAAAAAATGATTAATTAACAAATTAATAAAAAATATATTTCAAAGGAATTAAGAAATAGAGAAACAGGAAAAAGATAGAAAGATAAAATCTATTTTAGGTGCACTTAAACATAAAAAATTCTAGAAAAAAGTTCTAGAATTTGTTCTGTTTATTTCTATTTTTATTTGTTTTGACCAAAGGTCCTAGAGTGTGACATCCTGTTGCAGGGTCTGAAGTAATGTGACATGCTTAAAGTCAAGTGTCAATGCCTCTAGAAAGCTAAAATCAGGAGACACGTCTGTCAGAGAAATAACCCCTGCACTGCCCCACTGGCTCCACAGAGAACAGGATAGTGATAAATAAAAAGGTCACTTTCTCCATAGCAATTAAAAAGGGGTAAGTCCTCCTGCTAAATATCACATTGGAATTCTCAGAATGCCACCTGCAGCATATTAATGACCATTTGTGATGTTTCTTAAGGTTATGCCTGTTTGTTATATTCTCTCTGCTTGTTGCTTCAGTAACAGACAGACATTGTTTACTCAGATTGTTGTGGGAATCTACAGAGCTTTTCAGCACATAATCAATACACAAGCTCTAGGTAATAAGCAGAAACCAACAACAGAGACAGTTTGGAGATTTAGACTCGTCACTGTTTGTGATATTCTGTTTTTATCACCTCAACAGAAATACATTTCAGAATCCTATTGCGACTGGAAGCACCCAGCAATCATAAAACGGTTTTCACAACATTGCATTTCAGTTGCAGGTATAGATAACGTCAAAATATGTTTAAAAATGGTCTACAATCCACATAGAATGTTTAAGTAGCCTAAAAATGTCAATATATCATTTTTACAACAAAAACAAAACAAAGCCAGACTGAATCATTTATGGAATGCTTTTTCAAATGAGGTACTTTGTACATTCAATGAGGCATTTCAGAAACACATTACAGTGATTGTGGAACATTATTTGTTAACCTTTTGTCCTAACTGATCTAGATCAAATCTATGCAACAATGGGTAATTTAACACAAATGCCAAACATTTTACGTAAATATTATTGTACATATTGCATATTATTTGAACGTGAATAGAAAATCTTCTGAATGGACAATCTTATAAAATAACTTTAATAAAGGTTATATGAAGAACACTGGAAATATGGTTATTCAGAATTACATGGTTGGATGTGATGATGAGTCCAAAAAGGTTGTAAGGGGAAACAACGTCATAATGTTTCTGCAACATAGATTCATTAGAAATAAAGCAATAATAATTTTCACGTTATTATTTAATACTAGTTTGTC
The DNA here is from genome assembly GCA_039654105.1 of Coreius guichenoti. Lineage (NCBI taxonomy): Eukaryota > Metazoa > Chordata > Actinopteri > Cypriniformes > Gobionidae > Coreius > Coreius guichenoti. Next base: position 21,773,645 of record CM077173.1, on the reverse strand, counting down.
CAAATCGGAGGTCTTCAACCCTGCTCCTGGGGACCCACTGTCCTGAAGAGTTTAGCTCTAACCCTAATTAAAGACAGGTGAAGCTAATCAAGCTCTTCAGGATCACTTGTTGAAAATACACAGGCAGGTGTGCTGAGGCAGGTTGGAAATAAACTTTGCAGGACAGTGGGTCTTAGGAGCAGGGTTGAAGACCTCTGGTCTAAATAAATAAACACTAAAACCTCAAATCAAGTGTTTTATCAAGTGAACTGAGGCATCAGGACATTAAAATGTACAGTATAAAAAATGATATTCATTTTTTAGATTTGATAAAAATGAAATTATTGTTTTTAAAGATTAACTTTACTGAGATTATGGCAACGGTAATCTAAATGTAAAAAGAGTAAATATTCAATAACTGATACATAACTGGTATAGTACCTTTATAGTCTGCTTCCCTACTATCTGTTAAGCATTTAATGACAAAAAGATTACACTGTATCTATGCAAGCTGAACCATTCAAGTGAACATTATGATTAATACAAAGCATTCTTAAGCATCCTAGCAGACAAGAGGGAGAAGATATGGTTATTCACATTTTTGAGTATCTATACCATCAGTATAGCATCATTTGCATCTCTCTCTTTATTTAACAAAAAATGTTGATAGTCTAATAATGGGAAACAAGTGGTAGAGAACAGCCCTTGTTGCCATGGAAACCATTTCCTACCAAGGACGAGAAAGTAATAAGTCTATGGGAGTGGCAGGGGGTGGGGGAGGGTGTTACCAAACCCAAAGGGAGGGAAATAGATGAGAGTGGGAATGTGGTGCAGAGAGGGGAAAGGAACGGAAAGGAGGAGAGGAAGATGTAACTGGGGCTCAAGTGAATTGAGCTCACGCACCATTTCTCCACCTCCACCCTCAACTCCCAGTGCCGTCATTATCACTATCAACAACATTTGTCTCTGCTGGGGCCTCCATCATAAAAATCACATCATCTCTCTTTATTACAAGTGTGGTAGAGCAGCTCAGGCTTGCCTCATCACCCATGGAGGATGGTGTTTCAGTCCAGGGGCCAGCGACGGAAGGAGCTGAAGGAGTTCCTACACCCCATTATTTACTGCTCGCCGCCCACGGAGCTGCACGCTGTCCAAACAGGCATTCCCAACAACTCTCTGCAATGTTTCATTTAAACTGCTGGGTGTAAAAAATGCTGGAGGAGCTCACATTTGTCTTTCCAGACACAGCTCTCTAATGTAAAAAATAAATACATGAAATCCTGAAAAAGTGACAGTTATCTGTCAAGCATTCGGTCCCGCTCACAGTACCAGACTTCCACTTTGCTCCATAGCCATGTTTTGTCTGTAGCTGGGTTTTGGTCAACAACAACCTAGACCAAATCCCATAACTATGGGCTCAACTTAATTAGATGGTTTCTCTAAACGGCTGAGGTGAGGAAAACTGTATGAGACATAACACATAATGAAGCCAAATCTCTTAAAGCTGAAAGTTGTGTTGACATTTGTTTCCAGGAGTAGGCAATTCCCCTGACAACTCTGCACAATATTGCTGCTCATAATTATTGGCGGAAGTGAAATAAACGTGAAAAACAAAAATTTGGTGGTCCCACACAGTCAGCACTTTAGGGTTACACCACGGCTCTCTCCTAAAGCTACAAGGCATACAACTATCATGGTTCCAATAAAACAATAATTAGAAGTTGGTCCCAGAGTAACGTCATTCAGAGGCAGAACCTTACAAGTTTTATGAATTTACATTTAAAATAACTCCGGCATAAAGTCCTGCAGGAGACATTTCCTACACAGGCCCCAAATTGATTTGTTCAAAGAGGACGCAAACTAATTTTGATCCAATTTAGCCACTGAAGTGCACTGGAGAAAAACACCAGAATGCTGAAGCCTGGATTAGGCAATTTGAGCCATCATGTCAAGTGTGCCATGTGAATCTTTATATGACAATGTGAGAGCCGAGAGGAAATCAAACTTTCTCAAGAATTTTGCATTGGCCATTGTCTAACAAACCAATAAACTATACTCTAAAAAATGTGTTGGCTCAAAAAAAAATTTTGTTATGACAACTTTGAGTGAATTTATGTTCAACCAACAAGCTACATTGAGTTAGAGGAACTTAATAATTTGTAGCATAAACTTTTAAAATTTTATGTTGATTACTCAAAAAAATTAAGTCGCTCCAACTACCAGAGTTGTAGCCCTGGTAAAGTTTAAGTAAGCAGAACTTGCAGATTTTTATTTTGTAATCATACATTTTAATGATACATTTAAACTTGAAATATTTGAGTAAGCTAATTCATACATTTAACTTAAAAATATCATGTAATCTCAAATTTCTAGTAGTGGAAACTTGACTAGCTTTAACTAGCTAATTCAATAAATGCCACCTTGCTAATTGGTTACACAATGCTTTGGTAGCATTAGCATAGCACTTGCTGAATGAGGACAGTAATGTAATACATTAAACAAAATAAAAAATAAAAAAACCCAGCATAACATAAACTCTTCTAGACTAGCCTCTTGGGAGCTGCCGCGTATGAGGTGTTTCTGGGACGTTACAGTACACGATTTCACAGAAGAACTGTGGATTCAGAATGATCATGTGTCTTTTACGTACGGCAGATGACCAGTAAATGCAGAAAAAAAATTCCATTGCAGTTTTGCGAAATATTCCTTTTTCGAATTGCCTGAAAAATCACCTCATACGAGTATAAAAACTTTTTTGCGATATATGGGAGTTTTTGTGAAATTGACGTGTTTCCATTGGGAAGAATTTTCAATTCGCCATTTCAATTTGTGCAATTTGAAGGGTAATGGAAATGCAGCTACTGAAGCTAAACTAAACAAACACAAGTCACAACAATTATTTTGCCGTTTTAAAATGTTTCCTTAAACGCATATGCAACAGTATAACTCTATAGACTTTGCAACACCAATCAGATTGAAAAGCTTGTTGGATTTTCCTCTTGGCAAGAGTGAGAAGGGAGGTAAATTCCTATAATTATTTTAGGATCACACCACCAGTTTTGCAGGTCATAGATTTCAACGTGTCCTATTTACCGGCAACACCGCAGTAATAAGCAGTTCTATCTAATTACTACAAGAGCAAAAGATCATTCAGTCTTTACAAAAAGTAGATTGCAAAAGGCCACACTATTATAGTACAGTAATCATACCGTTCAAGAAGGTCATTTCTGTTCACTCTGTGATGCTTTGGAGGACTGCAAGCGGGATCATGTATTGATCACAATATTAAAATTGATTTTCTCAAAATATACTAGAGCTTTCTCACCTCAGCCTTGTAACTCTTCAGTGAAGGAGTTACAATGAGATCATTGTTAATAATGCTGGAGAGCAATAAAAAACAAACCATTATTGGAAACCATTTTCAAAGCAACCCAACAATAAGATTATAATTAAGACCATAATTTCTGAAGTTGCACATTTGACAGGCATCTTTATAAAGAAGAGCACTCAAAAGGGGGGGATGGTGTTGCAACCATCTTCCAGTAGCAGTTGGGTACAACCAGTTCCATCCAGACTAATGGCTTAGCAGGCAGTGAAATATAAAAAATTCATAAAGAACAGGAAAGGCTTGTGAAAAGGTAATTAGGCACTTTCCAGCGCTTTCAACTCGCAAATATAAAGAGCAAAATAAATTACACGTACACTAACACAAATATCTGAAATAACAAAGCTTATCTATTTCATCCAGTACGATAGGCTAATTGATCAAAAGATACTGATAAATCAGATCTCACAAACTACAATATAAGACACGCTAAAAACCAACAAATCACATTGGGGAGCCTCCCACCAATCCCTCTTGGTCCCCCTGACTCCTTTCCATTTTTATCCGTTATTTTATAACACGACTATACATAAGCCAGAGGTGACAACCTGTTCAATTAAATGGCACAGTGGCAAAATGAAATGTGATGGATAGGCATTTGGGCCCCAAGGTGAAATGAGTGGGCTGTGGGCCTCCACAATCCATCCTTTGAAAAAACACAGCGGAGGTGGAGATAGGCAGTTCCTTCCATGCAATGGAGCAAACATCAAAAGATTGAAGAATCTATCACTGCTGCAAACACGGATCCTGCCACACTACTCAAACCAGTTCTGTTGCCAGACCTACTGACTGGTCCATCCATCAAGAAGCCCAAGAAAAATTGAACTATGACATTTGGAGGCCTTTGAACCATTGCTTTGGCTTTGATATAAACTACTGTGAGTGATAAATAGTTTTTATCATGGCTACCCCCCTTGGTACAATAGTTAGATTGATATTAGGGTTACCCAAATTCTTGACATTTGGGAAAAGGACAGACTTTTTTCCCCACAAATAGTCATTTTTTAGGCAAGGAAATGCATAATTGTATATTAAAGCAATGCCAGATTATGGACTGTGTAATGAATCATGCAAAGACGCGCTACCAAGATCTTTCTTTTCCTACATCTACATTATAGTAAACATTTATCTTTGAAAATAATGTACATCTGTTAATAGTGAATCAATCCAAGTAAGACGATAGTTGAAAAATAAATGAGCAAAGATCAAGAGTGTTAAGCAAACACTCCTACTGCTATTGCTGTTACAATGATAATGGTCAATTTCATCTTTTAACCTTTTTCAGTGCATACAACGAAAGCACAGGAGGTAAGGAGGTATGGAACCAGGAGGTGTACAGACTAAAAAGGATGGTAGGAGGACTGAATGAATCTGAAATTGAATAGCTTTCTAATCTATATTTCCACCTAACACCTATACTTGAAAATAAATGCAATGAATGAATAGCATAATGTAAGAAACCAGTGTTGTAACATAGGGTGAATTGTAACATCATGTCTGTCTTTATTTAATTTGTGATCATGTTGATAGATGTTAAATGACAGTATACTGGAATCAACTGAATCGAAGGTTCTCTTGTTCAATTTGATTTGTAACATTAAAAAAAATAGAAATGTCATGACTGACATGTAACACTGATCAATCTACCTCTTCTGGACCCACGGTATCCCACATGGTATAACATGGGGTGGTTAATAACTGTTTTGATCAAATTATGATTACCATAATAAAATCATACGTAAAATGTTTTCTATTAGCGTTACATCTCACCCTTACAGCACACACTGTACTTGACATTATTTTTACACAGTTTAAGGGCAAGTAGTATATCTCTAAACAACTGTTTGTAGTAAACAAATATGAAAAATTACATCAGCGTTTGAGACACGTGCAACAGACGTTATAGAAGTCAAAACTTGATGCGTTTAACTCCTCAGTACTCAGAAAAAACACTATCACAATCCAAAAATAGCGCCAAGAAATAAAATCGATACGTTTGTGATTTGTTTAGGTGGGAGCGTGCGTGTGACGTCATGTTTGCACCTAACTGATACGCTGTGAACACGGAAGTGTAACAACCTGTTGCCTTTCGATTTAGTCATTCATCAGCGCAAACTAACATGAGTGTCTCAAATATAGTCTTTATCGGGACTGTGTCTTTATTAGTCCCTGCTTCGGCGCTGGATAATGGCCTGGCGTTAACTCCGACCATGGGCTGGTTGCATTGGGAGAGATTTATGTGCAACATCGACTGTGATGCGGATCCTCAGAACTGCATTAGGTTAGCGCGTGACCTGATGACTGCTATTTAGTATGTATTCTAATATATGGTCTGTATATGAATATGGTAAGCATTCAGTACCATGGTATATGGCAGACTATGGTATTATAATCACTGTATCATGATACTGCTTCAGTCATTTTTGATTGAGGAAAATTTTTAAAAAGCAACACAGAAAAGAAACCCAAAAAAGAGAATCACTAATGTTCATGGATTTTATAAACAAAATGTATGTGAATGTATTAGAAAATGGCTTGCAACATAGGTCTGGTAACTGGCCACCTATTAAAAAAAAAAAAAGTATAAAAAAAGTTTTACTGACTTTTTGCCTTCTCTAGTTTATTGTAAATGCTTCTGTGGTGCTCAAGAATCGTTATGTAATATTAGATAGAGTCGAATAGATAGTGTCAAATTCCCAAAAATCCATTTATAGTTATGCAAAACTGTTATTTCCGTGCATAAAATGGTAAGATTGGAGAATTACATGGTGACTACGAGAATAAAAAAAACTAGATATCTGTGAATACTGATGTCACATGAGTGTCAGACAGCTAAAGCATGTGATGTAAGAGAATTTTTTCATACATCTTCTCATTCTGCACTCAAGAGGGCAAAGGGCAGTTATGGGTCTCATAGAGTACTGTTTAGAACAGATGCTGTTTTCGCACTTGCACACGCAGACAATCTGGCCTGTACAGTGGGCAGATGTTTGACCATGATACCCTCATCTTTATGCCCTTGTGTCCTGGCAGAGAGGAGCTGTTCATGGAGATGGCAGATGTGATGGTGAAGGAGGGATGGAAGGAGGCTGGATATGAGTTTGTGTGCATTGATGATTGTTGGCCCTCGCACGAGAGGGACGCCCAGGGGCGTCTGCAGGCCGACCCTAAGAGGTTTCCCAGTGGGATCAAAAAATTGGCAGATTATGTGAGTATCTGTTGGCACCATAAAAGACTAGAAGAGGCTATATGCATCTGCCTAGAATTGACAGAATTTTTGGGGAGAACTGTCCTTTCATCCTCTACTAGCCCTTATGTCACATGAATTCCTTATGATATTCAGTGGAAAATAAAATATTTCATATTTTTCCCACACAAAGCATCATATCATATTGCCTCGAAGATGGCTTGAAGGCTCTGGTTACTATCTGCTTATTTTGTATGGAAAGAAGCAGCGATTGATATTCTGTGTAATTAAAATAATCTAATACATTTTTAAAATAATAATTAAATTAACATTTTTAGTGTTTCGTGGCAGGAAAAAAACATACATGATTACATATATGGCAATTTTATGATTTACATGATTATGTACTTGGCAATTTTATCTCTTTAGTGCCTTCATGTCCACATACATGTCATAGCAAAGGTGAATTAGCATACACTTAACTTTCCATCAGGCAATTACTATATTTAGATTTAGTTGTCATTTAGCAATATGCCATAACTTGGCTGCTCCAGATCTTTTTGTCAGTTATATATCGCCCCCTACTGTTGTCTTACTTATATCACAGTAAAACTCCATTCTGACTTAGTGTAATATTAACTTGTAAGGTGAATGTATATTAAAGCAGTTAATATTTATTGTGTTCTCAGGTCCATGCCAAAGGTCTGAAGCTGGGAATATATGCAGATGTTGGCACAAACACATGTGCCCTCTACCCTGGGAGTTTAGGCTATTATGATGTTGATGCTAAAACCTTTGCAGACTGGGGTGTGGATCTGTTAAAATTTGATGGGTGTTTCATGCCTGACTGGCATCAGCTGGGTGAAGGTAAGTGAATATGCAAAAAATTTCAGTTTTGCTAAGAAATTCTTTGTTGTATTACACCATTTGGATGTTTCTTAGGTTATATGAACATGTCGAGAGCTCTAAACCAGACTGGCAGAAGTATTGTATACTCCTGTGAATGGCCATTATATGAGTGGCAACACCAACAGGTAAGACACATGGAAATATTTTAATAAAAGTTGAAGTAATTTTTTACTTTCACAACATTGCTGCCTTAAGGGGATAGTCTACCCAAAAATGAAAATCATGTCATTCCAAATTTGTATGCATTTCTTTCTTCTGTGCAACACACAAAAAAAAAAGATATTTTGAAGAATCTTGATACAGTTTAAATTCCTATTGACCTTCATTGTATTTTTTTATCCATACAATGAAAGACAATGGGAACTGTCTTGTTACTAACATTCTTCAAAATATCTTTTTTGTTCCACAGAAGAAAGTCATACAGGTTTGGAACAACATGAGGATGAGTAAATTATGAAAAGTTGAAATTTTGGTTGGACTATCCTTTTTTGTAAGTGGATTAAAATAATTCTTCATAAAGTAGAATTAATTTTCTTTTAATTAATATTGCTTAGTAGACAAGTTTTATGTATCTTATATTTCAGCCTGATTATGAAGCAATTAGCAAGACCTGTAACCACTGGCGTAACTATGGAGATGTGTATGACCAGTGGACAAGTGTGACGGGCATCCTGGATTGGACAGCTGATCACCAGAAGATCCTGCTTCCAGTGGCAGGACCAGGTGGATGGAATGATCCTGACATGGTATCAAGCACCTCATCTAATCATTTTACTGTCAAATCACAATCACAAGTTTACATGGGTAATTTAAAATGAGCTCAGTGCGAACAACTTTAAATCATATCATATTTCTGGTCATGATCCCTCAAGCTGGTCATAGGGAACTTCGGCCTGAGCCACGATCAGCAGCAGACTCAGATGGCCTTGTGGGCTATCATGGCTGCCCCGCTTCTGATGTCCAATGACCTGCGAAACATCTGTCCCAAATCCAAAAAACTACTGCAGAACAAACACATCATTGCCATCAACCAGGACCCTCTGGGCAAGCAGGGCTATCGTACATTAAAGGTAAAGCATCTTAGCCCACTTTAGTACCAAATTACGGTCTTAAAGGGATAGTTCGCCCAAAAATGAAAATTCTCTCATCATTTACTCACCCTTATTATTGTTCCAAACCTGTATGAGTTTATTTCTTCTGTTGAACACAAAAGAAAGTATTTTATAGAAAGTTGATGGTAGCCATTGACTTCCATAGTATTTTTTTTTCCTACTATGGAAGTCACTGGCTACTGTCAACTGTTTGATTACCAACATTTTTTAAAATATCTTCTTTTGTGTTCAACAGAAGAAATAAACTCATACAAGTTTAGAACAACATGAGGGTGAGTAAATGATGACCGAATTTTTGTTTTTGGGTGAACTATCCCTTTAACCTACCATTTGTTTCATTACGGTATCTGTCTGTAAGCTGGAATGCATTTATTGCCTGTTCACAGGCTGATAGTTTTGAGGTGTGGGAACGGCCTCTGTCGGGCAACAGGCTGGCCGTGGCAGTGATGAATAGACAGGAGATTGGTGGTCCACGCAGATTTACCATTTCTGTGGCGACACTGCCTAGTTGGCTGCTCTGCGATCCGAAGTGCAACGTAACGCAGATCCTGCCCATGTACCAGGAAATGGGTGTCCAGAATCTCTTGTCAAAGGTGATGGTCCAAGTCAATCCTACAGGCACAACACTTCTCACTGTCAACCCCATCAAAAGCTATCCTTATGACACCCTGTGACATGATTTGCAAAGCAAAACGATTTTGAAACATAGACAATTTTCTATTGCACTAATGTGATCGAGTTACACGTCCTGATATTTTTTATTAAGACTTTTTTCCTTTTGAATACTGCTATAGAATCTTTTTTTGTTTTACTTTTTTAAAAGTGCACACTAAGTAATCAAAATTCAAAAATTGTAGTTACGTATCATTTGCTGTACATTAAAACAAACACAAAGCACTTTGCAGAGTTTATACTTTACACATCTGTATTACTCAGTATCATTTTTTTCGGTTCACAAGAAACGTACTGTACTACAGAAACATATCTTTATGTTCATCCATGATCTGTTCTACTTAATATTGAAGACTTACAATGAGTTGCACTGTCAAATTCCTTTTTATTTTAACATGCATAAAAAACCTCAGGGATTTTACAAATCATTTGCCAGCTTAGGCCTTGTTCTGAAATGTATGCAATTGACGTGAATCAAATAAAGCATCTTTATAAGCTTCAGTGGTACTTTTGCCTTTCTATAATCTGATAAAATTACATTCAATATATTAATCAATATGCTTCTGAAGCTGTACTTCAGTTCATATATTCATCTCCTCAATCTATTTCTCGTGTTCCTACAAACACTGGTCAAACTGGCATAAAACACAAGTTGGCCAATAACAAGATTTTCTGTACCAACAAACGTCAAATTATCATAAATGTTAAATTAAATTGCCGGAAATTACATTTTAAGCATTGTTGGAATAAAATGGTTAGATACTTTTGACTCACTAAGGCTAAATTCATCATAAACACAATCATGTGTTGAAAAATCTAATTAATTCTTGATAAATGCACACAATATCTTAGTCTCCAAGCCATGTCTATAGAGATGACATTTACACAATAAAATTTATTTAAACAAAAATTAAGTTAAAACACCAAAATGTTCAATTTATTAAAAAAATAGCCCAATGCCTTTCCAATAACTAATGAGTTTATATACACAGTTAAATGGTGTTTAACCAAGTCATGAATATAACAAATACATTATACATTATGTAATAGCACCACCATGTGTTTTGGAGGCACATGACTTGTTTGCCAAGTGGGTGATTGGGTTCATTCCTGTCCACCACATTTGCATAAATTGGTATTGTGGCATATAACTAAAAACCAGCCAGATGTTTTTTGGAATTTTGGATTTTGTACATGAATGGTTGACATGCTGATGTACATGAATGATTGACGTGAGTGCAAAACTAAGGTGTCCACTAAAATCAAGCCATTAAGTACATTAACTTATTTTATTGGTAACAACACGTATCACATCCAAACTATCCAAACTTCATTTACTGTTTTTAATATTTTGTAGCATTAAATTATGCTATAACAATTTAGAGACCATCTGTAATTGTCTTATTCATCGAAAGAGTCAAGCAGGCTTTGAATTAATCTAATTATCCAAACTCCAAACTAATTATCTGAGTTGTGTACAGGTCAGTTATGCAGCATACACATGAGTATCAACAGACTGCGTAAAAGTGTTAACAGCAGCCCTGCATGAGCGACAATATGAAAATTAGCAGGAAGCAAAAGGGGAACTGAGTAACAAGAGTCCTGTGGTTGGGTGGAGTTTTGCCCACTGTTGATCACATTCACAGTCCGGTTTAATATCCTGCACTCAGTCTGACTGGTTTCATCCTGGTGCCAGATCACAGATAAAACACAACTCGGGTAAGATATCTTAGGTTTCTTTATTAGTCGAAAACTGTTCCTCTGTCAAAGAGTAAGATTGTGTAATTTGCCATTAATTGTGACTTGTCAGACGTTGAGAAATGTTGTTGCTTAAAAAGATAGAAAGAGACCAACCAAAGCAAACAAATTAATGCCCGGTTTCACAGACAAGGCTTAAACCTAGTCCCAGACTAAAATGCATGTTTGAGCTGTCTTAATGAAAGTAACTTGCACTGGCATATTTTAAAACATGTCAGTGCCATTGTTCTGTCTCAAGATGCACACCAGTAATGCTTTTCTAAGACACGTATTAAAAAAGCTACTTAAATGTCCTAATTTAAATAAAGTCTAATCCTGGTTTAATCTAATCTCTGTCTGTGAAACCGGGCCCAAGTTATTTAATAAATAGGCACTTTTTTGATAGATTTTAAACACAATGTAATTCAGAGACACTTAAATTGGCTTAACTAACCTTATTTTACCTCCTAGCTTCTCATTCTTTTCTGTGCAAATGCTGTTTGCACCTTAAATCATTTTAACTGTTTAACTTTAATGATTTACGTAAGTAAATCAACATTCCTTTTTTTTAATTTCTATTTTTATTAAATTTTGTTATACCATCCACAGGAACAACACAAAGTAACAGCTTTTCCATCCCAGCATATATAATAAAGTTATATAATAATAATATGAATGGTAACACTTTACAGTAAGGTCTCATTTGTTAACATTAGTTTTTATGCATTGACTAACATTATCTAACAATGAGCTATTTGTTACAGTATTTATTAATCTTTCTTAACATTAGTTAATAAAAATACAACTGTTCATTGTTCCTTCATGTTAGTTTACAGTGCATTAACTAATGTTAACAAATACAACTTTTGATTTTAATGTATTACTAAATGTTGAAATTGACTAACTAAAATTAATAAATGCTGAAGAACTGTACTGTTCATTCTTAACTAATGTAGTCAACTAATGTTAACAAATGAAACTTTATTGTGAAGTGTAATAATAATAATACATTTTATTTTTAAAAATCTAAAACAATATTAGAGTTATCAGTACAGTATCTGTTGTTTATAAAACAAAAATAATAAATAAATCTTACATTAGGGATTTGTTAAAGGCCATCATTATTTAATATTCCACATAATATATTTGTTAATAAATTTTATAAAGGGGTTCATGCAACATTCCTATATACTGAATTAAATGGATCCTGTATACAAATCTTGTACATGGGAGAAATAAGGGACTTGTTTTGAGAATCAATTGTCTATTTACCTCACAATAGAATATGATATGCATTCATATAAAATGAATTGATAGTGAAACTAATCACACATTAAAGGGTTAGTTCACCCAAAAATGAAATTTCTGTCATTAATTACTCACCCTCATGTCTTTCCAAACCCGTAAGACCTTCGTTCATCTTCGGAACACAAATTAAGATTTTTTTTTTTTTAATGAAATCCGAGATCTTTCTGACCCCCCTATAGACAGCAACGTTATTACCACTTTCAAGGCCCAGAAAGCTGGTAAAGACATTGTTAAAATAGTCCATGTGACTACAGTGGTTCAACCTTAATGTTATGAAGCGACAAGAATACTTTTTGTGCACAAAAACAAAACAGAAATAACGTTGCTTCATAACATTGGTAATAACGTTGCTGTCTATAAGAGGGTCATAAAGCTCTCAGATTTCATTAAAAAAATATTCTAATTTGCGTTCTTAGAATGAATGAAGGTCTTACGGGTTTGGAACGACATGAGGGTGCGTAATTCATGACAGAATTTGTATTTTTGGGTAAACTAACCCTTTAAAATAGTTCTCTCCACTGGTTAGTATACTTTACACATTCTTTCTTTCTTCTCCTCACTCCATAATGTTACTGAATTATGCAAAAACAGATCTGCAGTATATACCAGTGGTTTAGAGATACTGTTGTATGGTTGATAACATTATTAATGAGGGTCATTTATATAGGGTGCAGCTTTTATGCATTTATATTTCTTCATGTAGCAGATGCTTTTATCCAATGTGAAATCCAAAAATAAGTGACCAAATACGAACAGAACAAGAATAAGGCTGGTGTTTTCATGTTGGAGACATGCGCTATGTCACCTCTTTCAGCCAGAATGTTCCAGTGTTTTAGCAAGAATGTGGCCAAGCATGGAAGATATGGAGGGACTAAATGTAAAAGTTTAGGAATTGGTCATTACCTCATATTTATCAATAATTATTATAATAATTTGAGGGAATCCTCTTCGATGTTTATAGTAGATATAGTCCTGTTTTCAACACTGTAACATTTATAACCAACATTTAAACAAATGTTCATACTCCTACACACCTTTGTGGGCATTGTGTTTGCAAGACTAAATTCATGAGAAGATGCAGTCAGAAAATATCTAACATCTATGCTTTGCATTTGTACATCACACAATGAAAAGAGTCCATTTTGGTGGATGTCAATGATGTACATAGATGCAAATTCAAATTCCATCGAATAACATTTACTGTCATATTTTAATGTCATTCTTCATCATCTGGGACATTTAGTAGGCCATGTCCTTTTAAGTTTAAATAGTGTTAAACCTAAACACTTTGACTGGACTATTGGATGAGAACAAAACTTGAACTGCATTGAGCTGGATGATGACACTAGAGCTTCTTTATACCTGAATCAACTTTGTTTCATAATTGACAAATTTCGCAATCGACTCTGTTATTGAACTGAACTGAATTAACACTGAACTGACTCAAAGTGAATAACAACACTATTGTCTTATGTAAAGCTGCCTATAGCTGAATTCAACTCAATTCATAACTTTACACAGTTATTGAACTGAACTGAATCAACACTGAACTGACTTCAGCTGAATAATCACACTATTGCCTTTTTTTTTCATCAGAATGTAATTCTGTTCTCATCATTGATTGATACTTTCCTGCAAAAGCTGCTTCAAAACAATCTGTATTATATAATGCGCTATATAAATCAATAGAAAATAACTAAATATTTATTTGCGAGGTTGCATTTGAGTTTAAATTAGCCAAGTGAATAAGCAAAATATGAACCATTGGTAAGGATAAATTGTGGTTTAATGTGACAGACTATCTTTTGCCCAGTTCCCTCCCTCCAAACATGAGCGATACTTGCATACTTATCATTCAGGAACCTTACAGACGCAGGACACTCTAGATGGTTCCTGTTGCCCAACATCACTTTCAATGTAAAGCGAGTATTTAAACTGCTAACCACAGTGAGTACATTAATGTGTGAGCATTGAGTTATTTCTTTGCTAAATTAAAAAAAAAAAAAAAAACACTTCAGTTATGCATCATAAACGTATGCTTTGGCCTAAAATTAAGATGCACCTGCCCTGCCACTATTCATTGGGAAATTTTGGTCTTTTTAGCAGTATAGGTTAAATCAACAAATTGTTACAAGTTACACTTGTGCAACATCTGCCTGGAAAAAAACCCTGATGTGAAACAGAGACAAGCTTAACCGTAATTATCTGACTCGTACTGCTTACTGATGCCGATACGAACTGTTTCCCCTTCCTCTGTATCACAGATCAACACTGATGCAACTTCCCTGTATCTTCTAAGTCTTCTAAGTCATTGCCCTTTGAAAAAGTTGTCAAGTTTTTATGGTAAACAAGGCCGCTAAAACCAATGCAAATGCACTGCAGTCCTGACATACTCAACCAACACCAAACCCGCACAATTATCCTCCAGGTGTAGAGTGTGTTTAATACAGCAGCAGATGCTTGTGGTATTTTAATAGTAAATTATTAATATAGAGTATCAGCTCAAATATAAAGTGGTGGTGCTGTTCATATTTGTCACAGACTACAAGAAGTTTTGATCACAAACGTTTTGTGACACTTTTTAAGGTGTTAAAAGGCGGTGGTGGTGGCAGAAGAAACCAGGAAATGCTTGCATGGTGTTTAAAATAGGCAGTTTAGTTTCTCTACCACAGAGCACAGACGACTCAGCATTTAACAACTATGTGAGAGAAGCTTATTGCAGAGACACTGAAAGCAATGAGGAACAGAACTAACTGAGATGTTTTAAGGGACACTAGCATACAGGTAACTTTACCAAATGCTTCTATGGAGTAAAACGTGTTATATATGGCACTTTCCTATTTTAATCAGAATACAAGAAAGATATTAGGATATTAAAAAGGTTTAAACAAGCAAACAAAAAAAAAACCTTGTAGGCTAATCTTTATTGATTCATGTAAATGTGTGAAGTTACATTAGGTTAGTGATTGTAGTGCAAACCTAAAAGCTGTATTCAGTTAGAAAGTTCATCAACAAGGTCATTCAATGATTAACAAATGATTTTTTTCCTCAACGCATTCTTTCTTATCCATTTACTGGATTCAATGGGACCTTTATGATGTTGTGTAATGATAAATGATTGTGCAAAAGTAGTGTGAGGTTTTTTTTGTGTACTGTCTACATAAATATTTCAACCAACAGTATCAATATTGAATAAGAATATTGTTCCCAATACCTCTTGCTGTTGCATTAAACTAAGACGCAGGCCTTTAGGAGAGAAGGATGTGAACGTTCAGTTTTGGTTTGTAGATAGTGAAGAGTACATGATGAGTGAGGTTGTGGGTTCACAGCTTAGATCAAAGCAGGAACAAGCATTCATGATCTATAGGAGGAAATATTGGCAACAAAGGATGTCATTGACACTGACAGGAGGGCTCATGCAAACCATTTCTAATCAGACATGGCTGCCTAAATCCATCTTCAGCTTTAGACAAACTAAATCATTGTACAGATCTATTGGAAAACTGGATGTAGCATAAATGCTACCATTATTGTATATTGACATTTGCTAGCAGAGTGGTTTGACTGCAGAGGACATAAAAACATATTAACAAAGCCAAATAAATATTTGCATATTTAACAAAACCAATATAGTTACTCATCACTCAAAAAGTTAAGATGAAGACATTTTCATTTTTGTTTTTTCCCCCCAAATTCACACAGATTTAAATGAACATGCCAGACAGCATTCTGGAGGAGATTTTTATAAAACGGTCCCAGCAGAAGAAGAAGACCTCACCTTTAAACTTCAAAGAAAGGCTGTTTGTGCTCACTCAGGATAAAATATCCTACTACGACTATGACGCTGAAAAAGGGGTATGTATGTATTTGACTTTTTCTTACCATAACAGTAAATGTTAGGAAAAGAGCTCTTTATTTTTGATGTAGGCATTCATTAAAGTTGGCATGAATTGGAAATTCTCTCTATTTTCAAAATGCATCTTATTGATCTGATCTTCAATAATCCATTTCACGCCACAATACGGAAGAAACGATCTGACGCTACTTCCGTTACATTGTGACTTTAATATATTTAAACCACAAGTTGTAATTTTTCATTTTTTAATATCATAATCCTATTGACTGTTTAGAAGAGGAAAAGCCTGAAAGGTTATGTGGACATTGAAAAGATCAAATGTGTGGAGATTGTTTTACCAGAAGACAGCGCACCTCCTGACCGACTCTTCCCATTTCAGGTGGGTCTCTGCAAATAATAAGACATTAAAACCATTCAAGACTACACATTCTTGTTCACCAACTTCAATGGGAACTCAGTGCTGGTCATGTGAAAATTTCTAAACATTTTAATGTGCATTCTATGTGTTTTTACTGTAATCATGTTAGTTACACTTCCCTCATTATATATATTGTATATAATCCTGCATTTTCAATTTGAAATAAGTGAAGTCTGTGTTGCTGTATCTAAACTAAAAGTTTCAGCATTAGCTGTCTATTATACAGTGGGGAGAACAAGTATTTGATACACTGCCGATTTTGCAGGTTTGCCCACTTACAAAGCATGTAGAAGTCTGTAATTTTTATCATAGGTACTCTTCAACTGTGAGTGACGGAATCTAAAACAAAAATCCAGAATATCACATTGTATGATTTTTAAGTAATTAATTTGCATTTTATTGCATGACATAAGTATTTGATACATCAGAAAAGCAGAACTTAATATTTGGTACAGAAACCTTTGTTTGCAATTACAGAGATCATACGTTTCCTGTAGTTCTTGACCAGGTTTGCACACACTGCAGCAGCGATACATGGCCCCATCCATCCTCCCCTCAATACGGTGCAGTCGTCCTGTCCCCTTTGCAGAAAAGCATCCCCAAAGAATGATGTTTCCACCTCCATGCTTCACGGTTGGGATGGTGTTCTTGGGGTTGTACTCATCCTTCTTCTTCCTCCAAACACGGCGAGTGGAGTTTAGACCAAAAAGCGCTATTTTTGTCTCATCAGACCACATGACCTTCTCCCATTCCTCCTCTGGAACATCCAGATGGTCATTGGCAAACTTCAGACAGGCCTGGACATGCGCTGGCTTGAGCAGGGGGACCTTGCGTGCGCTGCAGGATTTTAATCCATGAAGGCATAGTGTGTTACTAATGGTTTTCTTTGAGACTGTGCTCCCAGCTCTCTTCAGGTCATTGACCAGGTCCTGCCGTGTAGTTCTGGGCTGATCCCTCACTTTCCTCATGATCATTGATGCTCCACGAGGTGAGATCTTGCATGGTGCCTCAGACCGAGGGAGATTGACCGTCATCTTGAACTTCTTTCATTTTCTAATAATTGCGCCAACAGTTGTTGCCTTCTCACCAAGCTGCTTGCTTATTGTCCTGTAGCCCATCCCAGCCTTGTGCAGGTCTACAATTTTATCCCTGATCTCCTTACACAGCTCTCTGGTCTTGGCCATTGTGGAGAGGTTGGAGTCTGTTTGATTGAGTGTGTGGACAGGTGTCTATACAGGTTTTATACAGGTAACGAGTTCAAACAGGTGCAGTTAATACAGGTAATGAGTGGAGAACAGGAGGGCTTCTTAAAGAAAAACGAACAGGTCTGTGAGAGCCGGAATTCTTACTGGTTGGTAGGTGATCAAATACTTATGTCAGGCAATAAAATGCAAATTAATTATTTAAAAATCATACAATGTGATTTTCTGGATTTTCTCACAGTTGAAGTGTACCTATGATAAAAATTACAGACCTCTACATGCTTTGTAAGTGGGCAAACCTGCAAAATCGGCAGTGTATCAAATACTTGTTCTCCCCACTATATACACACTAACAACATCCTCAAGGCTGGTAGAAATATTATTAAGCTGATAGAGTGCAAGAAGAAACACTGCTCAGGCTTTCAACCATGATAAGAGGCCAGAGTAATGGAGCAGAAGATAAACCTTTCCTCTTCAAAGTCTGAAACCAGAGGAACAACAGAACTCAACAGGTGCTGACTGTAAAACTACTAGGCAGACAAAAACACTGTACTTAACTTAAGTGCCTTAAGCACAAAAAGTGAGTTTTCCATCCTCAGACCACCGACAAACAGAAAGGGCGCCAGGAAATGAATGCGTCAAACAACAACATTTTGTGGTTTTCAGTTTTCAGAATAAAGCTTAAAATGATGAGCTATATGTATTTATGTATCTTTATATAATGTTACTTTTGATGACTACTTTGCAACCTTCAAAAATAGCACAAAAAAATAAACTAAGAGCAATAAACAACTGTACAGTAAATGAGCTTCAAAAGAAAAAGGAGATATTTGGCAATAGTAGATTATGCTGAAATGCAACAGTTGATTCATCTATAGGCCAAAGTAATTTATAACTTTGCATTGTGATGTGTTTTTTCTTTTCTCTCACAGATAATCTATGACGAAGGTCCCCTTTATATATTTGCTAAGTCAGATCAAATTCGAAAGCACTGGATACATGAGCTAAAAAATGGTCAGTATTTATTTTAAGTCATTATCACAAAGTCCATTCAAATTAGTAAGCCACCTTTATGTAGACTACATTATAGAAAAGATAAAGAGAAAAGTATGAATGCTTCCCATAACACAACATTCAAGTCCTATGCAAAGCTCTGTTTATTCAATGAAAATGGTTTCCAATGTACCTGTCTTAAAGTGGTGCGGTTCAACAAGGACCTGATGCAGAAGTACCACCCGTGTTTCTGGGAAGATGGCATGTGGAAGTGTTGCCAGCAGGAAGTGAAGCAGGCTATGGGCTGCAGGGTGCTGGAGACCAAAAATGGAGGTATGTAAAACTAAAGAACACTTCAACAATAGAGTTCAGAACGTTGGGATCCATGAACGGTTCTTACAGGTTGATTTTTCCGTCGAATCGGAAGAAATATCGTACTGCAAGTGTTTCCTGCAATTATGCAACTACTGAATCTACAGTGCAAAACTGGTCAGCGTGACCAGTGTAGTCCGATTCCCAATGAATGACTCTTACAAGTCGGTTATTCATAGTGAATCAAAAACATAGTGCAACCAGTCTGATTAGTACAATTACACATTAGTACAACGAGTCGGTTCAGTTTAGTGATTCAAAAGCAAAAAAGCCAATTATAACAAATTGTGCTTATGAGTCGGATCTTTTTAGCGGCAATTATTAGAGCAAACTGCGTAGTCATTTCTGAATGAATGACTCGTTTCTGTTGAGTGAATCAAGCACATACAACTAACTGTAATGATTTAATTAGTGTCAAAATGTAGATGTAGCTAAATATGCACTTTATGCGGAGGCCTATTATATAAGAGTAAATTAATGAAATTTGAATATAATGTTACCACATTTTTGTTTGTTGTTGTTTAATACATAGCTAAAGGGGTATTTATTCCCTAAATGATCCAATAATTGGCCTGCTTAGTTGGGGACACTTAATATTCAACAATATTATTGATTTGACTGCTCCGACACAATTGGATGAGAACTGAACTGAGCTGGACAATGACATCACTGTTTTCAGCAGAACTGCTTTATAGAATAATTGATGATCTTTACAACGAAAGTGAATCAACACTGAACTGACTTCAGCTGAACAGTGACACTGTTTTCTTTTAAAGCTGCTGTACAGCCGAAATGAACTCTGTCTGCATCATTGAATCATTTTCCTGTTATCACTGTAAAGCTGCTTTGAAACAATCTGTATTGTATGATGAAGCGCTATATAAATAAAGGTGACTTGACTTGACTAAAGGGATAGTTCACCCAAAAATTAAAATTGTCATCATCAGGTGTGTTCACGCCTTATTGAAAATACCGTAATTACGAGATTCTGACTTGTTGAAAAGCGTTCACGTCCTTGTAAAAATCGTAATTACAATTTGACTTGTACCATGTGACCGCTGTACCACCTGACCACTGCAGTTACATATTGGCATTGATAATGTTGCCATAAAAAATTAATAATTCCGAGTCCGAAAGCAGCTCAGAGTAAAACGTCACATAATTATAGTAATTCTATTGTATGGACAAAAAAAAAAAAGAAGAAAGAATATAATACTATTACTCAAAATATATTTTGTGCTACACAGATGAAAGAAAGTCATACAAGGTTTGGAATGACAGAATAAGTAAATGATGACAGAATTTAAATTTTTTGGGTGAATTATCCCTATAAGGCCAATTATTGTTTTGTATTTATGCCACCTCTAAATTCTATGTAAACACACCTTTTGAATTGTTTTAAATGTATTTATTATTGAAATTATCTCATCATTTGTCAATGGAATGGTCTTTCTTCCAAATATTTAGGCCTATTCCCTAAAAGTACTCAGAGAATCCACTGCATAATGATGACACAATAATGAATCTATGTGATTTCCTTTTTTCTTTATTTAGCTTCTAGGACAGGACATAGTAAGACAAGATATAAAAAGACAGCATTTTAAATAAAACAGACAATCAAAACAATCAAACAACAAAGTTTGGTTTTACATATGATTATGTGAAGTGTGTGTTGGTGTGTTGTGCATGTGTACTTCTCTATCTTTCACGTATCTAAATATATGTAAGGCAGAGAATTTGAGAAAGAAGGAAGAAAAACATTTCATGATTTCCATTCCAACCGCATTCAGCAAGGCTCCATTGCTTCATCAATTCAATATTTAATAGTTAATGCTAATTAAACAGTATTTGTACTTATTTAATACATGTCAATTTCTCTTACCCTTCTTCTAAGGGTTTTGCAATAGACGTTCCAAGAATCGTGATTCCAGAAAGCCTCTTCCACCAACACCCGAGGAGGTCAGTTACCAGTCTATCCCGTCAGTGACAATATATGCATAATGTACCATCAGATTTAGCCTTTAGAAATTATCTGTGTTGCCTTCCTGCTTTAGGAAAAGCCACCCAGACCTCTGCCCCCCCAACCACCCATGCTCCCCTCGGGCTTCAGTGTGGGCATGACTGTTGTAGCTGAATATGAGTATGCACCAATGACTCCCCATGACCTAGAGCTGAGAAAGGATGAGGAGTACACACTCTTAGAAATCAACGATCCCAACTGGTTTAAAGCCAGAGATAAATATGGGTAAGAGATTGCAAAATAAATACGTATATGACTAGTAATGCAAGAGTATTGCATCTGTAGACATCGATATTGTCTAAATGTGCTAATGGAGAATGTATTTGATAAACACATGAACTGCTGTTAAATTATTTGCATATCTGGGGAAACTTTACAGGCTGTGGGTAATAAGTAGTCAGGTGGAACTAGCTGTGCAATCAGGACTGTGTTCTTTTAGATATGAAAAGCATTACTAATCTACTGTTTACAGAAAGGAAGGCTACATCCCAAGTAACTACATCGCTCAGGCCTTGAATGGATTGGAGAAATATGAGTAAGTATACATTCAACAAAATACAGCCTTCTACACTAGTTAGATAAGGTGAACAATTTTGAACCTTATAAACAGTCCAACCACATTTTAACAGATTATAACAGATTATTTCCTATCTATCCCGTAGTTGGTACTGCAAGAATATCAACCGCAGCCAGGCAGAGAATTTACTGAAAACAGAAGTAAGTATAATGGTGGCAATCAAAAACATAACTGATTTATCATCATCATCAAAAAAAAAACTGATTATAATAAAAATACATCTATGTTTCTTAGATATATATATATATATATAGACACATACACTCACCTAAAGGATTATTAGGAACACCATACTAATACTGTGTTTGACCCCCTTTCGCCTTCAGAACTGCCTTAATTCTACGTGGCATTGATTCAACAAGGTGCTGAAAGCATTCTTTAGAAATGTTGGCCCATATTGATAGGATAGCATCTTGCAGTTGATGGAGATTTGTGGGATGCACATCCAGGGCACGAAGCTCCCGTTCCACCACATCCCAAAGATGCTCTATTGGGTTGAGATCTGGTGACTGTGGGGGCCATTTTAGTACAGTGAACTCATTGTCATGTTCAAGAAACCAATTTGAAATGATTCGAGCTTTGTGACATGGTGCATTATCCTGCTGGAAGTAGCCATCAGAGGATGGGTACATGGTGGTCATAAAGGGATGGACATGGTCAGAAACAATGCTCAGGTAGGCCGTGGCATTTAAACGATGCCCAACTGGCACTAAGGGGCCTAAAGTGTGCCAAGAAAACATCCCCCACACCATTACACCACCACCACCAGCCTGCACAGTGGTAACAAGGCATGATGGATCCATGTTCTCATTCTGTTTACGCCAAATTCTGACTCTACCATCTGAATGCCTCAACAGAAATCGAGACTCATCAGACCAGGCAACATTTTTCCAGTCTTCAACTGTCCAATTTTGGTGAGCTCGTGCAAATTGTAGCCTCTTTTTCCTATTTGTAGTGGAGATGAGTGGTACCCGGTGGGGTCTTCTGCTGTTGTAGCCCATCCGCCTCAAGGTTGTGCGTGTTGTGGCTTCACAAATGCTTTGCTGCATACCTCGGTTGTAACGAGTGGTTATTTCAGTCAAAGTTGCTCTTCTATCAGCTTGAATCAGTCGGCCCATTCTCCTCTGACCTCTAGCATCAACAAGGCATTTTCGCCCACAGGACTGCCGCATACTGGATGTTTTTCCCTTTTCACACCATTCTTTGTAAACTCTAGAAATGGTTGTGCGTGAAAATCCCAGTAACTGAGCAGATTGTGAAATACTCAGACCGGCCCGTCTGGCACCAACAACCATGCCACGCTCAAAATTGCTTAAATCACCTTTCTTTCCCATTCTGACATTCAGTTTGGAGTTCAGGAGATTGTCTTGACCAGGACCACACCCCTAAATGCATTGAAGCAACTGCCATGATAATTGCATTAATGAGAAATTGAACAGGTGTTCCTAATAATCCTTTAGGTGAGTGTATATATATTATAGGTTGAATTCGGATAAAAATGTGCCACTTTTTTTTTTTTTTTTACATTGACATGATTATAAAGATTGGCACACCAACTTGAATTGAGCATATAGCCTATATTTGTTTAATATACAGTATGTGTTCTGAAATGTTATCTTTAAAAAAAAACAGAATAAAGATGGAGGTTTCTTGGTGAGAGACTCTGGCAAATTCACTGGAAAGTACACTGTCTCTGTGTTCTCCAAGGCTGGTGGGTAAGTCTGATCAAGCTTATCAAACTTATCAAAAAGAAAGTGGAACACTGACCCTACGGAAGAGAGACGTAAATCTCTCTACGCAAAACTAGGATAAGTCCTATCACAGTTCAGGTTTCACACTGTATAAATTTGTTACAGGACTGTGTTGTTGCTCTCTCAAATTCTTTGTGAGACAGATTTAAGGTTTGACTGAATCCAAAGTGATTGTGTGAACTTCATTTCTTGTCTCTCTCCAGGGAGACTGTTGGCAGTTGCAGACACTACAACATATGCATCACTGCAGAAGGCCAGTTCTATCTAGCGGAGAAGCACAACTTTAGCAGTATCCCAGAACTTATTAATTACCACCAGCACAACGCAGCAGGTAAATCTCACCTTAACTAGTCGCATGTGAATACACAATGACAAATGATGGCTCTAAAGGTATTTAATCAATGCAAATATGTCTGTTTCAGGTCTAGTGAGCAGACTAAAATACATTGTGTCAAATCGGGCTCAGAACGCTCCCTGCACTGCTGGTCTGGGTTATGGTGAGTTTATATTTGTTAGGGCATGGCACTAATAACGCCAAGGTCATAGGTTTTATTCCTAGGGAATGCATGAACTGATAAAATGCATACCTTGAATAAATGTGCATTTTATCAGCTCATGCATCTGAAATGCATCTAAATGCATCTGCTGAGTATATAAATGTAAAGATATAAGTATAAATATTTGGCTGTATGATTCTGGAAGTTCTGAAGAGTGTTGTTGATTAAAACAACATCTGCTGAGTATATAAATGTAAAGATATAAGTGTAAATATTTGGCTGTATGGTTATGACATTTATGAATGGTGTTGATTAAAACAACTTGCTAAAACTGCCTTCTCCCCTACTTTTCATTCCAGGAAGTTGGGAGATCGACCCCCGTCAACTTACATTTATCAGAGAACTTGGCAACGGTCAGTTTGGAGTGGTAAAGTATGGGAAATGGCAAGGCCGTCATGACGTGGCCATTAAAATGGTCAAAGAGGGCTCAATGTCGGAGGATGACTTCATTGAGGAGGCCAAAGTCATGATGCAAGTATAAACTACCGTTGAAAAGTTTGGGGTCAATACGTTTTTTTATTTTATTTTATTTTATTTTATTATTCAGCAAGGATTTCACATAAATGCTTATTCATTAAAGAATCCTGAAAAATTGTATCACTGTTTCCACAAAAATAGCAGCACAACTGTTTTCAACATCGATTATAATAAGAAATGTTTCTTGAGCAGCATATTAGAATGATTTCTGAAGGATCATGTGATGCTGAAGACTGGAGTAATGATGCTAAAAATTCAGCTTTGCATCACAGGAATAAATTTTAAAATATATATTTAAATAGAACACAGTTATATTAAATTGTAATAATATTTCACAATATTACTTTTTACTGTATTTTTGATCATTGATGGTGAGTGTAAAAGATTCTTTCAAAAATGTTTTAAAAAATCTTACTGACCCCAATTTTTGAACAGTATGTTTCTCCATCTGTGATTGCGATTAAAGTTGTTGATACACTTGATAATTCATTATGAGGGTTTATGTCCTGTTTTTCATTTATGTTTATTTCTCTATGATCATTTTCTGCTGTATAACACTAGGAAACTCTGTCACGAAAACCTGGTGCAGCTCTATGGCGTCTGCACAAAACAACGACCCATCTACATAGTCACAGAATATCTTGCCAATGGATGTCTGCTGAATTACTTACGGGAGGACCTGCAGCACCCCTCTAGTATTCTTCTTCTTGAGATGTGTAAAGATGTCAGCGAGGGCATGGCCTACTTAGAGGCCAATCAGTACATCCACAGAGACCTGGTTCGTGTAACACAAAAATATTGAAAGAGATATTTTACCATTAAAATGTCTAAAATGTTTTATTTTCTCATAGGCTGCTCGGAACTGTTTAGTAGACTCAAATGGAACCATTAAAGTGACTGATTTTGGATTGTCAAGGTAATTGAATGCATGGCGGACAACACTTTTTAAGCACAATTCGCCATACTTTGTCTCTGCATAGAAATTATTGCTGTCCATACAGGTATGTTCTGGATGATGAATACACCAGCTCTGCTGGTTCAAAGTTCCCAGTGCGCTGGTCACCTCCTGAAGTCCTTCTTTACTGCAAGTTCAGCAGCAAGTCAGATATTTGGGCATTTGGTACGTCACCACTGCATTTCCAGCATAGCTTCTGTCAAACCAGCTGTTTCATTTTCTCTTATATTATTTGTCTGACAGGTGTTTTGATGTGGGAGGTGTACACTCTGGGCAGAATGCCTTATGATCGGTGGAACAACACAGAGATAGTAGAGAAAATTTCTGCAGGTCATCGGCTTTATCGCCCACAAATGGCCTCTGACAAAGTTTATTCCATTATGAACAGCTGCTGGCATGAGGTACAGAGCTCTATACTAATAGTCAAAACATTTTGTGTATTAAAACTGTTATTTGTTAATGCAAATTTAAACATGATTAAAGTCAAAATCCCCAAAAGTTTATGCCTTTCTCTTTTTTTGTAGAGACCAGATGAGCGGCCCACGTTCGTGGATCTTGTCATGACCATCAAGGATTTGCTTTTCAATATGTAATAGACGCAACTGCTGCGCACCCTTGAACATTAAGGATACAGTCCACCAAATGTAATAGAAATGTAACATTATGTAACTTGTCTTGAATAACCTCCTCAATTAATTTCTTTCAACTAAGAACCCAATAATGTGAATGCTGAGTTACATGTCTTGGATCATTTCATTTGAGTTTAAAAATGTTGCAAGAAAAAAAAAAAGAGAATAAGAATGGAATGTGATTTCTCATTTAACATTGCATTCTTACAAGCTATGCTATATTTAGTCTAGAAAATCCTCTTCAGTTTCATATATAAATCAAAAGCTATCTTTAATATTATTGCAATTATTTATAATAACCAGCAGCAACAACAGTATAAACATTTAGGACTGTAATGTACATATAATGACTGTGGCTGTGTATTGATATACAAAAATATAGAAGTAGCTAAACTTTAGTAAAACAATCTCTAGAAGAAATCTTCCAGGCTTGTTGTGTAAATATCTTTTATTCAACATTTTATCACATTCTCTCCAGTGGTTGAAATCTGATGAATATTTAATTAAAGACCAGACTTTGTCTTTTTCATCTAGCTGTGTGCTGAATAAAATGAGAGCAGTTTCAGTATTCCTCTGGCTCCACTGATTTTAGTCATACTCTTTTAATTCCTATTCAAATTACACACATTTGTCACCATTAATGTCAGTAAACAGTTAATTAAGAGGGCAGATTCTTTTAGTTTTCTACATTAAAAAAAATATTAAATGGTCTTATCTCTCCCGGCCTGCTCCAAACTAACGTCCAACATTAATTTCCATGTTACACAAATGTGTTTATTATTAATATTTTATATAACTGTTGTTGTTTGTTCAAAAGATAAACTGCTGATTTTAAACTGTGGAAAGGGATACAAATTAAACACTTTATATGTTTACACACTTGAGGAGTTTCAAAAGCAGACTTTTGACACAGAATGACACCGTTTCACCAAATTCAGTTTAAGTTATCATGTATGAGCCCTAGAAATTAGCATCTGTCTCAGAGGGGTTTCATATAAAGAAAAGATAAATTCCCCAAAATGTCCAGACAGACAGGGCAAGGGACTGTCAATGTTTGGCAATAGGGAAGTTGATAAAAAAAAAAAACTATCTGGCAACCCGGGTTACAGTCAGTCACTTCACCAGGAAGTTCACACGAGACTAAACTGCCACCGATGGACGATACGAATGCAAGGTTAGTCAGTTTAGTTTATATATCTTTTAAATGTAGTCGTAAATGTTAATTTAAACTATCGTAACATGAAACAAACAATGCTAGCGTAAAACACATTAAAGCTTATTGCGCTAACCAAAATCATTCTAAAGAGCGCTTTCCCTCTGTGCTGTGATCATGCATTTCCGGTAGTTGTAAATGTTTAGAGCGGATGAACAAATAGTCTACAATGAAATCTCATGTTTTATTGTTTTGAAGAACTGGCGATGTGAAGCAGGAGTGAGTCACATGATCTCATTTGCTTCCTTTTCTATTCTGTGGCTGTTTTAACTCCTAGTGTGCTTTATTCACAGCTTTGCTTATTATGCCCATAAATGTTATCTAGGTAGGCAGCTCACTAGATTTTTAGACAGACCCGCCGATGTAACTAAAATACCTAATAGCCAAATTTAATATCTAGTTCTTCTATTATAACTGCGTTCAGATGGATGCTGCAACCCGTTCCGACTTCTACATTGGTTTGGCACTTGCTGTAAGTTCCACTATCTTCATCGGTGGCAGTTTTATATTGAAAAAGAAAGGCCTCTTACGACTCTCAAAAAATGGCTCTACTAGAGCAGGTAGGTGATTGAAATTTACTGAGTAACCTACCATTGCACAATACAGTATTTGAATTGCATTGTTTTTTTGTTTGTTTTTTTTTTTTAATGCTTTTGACATTCATTTTTCGTGTTGTGTCTAATCAGGTCAAGGTGGCTATGCATACCTGAAAGAATGGTTGTGGTGGGCAGGGCTTATATCAAGTATGGCATTATCATTTTATGTATTTATTTGCCATTAGTAAACCGGAATTATAATGCTTAACCAGAATATGGACCTTAATCAGATGTGCATGTAAATATGATTAGTGTATGTGGATTTATAGATCTTAGTAATGAAAGATTGCTATCTACACATTAATATGTCATTATGAACACCCTAATCACAATCTTTTGTCTTGTCATGTATTTTATTTTAGTGGGAATAGGTGAGGCAGCAAATTTTGCAGCTTATGCATTTGCACCTGCTACGTTAGTAACACCCCTGGGAGCATTGAGCGTTTTGGTCAGGTAAATTTACCTAGTAGTGTACCCCACCATTCAAAAGTTATAACTTTAATTGCAGTCACAGATAGAGATACAGTACTGTTCAAAAGTTTGGGGTCAGTAAGATTTTCAGCAGTCATTATTACTCCAGTCTACAGTGTCACATGATCCTTTAGAAATCATTCTAATATGTTGATTTGGTGCTCAGGAAATATTTCTTATTATAAATTTTTGATTGTGCTGATTAATATTTTTGTGAAATGATACATTTTTCAGGATTTGTCGATGAATAGAAAGTTCAAAACAACAGCATTTATTTGAAATAGAATATTTTGTAATGAAATAAGTCTTTGTTACTGTTTGATTAATTAAATGCATCCTTTCTGAATAAATTTCTTCTTTTAATTAATTTATTTTAAAAAATCGTATTGACCCCACACTTTTGGGGTTGTACAGGCTGTAAAGTCTCAGCTGAACATGAATTATTTGTCTAAAATATGTTTTTATTGGATGTACAACCTTATTTTTTTGTCGTCAGTGCTGTGCTTTCATCATACTTCCTGAGTGAACGGCTGAATATCCATGGGAAAATTGGCTGTTTGCTGTGCATCTTCGGTTCCACAGTTATGGTGCTGCATGCTCCGCAAGAGGAAGAGGTTTCTTCGTTAACAGCAATGGCAGAGAAACTTAAAGATCCAGGTTAATTTACAAATAGACTAGTGATACCAAAGATACCTAATTTACAAATATACTATGGCACCCTGTAAGCGCTGTACTTTTTTTTATCATTTTCGTCTTTCTTGCATGTATCACAGGATTCATCGCTTTTGCTGTCTGCATTGTCGTGAGTAGCCTGGCCCTGATCTTCTTTGTCGCTCCTCGCTATGGTCAGAAAAATGTGCTGGTGTACATTCTCATCTGTTCTGTGATTGGTTCATTATCTGTGTCCTGTGTGAAAGGCCTTGGCATTGGGATCAAAGAGCTGTTTGCTGGAACAGCTGTTCTGAAAGAGCCACTGTTCTGGGCTCTGCTCATATGTCTTGTGATCTGCATCAGTATCCAGATAAGCTACCTTAATAAAGCCCTCGACATTTTCAACACCTCTATAGTTACACCTATTTATTATGTCTTCTTCACTATATCTGTCATGGCTTGTTCGGCCATCTTGTTTAAGGAGTGGCTTCGAATGTCCACCGATGGGGCTGCTGGGACTGTTAGTGGCTTTCTTACCATCATCATTGGCATTTTTCTTCTCCATGCATTTAAGGACATTAACTTTAGCTTGGATTCTCTACCTTTATATCTGCACTGCGGGCCTCAAGGCAGCGCGTGGAGCCAACCGTATGTGGCTTTGCCAACCGACGAGAGAATAACTGTGGACGAAAGCAATCTGACTAAGGAAAGAAGCTCAAAGGGGGTTTTTCCTGAGAGTTTAGACAAGAGTTGCAATGGTACATTTTTTTGTCTAGAATAATATTAGCAAAAATTCTCAAAGCTCATGACTGACTACTAAACTACAGATTTAGTAAATGCTACTGTATACTTTGCAAACCATTAATACTGTGAGAGTACTTTAATTAGCATTTTGTGTGTTTTAGTATACAAGATACTTAAATATTTTCCATCTATCAGGGTTCCCACTCTTTCATGAACACCAGATTCAAGGACTTTTTAAAGCACCTTTTATTTTAAATCATGCACAATAAATACGATAATGGTGGGTGTGTTACTGCCAATCTCAACAGTATATCAAATACCTACTGTACCTGTGTCTATCATTACTGCAGTAACGCTAAAGCATATACTGACAACTAAAATAAAATTTTAGGGACATCTGACTTTTTTTTAAATCCAATGAGAAAAGAGACTGCTAGAGTGTATAAGAGAGGGAGCGAGTTTTAATGAGAGATGCAGTTTGCAGCTCTTTTATTCCTGCTTTTAAAGGAACACTCCACTTTTTTTGAAAATAGGCTCATTTTCCAACTCCCCTAGAGTTAAACAGTTGAGTTTTACCGTTTTCGAATCCATTCAGCCGATCTCCGGGTCTGGCGGTAGAACTTTTAGCATAGATCATTGAATCTGATTAGACCATTTGCATCTCGCTCAAAAATGACCAAAGATTTTCGATATTTTTTCTATTTAAAACTTGACTCTTCTGTAGTTACATCGTGTACTAAGACCGACGGAAAATGAAAAGTTGCGACTTTCTAGACCGATATGGCTAGGAACTATACTCTTATTCCTGCGTAATAATCAAGGAACTACCATGGGTACAACAGGTGCAATGATTATTACCCAGCGCCTGAAAATAGGCTAACTTCTGTCAACATAACCAACGTGACAACCTGCTTGCACAGGGAGCGTGCTGGGGACTATTTTCAGGCGCTGGGTTAAATAGGAAAAATATCGAAAGTCTTTGGTCATTTTTGAGCGAGATGCAAATGGTCTAATCAGATTCAATGATCTATGCTAAAAGTTCTACCGCCAGACCTGGAGATCGGCTGAATGGATTCGAAAACAGTAAAACTCAACAGTTTAACTCAAGGGGAGTTGGAAAATGAGCCTATTTTCAAAAAAAAGTGGAGTGTTCCTTTAACATTTATTTCACACTGGTTTTAGTTTTCTTTTTTATGAATCATTACTTAATTAAAACATCAAAATATTGAGATGATACTGTATACATGAATTTTCCAATTAAATGAAAAGATAGGGCCATGTTAATTGTTAGAGGATTAGTTCACTTCAAAATGAAAATTTCCTGATACTTTACTCACCCCCCCATCTCATCCAAGGTGTTCATGTCTTTCTTTCTATAGTCGAATAGAAATTACGTTTTTTTTTTTAGGAAAACGTTCCAGGATTTTTGTCCACATAATGGACTTCTCTGGAAACCAATGGGTTGAAGGTCCAAATCAATGCAGTTTCAAAGGGCTCTGCATAATCCCAGACGAGGAATAGGGTCTTATCTAGCGAAACGATCAGTCATTTAAAAATAAAATTAAAATGTATATACTTTTTAACCTAAATTGCTCATCTTGCACTGCTCTGCGGCGCCACGGATTACGTAATCACGTTGGAAAGGTCACGCTAGACGTAGGCAGAAGAGCTTCCTCTTCCGTGTTTACAAAGCGCACGTGCGAAGACTAATACAAACGTCCTTTAGCAAAAAAAAAAAAAAAAGAAAAGGTAAAACAACGATGTCGGACGATTTTGAAGTTGGAGATGGAGTTTTTTTTGTAAAGGCCGTTTGTATTAGTCTTCGCACGTTTGCTTGGGGCGGTACTTCCGCCTACGTCTAGCGTGACCTTTCCTACGTGATTACGTAATCTGCGTCGCAGAGCAGATGAGCAATTTAGGTTAAAAAGTATATAATTTAGTTTTTTGTTGTTTAATAACCGATCGTTTCGTTAGATAAGACCCTATTCCTCGTCTGGGATCGTGCAGAGCCATTTGAAGCTCTTTGAAACTGCATTGATTTGGACCTTCAACATGTTGGTTGCCATCAAAGTCCATTATGTGGATAAAAATCCTGAATGTTTTCCTCAAAAAACTAAATTTCTTTTCGACTGAAGAAAGAAAGACACGAACACCTTGGATGATATGAGCCCCGCACATGACGTGCATAGTAAATTGCACGATTTACTAATTCATTCCCTCAATTTATAAATCATGCGCATAATTTACTATTTCGTTCACTCGATTTGCTAAATCGTGCGGACGATTTACTACTTCGTTCCCTCGATTTATAAATCATGCGCACGATTTAGCAAATCGAGGGAACGAATTAGTAAATCATGCACGATTTAGCCTACTATTTTTTTCCTGCATGTCACATGCGGGGCTCCGTATGGGGGTGTGTAAAATATCAGGAAATTTTCATTTTGAAGTGAGCTAATCCTTTAGGCATTAAAAATATGCAAACTTATTTATTAATCACCTGTACATGGTACCTTTTAAAAAATAAATTTGAAGGCTTTTAAGACATTTTTAAGACCTGCACAGGGTGAGATCAGAATTTAAGGAAACGTCCTAAACCATAAAATGAATGAAAAAAAAACGACTTAAACAACCTTACAGTTCAGATAATAACTTGACAAAAACAAGTTTTATATATATAAAAAAAAAAATTATAAAAACTTCACATTTCAGCCTTTAAGACATTATTTAAGAAAAGGAAAGAATCTAAATTATAAGTGATTATATGTATTAATTTAAAATATGATACTTAATATTCTAGATATATTATTATTCTACATTTTTTAAAAGCACATTAGCTTCTCATCGATCCACTAGTTAACATTTACAACTCTGTGTGTAAGCAGTGTAAAAATATGGGTTGATGTGCATTAGTCGGAACAAACCAACTGACGCGATGAAATGCAATTTCACTCTTTGACAGTAGATGGCGCTTATGGAACAGCAGAAATATATTGGTTTCCCCGGTAACCTCTGTCAACAATGGAGCGCTGTGCTTATAAACACTACTTTATTAAGCGTTATTCATTGGAACTTTGATAAACCAATTTTTATTTAGCTCAACACTGAGCCAAGCATCACTGAATTTCCACTTCCCTGGCACTAAGCAAGTTAAAAAGCGCCCCGTTATGCGCTCATTATGCAGAGCTGCCTGCACGTGATTACAATCCATCCACTCACGCAGCATTTTTTCAGGTTTTTCCCGCTTCCTCCCCAATCATGTTTTGTTCTGGCTTTCCAGTCCTTGAGTCCATGTGTCTGAAATTAAAGGACTTTCAAGTATTTTCAAGAAGCGTGGGAACCCTGATCTATAATATTTCTGTTTTTATCTTGCCATTTTTTTTTCATATTTTGTTTCATATTAGTAACGATGATGTGCCCAGTCACTTGTTTTAAATACAAAAATCCTGAAGTAGCAGCATGTTTAAAAATCTGCTGTACAATCTTATTAAATGTTACATTATTTATTCTATGACCAAACCAGCCTTGTTTAGGATATACATATAATTACATTGATATCAAGCACTTTAAATTTATCAGCTTAATATTCAATGCCTTATCTGTTCATGAAAAACATGATATTGTTTAATACAATGTGCTTGACTTCTTATGAAATGTCATTTCAAAGTTTGAGGTCGGTAAGATATTTTTGATTGTTCCGAAATCTAGTCTTTTATGCTCACCAAGGCTGCATTTATTTGATCAAAATTACAGTAAACAGTACTGTTTTCTGTTTTAATATATTTTACATTTTTATTTATTCCTGTGATGGCAAAGTTCAAAAGAGTTCAGAATAGAATGTCTAAAAGCATTTATTTAATATCTAAATCTTCTGTAATATTATAAATGTCTTTACTGTTACTTTTGATCAATTTAATGCATTAAAAGTAATAATTACGTTTTACTAAATTTTACTGACCCCAAACTTTTAAACGTAGTGTAAATGTCCTACACTAGTGTTAGGAAACATATCTGTATATTTGAAAAATGGGTAACACTTTACAATAAGGTCTCATTGTTAACATTAGTTAATGTATTAACATGAACTAACAATGAGCATACATTTGTTAAAGTATTTGTTAATGTTAATAAAAATGTTCATGTTAGTTCAAAGTGCATTAACTGATGTTAACAAATACAACTTTTGATTTTAAACATTAAGATGAATAAATCATGTAGAAGTATTGTTCATTCTTAGCTCGTTAACTAAAGTAGTTAAATAATGTAACCTTATGTTAAGTGTTACCGAAAAATGTTTTCTTAAGAGGTGGTGCATTGTTTTCTGTATGTAATATCTGAAGTGCCTGCTAAGCTATTTTAATAAATACCACACTGAAACCGCTATGAAGTCTCATTAGTATTTAAGGAGCTTGAGCCATTTCTAACTGAAACTTCACTTTCTCCTGTGACATTTTTAGCCATCATGTGAATAACTGCAGAAAGTATGTTGTCCTTTTATTTCAAGTTCACATTTCGACAGACACTGAAAAATGCCACAGATCTTGAAACATTCCCAGTAAGACAAAGTATTGTACACTTTGTATGTACTTTGACGAAAGTGAAATGCAGAGCCTCCTCCTCAATTCCAGATCCGATCTGTACAAAGGGACCTTTCAGATGATGTTCCACAGTATGTACTCAATTTCAAACCAATGTCTTAGAACTGGGAAATGTCAATAATATCGATGGTAATGATAATCAGGGCTTTCTATGGGACTGTACATGCATCCATTTGATTTTGAATACATGGCCTTCAAAATAATAAAGAGCAAAAAGAGGCACTTTTGTCTTTGAGAAATTTACTGAATCCTGTATATAGTGGTTGCCTCAGTTCTTGTTGGCATGACAAAGCCTCAATAAGTGGCTGAAGTTCTACTAGTCTGTCATGGTCTCTGAGAATGTTCCTCTACTCCTCTGAGTTTGCTCTAGTCTGTTGAGGATGAATTGACTTGTATCGATGAATCGTTCCACGCAGTTTACAAAACAGACCTCTGTCCTGGAGTCGAGCTTTGGACCAGGCTTATCCATGCACTTCTCCTGCAAAGACAAACACACTATGAGCTCCCAAGAAACCCACAACTGATGGCATTGCTGCATTTGGCAAACAAACCACATATAATAGTTTTGAAGGGCCTGTAACCTTGTTATTCCTTTTTGGATTTAGGTACACAACTGAATACAACAAATATTTACACCACCACATATTACATGAGGTAAATTAGTATTAATAGCGAAGTGGAAAATGTAACTTTTGTTTTGTTACAAAATATTTATATTTCAAATAAACACTTGTTGGAAATCTCAGAAGCGAAGACCAGGAGACTTGGATGTATCTTCAGCAGGATTCTTTATTTAGAACACGTGCTGTCGGTAGCTGCAGTCATCAAGTTTAACTAAGGGAGCTGTACATGGTATTTTATAGGCATTCAGTGGGCAGTCCTTAAAGGTGTTGACCTTACACACAGCCATAGAGATGACCACTAAAACAAAAGCATCTAAAGACAATACAGAACAGAGGAGGGGGGTTACCCCTGATTGTAAAACTCCAGCAGACCTATCTCAAATAATCTAAACAACATGATCAAAGGGTTCGAGCACCCTCTGTTTACAGATTAAGTCAATATCACATGGACAGCTGACTCCCATCAAAGAGGAGAAAATCTGGTTAGAAGAGAAAAACAAAAATGGTAATTGTAATTACAGTGTCTTTTAAAATTATATTCCCACACACTGTTCTTTTGAACTTTCTATTTGTCAAAGAGTTCTAAAAAATAAATCGCAGTTTCCACAAAAATATGAATTAATTTTTATATATTTTATAGTTCACCCAAAAATTAAAATTACCCCATGATTTTCTCCCCATTAAGCCATCCTAGGTGTGTATGACATTCTTCTTTCAGACGAATACAGTCGGAGTTATATTAAAAAAATGTCCTGGCTCTTCCAAGCATTATAATGGCAGCCCAAAATTTGAAGCCCAAAAAAGTCCATCCATCCATTATAAAAGTAATCCACACGGCTCTGGGGGGCTAATAAAGGCCTTCTGACGCGAAGCGATGCCTTTGTGTAAGAAAACATCCATATTTAACATGTTATAAAATAAAATATCTAGCTTCCGCCAGATCGCCTTCCGTATTCAACTGACAAAAGAAGCGTAACTGGTGCGACGTATGACGTCGGACGTAGCGTAAGCATTTGAACTGCGAGAGGTTACACTTTCTTCGTAAGTTGAATACGGAAGGCGGTCCGCCGGAAGCTTGACATTTTACTTTATAACGTTTTAAATATGGATATTTTTCTTACAAAAACCCATTGATTCACTTCAGAAGGCCTTTATTAACCCCTCCGGAGCCGTGTGGATTACTTTTATAATGGATGGATGCACTTTTTTGGACTTCAAATTTTGGGTTGCCATTTACTGCCATTATAAAGCTTGGAAGAGCCAGGACATTTTTTAATATAACTCCGATTGTATTCGTCTGAAAAAAGAATGTCATATACACCTAGGATGGCTTGAGTGCGAGTAAATTATGGGATAATTTTCATTTTTTGGTGAACTATCCCTTTAAGGAGCACAGGTTACTTTAATTAATAATCATGTCACAATATTACAGTTTGTATTGTATTTTTGTTCAAAAAATGTGGTCCCGAGAAGACCGCAAAGCGTCACAAGCGTCACAAACTTCACGACAAAAGAGGGCAGCATCTTAAATGAATTGCTTGAACTACATAATGAAACATCTTCCAAATCCACAGATCATAAACATGCTAACACGCCAGTGATCAGACAGGATATACTGTGCAGTGTCAATCCTCTTTATATATGTACAGCCTCATAAAATGGATGCATCATGCAGCCCAAAAGGACAGAAACACACTCACCCAGCACACTTCTGTCATCTGATGAACTAGCTGCTGAAACCTCTGCTTTTGAGACTCGATCTCGATAAACTGCTGCAGTTGAGGGTCTGCCGTGACTCCTTGATTATCCATTGGGGAGAAGAATAGCAAAAGCTACACAAAATCACTTAATGGTGATACCGGACCACTGTATACAATGTTCCAGCGCTATGCTGACCTTCACGTGTCTCGATAGCCAGGAACCAGTAGAGCAGAGCACCAATGAGAAAGCGCGAAATCAAGAGGAAACGGATATGAGTTACGGTTGCATGCGGAAGTTGTAGAATCCACAGCAGGACAAGGGTAAGGAGCAGTGAGGTTGGTGAGCAGAACAATCTTTCCTTGCATCGTATTTTGAGTTTAGTGAGTTTAAAATGACGATATTATCTTAATTTAGCGATTTAATGTACGTTTGTGGAGTATAAATGTGTGTGTAATCAGAGGCTGTGCGATAGAGATGAATGTCAAGCAAGGTCTTATAGAAAGCTGCTAGCCTAGCCACAATAACGCTTATAAATGTGACTAAAATGTTCAGTGAGTTTTATCTGCACTTACTGTCAGCTATTTAATTTATATGATTTTAAGTAAGTTAACTATATTCATTCATATGTCAGCTTTGCTAGATGTACACGTTACGCTGGAGTCTTGTTTATGTAATACTAAATTTATCATTCCGTTACTCAATGAGTATACCGTTTTTGTGCATTAAATTATCATGACTCAAAGAACGTCTTTTCGTACAATATCTAATTCCCCCCGTTGTGAATTTTATAGACATTTTTAACATGTAGTATTTATAATTAGTATTTATAATTTTTTTTTAGTCTAAGCCTGATTTTGTACATATACAGCTGTTTTGACTTGTTCAAATGTAGTTTATTCAAATGAACTTATTCAATTATTGAATAGATGCAATAATCAACTATTCCAGTTATTACATACTGTAAAATTTGATTTAGATTAATACTGAAAGTGAAAATTGACTTAACTTGTTGTTAATTAACCAAATTATTTAAAATGTGTGTATAAAATATTAAAGCAAATTTTCTAAAACATCACCCCATCAGTGAATTTAAACTTTTCCTTTTTTTAAATGTCAAATGTAATTTATTTTTTTATTTTTTTATTTTTATTTTTTTTTAGATCAACTTTCTTGGCACAATGGGTCGTCACTTTGGAGATTTGGCCAAGATAAGGCATGTGATCACCTACAGTATTTCTCCCTTTGAGCAGAGGGCTTTCCCAAACTACTTTTCCAAGGGAATCCCAAATGTGTGGAGACGATTCAAAACATCTGTATTCAAGGTTGCACCACGTAAGTCATTTTGGGCCAAAATTAAGCAGAATATATATGTATATATGTATGTGTGTATGTTTAGTCTATACTATTCTAGTTATAGATTAAAGCAAACATCGTGTGTGACTAAACGTCTCTACAAACCTGCATCTCTATTTACAGCCATGATTCTGATGTACCTGACCTACACATGGGGCAATCATGTACATGAACAGGGCAAAAGAAAGAACCCCACAGACTATGAGAACGACCAGTGAAATCGCCCCGCTGAAGACGTGTCCTTGTGTAACTTGTTTCTGTACAATTCATCAATAAAGAAAATATTTATGGGGAAAAATGGATTTCTGATTTCTTGCCAGAACTTGCTGCTTAATCACCTTGATTCAGTTTAGTAGCTTGTTCAATAAAGTACCCTGATTTGATGCATCACTTGAGATTCATCCTCTCATTTGTAACGGTCATCAGAAATATGTGAATGACGGGAGTCTACTGCCAAGTATTTTTTACTTCTACTGGATACCAAGGTACTTTTTTTTATGCAAAGTGTGTGTTCTATAGAGATTTCTTTTTCTTTTTTTTTTTTCTTTTTTTTTACACTTTGTTTTGGTATACTAATGTTATACATAAAAAAAAAATTATACATATTTTTCTATTACTGTTAGTAAGTCTGTTGTCTGCCATGTAAAGATGTCTAAAGTTTAACAAATTTCATTAAAAATAATTGGGGTGGACAATTTAAATCATCAATGTCAATGCAGAAAGCTGAGAAATGTACCATTTTACTCCGTGTACTGTTCACTACTGTCAAAGTCCCTTTGCTACCATTCAAAAGTTTTGGGTTGGGGAGATTTTTTTAAAAATGTTTTTGAAAGAAGTCTCCTTTGCTCACCAAGACTGCATTTATTTGTGTATAATATTGTGAAATATTACAATTTAAAATTCTATTTGAATATGTTTTAATATGTAATTAATTATGGTGACGCGATAATTACTCCAGTCTTCAGTAACACATTATCATTCAGAAATCATTATAATATGCTGATTTGGTTCTCAGGAAACATTTCTTATTGTCACCTTTGAAACATTTAATGCGTCTTTGCTGAATAAAAGTAATGTATTTTAAATATATATATATATATATATATATTGACCCCAAACTTTTGAACTGTATGACTACCGCAAACAATATTAATTTCCATTCCTTCCAGTGCATTAATATAACGCCGCTGCTGTCATAATGTGTTTCTGTACAGTGGTGCTGAGTGTTGAAACGCGCATGCTCCGTTAACTCGGCGTCATTATGAATTCACAGTTTACATCGACGCATTCCGTTATAAACAAAGCCATATGAATACGAAGATGGGCAGCATAGATACACCTAAAGAGTTTACAACTCAACACATCTAAGCAACGACACTTTATTTGTTAAATATGTTTACAATGTACTGCAAACGGGTTTCCGCTACAGGTATATTTGTAACGGCTGCACTTCATCGGTGAGTTTGTGTTCAGTGGGCTGAATTCTCAGTATTTCCCTTTTTCAAATAAACCAGACGGTTACCTGTCGCATTTAAAAGCGAGTTGAAAGTAAGTAAGTTGAGCAGCTGGGATATTGGGAACGGGACTGACAGTGAAGGACAGTAATAAGCATGGGTAACTATGACTATTGTCCAGACTTGCTTTTGGGATTTACACACTATTGTGTCAATTCACAATGACTAAGCATTGGATTTTATGTCCCTCCCCATTAGTTCAACTACTGCATTGGCCGGGGTGTTGTCTTCCTGCTTATGGATATATTAAGCCCGTTGGCTCGACTGCGAGCGTCTTTTCTTACTCTTGGACGATCGCTGTCATCTTCTCGTAGACTCATCAGTCGCAGCATGGCCTCTGAATCCGTCACGCGCTTTGATTTTCTGGTGATTGGCGGAGGATCCGGAGGGCTAGCCGGCGCGCGGCGGGCGGCTGAACTCGGTGCCACCTCAGCCGTGATCGAAAGTCACAAACTCGGAGGTACCTGCGTGAGTAAAGACCATCCTGCTCCTGCAACACCACATTTTCCTTAGAGTCATATAGATGTGTTCTTTAGACTAGTTATTTACAGCAATTGGTCGCTGGATTAGTCACGTGTTTAGAGGTGTTTGGGAAGAATCCAGATCCAGCTCTTTTTTGTGTAATGGTTTAGTCCAGCACCTATGCATTTTTTTTGTCTGCTGATATTTTTGACTTTGGCAATTAAACTTCTCTTCTGCTGCAGGTGAATGTTGGTTGTGTTCCTAAAAAGGTATATCTATATTTTTACTTTTATCATTACTCCTAATTGATTGCCTAATGTAAGCAGAAGTGTTAATAAATAACTGTCCTTTTGCATGCTTCCAGGTTATGTGGAATACATCCTCTCATGCAGAGTATCTCCATGATCATGAAGACTATGGATTTGAGGGAGCAAAAGCAATTTTCAGCTGGCCGTAAGATAACACTTTCTTTAGGGTTTTCTTCTGGGTTGTTTGGTTGGTTTTTGTGGACAGTATGTTGAGTACATGGGCGTCAGAAGCAAAAAAAAAATGTGGGTGGGTCCTTCCCCAGGAAAAATTTAACTGGAGTAGATGCCATTTACATTAAGTTAAAATATCCTGCCTTGTTTACTAAACGTCTGGTTAGGCCAGACAAAATTACAGAAGACAACATTTTAGTAACAGCAGCAATACTGTAGGGGTAAGGCACATGGCAGAAAGCTTTGACGCAAATCGACCTGAGGTTCGAATGTGCCTGTTGCCGAACTCGCTCTACTTCCTTTTCCCATCACACATCAGATTGGAAAGGCATTTATTTTCAATAAAAATGAAGAAAATATTTGAAAAGTGGAAATAACACATCTAACGTGTGTTTAATAATAAAGTGTTTATTGGTTAGGGGTATGTGAACAGACATGAGCTGAATTAGAGACGGTAAAAGTGAGTGGGTCCAATATCATTGGTCTTAAAAAGTGGGTGGGTCTTGTCCCACCCACATACAATTCTTTTAAAAAACTAGCCTTTATTTTTGTGTTCATTAGTAATTTTTGTATTTTTTCTGTACTGCACACCTAATGAAATGACATTTGCTACTATCAGTACATACATTTCATGTGCACAGAAAACAGCGCGTAAGTACTGAATTGAGTTCTCTTTCGTGTCTTTTTGTGCTTGAACAGAAAAATAATAAACACAACAAAAGTATGTCAAAATGCCCGCCTTTCCGAGTACAAACCCGATTCCAAAAAAGTTGGGACACTGTACAAATTGTGAATAAAAACAGAATGCAATGATGTGGAAGTTTCAAATTTCAATATTTTATTCAGAATACAACATAGATGACATATCAAATGTTTAAACTGAGAAAATGTATCAACACATCTCAAAAAAGTTTTGGACAAGGCCATGTTTACCACTGTGTGGCATCCCCTCTTCTTTTTATAACAGTCTGCAAACGTCTGGGGACTGAGGAGACAAGTTGCTCAAGTTTAGGAATAGGAATGTTGTCCCATTCTTGTCTAATACAGGATTCTAGTTGCTCAACTGTCTTAGGTCTTCTTTGTCGCATCTTCCTCTTTATGATGCGCCAAATGTTTTCTATGGGTGAAAGATCTGGACTGCAGGCTGGCCATTTCAGTACCCGGATCCTTCTACGCAGCCATGATGTTGTAATTGATGCAGTATGTGGTCTGGCATTGTCATGTTGGAAAATGCAAGGTCTTCCCTGAAAGAGACGACGTCTGGATGGGAGCATATGTTGTTCTAGAACTTGGATATACCTTTCAGCATTGATGGTGCCTTTCCAGATGTGTAAGCTGCCCATGCCACACTCACTCATGCAACCCCATACCATCAGAGATGCAGGCTTCTGAACTGAGCGCTGATGACAACTTGGGTTGTCCTTGTCCTCTTTAGTCCGGATGACATGGCGTCCCAGTTTTCCAAAAAGAACTTCAAATTTTGATTCGTCTGACCACAGAACAGTTTTCCCACTTTGCCACAGTCCATTTTAAATGAGCCTTGGCCCAGAGAAAACGCCTGTGCTTCTGGATCATGTTTAGATATGGCTTCTTTTTTGACCTATAGAGTTTTAGCCGGCAACGGCGAATGGCACGGTGGATTGTGTTCACCGACAATGTTTTCTGGAAGTATTCCTGAGCCCATGTTGTGATTTCCATTACAGTAGCATTCCTGTATGTGATGCAGTGCCGTCTAAGGGCCCGAAGATCACGGGCATCCAGTATGGTTTTCCGGCCTTGACCCTTACGCACAGAGATTGTTCCAGATTCTCTGAATCTTTGGATGATATTATGCACTGTAGATGATGATAACTTCAAACTGTTTGCAATTTTTCTCTGAGAAACTCCTTTCTGATATTGCTCCACTATTTTTCGCCGCAGCATTGGGGGAATTGGTGATCCTCTGCCCATCTTGACTTCTGAGAGACACTGCCACTCTGAGAGGCTCTTTTTATACCCAATCATGTTGCCAATTGACCTAATAAGTTACAAAATTGGTCCTCCAGCTGTTCCTTATATGTACATTTAACTTTTCCGGCCTCTTATTGCTACCTGTCCCAACTTTTTTGGAATGTGTAGCTCTCATGAAATCCAAAATGAGCCAATATTTGACATGACATTTCAAAATGTCTCACTTTCAACATTTGATATGTTATCTATATTCTATTGTGAATAAAATATAAGTTTATGAGATTTGTCAATTATTGCACTCCTTTTTTATTCACAATTTGTACAGTGTCCCAACTTTTTTGGAATCGGGTTTGTATTCACGTAAACACTGTTGGTTATGTCTTAAGTGAACGTAAACAGATGAGAAAGAAAACGCGTATGTAACAGTATATTGGATCCTTGCATTCGGTCTTAAAGTGACAGCAGCCTAATATTCCTGCTACCGTCTGTGCCATTAATGTTAAATCAAACAACAAAAGACAAAGAGAACATCACTCACTGATCTTTGCTGAACAACTTTTATAGCTTTAATAAGGATTACTCTATATTTAATTTATACAGTGAAGACTATGCAGTGTTATTTTACATTTGATTATTCAATTTCTCTACCTGAATACTGTTAGACAGACTTCTCTGAAAAACGTAAAGCACTGTTAATTTCATTTGTATCTTTGTTATGTTGTATTTATTTGAGCTGTTGTTAGTAATTTGTTTATTTGTTCTTATTTTATAACTGAAGACTCACTTTTCCTCAATAATGTTTGAACTTTATAATAGTTAGGCTAGTAGTTTTTGCTCCTGGTATGGAAATTGGAATCAATCGAGAATTGTGAAAATTCTAAAACAATTTGGTGGCTTATTTATTAGAATGCAATGTTACATGGGTCAAAACAACAACAAAACATATGTATTTATTTATTTATTTTTTTGTGGGGCCAGTGAAAATTTTGGCAGGGCAAGTAAAAGCCCAGTAAAAGTGTGTGAGTGGCCTAGCAGGATTTTGAACATCCTCCGCAGTCATAGTTGTTTGTCGCCAAGTGGTGCCGCCAGTGTGCATGCACTCATAGAAAACAATGTATTTGAAATTCGATGTGGCATTCCAGTGTGCAACCCTCTTTATGGTTTGTTTTGCTAATGTTAGAGATTCCTAGTTGGAGGACATAACTTATGTCATAACCTTCCAAATTGTCTAGTGAGTTGATATGTGTTACCCACCACGGTTGGTGTTTAAACACATTTGACAGGTTGGCAGATGTTAATTTGAAACCCTGTTCATAACATAATAGTAATTATTCTTTTGCTAGTAGTCACAATCCCAAAAGTAATATTGTTTCTGGTAAAACAAATTTGCCACTGAATTCTATGGGAATCTGCAGTTCAGATATCAACATTTCACTTTTGACTAGTATGTATTTAAACTGTTGGTGGTTTATTCTAGTTTTACTAGTAATAGTAATTAAAAATAATTACTAGTAACATCAGTAAAGAAACTAGTTTTAAGGGATACATGTAATGTTGGCTTGCCATAGAGGATATAGTTTCTGTAAGAAGATGTGGTAATTCTTGGCACAATAAGGATTTTTAACTCTTGTGATAGTTCAGGGATAGTCAAGTTCCTGCTCGATCTGATACGTTACAGCTTTCAGTATTTGTTTTGCTTCCCTTTTGTGGTAATGTCAGTACAGCTTTGGGTGATCTTGTCAGACACAAAAGCATGAGGTGGAGTTATTTGTTTGAGTAAGAGGTGAGTTATGCTGTAGAGAGTTCAGCTATCAGGATTTTCGTAATATGACAAGGATAAATTAATATAATAAATGTCACTCTGTGGGTATGTGTATTTTCAGACTCATTAAACGCAAAAGGGATGCTTACGTCAGTCGCCTGAATCAGATTTACCGGAGCAACCTTGACAAGGTAGGCTGTGTTATGTTACTCTTCAGACAGCAAATTAATTGTAAAGTGATTTGTGGAAGATAAAAGACAAAATTTGTATGTTTTTTTTGTACCAAATTTAACATGGTTTTCATGTCATGAAGAATC
The DNA here is from genome assembly GCA_039654105.1 of Coreius guichenoti. NCBI lineage: Eukaryota > Metazoa > Chordata > Actinopteri > Cypriniformes > Gobionidae > Coreius > Coreius guichenoti. The sequence continues at coordinate 21,729,115 of CM077173.1, read as the reverse complement.
AGATTTTCTTGATCTTTATAGTACTTGTACCACAATGTACTATGAAAGCTTTACATAAAAATCTTAAAGGCATGACAGCAAAATAGTCTTATTTAAGCATCAGCGACTAGATGAAAAATTATTTTTTTAGCGCAAAAGCTGTACCAAGCAGACATTGACGGAAACAATTAAATGGCATTATGAAAATGCCTCTTTAAACATTTAGAATTGGTATTGATTTGACTGAGAAGTTGTTTGTTGTTGTTCATAGGCCAAAATTGAGTCCATTCATGGCTATGCAAGGTTCACAGATGACCCTGAACCTACCGTTGAAGTCAATGGAAAGAAATACACAGCAGCCCATATCTTAATCTCCACTGGCGGCCACCCGTCCACTGTCAGTGAGGATGATGTGCCAGGTGGGCTTATGTTTTTTCATTAAAAAAAATATACCTCTGGCTTTAATTCTCAATGCATCCTTACTTGCACTTGCCATTAAAGGGATAGTTCACCCAAAAATACAATTATTTACTCACCCTCAATTTGTTCCAAACCTGTATGAGTTTTTTTCTTCTGTTGAACACAAGAGGAGATATTTTAAAGAAATGTTGGTAACCAGACAGTTGATGGTAGCCATTGGCTTCCATAGTATTTTTTTTTCCTACTATGGAAGTCAATGGCTACCGTCAACTGTTTGATTACCAACATTCTTCAAAATATCTCCTCTTGTGTTCAACAGGAAAAAAAAGAAATTCATACAGGTTTGGAACAAATTGAGGGTGGGTAAGTAATGATAAAATGTTTATTTTTGGGTGAACTATCCCTTTAAAATGATTATACTTATTTTTGTCTCTTTTTTGACAACATCTTTATTTTGTAAATTTCAATGTTATTGCAGGAGCCAGTTTAGGCATTACCAGTGATGGATTCTTTGAACTTGAATCTTGTCCTAAGTAAGTGTTTGATTGCTAATTTCTACTTATATTATTGTGTCTTCTTAGCTTATCATAAAATAACAGATCACTGTATCCACCTAGACGTAGTGTCATAGTTGGGGCAGGGTATATTGCTGTGGAGATGGCTGGTATCCTTTCCACTCTGGGGTCCAAAACGTCCATCATCATACGACAAGGAGGGGTAAGAGCCCTATTATTTTTCACCTGGATAAATGCTACCATCATGTATATTACAAAGTAAGCAGTGACTGTGTTCTTTTGTTTCAAGGTACTGAGGAACTTCGATGCCTTGATAAGCTCAAATTGCACCAAAGAATTGCAAAATCATGGTATTGACTTACGGAAAAATACTCAGGTAACTAGTACTGAGAAGTATTAAGTAAGGTAATAAATAGCTGCCTTATTTTTCCAGTCAGATGTATCAGTTTGTTTGGCAGATTTTCAGTTATGATTTTCCTCCACACTATATCTTATATCAATATATCACAATATTCTGACATTGTTTACAGGTGAAGTCAGTGCAGAAGACTGAGAGGGGCCTCACTGTTACGCTGGTGACAAAAGACCCTGACGACAAGGATGCACAGGAGAAGTTGGATACCATCCATGAGGTGGACTGTCTGCTCTGGGCTATTGGCAGGGAACCCAACACCGCTGGCCTCAACCTCAGTCAAATAGTAAAACTTTATTTCAATTTGATTAATATTATTATTGATATTAGTATAAGTATAAATATGATTGGTAAAATATTATTAGTTAATAGTAATAAATAAATACCTGAGAAACATGAAATGGTCCAGGATTACAAAACTACAAAATGTTGATTCCGGAAGGAAAAAGCTCACTTTACTGTATAATAGCAAGCAAAATGTATTTTTACAGTACAGCACTTACAGATTTAAAATCTGAAAAAAAAAAAATTACACTCAATTTTTTTTTTTGACCTTGTAATTTTTATAATCAAAATGTCATGACTCGATCATCTGGTGAAACGACAGACTTGTCTCTGGTGACGAATGCCAGACTTCTTCACTTATTTAGTCGACCTTCAAGCTGTCATTCAGATCTGCCTTTCTCCAATCCACGACAGATGGATACAACGGATAGATGGATAGAAATCCCGCCCTACATTTTTTTCTTTATTGATAATCAGTTTCACTTGGATGTACGTCTCAATATAGAACACAAGAAGTAAATTTTCAGATTTTGATTACTACGACAAACAATTTTTCTCTGTATTGTTATTCAGGGTGTGAATCTTGATGAAAGGGGACATATCTTAGTGGATGAGTTCCAGAACACCACTCGTCCAGGCATCTATGCAGTTGGGGATGTTTGTGGGAAAGCTCTTCTTACACCTGGTACAGTTTCAGGATCACATCCTTAAAGAGAATTTGATCCTACATGCATTAACATCTTCCAGGTGTTTTGTATGTTGGGGGGTTACATCGCGGGGCCCCCCAACTTAAATTTTTTTAGCATCTGTTTTTTGGGAATGTATATTCAGTTTATACTAATAAGCTGTTGTTGTTTCCCTTTTTTGTATGGATAGTTGCCATTGCTGCGGGCAGAAAGCTTGCTCACCGACTGTTTGAGGGCAAACCAGACTCCAAAATCGATTATAATAACATCCCTACTGTTGTGTTTAGCCACCCACCTATCGGCACAGTGGGATTAACTGAAGGTGAGTTTACTGTATGTACAAATAATGCTTTCTTATAGTATCTTGAGATTTTCATCAGACTCTGTATGTAGCTTGTGTTATTTTAGTATTATTTATATACTATTATAGTACTTATTTTTCAAATTATCTTTTTTTGTATATATTTTTAGTTTTCATTTCTTAGTATTGTAATTTTGAGCATTTCTTAGTATTGTGTCTTTTATTGTGCTTTTGTAATTTGTATTAGTTTTTTAATAATATAATTATAGCTTTAATTGATTTTTATTTCAGCTTTAGTTTTAGTAATTTTAGTACTTCAACTTCAACTTATTTTATTTAATTTCAGTTAGTTACCAAGGGAACATTTCTAATTTTCGATTTTCAATTCAAGTTTTTTTGAAGTTTACCTTTTTCATCTAATATTTATTTTTTATTAGTAACACTTTACAAAAAGGTTCAATTGGTTAACATTAGTTAACATCACCTAACAATGTAAAATAAGTCTAAAGCATTTATTATAGTGCTGGGCAATCGATTAATCGCATCCAAAATAAAAGTTTGTGTTTACATAATATATGTGTGTGTACTGTGTATAATAATTATGTATATATAAATACACACACATGCATGTATATATTTAAGAAAAATATTTGCATGTGTGTTTGTGTGTGTGTGTATATATATATATATACACTCACCCAAAGGATTATTAGGAACACCATACTAATACTGTGTTTGACCCCCTTTCGCCTTCAGAACTGCCTTAATTCTACGTGGCATTGATTCAACAAGGTGCTGAAAGCATTCTTTAGAAATGTTGGCTCATATTGATAGGATAGCATCTTGCAGTTGATGGAGATTTGTGGGATGCACATCCAGGGCACGAAGCTCCCGTTCCACCACATCCCAAAGATGCTCTATTGGGTTGAGATCTGGTGACTGTGGGGGCCATTTTAGTACAGTGAACTCATTGTCATGTTCAAGAAACCAATTTGAAATGATTCGAGCTTTGTGACATGGTGCATTATCCTGCTGGAAGTAGCCATCAGAGGATGGGTACATGGTGGTCATAAAGGGATGGACATGGTCAGAAACAATGCTCAGGTAGGCCGTGGCATTTAAACGATGCCCAATTGGCACTAAGGGGCCTAAAGTGTGCCAAGAAAACATCCCCCACACCATTACACCACCACCACCAGCCTGCACAGTGGTAACAAGGCATGATGGATCCATGTTCTCATTCTGTTTACGCCAAATTCTGACTCTACCATCTGAATGTCTCAACAGAAATCGAGACTCATCAGACCAGGCAACATTTTTCCAGTCTTCAACTGTCCAATTTTGGTGAGCTCGTGCAAATTGTAGCCTCTTTTTCCTATTTGTAGTGGAGATGAGTGGTACCCGGTGGGGTCTTCTGCTGTTGTAGCCCATCCGCCTCAAGGTTGTGCGTGTTGTGGCTTCACAAATGCTTTGCTGCATACCTCGGTTGTAACGAGTGGTTATTTCAGTCAAAGTTGCTCTTCTATCAGCTTGAATCAGTCGGCCCATTCTCCTCTGACCTCTAGCATCAACAAGGCATTTTCGCCCACAGGACTGCCGCATACTGGATGTTTTTCCCTTTTCACACCATTCTTTGTAAACTCTAGAAATGGTTGTGCGTGAAAATCCCAGTAACTGAGCAGATTGTGAAATACTCAGACCGGCCCGTCTGGCACCAACAACCATGCCACGCTCAAAATTGCTTAAATCACCTTTCTTTCCCATTCTGACATTCAGTTTGGAGTTCAGGAGATTGTCTTGACCAGGACCACACCCCTAAATGCATTGAAGCAACTGCCATGTGATTGGTTGATTAGATAATTGCGTTAATGAGAAATTGAACAGGTGTTCCTAATAATCCTTTAGGTGAGTGTATATATACTGTGTATATATACTGTGTGTATATATATATATATATATATATATATATATATATATATATATATATATATATATATATATATATATAAAATTTTTTATATATAATTTTTTTTTTTTTTTTTTAAATATATACATGCATGTGTGTGTATTTATATATACATAATTATTATACACAGTACACACACATATATTATGTACACACAAACTTTTATTTTGGATGCGATTAATCGCGATTGCCCTGCACTAATTTATTAATCTTAGTTCATTTCAATTTCATCATTTAAAGTGCCACTTTTATGCTTTTTGGAATATTACCTTTCATGCAGTTTGTAATATAGCTGTTTATGAATGTAAAAGGTATGCAAATGTTTAAAGATCAAAGTGCATGACAAATTAAGTTATTGTCTCTTGTCTCTGTTACATACCTATGTAACAATGTAACAGATTTGCATAATGCCAGCCTATGGTTCTTAATTCGCTGCCCGTGAACAACGTCTACTTTGGCCCGCCTTCAAACACTGTAGTTGTTGCTGAGGCCTGGAAGAGTTTGGTTTCTTGTTGTCGACATGTTGAGAAGATGCTGTTTTCAGGACTCGCGCTGGAATTTATACGGAAAAACTGACGCCATCGTTACTGTTCATATCACTGTGTATACAAGCGCTGAGGAAGCCTACAGAGCTGAAATTCAGATATGGTAATGGCCGTTTCATTTCCGACACGCAGTGTGAGCGGTAGGCAAATCACAACAGACTGGGCCATCTGACCAATCAGAGCAGAGTAGGCTCTCGGAAGGGAGGAGTTTATAGAGACTTGATCTTCGAACAAACTGTTTTCAGACTCCTTGAGAGATGAGGTGATGTGCAATGTATGAGAAAAATAAAGTGTTTGATATGTGTAAATCTATTAAAGGAGACCTCTAAAACAAAATAAGGAGCCTTTAATAGCATAATAGGGGCACTTTAATAATACAGTATTAAAATCAGAAGCTGTATCTGTTAATATTATTTAATTGATTTATTTAATGTCATGATTTGTAGATGAAGCAATCAAGGCCTGGGGAAAGGACAATGTGAAGGTTTATACCACTTCTTTCACCCCCATGTATTACGCCATCACCACTCGAAAGAGCCAGTGCATCATGAAGTTGGTGTGCGCTGGCAAAGACGAAAAGGTAAGGGAGTAATCGGTCCACCGATCATAAATGAGTATGAAATATCAAGAAGGATCATTATTTTTGTTTAACTTTTTTGCATTGTTCAAATTCACTACCCTTTCGTTATGTTCGGGATGAAAACATCCACTAAATTAAACTGATGTAAAAATGTATCAGATAAATATTTTTTTCACATTTTTTTGCATAAATCTATTAATCAACCTCAGTCCTGATCAAAACTACTAAATGTTTTTAAAAAAATCCAGGATTTTTACTCTTTAATTGCCAAGTTCATAAATGATGTCACTGATTTGGGGGAAAAAACACACAAAATGACTATTTTCAATATAAACAGTGATTGTGGACTGGATATTTTTTTACCTTTTATCACAGTCTTGGACATGTGAAAGATTAGTAACAACATTGGCTTTGATGCATTGTTAGTTTTTGTGCAGCATCAGATTTTAATTTTTTCTCCCTCATTTACTGTTCGTGGCTGTTTTTGCCCCATTGACTTCCATTATAACGACATTTTTTGATTGCAAAGCCATGACACCATATAATCCTGCATTCTTGATTGTTGGTGGTTTTCCCTGTTGGGAAGAGGTAAAATTTTTAATTTTTACAGTTGATCACCAGGTGGCACCATTAACCCTTAAGATAGGCCTGTGCAAAAAGCTTAGTTTCTGGATTTTATATGGAGTTATATGGAGTATAACAGCATATTATAGTGCGTGTGTCTGTGTCTGTGTCTGTGTCTGTGTCTGTGTGTGTGTGTGTGTGTGTGTGTGTGTGTGTGTGTGTGTGTGTGTGTGTGTGTGAGAGTGAGAGAGAGGCCTTTGCGCAAATACCTTGATGCGTCTGAGAAAATCAAAATATGCACCTCAGCTCTCAGAACTACATGGAGTAAACAAAAACAAAGTAAGTGTATTTATGCACCTGCTGCCTTTTGATGGTGAGAAGTACAGACTAAACAAAAACAAGGTAAATGGATTTAAACACTTGCATGCCATCCTGCTGGTCATTTGATGGTGAGAAGAGCAGCAAGCAACATGAGAAAGGGCTTGACTTGTACCGAAGTTTTAGAAATGATTATACAGCCTGACCCCTCCAGCGAGCTGCAGGATGTATTGTCTTCTCCCTCTGACACCACAGACTCAGGAAAGTCAGATCCTGGTTTTGTTGTGGCACTGAAGGCGAGGAGGATTCAGAGGATCCTGGATCTGGGTGGATTGGGAGAAACGGCGAAGTGTGGTTTTCCACCAACGTGGAGACAACTCCCTTTCTTCAGCCTGCCAGAGGCGTGACCCCAGGGCCGACGCGTTATCCCACAGGGATCTGATGGGGGCAAGCCTGTCCTCTCTATGACGAGCTGGTCTCTGCAGCTTGTCGTCAAAACGCAGAGCTCTACTGATTTTAATGGAATCTTGAGAGGGACATGGTGGCTCTGAAAATCGCACGACCATTGCGATCATCCCACAGGCAACGTGTGGACTCCCCTCTAGACCTGTAGACGCCGGCCAAAATCAGTAGCCCCATGTAGGCATGGAGATCTGTGGAGTCCACCCCGGTCCAGTTTCTCATTGTGCGGCGCCCATGGAGGTTGGTCATGCTGACAATGAGGTCAATCATCTCCTCCGTAAAAAAACAGATTGAACACAGAATCCACGTTCTGGACCCTTGCGATGGCATAACGCGTCGGCCCTGGAGTCACACCTCTGGTAGGCTGAAGAAAGGGAGTTGTCTCCACGTTGGTGGAAAACCACACTTTGCCTTGTCTATCAATCCACCCGGATCCAGGATCCTCTGAATCCTCCTCGCCTTCAGTGGAAGCTGGAGAGGATGATGAGGGTGCCACAACAAAATCAGGATCTGACTTTCCTGAGTCTGTGGTGTCAGAGGGAGAAGACAATACATCCTGCAGCTCGCTGGAGGGGTCAGGCTGCATAATCATTTCTAAAACTTCGGTACAAGTCAAGCCCTTTCTCATGTTGCTCTTCTCACCATCAAATGACCAGCAGGATGGCATGCAAGTGTTTAAATCCATTTACCTTGTTTTTGTTTAGTCTGTACTTCTCACCATCAAAAGGCAGCAGGTGCATAAATACACTTACTTTGTTTTTGTTTACTCCATGTAGTTCTGAGAGCTGAGGTGCATATTTTGATTTTCTCAGACGCATCAAGGTATTTGCGCAAAGGCCTCTCTCTCACTCTCTCACACACACACACACACACACACACACACACACACACACAGACAGACACACAGACAGACACACAGACAGACACACAGACAGAGACACAGACAGACAGACACACACACACACGCACTATAATATGCTGTTATACTCCATATAACTCCATATAAAAGCCAGAAACTAAGCTTTTTTTTTGCACAGGCCTATCTTAAGGGTTAATGGTGCCACCTGGTGATCAACTGTAAAAAATTAAAAATTTTACCCCTTCCCAACAGGGAAAACCACCAACAATCAAGAATGCAGGATTATATGGTGTCATGGCTTTGCAATCAAAAAATGTCATTATAATGGAAGTCAATGGGGCAAAAACAGCCACGAACAGTAAATGAGGGAGAAAAAATTAAAATCTGATGCTGCACAAAAACTAACAATGCATCAAAGCCAATGTTGTTACTAATCTTTCACATGTTCAAGACTGTGATAAAAGGTAAAAAAAAAATCCAGTCCACAATCACTTTTTATATTGAAAATAGTCATTTTGTGTGTTTGACATCATTTATGAACTTGGCAATTAAAGAGTAAAAATCCTGGATTTTTTTTTTAAACATTTAGTAGTTTTGATCAGGACTGAGGTTGATTTAATAGATTTATGCAAAAAAAAAATTTGAAAAAAATATTTATCTGATACATTTTTACATCAGTTTAATTTAGTGGATATTTTCATCCCGAACATAAGGAAAGGGTAGTGAATTTGCCCACAGTCACCAAAAATCATTCCATTTGCTGAAACACAGAGAAAGTTGTGGCCAAATTAAGACTCAACAGCACCCCATAGTGGACGAAAACGTCCCCAACATCAAATAAGGGTTAATTGTATTTTAACAGTATTTTGCTGTTACAATGAGTCATTTTAATGAAGTCACTTCTGAGCCTCTTTTCTTTTTTAGGTGGTTGGTCTCCATATGCAGGGATTTGGTTGTGATGAGATGCTTCAGGGTTTTGCAGTGGCTGTTAACATGGGGGCTACTAAAGCAGACTTTGACAGAACCATTGCCATCCACCCGACGTCCTCAGAGGAGCTAGTAACACTGCGCTAATCAAGTGTCCGTATCCCAACATGCCACTTCAGAACAGATTATGTTCCAATCCAAACAATAAAAAATGTATTGGACTAATCTCCTAACATCTACATATCTAGCATTTTGTAACAAGAAGCATATGCTTGGTTTGTTGTATCCCTGGGGTCATGTAACTATTGCTAGTGATTAAGGCACAATACAGCAACAATTTATCAGGCTGTGTCTTGAACATTACATTGTTGTACATTTTCAGAGGTATTATTGTTTCATTGGAACATGGTCAGTTGAAGGCTTGATGATTTATGATTGCTTAAAGTCAAATTAAATCTGTTAATAGTAAAACACTGTTTCTTTGATCTTACATTTCTAGAAAGTTTAATTCAGAGAGTTGCTTTCAATAGTAGTGGGTAGTAAGTAGTGCTTAATATTTGTAAAATAAAACTGGATATGCACAGTTCAGCACACTTGAGCATAGACCCTGAATACATTTACAAAATAAATTTGCATATTTGTGTGGTTAATAGATCATTTAATATATGTATTGACATTGTCAATATACTTAAACCTGTCACTTTTCATAAAAACATAGAGATTATCAGTTCTTCCAAAGCTTGCAGTGAGAAACTCTTGATTCATACATATGCTAAGATTACTTATTGTGCTGACAAACTTTTAGTGTTAGTATCTTATTACTGCAGGATTTCATCTAGTCACATTCTTATTAGCTTCCTTCATCTAAGGGGGTATAAATCAAGAGATTGCTGCTGTATATCAAAATGTTTGGCTGTCAGTCAACCTTGATCTCTAAATACCAGCTTTTAATGAGATGGTAATTCAAATGTGTTAATCATCTATTTGAGTAATGGTTTGAGAATTAAATTCACAACCCAAAGTGTCAGTTCCAAAATCAATAGACACATTAAAAAAAAACAATAGTATTGGGAATTACAATAAAAAAAAATTTAAAAAAAAAAAAAATTCCTTTATTCTGGTGGTTGAAACCCTGAATTTTCAGCATCCATTACTCCAGAATGTCACATGATCCTAAAGAAATCTAATATACTGATTTAGTGCTCAATGTTGAAAGTTGAGCTGCATAATTGTTTAAACTGTAAAACACTTTTCAAAAATCTTTGAATTTGAAATTGTAACAAAGTCTTTACGATCCAATTTATCAATCATTGAATTAGAGATAAAAATCTTTCAGACCCCAAAACTTTTGAACTGTAGTATTTACTTTAATGTAGAGTCACAATAAAATCATTTTGAACCCAATGTGTTCAGATTTTATTTCTGATTAAATTAATTAGATGCTAGCTAGAAATAGTTGAAGGAATGTTTGCACAACAGCTTGAAGACTTCAAAAACTCAAAGTATTGCAGAAAGGTCATGTCTGAAACAGACTGGTTGGCATCAAGACTGGGAGACAAAAAGGACCAAACAAAGTTTATGAAAAAGATTTTATTAATGGTTAAAAGGCTTATATGGCCATCGTTGGATCAAATTAAATATACTTTAAAAAAGAAAAAAAAAAAAAAAAAAAGTTGTACAAGAGGAACGGTGTAATGACATTAAAACAAATTAAATTACACTTTTAAAAAAAAAGAAAAAAAAAAAAGTCATGAAATGAAACTGAGCTGCTTAAATTTCATTATTACCCCTGAGATTCATCTCTAACATGGACAGGCAATAAACCTAGATAGAACAGATCATTCAGAAGCCCACGTGGTGTTTTACAGGCATGACTCGGGTAAACATGACCACTTAAATCTAAACAAAGGAAAACAACGCGTCTGCTGGTACTGGTAATGGCACAGAGCAATTCTCTAATTTAAGCCCAATACCAAACAAAATGGTTTTGAAAGTCCAGTGTCCACACAGTTTGCGTAGAAAAAGAAAAGACGTACAGCTTAGAGTCACATTAGTGCTTCTAATATCCACCATAGCCACCTCTTCCATATCCTCCACCACCACCACCACCACCACCTCCACCTCCGCGTGGGTAAGGCCCACTGCTCCTGCCGGAAAAGTAGCCCGCTTTCATGGCACCGTAACCAGAAGCCTGCTGTCCATAGCCCTCGCCGAAATCACTGTAGCCATTCCCGTTGCCGTATCCACCGCTCATCTGGTCACTATAGCCTCCTCCGTAACCAGTTTGGCTTTCGTAGCTGCTCTCGGTACCGTAGCCGCCGTTCTGATAGCCGTAGTCACCATAGTAACCACCTCTTCCGCCGCCATAGCTGCTTCCCCGGCCCATTCCTCGGCCTCCCCTTCCGCCGCGACCGCCGGTAGCTTGCATCTCCTGCTTGGTGAGCGCCTTCTTCACCTCCACCTTGTGTCCGCTGATGCTGTGGAACTTCATCACGACGGCTTTATCGGCAGAATCGTTGTCTTCAAAATAAACAAAGCCGAAGCCTCGCTTTTTCCCGGTGTCTTTGTCGGTGATGACCTGAGCTTTCTCGATTGCACCAAACTGGGAGAAATACTCGTGGAGGTGATCATCCTCAATGTCGTCTTTCAATCCCCCGACGAATATTTTCTTGACCTTGGCTAGCGCCTCTGGTCTACCAGCGTCTTCCCGGGCCACCGCTCGCTTCAGATCCACGTTGTTGCCGTCCACGACATGAGGCCTAGCAGCCATGGCGGAGTCTGCTTCCTCGACGCTCGAGTACGTTACAAAGCCGAAGCACCGGGAGCGCTGCAGTGGCTGGTTCATCACCACCACGCAGTCGGTCAGCTGTCCATATTGTTCAAAATGTGCCCGCAAGCCTTCGTCGGTTGTTTGGACGTTTAAGCCACCAACAAATAGTTTACAAAGCTGGTTAGTCATTTTCTTACAATGGACGTACTAACGAAGATCACATGCAACGGAAGAAAGAAGGCAATGCTTTTGAAATGCGTCGTGGAGGCGTTTCCTTTTGTGCGCGTCAACATACACGCAGTTGACTCTGATAGGCTACAAAGTAAATCACTTAAACCAATCCCGTCTTATTAATTAACATGTTGCATTATGGGCTGGAATTAAAATCAATGCCAATTTGCGAATACATTAATGACTTTCTGGCCACGGACATTTCTATATATATATATATATATAAATTTACATTTATTTTAATTAAAATAATTTAACTTTTAAATCCATATACAGTCATCACAAATGAGTAGAAAAGGCATGGAGTGTCCCATGGTGAATTTCCATACACTAAGAAACCAGGCAAAACAAAGTATACAACGCAACTATAAACTTTAAATCCCCTTTTTTAACTATAGAGAGAGAGATAGTTAAAAAGGGGGATATAAAGTATATATATACACACATATATATATATAAAGGATTTAAAGTTTATAGTTACATTGTATACCGTTTTGCCTATAAAGTTTATATAAACAACTTAAATCCTTAACTTTTTTTTACTTTTAAAAATCCTGTCTTAGTTCAGCCCATTTTTAAACATTGGAATAATTTTACAGGCTTATGGCCAGGGTACCCTATTATGATGGCAGTTCATACACATCCTGATGAGCAAAACCACTGTACCCATAGCACATTTCACAAGTTAGTTTTAGTGATTCTAGGGAGCAGTAAAATAATCATGAGTCTCACCCAGGAAATACAGCATATTAAAAAACTTTAAATGAACTAAAATCAGTATCCACGATTAACTAAGCATAGCATATATAAAGCAGGAAGATCAAACATGGTTTATGACACGATGGGTACTGATATTGCTTGTAAATTACATTTGTGAATGGTTTGATAAACATTACCAAATTAGTAATTATTTTGATTTTGGAGTATTATTGCTTTATTGTATTACCATGTATTTGCAAGTGACAGAATGCACTTAAGATTTTACTTGGTGAAGAGAAAAGAAAGAGAAAAAAAAAAAAAACACACCTTTTTGTTCCAGCATGTGAATAATTCTAAAACGCACTGTCATCAGAGTGCCTGCATCAACATCACAATGCACAAGTACTCAACACTAATTGCATTGCTGTTGTAAAAAGAACTGTTTGCATATTTTACACATCCCCAATTTAAGAGATTCTCCTGGCTACTCTATTGGACCACCTGTTTCTGTACGCACAAATCCATCTCTTAATTAATCTTCAATCTTCTCCATCCCTACAGTCACCCATAGGAATAAACGCATTCCAAAGCACATCATAATACACACAAAAAAAAAAAAAGCAATGATTTCAAAGTTGCTTTATTTATATATATATATATAAAAAAAAAAAAAAAAAAAAAAAAAAGTGTATACAAATTTATAAACAGATTTAAAAAAGATCAAATGGTTCACTGTTCCACCAGTCCTTCATTATTAAAATAAAACTGGATCATGCAGATAACCAAACTCCATGGCCACAGTTGATGTGGGAAGAGTCCAGCATCTAAGGTCACCTGGGGAGGAAGACAGGAAGAAAAGAGAACACATTAGTAATGTAACAAAATATTTGAAAGTTAAGAGAAAAAAATAAATTAAAAAAAAAAAATAATAAGTCAAGGCCCTAATAAGCCGCGGTGTTACAGACCTAAATTCCATCGCACCAGTTCATGTAAAGTCCACTTGACTTATGGATGGACACTAATTAAAAACAACTTATGGAATAAATATAATCCATTTATGAAAAATTGCAATACTTGACCAACACGTAGTGAAGACAGGTTGATTACATACCTAGATCGCAGGATGATATCCTAATGAGATATTTCAGTCCTATCACAATCGAACCCAGGTACTGAACAGGTTCCCTGTACAAACAAACTGCTACAGCTATTTTTAAGTACTGGAATAACTGAAAGAACACCTATATGTGGGAATCAAGAGTAAATATGCACCATAAACACTATATAGATATATATACGATATATAAGTTATCGTCAAGTAGTAGTAATGCATATATGCTTTAATGACTATCTCAGGTGTGGTGGAAACCCATTAAAGTCTATCAACCAAAACGCCGTCTGAAAAGTATAATTAAGTTGTGAAACTTTTATTTAAAAAGTAACATACAGTTGCATATCAATGTTTAACAATACTGGATTGATCTGAAGACATAATATACAATACACAAGAGAATGTTGGAAGTAATTATGCTCATATACAGCGATGAACTGAACTTCATGAGTGCGTTTCTGCTCTAGTTCACAAAAAAGAAATAACGTAGTCTACTCTATCCCATCATGATAAACTAGATTGGAAAAACTCGGTGGGTTTTACAAAGACGAACACAAACTCAAAACTGCATGCGTTAATCCCCCCATGACACTGCTAAGCAACAATTTATAGAGAAACAGGTCTACTGTGAATGCATTGACAACATATCGCCAGTGTTGAACAAAACTGAATTTAAAAACGAATGGGTTACGGACAAATCGCATTTATTAAAAATATATATGGGGGCGGGGGGGGGAAGAAAAAAAAAATGGAAAAGAAAATCAGGGTCAACTTGCTGCATGTCCTAAAACGTTGAAAATAAATGATATATAGATATATATGATAGAACATGTCCTACTACTAAAGCTGGTCGAGCAAGTCAGGTTTCTGGGAAGAGATCTTCTTCCTACCTGTTAAGAACTGAGGTCTTTAAGGTATGCTTTCACAGTGTCCGCCATCTCGTGCATGGCAGGGTGAATGAGCCCAATGTGGAAACCGAGAGAACCTAGGGGGACAGCTTTCCGAGTCTTTTCCCAACCTGCTTTAGTAGCCACCATAGCCACCTCTGCCGTAACCTGGACCACCACCGCCGCCACGGGGGTATGGGGCTCCGCTCCTTCCGGCGTACGTGCTTCCACCCTTCATGGGCCCGTAGCCGGAGGACTGTTGGCCGTATCCGCTGCCAAAGTCACTGTAACCGTTACCACCGCCATAGCCTCCCATCTGATCGCTGTAGCCTCCTCCATATCCGCCCCCGTAACCTCCTCCGTAGCCTCCGCTTCCATAGCCACCGCCGTAGCCGCCATCACTGCCGCCGTAGCCTCCGCCATAGCCGCCGCTACCACCACCGTAGCTGCCGTATCCTCCTCTCCCGCCGCCGAAGCCATTTTGATTCCGCCCCATACCTCTTCCTCCTCCTCTCCCCCTGCCGCCCCGGGCTCCACCAGCGGCCTGGATCTCTTGTTTCGTGAGCGCTTTCTTAACCTCCACTTTGTTTCCGTTGATCATGTGGAACTTGAGCACGACGGCTTTGTCGGCCGAGTCGTTATCTTCGAAGTGAACAAAGCCGAACCCGCGCTTCTTGCCGGTGTCTTTGTCAGTGATGACTTCGGCTTTCTCGATCATGCCGAACTGCGAGAAATACTCGGTGAGATCGTTCTCTTCGATGTTCTCTTTTAGGCCCCCGACGAATATTTTCTTGACTTTAGCGAGAGCTTCGGGCTTCCCCGCGTCTTCCCGTGCCACGGCTCTCTTCAGCTCCACGTTTTTACCGTCTACCACATGTGGCCTAGCGGCCATTGCTGCATCGGCCTCCTCTGCGGTGGAGTAAGTTACGAAGCCGAAACAACGGGAGCGCTGAAGTTGATCGTTTTGGACCACCACGCAGTCCGTTAGTGTCCCGTACTGTTCAAAATGAGCGCGGAGGCCATCATTTGTTGTTTGGACGTTCAGACCGCCAACGAAAAGTTTGCAAAGCTGCTCCATTCCTGACATATCTCACCGTTAGACCGCCGTGACGACTCAACTGTTCAGAAAGATCCTTTTCTTTTTTTTAAAACGACTGTCGTCATGACGCAATGTTCTCTCCACGCCCCTTCTCTAAAAAAAAAAAAAGGCGGGATTTGTGGAACGGTATCAAAGTATCAATGAATTTTAAATATATAAAAAAATAATAATAATAAACTATCAGTTTTTTTTTTTTAAACTGAATTTGCAAACACACTTACCTTAAAGTATGCAAAATGCATCATGTAGTAAATTATGTATGATCCTGTATAATTTATGCAGTAGAACAACATGGGAAAGTCTCTTTAAATAATGCTAACTTTTTTACTCATAAGTCCAAAATTGACATTTTAAAAACCCATATGAATTTTTTGAGGGAACCCATGTCTAGTAGAACTACAAACTGCATGAGCTCTGTTAGCTCCACATTCAACAATATTTAACTCTAAGAAAGCCTATACAAATATCTGACAGCCAAGGCACTTACAAATAAGATACAATAAAATTATTAAACATGTGAAGCAGGTAAAAGACAGGGAGAATCACTATGAATTTCACATTTGACAATTTCTAGGACATTTGTGTCACTTTTGGTAGCACTTTTGCCCCAAGGACTGGTTAATTTCTAACAATAAATGTCACCCATATCATCTGAATAATTAGTCAATGAAGGCAACTTTATTTGTAAGAAAATGATTTATGGATTGTTTTATTGAGTATAATACAAGTTAAACACTCCAATTTTTTTGTATTTCTAAATGTTATTCATATTCTCTTATGTAGGCCTAAACTAAAATTATAGGCCTACATACACACTAATATGTATGTATGCATGCACACACACACACACAAACAAACAATACTTTAATTTCAGGGCAATGAGGCTGGTGCAAAGTGTTGTGACATAACTGGAAAACGTACTTGCAAAACCGAATTTTCTTCTTTTAAAAGTGTTATTAAGGTGTGTAAGAGAAATATCAATTGAATCAATCAAAAAATTAGTTACTTTTAATCATGAACGAAACATTTTGTTTTTTGACATTCATATTAAATATATGTTGTTTCTGACAAAGGGATTGGGGAAGGAGGACAAAAGTAATTGTTTCTAAAGAGTGTTAACTGCTCAACAGAAGTTATGCAGTTCATATATAAGGGTTAGATTTTGACTGTTAAGTATATGGAGATGTTATAGTTTATCTGAGGCACTCAAATGCAAGGCCTCAGAAAACTACTGAGCACTTGCCCCCTCTTTCTGTCACACACTTGGTAGAAGACTCAGATATATTGCCTCTCTCTCTGATGTTTCAAGTTAATCTACAAATGCTGTGAGAAGCAACTTGTGAATAATGCCTCTTTCTGCAGCCAAGGTCAGTAGGCCTGGGGAGAGGAGTCAGATAAAATGTTTCCAATTAAAAAATATTAATGTATCAGGAAGACAGGAAGAAAAGAGAACACATTAGTAATGTAACAAAATATTTGAAAGTTAAGAGAAAAAAATAAATTAAAAAAAAAAAATAATAAGTCAAGGCCCTAATAAGCCGCGGTGTTACAGACCTAAATTCCATCGCACCAGTTCATGTAAAGTCCACTTGACTTATGGATGGACACTAATTAAAAACAACTTATGGAATAAATATAATCCATTTATGAAAAATTGCAATACTTGACCAACACGTAGTGAAGACAGGTTGATTACATACCTAGATCGCAGGATGATATCCTAATGAGATATTTCAGTCCTATCACAATCGAACCCAGGTACTGAACAGGTTCCCTGTACAAACAAACTGCTACAGCTATTTTTAAGTACTGGAATAACTGAAAGAACACCTATATGTGGGAATCAAGAGTAAATATGCACCATAAACACTATATAGATATATATACGATATATAAGTTATCGTCAAGTAGTAGTAATGCATATATGCTTTAATGACTATCTCAGGTGTGGTGGAAACCCATTAAAGTCTATCAACCAAAACGCCGTCTGAAAAGTATAATTAAGTTGTGAAACTTTTATTTAAAAAGTAACATACAGTTGCATATCAATGTTTAACAATACTGGATTGATCTGAAGACATAATATACAATACACAAGAGAATGTTGGAAGTAATTATGCTCATATACAGCGATGAACTGAACTTCATGAGTGCGTTTCTGCTCTAGTTCACAAAAAAGAAATAACGTAGTCTACTCTATCCCATCATGATAAACTAGATTGGAAAAACTCGGTGGGTTTTACAAAGACGAACACAAACTCAAAACTGCATGCGTTAATCCCCCCATGACACTGCTAAGCAACAATTTATAGAGAAACAGGTCTACTGTGAATGCATTGACAACATATCGCCAGTGTTGAACAAAACTGAATTTAAAAACGAATGGGTTACGGACAAATCGCATTTATTAAAAATATATATGGGGGCGGGGGGGGGAAGAAAAAAAAAATGGAAAAGAAAATCAGGGTCAACTTGCTGCATGTCCTAAAACGTTGAAAATAAATGATATATAGATATATATGATAGAACATGTCCTACTACTAAAGCTGGTCGAGCAAGTCAGGTTTCTGGGAAGAGATCTTCTTCCTACCTGTTAAGAACTGAGGTCTTTAAGGTATGCTTTCACAGTGTCCGCCATCTCGTGCATGGCAGGGTGAATGAGCCCAATGTGGAAACCGAGAGAACCTAGGGGGACAGCTTTCCGAGTCTTTTCCCAACCTGCTTTAGTAGCCACCATAGCCACCTCTGCCGTAACCTGGACCACCACCGCCGCCACGGGGGTATGGGGCTCCGCTCCTTCCGGCGTACGTGCTTCCACCCTTCATGGGCCCGTAGCCGGAGGACTGTTGGCCGTATCCGCTGCCAAAGTCACTGTAACCGTTACCACCGCCATAGCCTCCCATCTGATCGCTGTAGCCTCCTCCATATCCGCCCCCGTAACCTCCTCCGTAGCCTCCGCTTCCATAGCCACCGCCGTAGCCGCCATCACTGCCGCCGTAGCCTCCGCCATAGCCGCCGCTACCACCACCGTAGCTGCCGTATCCTCCTCTCCCGCCGCCGAAGCCATTTTGATTCCGCCCCATACCTCTTCCTCCTCCTCTCCCCCTGCCGCCCCGGGCTCCACCAGCGGCCTGGATCTCTTGTTTCGTGAGCGCTTTCTTAACCTCCACTTTGTTTCCGTTGATCATGTGGAACTTGAGCACGACGGCTTTGTCGGCCGAGTCGTTATCTTCGAAGTGAACAAAGCCGAACCCGCGCTTCTTGCCGGTGTCTTTGTCAGTGATGACTTCGGCTTTCTCGATCATGCCGAACTGCGAGAAATACTCGGTGAGATCGTTCTCTTCGATGTTCTCTTTTAGGCCCCCGACGAATATTTTCTTGACTTTAGCGAGAGCTTCGGGCTTCCCCGCGTCTTCCCGTGCCACGGCTCTCCCCTTCTCTAAAAAAAAAAAAAGGCGGGATTTGTGGAACGGTATCAAAGTATCAATGAATTTTAAATATATAAAAAAATAATAATAATAAACTATCAGTTTTTTTTTTTTAAACTGAATTTGCAAACACACTTACCTTAAAGTATGCAAAATGCATCATGTAGTAAATTATGTATGATCCTGTATAATTTATGCAGTAGAACAACATGGGAAAGTCTCTTTAAATAATGCTAACTTTTTTACTCATAAGTCCAAAATTGACATTTTAAAAACCCATATGAATTTTTTGAGGGAACCCATGTCTAGTAGAACTACAAACTGCATGAGCTCTGTTAGCTCCACATTCAACAATATTTAACTCTAAGAAAGCCTATACAAATATCTGACAGCCAAGGCACTTACAAATAAGATACAATAAAATTATTAAACATGTGAAGCAGGTAAAAGACAGGGAGAATCACTATGAATTTCACATTTGACAATTTCTAGGACATTTGTGTCACTTTTGGTAGCACTTTTGCCCCAAGGACTGGTTAATTTCTAACAATAAATGTCACCCATATCATCTGAATAATTAGTCAATGAAGGCAACTTTATTTGTAAGAAAATGATTTATGGATTGTTTTATTGAGTATAATACAAGTTAAACACTCCAATTTTTTTGTATTTCTAAATGTTATTCATATTCTCTTATGTAGGCCTAAACTAAAATTATAGGCCTACATACACACTAATATGTATGTATGCATGCACACACACACACACAAACAAACAATACTTTAATTTCAGGGCAATGAGGCTGGTGCAAAGTGTTGTGACATAACTGGAAAACGTACTTGCAAAACCGAATTTTCTTCTTTTAAAAGTGTTATTAAGGTGTGTAAGAGAAATATCAATTGAATCAATCAAAAAATTAGTTACTTTTAATCATGAACGAAACATTTTGTTTTTTGACATTCATATTAAATATATGTTGTTTCTGACAAAGGGATTGGGGAAGGAGGACAAAAGTAATTGTTTCTAAAGAGTGTTAACTGCTCAACAGAAGTTATGCAGTTCATATATAAGGGTTAGATTTTGACTGTTAAGTATATGGAGATGTTATAGTTTATCTGAGGCACTCAAATGCAAGGCCTCAGAAAACTACTGAGCACTTGCCCCCTCTTTCTGTCACACACTTGGTAGAAGACTCAGATATATTGCCTCTCTCTCTGATGTTTCAAGTTAATCTACAAATGCTGTGAGAAGCAACTTGTGAATAATGCCTCTTTCTGCAGCCAAGGTCAGTAGGCCTGGGGAGAGGAGTCAGATAAAATGTTTCCAATTAAAAAATATTAATGTATCAGGTGGGCTTATTATGGGATGTTGCGGAAGACCAATGTGGATGAAGATGAACTGAAAAAATGTACATATATTATAAAAGGAAATAGGAGGCCTTATGATAATCTGTTAATTTATTTATCCAATCAACTTTGAAAGTCTTTGTTCAATGATAAATAAATATGATTTTACTAAATAAATACTCTGTTTTGCTTAGAGCTCATTTTGTAGCTCTTTGAAATATGTTTCAGTTGTAATAGAGATTACCCTGGATCGTTTTTTCAGACAAATACATTTTGTTTAATTTTTACCATTGAGTGGCCTGACTTTAATTTTATTGTTGAATTTCCACCACAGGGGACAGATGGGTGACCTTTCACTCATGAGCAGTATGAGCAATAGAAACTGATGGTCATGATCTGCATAACAGATGAAGTGTCTGGAGCCAGCACTTTACAGATATTTGGTGATGGGCGGAGATAATGTCTATGTATGAGAGTATTCTTCTCACCTTTTAATATGCAAAACACATCCATCGTCTAAGTGTGAGATAAAGTTTCAAGCTGTTGTGGCTGCATATTTTGAATTGACCTAAAGACCTTTTGTGATACGATTGGGTTTAAAGTTTCACTTGTTGATTTATTTATTTATTTATTGTCCCTAGCTCTGCAAATAAATCCGTAAAATAACAGAAAAAGTACTGGCAGCTTATTACATTATTCAGTAATTATATGGACATTTCCGTTAACCCTAAAACACAACGCAATGATGTTCAAAATTCAAAATACAGGTAAAACACGTAAAAAATAAATAAAATTTTGTTAAATGAATACAGTACATTGTGCCCTATTACAGATTTCTTTAGAGCGTAGTTGTCATAAGTCACTGTGGGCTGGTATATTGTCCACCAAAAAGTGATATTGTCCGTAAGGACACTATTGCATAGGTAGAAATTAATAAATGTTTTTAATTTCTTACACCTATCAATGACACAAAGATGTTACTCATGAGTCCCGTTTACACCTGATATAAATGAAAACACAGATTAATACACAAATTGGTACAAATTCATTTGACCATGTCTTGGGTAATCTGCTTAGCACGTGTGTTTGGGTCACCCAAGATGTATTTCAGGGTGTAAATGTTGTCTGCCATCTCAGTAACTGAAAGCCAGGAATTGTTAACAAGCTCCCCAGGAACCGCATGAATGTTGATTGATGTGTAACTCCCTCCACCCTCCCACTTCCTGAAGTCGAACAACAATCTTTGTACTCTTTTTGAATGTGATATAATTGTTGTCATGGCTAGTTAGTTTGAATACCTAACTTATATATGCTATATTAAGCAGAAAAACTGTTTTCAAAATTAATAATAATAATACATTTTACTTGAGCACCAAATCAGCAATGATTTCTGAATTAGGATCATGTGACAATGAAGACTGGAGTAATGATACTGAAATTTCAGCTTTGCCTTCAAATGATTAACAATTGTACATATATTAAAGAAAATAGTTATTTTAAATTATAATAATATTTCACAATATTACTGTTGTACTGTATTTTTGATCACATAAATGCAGTCTTGGTGAGCGTAAGAGGCTTCTTTCAAAATATGAAGTTCATAAGATTTCTATGAAAAAAATCTTACTAACCTCACATTTTTGAATGATGGTGTATCAATTTTGTAATTTCTTATCCAGGCATTATTTAAAAACTAGCACAACAGTTTTGTGTTTTATATTCTTCTTTATAAAGGCTTATGCTTAAAAAGAGCATTCATATTTTTCTGTGGATTTTCCATATGCTTGCTGCAATCAGTTAAATGTTAGCAACTCACACAGCTTAGCTATTGACATCAAACTCATTGTACTCTTACTCAGTTACATTTCCTAGCTAAAAAATCTCAAGATGAGTCCAAAAAATAGGGAAAACCCCATGCCATTGAAGCATTTTTTGTTGTTGTTTTTATTTTTGCATTGAAATGTAGCATATGTGTTACTTTTTAATGTAAATTATATAATATAGTTGTATATCATGCAACATTTACATTCGAGTTATATTACATTAAAAAATAAAGTTAGATTTTTGGCCCTTTTGTAGTAAAAAGTTTGGGGACCTCTGATCTAAACCAGTATGCCCACTGAGTGACACTAGAGAGGCTACTCAGGCTAGAGGACGACGTTTTGTTCAGGATTGGAAACCTCGCGTTTTCTCGCGATATGTGATTGACGACTGCTGCAGAATTCAAACAAACTTGCCGTTTGAAAGTACGGAAAGCGGGAAAGCGGTTGGGGCAGTTCATTCTTCAGATATAATATTGGTATCACCAACTACCCTTTAAATCTAAAGGTAAACACATTTAGACATATACTGTGTTCTGTAGTTATCAATTATACGTGGGACAAAGAAAACCGACTTCTTATGAATTCCACGCGATGTTTTTGATCGAAGTTTGCATAGTTAATTTGACTTAACGAACTAATACAATATAACTTAGTTGACCAAAAACATCAGATTCTTTCTCTGTCATTTAACGTTACTCACCTTCGTGTTTTTTTCAGAAATGTATGACTTGGAAAATAGAGAATGACAACCTTAGTCAGTGACTGACGCATTACATATAACGTTATATGCATTATATATATATATATATATATAATATGACGGTTCAGGTATACCCGTTGTTATACTTGGGGACAAAATGTCCCCACAAAGATGGCAATATCTGAAATCCTTGACTTGTGGGGACTTTTGGTTCACGTGAGGATTCGGAAAACAGCTTATAAATCATATCAAGTGATGTTTTTTGGAAATCTAAAAATGCTGAAAGTTTTCTGTGATGGGTAGGTTTAGGGGATAGAATATACAGTTTGTACAATATAAAAATTATTATGTCTATGGAAAGACCCAATGAAAACCTGGAAACCCATAATGCATGTGTGTGTGTAAAAGACAAAAGTCTACACCTACACAATTAATAATCACATGCAGTCCTTTCATCTCATTTCAGATGTCAGATCTAGAGGATGAGAATAAAGTGTTGCGGCGGAAAGTACAGGAAATAGAAGAGGCTCTTCAGAGGGCTGGACAGTATGGACTTCAACTTTTGGATGACAAAATGGATCTGCACAACAAATTGGAGGAACAGCAAATCGAGATGTCCAGTGTCATTGAGGTACTGGCTCAGCATCATTTGACCGTCACTATATAATGATTGACAGTCTACTTGATCAGTAAATTATTTCTTAAATGTGGTAAAATGTAATTTTCACAGTATTCTGTAATTGCAGGCCCTGGAACAAGAGAAATACTCTTTGCAAAGGGAAGTTGAGTTAAAGGCCCGCATGTTGGAGAGTCTGCGATCAGAATTTGATCTTGTCAGAAACCAACAGAAACATCAAATGGAGCAGCAACAAACTCTGCTGGAGAGGAACCATGCTCTTGAGCTCAGTGACTTCAAGAATAAGGTTAGCTTATATGCTTTTTATGTTCAGAAGTGTTAGGTTTTTCCCCATATTTATGTTTAAACAGGGTTTCCATGGGTCTTAAAAAAGTCTTAAGTCTTAATTTGACCTTCCACAATTTAAGGCCTTAGAAATGTCTTAAATTGAATCAGAAAGTGTTAAATTAAATATCATGGCATTAAATTAGAGCCCTATGATTTTTGCAATGCAGAAAATGTGGACGGAATTGCAGAATCCATTCATAAAAATGGAATTTACTGTATAATGCAGAATGTCACAGAATTTGTCAAATTTTGGATGAATAAATCAAAAGTTTGTCAGTATACTTAAAGGGATAGTTCACCTAAAAATGACAATTCTGTCATCATTTACTCACCCTAATGTCGTTCCAAACCCGTAAGACTTTTGTTCATCATATAAAGTGATCGAGTCTCTTGAAAAAATTTGGAATAAACTGCTTGATTCATATGGAGAATTTGGTTCATACTCCTTATGAACTTTTTGAAGCGTCAAAGTGGTAGTTGCTTAGACTGTCAATGGAGGGACAGAAATCTCTCAGATTTCATTAAAAAATAGTTCATTAAAAAATAGTGTTCCAAATATCTTAATTTGTGTTCCAAATATGAATGAAAGTCAGTAAAATTGAATCCAACCATTAAAGCAGAGTCCAGAAACAAAAATGAATAAAACCGATTTCATAGGGCCCTAAATTTAATTCCAAAATTAAATTGCATGAACGGCAAAAAATTATGTTCTTCCTTACGATTTTTGTTTTCCAGTTCAAATTAAAAAAATCCTTAGATCAAGATAAATTTAATGACATGCAAAATGAAGAAATTAAGTCTTGTTTTCTGAGAAATTGAACAAAATTAAGTGAGTATGTGCTAAATACAAGAACAAATATCTGTCATTGGGTATGAAAATTACTTACATTTGAATTTAAGTTGATTTTTATGAACCCATTGGCAGATTTGTTCTTGTTTTAATCATAAAATCACTTTCACAAGGTCACAAGATTTCCCAAGATTTCTTATCTCAAACTTTAAGCTATTTTTTGTAAAATTAATTAAAAAGTTATGGAGATCTGTTGGAAATTGTATTTTCAAACTTTGAAGTGTCACTAATATAACTTATTGTGTGCTTAGACATTTACATTTAGAGATGTGGGGAGTGTTTGGGAAACCAATCTGAAAATCATTTTGATTTTTGCATTTGGTGATGCAACGAGTAGCAAAGAAATTACACACTAGGTTTAGGCATAATTTCAAATAGTTGCTTATTGTCCCGAAAAGGGAAGTTATCTCATCTTTGGTGCTGATAAAATGCCTTTGTAGGTGGAGAAAATGAAGACAGATTTAGAGGAGGCTCAACTTGCTGAGAAGCAGATGAGACACAAGCTGGACCAGCAGTCTGAGGCACTAAACAGCAAAACCGAGGAACTGCGTGTCCTTACAGAACGTGCACATGAAACAATGTCCTCAGAGATACTTGAGCTGCAAGTGCAGAAGATGGATATGGAATCAGCAATGGTGGAGTATTTTCCAATCTTTATTTTTAATGGAAGGAAATTCGTAGAATGTTTCATAGAAATAAGCAATTTCAAGTGTGCCCTTGGTGTTGAAGTGTGATCTTGTCTTGCAGGCGTCTTTGGAGCAGGAGCTTCAGGAGGCACGATACAAAGACGAGCAGCTACATTTGGCCAACACTACCCTCCAGAGGCAACTGGAGAGACTCACAGAAGAGAAGGAAGAGAGAGAGAAAGAGGCAGTGTCCTGCTATAATGCTTTGGAGGCATGCCAATTAACATTTTCAAGTAAACATGTTTATAAAACATGTATTTACACTACCTTACAAAAGTTTGGTGTCTTAAAGATTTTTGAAAGAAGTCTATCATGGCTTGCCAAAGCAGCATTTATTTGATCCAAAATACAATAAAACAGTAATATTGTAAAATATTATTACAATTTTAAATATATTTTTACTATTTTAATATATTTTAAAATGTAATTTTTTTCATGTGATGGCAAAGCTGAATTTTCAGCAGACATTACTCCAGTCTTAAGTGTCACATGATCCTTCAGAAATCATTCTAATATGCTGATTTGATGAAACGTTTCTTAAACACAGTTGAAAACAGTTGTGCTGCTTGAAATTTTTGTTAAAACTGTGATAAAAAATTTTCAGGATTCTTTGATGAATTGAACATTCAAAAGAACTGCATTTATTTGAAATCTTTTGTAACAATGTTCAAGTCTTTACTGTCACTTTTTATTCATTTAATGTGTCCTTGCTAAATAAAAGTATGAATTTCCCAAAACTTTTGAACTGTACTGTATATTGATATAAGTTATAGTACTGCAGGTAATGCTCTAGAAAAATATTTCTTATAGTGATAAGTATATCCACATGGAATTCTGATGCACATTTTCTGCACTGACTCAGGAGGAAAATACAGAAAAATATTCAACAGTTTTTGTTCTACTCGCTGTAGAAAGCTCGTGAAGCCAACCAAGACCTTCAGATCCAGCTGGAACAGGTGTTGCAGCAGGCACAAGATCCAAACAGCAAGGGCAATTCTTTGTTTTCTGAGGTACAGTATTGAGTATTTGTACTACTTTCTTTATAACTAAGGCTTAATTTAGAGAGCAACTGAATAACATTTTATATCAATGCAATACCATTTAAAAACAAGGTAAACCTAATACATTTAGTATAAACTGTTAATATGGTGCATTGTATTGCTTCATAATAATAAAATAGTTTTGTGAAGTTTCACTTTCTTTTTTTTGTACTGCAAAATATTTGGATTTGTACAGGTAGAGGACAAGAGAGCAGAGATGGAGCGGCAGCTGAACAGCATGAAAAGACAGCATGAGTCTCTACAAAAGCAGCACGCACTCACCAAACAACATATGCACCGCATGAAGGTAAATAGTGTTTTTTGAGAAATGCTTTACATTTTATTTATAGTTTTCCTCATTATTGTTTTCCTTGTGTCTGCTGTTTTAGATGCAGATAGCTACCCTTATGCAACTTCAGGGCAACAGGGCCGACCCAGCCCAGCTTGAACGATTGCAATTCATGTTATCTGACAAGAACAATGAGATAGAAAGCCTGATGATGAAAGTAAGAGAACTGGAGAAAGAGAAGGTAAGATTAGCATATTACATCCAGCATTGAAATGAAACATTAGAGTTTGAGAAATGTCTCTAACGACTCTGTCACCAACAGACGACTGTAACAGGCCAACATCCACCTCCCCTGTCTAAAGAAGGCGAGCTTATGGATGAGACTTATTACACAGACCTATTAAAAATGCAACTTTCAAATTCAAAGTAAGTGTTCTCTCATTAATTATTTGTACTGGTGGTGGTACTTTAGTACTTTCCAATGCAATTATGGCATGCATGTGTATAGGAAGGATGCAGAGAAACTAAAAGACGAGTTATCCATGGCAAGAATGAAGTCCCTCTCTGAAAGTCAGAGAGTGTTGGAGTTGGAGAGGAAACTCTATGGCACAGAGCAAGCGCTGAAACAAAGACACAGTGACAATATGAGGCTCCAAGTCAAGCTTGAAGAATTAAAGATGAAATACACACCTAATGGTAAATTGTTTCATCTCTGAGCCCTAGTTTTCTACATGAACCAGTTTAGTGCAACAGTCGGGTTCCGAAAGTAAAAATCCCATTAATTTTTTTTTTCCCATAAGGGAATTGATTTTTAATAATAACATATAAAGCTTTAAAGACCGACCTACTCTGAGCTACAAGGTTGTTAATCGATGGCATATATCATCAGCCTGTATTTTTCAACTTGTTTTTTAAATAATTGTGTTTAACAGTGGAATCCCTGGTAATAGACTGCATTACCCATGAGTCTGTAAAGAAATCTCCACCAATCAGAAAACAAGCGAATGAACTCTTGCGCCCACTCCCATGAAGCACTACGAATTTCATGATAGAGTCAGTCTCCCTGCGTTCACAAAAACGACTTAAATTCTTATGTATATATATACACTCACCTAAAGGATTATTAGGAACACCATACTAATACTGTGTTTGACCCCCTTTCGCCTTGCCTTAATTCTACGTGGCATTGATTCAACAAGGTGCTGAAAGCATTCTTTAGAAATGTTGGCCCATATTGATAGGATAGCATCTTGCAGTTGATGGAGATTTGTGGGATGCACATCCAGGCCACGAAGCTCCCGTTCCACCACATCCCAAAGATGCTCTATTGGGTTGAGATCTGGTGACTGTGGGGGCCATTTTAGTACAGTGAACTCATTGTCATGTTCAAGAAACCAATTTGAAATGATTCGAGCTTTGTGACATGGTGCATTATCCTGCTGGAAGTAGCCATCAGAGGATGGGTACATGGTGGTCATAAAGGGATGGACATGGTCAGAAACAATGCTCAGGTAGGCCGTGGCATTTAAACGATGCCCAGTTGGCACTAAGGGGCCTAAAGTGTGCCAAGAAAACATCCCCCACACCATTACACCACCACCACCAGCCTGCACAGTGGTAACAAGGCATGATGGATCCATGTTCTCATTCTGTTTACGCCAAATTCTGACTCTACCATCTGAATGTCTCAACAGAAATCGAGACTCATCAGACCAGGCAACATTTTTCCAGTCTTCAACTGTCCAATTTTGGTGAGCTCGTGCAAATTGTAGCCTCTTTTTCCTATTTGTAGTGGAGATGAGTGGTACCCGGTGGGGTCTTCTGCTGTTGTAGCCCATCCGCCTCAAGGTTGTGCGTGTTGTGGCTTCACAAATGCTTTGCTGCATACCTCGGTTGTAACGAGTGGTTATTTCAGTCAAAGTTGCTCTTCTATCAGCTTGAATCAGTCGGCCCATTCTCCTCTGACCTCTAGCATCAACAAGGCATTTTCACCCACAGGACTGCCGCATACTGGATGTTTTTCCCTTTTCACACCATTCTTTGTAAACTCTAGAAATGGTTGTGCGTGAAAATCCCAGTAACTGAGCAGATTGTGAAATACTCAGACCTACATCACCTTTCTTTCCCATTCTGACATTCAGTTTGGAGGTCAGGAGATTGTCTTGACCAGGACCACACCCCTAAATGCATTGAAGCAACTGCCATGTCATTGGTTGATTAGATAATTGCATTAATGAGAAATTGAACAGGTGTTCCTAATAATCCTTTAGGTGAGTGTGTGTATATATATATATATATATACACTCACCTAAAGGATTATTAGGAACACCATACTAATACTGTGTTTGACCCCCTTTCGCCTTCAGAACTGCCTTAATTCTACGTGGCATTGATTCAACAAGGTGCTGAAAGCATTCTTTAGAAATGTTGGCCCATATTGATAGGATAGCATCTTGCAGTTGATGGAGATTTGTAGGATGCACATCCAGGGCACGAAGCTCCCGTTCCACCACATCCCAAAGATGCTCTATTGGGTTGAGATCTGGTGACTGTGGGGGCCATTTTAGTACAGTGAACTCATTGTCATGTTCAAGAAACCAATTTGAAATGATTCGAGCTTTGTGACATGGTGCATTATCCTGCTGGAAGTAGCCATCAGAGGATGGGTACATGGTGGTCATAAAGGGATGGACATGGTCAGAAACAATGCTCAGGTAGGCCGTGGCATTTAAACGATGCCCAATTGGCACTAAGGGGCCTAAAGTGTGCCAAGAAAACATCCCCCACACCATTACACCACCACCACCAGCCTGCACAGTGGTAACAAGGCATGATGGATCCATGTTCTCATTCTGTTTACGCCAAATTCTGACTCTACCATCTGAATGTCTCAACAGAAATCGAGACTCATCAGACCAGGCAACATTTTTCCAGTCTTCAACTGTCCAATTTTGGTGAGCTCGTGCAAATTGTAGCCTCTTTTTCCTATTTGTAGTGGAGATGAGTGGTACCCGGTGGGGTCTTCTGCTGTTGTAGCACATCCGCCTCAAGGTTGTGCGTGTTGTGGCTTCACAAATGCTTTGCTGCATACCTCGGTTGTAACGAGTGGTTATTTCAGTCAAAGTTGCTCTTCTATCAGCTTGAATCAGTCGGCCCATTCTCCTCTGACCTCTAGCATCAACAAGGCATTTTCGCCCACAGGACTGCCGCATACTGGATGTTTTTCCCTTTTCACACCATTCTTTGTAAACTCTAGAAATGGTTGTGCGTGAAAATCCCAGTAACTGAGCAGATTGTGAAATACTCAGACCGGCCCGTCTGGCACCAACAACCATGCCACGCTCAAAATTGCTTAAATCACCTTTCTTTCCCATTCTGACATTCAGTTTGGAGTTCAGGAGATTGTCTTGACCAGGACCACACCCCTAAATGCATTGAAGCAACTGCCATGTGATTGGTTGATTAGATAATTGCATTAATGAGAAATTGAACAGGTGTTCCTAATAATCCTTTAGGTGAGTGTATATATATATATACAGTTGCAAGAAAAAGTATGTGAACAGCTTGCAGAATCTGTGAAAATGTAAATAATTTTAACTAAATAAGAGAGATCATACAAAATACATGTTATTTTTTATTTAGTACTGTCCTGAATAAGATATTTTACATAAAAGATGTTTACATATAGTCCACAAGACAATAAAATAGCTGAATTTACTAAAATGACCCGTTCAAAAGTTTATGAACCATTGATTCTCAATACTGTGTGTTGTTACCTGGATGATCCACAGCTGTTTTTTTGTTTTGTGATGGTTGTTCATGAGTCCACTGTTTGTCCTGAGCAGTTAAACTGCCCAATGTTCTTCAGAAAAATCCTCCAGGTCCTGCACATTCTTCAGTTTTCCAGCATTTTTTGCATATTTAAACCCTCTCCAGCAGTGACTGTATGATTTTGAGATCCATCTTTTCACACTGAGGACAATTGAGGGACTCAAACACAACTATTAAAAAAGGTTGAAACATTCATTGATGCTCCAGAAGAAAACATGACGCATTAAGAGCCGGGGGGTGAAAACTTATTGATTTTGAAGATCAAGGTAAATTGTACTTAATTTGTCTTCCGGGAAACATGTAAGTATCTTTTGTTGCTTCCGTAGGAGAATACTAAATGAAAAAAATTGATATTTAAACAAAATAAGAAAAAATTGGACATCTTCATCTTGTTCAAAAGTTTTCACCCCCCGGCTCTTAATGCATCATGTTTTCTTCTGGAGCATCAGTGAATGTTTGAACCTTTTTTTTAATAGTTGCTATTTAGTCCCTCAATTGTCCTCAGTGTGAAAAGATGGATCTCAAAATCATACAGTCACTGCTGGAGAGGGTTCAAATATGCAAAAGATGCTGGAAAACTGAAGAATGTGCAGGACCTGGAGGATTTTTCTGAAGAACATTGGGCAGTTTAACTGCTCAGGACAAACAGTGGACTCATGAACAACCATCACAAAACAAAAAACAAGCCGTGGATCATCCAGGGAACGACACACAGTATCGAGAATCAATGGTTCATAAACTTTTGAATGGGTCATTTTAATAAATTCAGCTATTTTTTTGTCTTGTGGACTATATGCAAACATTTTTTTATGTAAAATATCTTATTCAGGACAGTACTAAATAAAAAATAATGCATTTTGTATGATCTCTATTATTTTGTTAAAATTATTCACATTTTCACAGATTCTGCAAGCTGTTCACATACTTTTTCTTACAACTGTATATATATATTTCTTTTATTATTTTTAATTCACAGTGCTTCAGGGGATTGTAGTTCTTTCCCTCATTAAAAATTTGGTAAACAGTAGCTCAAGCATGAGAACCAATGAGGTTCATTCTCGTGTCATGCCAGCACGTTTGAGCTTTCTCAAGAACCAATGAGGTTTGCTTTCGCGCGTACTGTACTGTTGTACTACTGTACTGCTCAACAAGTACTGTTGAGCTTCTGTTTATGTTAGCTGATCAATGCTTTGTAGGGGAATTGACCGATAAAGACCCAAGGACCAGATATGATGAATGAAGACCCGGAGTCAGAGGTTAAAGGGATAGTTCACCCAAAAATGAAAATTACCCCATGATTTACTCACCCTCAAGACATCCTAGGTGTATATGACATTCAATTGACTTTTTAAGTCAATTAAAGAAAATTTCAGTGATGAATAGTTTGCAGTTTCATCAGCAGAAGTCAGCTTCAACACTCACAAGGAGTTCTTAGGCCGCTCTGTGTACATTCACATTTCCACAGCAATTATACACAGATCACTAAGCTATGTCATTACTTCAGGTTGAATGATTCTGATTGGCTAAGAAATAGATAACTCCACACATGGACTGATAGGCAGAAGCATATCTCCATCAATGATACGGCTGACAACAAGGCCCTGGTTTAGGCATGAAGTGACCCTCCTAGGTCACACAAATGCGTTTCTATGCGCCAGCTTGTCAAGAAAAGCAAGTCATTCCATTTCCCCAGGGTGCCAGTTGTTCACCTCACTAATAATCTGTAACAAAGAATACTAGTGCACATACACAGATACACAGCTTCTTCAAGTTTGGAGTTGGTCAAGCTCTTGCTCTAAACAGAAAACTTGCCCAAAACATACTGATATCATGTTCTTTCTCTCGGTAAGACGTTCAGACAATATTCGTCATTATTCTCTAGTGTTTGAATATTGAAAAGTAAAGTAAGTGCTTTAACTAAGAATTGGTCATGTACTGTTAGTGATAGGCTGAAGTGACCCCAGTGACCTCGGCTGTTTTGGTCAGCTAGAAGAGTATAGCTGCGTTTCCACCGCAGGAACTTTCCCCAGGAACTAGGGACTTTGGGGTGGTACTCTGTGTGTTTCAACCGCAGGAACTAGGGTCTAAATGAAGTTCCGGGTAAATATTTCCCCCTCAAAACGGCCCTGCTCACGAGGTAGTACTTTTTCAAAGTTCAGGAACTTTCGGGGGTGGGACTTGGGCGCTGAACATGCTGATTGGTTGAGTTCACGTAGATTTTTGATTGGTCGACTCGACGCAGCATTTTAATTCAACCACTATTTTTAAAAGTCTGTTGCGGTACGTGTAGAAAGAGTTGATTGCTATTCGAATCAACAATGGAGTTTAAAAAATATGACCGATGGGCCGACGACGAGGTTCAGGCTTTATTACATTTATTTGCAAAGGTCGAAATCCAGTGGGAACTGCAGTCGATGCGTGCAGTCCTACGTCACCGGACTAAGCTTCACGGTAATTTAGACCGCGATGGTAACGCAGACAGCAGCAGGTCTGGCGGAAAAAGAGTTCCTGGGAAAAAAGTTCCTGGGACAAATTGTTCCGGGTAATTTTGATGGAAACGAGGCTTATGTTTTAACATATGTTGGGTGCCTCTCTCAAAAACATGGAGAGAGAACATTCCATTAAACAGACATATAATTATATATGTAAATCTCATAAGCTTGTAGAAGTCATTCAAATCATTTAATATGTAGAAGGATAAATATTCATTAATACCTTGATTATAAATCACTCATTACAAATCACTCAAAAGGATGTGTATATATATATATATATATTGAAGCAGCAGTGGGTTCCGGAATTGGACCCTTCAAGCTTATTTGTGAATAAAAGCCTAAATTAATTCTGTCCATCATATAAGTGATCGTGTCTCTTCAGAAGACTTGGATTAAACCACTCGATTCATATGGATTTATTTTACGGTCTCTTTATGAACACTTTGAACCACCAAGAGTTTTAGGCGAATAGACTTTCAGTTTTGGGACAGAAATCTCTCAGATTTCATTTAAAATGTCTTCATTTGTGTTCTGAAGATGAACAAAAATCTTGTGGGTTTGTAATGACATAAGAGTGAGTAATTTTCATTTTTGGTTAAACTATCCCTTTAAGTACACAGTCTTGTACTTTTGTCTTTTTGTCTGATTTTTAAATACTATTTTGCTTCAAATCAAAGTTTGCGTTGTTGTGGTTCAAAGCTGGTTGGTTTGGTTTACGGCCGAGAACTCTTTAACAATGACTTTTTAAAAATCCCAATGGGAAAAATACATTCCCTGAAAAAGTGGTTAGGTATTTTTAGTTAACTGCTTTAATAATTCATCTTTGTGCTACTATTATACACTCACCTAAAGGATTATTAGGAACACCATACTAATACTGTGTTTGACCCCCTTTCACCTTCAGAAGTGCCTTAATTCTACGTGGCATTGATTCAACAAGGTGCTGAAAGCATTCTTTAGAAATGTTGGCCCATATTGATAGGATAGCATCTTGCAGTTGATGGAGATTTGTGGGATGCACATCCAGGGCACGAAGCTCCCGTTCCACCACATCCCAAAGATGCTCTATTGGGTTGAGATCTGGTGACTGTGGGGGCCATTTTAGTACAGTGAACTCATTGTCATGTTCAAGAAACCAATTTGAAATGATTCGAGCTTTGTGACATGGTGCATTATCCTGCTGGAAGTAGCCATCAGAGGATGGGTACATGGTGGTCATAAAGGGATGGACATGGTCAGAAACAATGCTCAGGTAGGCCGTGGCATTTAAACGATGCCCAATTGGCACTAAGGGGCCTAAAGTGTGCCAAGAAAACATCCCCCACACCATTACACCACCACCACCAGCCTGCACAGTGGTAACAAGGCATGATGGATCCATGTTCTCATTCTGTTTACGCCAAATTCTGACTCTACCATCTGAATGTCTCAACAGAAATCGAGACTCATCAGACCAGGCAACATTTTTCCAGTCTTCAACTGTCCAATTTTGGTGAGCTCGTGCAAATTGTAGCCTCTTTTTCCTATTTGTAGTGGAGATGAGTGGTACCCGGTGGGGTCTTCTGCTGTTGTAGCCCATCCGCCTCAAGGTTGTGCGTGTTGTGGCTTCACAAATGCTTTGCTGCATACCTCGGTTGTAACGAGTGGCTATTTCAGTCAAAGTTGCTCTTCTATCAGCTTGAATCAGTCGGCCCATTCTCCTCTGACCTCTAGCATCAACAAGGCATTTTCGCCCACAGGACTGCCGCATACTGGATGTTTTTCCCTTTTCACACCATTCTTTGTAAACTCTAGAAATGGTTGTGCGTGAAAATCCCAGTAACTGAGCAGATTGTGAAATACTCAGACCGGCCCGTCTGGCACCAACAACCATGCCACGCTCAAAATTGCTTAAATCACCTTTCTTTCCCATTCTGACATTCAGTTTGGAGTTCAGGAGATTGTCTTGACCAGGACCACACCCCTAAATGCATTGAAGCAACTGCCATGTGATTGGTTGATTAGATAATTGCATTAATGAGAAATTGAACAGGTGTTCCTAATAATCCTTTAGGTGACTGTATACTGGTCATAAATGTAGATTGTTATGTATTCAGAGGTGAACAAAGCCCAAGTACAGAAACGCCGTCGGGAGAAGTTTCCTGTAGCAGTTCCAGAGGAAAAGTCAGTACCTAGCAATGAGGATACTGCAACCATGGATACTGAGCCGAGCAAGGGCTTGAGTGAAAATACAGAGGAAAAAACCCTGAGTCATCCTGTTGAGAAACCAGTTGTGATCCCGTTGCAGTCTGCACAACCCACAGAACCCAACCCTGTCATGCCCCGTGAGAGCAAGTCTGTCCGAATCTGTGAGGATCCCCCAGTCTGCATTCCTGATGCGCCCAGGTCAGTGCCAACCTCTGCATGCCAACCGTTCTCCTTTCTGCTGCGCTGTGTCAACTTTACAGTGTTTGTCATCTCATCTTCCTCTTCCTGGGTTTTATGAGAACATTCACTCTTTAACCATCACTTCCTGCTCTACCGCTGCCTCTCAGGAATCCTGTTGCTCGAAGGAACTTATTTTAACATTTAATCCCATGAGATCTTGGTTTAATGACTAGACTTTAAGAAGATGAACTTCTAAGGACTGTTAAATCATTGTGAAATGTAGCCTGATATTTGAGTAATATAAAAGTTAATCTTTTTTAATCAACTGTCAGACCTTTTTAACAGTGAGATTTAAAATTCTTACTTTTAACGAATTACTCCTGTGGCAGTAGTAAATAGTAAAAATGTTAACTTAAAAATGTTATTCTATAACATTGAATTTTAGCACTTAAGATCTATATTATGAACCACCACAAACTGAATAATTTGCCTGTATGTCTCCTGTAAGTGACTCCAATAGCAAGAAAGAGGATCAAACCCATCATAGCAGTGAAGAGGAGGAGAACTGGAGAACTGAAAGGAAGAAGAAAAAGTACCAACAACCCACTCATGTTAACTCAGAAAAAACCATGGCAAACGAATGTGCACAACAGTAGTTCGGCTAATGCAAAATGTGAATCATTTGTCATAGTTAAAAATAAACAAGATATCGAATAAGTATTGTGGCAGGTTTGTAATGTACATGATTGATTTGTGACTTGTCCTGTCTATGCACATGATTTGTAGCACATTTTATAATTTTTTCCCACATGTATTAATACCTCTTTAATATAATTAACTATTTGAGCCCGTTTGAATAAAAAAAAATGAATTAATGCAGTCTTAATATTGCATTATCTTGCTTACTGTATATGTTGTAATGAACTTCCTGTGTACCATTATTTCTATGTTCTATAATGGTTAAACATTTAGATGAGATGTTTACAATTAGAGCCAGATTGTGATGGTCAGTTTTTTTTTCTCTTCAGGACATCGCAATTGATGAACAGTTATAAGCCAATGTGTTATTGTAGTTACGAGTAGTTACTTAGTATTTGTAAATTTGTGTTAGTCTTGGGAAAAAAGTTTTTATAGATTTATTATAGTTTGAGTAATCCATATATACGCAATTAACAGGTAGTTTACATTTCAAGTCTTGTGTCCTATTGTGTTCCTATTTTTCTATTTAAAGAATAATTATTGTTCATGTAGCTTTTATAACCTCTTATAAATCTTAAAATATTATGTTATTTGTCGCCTACGCATGGCGCATGATGTTTAAACTGCTTTTGATTGCGTCATGAAAATGTGTATCTTCTTGCAGCCAATCACCTAGACCAGAAAGAATGACGTTCTCCGAAAACGGATACACTTCCTTTTATCTGATTGGTTCACGTATGTCGTTCAGATGGACTGCGGAAATGCACGTTTCTTGCTGGATAGTACAGCCGCTAAACTCAAAACGTTAACAGATTAAATAAAACCTATTTAGATGTATTTACGGAAGAATGGGCAAATCAAGAATGAGTTAATTTAGTAAAAGTTTGGGAATGGATTTTAGGTTCTGTTAGTCTCTTGGCAATGAATGACGTATGATTGTTTATCAGGTTATTTTTTTTATGTTTTATCTGTACGCATATAGTTTTTTTTTTTTGTCCAAGATAATGACTAGACTTATAATGCAAAACAAGTGGAGTATCAAACTTGGAGTCGCAATCACTTTTTGGGTTTTCAGTGTTCAGCTCATATCTGCCCACAATGTGAAGGTGAGAACTGCTGTTTGGATGTTACATATTTAATATTTCTTTTATTGTAATACTTTAATAACAGTATAATTTTTGTATGTGCAGTCCCCAACAGCCCTGTCTATCAAAGAAGGTTCAGGTGATCATAACAAGAGAGAAGAAACACAGATAGAGAATGAGGATCCTGAAGATCTGGAGGTGTTTAGACCTACAGACAAGTGGCAAACTCTCAAACCAGGTGGCTATATTCCCATGCCGACAGTTGTGTCCTTAAATAAATATATGATTAACAGATCAATTCCATTTTTATCTGTTATTCAATTTAGGTCATGCAGTTCCAGCAGGCTCTCATGTCAGACTGAATCTTCAGACTGGCCACAGAGAGGTCAAAATGGGAGAGGAGGAAGGTCTCAAATACTGGAGAGATGGAAATAGGTATAGTAATAAAGAATATAGTATTCTACAATGAATACTGTATCATATAGTTAATAGTTTTTTTCCCCTCTGTGGTGAAGGCAAGGGATGGTGAACGTGCAAGGCCCTTCATTCACAGCTGAAGAGTTGAAAGAGGCTCTGAAAAATTTTAAAGAAGGAATGGATGATCCTGTTGACACAAAACAAGTATGTTCATTTTAGTTTGTCTCTAAGCATTTTTTTTGATTGCTTATTGAGTTTTTTAATCAAGATGTTTGAATATAGGAGGACGATGCAGTGAGGGCCCAATTTCGCCCAATCGAAGAGCTGAAAAAAGACATGGAGGCACTCAACATGCTTGTAGAGACAGATGTTCAAGTTATGACAAACCTTTTAAACCAATTCAATAATACTTACAGTACAACTGATGAAAAAGTCACAGCTCTTCTTGACCTGGAGTACCTTGTGCACCAGGTAACGTTTTGATTATGATTATGAAACAAAATGTGTCCAAATTTTTTCAGTCTTTGAATCTCATTGTTTTTTCATATAGGTAGATAATGCCCAAAATTTGGTGTCCATGGGAGGAATGCAATTGGTTATAAATGCTTTAAACAGTACAGACATTCGTCTCCAGGAGAGCGCTGCGTTTGTGCTCGGATCTGCTGTTTCAAGGTAATTGGCGTTCTCTCAAGCAAAATGGCTGCCTACACATGATTTAATGTGCAGTCACATTTAACGTTGTTCAGTGAACTTTCCAGAAATCCAGTCCATGCATGCAGTTTTGAATAAGGGTGAAAAAGTTCCCCACACAGATTTCGCAGCAGGTTCTGTTGATCACGTTGATCAACAGAAAGCTGCTTGGTTTGAAAGTGACTTCTGTGTAAGCTGTGCTTCATACAATAGACAGTGGACCTTTTTTACCTGTGTAATTCTGTGTACTGTGACTCCACCTTTACACTGATGCAATTCATAATTTTTTTAGTAATCCATCAGTGCAAGTTGAGGCAGTAGAAGGCGGTGCATTACAGAAGCTACTGACATTGCTTGCCACTCAGCGACCAATGGCAGTTAAGAAAAAGGTAAAAACCAACAAGAAAGTATCGGCATTATGCTGTTAATAATTCAGTTGTCTTCATGATAGTTAAATGTGTATGAATTAATCGCTTACTTTTGACATTGTAATTTAATACAGGCATTATTTGCTGTGGCCTCACTACTGCGTCATTTCCCGTTTGCTCAAAGTCACTTTCTGAAGCTTGGTGGTGTGCAGATGCTTAGCAAACTGTTTCAAACTCCAGGGGCCGAGGCCCTCCGTGTGAGAATCATCACGGTTCTCTACGATATGATCATTGAGAAGGTTCATATTTGTTTACAAGTTTAAGCTTTGCTACACTAGTACCATGCAAAGTTTGGGGTCAATATGTTTTGTTGTTGTTTTCAGTAGAAATTAATACTTTTATTTAGCAAAGATGCATTAAATTGATTAGAAGGGACATTTATAATGTTTCAAAACATTGTTTCTATTCAAAGAATCCTGAAAAAAATGTATCATGGTTTTCACAAAAATATTAAACAGCACAGATGTTTTCAACAGAAGAAATGTTTCTTGAGCACCAAATCAGAATATTAGAATGATTTCTGAACACTGAAGACTGAAAAATCAACTTTTGCCAATAAATTACATTTTATATTACAGAAAAATATTACATAATTTTTTAATAACATTTTAAAATAATAGTTATTTTTAATCATAATAATATTTCACAATATTACTGTTTTTACTGTATTTTTGATCAAATAAATGCAGCCTTGGTGAACAAGAGACAAAAACATTAACAAATATTACTAGCCCCAAACTTTTGAATGGTACTTATTTAGAAATGGTTTACATTGCGAACTGAAAATGTAATTTCGATATGTGTCGAGTTCACTCTTAGAATTCACTGATACTTTGTTTTGTAGGAGCTGATATCACAGGTGGGAATGGACCTTATACCAGATTCCTCTCACCAGGAACGTTTGCGACAATACGCTGAAGTCTCTCTCTTGCCCGTGTTGGTGGAGCAGGGGTGGTGCAAGCTGGTACCTGAGCTTTTAGCGTCACCTGAGCACGACTGGAGAGAGAAGGCTCTGCGCACTCTACTTGCCATGATGGCTCAATGTCACACTCAGTATAAACAGAATCCCTCATTGACAGTCTCTCTTAGTGAACTGCAGAAACAATATCAAGAATTGGTGCTCACAGAGCAGGACGTAGGGGAGCAAGACGGTTACTTTGGGGAGATCCTGGCACTTGTGGACTCTATGGTGGTTAAAATGCGACAAGTGTAAATGGGACTGCTGCCACCTTGGAACATGAAGAACTAATAAATTGATTGAATTATGAATGGTGGATTTGTTTGGCTGTCTGGCACGTAGTTCAGTTGATGCACCATGAATAATGTTTACAAAATTAGATGGGTCATTGAAAAGTGGTTTCAAATAAGAGCGTTCACAAAAAAAGACAAGGAAAACTGTTTTTAGTGTACTCTTTCTCATGATGGTTTCATATGGTGATGATAATTTGATACCATTTTTAAAAAATATGTGGTGGAACCAAGTAAAATCAGTTTTGACACAAATACACACACACCACACTGTATTTATCAGGTTTTATTTTCTTTTAATTGGGCTTTTTTTCATCATAATTCTAATACAATCTAAGGACAGTTGTATCACCCAGATATTTTTGACTTAACTCCCAAATGTCAGAATGAGATTCATTTTAGAAAATAAAAAAGATGTTCATCAAAGAAAATATGTACTCAATTCACTGTATGAGTTGAATTTTCAATGTATTTTTGAATAAATTAATTGGTCCAAACAAAAATTGATGTCATGTCATTGACCCACAAGTTGTTAGGTGGCACAGAGAAAAAATGCTATGTCCTACACAAAGACTGTGTTGTGATTTCAAGGACAGCAACAACAACTACGTAAGAAATAAATTCAGAGTATGAATGTGGTTTATTTAAAACTATACTTTTTAATTATTACTTTCATAATAAAATAGAGCTCTTAAATGCTTCACTGTTTTATTGCATGACATTACATGTTAAATCAATGTCTGATAAAGTTCCAAATTATAGCATATGATCTTATATGATACTGATTAATACTTGACAGAAAATCATGGTGGTTGTTGCCGTAGTATCTAAATGGAAAGCCATTATGAATGCCAGCTGTAACAGCAGTGAAATCAGGAGGTCTCACATTTTCCTTCGTACTTTACATTGACGACCTGGTTACGTTGCCTAAACAGAGAAGATGTGTGTTAGAAGAGGCACAAATACTGATAGAATTGCTGGCAAGAATGCTCACTGTATTGAAATAATACAAGTCTCTTGCTTTTTTGTCATAGATACTTTGTCCTCGAAACCAAAACATGGCTGTTTACTAAATCTTGGCAGTGATTCAAAGCTGACATCTGGGCCTAGCTTGAGATTTCTCACATCTGCTGTCTCAGCCTTATCAAAATGGTGAATTTACATTGCATAAATGTTCAGTTGACGTACTTGCTCTCCCAGCGAAGCATGCACTCATTGGAGTATGTGATACCATCGTCTCCACACACTGGCATGTACTCACGAGTACATCCAAAACCAGGATTATCGCTGTCCTATTATGGAGATATCAGAGAGATTCAAACCACATATCATAACACTTTACCTCAACTGTACTTGATTATACACTACTGTTTAAAGGTTTGGGGTCAATAAGATTTTTTAAAAAGAAATTAATACTTTTTTTCAGCAAGGATGCATTAAATTGATTGAAAGTGACAGTAAAGATTTTTATTTCAAATAAATGCTGTTCTTTTGAAAGAAATTATCATGGTTTCCACAAAAATATTAAGCAGCACAACTTTCAAAATTGATAATAAGAAAAGGTTACTGAGCACCAAATCAGGATATTAGAATGATTTCTGAAGGATCACGTGACACAGAAGACTGGAGTAATAATGCTGAAAATTCAGCTTTACCATCACAGGAATAAAATACATCAAACTAGAAAACTGTTATTTTAAAATGTAATAATATTTCAAACTATTACTAGTTTTACTGTATTTCTGATCAAATAAATGCAGCCTTGGTGAGCCATAAGAGACTTTTTTCAAAAACTTTAAAATGTTGGTTTTTACTATAACTTACCTCGCTCGGATTTGGTTCTGCCGCTGTGAATACAGCATTAAAAGATATATGATTATGAGAAATGAACCAGGAAAGACACTCATGTTTTCTCTGCTGAAATTCCAGACAAGGCTTAGAATTTAAAAAAAGTTGCTAAGCAAGATTTGCTCTTTCTTTTTCAACCTATTGAATAGCTTTCAATAGAAAGGTACTTTACATATGTGGTCATCTCTTTTTTCCGTTTGTTCTGATCTTTACCATTTCAACAAACAAGAATTAACATGTCAAGCATTTCAACATATATTCCTGCCATACTTCAGAATAGGTTTATGTCAGAATGACACCCCAACGAAACAAAATGGTTTTGAGTCAGTTAGCAGTATCTCAGTTCTCATCAGTGTCTTGTGACAGAAACCATGGATCTCTACAACATGGACCCATTCCAAAATATCACAAAATGGATGTGTCTGGGTCACAAAACTAATGGCTTTAAAGAACAAAATGTAATCTTATAAACTGTAACCTTATCATATTTGAATTTTTTTTAGGAAAGCAAACAACAATGTAAAAGTCATTATCCATATGTTAAACAAAACATTGTGGGTATCTCAAACATGCATATTATGACACGTCAGTGTCCAATGATGTATATTAAACAACAACAGTAGCCTGAGTATAGATTTGGTTTTAATTAAGATAATTATTACAACATACAGTATTCACAATTCAGTGTTTTTATATACCTAAACAAATGGCAATTTTGATACTTACCAGAGATGTAAATGAGAACAGAAACGCAGATCAGGATAGCCAACTTCATGGTCACTGTGTTAGAGCAAGTTGGGAGTGGGAAACTTAGCAGATGTATCTTTGTAGCTGCGGCTCTGTAGCTATATAGCTTTCGAAATTAACCAACACTCCTCCCTCTCTCCCATTGTTTCTGCCTACCCAGAAAGAACCTGACTGGTGACATTCATGTAAGGTCCACAAACAATGACTAAGGGCATTTAGGACTAAGGTCAGTTGTTTTGTGCTTTTGCAATATTATTAGAGAAGCCTTGTCAACAAAGTGTATTCTAAAGAAACTATTGAATTATATTAAACAGAAACAGCAATAGAGAGCCATACTTATAAGCACAAATCCCTCTTGTCCTTAAGAGGAGCAGAGCTGGATAATCAGCGGTCTAAATAAAGGTCTCATTTTACAAACATGATGTCTAACTTCATTAAAACTTGAAATGTTTGTTGCAGAAAATAATCTCTCGTTACCTGTAATTGTTTTCCTATTCAGTAAATGTCTTGTTTTCAAAATCTTCATGGGCTTCACATATGTAGTCATAGCTCATTTGCTTTATTTTGCTGATGGCCTCCTATCAATTTGGGAATGCTTCTCCCCCTGTATCTGGCAAGGATGCATTAAATTGATCAAAAGTGACAGTAAAAAACATTTATAATATTACAAAAGATTTCTATCTCAAATAGATGCTGTTCTTTTGAACTTTCTATTCATCAGTGAAATGTGTATCAAAAAAAGATGCATCACAGTTTCCACAAAAATATTAAGCAGCACAACTGTTTTGAACATTGATAATAATAAGAAATGTTTATTGAGCATCAAATCTTGTGACACTGAAGACTGGAGTAATGATGCTGAAAATTCAGCTTTGCCATTAGAGGAATACATTTTAAAATATCTTAAAAGAGAAAACAGTTATTTTAAATTGTAATAATGTTTCACAATATTTCTGTTTTTCCTTTCACTGTCCTGTTTTCAAAATCTGCATGGGATTCACATGCAGTCATAACTCATTTGCTTTATTTTGTTGATGGCCTCCTATCAGTTTAGATAAGCTTTTGTTTTCTGAA
Organism: Coreius guichenoti; assembly: GCA_039654105.1. NCBI lineage: Eukaryota > Metazoa > Chordata > Actinopteri > Cypriniformes > Gobionidae > Coreius > Coreius guichenoti. The sequence goes on along the minus strand of CM077173.1, from coordinate 21,685,444 downwards.
TGTGCTTTTGTCCAACTTGTCTTGAAACCTTCAATCAGGAGATTAGCAGTCAACCAGAACTAAAACTATAATTATTAAGAAGGACGTGTGCAATAACTTCATTGAGAGAATCCTCTAAAGGCGTAGTTCATCCAAAATCATTTACTCGCTGTCATGTTAAGGATTTAACTTCTAAATAACCATTATTTTAATGTCATCTCTTTTCTTCAACAAGAAAGCGAATGGTGACGGAGTCGTTCTAAAAATTTCTTTTTGTGTTCCGGGAGAAAGAAAGTCATCCATAGGTTGAAAAATCATGAGGGTGAGCACATGACGACTAAATGTGCTTTTCTGGTGAACTATGCCTTATTGGCATATCTCTTTTAAACCTCACTAGGTGGCATCAGTGAACCATGGAGCGTAGGTCATCAACGCACGTTAGTGCACAGTCATCGCGAGACGTGTAAATATTGAACATGTGTGAACTATTTTTATGGTGCCAACGCCACAAATGTAAAAGAAATAGGCCTGCCCATTAAATGCCTTTAATAAGATGCTTAAATAAACATAAATGTATTTATATTATGTCGTGCATTGATATTATGGTATCAGACCACATTTTTAATAATGTCTGTGTCATAACATTAATAACATTCTGTGTCAATTCTTGATTATAAATATAAAACAGCTCCCTTAATTTAAAAGAATATAAGTAGGGCACTGACTTTACAATAAACATCCCTAAATTCTCCTGCGCGCCCTCGCGTTTCTCACCGCGCATTCCCGCAGCCTCGCTGACATCACGCGTGAACCCCTCCCCTGCCCGCGGCGGCGCGCTTTAGCGCGGTCTCGCTCCTCTCTTCAGATCAGCAGAATCTGTTCATCCCGAGACGGACAAGATGGCGATGTGAGTGGGTTGCGCTTTGAAGAGAAAGCAGCGACTCACATAATTTCTTCAACATTAAAACGTCGGTTGTCTTGATGTACGTTCGAATAAGCGGGAAAGCGCTTCTTTAAGAAGAAAAATCGCCCCTCACAGCGAGGTGATTTGAAGAGAGCGTCGAGGACATCGACTCCTCCGTGTCCTTTCAGGCTAAGCTGCTAGTCAGCTATTCGGGAATTGCTCAAGAGAAAAAAACAGCCTCAATCTCAGGGGAAATAGTCTTGTTTTTTACTCAAATGTCGAGGCAACAAAACTCCTATTGAACCCAATGTCCGTTATCATCTCCTTTTCGGCGTTGTGAGTTGTTAAGGACACAGCTAGCGAGACCCGTTTTAGGCGAGCTAGCATTGTTTCTACTGGACTGAAGAAGAGGGAGCAGCCTTAAAACCTCACCCGTTCACACAGTTTCAGAGTAACTCTCGGATTTTAGGACATGGCCAGCAGCAGTGGCTCTAAAGCCGAGTTTATAGTCGGTGGAAAATACAAGCTCGTTCGTAAAATCGGATCCGGATCCTTCGGTGACATTTATTTGGCAATCAACATCACAAATGGCGAGGTAAAGATGAAATGGATGTTTAATTCATGTGCTGAATGACTGGGATAAGAAGATTGAGGGGTTTATACATAAGTCCAGCTCATCACATCTGATTACCTGGACACACTTCATATGTCCACCGAAAAATATAGTTCTTATAGTCTTGAAAGATTACAATATTTGTGATGTTTGTATGACTTAAAGGTTGTACTATTTGTGGGAAGTCAATCAACAATGTATCATTGCGGATTTTAATAGAAATGGAAGGTTTCCCAGATCAAGTAATAATTGATCATGTGCTCTCAAATAATGAACCAAATTCCAGTACTTTAAAAATCTATATATAGACAAATATAACTATAAGCAGATAAATACTATAACTTAATTTTAAATATTTTCAGGAGGTAGCTGTGAAATTGGAATCACAGAAAGCCAGACACCCTCAACTCCTATATGAAAGCAAGTTGTACAAAATTCTCCAGGGAGGAGTCGGGATCCCACACATCAGGTGAGTACAGATGTGTTATTATACGTAAAATTATTATCAGACTTAATTAGAAGGGGTAGCTGGACTAGTTTTATCTGGTTGAGAGACTAGCTTGAGATCGAAAGCAACTGGTCGAGTACAAAGTACACGTCCGTCTACGTATAATATCTACTTCGACGCATAATACGTTACTTGTCTTATTAGATCATCCAGTTCTGTGTATATATACTTTTATTTATCGTTTTTTACTTACAATAGCGTCGACATGCTAACTAGCCCGGCCATTGGCACTAGCGTTTTTATAAAAGTTGGCGAAATGTCTTTATAAACATTGTGTTCTGTATAATGTATAATATTATAGTGTAATGAATGAGATTTGATCACGAAGTGTGTGTTTGTGCGTTGCTGAGTAATGAGCGAGTGGGAAATGGCCGCTGCTCTTTTGTTGTGTTTGTTCAACATGTCCTCCCTCTCGATCAGAAAATGGCGGATGAGGGAAAACAAGTTTCAGGGCCTAGTGCGACTGCTACTCTCTTCTCAAGGTGACAGCCATACGAGCGCTGATATTAGTTTTAGAACACATTTATAATTGTATAAAAGAGCTCATCTTTGATTGGATGCTTTCAATAACTGATTCTAGATGTATATTTGAATGAAGCAGAGTGATTGTTTTGGTTTCACACAAAATGGGTTGAGGTTGTCACGTATTCTGACACGTTTTCGGATTTCCACGTTATCGTTGAAGGTAAATGACGTCATACGTTTCACATTCTGAGTGCAGAAATCCCCTACAGGTTAAAGTTTCTTGCTGGTTGAGCTAGTGTAATGATTTGCTTAGCTGTTTCATTGTGCAGATATGTTGGCCTTTTATAATCTCTTGGTATTGTCATATATATTGACAAATTTTAACCCTTATCCTGGGACATTTGAGAGGCTCTGGGATGAGTGGGTCTAATCTTTAATAAATCTACGCCGATCAAATAACTTGGCATAAAAACGTAAATCATTTTTATCTAATAGTGACATGGTAGTTTGCGGTGAGAAGGTTACCAAACCCCAAGGTGGATGTTGAGACCTGTTACATGGCGTTTTCATGGAAGATCCAAAGTATAAAATTGAAAATAAAAGCAATGTTTCAGGTATGTTTGTGTTAATTACCCTGGCACCCAGACAGATAAGTCTAAATCTGCTTTCAAGTTTTTTTTTTTTTTTTTTTTTTTAATCTTCTGAACCTTCCCCTCTTGGCTCTATCAAGCTGAAATTACTGTGGTAATTATGCATTAAAAATTAACTTTGCTGCAGGCGTAGTTGATGGAAAAGGCTGGCATTACCTGCATGCACAAACGTGACCAATAACGTGTGACCTTAAACACAATATTGATTTATTGAAAATTTCTGTTAAATATTTCTGTGTGGGGAAATCTTTTGCCCTTGTGTTTATTTCCTAATTGCCTTAAATGGTTAGTTCACCCAAAAATGAAAATTCTGTCGTTTACTCACACTCATGTCGTTCCAAGCCTGTACGACTTTAGTTAATCTTCAGAACATGTGAAAAGTTTAGATTCAATCTGTTCATCATATAAAGCGATTGTGTCTCTTCAGAAAATTTGGACTAAACTGCTCAATTCATATGGATTAGTTTTACGATCTCTTTATGAACTTTTTGAAGCGTAAAAATGGTAGTTGTGTACCTGTCAATGGAAGCACAGAAATTGCTCAGATTTTTGTTAAAAATATCTTAATTTGTGTGCCGAAGTCTTACGGGTATGGAACAATGACCGAGTTATGGAATGATGACCGAGTTTATTATTGGGTGAACTAACCCTTTATTTCCTATTAAAATGACTTGATTTTGCCCATGAATTTTCACTGAACAACGGTAAATGCAACTGCACTTTAATTTCTTGCAACATTTCATACCAACTTGTTTGGTGTTAACTGTGGTTTCTTTTCCTAAAGTTATCATATGCTTCACCAACCATGGTTTTTGTTGGTCATTAGTTTCTCATTTCATTGTAGAATGGAATATATCATTTAGTAAACTAATCTAGACGACAGAAGGTTTCCCTAGGTATTATTAGTAAATATGAATGCCATGCCTTTGCCATCAATGAACTGCCATTACAGATTGCATTTAGGTATCCATTTCTACGGCATCTCATGCTGACAGCAGCTTGGCTGATTAGAAATCGGAACTCTTAGACCTTAGCTAGTTAACCCTGTGCAGTTAAGAGTTAGGTAACCCCTGTAATGGTTGGATGGATTTACCACACTTTAAGGACTAGACCATAGAGGCAGCCATTAGTTATAACTTAAAAGCATAGAATATCAAACTCCCCTCTATTTACTCTATTGCTTTCAGGTTATGTGTTATTTATAATTACTGGATTGAATGAGTAAGATACTAGTTGTAGGTTTCTCATCTTTATTTTTGTGCTATTTTGGCTTAAAGTAGTTTAATGAATTAATGAATGAATTAAAGTTTCCAGCAGAAAGGATGTGTAAAAGTACTGGTTTCAGTCACTGGTTACTAGAGCTTGGAAAACCTGCCATACAAGATCTCCCTCCCCCACACTCCCTAAAACCACTCACTGCCTTTGCTAATGAAAGGAAAGAGCTTTGTGTGCTCTTCAAAGTCTTTTATGTAAGTTCAATCACAAGAAAGTGTCTCTGTGCTTTATTTAAACATACTTTTATACCAACACCTCTGTGTGATTTTAATAAACTGCCTTGTGTTTAAAGTTAAAATGTTTGGGTGAACTACACTTTTGTTAAGTCTCCCCTTAGTTTTGCTTTGAAAAGAGGAAATGAGTGTCCCACAGAGAGGCCTGTAGTTTCCGTAAGCAAGAGATTACTGTTGCTATGAACTTCTGTAACCACTGTGAATAACAGTATACTTGTTAAACATGAGTTTGTAGTATTCATTACTAGATTTTTCTTTTTAACTTATGGGACAACTTCCCTAATCTTCATTATTTTTGCTTTTGTATTCTAGGTGTCGCTAAGAAAAATACATACATATTTGTAAATTATCCTGAAAAAAAAAAAAAAAGCCTAAAACTGAATATCAGGAAAACAGTCCTCCTTGATTTTATGAGCAGTTAGCATGGATGCAATTGCATCCTAGGGCCTGTTTACACCTGGTCACTTCATGCGTTTTCTCTGATCGGATAGCTATCCGATTGTGAATGGATCAGGTGTAATTGCCCTCCGAAACTCATTTGAAAGGGATATAAATCCGATCACCCAAGCCACTTCAGGAGATGGCCTGAGATGCATTCCAGACGAAACTGGACAAGTGTAAATGCATTTCAATTTGACTCCTCCCAAAATGTTAAAATAAACGTGTGAGAGTGTGATATAGGCTATATGACATGTTATAGCCAGATATGACGGCGCTACTGCAACATGTATCGCCGCAGATGAATAGCTGAGTATCTCTTCAGCAATCCAACGTGCAAACTGCCGCAAATGAAACTGAAAGTCGCAGACGCTCAAAACACAATCATCTTTATTAAAATAGTGAGACTAAATGATCTTACCAGTGCTGATGCTGCTTTCTCTCATATTGCAGCCTTTGATCTCGAAATTAGCTGACAATAAATAAAATGCAGCTTATATCTGTTGCTTTCGTTGACCTGAACACCATTAAATTTGCATATAGCATGGGAATTTAAGGTCGGATTTATAATCGTTTTGCGGAGACTTGTTTATGTGGCCAAGTGTAAATGGAACCGTTTTAACAAATCAGATAGCTATCTGATCAGTAAAAATGACCAGGTGTAAACAGGCCCCTAGACAAGCATCTCAAGGATTAGGAGTCAGTTTGTGGATCAAAGTTCATTTTGTATTGTCATTGTGAAATGGTAGATGTTGGTTTGCTGGCATAGATGGTCAAATGGACACTAGTCTACTGCTGCACCTTGTGTCTTCACAATACCTCTTTGTTTATGAGACTCTCTAGCATGATGGTTGCTTGGCGACTGCTGTAGCAATGTGTTCACTAAATGTGTGACTCTTTTGAACCTCCACCTGCTGAGCTGTGTATCTGAGTCCTGGTCAAAGCTTCACTAATATTTTAAGAGGCACTTAGTTGTTTCGGTGCAGGATTTTGCCATAAACAATTTAAGCACTGACCTAATACTCTACTTTTTATTTTGTCCTGAGGTTGCTCATCCATGCTAGAAGTGTCTAAAGGGATTGGCTAACTAGTGTAACGTGCTATATAGTTGTTACTGTGGACGCTACACACAGTCATGTCACCAATCTGGATATATTAGATGCCATTGTCCACAGGGTGTGCCGCATAACTCTGGCACTTCCTTAACTGATAAGATTCATGCTTTGTCTCAATATAACTTAGTCAGCTATGTTCAATTTTAAGTGTTTTAATTTAATTAATTTTCTTGTGCTAAAATCTCATCTTGTAAACTTGAGCAAAGTGTCATGCAACATGGAATTGATTGAAAGGATTAGCTCTTTTTGAGAGAAGCACAGCTTTTAATAATTTGATTGCTTTTTTAAAAAAATAAATAATTGTCATGCAATCTTGAGTGTCATCTGTTGGTGTTCATCGATATGTGATGCTGTTTTTCAGGTGGTATGGCCAAGAAAAGGACTATAATGTCCTAGTGATGGACCTGCTGGGGCCAAGTCTGGAGGATCTCTTTAACTTCTGTTCCCGCAGATTCACAATGAAAACTGTCCTAATGCTTGCAGATCAGGTAATGACTGGTTAACTGGTTACCTAGCTTATAACAAACATTGAATGGTTTTGTGGCATGGTCTTAACCTGGTCGTTTTGCTTTTACAGATGATCAGCAGAATCGAATATGTGCACACAAAAAATTTCATCCACAGAGATATCAAGCCAGACAACTTTTTAATGGGTATTGGCCGTCACTGTAATAAGGTAAACTTTCACCATTTTCTTATTTAGAGAAAGACATTCTGATTTAAGTGACATGGAGGATTGACTGCAAATAAAACTGCAGATCATTAAGGTTTCCTGTTACATTCTCATGGATGAACACTGGCTTGAGAGCCTGTGATAGTTAGGTTTGTCGCTCTGCTGATTTGGGATGGCTGGGTTGTACAAAGAATATTTGGTGGGAAATTTCAGGATCAGATAAAACCGCAGTGAGTCCTTAGACACAATGTTTACAGCTTAACTTATTGATGGTTTGAGAATCACCTGATGGTTGGGCTGTGGACATCTGTGGACATGGATTGTATGTCTTTCACTCCTCAAATGGAACTTGTGCATGATATGTGACTTGTGGTTGTTTTTTTGTTTTAAATTTATTTCTCCCTTCGACTGAGAGCCTTTGAAGTGCTTTGCACAGTTTTATTTTTCTCTATTCAAATGTACAGAAGTTGCCTGGTTTGTATTTTGTTTCAGATAACTCTTAATTTTTGAGCCCTTGCAGACAGGCAACATTTGGCAAAGTTAAAGCATCATCTGCAAAATAAAACAATGACCTTCCAGCTCTGATGGTCGTCTTAACAGTTCAGATCAGTTTCCACTACAAATTCTGGTACTTTTGGTACTTCAGTGAAGCCTGTATTACCATTTTTGGCAGTGCTGTCTGGAATAAATGTTTACCATTGTGTGTCTGTGTGAATGCCAGCCTCAAGCTTTTATTTTTATACATACACATGAAATCGTCACATTTTTCACTAAAACTCTGGATGCACACGCTCTGCTTTTGGATGTATAGCTGTCGACATCCACCCTGGTAAAAGAAACATAGTTAAGAAGTGCAGTGTACTCAGCCGACGTGAAGATCTGATTTAGCTATTGCTTTGCAAACGCCCACTGTCCTTTCGTGAAGAATCAAAAGGCCTATCAGCTAGCATTATCCACTGCTCTCTACTTATATCACTCATACGATCATAGCCACTGTTGATCCAGCCCCCAGTAAAACTTTTTTTTTTCAAATATAAAACTGTTAACTTGGGGAAAAAGTAAAGCATGTGGACATGTCTTGACCAAGAATGGTGCAGGCCAACATGTGACATCAGTTCAACACAAGAGTAAGTCTAAAAATGGAAGTGTTCAAGAGAATTGTTAATGTTTCATGCAGTGATATTTTCCTAGATTTACTTAGAAAGTTCTGATCCAAATATTCCGGCATATAAAAGAGTTTAAAATAGTCTCCTCACACACTCCCCCACTCTCCTGTCACATTGCGGATAACCGTACTCAGCTCGGCACCATTGTAAACTAATGGCTTGTTTTGTTGCTTTACCCTGGGCTGCTCTATTGAACTCTCCAATGTCACTTCCACTGAAGCTGTCCCATCTTGTCTTTTGTAACTAAACTAAAACAGTTTTTTGCATTAACATGCAGGTTAAGTCATGCACCTCTTAAACTGCACGCATTATTATTTTTTTTTTTTGATCCCTACCTGATTTGGCCTCTCCACATGCCAAAGTATTCTAGCCTCTTCCTTACTGTAGGTGGTCCAATGATCTGTTAAACATGAAATGCAATATTTATCCTTCACAGGAGTTTAAAGGGGTGGGGCTGTTTTGATTGGTTGCATTTGTTCTCAGAGCTTCTCATGCCTAATTTTAAAACAAGTGCCCATTGTAGTGAATGGCCTTTAGAGTTTGCCCTTCTTAACCCTAGTTGTGCCATTTGTCTCGTTCGCCTCATGCTAAGGTGGGCTTAGCTGTTAATTACTGTATGGCACAGCTAGCGTTAAATGCTGCCGAATGTTTATGGATAAAGCCTTGGCAAAGTCAAAAAAGAGAATCAGGCTTGGGGACAATTGGTATAGATTTACACGAACACTGGGTTGGGCGGCCAGAGGTGCCATGTACAGTTTGCCTCTGCGGCTCAAGAACCGATGAGGCAAGCCGGCCCTGCATTTATATGGTCTGAAATAAAAATAACTATTGCTAGTATCTGAGCCTGGGCTTATGGAAAGACGTCTGCCATTAGCAGAGCCTCCTCTGAGTTTAAGCTAGGAAGCTTGCTGGTGGATGAAGGATTGCCTTAGGCTTTCTCTTCCCCTCCCTCTGCTCCTCCTCGCGTTCTTTTTCTGAGCCTTGGTGTTGCCTGTCTGCGCTGGCCGTGTGCGGTTGTCAGCAATACTGTTTGATGCACTGCACCCTCTATTGTCTGTTCAGTGTTTAGAATCTCCAGTGGGGAAGAGGAAAAGAAGCTTGGCTGTTAGTTCTTCTCAGGATCCATCTTTCTCAGGATTAAACCAGGTCTGAAACCACAACCACCTCCTAATCGCCCAAAATTGTTTTGATTTTATTTATTTATTTATTTATTTATTTTTGGAGTTCTTTATCCCATTTTAATTTTGATTTTCAACAACCATTAACGTTTGTTGGCATTAAACCAGACACACATGCTAAACAGAACTAGAGCCTTAAACTCCTAATCTGGACTGAAGGGATATCTGTATAGGCAGGTGAAGGACTTGACTGTGATTGGACCAATGATTGGTCTCAGCCCTAGTCATTTCTAAAATTATGTCATAACATAATTTTACTTTACTTTATCCTTGATTTTCAGTGCTAATGATGTATTTGGTGTTGGTGAATTTACTGTTTTCCATTTTAAAGTTGTTGGAGATAGACCGTGCCCAGTGCTCTTATTGTGATTTGTAATCAAAGACTTTATGACAGAATAATTGGATTGGCCTAGTTTCACTGCATTGGGTGCTTGTTCTTGTTGCAGAATACATCTTTCAGTTGTTGCAGAATACATCTTTCAGTTTATTAGCAGTGCTTTGTGACACTTGAGGCTTGTTTTCCTGATCCAGCCATCTAACATTGGACTGTGCTGTCAGAATGTTGCCTAGCTTGCAACCATTTGTACAACAATCCACGTGAAAACTGTAGTCTGGTATTGACAGGGTTGACATTTTAAATGCTTGCTTTTTAAACTGTTGCTTAAATTGTTGCATGTTTTCTTGTCCTGAGATATGTGCTGATGCTTATTTAAATGTTAAGTTCAGCTAAATAAAATAGAATATAACATTGCTTCTCAGAGCCTAAAGTTAAAGATCGCAGCTATATGTAGGCATCTTCAGAGCACTGACAGGCAGTTAAAATAGCAAAATATTAAATGTTTGTGTGGGTGTTCACAGTGATAGCCAAGTACTTGTACTCTGGACTATTTCAGAGGAGAAGGGATTTTACATAATTTGAAAATGTTTAAATAATTTTGGCCAAAAAAACACTTATTTAATGCTTCCTCTTTATTAAGCATCATGTGTTCTTGATACATTTTTCAGTTTAAATTGTTTTCCATCGCTGCAGAGCTCTTTCAGATATCCTTGCTACACTATTGTTTTCTAGGGTGTTGTTTTTACACTTTAAAAAGGAAGTTGAACAAGATGTGAATTATAATGTATTTAGGATTTCTAGTAAGCCTTGGTTGTGTACCTCTTTTCTCCTGTCTTGACCTCTAATAGAAAGGTCTAAGTGGAATTGCATGGTTGGCGTAACTAATTGTCTTGACGAGGAAATGCGTTTCAAATCCCTAGTTGAGCCAAGCAAACTGTCACAGCTGAGTGCATATGTTACAGTATGGCTGCTACCTCAGTGAAAAACTGGTTGGGTGAGGCAGAGCTCTCTTGCTGGGACTGCGGCCTGTAGGTGTGTGTGGGACACTGGATCTGACTGGCTTTCTACTAATGAGAATATTTCAGTCAATGACAGGCTCTTAGAGCTGACTCTTACATTGTTGCTTGGATAAAGGGTGTGTTTCCTTTCAGAGTAAGCTGCATTTGCGTTATAGACTCTGACCCCATTGCTTTAACTACAGCCACTGGATGTCATGTTTTTGTTCTGAGGTACAGGTAATAGGTCAGACAGCACACAGAAGGAAGTTGGAAGAAAATTCAATGATTTTGCTGAATCAGTGATTTTCCTTGTTTACAGTCAGTTCTAAAAATTAAATGTCAGTGTTTTGTGCTTCTCTTTTTACTTTATTTATATAGTTGTTCCTCATCGACTTTGGTCTGGCCAAGAAATACCGAGACAACAGGACACGACAGCACATACCCTACAGAGAAGACAAAAATCTCACAGGCACAGCTCGCTATGCCAGCATCAACGCACACTTGGGCATCGAGCAGAGGTGAGCGCTCCTGCCTAAACATCCTTTATGTCCTTTGTCAATTAGTGTTGTCGTGATACTGGATTTTCCAACTTCGATACAATACCTTGAAAAATATCGATATTTAATACCACAGGGAAAACTAACAAATTATCTGTATGGTGGTATATATGGTATTGTAATTTTGTTACAATAGCTTACACAGAACAGGAGGCTTTATTTGAATCGTTGAACTAAATTTACAAAAAAAAGTAAACGGGCAGTAATGAGAACAAATCAACATTTGCATATCTCAAATAGAGACAATATAATAGAATACTGAATACTCAGCAAGTTGGACATTTTGACAATTTTGTATGTATTAAACATTTAAACGCAATAAGCCACAAAAAGACTTTTGAATTGTCAATTTGGTAGTCCCAAGCTGTTTGAGAGGCGGTTTTATGTGAGCGCCACATACATAGATTAGTGGTGTGAGTGCGAAACCTGCGAGAATGAATAAAATTATGCACAATACCCACAATCCCGTGCCAAAATTCAGGCCAACACCATTACTATTCAACTGGACCGAATGAGACGAGTGAGTGAGAGGATACGGGTGTGTTTCAATTCGTCGTCGGAGAGAAGAGAGAGCGAGGACGCGCAGCTGGTATCGATGTATCAATATAGCAGAAAAGGAGTATTGGAACGTCTCAGATATTTCTGTATCGATGCATATAGAAATATCAATATTTTTGACAACACTACTGTCAATTTATAAATTTTGCTCATGCTTTAATTTGTTAAATTTCTGTCAAATTGTTTTTTTTTTTTTTTTCTTTTTCTAACAGTATTAATGGATAAAATCTGTTATATTGGAAAAATGTGAAATCTACAGAACTTTTGAACCCTATTCCCACCAAGGCTGCATTAATCAAATACAGTAAAAACTAGAGATCCGCCGATATGTATCAGCCGCCGATATTTATCGGCCGATTTGATCAATTTACAACCATCGGCATATCGGCTATAGCATGAAAAAGGCCGATATAACAAACTGATGGTTTATTAATTAACTGTGTGAAAGCACTGAGCTATATAATGTCTGCTTTATAATCCAAGATTATAATGTAATATTCCTGCTGCGCTGCTGTCTGCGTTTTAATCTTAATCAAACAAAAGACCAAAAAAAAAAAAATTCGCTCACTACTCGACTAAACAACTTCTGTAACTTTCATAAGGATTCATTTCCGTGATGCGGAAAACGCAGACGGAATCCTGTCATAAAAATGGAAATTACTGCATAGTGGAATGTCACGGAATTTGTCAAAGTTTTGATGAATAAATAAAACGTAGGTCAGTACACTTAAATCAAATCGCGATATATACTAGTGTCTGAATATTAAGCCGCAAAAAGACTGTTTAAATATGAATCCTGCATGTTTCTGTGTGTCTCTGTGTGAATGAATGCCACAGACGTGGGGTTTGATGTACCTCACACACACTGAAACTCGCTGTGTTTTTCAGCCTCTGCCGCCTCAATATATGAGGACATGAATGCATCTCCAGTCACTTCATGAGCATTTTACCGTTTCATTCGACAAAATCTATCGTCATATCATAAACACACACACAGGAACTCGAAGGGCTTCATGGCATCCCGTCAAAATAAAAGTTCAGTTTAACAGTAATTGACAGGATTAATGTTGTACAGTAGAATTTAGCTACGTCTCAATGTAATAATAATATATGTATTGATACAGTGAAGAATATGCAGTGTTATTTAACATTAAACCTACTTAAAACGCACTGTTTTTCATACGTATCTTGTTCTGTTGTGTTTATGTATTTATGTTGGCCTGCTGAATGTTAAATGGATCCAGTCTGTTCATTAGAAATTATTTGATAGTGCAGCAATAAACTAGCTAGTAGGCTATAAGTTAGTGTGTGTGTGTGTGTGTGTGTGTGTGTGTGTGTGTTAACACACACACACACACTGTATGTATGTATTTTATTTTATTTTTTTTAAACTTTGCTGATTTAAAACATGATCAAAACACTCTATTTTAATGACAATTTCAAATAAGAGGGCAAGTGACAAATATCGGTATTGGAATTGGCCAATAATTGTTTGTTAAAATCGGTATCGGCCCCAAAAAATCCTATCGGTGCATCCCTAGTAAAAACTGTAATCTTAATATTATGATTTATTTAACTCTTTTCTATTTTAATGCATTGAAGTTAATTTCTTTGAAAAAAGCTTACCTGAGCCCTTAACTGAAGTCTTTTGCAATAACTCGCAGCAACTTTAATTTGTGATCGTGACATTTTGAGATCTTAAGTGATTGATAGGCCCTGCTTGCTTGCGCTTTACTGGAGGATTGGTATGTCAGTGGTCAGCAAGTTAATTTAGGGTTGCTTTTACTCAATCACAATTACTCCTTTGCATTTTAAACATTAAGTTTTTATTTTTTAAATGATCTGCCCTCAGACATGCTTAAAAGCCATTTGGCTTGACTTAATCTTATTTCGGCTTAACAGTCGCAGAGATGACATGGAGTCACTAGGATACGTGCTGATGTACTTCAACAGAACCAGCCTGCCATGGCAGGGACTGAAGGTAAGCTGGACAGAATGCAAGTTTTCATTAATAATAGCTGGATTTTAGATTGGATCACACAGCATGACTTTTAAATGGATTACTTTTTGAAAAGCATGCCAGTGACTTTTCTGCTGTGTATGGTTTGAAAAAGGACATGTTAAATATGGACGTTTAGAAATACTGTCTATAATTGGAGTAGGTGAATAGTCCTTAATGTGACTGAATATTGCTATTGCATCTATCTTTTTTTATTGTGCAGGGAAAAGCCTTAAAAGAATCAACTGTAAATTGCTAGGCAGTATGAAACAGGCCAACAGGTGGTGCCTAAAAATGTGCTGTAAATCTTTCAGATGGGTTATTTATGGCCCCCAGCACTGTGGGATTGCACACTGATGAACAGTCAATACCAGATCATAGTGTGCAGTGTTTTAATTTTTTGCCCACAGGCTGCCACAAAGAAACAGAAGTATGAGAAGATTAGTGAGAAAAAGATGTCAACCCCTGTCGAGGTGTTGTGTAAGGTATGTGAAATTCTACATCCACACAGCAAGGCTTTTCAAAGGTCTACTCTCATACTTTGCTTGCGGCATGTGCTTTTGTAACATGAGTTTGGCTCTTTCTCCAGGGCTTCCCAGCAGAGTTTGCCATGTACCTGAACTACTGTCGTGGGTTGCGGTTTGAAGAGGCACCTGACTACATGTACCTGCGTCAGCTTTTCCGCATTCTTTTCAGGTGCCTGACGATTACCTACATTACCTCAACACTCCTAACTGGGCCAGAAACACCAAGACACAGCCTAGTTACAACTTGTTTTCCACATCTTTGTTACCAGTAGAGGCTGAGGTCACAATTTTGCAACAAAGGAAGTTGATGAGTCCTGTGGATGGTTTGTATGGGTGTACTCACTCCTGCTTGATTTCTTTCAGGACTCTGAACCACCAGTATGACTACACATTTGACTGGACCATGCTGAAGCAGAAAGCAGCACAGCAAGCGGCCTCCTCAGGGGGACAGGGGCAACAGGCACAAACCCCCACAGGCAAGCAAACTGACAAACCCAAGAGTAACATGAAAGGTTAGTAGCAAACAGCCAAGCGACGTTTTCAGTGCAAAAACAGAGACACCAATTGCTTACTTTTGTGTAAAAAAAAAAGTGGATTTGGAACATTCGCTCCCCAAAAGATTCATGAAACATGAAATGCAAAGAAATGGTGTTAGTTCAAGGATGCACCCCACTCAAGAGGAAAAAAAAATTCAATTGGTATGTTTTGCAAAAGCAAAGACGTCCTTGGGAAATTTGACTACTAACTTTGTACCAAAAAATGTCTATTCTTCTCTGGGACGAAGGGTTGGCTTCATAATCTTTTCTGTGAATGTCAGATAACCATCCCTTGAATTAACCCCTTTCCAAATGGGATGCTCTATTTGACACATTTCTCCCAATCATTATTCCTGGATCTAACACTTGTTAGTCTTGATTGTAATGATCTGTTCAGTATAAACATGGATATGTGGGAGTGATTTCTAACCACAGACTAACCAAGACCATGTCATTTCCACATCTCTTCAGACTTACTGTACTATTCTATATGTTTGGTGTTAAGGGAACTGTAATGGTGTGCTGTTATATCCATGTGATTAATTGACAGTGATGTTTTTGTGATTCTAGTTGTGGATCTACTTTCCAGCAAAATACATGCCTTTTCTAGGCATATGGACCTGGAGTCGAGAGTGCGTTTTTTGTTGTTGTTTCCTTAGGCAGCTTTTGACGTTTCCTAAGGCAGAACTGTTGACGAGGGATGTTAATGAGCATATATAGTCTGTTTCGCACTACATTTAATAAGTAGTCCTGGCCAGATGGTGTAGGCTTTAATGTAGTCTAAATCGGTTGTGCATCTAATGCAGAGTAGGCTTGACACTTAGAAGGGCACAGTTAAGTGGAAAAGCTGCTCTTCCACTGCGGTGTCCTTTAGTGCCCTGTTAAAGTCGGACTACAGCGGTATTCGGATTTGGGCTGCATAGTGCATTAGGTCTCACTGTTAATAGTACATCTCAGTGGTTTTAAACATCTACGTTATTCTACCTTTGGTTTAAAATAGCATATAGTCCTAAATTTTAGGGATGTGCTGATATGAAAATTTTGGCCGATGCGATAATTCTTTATATTTGAAAGCCGATAACTGATATATTGGCCAATAAATCTAAATCCAAATTTTTATATAATTTGAGAGCCTCATTATAAAAACATTAAACATACTTCAATGCTTCAACTTAATTCAACAAAATACATAATACAGATTTAAAAAAAAAATATAAACTTTTTTTTTTTTTTTTTTTTAGGTTGACACAATTTTATGTAGACTGTATGACAGACTTGTGCTGCATGTTGCACTTAACTGTATTTTTTTTTTCTAATTAATTCCAATCATATTTAAAGCAATTCAAAACTATCATGGCAAACGGTGCGCATCTGAAGAGTCTCAGCTGAAGGAAATACATTATTTATCATTTTTAATATATTTGCCAAATTTTCTTATCAGGCTGATAATGATGAACATATATCGGTCGAGACGATATGGTGGCAGATATATCTTGCGTTCCTACTAAATTTCACATCTGCTGACCTGATTAAACTACTTTGATTATAATATATATAATCACTCAGTAGATTTATGCTAGATTCTTAATATAACCTTGCATATGTTTGTAGGTTGTAGGAATATATTCCAAAATAGATCAGAAATTTTCTATCTCTCAGTTGTGATATTTAAAGCTGTATCATGCTGTAATCATCTATATAATAGTGTATGGGATGTAATTTTTTTTCTTTTCCCTTCAGGCCTAAATGGCCACAGAGGACTGTGGGTTTAATATAGCAACTGTGTGCCGTCAACCCATGCAGGCAGCTTTTTCCCAGTTGAGCTTTGTGATCTTTCCTCAGATGTTATACGTAGCTTTTAAGGTCTTTTTTTTTTCTTTCTTTTGAATCCCATGGTTCACGTTGTGGTGTTTGTTCATAAATGCACAGTGAAAAGCAGGAAGTCTGTTTTACACTTAAGGTTCGTCCTGAATTAAGGCGGAGAACAACTGCTGTTAAAAGTGGCTGGTCTAAGAATAGCATTTGCTGATGAGGTGGTATTGGCCTAATCCTTTGTGCACACTGTTTTAGTTTGATTGAACACCATCCCCCTTCAAAAGTCAGTATGCGCAATGTACCCTGCTTAGAAATATGATTGTAACATTTGGATTGCGATAACTCTAACTCTATCCATTCAAAGACTTACACAGCTTAGAGGCTCAGAAATAGAGTACTGTCCCTTTAAGATCCCTTCACTGAATAGCCACAGCCAAGAATTTAAGTGGTAATGCTCAGGAGTGTTTGAGCTTGAAAGAACTTTATTTACAGGGGATTGTTGGTTTCTTGGTTACCGGCACAACTTTGTTAGTTCTGCAACAACGGAGACCCGGACTTCGTGCTGCTGTTATTGTGCAATTTGTCCTGAGAGTGCTTCGTCAGCATACTTCCTCACTGTCAATGAATGCAAACTTGTCAAGCATTTTATTTTATTTTCTTTTCCCCTTGTCAATGTTCCATTAGTGTCCATAGAAATGTCAAGGCTGTGGTAGCAAAATGTATATATTTTCTAAGCATGATCAATTTATTTTTCACTAGAGTAATGTTGTAGCTGTAGTGTTAAAATGACTCTTTAGATTTTACGCCGTGTCCATATTATCCTGTTTGATTTTGTGCTCTGCTCTGCCTGAGGCAAAAGCACATTGATTTTTAGAAGCAGACCACAGTTGAGAGTGCTGCGCTGGAAACATTTCAGCGTACGTCAAAGGTCTGTTTTTTTTTTTTTTTTGTTTGTTTTTTTAAATTTGAAACTCCTTGAGGTTAGCAATCACACTTTTCAAATTAAAACTGTACCAATGTTATTATTCTCAGGCAGTTTAATTCACATTAACTTAAAGGGATAGTTCACCCTAAATTGAAAAATTTACTCACCCTTATGTAGTTCCAAACCTGTATGACTGACTGACTTCTGTTAAACATAAACCGAGACATTTCTCAAAATATATGTAAATATTACAATGTATTATATACAGCTAAATATTACATGTGCACAATGGAATGCGTTTTATGTATCACTCTACAGCGTTGGACACATGATGGTAATTAATATGATTTAGCCTTTGGCTTGACTACGTTGTCAAACGGCTAATGTGTTGCTAATGTTACAAAGCAGGTTCCCGTTCGCCATCTTTGCGTCAGACTGCCTTCTAAAAAATATCCTTGTCAGTGGAGAAAGGCATATAGTTCATCATAACATTGTTACATACATCATATTCATAATTCTCCTGCTATATTGCTAAATGTACCCGATTTTTTTTTTTCTTTTTTTTTTTCTTTTTTTTCTTTTTTTTTTCTCATATCAACAGAAAAAATAAACTGGGATAATCTGTCTTCTCTTGAGACTCCCCTGCTTCACAGCATAGTAATGATATGCTAAAGCCCGCCCGCACGTTGATGTGATTGGTCAAATGAAGGTAATTGGTGATGTAAGAAACAACAGCGATTTCAAACTGGTTTTTTTTTTTTTCTTCTTCTCTCCTCACCACACTGCAGTTTTAAGGAGAAAATGCTACGCAATGGTGTTGACTTATGCTTTAAGACAAACCATGTGCAAATTCATATTAAAACACCACACAGTCATATAAACATTTAAAAACTTAAAGGCTTCTAGCATATTTTTGGGAATCTTGTCATGCCCCCTCTTTACATTTAGCTCTTGACATGAAGGATTCTTGAAAGGACAGCTGCTTTGCTCTGAGCTGGTTTTATTTAACTGTGGAGTGGCTGATCGTGCAGCAGCTGACGTGGTTAAGGAGTCAGTCTGCTATAGTAGCATATGAACGAGTAACACAGCCATGTCATTATTAGTGAAAGTCCCAACTGCCCCAAAAACACCCTCAGCACACTCCGACTACCGTTACGCAGTCCTTCAGACCCTAACATGGAGTAAATAGTAAGTCTGGACTGTTGTAATGAGAGAGTTTATCCCCTTTGAGCCCCTGTGAGTTTGACATGAATGTTTTTCTGAGATGCTCTGCAGCAAGTCTCGACTTTACTGCAGAGAGGGACTGATGACTTTGCACTTTCTCTCTTCCAGGACTGAATAATGCTTTGACTGGTTTGGCTGCATTGATTACAATAGCTCAACCCCATTCAGCTCTGTGCCACTAACTTTTAACCCTCTCCTCTATATCTATCTGTCTCCCTGTCTTGCAGGTTTCTAAGCATTAAGACAATGTAATGAAGCAGAGCGGTCGTAGCAGGATTTGCCTTCCAATCACACCACGGCATCTAGGATCAAATTCACCAGAACCTGCCAGGCACTGTGGGCAACCTTTTTCCTGTTAAAGAACTTTTGTTCCATATACTATATATGTAATCGGTATATATAGATAAGATGCTCCGCATATATCTATATATTGGTATGTATATACTATATCCACACAGAGAGCAGGCTTGGAGTTGGAAGCTGTAGCCTTTTCTATTGTCCTGTCCCTTAAGACTTTTCGCCCCCCTCCTTCTTTGAAACGGAAAACTGTAGAAAATGGGGATATCATTGTGCACATGCCAATATTTTCCCGAGTTTTCTCCTTCAGGAAAGCTGTTTGGGGTCCTTACTGATTTCTTGGTTGCCCATCAGAGCAGTTTTGGCCCCCTTTCTCTTCTCATCATCCTCTCGTCACCAGAGTGTGGCACAACCCAGACATTCTTCTGTCAGAACGGAGACATCGAGACACATTTTTGTCCTTCAATTTTTTTTGTTTTGTTTTCCCTTCCTTTCCTCAAGAAAAGTGAAACAAATCAGTTTTTTGTTTTGTTTCAAATGTATCCAAATAATTAAAAAGGCAAACATTGGGTTTTGTTTTTCTTTTCTAAAAAGGTAATTACGATTCTGCCTGCTGATATGTGCTAGAGAGCTTCTAATGTGAAGATTTAAAAAAAAAAACATTCTAGTGACTACTAGGTTTCTCTTTAGAGCGCTGCATTAACTATATTGTACTTGATATTCTGAAGTCTAAAAAAATAAAAGAATAAACTCCACAGGATCATATTCATTACAAATTAGGCATCACTCTGAACTAAACCTGTATGTTAATTGCTTAGATGAAAATTGTATGCATCGATGATCTGGGGTTTTTTTTCTCTTCAGAAAATGTTCATATTGATTGAGAAAGTAACCATTCGTGCGATTAATTGCTAAAATAGGCTCAATGTTCTGTTTATGAGAGAAACATGTGCTCACTCCACCCTTCCCATTACCATTTTTATATGCATTTCTTTTTTTTTTTTTTCTTTTTTTTTTCTTTTTTTTTAATCAAAGAAATATATACTTTTTCATTTTTATAGTTGTCTTTCCCTGTCTTGAATTGATCATTTTGGGGAAAGGTTTTTTTTTTTTTTTTTTTTTTTTCTTTGTTGCTGCTTCCTGTGGTGAAGCAGATCCTCCTTGTAAAATATCTCTGGGACTTTCTCTCTGCAACAATTTTTCGCTGCTGTTTGGTAGCGGTCTTTTGCTCATTTCTTTTTCTTTTTTTTTTTTATTGCAAAGAATGTTGGAGGGTTTCTTTTCTATATAGTTTTGGGTCTTGTGAGGCAAGAGCAGTTTGATTTCCTTTTGTTTCCCTCAGCCTTTAGTCACGACAAATGCACACAAGTAACTTGGCTTTTTCTTTTTGTTTTCCTTCCCTCCAAACTGTCCCTCAGAACCAGCTTTAAGTACTTTACTGCTGGACATTCTATAAAAGTGTAATTTATTCCCTTTTAGCATGTCAGAATAAATTAAAATGACTTCTCAGAACTGCTGTCCCAGTCTCTGTAATTTTACGAGAATGCACATAACTCGGATTACTGATAGATTTTCCCCCTCCCATTCCATTTGTTCAGGTATCTGTTTCTAGTCTGCACAATTGTCTAAGTACCACACAACCAGGCATATATATATATATTATATATATATAATTTTTTTTTTTTTTTTTTTTTTCTTCCTGAAAGTGGAAATTAAAATGAAATGGTTTGAAATTGAGAAAGCAAAATGCTTGGTCTCAAAAAAAATGTAAATCTTTGAATGATTTTGTCTCAAGTGTTGAAACGGACACCTTTATGGAAATGATCTCAAGGTATTGCTGTATTCCAGGAAAGCAGTTCTTGTGGGGGTGATCGGTAGTTCTAGGTGCTTGTGTTTTAAATTTCCAGGATTTATATCTGTAAATATTAAAATGGCTTCAAATGGCAGGTGTGGAAATTGGTTAATGTGCTTCTTAAACTGCAGAAACGACTTGACTCACATAACATTGGATTATTCTTTTATGCGTTACTAATTATAGATAAGGGGTGTATTTTTGTTTTTTCTCTTTATTTTAAAGTCTCAGCAGTGCAGCAGCATTTTCAGACTTGTTTCTTAGTCACCTGTAGGTGTTTCGAATCAAAGCATAGTCATAACTTGCCTGTTATTAAATTATGTAAATGACAAAGTGGTTTAAAATGTGCTGAGAATAAGTCTAGACTCGAATGGGACAGTGAAGGAGGAGGGGGGGTTCAGATCAACACATGCACTAAACAGCTGCTGCTCATAGGGGGAGGGAATAGGAAGGCCCATAGAACAAACCTGTTCAACAAAAAGCATCAGTAGGTGTAGTTTAAAAAACTTAAAAGGCTATACAAAAGAAAAGGTTACTTACTGTGTCATATAAGGTAGTTACTTTAGTGTATTTAAATATGGCCTTCAATCATAAAGTATGAATGACTTGTTGCCCACTAAAGGCTCTGCTCAGGGCCTCTCTTCCGTTTATGGAGGTGGAGTCCTGACAGCCTGAGTCGAGCGTCACGTGACCGCAAGACGTACTGCTGGAGCGGTGTAACGTAATCCATGCTACACTCTACCACTTAATCTCCCTCAATTCATGTATATTCCTTTGTTGCAGTTTAATTAGATTTTTTTGCATTAAAATATACCTAAAAACCATGTGGGAGTGGCAAAATTAAAGGCAAGAATTGTTTTATTTTAAATATTTAGGTTAACCATTCATACATTTCGCGGTGCGATTGTCACGAAAGTAAAATGAATACACAGTGAATACTGAAATTGTACAATTTTATTGCACTAAACACTAGATTTATTTCACACGTTATTTCACGTTTTTTTTTTTCAAGTGAAAAATCAAATATATTTATAATCTATATAGAAAAACTATTAAAATGGCCATTAGAATGTTTGTCCAAGAAAATCATCACTCATTATTAACCATTTTATTACAAAGCAAAGACTATTTTCATTATTTAGCCGCAGGATAACAACACAACATTCCCCGTTACAGTCGTACCTTATTTATCTTTTTGAGAGTATTCGGAGAAGCAATGTAAATAATGTCTGAACATAGATGTAAGCGTCTGAGGGTTTGAAATTGATGTCCGTGTGTCATGAGGTGAGTTGACATCAGACTTAATCTCATCCAAGCAGCAGGTTATCTCTCTGTGAACTACTGGATAAACCGGGAGTGGTCAGTCCATATACAGCGTGACACACACGTCCAGTAAAGGGCATCACTGTTTATCAATGAGAACACACCATAATAATAAACACTCCTGATCGAGGATGAAACACTTACTTTCTGATCTCTTCCATTAATGACACATGCCAAATCAATAACACGTTCATTTTATTTATCCTGGATTTTATATATATTTTAAATGTGCGTATCCTATATATGCTTCAGGCAACGATTTGACAGATTAGTTCCTCCCTAGTCAAACACACGCACCTCCTTGTGGCATTAATAAGGTACTGCATCGGTTTCGATGATCCTTTGTGACAGGCTGCTTCAGGAAAAGATCACATTTCATCCTGTTGTTTGAGCGTCAGCTGGTGGGCTGGGTTCAGTAATTGTATGCTTACTATGATGGGTAAATGAAAGCCAAGCCATTTGAAATAATATCAGTCTCTTGAAGAGCTATCCCAACTGTGGGGATTGTATTGCAGGACCCCAAGAACCCTGTATATGTAATTAGCAGAAAGACTGGGGGAAAAGAACATTCAGAATATCAGAGCAAATAGTGTAATGTTCTTCTTTTACTTTAGGCGGTAGCCTATAGTTATTTAGTAATTTCATCACACACAAATAAAAATGTGTGTGCCGTTTTGGCAGACAACATGCTAATTTTATAACGATATAAGGACTAAGGTGTCCAAATATTTAATTAGCGTCTCATTAAACTGTAATGAAAAGTACAAGGCACCTTTACACATTCCGACACACCCAGAGCAGCACTACTCTGGAAATGCCCCCAGCATGTGGTGTCATTCACTGTCTCACACATTTCCGACACACCCTATCTTAAACTGGCATTTGCTTTGACGTTTCGCAATGCAAACTTAACACGCAGAGCGCAGTTGAATTAATTCCAGCGCAGAATCCATCAGGACAATGCTGTCCTTGTGAGTCAGTGTGAATTATTCATGCTAAAGATTAACCACTCCTCATACATTGAAAGGCCCATATAGACTTTAGACTTCCTTAATGGCCTTAACTATCAGGTTTGTAAATTTTTAGTTCACTTTTCATGTCGTTAATCACTGTCATTTTCATAGCGACATACAATTTAAATCCCAGAATATCCGCAAAGTGACTAGCGTGAGTAGCTATCAGCCTAATGCTGAGATGTAGCTAAAAATAACTAAAATGGTTTATAATGAAACCAGTTAAACAACATACAGCCTGTAGAGCACTGATGTTGATTGTCAAATGTCTTTTGAGTGGGTGAGTTATAGGCTATATAGGCCTGTTGAAAAAAATGAACCAATTACGTATGGCTAATAGAGTTTCCTAGGACTTTTTAAAAGTTTTTGAAATTTTACAGATAGATCATAGAGTGCTGAGTTGTTCATGAAAATTCGGTTGAAAGAACATTTCAGCAACAATGCTAACTTTTAAATAACATTCCATTAACATGGAAACATTTTACATTCTTGTAATGTTACAAATCACATTCCTAGAGTGTTGAGTTGCTGATAAAAATTAAGTTGAAGGAACATTTTGCTAACCTTAAAATAACATTATGTTAACAATGGAAACTGGACATTTTTACGTTCTTGGAATAGGCTAGTACAAATCAATGTTTCTAAAATGGTGAGTTGTTACAGGTGAACATTGCAAAAACATTATGCTAACCTTAAAATAACGTTCAATTAACCTTATGGAAACTGGACATTTTACGTTCTTGAATGATACAAATCAATATTCCTAGAAGGTCGAGTTAATAAAATTGAGCAAAAGAAAGGTATTTTAAGGTATTTTAATGTTCTTGGAATGTTGATTTGTTAAAATTAAGGTGAAAGAACGTTGCAGGAACATTTTGAAACCAATGTTCCACTGACATTAAGAAAACTGGACATGTTTTTTTCAAGTTCCTACAACCAAAGTAGAATGATTGGAAAATGTTTAAACAAACATTTGTTCGCTTTGCTGGGCCATTGGCTGCTAAATGAATTGCCGCTTAACTTAATGGTGGTTATTCCATAATGTGTCACAGATACACACAAGAAACACTCAATACTGCTCGTCTTACCAAACACACAGTGGACAGTGTGGCAGAACACGAGAATTCTCACTCCAAATGGAGTGGCAGTGTGTGGTCCTGGTTTAACAGATGGCTAAAGACGTTTGGCCTTGGGAATGTTGGCATTTGAATGAGAAAAATGGAGGGAAGAGGAAGAACACACCTTGGCATGCCAGGTGTGCAATGATCAGATGAATCAGTTAGTGTGTCACATTTGCACACCATTACCATACAAGTCTCTCCACCCTGTAGAGCTGTTCCTCTACGTCATATGTGCATGTCTGAGCCAGAACAGAGAGATTTGTGTAACGTAGGTCAGAGTTTGTACTAGCATTTTCAGCCAACTTTATTTAATCATAATTGTGTTTTACACAACAACAGGTCATTCAGAAGTAAACGTTTGATTAAATTCTAAAGGCTAAATCCTGTCCTAAACAACAGGTTTACTCTATACTTGCTGATCACAATAATCATTTCTGAAACAGCATTTTATTATTCCTCAAATGCTAGACACATGTACTAGTATAGCCTTTTGAGATTTTCATGTTGTTTGAGCAGAAAGTCATGACTCAAAGACTTTTTATTGCTAAACTGCAATCTGCAAACAAAGGCATGAAAAATCTCTTACCGTTTAGCATTTCCTTTGCACAGCACAAACAGGCAGCGACTAGTCTGTGAAAAATAACTCTAACTCTAACTGATTACTTTTTCCGTCTCAAACTTATCATAAAAGGTTTTTTTTTTTTTTATTTTTTTTTTTTTTACAGCTGTTCTTTTGTCACAATTCAACAGAAAGACAAAAACAAACAAGAAAACCATACTGTAATGTACTGTGATTATGTACAGTGGCAAGAAAAAGTATGTGAACCCTATGCTGAATCTGTGAAAATATGACTAATTTTAACAAAATAAGACAGAGCATAAAAACTGCATATTATTTTTTATTTAGTACTGTCCTGAATAAGATATTTTATGAATAAGAACCCGTTCCAGCAGTGACTGTAAACGGTTTTGAGATTCATCTTTTCACACTGAGAATTAAGGGACATTAAAGGCACAATATGTAAGATTTTGGATTAACATATCCAAAAACCACTAGAACAATGTTATATATTTTGTTGACTTGTGTACTTACATTATCCCAAACGTTTCCAAGAATGTTTAAATCCAGAGAAATAAGCCATTTTAACTAGGACACGGACCATGTCCGTGCATCGCCTGTCAATGACATCATACCTGCGTTACCCCCAATTTCCGGTTTTATTTTGTAGAAACCATGGAAACACCAAAGACACTTTAATATATTATATGTTTTATTAGGCAAGGGAACAACTGTTTGGAGACATTTATAGACAGAAAACAAATTATTGTACAGTAATACAGCATTTTCTCCGCCATACAATATGTTTTAAAATGAATTGCATGCCATTTAGCAACACAAGCCATTCAGCATTTATTATTATGATATTCTAATATCGATCTAGCTTACTGCAGTGTGCAACAAGTGTCTCATAGCAGCCGCGGAGTGAACGCACATAGTAACGTTATAACATCATTTTCAACACACTCAAATGTATCTAATATGATAAACAGCGCTGCGTTATCCCACATACGCTTGACCGGAAGAACCGGAAGCGGCGACTGTGGCATAATAAAAGCTCCACTGCTGTCGAGCCGTGTGTCAGGCTCGTCTCTCATTTCAGCGATCTCGTTCAGCTCTCACAGCACTCCTCTGCTTCATACTAGTGACATTAATAATCTCATCCATGAACATGATTTCTGCCCGCGTCCCATCCCGATTCTTTTCCACCGGCTGTGAGGTGAAGACAACAACTCCCAAGACTCCGTGCTCAATCTCGGCGCCATCAAGCTACACCTTTATTTTGAATAGGTGACCTCTAGGGAGTGCCTTTAAGAGCTGGGGGGTGAAAACTTTTGAACAGGATGAAGATGTCCAAATTTTTCTTATTTTGTTTAGGCCTAAATATGATTTTTTTTTTCATTTAGTACTCCCTTCGGAAGCAACAGAAGATACGTTTCCTGGAAGACAAATTAAGTACAATTTACCTTGACTCTTAATGCATCGTGTTTCCTCCTGAAGCATCAGTGAATGTTTCAACCTTTTTTAATAGTTGTGTTTGAATCCCTCAATTGTCCTCAGTGTGAAAAGATGGATCTCAAAATCATACAGTCACTGCTGGAGAGGGTTCAAATATGCAAAAGATGCTGGAAAACTGAAGAATTTGCAGGACCTGGAGGATTTTTCTGAAAAATGTTGGGCAGTTTAACTGCTCAGGACAAACAAGGGACTCAAGAACAAACAGCACAAAAAAAAAAACAGCCATGGATCATCCAGGTAACGACACAGTATTAAGAATCAAGGGTACATAAACTTTTTAATGGAGTCTTATTTATAAATTCAGCTATTTTTTTGTCTTGTGGACTGTATGCAAACATATTTTATGTAAAATATCTTACTCAGGACAGTACTAAATAAAAAATAACATGCATTTTGTATGATCTCTCTTATTTTGTTAAAATTATTCACATTTTCAGCAAGGGGTTCACATACTTTTTCTTGCCACTGTATAACGTTTTTAAATATATATACTGACTATATAGAGTGGTTATGCTGTCACTTGTTTACCGTCTTGTCTTCTGAAGCTGTATTTGTATCAGCATCTCTGCCATTGTGGATTCAGAGGCTCAGAATCAACAGATCTGGATTCCACCAGTAAATGTGACGGTGCAACCCATCAGATCCTCGTGCCTTTCTCCTTTTCGCATGTAAGCAAACCATCAACATTTATGAAACTGATGATGTCTCTGTGGAGACCTTGATATGTCCCACTGGAGTTAAAGTTGTTTTGAATGACAATCTCGTTTACTTTACAGTTTCTTGTTTACTATTATCTTTAAAAAAAATATACAATTGCCTTCGACCTTCGTCCGAGGGGAAAATGTGTGGATCTTTTTCTCCCACACAGCGTCACACATTTAGTGGCAGCATTGATAAAGTATAAAAAATCTCACATAAATATATGAGCATCTACCGCCCACTTAATCCTCAGTGACTCACTGCACATACATAGGTGCTCAAGTAGGTGCTTAAGCATCTGTATACTGGCGCCCGCTCACATCCGTGTGTGCAGCAGTATTATAAACCAATATAAAAAATACATTTCTTAATGAATGGTCTCTTGACATTTTCACATTTATATTTAAACACATATACAGGGGGTACTGTATACTGTCTTATATAAGACTGTTATTATAACTGTATCCCACAGAAAGAAAAAAAAAGTAAATTGCTCCAGTCACAGTTCTGTAAAATGCATGTAATCCGAGCCACCACGTGTGGGCTGCGGTTTTAATTTGAACTAAATTTAGCTGCGCCCCCTTGTGGACATTATAGTTTGATGTTCTGTACATTTCAACTAATAGGTGGCGCCGTTTCTTCATATCATATATTAAATTTAAAGTACTGTATAAAGACTAGCATAGCAGTATAAACACAATTGTTTAAAAATAATATAAAAAAGATTCAGTATCAACACAGTTAGATGATTAAACAATAGCTTTATTGAAACATATTGTAAAGGTCAACATTAGGTCAACATTAGTTAATGTAGCCTATGACAATCTATAAATCTGTAATGTAAATATATAATATCTTTGTCTTTAAAAATATATCTTACATTTGCAATATACACATTCAAAAGTTTGGGGTCAGTAATATTTTTTAAAGAAATTAGCAAAAATGCATTAAAATGATCACAAAAGTATTTTTATTTCAAATAAATGAACTTTTGAACTTTCTATTCTTCAAAGAATCCTGAAAAAAAGTAAAATATTTAGTTTTCAACATTGATAATAAGAAATGTGACACTAAAGACTGTTGTACTGATGCTGAAAATTCTGCTTCGCCGTAACAGGAATGAATTACATTTTAAAATGTATTCCAATATAAAACAGTTCTTTTAAATTGCATTGTTTACTATATTTTTGGTCAAATAAATACTGCCTTGGTGAGCTTTTTCAAAAACACACAAAAAAAATCTCAACGACCCCAAGCTTTTAAAGATAATGTATATATTTATATATTTACTAGATGTGGCAATACATGTTAAATTAGTGATAGTATAACTGTGATAATAGTAATAGTAATAGTAACATGAATATTTAAAAGAGGTACAGCTAAAATATCATTTGATATATTCAGTTGTCTAGCCCCGCCCCCAAGAACAGTATTTCCAGGAATCCCCCTTGTGATTGCCCAAGGGATTCCTGGGAAAACTGGACCCCGGGGATGGGGAAATGATGGAACACACCTGGCCTACCAAATGAACGTAATGTTAAACAATAATGGTTAGGCAACTACTAATTATAAATAAGCATTTTATTAAATAGAATTCTGTAATGTCGATTGTATTAGCAGGCGGTGTCCTTCCTCCCGAGCTACAGTGCTTCATCTCAGACTCCCAGTTGACCAGAGATGCAGCACTGCACCTTGGGCCTGAGGACTGTAGCGGGAATAAATCATGCAGGACTCCTTTTGTGCTTACCATCTTACCGTCTTTGATCAGTGTCCTCCTACGTCCTGTTGATTACATGGGAGTCTCATATACTCATGACTCATATAAAGAACCAGAGGTTTGGATGAATTCCTCAGTCTGTCACACAGCCAGCTGGTCTGACCTGCAGCTATGAACCCTGAAGATCAGGAGCAGAAGATGAATACTAAATTACACATGGATAGATGCTATTTATTTAGTATTTTATCCCTTTTTAGATAAACAAAAACATTCCCGAAATGCACACACTGTAAAAAAAAATCAAAGTTGTATATAAAACAAAGATTATTAGAGAGTAGCAGAGTGAAAATTATTATTTCTACACAAATTTTTTCTCGGTGTATGATGGATGCATTTGTTAGGCCCATTGTTTTTAAAATTGATGGATGTGTGTGGGGGAAGTGTTGTGGGTGTACAGGAAATGGCTTTGACCTACATGCCCTGATCTCCCTATCTCAGCTCCTTTTCCTTCCTAGTTCTCTCACACTTCTATTCCAGTTTTGATCTGCTCACTATGCTTTGGAATGCCACCCAGGATAACGGAAAGCCTTTACATAGTGATTCAGACACAAATAAGCTTGCCAGCCTGACAGCGGGATATTTAGCATGAGCTCTTGCCTCTGAAAGTGGCCGTCGCCCAAGAAAAACCTTGGAGCTGCAGGACTCCAATCCGCTGAATAAACAACTGCACGCTCGCTCTGACTTCCAGCGCTGCTCTGCCCCCAGCGGTACGGCACAGATCGGTGGTTACAGAACAGGATGTTTATTTCTGCAGTGGACATCTGTACTCAAGTTCAAAGGCAACATCAATGCAGCCGTCTGCCGTAGTGCCCGAGTCACTCGGCTCAGTGTACCGCAGAATGCAAGGCCACGCCCCTTTATACACAACCACTTCCTCTGTCTCAATCAGACCGGTCCACAGGGAAGCCGGGTTCAAGGGGACGTAGTAGACATGAGAAGCTTACTGAGTTGGTTAAACAGGCTGATTTGACACATACTTCAACTTTGTAAAAAGGCAGGAAGTCTGAAAAGGTTCATAAACCTGTCAGAATCCAGCCCATGTGAGATTTATCTTCTCAAAGAAGCAGACAACATGTTTTGAATATGTTTAAAAGAGTCTGAACCCTTCCCAGTCATATATGATAACACCACACTGGCATCAGCATAGCAGAAAATCCTCGCTCCAGTGCCATGAGCTTTCTGAATATACAGCTGTCTGATGCTGCGGTGTGTGCAAACCACAAAATGCTACTGTATAGCACCCAGAGCTGAGCTCATTCTCACAGACAGGCCGCTCTATATATTTTGTGGATCGTTTTCACTTCTCCATTCAGGAAGCGGGCATGATTTGCAGGATCATTCACTCGCATGGCTTTCCCATCAGCGCTGTGGTTAATGGAGAGAAGTGAGGGCAGCAGGCATTAACAGACAGATATGCAGCCTATCCACAAGGTACTGTTCACAGTTTACAGTACAATCCTTTGGAGAAGGACTTAAGGGCTTGGTTGACAAGCACGTCTGGCTCCACTTTGTTGCTGTTTATAGACTGAAATGAAGCACTAATTCTGAGTACAACAAAGAAAAAACTTCCACTTAGTCCTTCTTTCAAGTATATTCAAAGGAAGCCTGTGTCCACATCAGAGTCCCGGTTATTAGGTGAAGTTAAAGACTATATGAAATATTCACATTGTGATATTTAAAGTGCAAGATTTCAAGTCATATTGTAAGATATTAGTCACAAATGTGAGATATAAAGATGAAATTGTGAGATTTTGAGATATAAAAAATAACATTCTAGATGTAGTCACAACTGCAAGATTTAAAGTCAAATTATGAAATATGAAGCCCTAAATGTAAAGTAGTCATAATTATGAAATTCAAAATGTACATTTTGAGATATACAGCCAGAACTGTGAGATTTAAAACCAAACTGTGAGAAATAAAGTCACAAATGTAAGAATATAAATAGTAGTCACACTGTGAAATATAAAATTACAATAGTCACATCATGAGATAGAAAGTTGCAATTACCTTTATTATTATAATTATTTTACTCAGAGGTGGAAATGGGTTTCCATAACATTAAAAAAAATCTCAAGGGTATGGAAGGGAATATGTTTTTACCTGCAGCATATTGTATCAATTGTCCATGTTGAGTCCATATTGAGTTTCCCCCCTGCAGACTCTGTAATGAGAGACAAAGATGGGCTTTCATAAACAGCAATTCCAGCACATGTCAGGCTGCTAAATCCATTATTCAAGTGTCATGTGCAACAACTCTGAAGAATAGCTCGGCCATGAGGTACAAATATCAGTGATTTTCCACACATTTCTCAGTTGACTGTGTGAAAAGACTTTATCAACAATTTTCCTTGTAGGGTTTCAGAATGCCCCAGGCAGCTTTGATAAGGAGGATAAGAAACCCAACAAATCCCACTTAATTTAATTTGTGGAGTATTGAATTACAAAGCAGGAAGGCTCCTCCAAAAATGGGGGAAAAAGGAGAAACAACATGAAAATTCCTAAGCCCCCCTTGTTTTTTTTGTTTGAGTCTTTTCCAACAAGTGAGAGCTTTAGGTTGTCTCGTATCCCCCTTCTGGAATCTCCCTCAGCCCATATAAGGAATTCTGAAGGGATTTTATTTTGGGATAATGGAAAATGTAGCTGTGCTTTCGATAAACATTCACTCTTTCAGCCTCTTACGGCCTGTGATTGTGGAAGCAGATAGTTAGATAGTTTGTCACTGCTCCACGTGCCCTCCCCTCCCCTGTCGCTCTCCGCCGCACTGCCTGCATACATTCCCTTTTCTAGTCACAGTCAGTGGGAGCCTGACGTAAAAGGCAAAAGGGAACTGAAGGTGTAGAAGAAACCAGGAAACATAGTAACAACTACGACTTTGAGAAAAATCTGCCCAAGTATGTATAGTCGAGGCCCTGGGTCTTATATTTGACATGCTGACTGACAGAGATGTGAATATTCTTTCTGTGAGATATTAGAGCCGGATATGTCAGTTATTATTCCATGTGAGGAGAACTCAACAAACACATCCTGCTCCCATGCTCTACATTTACGGACATACTGATACTGAACTACTGCCTAATAAGTGAGCCCCAATAATAAACATCACATCCTGTTGGCTAAACCCTAGTTCCTAGGCTCTGTCATACTTGGAAAGGCAAGAGTTAAAATTGTCTCACAATGAGAATAGACTGAATATGTGAATCAATAGTTATCTCTCCACATGTCCTATTTTTTGTAAAGATAATTTCTGAATATCTGAAAAAAAGTATGTTAATGGGTATTTCAAGCATGACATACAAAGAATGTCTCAAATTTCTTGGCATGTTGTGTTGTACGAGTCATGTTAATACAGTTCTGGTGGTGGTTTGGCTGTACGCTGAGGTGAACCTCACACACCTCCACTAACATGGCCTTCATTTGCTATGAACATTCGCACGCACGCACACACACGCGCACGCACACACACACACACACACACACACACACAGAAACACAGAAACACAGTCTGGCCATTTAGGAGGAAGTCTACAGTCCTGATCTGAAGATTGCCTAAGTGTTACCAGCTTATCCCACTTCATAGCATGCCAGCTGTTTTCTTTTTTTGCAGTGGTTCAAGAAACAAACCATTCTAGAGACAATCAAAAACAAACAGGGGAATGTGGAAAGACTATGATTTTAGTCCACATTTTTAAAATTATTATAGTTAGCATAAACAAACTGTTAACTGAAATAAAAAGAAATCTAAAATAATATAAAGGTAAATTAAAAGTAATTTTGTGCATAGCTCCAAAAGTAACTAAAATAAAAATAAAGTACTTTCTGGTTTCAGTTTCTAATTCTGTGTATGTTATACATTTTGAAACTTTAAAACCTGCACAGATTAAACATGAAATTTTGAATAATTACGAATTTTGCATTATGAATAAATTCATAAATGGATGCTAATGATCAATCAAATTTAGGGGGCTGAAACCGCAGTTCATTTTTGCTATCTTAGCAGCTATAAAAAGTATAAACTAAAACAAAAATGAAAAATGAAATAAATATTACATTAAAAATTGTTATATTAAATAAGCATAAAAATCTTAAACTTGAACATTAGAAGCTAGAAGTTAAAATTAGAAGTTAAAAATAAAATATAACTCTATAAAAAAAACTCTTCTCATGAAATGATACACATGTCAGGGTTACTACTGTGAAACCATCAGTGAGAGCAGAGTGAATCATGGGGCTGATGGAAATGGCATGTGATCTGTGTAAACGTGTGTATGTGATCAGGAGCGAGAGGGAGGGATACGTTGAAAGAGCGAAAGAGAGAGTTATTACAGTGACAGGCCAGACTGGTGCCAAAGTGCTCACCTCCACAGAAGAGGCAGATGCTGTGTTTACACAGACACAGACTCTGGCTTGATAATGGAGAGCGCGAGCATGCCTAAACATTGCCTTTTAAGGTTCCCTCTCATTTCTCCCCATCTCCTTAAATCATCACGACAGGAAACGTAAAGGAGGGGGAGGGAGCTACCTCTCTCTGCTCTGTCTAGCTCAAGCTAATCTCCCTTCTGAAGCTCAGGCTTATGCGTGAACTACAAATGCAAACATTTATCTATTCCAAAAGAGGTTCAGCTTATTAGCCGTTATCTACATTTAGATTTTCTGGGGAAATCGTATAATTCGTGAGGACGTATTGTTAGCGCAGACCTTGTAGCTTTTTTACTGAGAATGAGGTTTAGTGTAATTGGAACAATACTATGGGGCTCGTTTGCTTGTGATCATCTGCTCGAAACTTGTACTGTGATTCTGTCCATAAGGTCGTTCAGTAGAAGTCCATACTTCACGCTATGACTGCTGTGCTCAAAAATGATTTTTAGTAAACATACATTGCGAAAAATTTCTGTGAAATTTCTGGTAAAAACTTGCAGCTGTGGTTCCCAGAAATTCACTGTAAAAAAAATATGTTGACAACATTTGATAGCCACTCAAATTATGAATTAAAGGACTATTTCACCACCTGAAGGGTAGATCACACAACATTAAAATAATGCAATAAATATGAACTAAACAGCGTAAAATGTAAGAAACAATAGATGATCAAATAAATAAGGAGAAACATAAATATTTAAAATCCAATGTTATACGTAATAGGGACTTTTGGGGACGTTTGTTTTTCACTGTAAAAAGGTTGAAAAAAACATGAAAATTTATATATTATTTTACAGTAGAACACGTTAAATTGAATATGTTTTTACCGCATATGATAAGGATGTGCAGTTAACCTATTAACCAATTAAAATGACACTTTTGCTTCTTTTTTCTGTTTAAATTACAAACATATCAACAAAACTGGTTCTATGTGGTGCCATTTAGTCTGGCAAAAAGAAGAAAGCTAGAGAGGCTGATTTATGCTTTATTTTGTGTTTGTGACAATAAAACTGCTTGAACAAGCATGTTACTTTTTGGGTCAGTGTTAAGCCTGATGCCTTCAAGGACAAACTTTCTCTACTAAGATATGCCTCATATTTCTTCAACAGATTTGACAAGGGTAAAATTAAGAGAAAACATTTCCATTTGACAAGAGATAGGATATAATTAACATTTCTCAGGTACATCTAAACATCATAAAAACCATCATCCCCCTTTTACAAGTCAAAGGCCCAGCAGGAGCGCTTTATGGCCCAAAAAGGAACTGACAAACCCCTAAAGCATTCCTTAAACACAAGTAATTGGAATGTGGAGTGTTGAGTATGCAGAAAAAAACACGCCAGGACAGAGAGGACAGCGCTCTCTATCAGCACCTTAGAGCTTTACCAGGGATGCCCTAGTCTCTAAAAATCTCATGTTAGCTTTTAGGTGGCCTGAGGCTGTGTGGACCCTTATGAGTGGGTGGACACGGGCTTTGGGCAGTCCCTGGTGAGCACCTAACCCCCCTTCTTTCCCGTCCCACTGTTCATGTGAAAGTGACCCTGGGAACTGGGGTCCCCAGGGGATCGGGGAGGGGAGCAAGTGATGCGGGGGACAAGCCAAAGCACCAAGGCCACCACAGGGTCATGTGAAAGCACTCTGCTCCGATGGCTGCCAGACTTTTGACTCCTCAGAAAATAAATAATGCACTTCCTTTCCCTCCCTCACTGTCTCCAACTCAATAACCCCTCCATCCCGCTATCTAATCTGTCCATCTGTCAATCAACACACATATGTTCATCCATCCAGCATAAGACTTACAGTATAATGATAGATTGGAGTAGAAGACTTTGAGATTTACAGGATTGTGGTACTCTGGTAACAATTGAGCGAACATGTGTGTTGTTTCATATTGCCAAAGCTGGTTTATTTAATAATGAAATATGCAGTACATTATTGTGTATATAACACTTATAATACTTAAATTTAAAAAATAAATAATAGACAACATAATATATATATCGAAAAGTATAAAAGTTATATCAGGATGTATTGTTCTTGGGAAGTTCTTGATGCAAACTTTCAGTCTATCTGCAATGTTCAAGCGGTGGATTAGTCTTTTACTTTATATGGGCATGCTAAGATTCAACTCGAATGTGTTGGAATGTGTGTGTGCGTGTGAAAGACACAGAGTGTGTTTCAGTAGGTCACCAGAGTGGCATCCCTGGACTAGAAAAGTTAAACGCTGACCTGAGCCTACCAACAGCTGGCAACATCTGCTGGCTCTCCTCCTCCTCCTCCTTCGCTCCCTCCCGCATCTGATATTTGTAACAAGGTCTTTCCAGAAACAAAGAACAGGAAGAATGGAGGAGAGAGTGTGGGGGATGGAGGTCTGCACCTCATTTCTCTTGCTCTAACAATTTCATTAGACACTGCTGCTGAGATATTTAGTAAACTTCCTAATGTGCTTATTGACAGGAGAGACTGCACATGGTGGAAAGTCAGGTATTGTGTTCAAAAAGCAGTAGATTTAAGTAGGTTTTCTGAAAATGTATATAATAATTGCTTAATAATGCATATGAAAATTAGTAAAAACTATGGTGATAAAATATCAAATGAGAGATGTTTTGATTACAATTTCCCAATTATATCAATTTATCATCAGATTTTGCAGAATTCAAGTTCAAAGTCAAGTTTAAAGGCCAGTTACACAGCAGCAAGATCACATTCCCCGCTGAGGCTTTCGAGACTGTGCTCTGTGAGGTCATTTCACATTTCTCCCCACTATCCCCAGGTGAACTCTCCTGTTACGCTCTCTAGCACACACTCAACCTGCAGCCCGCAAGCACAAAGCCAGTCATCTGCAATTCATCAATACTGTTTGAAAACATAAAACTGGGTTCTCATAAGTAATTCCACCCTGTCTTAATCAGGGACTTTGACTGAGCTTTGATTCTTAAGTGCACTCCTACAGGAAAGCCACATTTTGCAATAGTTTCCTGGCACCCTATCGCTCTCAATACCTGAACGGGAAGCACTCACTGTATCAGCGGAGTGTTTTTAACCAGCTGGATCAGCTCAGTGTCACACTGCTCTCAATGACAGCTTGACATGCCTGGTATGTCTCAGTATCTCAGAACCAACATGAGCAATGACTAACCCACAAATTAAGGTATATTTACCTACACAAACACAGTCGAATGTTTAGAATAAGATGAGTTAGACTTACCGGAGTCTTGAAGAAGAAGGATCATTCGCACTGGTCCTGGCCACTTTGGTTGGGTGGGAGGGTGCTGGGTATTTTGTGTCGGGATGGGTAGAGATGCAGAGAGGGGGTCCCTGCTCTGTTCCTATGGACGCCGTGCTCTCCACCGTCTGAAGGGTGTTCCCGGCGTGAGGTTCCTTTTTGAAGCATTGGGAACCGGCTTGGGGAGCAAAGACTTTTCTTTTACCTTATATGAGGCAAGGGGCTGGTCCACCATCAGAGCGGTACATCAGGGAAAGCCTCTCGAGCTGCCTGATTGGCTGATGTAAGAGCCCCCGTGACCCCGAGCTGTGACCCACGATGTGCGAGGATGAGAAGGGATGGGGAGGGAGGGCTTAGGCTAGGGGGCCGGGCCCGGCGTCTCAGCCTAAGGAAGGCACGTTTGACAATTTTCATATTTCTTCTAAATTTGGAGATTTCTACCCGTGCTGGAGTCTTGGCCGGCCTCTCTGAGAGTCCATGTGGAAACCATTAACAACAGAGGGCTCCTTGCCATTCCTGCCTGGGAACACACGGGCTCTGCGCAGACACATTTATTTAAAATAATTAACTTCCTCTAGAAAGCACTGCGCTTCCCCGTATGGGAAAGCATTTGCTTACAGAATGCTGGGAATCATATACAAGTTACAAGGAGAAAAGAGTTACAGAGGGGGCAAGAAAAAAAAAAGAGAGAAAGAGGTTTGTTTATTTTCTTGAAAGAAGCAGATTCACAGTTGGGTTAAAAAACTGGGTCTCCACATGAAGACGTTCCCTGTTGGTGGCTGTTTTATTCGGTCTAACCAAATAAAATGTCACAAGAGATTTAGATGAATCAGAATATCAAGCAAAAAAAAAAGTACTAATAAAAATAAAATAAACATATCACAATGTACAAGAGACTGGGGCAAGTTGTCACACCTGTTATTATACGGATTATTCCTATACAAAGTGAATTTCTGTGAATTAGAACATCCCAATGACTTGGCTACAAAAACACTATTGGACATTTCCAAGGTTATTGCACAGAAAAAATACAGTTCATTTAACTTTTAATGCCCAGCAGGACATGTAATATACCAGTGTAGTTTTATTATTTTTACTTTTTACCAAATAACTCCCAGACAGCAACATAGTGTACACATAGGCTGGATCTGGGCCAACACTATGTTGCTGTCTGAGCTATTACTAAAAAAACTATTTTGATATTGTAATATTATTTTGGAGGACAGAATTCACAATTTTTTTTTTATCCTAAATATCCTAGTTTTGAAGTAGATTTGAAACCATTATATACAAAATGACTGCTAGGGCAACACATTCAACTTTTGACTCAAAAGCTACTGATATGTAACGTTTGTAACAACTTTCTCGTGTGACAACTAGCCTCAGGCTCCCCTATACATCTGCAATTTTTTTTTAAATGAAGCCACAGTGTTTTTTCTTTCATGACACAAAGAATAATGGGAGTAAAATGGTCATCTTCATGATGATGGACATTGTGTGTGTAACAGTCCTAGAGAAATCTGTTATCTAATAATATAATATGGCTCTGGAGATCATCATCACACTGGCCACTGGCAACACAAAGTTCGCTAATGAAATCACACACCCACATGGATAAACTGGAATCTGTGTGTTAATGATTAATCTATTAGCCAAGTACAGTGTTTTTCTGAGGAGGTCTTCAGATGGCCAGATTTGATATTTTTCAAGTGTGTTTTTGTATTTATTTAATTGTAATGTAATACTCAATGTGTTGTCTTACATATGCTGACCCCTTTCTAATTGTGAGAATGTACATATATAAGCAGCAGACCTTCACAAACCAGACATTCATTCACAACACGTCTCGGCATAAATGGACCAAGACATCTGCTGAGAGGAAAGATAAGAGCGATTATAAAGGAAAGCAAGACAAAGCCTTGACCTTGTGCCGTGCTATCCGCCAGATGAGTTTTCCTCCTGGACACGTCGAGCCATGGAGGTCAAAGAGGCAGATTGGATATGGCTAAAGAGAGAGCAAGGGGGTGGTGAGATCTGTCTGTGAAATGTCCA
This sequence comes from Coreius guichenoti, assembly GCA_039654105.1. Classification (NCBI taxonomy): domain Eukaryota; kingdom Metazoa; phylum Chordata; class Actinopteri; order Cypriniformes; family Gobionidae; genus Coreius; species Coreius guichenoti. The sequence continues at coordinate 21,646,915 of CM077173.1, read as the reverse complement.
TCAGAGTTAGATCCCCTTCTCGCCCTCGTCCATAAAGGAGCCTGCAGAGACTAATGTTTAGAGCGGCTGTCTCCTCCAGACCTATGCTCTGGAAAGACTAAATTTAGACAAGAGTGGGGGGACTGAAGTGAAGAAGCGTGACAACACGGTGTCGGTATGAGCCATTGTTCGCGGAGTCCTTCATTAGCTTCAGCAAGTGGCAGAAGAGGTCGCCCCCTAGCTCTTGCTGAGAAGTCTTAAAAAGGCAATGTTTGGGGAAGATTCTCTGTTTACATCTGGAGAAACGGGGGCTTAAAAACAGCAGCCAACCAGTGCCTCGTGGCTTGGCAGCCTTGAGCGCTAATGGCCCGGCTGATGAGTTCTTTTTCTCCAAATAGAGAGTGTCATACAAGTGGAGCGTAGCAGCGTAATTTCCCTCCTTGCTAGATATGATATTTGAATAATGACTCTGGGTGCATATATGGGTGTTGCAAAAGCAAAGCCGTTTGTAATTGTAAAAATGTTGTAAACTACACAAAGAATCGTAAACTTTTTTTGGCAGCAATTACTTTTTTTTCAATAGCTTTAAAAAAAAAAAAAAAATTATTTATGCCAAAAAATATAAAAGTAAATTTTAAAATATCAAACCTGGCCATCTGAAAACATTAGAAAAACATATAACAAAATGAAGAGTAAAGAAAAGTAATTAAATCTGTTGCAGAGAACAAAGAGATTTGCATCATACGTTGTTGTTGTTGTTTTGAGTATTTTATTTTTTGTATGCATCATTATTAACTCCATACCTCTATCTATATGCATTAGAAAGTTTGAGATAGGTTTCTGTTTTAAAGCTGTTTTCTGCCACAGACTTTGACCCCAAACAGAACAGAACAGAACAACGTGTTTAGTTCTAGTGATAGATGACTCGTTGAGACTCGTACACAGCTCAAATATACAAAGATGAATACAATCTGCAAGACTGTTTACATTAATGTGTATTTTTGGGGGGGCTCTTGCTTGGGTTAACAAACTGTGACGGGCTGATTCTGAACTTTTAAGAATAAACAATACAGGTAACATCTTGAAACGATTGCAAAAACGGGAAATTCTGAGTTAATTTTATAGTCCATTTACATGAAAAATATGTACTGGTGTTTTTAATCATTGGACCTTGCTAAGGCAAGAGGTTTGTTCTGTAGAACTTTAACATGTGACTCATCCCGAACCATTTGTCATACATAAATAATATTATTATTTTGGATATAAGTGATCTGAAATGTTTGCCTTGTCAGCAAAATACTACCATTCAATACCTTTATTCAGCAAGTATGCATTACATTGATCAAAAGTGACAGTAAAGACAGTTATAATGTCACAAAATATTTTTTATTTCAAATAAACACTGTTCTTTGGAACTTTCTATTCATCAAAGAATCCTGAAAATAATCATCACGGTTTCCACAAAAATATTGAGCAGCAGAACTGTTTTCAATATTAATAATAAGATGTTTCTTGAGCAGCAAATCAGCATATTAGACATTAGACATGTGACACTGAAGACTGGAGTAATGATGCTGAAAATTCGGAATAAATTACATTTAAAAATGCAGCCTATTACTGTTTTACTGAGAGACTTATTTATAAAAAAAAACAAAAAAAAAAAAAAACTCCCAAGACTAACTTTAAAGAAGTGACCTGAACTATATTTATGGATCATATAAATATCATAGAGAGACAGGCAAACCAAGCCTGTCTTAGCAACCAAATAACAATGTGCTAGTATTGTAGCACAGGCTAACAGATACATTTCTGTGGCAAGCAACTCTATCTTTGGCTCAAAATAGATAAAGAGGACAAGTCTCGATATCATAATATGTACATTTATTTTTGCATCCTCTGATGCTTGCATGGCGATTTATGCTAATGCCTTAGCAGTGACCCAGAAATGACAAAAGGGCATTGAACATCACAGGCAAATAAGATTTCAAATCTACACTTCCATTTGCCAATACATTACAGAAAGTTACTTACTGTGACTAGCTTATGGACATTTATAACATTACACTTCCTTTAGTCAAGCTAAATGTTATAAATACGTTTATCAATCAGATTCATATTCCTGCCGCTGTCCTCTGAATGACCTCTCTGTACTGCAGGAATACCTTGCAGTAGATCACCGTTCCTTGGCCATACTCAGAGGACAGACGTTGGATTATCTCTACACACTCAAGATTCATTTGCTTTACCTTTACATGCCCTGAAGGAAGAGAGCCAGCCAAGGTGTCTAATTTAACTGGCCTGTCACATCTGGTTGTACTTATGTCCACCAGAGCAGGTTCAGCACATCCTTTAGCACGTAGCCAGGGAGGTAAATGACAAAAGCCATGCACTCACACATGGCAGGATGTATCAGCAAAGGGAGAACAATAGATTCCCAGTGTCTGACAGCTGGAGCTGTGCTCTGTGTTTGATGGAGAGCAGTGGGGTGTTCTCATTCTTTACATGTAGTCCTGCAGCACTGTTTACACTACATCTGATACCACTGGTTCTTACGGGTTTCTAAGTACAGAGGATTCAAAAGTCTAAGACCACTTGTGAAAATACCTTTATTTGCAGTAATGGGTTTACATAGTAATTCTCACAAATTTGATTAGAGACCTAGAATTTTTTTTTTTTTTTTTTAACATTTAATTAAAATTTTAAAGCTGCAGTCCGTAAGTTTTGCCTCTTTGTCCCCATCTCTGTTTGAAACCTGCAATTGCAGTTATTTGTGGAATTATCATCTTTACGTGGGTTGTGCATTGGCGGCTCCTCAGCGCGGATGAATCTAATGTTTTGAGGAGTATATGTGGCTGTCATTCATTCACCACACCGGTGTGGAAACTGTACTTTGGAATCATAGATTCCACGTCTTCAAAGTATGACCAAAATAAGAATTTTCAATGGAAAATGTCATTTAAACTAGTAAGTAGGCCAACATAGGTTCTGACCAACTGAGAAAAAAAAAGCATTACAATAAATTGTGCTACCAACAGTGATTGAATCTAACGATTGCTTAGCTCACATCACATCAAACCGTGCAAATCGTTATTACTGTTATACTTTGTTCTCAAATTGTTAATGTTAACAACATCAGCATTGTGTGACTACGTGTGTTTAGTGTGTATAAGCGTTACCTGTAGATTTAAATTTCTGTACAGTCTAATCTTTTGCTTTTGACTACAGGTGAATCTCCAGTTGTCACTGATGATTGGCGTTTGGACCTTTCTGGATTACAATCCACCATCAAAATGATAAATTTAATTATTCCAGCTGCTGTGAGAAAAGGCTATAAATGATTCGCCACCTGCAGCATCCTCACATGAGATACTACTACTAGCCGGACTCCTTTATGTATAAAGGCGTGACGTAATGACGTAAAGACATGCTTGAATTTCCAGCGGAAAGCTACCAGTACCACTCAAATTATAACACATTATTACAAGTTTACCGTTGTGAATTAGGCTAAGGTAAGGAGATAGTTTTGAACACTGACTGGTTATGTACTTGCTCAAAAATGGATTTTGGATCATTTTTAACCAAAAAAAGTTATGGACTGCAGCTTTAAGAATATAATGGAAATAAAAATATAAATTAATTTATTTTGAAATTATGTGAAATTGTGTGAAAATTCATTGCATCATATTTCACCAAGACCCCAAACATAATTGTTCATGGGGGAAGTTTAAAGCACATTTTCAAATTAAAAATTGGTTTATAATCAGTTCTCAGGGATTAGACTTCAAACCGTTTCACCATACTTCAGTGTGTGTGTGTGTGTGTGTGTTTTGAGCTATTGGAAAGATCCTGGGTCTCTCAGGCCCCAAACACAACATGGGTTAAGTATTTCTTCATTTTACGTCATTACTTTTATTTATTTTAAATGATTACAAATTTTAAACGTTCTGTGTATTTCCTGATTTTAATGAAAATGACAGAATTTTAATGTGGTCTGACTTTAATCATTCATTAACAGCCTTTGTTTATAGAAGGACGAGCTTAGCTATACTTCCTCTTTCTGCATGCGCTCTGAAGATGATAAAGCTTTCAGCTTGGAGGAGTTTTTTTCTTTATAAGGCTTTGACTCTTAACATTTCACCATGGTGCATTAACCCTTAAGATGTTGTTCCTCCCGTTGAGAACGCATTACGTCACCATCCACTTGCATCTTTTGCCCTTAACCGAGGAAGGAGGAGGAATGTGAGGGGTTGGAAAACAAATAATGCTAAAAAAAAATCTCTGTGGAGTTTAATTAGCTGGAATTGGGCTTAGAAGGAAAAACTCCATCAGGAAATTAGACTCTGAGACCAGCCGCAACCTGACTGCAATCATTGCAATTCATGCAATCAATCCATGCAAAGATAATCGATGACTCTCTTGTCTGAAGTAGCCTATTTTTGTCACGATTTTTTTCTCCCTAACAAGACATAATAGAGTGTATGGTATTGAGTAAGTGGCTCTGGAGTGCCTCAGAGAGGAAATTATCTTTACATGAACTGTGAACATCAACAGGACACAATTAAAAAGGCAAGCTGACAAAAGAAAATGTGTGATTCCAGACAGATTAACTAAGATAAAAACATAAATGTAAATGGTGCAATTTAAAACTATTGACTATTTTTAAAACTATTAAAAAATATTGTCAATGATTATATATATATATATATATATATAGGCCTACAAATAAGTAGTTATAAGTTGAGAGTATAAAACTTACCTGATTACGTTGCAATGCTTCATAGAAATGGAAGGAGTTCTTGAACTGCAATTTCCATTTCCGTGTTAATAGCAACTTCTCTGATTGGTGAATCTCTCTTTAGGATTATGGATCAGGTTCTATAGAGTGCAACAGTGTCCGCACACTTTTTCCGTGGCCTTGGTTCCATACTTTTCCCATTAATTTTTCATTCATTTCCTTTAGAGATATGAATTTAAGCTATGAACCAAACCAACCAGCTATGAGGTTAATCAAAATATTACAAACTTTGATTTGAAGCAAAAAGTATTTGAAAATCTGACAAAAATGAAAATGTACAAGAATGTGTACTTAGCTTTAATGAGGAAAAGAACTACAACTTCTTGCGAATGACAATTGAATTACAAATAACGGATAAACATAAAACTATTTATTAAAGCTGCATAAACTATTTATTTTTTTGGTTAAAAATGATCTAAAATCAACTTGAGCAAGTACATAACCAGCCAGTGTTCAAAACTATCTCCTTACCTTAGCCTGATTCCCAACGGTAAGCTTGTAATAATTATAATTATAATCTAAATGGTACTGGTGGATTTCCACTGTAAATTTGAGCATGTCTTTGTGTCATTACGTCACGTCTGTATACATAAAGAAGGAGTCCAGCAAGTAGTAGTATCGCATGTGAGGATTCTGCAGGTGGCGGATCATTTATAGCCTTTTCTCACAGCAGCTGGAATAATTAAACTTATCATTTTGATGGTGAATTGTAATCCAGAAAGGTCCAAATGACCATCATCAGTGACAACTGGAGATTCACCCGTAGTCAAAAGCAAAAGATTAGACTGTACAGAAATCTACAGGTAACGCTAATACACACCAAATACACAGTCACGCAATGCTGATATTGTTAACATTAACAATTTGAGAACTAAGTATAACAATAATAATAATTTGCACGGTTTGATGTGATGTGAGCAAAGCGATCGTTAGATTTAATCACCGCTGGTAGCACAATTTATTGTAATGCTTTTTTTCTCAGTTGGTCAGAACAAAAGTGGCAGACATATTACTTACTTGTTCAGATGACATTATGCGGGGAAAATTCTTATTTTGGTCGTACTTCCAAGACGTGGAATCTGTGATTAAAAAAATTACAGTATCCACACTGGTGTGGTGAATGAATGACAGCCACACATACTCCTCAAAACATTAGATTTATCCACGCTGAGGAGCCGCCGATGCACAACCCACGTAAAGGCGATAATTCCGCAAATAACTGCAATTGTAGATGGTGACAAAGAGGCAAAACTTACGGACTGCAGCTTTACGGATGTTATTATACACACAAACATGCATATATTTATATATACAAACACAAAAGTGTTTTTTGGCACGATTTGCTGGTCACAATTCTCTGGTGGAGATTTGTTTGCGGTATCATGGGAAATGTAGGTTTTCACCATGAATTCTGCTGTTTAACAATTATTTTATTATAAAAAATATGTTGAAAATATGCAGACTGATGGCTTGAACAAAAGCATGTCATCGATTAACAACCTTGTAGCTCACGGCAGGTCGGTCTTCAAAGATTTATAAGTTATTGTTAAAAATCAATACCCCTATGAAAAAAAAAAAATTTTTACTTCTGGAACCTTGCTTTATCAAAAACAGAAACTTCAGATGAATTAACTAAGACTGCAGTGCAACCACATTCATGTGTTTTCTTCCTCGCATACATGTTTGGCTCAGGACAGACGAAACTGGTTAACATATGTCCTACAAAAAAAAAAAAAAGTCTTTCACCACTAAGATTGATTTCTCTTGGTGAAACTGGCTGGATTTTATTCAGAAAGGTTTGGCCAGCCCTTTCAGACAGGAACTGAGTACAGGAGGGGCTCTGCTCTAACCACAAATCTCTCCTCTTCCTGCTTATACAGTGTTAAGCGACAAATGACCTGAAACATTAAACACCTTCATGGTGTCAGTGACACATTGTAAACAATGTGACAAGACTAAATCCAGAATGGGTCATGTACAACAGCAAAGTGTGTAGACAAACTCTCCTCTCTTGCCTTGTAGGTTATTGAATGTAGCCCCGTGTCTAAGTATGGAAATTGATTTTATCAATTTTATTCAGTCCCACATGAGTTCTTGGCATGTAGGACTGTTACACAATAATTGAAGACCAATTTGAGAAACTGACTGCTACTTTGCTTGTGTAATTAGACACATGCAGCTCTGTGTAAAAACACCGTGGAGGCCACCTTAAAGAGAAAAGTAAACTTATGAAGGGGCTGGGGACAAGGCAACAGATACAGTTGCAGATCAGAGCAATGTTGACATTCAGACAAACAGCACGATTGCGAGTTATACTGCTTTTATGAACTACACAGTACTTAATATCAAGTACTTACACTTTAAAGACCCTATTGGGTAACACTTTATAATACAGTAATAAAGCATTTACAAATCAATTGCAAACTATTAGTTTATAGTTCATTAATAGTTTATAAACTGTAGTTAATAATAATAGACTATCAGTGAGTTCTTCATTAATTGACAGAGTATAATTAAATTATTATTGTCTAATTAGCTCATATATAAAGAGTTAGATAATGGTTTGTTAACAACTTATTAACAGTACATTGTTCTCACTTTAGATTAGGTCATGGAATATTGGAAAATGTCATTAATTAAACCAACCTTTATTGGACATTAATTACATTAGTATTAAGAGTTCATTGTTTACAAATACATTGAGCCTATCCCCAAAGCTAAACATAACCACTTAAAGTCAATATGAAATACATACAAATACTCATTAGGTCATGTTGTTAAAATTCATCTATATAAATAGATGTATTATTTATATACAGATATAAAATAATGATATAAAAATCATTATTTCTATGGAAAGTCCCAATAAAACATACTTAAGCCCGTGTGTGTGTGTTTAACGAATTTGTAATTAATGTCCAATAAAGGCTAGATTAAAGCACTTAATAATGAAATGTTCCAATTTTCCGTGACCTAATTTAAAGTGAGAAATATTTATGTTTAATAAGTTGTTAAAGTGCCCCTATTATGGTTTTTCGAATATTCCCTTTCATGCAGTGTGTAATATAGCTGTTTGTGAATGTAAACATTCTGCAAAATTGTTAAGTCGAAAGTGCACGATAAATAAAGTTATTGTCTCCCAAAAGAAAGAATCAACTCTGAACCCCCTTTATGAGTCGTTTGTATTTCGAATCCCACTGTGTGACGGTTCTACGTCACTAGAAAATTCATTTGCATAATGTCCGCCTATGCTGTACGTTGTCCACCCGTGAACAACTTGACCTGTCAAACACGTCATTTTACTGACGACTGCTTCTCAAATCTCTGAGTTCAACGCGGGATTCCCAAAAACACTTGCTCTTGAAAGAGGGGTGAGTACCCAGTTTATTTGTACCAGCTTGCTCCTCAGAATCCTGTAAGTATGAATAATTATTGATGTATATATTTTCTACTGGGTGTTTAAAATGCATAGTTTTGTGTTTTAAATTGTGTACGTTTCCAGCTAACCGGCTATTACTATTATTACCGGCTATTATTGTTATTACTCTTACTGAAATACTTCTGCTAAGCAGCTGTGGGCCACTGTTACCTAAAACTGTGTCCATTAATGCAGATTGTCTGTCGTTCTTACTACTTTGAGTAAAGATAAAGGATGGAGCAAGATTTGTTTTACAAACATTTGTTACAGCAGTCATGCACGTTAGTGCTGGGCTAACGTATGCGCTGTTATTGATACAGTTCCCGCATGTGCACCGCAATAAATTATAAACATACACATCGGTTTGTTGACGAACATAGTTGTTATTGCTGATGGTGAGGAATTACAGTTGCAACAACTCATAATGTACCTCAAAATGAGTAGTGTATTACTGAGAAACGTCCTGCTTAAGATGTCCTTGCGATGGAGATTCAGGTTGAATAACTTCAGACTAATGGTGTTTCCTTCTTGAGTGATTCAATGACTGTTTTTGAATGAATTAAGTGAACGATCCAATGATTTACTATATAACTAGAAATATATATATATATGAGCTCGAGCATTTAACACAGCAGACAACATAATTGCAGAGATTGCTCATAATAAAGTTGGTGTGGGCGCTTATAGTTTTCGTATAGATCTCTTTATATTTAAAAGTGATGTCAACAATATCATTCCTCTGTGCCTGTTTTAGCTATGGTGTCGACTTCTCATGGAATGCTTATTAAAACGTTATACCAGTTGTCCTTGGTGTAAACTCACAGTGAGTCTATCTGGAACACGCAAACAGTCAAGCGATACAAGCGTTAATAACTAATTATTCATACCTACAGCATGTTAGGTTTAAAACCTGTAAATATCAAATAAATTTAAAATAAGATCAATAATGTTGTGTCGTGAGTGAATTAGTCTTTTGAAATTGGTCTCAAATTGGTCTATGATTAATTAGCGAATTGATCTGATTTTGAATCATTTTTAATTAAAATGTGTATCTAATACAGTTATATTATTATGCATAATAAGGTCTATACACAATTCGACAAGATAAAACAAAAATAGTCATGACAGAAAGTCTTAGTGAAATATTTATTCTTTTATATAAACATATAAAACAAAATCTTGGAAGATCATTTAAATACAGAATATCTGTACATGAACTTTGTACACACGTTTCTGCAGTGCTCAGCATGGGTGCAGATTCAATCCATGGAGTTTCTTAGCTTTTGAAGCATGGCAGAGTGGGTCACCCAGAAAAGCACAAAGTTGAACAGCGAGATGGGGGTTTTCGTGCATCAGTACCTCATGGACTTGCAACTCTCTCTAAATTAGACTAGTTTCTCTATTACACGAGTTGGTGAAATCTATCCTGCACCAAGCAGACGGTCATTGTGCAATTTATTTTATTTCCATTTGTCGATTTTAAATGTTAAACAACTATGTCAAGGACTAGGCAAGAAAGAGGAAAGAAACAATCCAGAAACACATAATGCTGACTCTGTTATCTCTGGTGTAGGTTATAATGCAGGTTAATGGCACAGGGCCATTTATGAAGAGAGCGAGCGAAGAGAATGTGGGTCAAGTCATCTGAAGATGAATAAGGGATATACCTGGAAACACTATCCACTGTGCTTCTGATTTAAAACTATTCTACTGGAGTTCCATAAAAATGTGGGTCCAAATAAAGGGAAAAAACAAAAATCCTGTGTGCTTAAAATACTCTCAACTTTTCTTTGTTACACAATTTTTTTAGCTCGATGAAGACCACAGGGAGTAAAATGAGGTACATTTATTCACCAATTCTGCCATGTTCCTCTCATGGGACAAGAAACATTTAATCTCTTCACCAGGTTCTGGATTAAACTGACACCAACACTGTTAATAGTGAAGAACACACAAGCCAACCTCTAAGGGGAAAGGTAAGAAAATAATATATATAAGGTCTCTGAAAAGGTATGAGGTGCAAAAAACAACAACCCTAGAACGATGTTATTGCCTGTAATGGTTTAGAAACACACCAAGAAATCATACCAAGTGGCCAAACACCCTGCCTGGCTTTGAAAAAAAAAAAAAATCTACCAAAGATGATCTTTCTGTCTCCACCAAAAACCAGACAAGTAATTTCATATGCCACCTTTTGTGACTCTGCATGTCCCAACAACTGCTGACACCATCCCCCCTCTTTACTGTAAGTGTGCTGCCACTCCATGGAAGGCTTGCAATTCATCCTTCATGCAATGAACATAAGCAAAGCAGCCTGGTGACACCATTACTCTACAGTTCATTAGTCTAGAATGAACTCACAAAAAAAACAATGGCCGATTGAAAGTGATTACTCTTTGTTTCAAGTCAACTCTGAGATAAAGGCAACTGGAAATGCCTTGGTATTCCACACGGAGGCTAAGATGCCTCTCTGTTCTCACACAGAGGTGGTCAGAGCCTGGAAGAGGGCTGAAGAGCTCACCACACCTCTCTCCAGCTTCTCCAGGCCCTGCAGATGAGCAGTGATCATTCTAGATGTAGTCGTCATCCACCGGTTCCCCCCGAACGTCACAGTAGTGGATGAAGACGACCACCACACGCTGGAAAACGCCCCTACGTGTCTGCCGTCGCTCTGAGATCTCCTCGCCGATCGTCTCCATGCAGATGTCGGCCGAGAGCTGTCCCTTACGCCGTGGCGCATAGATAGTAGCTGACGGAAAGTAACATTTCAGAGAGTGAGCGAGAGCGAGTTAGACGTTCATACTATCTTTTTTGTTTTTTAAATGAGGGGCTATTTTCTTTTTTGTTTAAACTGAGGGACATATTAGAAGGAAAAGTGGAAAATTTGGAATAAATATACACCACCGTTCAAAAGTTTGGGGTCAGTAACATTATTAAAATTTTTATTCAGCAAATAGGCATTAAATTGATCAAAAGTGACAGTAAAGGCATTTAATGATACAAAAGATTTCAAACAAACACTGTTCTTTTGAACTTTCTATTCATCGAATAATCCTGAAAAAAACATGATGGTTTCCACAAAAATATTAAGCAGTGTTTTCAACAGTGATAATAATAAGAAATGTTTCTTGAGCACCAAATCACCATATTAGAATGATTTCTGAAGGATCATGTGACACCAAAGAATGGAGTGATGGCTATTGAAAATATACAATAATGTCAAAATACTGAGCTTTGCCGTTACTCTGCGCGTTCCTGGGAGTGCGTGTGAGCCATCAGTCAGCAGCCGCTCACGCTTACTCGCAATGTTGTCATGATAACCCTTACACAACATTCACTTCAGGAGGTTTACCGTATTATTTCTTATTATTTACCTTATAGAAGAGACGAGAGTCACGTTTGTTTCTATTGAGCCTGATTTCTCAAAATGGTGCGTGTGTGTGCTCATCCTGGGTGTCATGACAACAGTGCGAGTTATAGTAAGCGTGAGCGGCTGCTGACGGCTCACGGCTCACACACACTCCCAGGAACACGCACAGAGTAACGGCCGAGCTCAGTATTTTGACTGAATACTAAGGTTTCTTTCTCGCAAAACCCTATAATATGCCTCCTGAACACTTTCCATATATGGCGCGCGTCTCACTGTATCATTACGTGATACTTTTGTATCCTTTTTGTAAAGTTCTAGCCTGGTCGCCATTCACTGCCATTACATGGAGGAGCGCGTGCTGGACGTTTTTCAAAATTTCTCCTTTTGAGGTCCGAAAAAGACAGAAGGACATAGGGCATTGGAACAATAGCAGGGTGAGTAAAAGATGACTTTATTTTCACTATCCCTTTATGCTTTGCAATCACAGGAATAAATTATATTTAAAAATATATTAAAATAAAAAACATTTTAAATTATAATACTTAAAAATATTACTGTTTCTACTGTGTTTTTGATCCAATAAATGCAGCCTTGTTGAGCATAAGATACTTTCAAAAATACTTAATAATCTTGCAGATCCCAAACTTTTGAACAGTACTCTACTCTAAACAGTGGATGGGTAATAAAAAACAAAATTTAACCAAGATGAGAAAACATGGTTGAACAAAGGTCACAGCTAAACAGTTGTGCCATAGCTAGGATAATAACACCTGAACTTCGTTATTTCATCATGGACAATGTGTTACTTACTGCTTTCATCATCCTCAAAGTCGTATCGAGCATAACTGTTGGGCTCTGCTGTGCGTAAAGAGCGAAGCCACGGGAAATCTGTCATCATTGAGTATGGCGCCCCATCTACTACTCCTAAAGCACAGGGAGTGTGGGAAAGATTGAATGCCATCACTTCTGTATTCCTTTAAAACTGATAGGCATCTTGTAAACATTTACGGGCCGATTCAACATTATGGGAGCCAGCTAATTTTAATCTATTAAAATATTTAGCTTTATGTAAGGGATTTGGGAAATGTCAATGCAATTGTAAATATCTCTTTCCACTCTCTCACACAACACTATAACTGCGTTTCCAGAGGAAGTGAGGGGAACTTGGAGTTAGTCTCAAAGGACTCTGATCTGTTTCCTCTCACCCTCTAATGTGTAGATGTCTCGGCCCCAGGGATAACTGGGATACTTCTTTACATCCTCTTCCGTCCGTGTGGCCTCCGGAAAGAATTCATACTTGATGAGTTCTCTTGTGAAAGGACAAAAACACAGATTGTTGAGCTTTTGGGTCTATCATAATATGAAAATAGTGCCATCTGGTGGACAAAGCAGGAATCAGATGAACCATTTGGAAAGTCAGCATAATTTTTGTAGAATCAAATTGTGATGAAACAAGAAATTAGACATTATTATTACTTTTTAAATACAGCATTATAAAAGACGATACACACTAAACAAATGCTAGACAAAGATTGGTATTCTTGGTCTATATCTGCTAAAACAGAAATATTCTTATTCCTGATATAAGTGATAAAACAACTCAAGTTTCATTAGTTTTACCAGCACTGCATGGGCAATGTAATCCACTCACTGGCTAATGTTGGCAATGGTGTCCATCCAGCTACGTACGCGCACCTTGTTCCTAACATTGGGTGGGTTGCTGAACTCATGGATAATAGCAATATGGTATGGGTACGGACCGCTGAAGAGCTTTTTCTCCAGAGCCAGAGAATCAATCTGGAGACGAATGTTGAAAAGAACATAAGCGTAACATACTGTGCTTTAAATACCTCAAATAACCTTTACAGGCCTAAAATAAATAAATAAATAAACTATATATTGTATGTAAACTAAATCACACGTTTGCTGGAAAGTAAAATATTAGCACAATGTTAAAATGTTCTATATGTAATTTATTCCTGTGATGGCAAAGCATCATGATTACTCCAGTCTTCAGTGTCACATGATCCTTCAGAAATTATTCTAAAAAGCTGATTTAGTGCTCAAGAAAGACGGCTCAGAGGGGTTAATAAAGGCCTTCTGAAGCAATTCGATGTTTTTTTTTTTTTTTAAACTTTAGAAAGTAAAATATCTAGCTTCTGGCGGACCGCCTTCCGTATTCAACTTACGAAGAAAGTGTAACGCCTCTCGCAGTTCAAAACGCTTACGCTACGTCCGACATCATCGTCGTGCCAGTTACACTTTTTCTGCAAGTTGAATACGGAAGGTAGATATTTTACTTTATAACATGTTAAATATGGATATTTTTCTTACAAAAACCCACCAATTCGCTTCAGAAGGCCTTTATTAACCCCTCAGAGCCGTGTGGATTACTTTTATAATGGATGGATACACTTTTTTTTAGGCTTCAAATTTTGGGCTGCCATTCACTGCCATTATACTGTAAAGCTTGGAAGAGCCAGGACATTTTTTAATATTACTCCGATTGTGTTCGTCTGAAAGAACAAAGTCATATACACCTATATGGCTTGAGGAGGAGAAAATAATGGGGTAATTTTCATTTTTGGGTGAACTATCCCTTTAAGAACAACACTGACCTGCTGCATAGGCCTCATGTAGATGATGCGGTTTCTCTCCGGGGGCATCCGTAAGATCTGGTCAAGCACCTGCTCCATGTCCAACTTCTTACATTGTGCGTAGTCAAAGCGGTTTACTATGGGGGCACTTTCCACCATCAAGTGCTTTAGCACCCTACAGCGTGTCGCTTGGGAGAAAAGAATCAAATTACGCATGAGGATCCGATACAGTCTGACTCGTTTGTTGATGTCAATGTTTCCTGTTATAAACTCACCGTGGACAAACATCATTTTGGGGCACTCCTTAAGGACCAGGTCTGTGATGCCACAGTTCGTAAGCGTGATTCCCACCAGGTTTTTGGATTTAAGGCTGAGCACCTGTATGATGTGAAAAATAATTGTGTTTTGTTCCTACAGAGTGGCCACAAAAATATCTGAACACTCTTGGACACTTGTGCTCTACATTAAGGAAACATATAGTTAAGTGAAACAAGATTATGAACCCACCTGCACATGGTCGTCTTCAGTTACAGGGTCACTGGTGCTGGTGGACTTGTCTGCCATACGTTTTCTCTTCACCGCAGCCCGAGGCTTTGCTTTGGGCAGTTCTGGACAGACCAACAGGTGATGATGAGGCATAGTGAAAATTAACTGCAAGTCTTACTGATGGACTGATTCATCTTGGCTAAATCTCAACTAATTATTTTCAACTAACTATTTTGCATATCACAGGCAACAAAGCAATATAAATTAGCCTTGCATTGTTTTAAACTCGCAGGACTTCACAGATTCGACTCAAAAGAATGACTTGTTCATGAACTGGACATTGCTACTTGAGGGTTGTCAAAATTCTCAGTGCACACATATTTCAGTACATGACTCCTTTATGGTGCTTTTGTGTCCTTTTCAAAACTTGATGAAACTTGAAATAATTTAAAAAGTAAATGCATTTGTACATACAGTACTGTTCATACACTAACGTTGGGGTCAGTAAGATACTTTTTCTAAGAGATAATACTTTCATTCAGCAAGGACGCACAGTCTAATTCACATTGCACCGACAGACACAGACCAATGCCGACAGTCACTAGATTACAGTTTGCACTTCTCAGACATTCCAAGACCCGACAAACTCAGATTCAACATGATCAATTGGCGAAAACAAGAGCCGTACAATGGCAACAGAAACCGGTTAACACTGATCCGACGAAACCATTTGTCAGTGCAGTGTGGCCTTTAAAATAAATCACAAGTGACAGTAAGGACATTTATGATGTTACACAATAAATAAATGCAGCCTTAATAAACATCATAAAATTAAACATTAAAAGAACTTAGTAAGTCATTTCAATGGTAATATTGAATGTTATATAGTCATATATTATACTTCATGCTTAGAAAGACATCTGAGTTCTGAACTTTCTTAGAGAAATCTGAGTGTTGCCTGAAAGTGGCCTGAAAACATGTTAACAATCCCTGAAATAAATGCATCCACACTTGAGATATGTTTTACACCATCAGTGGTTAAAAAAAAAAAAACTCTAGTTTCTTACATTTGCTCTTCTCAGCACTGTAGGTTCACTAGGAGTCAAAAGGGTGCTGCCACTTTATCTAAATGTCATGAACACATGGAGATATACTGCAGTATAGCTGCCAATATAGACTAGCAGTGGAGTAATCCAGACACCCAGCATACCTCCATCTGCTTTTATGTTATGCACAAATGGCACACCCGAGGAACAGCCTTTGCCCAACTGTGCCTTTTTTTCATTGCTCAATTGATTCTCTGATGTCCCACTGTGAGGAACCTCTGCTCTCGTCTTACCTGACTCACAAACCAGGGGCACAGAGGAAAGTCTGCTGCGGGCACGAGTGACAGGTCTCCTGGGGAACTCGTCCGTAAGGCTTCTGTGTGATGAGCCTTGCTGGTGGACTGCAGTCCTTTCACTATACCCCTCAGATGAGCTAGGTGTCCTGGGTGGAGCGTTAGAGTGACTGTCCTCCATCTCATCTCCCCCGGCTCTCTGCTCCGGGCTGTGACATTCTGGTCTGTGGTTCTCATCCCCCGCTGGCAGGCTGTGGCCACTAGGAATCCTGTTTTCTGAGCCGGGACGAGACCTGCTGCACGTGCAGCGAGTCCTCACCATGTCATCTTCCCCCCTACCAACCCCACCCTGGTTTTCCTGATTGGCCGAGTCCTCCCTCCAGCGGATGGAGCAAACACAGCTGCTGGCAGCGTAGCCGGAAGCAGGCCCAGTTCCACTGTTTCTGTCTTTTGCCCCACGCTCAGCCGTCTCAGTGGCTGCCTTCATGTCAGCCTTGATTTGCTCGCTGGTTACCTGGCAGCCTTTCTCACAGCTGAGCTCCTGAGGCTGCGGTCCACGTCTACGCAGTGGAGTTTTCCCTTTACCTGTGAGATTAGAACAATCAAATCAGCAGAAGTTAGCCATTAAAATGAGATTTGTTTGGCGTATATTCTGAGCAGGCTTTTTCTTTCTTGGGGCATTTTTACACTAGAACTTTTGCTAGTTCATTTGATATCTCAGCATCCTTTAGACTATCTGTTCATTAAACAGGGCAATTCAGGAGGACAGCACGCAGCTGAGAACTAACTGCTGTTTACTGTTAATTCTACACATTTTTATTTTATTTTATTTAATTTAGGTCATATCACATTTATTTGTATAGCGCTTTATACAATACAGCTTCACAGAAATACAGGAAAATAACATTATTGCAAATGATGAAATTATGAAATGATTTCAGCTGTAAAGCAGCTCTACAGAATACAACTGTCAATATTCAGATCAATTTAGTTCAATGTTGATTTAGTTACGTTCAATAAGTCTCAATTTTGCATAGTAAGAAAGAAACAAATTCAATTCAGCTATAAAGCAGCTCTATAGAGGACAATACTATCATTATTCATCTTAATTTAATGTTGATTTAATTCAGTTCAATAACTGTCAATGTTGTAAAGTTCATAAATTATGAAATGACTTCAAAGGCAACTCTACAGAAGACAAGTGTCATTAACCTGCTTAACTCAGTTCAAGTTTTTGTTAAGAAATATTTAAACACTGTTACACCACACTTTGAAATGTACAAATGTCATTGCGTTAAATGATAAAGTAACATTTTTAACAATGTACACTACCATTATTTTTATTCAGCAAGGATGCATTATATTGATCAAAAATGTAATTATAGAAAATAATATTGGTATAATTATACTGACAAATGTGATGGAATTGTATGTGTTTGAAAGGATTTTGTACTATGAACCGATGCAGAGGCTATGAGGATTTTATGTTAACTACCATGTGGAGTCACAGCTGTGCTGCTCTTCCCCTGGGCTTCTGTCTCAGGGTACTGGCCTTGAGAGCGGGCGGCAGCCGGCGTCCTGAGTGGACTGTACTCGTCCTCACTGTCCGAGTCTGACACCACAACCGACTGCTTCTTCACTGCAGTTTGAACTCCGCTAGGGCCTAAATTAAATCATAAAAGAGAAAGCAAAAAAAATGAATGGCTAATCATTAAACGCATCACATCCGTTCAATTTTTTACTGGGTTTCTTCAGACCTGCTTGTTCCTCATCCTGATCAAGCGAAGGATTAGTAGTCTGGACAGAACCCTGGGTCTCTTCCTCTGGATTGACAGCCACAAGAATTGGCTCAGGCTCCATGTTGTCTGCCACCATGCCCTCCACATCGGGAATCTCTGATTGAAGTCAGAAAAGTCAATTCAAACCTTTCAACAAGCAAAAAACACTAGACCGTTAAAGTTTGCAGTCAGAAAGATTTATTCTCTTATGCTCACTAAGGTTGCATTAATTTAATCAGGAATACAGTAAAAATTGTGATATTGTTAAATATTACAATTAATTATTCTATTTGAATATTTTAAAATGTAATTTATTCCTGTGATGGCAAAGCTGAATTTTCCACATCATTACTCCAGTCTTCAGTGTCACATGATCCTTCAGAAATCATTCTAATATGTTTTGATTGGTAGTGTATATACGTACCCTCTGGGCCACGGTGGTGTTGCTGAGGCACATCTTCAACCTGGTTGTTGTTATTTGGTGGAATGTTTGCGTCGTTATTGTTCTGATGATTGTTGTTGTTATTGTTGTCATTATCATTGTTGGAATTCTGATTGCTGACCAGGGCCGATGATACCCCGATACCTGTGCCCGCACTGAGTCCCACACGGGCACAGCCCTGCAGTAAACAAATGAAATTAATAACTCCTATAATATAGTCCATATTATATTATAGCTATTTTTATTCATATTGTAATTTCTTTACAGTTCACAAGTACACAATTGTGATGAGCGGATGTTCATATCGGTGAAAAGACCCTTAACTTTCCATTTACCACGAATGGTAATGATATCTAAGCGATAGTCAATGTATATAACTGTCAACTCTGTTTTCTTGGGCTCCCATGCTCACCTTGGGAGGTTCACGAAACATCTGATCCAGAGAGATGAATTCCAGGCTGGGAAGCATCTCAATGAACTGACTGAACGACTCCAGCTTAATAGCATGACAGCGCACCAGAGTGAGGTCCACCAACCGACTCCAGCGTGAGTGGTCTTTAACAAAGAGTGGCTTATCAGTCAGATTTAAAAATGAATACTGAAATATGCTTCAAATTAAGTTGAGGATGTTCTAGATACTGCTAATAGAAATGGTACATTTTAAATAAAATAGATTGAGTTCCATCATTAGCTCAGGAAATACATAAAGAAATGATGGTGAATCCATTACCTGTGATCCAGTTGTGTGGGTTGTGAAGATGTGGACAATTATAAATGACCAAATACTTGATGGAGGTGAACACCTCATTAACAGCCTTCATTCCAATGTCTGTGATGATTCCTGGATTTTCGATTACATCAGCAAGACCGTATTTCACTAACTCAGCATGGCTCATGTTACCTGTGTGAAACATGTTTTATTCATTCACAATATGTACACATTTATTATTAATCTTATGCCTAATATGACTGGCTTTGTCAGTGTGAGGGGACAATTTTTACATTACATAAATCATGTAAACAATAGGCCTATTTTCAATTAAAAAAAATAAAATAAAAAAAATAAAAATCGCAAAATCAGTTTATTAGTTTGCCTCTGTGACCTCATAGCTGGCTACAGCCATGCTTATAAAGACATAAGATAAAAGTCACACTTTGACAAGTGTACATCCAAACTGTTTACAGTAACATCTGCGTCTGCATCTGTGATGCTCCTGAGAGCAAGATGTGATCATTGACATTATATAACAATGACTTACATTGCAACAGAAATTCATCAACATATCCAAGGTGCAAAGTCTCAAACTGGGGGAACTCCAGTTCTGCCATCTTCAGTGCAGAGAACACCCCATCTTTGGTTAAAGAAGGCTGGATTCGAACTTCATGCAACCTGGACAACCAAAGTCGATTCTGTCAACGTCTCTAGTTCTAAACAGGAGTCAGTGTAAGTTTATAATATTCTTTAAACGTTTAAACATAGATTTACCTGCGAGCAGCAGTAATGATGAGGTAGCCCAGATCCACTTCAAGTGCATTTTTACAGGCACCAAAAACAATTGTGTGCAAATTACGAAACCCTCCTAGAAGAGATGTACATTAGACAATATGCCACAGAGCTGGAATGTTTAGTAGTGGACACTGCTCAAAATATGTAGACAAAACAATATCGGTATTTCATACATTCGGTCAATGAGAAATACAACAAAAGTTCTGACTATGTTTTACAACACAATAATAAATTATTCGGTACATTTAATATGCCTAATATTATTAAGGAGCTGGCAAAATTTTGTGGTTACCTGACCTCCAGCTATCCTCCACCACATGCTGAATCAGTCCACCTAAGAAGGGCACCCTCACCAGCTCTAGCTGCTCTAAGTTGCGGGCGGAGGCCAGACCAGTGACAAGAGGCACATACTTAAGAGAATTAGTGGGACCGGCGCAGTTCCTCATGACGAACGTACGCAAGTTCACACAGAGAAAGTCTTTGAAGGGCTGAGGCTTAGTGAGGCGCACCCACTTCAGGTACAGATGTCTGAGCATGGACAGACAGGGGATCTCTGGCACATTGACACCTATAGTAAAGTTCAAACAGAAAGGTTTGTGACAAAATATGACCAAGATGACATGATGGGAAAAAGGTTTGCACAATGGAGGCAATCTAAAACTCACCAACAAGATGGAGCGTCTGGATTTTAGCTGCAGCAGGAATGGTAAGTTTGTTCTCTGAGGGAATAGGAAAGGCCCCGTTTCGGTTCCTGAACTTCCCTAGAATGTGAACCTGAGGCATGTAGTTCCATACGGCCTCCACCAGCTCCAAATGGGAGGTCTCAACTCCCTGTGAGTGCAGATATTATTATTTTCAACTGTAGTAGAAAACAGACACTTCCATTTCCATAAACTGAAATGACAATTATCTCTAACGTGAACTCACTATAAGGTTGGGACAAGCCTGTAGAGCCTCCAAAACACCAGGAATACTGAAGGCCTCATAACCTCTGACCCTCCTTCTCTCTAGGTAACGTGGATGAAGACCATACAGCTGCTCCAAATCAGGCATCTTCTTCATCAACATGAGGAAACTGGAGTCTGTGAAACCTAAGTCACAGACACATGACAGTTCAAACAATAGTAATTAGGAATGACAATAAGTATTACATTTCATGGTTTATTAATTGACCAACCTGAACTCACTGTCTGGCATTGGCCGATAATCAATCTGACTAACATAAGTTTCTCATTATATCAATTCCAAAACTCAATATTTACTACATTTTTGTGAACTGAAAAAACATTGTACTAAAATACATCTAATACATTTTATACATCTAATTTTTCATAATTAAAACAATAATTGTTTTACACTGACCATCTTGCTCTCTAGATACCAACATCAACCACTATATTTATGTAGCCTATTACCATAACATGTTAAACATAACATGTTAAACAGAGCTGAGAGTAGTACACTAAGGGCCAGATTTACTAACAGCTTGCGCCAGCGCAAACCCTCTTTTGGCATTAAAAAACTACTGTCAGGATTTCCTAAAGACGCAAAGTGATAAATTAGCGCTGAAAAGGCATGGACAGTTATTTTTGCGGCTGACCTTATTGCATATGCATTTGTAGGAGTTTCCCTTTCAGGCGCAAAATTTATGGGAGGAGAGTATTTAAATGAGGTTTGCGCTCGTAAATTTACTGGTGTTTGCGCCATTAGTTACTGCCCAAAAATAGCATGTTTTAAACCAGACGCTAAAAGGTAGATTGCATGAAAATGATCTGGCTGCGTCTGTGTGCTTTAATTTGCGTGTCGTCAGTAGATCACGCGCAGAACCGCCCACTCCCATCAGTGCTTTTATGGAATTGCGCTCTCACGCTAATTTGCCCCGTAGTAAATCTGGCCCTAAAAGCCTAATGAAAACTTTGAATACAAAAACATGCAGGGTAGAGGGATCTTTCAAATCTGGCAGAAACCTGCTGTGCGGATCAGGACAAAGTCAGTGTTTTACCATGTCAAGTTAATGAGTATGATACTTAAAGGGTTAGTTCACACAAAAATGAAAATTCTGTCATGAATTACTCACCTTCATGTCGTTCCAAACCTGTAAGACTTTTGTTCCATCTTCAGAACACGAATTAAGATCAAATAAAACAAAACAAAAATAACGACTTTATTCATAACAATTTCTTCTCGTCTGTGTCAAGTCTCCTACGCTGTTGACATAGTCAACACAGTGCAGCTCTTCCGGGTTCTACGTCAGAAGCCTCATTATTGGCCAGCTCCTGCATCAGCATCACACGCATGTGTTGGCCAATGGTGAGCCGGTGTTCTGACGTAGAACCTGGAAAAGCTGCACTGTTTTTACTATGTCAACAGCGTAGGAAACTGACACAGATGAGAAGAAATTGTTGAATAAAGTCGTTATTTTTGTTTTGTTTTTGCGCACAAAAATGATTCTCGTCTCTTCATAACATTAAGGTTGAACCACTGAAGTCACATGGACTATTTTAACCATGTCTTTACTACCTTTCTGGGCCTTGAAAGTTGCAATGACATTGCTGCCTATGGATGGTTCAGAAACCTCTCAGATTTCACCAACAATATAGTAATTCGTGTTCCGAAGATGAACGAAGTTCTTACGGGTTTGGAACGACATGAGGGTGAGTAATTAAAAATTACATTTTTGGGTGAACTAACTCTTTATTCTGAATATAAACTCAAAGTCCTTAAGCAGACAATTCATTCTGGTGCGCTGTCATGCTATTAAGCTGGAGTCGTGCATACTTATGGATTTATTTGATGTTTAGTTATAACCAGATCTCAGTAGTAAACTTTGACACAGAGCAGGAGCATCAAGAGTGTCATCTACCTGAGGGCATGTACTCCCACCACCGGCTGGCACAAAGGTCCACCACCTTCACTACCCGCAAGTACAAAGTCACTGCCTCCCGCAGTTTCCGTGAAAGACACTCCATACACATTATGTCCTGCATGGGTAAGTATCTGATGGGAGATAGACTTATGCATTATAATTCAAGTCAAATCATAAATCATTGCCGATTGTGTGTAACCTATGACAGTTAGGCGAACAGATGGATGATAATAGCATTGCTAATACTGTAGCTAACTATTGTACTAACTAGTGGTGGGGTGTGCTGTACTGACCGGAATATGTGGCAGAGCACCTCATGTGAGAGCTCGTTGATGTAGTCTTTGAGTTCCTCATGTCCGAGAGAGGTAAACGTTCCTCCCCCCAAACTATGAGTCCTGGTGACCTTCCGCAGTGGGCCCATCATGTCCAGGACAGTGAGATATCCACCAAGGGAAGGTAATACACTGACTCCCTCTGTCCTGATCCTCTTGTTTGAGGCATCAACACACAATCATCACTCACTCCTGTGTAAAGAATATATACAACAATAAACATCTATGAGACAAAGAACGAGGGCGTCACTTTGACATTACACGTAAAACCATCTAAACTATCATAATCCTTTTCATGGCTGTCAAAAAACTAAACTGAACAACAGCTCAAGGAGGTAAAAACTAAAGAAAAGCTCTATAAACACACCAAACAATGGACAATAATCCACAACAGACTGGCTGTAACACTCACAGCAGACTAGCAGGAGCTATGTTATGATCTTAACAGCGGTTGTTGAGAGGCATCATGGCCCAAATGGAGAAGAGTTGAGCCGTTCAGCGATCAGTAGCATGTGGAGAGATGATGATGATGCTGCTGTTTGAGGTTATGATCACTAGCTCTAGCTAGCAATCAGCTGTTAGCAACCCCACCACTGTTTTACAAGGATGTAAACCCAACAGTGCTGTAACAAAACATTTAAGGCAAACCGTTAAGCAGAAACTGGTCTATTTATCTCCTCTGTTTTTCAGTCAAACTCTTAAGTACGATTTGTGGCCAGTTTGAAGGTGAGCAGCAGCAGCTGTCTATCTGAATCCGCGTTCAGTAGCGACGTGAAGCCAGCGTTAACCTTCCAAACACAAACAGGAAGTTCAGTTTATTTTTTTTTTTACAAAATAAAAGACGCTAATAATTGGTAAATGGATTTAATATATTGCTTACGAGAACAACAAGCGATACAAACATTAACAGTGTTGGCACTACCTACGAATATGGAACAAATATAACCTGAAACTCTTAAAGGTGATCCCCCCCCCCCACTCTTATTGTATGAGCACTGTAGAGACAGCTAGACAGCTTAAAAGGATAGTTCACCCAAAAATGAAAATTCTGTCATCATTTATTCACCCTCAAGTTGTTACAAACCTGTATAAATGTATTTGTTCTGCTGTAGCCTACACAACAGAAGATATTTAAAAGAATGTTTGTAACCAAGCAGATCTCGCCCCCCATTGACTACCATAGTAGGAAAAAAAACTACTATGGAAGTCTATGGGGGGATATTCAAATATCTTCCTTTGTGTACAGCAGAACAAATACATTTATACAGGTTTGGAACTTGAGGGTGAGTAAATGATGACAGAATTTTCATTTTTGGGTGAACTATCCCTTTAAGATATTTTCAAGATAATCAAGGAAGCAAGGCAACAAGGGCAAGGACAGAGAATTTTTATGGTAATAAAAATGTTTACTTCACTTAAAGAATACTGTTAACCTCAAAGAAAACATATTTATTTTATTTCATGTCACTCATAAACATCATTGCATCTAACAGAATTATCTAATTGTGAGTTTAATTATGAGATTGATTATTTATTGGGTCATGATTAAACATCTATACAGCTTGACATTTAGGCTATACAATGACACCTTCTTGATAGTGTACTGGCCACTCGCCTGCACATGCCACAACAATCCTGCGGGTGGACTTGAGACCTCTGTAATTACAATTTGGCCTTCTTTCCCCACTTCTTAATGTGCACGTAACCACAGGAAATGGATTGTTGCTAATATACAAATCTCTGTTTTCAGCGAGTCGAGTTCCACCGGCAGTACAAACTGCTCTAACTTCGTTACTGTTTGCCAGTATGAAGGTGTTGACTGCTTTGCAGTCGTTGCCAGTTTCAGCTTGTGTGATGTGCCTCTCCCGGATGACCCTGTTACATCTCTGCTCAGTCATGGCTCCATACACATGCTGCGCAAGGAAATGCTCATAACGTTGCCTTACTTCTGCTGGTTGACCATAAATGGACAGTGAGAAGAAGGCACAAAGAACCAGTAGCACAATCACGGCAGACTGATAAATCCCCATGACCTGGTGAGCAATACATCATACATCAAGACACTATCTACTGGCAGTTAAATAAATAAAGTGTTGTTGGTAGATAAATGAACCAAAATAATGAATGAAAATAAGTGTTGTGATGACATACCTTGCTCTTCTTGACAAAGCAATATTTTGTTCAAACAGTCTTCTTTTGTCTAGGCTGTAAAAGGATCAAAAGCACACAACAATTCATGAAACTTTTCTGCTGCCTGTTAGTAATGCTGCTGTTTATCATAAAACCCTCAAGGCCTTCAAACATGTGACCTGATTAAATGGAAATGTTTAACAAGTACTCAAACAAGGGAAATCAATCATCTTTTGAAAAAGCACTTTTGACTTTTGCCTACATATGGGCCTGAGATTAATTTTATGGTTTTTTTTGTTTTGTTTTTTTGTCAGCTATCAATTTTTAAATTTTCAATTCATATTGCTTTATTGGCATGACATACTTAGGTACATTTTGCCAAAGCATTGCACAAAGCAAAACAAAAACATACATAAAATACATTCATATATATATATATATATGTATATTTATACATACACATATCGATAGCACTATAATGCGGATGTGTTAACTCAGTACCTCTTAGTTTGTGGCATTTATAAATATGATGTGCTACTAAAGAGGAAGTCCTTCACCAAGTAAGATTTTGGTTTGACTGGAACTCAGGAATAATCTGCTGTATTTGACTGTCCACTTGCCCATATTTGACAATCAGAATATCAGATATTTCATGCTATAGGTAACAAATTTGTGAATATTTTTTAATAAAAAGGAAAAATGAAATAAAAGCAGATCATCAGTCATACAGCATTATTGTGACTGTGGTGTGTCATGTGACAAGCAATGACACGTCACCATGGAAACAATAAAGTGATACGTTCTACGGTCGCCTTGAAAAACTCTCTGGGGGGTCAGCCAGAATATTTTAAACTTATGCGTGAAAGGGTTAATATATAGAGCGGTGATTAGACTGGAACTACCTGTGCATTAAACGGTTTTAATGCACACCATCCAGCCAATATAATATATAATGGTAACACTTTATTTTGATGGTCCCTTTTGAACTTTCGGTTGACTATAAGTAACTTTGCAACTATATGTCAACTAACTCTCATTAGAGTATTAGTAGACTGTCTGCTTAAAGGGGACATATTATGCCCCTTTTCACAAGATGTAATATAAATCTCTGGTGTCCCCAGAATGTGTCTGTGAAGTTTCAGCTCAAAATACCCCCAAGATCATTTATTATGGCTTGTCAAATTTGCCCCTATTTGAGTGTGAGCAAAAACGCGCCGTTTTTTTGTGTGTGTCCCTTTAAATGCAAATGAGCCGCTGCTCCCCGCCCCCCATCCAGGAGAGCGCGGGTCCTTTACACGAGCTTCGGATACTCCGTCAACAACAAAACTAATCTCACTCAGACAAAATGTCAGAAATAACCAGTTGTGGAGTGCAGCCTTACATGTTTGAACCGGAGATGGAGAGACTCAGGAAGAGGTTGCAACTTTTAGACTGCACCTGGACATTTCTGAATGGTTAGTGGATACATTTATGTAACGTTAGTTGTTGTGGAGTTACGTTGATTCAACTCACTGACTAGCATGTACCGTCATGTTAATCTATAAATTGTTGTATAGGTGCTTGCGTGGGAACGTAAAAAGTCTGCCACCTGACTATACAATGCATAATAAATGTGTGTTTATGAATTACGCAGACGGTGAGCGTTTTCGGAATAAAACGAACTTAACAACATAGCTCTAGTCTCTGTGAATACAGTCAGAGACCATGGTAACTTTAGCCATATTAGCCATTCTAGAAAGCTCATTCAGAAAGGAAATATGCAAACATTCACAAAATATGAAGTGCCATCCTTGCTTGTTCTGGATATGAAGTTAAAGCACGAAGTGTTGGTACTGACCCATCCTTCAGAAACAACTTTTTCACAAATCCAGTGTTGTACTGACCCTCGTTGGTGAAGCAGTCATGCGTAAAATGATTTGCGCAAATATATAGCATTTTACAGACATTCTTTGGCACATTTCCTTCAAAAATGAAATTTAACCACAGTGTCCTCAGTGGCTCGGATGCCAGGAGTTTATGGAGACTCGTATGTTCATTGGTACATCCAACAACAGAACATTTGTAATGTTTTTTGCGCAGACATTGTAATACTCTAGTTAGCTGATACAGCGAGTAAACAAAAATGGCGGTCTCTGTGCTTCTCACTCAGGGGTGTGTCTATGCTAAAAGGGCAGATCATCAACAGTCATGGGCAGAGTTTCCCTACTCTTATCTAGAACAGCCCGTTCTGAGAGATTAATGGGGATTATAAATACAAAAAAAATTGGGTGGATTTTCACTATTATAGGCTTTAATAATAGCCTTTATTATCTGCTAACTCTTTATTGTGATGGTCTTTCAACAGACATTCTACTGACTATAAGTAACTTTGCAACTACATGTCAACTTATTCTAACCCTATAACCTTACCAGTCTACTAATACTCTACTAACACTCTAACGAGAGTTAGTAGACATGTAGGTGCAACGTTACTTAAAATCAACAGAATGTGTTAAAATAAATCTAAAATAAACCATAAAGTGAAACCTATATTAAAATCTAGTACATTACAATACACTTACAGCACATACATGCTTTTGAGAACCACTACTACACCCATTCACACGTATTTTGAACATGATTGAGATGCTACCTTTCTAGCAACTTAAAAGGAAGAAATACCAGAGTACAAAAGAGAATTGTTGATTAAAATGAGCTAACATGAACTGAGTCACATGTTGTTGGGCATTTGTAGTCTGTTTTCCAAGGCTGTTTTCGGAGGTGCAGAGTCCAGGCATCATATAGCATATTTGCAATGCCAGGTAGTCTGTCTATGGCAAACTTCAAAGTAAACAAGTGACTGTTTAGCCTGACATTGGCATAAACGTTGTAAGGATTTAAAGTTTAATTTAATATATATGTATATGTGTATTTAATCAAAAATAGAGAAAAATTTCCAAAAAAGAAAAATCTCAAAAATAGCAGAGATAACATCTTTTCAGATCCAGTCTGCTTATTTTCAATTTCCACTCTGCACCATTTATTTGTATTTGTTTTGGTTGTCTTCTCCCCCCCCCCCCCCCCCTTAAATTCTCCATTCTCTATCTATATAAAAAGACAAAGATTTTAATTTAGCGCAGTGTGAACTTGGATAAACCACAACATAAAACAATGAAAAATGATTCACATCGGGGCCATGGCCTTGTGGACAGTGCTTTGACATATGATACAACAACGCTTCAGGCAACCCGAGTTTGAGTCTCTCCTGTCTACCCTTGACTGTCTTTTCAAATAAAGGCAAAACGCCAAAAATATGCATAAAAAAAGTACTCATACTACAAAATGTGCAGTGTCCTGTTTACCACTCATCTCCTCTGTACCTTTGTATTTGATTGCAATAAAATGATAGTTTAAAATGTTAGGGCAGTCATGGCCTAATTGTTAGAGAGTCAGACTTGTAACCCGAAGGTTGCGGGTTCAATTCTCAATGCCGGCAGAAAAAATAGGTGGGGGAGTGAAAGAACAGTGCTCTCTCCGCCCTCAATACCCACGCACCTAATCCCCAATTGCTCCCCGGGCGCCGCAGTGAAAGGCTGACCACTGCTCCGGGTGTGTGTGCCCATGGTTTGCAGTGTGTGTTCACCTCTCACTGTTTAGCACTAACTTTGATGGGTTAAATGCAGAGGACAAATTCCGAGTGTGGGTTACCAAACTTGGCCCTCACATCACTTTACTTGACCTGTTTCTGTTAATAATAAACCACAGAAAAGTGGTTGATAAAACAAAACAGGGATAAACACAATCCATTTAGATATAAATCCCATTTTAATGTAAATTAACTAAGTATGGCATGCAAAAGGGAAGACATTATTGTCAGATACACTTGTCAGATTACATAAACACAAGGAAGTATATGTACATAGATTCTATGAATATGAAGAGAAAAAATAACAATATATCTGATACACTAATATACACTCACCTAAAGGATTATTAGGAACACCTGTTCAATTTCTCATTAATGCAATTATCTAATCAACCAATCACATGGCAGTTGCTTCAATGCATTTAGGGGTGTGGTCCTGGTCAAGACAATCTCCTGAACTCCAAACTGAATGTCAGAATGGGAAAGAAAGGTGATTTAAGCAATTTTGAGCGTGGCATGGTTGTTGGTGCCAGACGGGCCGGTCTGAGTATTTCACAATCTGCTCAGTTACTGGGATTTTCACGCACAACCATTTCTAGAGTTTACAAAGAATGGTGTGAAAAGGGAAAAACATCCAGTATGCGGCAGTCCTGTGGGCGAAAATGCCTTGTTGATGCTAGAGGTCAGAGGAGAATGGGCCGACTGATTCAAGCTGATAGAAGAGCAACTTTGACTGAAATAACCACTCGTTACAACCGAGGTATGCAGCAAAGCATTTGTGAAGCCACAACACGCACAATCTTGAGGCGGATGGGCTACAACAGCAGAAGACCCCACCGGGTACCACTCATCTCCACTACAAATAGGAAAAAGAGGCTACAATTTGCACGAGCTCACCAAAATTGGACAGTTGAAGACTGGAAAAATGTTGCCTGGTCTGATGAGTCTCGATTTCTGTTGAGACATTCAGATGGTAGAGTCAGAATTTGGCGTAAACAGAATGAGAACATGGATCCATCATGCCTTGTTACCACTGTGCAGGCTGGTGGTGGTGGTGTAATGGTGTGGGGGATGTTTTCTTGGCACACTTTAGGCCCCTTAGTGCCAATTGGGCATCGTTTAAATGCCACGGCCTACCTGAGCATTGTTTCTGACCATGTCCATCCCTTTATGACCACCATGTACCCATCCTCTGATGGCTACTTCCAGCAGGATAATGCACCATGTCACAAAGCTCGAATCATTTCAAATTGGTTTCTTGAACATGACAATGAGTTCACTGTACTAAAATGGCCCCCACAGTTACCAGATCTCAACCCAATAGAGCATCTTTGGGATGTGGTGGAACGGGAGCTTCGTGCCCTGGATGTGCATCCCACAAATCTCCATCAACTGCAAGATGCTATCCTATCAATATGGGCCAACATTTCTAAAGAATGCTTTCAGCACCTTGTTGAATCAATGCCACGTAGAATTAAGGCAGTTCTGAAGGCAAAAGGGGGTCAAACACAGTATTAGTATGGTGTTCCTAATAATCCTTTAGGTGAGTGTATACAATTCTCTCCAACACATGGGATGTCAAATTGGAAAATCTAGATTATGATTTGCTTAAATGGCATGTTTGTGGCACTAGTTACACTCACATTAGGGTGAAAATATGATTACATTGTGCTTATAAATGACTAAGCAGCTGACTGACACGTCCATTTATTTATTCACTAATCAAATTATTTAAATAATTTAGAAAATTACAATCCCCTAAAATATAGAGTATGAAATCTGTTGTAAAACCATAGAGGCTGTACCTGGGAGTTTTTCATAAATTGGCTCAGTGCTCTGAGCAACTTATCTCAGACATGAAGCGCATAGCTGGGTCTCTGATAAAACTGCTCGCTACAAATGTGGAGACACACAGAGAACTGAACACAGCCTGAGGAGAGGTCACCTCATAACATCAATAATAACATTAGCAATACCTACTTCATATAAGAGAATGTAGTAACACCTTTAAAGATTAATGCTATCAAAGAATGAACAGGATTTTGCCAGCTTTTCATCTACCATCCTCAGGCATACTGAGAATTTAGTTCTTTGTTCTTCTTTTTCCATATTTTATTGTACTGGCAGAAGTACAGGAAAATAAATTAACCTGGGAGAAAATTATTAATACTTTTTTTATGTTTGATATACATTTAATAGGCTTTAAACTTCTCAAAAAAAGCCATGTCTCTCACGTGCCTTTAAAAAAAGAAAGTATAGCCTGCTTGTCAGAGATAAGTATAAATACATCCATAGTTTATGGTCAGTAATGAAAATGGTACTTAATACAAATTAAAAAATGTAAAAAACAATTCAAAATAATAATAATAAAAAAAACTACTGTAAAATGGTAGGTGTAGGTGTAAAGTTTAGGACAGTAGAGTTGCTATACAATGTAACCCAGGAGTACCATCTCTCTATTTAGTTTTAATGAAAAATGAAATAAATAATTAAATAATCATGAACTTCTCATATAATTTCATTCTCCACAGGTTAGACGATTAAACTTTTTTACCTGAAGTTTTTGAAAGGACTTAGAGACTGCAATAAAGGTAAATGAGATTCTCCTATCTGGGACCAAATCAAGTCTCACAGCAAATTTATTTACAGATTGGGAAACGTGATTGAAACACTGCTCAAATAATCATCCTGAGAAACAGGAACACATTTCTCACACTTGTGTGAAGACTTCAATCCACAGCTCAAGTCAACGATAATTAATTACGCCATTACTGCATAGCGGGGGGTAGCGGTTGGGTTGGGGGGGGATGCTTGTACTTCAATATGAATGACATCAACCCTTCAGGAAGGGCATAACACAAACTTGAGATTACTTGTTTCTTGAAAATAACAGTGCCTTTATTATTACGTACTTTTTAGAAATAACATAGATATGAAATAGCATAGAATAATGCAAGTGGACCAAGAGGTGAACCAAAAAAGGACCCTGTTCTCTTCACGTTCACACTGTCCCTGTCCCTGAAACAGGACTCAGTAGGAATGTGGTCTCAGATCTCTTTGTGTTCATATCTGTTGCTTTTTGGATCTAGTCCATTTCAGTGTTGGATGGCTGACCCTATGGCCTTCAAAATTGTATCCCATTCACTTGCATTGTATGTGCCTAACCAAGGTATTTGTTTGTAAAGATTATTATTATTAATTATTATTTCTATTATGTTGTAAAATGACATTGCTACAAATGCTGTTGAATGAGCTTAACTCTAAGTTATCTTTTGCACAAAAATATACATTTTATTGCAATACTACATCCATATTCTTGCACTATATCACACATCCACCTTTGTAAATAACATTTATTTTGAATTTATTTATTTCCTTGAATCATGTTTTTTGTTTTTTTATTGCAGAAGGCAATGATAACATCAGCATAGAAGAAACAATAGGACAAATACAATAAAAGAAAGATGCAAATGAAATAAACTGCTTAAAATTGTCCAGGTACAGTAGGTATACCTAAAAGCAGCATTCAAGTAAGAAATGGAATAATAAGTAATGCACGGATCCAATATACTGACACACATACACAATTTCTTTCCCAGATGGTTACATTCAATAAGATAATTAAGTTTAGTACACACAGCGTGACTGCTGGCTTTCTGTGCATGCACTTTGAGTGTGTGCGCTCCTGAAACCATTTTAAATTGGCAAAGCATGCAGCCGTGTCTCTCTTACACAGTTTGGAAGCGGTTGCATTTAAAATAGACATGTGTACGTTGTGAACGAATAATATGTAAAGATCTGCCAGAAGAAGCAGCCATGATGAACAGCCTATTTGTACGGAGGAATCTGATGACCAAACTGGAATTCACGAATGGAAAAATCAAGTGAGCCCAGACTGATTTGTGTTCACAATAGACATTTTTAGCAAACCGTACCGTTAGCTGAAAGCAAACCGTACTCAGACCACCTCCTGAGATGGTCTCGGTTTGGTTCACTTTTAAGGGGTCTGAGACAGAGTGTTTACATATGGGCCAAAAATCACGTGAACCACGCTCAGACCCCTGAGGACCAAGTGTGAAAACACCCATAAATGTGTAAAATATTATTTGTTACATTTTCATTATGTTACATTATGTTTTCTGGTCACCGTATTGTGCTTAGATGTATTATCTTATTTTCATTATTATTTATTTATTTATTTTTTACATTTGTTATACTGTTTTTCTCTAAACTTTTCCACAACCCCCAAACACTCCCTTGCCCTTAGGGTACCTGGACCCTGGTTTGAAAACCCCTGAGGCCTGTTGCATGAAGCCGGTTTCAGTTCCTACCCAGGTAAGTTTGAGATTAGTTTGAGAAAATTCTGGTTTTTGGCGCTCAAGAAGGTGGATTGGTTCATCGCCATGGTAATTTACTCTATACGGCTAACCTGCTCCGGAGCAGGTTTTATTCTGGGTTAGAAATCGCAAACCAAAACTGGACCAATCAGGTGTGAACAAAGTGACACACCTGATGCAATAAAGCCACTCTCCCTTTATCTCTCGCTCCAAATTAAAGCAGTTTATAGTCAAATTTTTTTAGAGACAAATTGCCCGTCTTTTGCTGCTAATTATTTATTATATTTATATAATATGGATTATAATTATGTATAATTCATATAATATATTCATATAATTATTATATTAATTGACAATATTAAACCTTGCATTTAAATTAATATAAATATATATAAATACAAATACAAGCTTTAATATATAAAGCTTTTAAACATATTAAGCTTTTGTGTATTCTTTTGAGCTCTTTGTAAACCTATATAAATTATTTAAATTCAGTTGATACACATGCATTGATAGTCAGATATTTTCATTCAGCTGCTTTCACAAACTCTCGCTGCAGCAGCAGTGTTTATTCCTGCCTTGCGAATACTTATGAATTCATTATATTTTTTATAACGTTCTCTTCCTTAACAGAGAAGTGAATTGCACCGTCTCTCTCGCGAGAAGTGTAGTAAACTGACTCTGTCCATGTTCAGTGTGATTGGCTGTTCACAGCACATGTCACACTTTCAGGTGCACGTGCTCTGGAGTTAAAAGGTTAGTTCACCCAAAAATGAAAATTCTGTCATTAATTACTCACCCTCATGTCGTTCCAAACCCGTAAGACCTTCATTCATCTTTGGAAAACAAATTAAGATATTTTTTGATGAAAACCGAGAGCTCTCTAACCCCTCCATAGACAGCAATGTAATTAACACTTTCAAGGTCCAGAAAGGTAGTAAAAACATCGTTAGAATCGTCCATATGATGCCAGTGGTTCAACCTTAATTTTATGAAGCGACGAGAATACTTTTGTGGTCAAAAAACAAACAAAAATAACGACTTTATTCAACAATTTCTTCACGTCTGTGTCAGTCTCCTACAGTGTTGATGTAATAAATACAGTCCAGCGCTTCTGAGTTATGTCAGAGCTACGCCAGTACGCCGCCTTACCATTGGCTGATGCTGTTCACATGAGCACCACAACCCATGCGTGTGATGCTGACACAGGAGCTGACCCACGTAAATTGCGTAGGAGACTGAATTAACCAGTGACCAGTGAAATTAACCAGTTATTGAGGAAGTGAGGATGCATTTTATGCTCTGTAGGACTTGACCACTTGATAGGTAAGATATGTAGAGATTGTTAAGTTCTAACTTGATACTTTAAGAAGGTCCCAAAGACTTTCTTTTCACCCGAGAAAGAGTAAATAAAATAGTAAGACAACATTAGACATACACTGCCTTTTTTGCTGGTTGCTCTAGGTACCTCAGATGCAAATGATATATAATGACTGAGACAAATCAGACACAATTATTTGTTATATTTAACAAATAATCTTTAAAACTCGCTCTGGGTCTTTAGAACCATCCCCCCAAAATACCACTAAGAGCAAGGAGGGCCTCAGTTACCATGGATACCAACTGATAAGACAGTGCTTGTGAGGAGCAACGCCATAGGAAAGATCCATGCCTTTAGCCCTTAGAACAGACTTTCCTGCATTAATTTATAGACAAATTGATCTATAAATGAACATGCACCCCAGTACATTGTGTGTATGATTAGTACTGTCTTATGTAGTGTTTTCTGTATGGTATTTTTTGTTTTATGCATATTCCATGATAGAACCAATGGTCAATGTAACCTCACCTGAACCATGTTTGGTCTCTATAAATTTGTACTTTGAAGATTGAAATGACGATGTGTCGATAGCTATGCAACATATTAGTATTACAAGAATCTTTAATAGTTTCTTCATCGGCAACCAATCCAGCTGCACATGTAAATGAGCACTCTTGAAACAAAGAGCCATAAAATCTCCAGAGAAATCTTCCCGCTTGGAAGATTTGGCCTTTCTCATTGGTCAAGTCAACCCTGAGAGGTGTGACCTTTCCCAGACTTTAAAGACGCACAGATCCGCTGGGCCAAGCCGGCCAGGCTGGCAGTCCTACATACGCATCAAGCCATGTGTAGCTTCCTCGACCATGACGGAGTCAAACTAACCATGCAAGTTCATCATATCTTCTTCTCTCAACACGGAAGGAATCGATTGCAACTGCAACACCATCGGACCGAACTATCAAGACTTTCTCCTGCGACAGTATGTCCGGATATTCTTGAACCGCTCAAGCAAATGCAAGTAACGTACGATATACAAAATCGCTGTTTAGTTAGTTAAAGCTGTGAACCCCTTTGCTCAAACAAAGGAGCTTGTAGTCGTGACTGATGGTTCTCCCTGGTGTTAGACTCTTTTTCCATAGCTTCATTCCTCTGTTCTGATTCGTTTTTTCAGTCACTTTCACTTTCCATTCTAGGGACAGAGCTTATGCGCCTTTGTTGGTGGGACAATACGAGCCATAAAGACTACAGAATTACAATTTAAAGGGAGCGCAAATAAAAACAAATAAAGGCAAAGCTCTGGGACAGGGCCTGTGCATTGATGTGTAGTTCTTGGTCAGAAAGATAAGATTCAGACCATGTAAACCTGCCAAAGCTTGATTTGTTGACAATTATGGTTGCTAATTATTTTTGACTTCACAAATTCTCTGTAGCGAGTTAGCTCAAAGGGGAAATATTAATAATTATTCATAACTCTAGAATACAGATACTAGATACTAGATACTAGAAAAGGCAGTGTCCTCACAATTATGCTCATTTTTAGAAAGAAATGGTATTGCTGAGGATTTCCAGTCAGGATTCAGACCGTATCATAGTACTGAGACTGCTCTCATCAGAGTTACAAATGATTTACTCTTATCATCCGATCGTGGTTGTATCTCTCTATTAGTGTTACTCGATCTTAGCGCTGCTATCGACCACAACATTCTTTTGAATAGACTCGAAAATTATGTTGGCATTAGTGGAATTGCACTGGCATGGTTTAAATCATACTTATCTGACCGTTATCAGTTTGTAGCAGTAAATGAAGAGATGTCACACCGATCACAAGTTCAGTATGGAGTAACGCAGGGCTCAGTGCTAGGACCGTTGCTTTTCACCATGTAAATGCTACCACTGGAAGATATCATTAGGAAGCATGGCGTTAGTTTTCACTGTTATGCTGACGATACTCAGCTCTATATTTCTTGAATGCTTCACATGCTCACATGCTTTCAATGCAAAATGCTGAACAGTTAGTTCATGCGTTCATGACCTCAAGGCTAGATTATTGTAATGCTCTACTGGGTGGTTGCCCTGCTCGCATAATAAATAAACTGCAGCTGGTCCAAAATGCAGCAGCTCGAGTTTTTACTAGAACCAGGAAGTATGACCATATTAGCCCGGTTCTGTCAACACTGCACTGGCTCCCTATTAAACATCGTATACATTTTAAAATCTTGCTAATTACTTACAAAGCACTAAATGGTTTAGCTCCCCAGTACTTGAGCGAGCTCTTAACTCATTATACTCCATCACGTGTATGGCCAGTTGATAATACCTAGAATATCAAAATCAACTGCAGGCGGTCAATCCTTTTCCTATTTAGCACTTAAACTCTGGAACAGTCTTCCTAGCATTGTTCGGGAAGCAGACACACTCTGTCAGTTTAAATCTAGACTAAAAACACATCTCTTTACTATGGCATACACATAAAACATTTTTAATTTATATTTTTCAAATCAGTTAAATGATTGTTTTAGGCTGCATTAACTAGGTCAGCCGGAACCGGGAACACTTCCCATAACACCTGATGTACTCGTTACATCATAAGAAGAATGGCATCTACGCTAATGTTACTCTCTCTGTTTATCCCGAGGTTTACTGCAGTCAGCCGGATCCGGGCCGTATCCAGATCAGATGGTGGACCTGTGCCTGGACATGACAACGCATCCCTGAAATGTCTGCAGAGAGCGCGTCAATTAAACTCCCCCCTGTAAATGCCGCATCGACACGACATCCTCATTAAACCCGTCCCCGGCGTGACGACTCCAATCTTTTGAATAATCCTACGAATATCTATTGATCTAATATGACTTCTGACCTGTAATGTTGCCAGAATCATAATCATACACTATTTGTTCGTCGGCCAGAGGAGAACTGGCACCCCGACTGAGCCTGGTTTCTCCCAAGGTTTTTTTCTCCATTCTGGCCTTGAAGGTTCCTTGCCACCGTCGCCTTTGGCTTTTGGCTTGCTCAGTTGGGGACACTTAAATTTCAACTATATTACTGATCTGCCCGCATTGACACTATATGATAAATGAAATGAGCTGGATGACATCACCGTTTTCACCAGAGCGGCTGTACAGCCGAATCAAATTCTGTTGCATTATTTTCC
Organism: Coreius guichenoti; assembly: GCA_039654105.1. Lineage (NCBI taxonomy): Eukaryota > Metazoa > Chordata > Actinopteri > Cypriniformes > Gobionidae > Coreius > Coreius guichenoti. Next base: position 21,609,439 of record CM077173.1, on the reverse strand, counting down.
TGTTAACACTGTGAAGCTGCTTTGAAACAATTGGTATTGTAAAAAGCGCTATATAAATAAAGGTGATTTGATTTGATTTGATAACTCATTATGATTATTCATTATGATTAATTATGAATATTTGAATCAGTTAATGAGATTAACTTGATGTAGCTACATTAACATTACAATCAATCAATCAGTTCATCCTGTGAACATTATTGATTATCAATTAATTCTAAGAGAAGGGTATTTTTCATGGCCACAGAAAAATAATTCTTCCTTAGCATTTACAGCGCTTGGAGCATGTAACAATTTATTAAGGATTAAGGATTTTACAATGGATTAAGTGCAATTTATTTGCAGACGGAGTCAGAACCAAATATGTATTGTGCACAAGTTTTATTAACTAAATCATGAACACATAACTAATCTAACAAAAACACATACACAAAAGCACATATACATGCACTGTAAAAAATGATTTGATCAATAAGTTATATCAACATACATTTTTACATACTTTAACTCATCAAAATAAGTTAAGCAATTTTCAACTTTTTTTTATAAGTTATACAAGATTCAACTCATTTTTTTAAGTCAGTTTAATGCAATTTAAGCTTAATTGACTTAAACATGCAAGTTGATTGTACTTTAAAATTTAAGGCAGCTTTTTTTAAAAAAACTTTTTTTTTGGAGGGACAGTGAAAATACAGAGACAGAAAAAGAGAGAAGATATACGCAGCTTTTGTATGAGTATTTGTTCGCTCAGGCACACTATTCCCATAAGACTAAAGCCCTTGCAGTGTGTTCTGTAATGTACACATCAATAAATAATACATTGCAATGTTTGCACAAGCTCTGTTTAGTTCTCACTACAGCCTCGCACTGGAGTCATTGGCAATTAATTCTGTAATTCTAAACACCTTGGCTCTTTGAGATAATTATTACAATACCAGACATTTTAATATGCACAAACTTTTTCCTCTGTTTCAAAGTACCATTTGCTTTCTACCTTATTTGTGCAAATTTAAAAGGAAATAAAAGGCTATTTTAGAAATCAGAGAAACTAAAAAACTTTCACAGTCAATGCTCAAAACAAAAGATGCTTTGTAATAACTATTTAGATTTTGTCAGATTTACATATCAGTTATATAAGGTTTTAACTATATACTACTATATACACAGTATATACATATACAGTATATATACACATATGATATGTAGTATATAAGTTAAAACCTTAACTGATATGTAAATCTGGCAAAATCACAATAGTTTTTAAAGGAATAATTGATGACAGGCCATTGTAGCTTACACACACACACACACACACACACACACACATATGGGGACTTTTATACTGTACAAACAGGCTCTTTGCTCTATGACTATACCTTCTGGGGCAACTAGAGGGCAGTAAATATTTCCACATCAGGTGTTCTATTGACTACCATTTTCCTGTCAGAGTATAGGTTAACACTCACAGATCATTTTTATTTAGGCATAATATGTCCTTTGAGTTTTGAATGTATAAAAATCTATTTAATTGGTACGCTATTGATACGTTTTATGTTCGCCTCTCAGTTAAAAGGGCATTTTAGAGTGGGAGAAATGAAAGGAAGATGAAATAATGCGCAGCCCACGACATTAAGAGGAGGCAGCTGAAGCTAACATCCCTGAACCGAAGACACTGTGCTAAGAGAAAGGGATAGAAGGAAAGAGAGAGAGAGAGAAAGCTAGAGACACAAGAGAGCAGACACTAAACGGCTGGCAGCCGGAGGAGAGGGGAGGCTCAAAGCTTGAGGAGACCTCTTTTGCATAATTACATGTTACTTCTCGTTTTGCGCTTCCATGGCCCAGGCCTCATAAGTGCTGCATCTGTTTACAAGCACACCACTTTTCCAAGGAGCTCCCATCTATTCGACATTCATGAGAGATCGCTTAAGAGTCCCCATCTGGAAAAATTGAGACAAGAAAAAAAACCCAAAGCAAACAAAAAAACTCTAATCCATCTTTGCAGATTTCTTTTATATTATGTTTTCAGATTTGATTGAGAGCCAAAAATGAAAAAAATAAATAAAACGAACATCAACAACAGCTTCCAGCGCTGACAGAAATAGAGCTGTATTCTGAACATGACATCTGCTTTTGGTTTTGGTATTGGTATTGTTGCTTGAGTGGTTCGGTTTCTGTCACTTGAATGCTTAATTCTCTTTGCTTCTTGTTATATGCCCAGTGTCTGAAGGCTCAGCTGTTCTCCAGACCAATTCATGACAAGTAGCACAGAGACGAGACAACCGACAGCAAAGAGGCAGTGTGGGCAGCTGAATAGGCTGTAGTCATCTGATCCATGAGTCACATTGTCATTTCAACATTGACAATGAACAAGGTAAGGTGTTCTCTACAAACTCTCTGTCATGGACTTATAATATAGTGATTTTCATCTACATGAAGCAAAACCAATTAAGCAACATGCATTTTAAAGTGGTATAAAGAATAATTACTTCCAATAGGCTGTAGTCATCTGATCCATGAGTCACATTGTCATTTCAACATTGACAATGAACAAGGTAAGGTGTTCTCTACAAACTCTCTGTCATGGACTTATAATATAGTGATTTTCATCTACATGAAGCAAAACCAATTAAACAACATGCATTTTAAAGTGGTATAAAGAATAATTACTTCCAACATTTACCCCCCGGTTTTTACAGACAAGGCTTAAGATAGTTCCAGACTAAAATGCATGTTTGAGCTGTTTTAACTGAAATCAACTTGAACTGACATATCTTAAAATATCTTAAAACATATCTTAAAATATGTCAGTGCCATTGTTTTGTCTCCAGTAATGTTTTTTATAAGACACATTTATAAAAGATACTTAAATGCCCTAACTGAACTAAGGCCTAATCCTGGTTTAGTCAAAGCCCTGTCTGTGAAACCGGGCCTTATTGTACTCCAATGTTTTTAAGGGGCTAGCCGATAGAGAGATAGAGCGGAGACCCCCGTTCCATATTTTTCGTAGTATTGGCTTAAAATAACATGCTATTATAACAATATTAATGTATTTTCGTAGTTCCATATGATGCTTATAATACAAAGTCAATAAAATTTTTGAATATTAATGTACACATACACTACCGTTCAAAAGTTTGGGGTTTGTAATTTTTGAAATAAGTCTCTTATGCTCACCAAGGCTGCATTTATTTGATAAGAAATACAGTAAAAACAGTAATGTTGTGAAACATTATTATAATGTAAAATAACTGTTTTCTATTTCAATACATTTTAAAATGTAATTTATTACTGTGATGGCAAAGCTGACATTTTTGCATTAATCCAGTCTTTAGTTACACATGATCCTTCAGAAATTATTCTGAAACAGTTGTGCTGCTTAATAATTTTTGTGGAAACCATGACACATTTATTCCCAGAATTCTTGGATGAATAGAAGGTTCTGTTGGAAACTTTTTTCCTTGTCGAAGCAGAGACCAGGAGACGTTGATGTATCTTCAGCAGGATTCTTCATTGAGAACACGTGCTGTCGGTAGCTGCAGTCATCAAGTCTGATTCAAATAGTATACACACTGTAATTTATCTACATTTTACAGGGGGAGGGATATACAGCAAATGAGGCGGAGACAATCTAAACAAAGCAATGAAATGTTGTGTCCAGGTAAAGGGACACGCCCCAGACATTAGAGTGTCACCAGTTCTAATCCAATCAGCATAACAGTTTCATTCAAATGCATAGATACTAATCCAATCACTCTGACAGTATTGCCCATACATTCACATTCTCATAGAGACAAAAGCACAACTATGTCATGAGCTTGTCATACCAAATGGTCAGGAAGTGCATAAAGACAAAAGACTAATGTCTCAAACACCTGGGCTGATTAACTTGATCTTCATAGAAATAAAATTTGTAATCCCACAGTCCCCCCTTTGAGAGTTCTAATAACTCTCACATAATACAAATTTAAACCTTCATAAGTCCATTCTGTAGCTTATGTTTGTTAGCATAAGCCCCATCTTCTAGTCATGTAACTTGAAAAAGTTACAGGCACATATCACTTGCTCTGTGTTGATTGTCTGTAGTGACGAATGGCATGCTGACACAGAAACAAACATGCTGCTAGGGTCCGTGTAGTTCTTACGGGTAATAGTCTTTTATGGTTGGAACAGTCCTTTCCTTGTGGTGTCGACCTATAAGGTTTCCGAACCATGAAGAATTATCTTCAGTCATCTGGTGTAATTTTGCTGAAAGATCAAGAATGTCTTGTTGGATTTTGTTCAAGTTCTCTGTTGGATCTATTAACCCAGTACAGCACTCAGGTCCGATAATGGTGCATGCTCCTCCTTGCGTTGCAAGAATGTAATCCAAGGCCATTCTGTTCTGTAAGATCATTATCTTGTGCGAAGTGAGAGTGTCCGTGATGTTACCCAGGGCCAAAGCTGTATCATTGGCCAGTTTCTGTACAGAATTCAATAAGCTTCTGACTTAATCAAGGGCCTGCATGACACCATAAGACGGGATTAATGCTCCGAGAGTTCTTGACCACCATGTTTGTGCACAAGTGAGTTCTGGAATGCAGCCATCTTCTTTGTTTGTGGTAGGAGCTGAATTATGTACTGTAGCTGTGGAGAGCTTGGGGTGGAGTGTGTATTTTCTCTGATAGCCGGTAGAACATAAACCAGGGTGCACCTGCCGTTGAATTGGCTGGGTAGGATGTTGTAGACAGAAGTTCCACATAACCAAAAGGTGCCAGTTGGTGGAGGAATCATACACCACTGATTTATTGTGAAGAGTTTCTGGAGAGATGGTGCCCTGTGGAGACACCCTTCTAAGTCCTTTTCCTCTCTCCCTGCTGATGGAGTAATGTCCACATGGGATTCCTGCTCCTACTGAAGGCGGGTGTGGCATGCAGACGTTCTTTCCAGCAAACAAGGCGTTTCTTGACATATTCATCAGCTCTAAGAATATGTTGTTTCTGGAGTCTACACTTTGTGCGATGTCCATGATGATTACTAGTACGGCAATCTTGATCATGTTGATGGATGACTGAAGTTCCCGTATGTGATTCTCTGCGTTGTGTTTTTTTTTTTTTCGTGACAGTTGGCTTGGTAGTGGGTCTAGTTGTCCTTTAGAGGTTGTGGCATCATACGCAGATGAGGAGGTCGGTGCGTATGGGCCTGGGGACAGCCATCAAGTGGTATCTGCACAGAGTAAGAAAGAAAACAAAAGACAACAGAGCAGTATTTGTTCTAAAAAACTGCAAACATTAGGGTTGTATCCTCTGTTCAATCTGAATCTGCTATTGTTGTTCCTTCTTTCCCTATTTTTTAATTCCTGCGACACCTAAAGAACAGTGAGGTAAGGAAGGACTAGTGGTTGGGGGAAGGCCTATGAGGGAATCTTCACCGCGGGATTGGCCCCTAAAGCCTGTTGCATTCGGTTCTTTCCCAGGCTCCTCACTGGTCCGTGTGTCCTATCCTATCCCTGTAGGTGGGGGAACAACTTTACAGTGTGACACATGAGTCCAGGTTTTCCTTCCCTGACACAACACTGCAGCTGCTGTAATCAACATCACTTGATGTGGTCCATGCCACTTAGGCTGTAACGGCTTGTTTCTGAATGACTTTATCATCACCCACTGACCTGGGATGATCGTGTGTCTACCTTCTGGTGGCATCTGCTCTGACTCAACTCTCTCTCTGGCACTCTGTACTGCCTTTGTGAGGTTTTCACAGTAAGAAATCAGGGCATCTGAGGCAATGTGTACATCAGCATTTCTAAGATCAATCACACCTGGCATCTGCATTGGGCGTCCTGTAATAATCTCATGAGGGCTCAGTCCTACGAATCTGTTAGGTGATGCTCTCATACTACACAGTACCGCTGGCAGCGCCTCAACCCATGATACTCCTTCCTGATGCATTTTGCTTAGCCTGGTTTTGATTGTTCTGTTCGCTTGTTCAACCTGTCCTGATGCTTGTGGCCTGTAGGGGCAGTGAAGATTCCACTTAATTTTCAACATTTTAGACACTTCCTTGACTACCTGTCCTGTGAAGTGTGTACCCTGATCTGAGTCAATGGAATCTGGTAATCCCCATCTGGGAATGAGATCAGTGACAAGACATTTAGCAATGTGTGCAGCTGTAGTACGCCCTGTTGGATAAGCTTCTATCCATCTTGAAAACTTGTCTATTACTACCAAAACATCAGTTTTTCCCTTACAAGGAGGCAACGATATATAATCAACTTGCAGGTGACGAAATGGTCCTGGTGGAGCTGGGGTATGTGTTGCTGCTGTAGTTGCTGCTGGCACATCATTATTTTTCTGACATGTAACGCATCTTTTGACTGTTTCGGTGGCTACATATCTGAATTTTGGATTCCACCATTGATTTGGGAACCTGTGATTCATTGTTGCTGGACCACTGTGACCCAAATTGTGTATTTGTTGAGCCAAATATGGCAGCAGTGATTCTGGGGCGACATACTTTCCCCCTTTTGTCCAGCAACCAGATGAATCCACTGTGGCTCCTTTGTCTAACCATGCCCATGCTTCATATAGAGGAATGTCTTTGTACAGATCAATGATTGATTCAGGAGGCAGAATTGTCTTCTGTGCTGTACTACCTGAACACACTTGTACAGTTGCATAGGAACAAGCTTGTTTAGCAGCTACATCAGCAAGAGCATTACCTTTAGCTTCCATAGTATTAGTTGTGAGATGTGCTTTCACTTTGATCACCGCTAATTTCTTTGGAAGTTTCATGGCAAACATGAAGATCATTAGATCTTTTACTAATCCAGCATGCTTAATGGGGAATCCAGCAGAAGTTAGAAACTGTCTACTTTGCCAAATGACACCAAAATCATGAATTACCCCAAAAGCGAACCTGGAATCAGTGTAGATATTTGCAACCGATCCTGAAGCTAGCGTGCATGCCCTAGTTAAGGCTACAAATTCTGCAGCTTGAGCTGAAAAATGATCTGGAAGACAACCTGAAGCTACCACTTCAGTGGTGGAAGTGACTACATAACCTGCTCGTCTGTTACCTTCAATTACTTGAGCTGAACCATCAACAAACAACTCCAATTCTGCATTCTCAATGGGAGTTTCTGCTATTTCACTCATAGCTGCGTATGTAAGCGTAACACAATCGTGAGTCATTTCACCTTCATCCTCTAACACAACTTCAGTCATTGCAGACATCATACATGAGGATGGGTTCGTGACTGGCGCACGCTATAAAACAATGTTCGGGGCTGTGAGGGTTGTTAACCAATTTCCCCAACGAGAGGAGGTGACAGAAGTGACTTTTGCTTGATTCATTAGTGCGGACACTGCATGAGGGCATCTTACATTTACAGTCTGTCCTAATACCATTCCTGATGAAGCCTGAAGAGCTAGATGAACTGCCTGCATTGCTCTAAGACAAGGGCCCATCCCTTGAGCGACTATGTCAAGTTTACCAGAATAGTAATGAATTGGGCGTAAACTGCCCCATGATCTTGCATTAGACATGCAGTTATGAAGCCTAAGTGTTCATGGAGATAAAGCACAAAGGGCTTATCAGACTGTGCAATTCCTAATGCTGGTGCTTGACATAGTGCTCTCTTCAAATCATTGAAAGCTTTGAGCTGAATTTCTTCCATACAAACAGTATCAGAATCTTTAACTTGGCCTTTCAACAAGTCATAGAGAGGCTGAGCAATCGAGGCATATTCTTCAATCCAAGGTCTACAGTAACCTGCTGTTCCTAAAAATGATCGAAGTGTTTTAATTGTATTAGGAGGAGGTATAGCTTTGACAGAAGCGGCTCGATCCTGTGTAATAGATCTATTTCCTGCACCAATTGTTTGACCCAGTAATGTGACTTGGTTTTTAGCAATTTGAGCTTTGTGAAAGCTGCATTTGTGTCCTCTTTTCTACAAATAGTCCAACAATGCTTCCAATTCAGTTTGATGTACCTCGTGATCTGTAGAGGCAATCAAAATATCATCGACATATTGAATCATAGTGGACTTTTTGACTGGACATTCTGGGTCACACAAATCACGTCTGACAGCCTGATGGTATATGGTTGGGGAATTCTGAAATCCCTGTGGCAACCGTGTCCACTGGTATTGCTCATAGTCAACTGTGAAAGCTAACCATGCCTGGCTGTCAGAGTGCAAGGGTACAGAAAAGAATCCATTAGACATATCAATTACTGAAAAAACCTTACAATCTAATGGTAAGCCATTACAAATTGTAGATGGATCTGCTACTAGGGGGGTGATTTTATCAATATGTTTATTGGCTACTCTGTAGTCTATGGTGAGTCTCCATGTCCCATTGGATATCTTGATGGGCCATATGGGTGAGTTACAGGGACTGTTGGTTTTAACTAGCACTCCTTGCAATTTTTCGGCAATAAGTTTGATTCCCTGTATAGCTTCCTTATTGATCGGATATTGTTTGGTTACAGGAGGTGGAGTTCCTGTCAATTTGACTGGTTCTACGCCTGTCAAACCCACAATCATCCTTGTCTTTAGCCCAAATTGGATGATTCTGTAAGAAAGCATACTCAGGAGGGGTTGCACTATTGGTAGAAACTTGTGCTGAGGAAATTTTTATGCTAGTAGATTCTGAGGACATGTCTAAAGTTAGATGTACTTGTCTGAGTAGATCCATGCCTAGAATTGCACCTGTATTTAATGGAGCACATAGAAATTTTGTAGTCAGAATCTTCGGGCCTAACTGTACCTCTATGGACGGGGTTTCATACAAAACAGAATCTTCACCTATTACACCAGTTAAACAAAGTTTAGTTTTCTTGTACGGAATGTTTAAACCTTCAGCCAGTTTTGTAGGAATTACTGTAATTTCTGCACCTGTATCAAGCAAAAAGTCAATCTCTTTCTCTTGTATGCTACCTTCCACAAAAATTATTTTGTCATTGTGATGGATTACAGGGGAAAGGTAGCTACTCACAGCCCCAACAATTAGTTTTTTTCCTGTTCTTTTTGTGCTTTTAGAAGAGCCTGGGCGAGCTGTCCTAAAGTTTCAGTGTACCCTGGCGGAACTACTTCAGGGTTGTAGGCGGGCTGAGAAGGAACAGAGTTATGCATAGTATTTCTTTTACTATCTTGCAACTTCTTCCTACACTCTTTCTGCCAATGACCTGATTTTTCACAGTAGTTGCATTTGCCTGCTCTCTTAGGCCATCTGTTGTCTTGATTCCTTGTGCTAAACGTAGCTGCTGCTACTCTCACTTTTGCCTTAACATCAGAATCTCTTTCCCATGTAACAAACCTTTCTAGGTTACTTCTGAGGGTTTTGTTAGACCAAGTTAGATCAAGGAATGGCAATGCTTTTCTGTACTCGGCTAAAAGGCCATCTGACCAGATGCGGACTAAGGGTCCCTTGTCATCTAGCACACATTCAGAATCATCAACTATTCCACTGTAAGTTACAGCTGACTGACAAAATCTTTCCGTGTATTCACTAACAGTTTCTTCTTTCCTTTGCACACAGTCAGTGATTCTGGACCAGTCTACTTTTAGAATTTTCAAAACTCCTCTCAAATCGCCTTTACTGACATGTTGTAGTTCAGAAGTAACAGCAGACTCAAAACTGTTGAATTCAGATTCAGTTAGAATTTGTGACATCAGCTGTGTGACTTCAGTTACCGACATGTCGTAGAGATGCATTTTGCTTATCAATGCCCTTCTAAATTCAGAAAAATTTGTGCGTGCTGAGGGTAAGCGCTGGGATAATCTTTCTATATCTTTAGGTCCTAGCGCTTTGGCAACAGTTTGAACTTGGACAACAGAAGAGTTAGGAGGAACACTTTCAATTCCCTCAATTCCCTGAGATCTTCTCCTAGCGCCACATACCTTCACTGAATCTACAGGCGTATCAGTTACTGATTGGATGGCTACATCTGTTTCAAAGAAAGCTTGTAAGTCAGGATAAGCGTTATCAGGCTGACTAACTTTATTCACATCAGTTTTCTCTGCAGCTTTGTTGCGGTTCAATTTCTTAGTCAAAGATGATACTCTAGCACAGAGCTCTTTGTTCTGTTTCTCTAGCTCTGAGATACGCTGCGACTGTTGTCTAGCTAGCGCTAAACCAAATTCTCTGTGGCAGCAGATAATGCCTTTTATGTTTTTCTTTCTTATAGATGCACCCAACACTTTCTTGCATTCTTCAGTAGACCATACTTTATCTGGATCAATACCAAATTTCTTTGTCAAATCCAATCTGACTGACTCATTCACTATTGAGTCCATGTGCTCTCCTAACAATGATTTGAATTCACTATCTGACCACAAAGGAGTCGCAAGACCACCTTTTTCAGTTTTAGGGATCAGTCTAGCATTCTTTCTAAACATTCTTTCTTTTTTGTGCGTTTCTTTGATACTACACAATCAAAACACTAAAACTTCTCTGATCAACAGAGGGTATACTTGTTAACTCAGATCAACTATTGTTAACCTTTCTTGGCAAAACAGAGGACAACACAAATATTAGCCCGTAATGCTAATCTTTCCTGCTGAAAACAGAGGCAAAACAATTCTTCCCTGCCGAAACAGAGGCTTACAAACTATTAGCTCGTGATGCTAATCTTCCCTGTTGAACAGAGGCAAAACAATTCTTCCCTGCCGAAAAAACAGGCTGAACAACTATTTACTTGTGATGCTAATCTTCCCTGTCTGAAACAGAGGCAAAACTTTTTTTCCCTGCCGAAAAAACAGAGGCTAACAACTATTAGCTTGTGATGCTAATCTTCCCTGATCTTCCCTGATTCGCTAATCTTTACAGGGGGAGGGATACACAGCAAATGAGGCGGAGACAATCTAAACAAAGCAATGAAATGTTGTGTCCAGGTAAAGGGACATGCCCCAGACATTAGAGTGTCACCAGTTCTAATCCAATCAGCATAACAGTGTCATTCACATAGATGCTAATCCAATCACTCTGACAGTATTGCCCATGCATTCACATTATCATAGAGACAAAAGCACAACTGTGCCATGAGCTTGTCATACCAAATGGTCAGGAAGTGCATAAAGACAAAAGACTAATGTCTCAAACACCTGGGCTGATTAACTTGATCTTCATAGAAATAAAATTTGTAATCCCACAGTTCAAAAGAATGTCTCGGTTTACTATTGTAACCCTTGTTCCCTAAAGGAGGGAATGGAGGCGTTACGTCAATGACTGATGTTATGGGGTCTCACTTGGGAGCCCAATCACCTTTGGGTAGTAAGAAAACGGGCCAATGAAAATTGGTGAGTGAGATTTTCATGGCCACACCCTCTGACATATTTTTCAATATTTTCATATTTTCAAGTTTGTGCTGAGGAGCCAAGACGGGATTCCGTGGTTCAGCAGATGGTACAGGGTTGTGCCAGGCGGGATGTAACATTTCCATTCCCTCCTTCAGGGAACGAAGGTTACAATAGTAACCAAGATGTTCCCTTTCAGTCAGTCACGTTCAATGTTACGCCGATGACTGGCGTTATGAGGTCCCTATGGAAAGTGGCACAACTGCTGACCCTTCCCAGCGCCACATGTAAGTCGAACAGACCTCTGTACCTGCTGGGACGGAAGGACAGAATTTTCTAAGTGGAACGTCGATAGCTGCTGTTCCTTTTTGCTTTACCCTATTCAGCCAGGACTGGTTGGACAACACTGGGGAAGTGTACCGAGTCCAGGTTGAAAGAGATGCTACGGAGGCCACATCCTGCCAGTAGGGAGGTAATATGTGGAAAATACACATATGGTCTGACCATTGGGGTAGTACTGCATATGGAAGAAAACTCTGCGGTAGGTACCTGGAAAAGGATGGAACTACTACAAATGCAAAGCTATGACAGAGCAGACACTGTCAAGGGAAAGACACAGGTTTACCAACGGGGAAACTATACAGTGGAAAAATACACAGCCCAGTACAGGGGCTGACCGACTGGGCATGTATCTCGAGTACTGGGCCTGGCGTCGGACGCCTCTGCATGTCTGACTGCCGAAGGATGCTTTAAGGAAACTCCATCCAGGGTTCGCCAACTGGGGAACTCACCTAGAGAGTCTGCAAGCGAGACACAAAACCAGCTTTCCCGCCACTTACCTATTATACCGTTAACACATGGGAAGAAACTAGCTCCACCCAGAGACTATAAAATCTTGCAAAGGTATTAGGTGTCACCCAGCCCACAGTTCTGCAGATGCCTGCTAAAGAGGTGCCATGTGCTAATGCCCAGGAGGAGGCAACACTCCTTGTAGAGTTGGCTCTAACTCCAAAGGGGCATAGCATGTCTTGAGTTTGGTATGCCAAGGCAATGGCATCCACTATCCAATGGGCCAACCTCTGTTTGGAGACAGCCTTTCCCTTCTGCTGACCTCCAAAGCAGACAAAGAGCTACTCTGAGCTCTGTGTGCGGTCCAGGTAGATGCGCAGGGCAAAAATGGGACACAGCAACATGAGGGCTGGATCTGCCACCTCCAGGGGAAGCGCTTGCAAGTTCACCACCTGGTCTTGAAAAGGAGTAGTGGGAACTTTGGGCACATATCCAGGCCAGGGACATGAGAGTCAGCCGGCCCAAATTTCAGGCATGTTTTGCTGACTGAAAATGCCTACAGGTACCCCACCCTCTTGATGAACATGAGCGCAGTCAGGAGAGCTTGCTTAAAGGACAGGATCTTAAGCTCGACTGACTCTAGCGGCTCACAGGGCACTCTCTGCAGGGCTGTAAGTACTACATGACATGCGGCAATAGCTGCAACCAGGGCTTGACTTTTATATGCTCACCAGCCACTGTGGCTAGTAGTTATCCAACGTTACTAGCCACTCAGCATTTTCACTGGCCACAATTTTGTTGTTTGGAAATTACATTTATGTGATTAAAGTTGACTATAGTGTGTTAAAACTAAAAACCTTTGACAGAGAAACAATGTTTAAATATTCATTAACAACAGCAGTAAATGCTGTAATGTAGAGTATGGCTGCACTAAGAGCAAAGAAGAACAAATTTATTTTGTCTTTCACCTTTCACCTTTCACCACCATATGATACACACGTGTTTGACGTGCATATAATACGCACTTTTCGCATGCATATGATACGCAGTTTTGGCGTGCATATGATATGCAATTTGTTGCTCTTTTGGCGTACATATAATACACCCCTACCCCACACCACTAATCCTACCCATTGCGTATCATATGCACGCAAAAAGTAATTTCAGCATATAAATAGTACGGCAAAAACAAATATAAACTCGTGCTATAGATATGTAGTACTAGGAGGTCGTGCTGCAGCGAACTAGGTGCAGATGATTTTATTGACTGGATCATATACCAGCCATCTTCCACTTTTCGTTGAACTGTCTTTTCTTTTAGTTTGTTTCCATGGGCAGAGTGTGAACCAACTACAGATCACAATTTAATAAAAATAAGTTACTATTGTAAATGACTGATTATAACGCTTTCATTTCCACAGTTATTGAAACAGCAAATAAATTGGCGATACAGAAAGCGAGCAAAAAACATTTAAATTATCAAAGAACATTATCACTGATATCAGTGTGAGTTTAAGCGCACTCAAAAAAACTTCCGATGTACTGTACCAATGAACCTGTCTACACTGTGAAATGAATCTCTTAATTACATCATACGTACATTTGCACTTTGTTGCCTGGGTCTGAAGAATTCAGTCAGTAAAAGAGTGCACTGAACAAAACTCCTGCATTTCAGCGTTGACTACTCTGAGTGCCTCTGATTGGCCACTGCATTCCTAGCTCAACAGAATCATGTGTGATTGGTTATAATGCGCAACGCTGTAATGTGTGGTGGCGTAGTGTCAGATGCCTTTTAAAATAAAATTCAACCTGACAAAGTGGCTAGTGGGAGTGACTGTGCTACACGGCACTGCTGAAATCCACCCGCATTTGGCAGGTTGGCTGGTGTTAATGTCAAGCCCTGGTGGCAACACACCTTCAAGGTGGAAGGAGACAGCCTTTGCTCCAACCTCTCCTGCAGGAAGGATCTGAAGGATCTGAATTGCATAACTGAGTCTGAATGTCCGAATGAGCCAACAAGACGTGCTGGGAAGCGCTAGCCAGGCCCCCAGAAACTGTGCAAGTGGCGCCAGCGGAACTACTGATGTACCCCCGGAGGGGCAGCAAGGTGGGGTGCTGGGGCCCAACCCAGGAGGCGTAGTGTCCTGAAGTAGAGGCAGTGAGTGTGGTGTGACTCTTACCTGGCTTCACAGAAGTGTCAAAGGTTTGGCTGGAGATGCGTGATGAGGTCCTGCACTGTTGGCGAGAGAAGATGGGGTTGAGTGTGAAGAAGCACAGCGTTGCTCACTGTCAAACCGTGACCCAGAGATTGATGAAACTGCTTTTTTATTGAGAATGTGGGTTGTTGAGCCAGTGGCGAAACAGAAATAAACTCTTTCAACAAAATATTATCCACCTGGCCCTCCTCTTGGGGATGGAGAGGTGCGTTCACCACCTCCTGGATAAGAATAGTTTCCTCCATCTCTGGGTCGCCCATCTGATGGGTTGTTGCTCAGACCGTTTAGTGGTTTAACGGTGACTGAGACGGGCTGAGACTGACCCCTTCCTGCGGGGGTTCAACGTTGCGGCCTGGATGTTGCCTAGGGTGACCATCCGTCCTGCATTTTGCGAGACAGTCCCAAAATTGGGAATCTAGAATTGTCTTCTCTCCAGGATTTAATGTTGCCAGAAGCACAACATTATGGTGTGGGCACCCACCGGCAGAAACATTAATCGGTGCATATGCAAAGTTTGCCATCGAATGTAAATCAATATTTACATAGCATAATAGTAGTAAATGTATCTGTCTCACACGTGTCCCGCATTGTCACGCAAAATCACATCTAATGTCCTGCAACAGATCATTAGCCAGGTGGTCACCCTAATGTTGCCTGCTGCTTGGGCCGCACCGGAGCAGATGCAGGGCGACGCTCTCGGCAACGGGCAGGTGGAGGGGCAGCCCTCGGGGGCAGAGCTGGGCAAGATGTACTTGATCGCTTCCGCCTGCTTCTGTACTGTCGAAAACTGCTGGGAAAAGTCCTCAACAGTGTTGCCGAAGAGGCCAGCCTGGGGGATGGGGGCGTCGAGAAAGCTGAATTTGTCTGCTTCCTTCATCTCAGCCAAGTTCAGCCAGAGATGGAGTTTATGGACCACCAAGGTGGACATCATCTGGCCGAGGGCCCGTACCATGACTTTCATCGCCCTGAGGGCGAGGTCAGTTGCCGTGTGCAGTCCAGCATCAACCCGTCTCAGAGCTACCCTTGTGCAGCTCTTTTAGTGCTTTGGCCTGATGGACTTGCAGAAGGGCCACAGGATGCAGGGCGAAGGCAGCCTGTCCAGCACCTTTGTAAGCCTTGGCGGCAAGCATGGCTGAGAACTCACAGGCCTTGGATGGGAGGCGAGCAATTGCATGCTTCATCTCAGTAACCTGCGTAACCCTTGGCCACCATCGAAGGTAGTGAGAGCGGAGGAGGCAGCGAAGCAGCTTCGGGAAGTAAAAGGTGCCTTTCAAGACTTTGTGACCTCCACATGCACATCCGGGAAGAAAGGTACCAGGGCAGGAACCAATCATCCAACCGCAAGTGTTCAGGGCACGGTAGAGGGTTCCACTCAAGCCTGACGCTTGCATCGGCCCAGGAGAGCATGGCCGTCGACTCTGGGTTCAACTCAACCTGCGCCAATCTCCCAGAAGGAGGCAGCACTGCTGAGTCTTCATCCTCAGAGGACTCAAGCCCACCCTCCGATGCATCAGGAATCTCCACAGCTTGCGATGTGTGTGAGTAGTGGGAGAGCGCCCACTATAATACTCAGATCACCCTGCGTATTAACCGAAGTGGTTCTCTACAGTGCAGAGAGACCAGAACGGGGAATAACCGAGGGGACTCCTTATTCAAGGTATTGGAATCTTGATCTTAACATCGCAATGTTGACGACCCAGACACGTGAGGCAGTGAGTTGCTGGCCAGCTTATATACCCGTATGTACGGGGAAGTGGCTTGCCATGCAAATCTTACTCGTCAATCTTCAATGGCCCGTTTTCCTACTACACGAAGGTGATTGGGCTCCCAAGTGAGACTCCGTAACATCAGTCATCTACGTAATGTTGAACTTGACTGACTGAAAGGGAACAGCATTTATTTGAAATAGACATCTTTTATAACATTATAAAATGTCTTCTTTACTGTTTCTTTTGATCAATCATTGTTGTATAAAGTATTATAACATTTTACTGACTCAGTAAAAGTAAAACATTTTACTGACATTTGAACGGTAGTGTACTTGTACATTGCATTTTAATTTTATTTAATGCATTTGGATGTGGGAAGAACAAATAAACATATAACTGAACTGAGCTTTAGCTTTGGTTGAACATAATGTTTTTTTTTAAACACATATTTACATTTTTATTTAATAAAAATTATTAAAGAGCAACAATAGGCAGACCAGCAGTACTGCCGTGGACCTCCTGTTGAAGACCTTTGCTTTAAGTCATACAATTCATTTCATTACTAAAATTATGTTGACAGGTATCCAAACATACATTTCAGGATTTTTTCCCCAGAGCTAATCCATATTTGCATGTAGAGGAGATAAAATAACACTCGAAGCGGCACCCTGTGACTCACATTCATCAGTTCTCCATATTCCTAGAGATCAGATTACCATTTTATGAGTTTCTCTGACTACTCTGACAGTTATGAGTTTAGCGTGATTCATTACGGTTAGAAACAACACTCTCACACACACACACACACACACACACACACACACACACACACACACACACACTCTCACACACTCTCACACACACACACACACACACACACACACACACACACACACACACACACACACACACACACACACACACACACACACACACACACACACACACACACAACAAAACAAACTGATGAGGTAGCCTAAATCCAACCCTGCCTGATGTAGCTGTTTTACCAAGGAAAAGATGGAGTGTTGCCCAGGAACAAGACGTTAGCTTTGAGGGCCTGGGCTTGAAAGACGAATGATGTTTTTGCAGGATGATGGAGGAGAAAGGAAAAAACAAAGAAGGAGGGTTAGAGGGGATAGCTAAGTGACTAATCGTGTCAAATAGCTCATCGAAAACAAACCCACATCTTTAGATGCACGTTATGTTTTAATGAGGCAAAATGACACTGGCATAGACCAAACAGACCACTTGATGGCAGCCAAGCACAAGCTATGGGTAAGAAAAGTCTAGCACGTGATGGATCGTGCCACATTTGTCATCTAAACTGACAGACTGAGTAGAGGAAGAGCTTTACTGGGCATCCATAATGTATGTGATTGCTCATGCCATTACAATCGCATTCCTTTGAGATTATACCAGCATTGCAAGACTGACCATATATACCAAGTTACGCACTGTTACAAAGGAAGTCAGGAAGATACAATGAGCTTTGAAAGACATATGTGACTTTGAAAATGTTATTAGGGGATCATCAACCTTCAAAATGTTCATAAAATGATATGCAGTAACATGATTTTCTTTGCAACACTTAAATGTAGTCACTGGCAGTTAGCGAAGAGACTCTATATCCTCTCCTGTCCCTCCCAAATGCAACGCGAGTCTTTACAATGCTCTTTTTTATGTATTTTGCATAATGTATGATTAGCTTTTTGATTTTCATATTTTATATTGGCAAAACGACTACATCTATCTTGCTTTTTTTTCTTTCCCTCATTCTTTATGCAATTTTCCCCTTTCTCTTCAGAAATACAGTAGCTTTGCACACGTTTCAGAGAAAAGAACAGCTTATCTTACAATGGAGCTCAGAGGAAATATGTCTGGAAAGATTTCTGCATATATTCTTTTTCCGTTTTCATCTCTGTACAAGCTGATTGTTACCTCTCCATCCACCTCTATAGTCAGGTTTATCATTTGCTCCAGTGTATTCGGTCATTTTCACTGTGTTATCCATTTGTTATTTTCAGACTAAAACTAGTATGTATTTAATTGAGAGTGACAACATGGCCACTTGGATGGTAAGCCCACAAATTAATATAAATTACAGTTTTAGAAACAAAGCCACCACATTCGGTCACAAATATTAAGTGCCACATTGTAAAAAAAATCTTTTTTTAATAACTAAAAACAAAAATAGACAAAAATACTAATTACATTTTTTGCAGTGCAAAAAAAAGTCTGACTTTCCAATTTTTATCCTATTGTGAGAAGAAACATGACTTAAAATAAAATAAACCATCTCCCCGAGACATACCCCCTTGTCTCCTCATTAGCCTGCTGTGGAAGAACACCACATCTCTTCCTTAGAAACAATGCTTGGGCCTGTGGTCACCCCAATGGTTGCCTTAATTTGCTGTGACCGGGGATAGGATGGCCTCTGTGGTCCAGTTGAAAGACAGCAGCTGAAATGAGAGGACAGAAGTTTGGGTCTGTTAGATTGCACTCTGTCCTTTTGTGCTTGCTTTTCACTTTCCTTATGATTGGCTTTGCTGCTATATGATGATTGGTGAAATAGGGAAAGCCAAAACACAATAGTTGTGGATGTTGAAAAGAAATGCGGCAGATGACATGGAATATGCAGTTTTTACATTGCTCATGAAGGTAAAACTTTGGCATGTTTGTACAACACCACAAAAATAAAATAAAATAAATATATGGAAATATACATAAATAAAAAATAGAGTATATATTAACTTTAAACATTTTCAAACTATATATACATTTAAATATTGCTATACAAAGGAAATGTGAAAATCTTTTAAAATCTGAGACAGACTAGTTTTTCTTCATAGTATAGTCTAAATGACAACAAACTGACAGGTGTGTAATTTTTAAAGTATTTTTGCATTCATAATTATATACTTCACATTTTAAGTGTAACAATAAAACAATTGTGAAACCAGAAAGTTCATTTCACACAACTGCCAAATATGAGAGTTTTAACTTTTAACTTTTTTGATGTTTGCACCTGCTTTGTAATTTTCACAGGTGTGTGCTTTTTTTGTTGCTTAAAAAACCTGTTCAAGCACTCTTGGGCTACTCTTAATAACATCTGATTAAAACCTGTTATTGCACTCTTGAACCCTTGAATAGTACTGGCAAGTTCGTCTTTTTTTTTCTGCGTACAGATGGAACTAACAAACAGAATCCTGGTTATGGTGTCTGGTGATGAGCACTTTGGAAAAACATCACGTCCCATCATTCCCTATCAATCGAGGTGTAAGGATCTTTAAGTAACCCCTCTGACCGATTCTTCCTCAGGCAACAGTGTGCTATCTGGAGCAGCGTGTAGCTCTACCGTGCTAAATGTTCTGCGCTACTCTTTTATCAAAGAGATGTGAGAACATCTCCACACCTCTGCGCACTGCAGCTCAGCAGCTATCTGTGGCAGGGATGAAAAAAGAGAGGTGTATTACAACTGAGGATTGACCCCGGTGAACTCTGGGCGGAAGTGAGACAAAGCGAAAGGGAATGGAGTGTGAAGTTGTTTTACTCTACTCCTGTGAGTGCACCGAGCTCTCGATGTGAGTGACAAGGACTGGCATCCTGCTGGAATGTCTGTGAATCGACATGCCACTCACACGCCGATAACACCCAATAACCCGCTACATTGTTATCTACCCTTTAATTCCCAACTCTCCGTCCGAAGCTATTCAGTGGCTCCCCATAATCCTTGCGTCTTATTTTCTCTTCTCCGACAAGCCCATGTCCGATTCCATTTGCTCCCTCATTTGGCTTCTGACCGGGAGGTCAAAAATCTTCCCGAGGCCAGGGGATCAAAGCTTACTGAAATGTGTATGACCTCCAGATAAGTCTCTTTCGGCATCAGGTCTACTTTCTCCTCAACAGCCTGTTGCAATTATTCATCAGCAGGGCCGCACTCAATCTGCGTGCACAGAAAGATCCAGATTTCCACGGAATTGGGAACCTTGCCAATTGTCAAAATGTTCTATGCATATTAGGCTCTCTATCTATCTATCTATCTATCTATCTATCTATCTATCTATCTATCTATCTAACTATCTATCTATCTATCTATCTATCTATCTATCTATCTATCTATCTATCTATCTATCTATCTATCTATCTATCTATCTATCTATCTATCTATCTATCTATCTATCTATCTATCTATCTATCTATCTATCTATCTATCTATCCTTTCAGCAACCAATAAGAGTGAAGTACTCTCAGCTCCATGTAACATATTTTGCCATGTTTAGATCCATCCCATCGAGATTTTCTCCAAAAATCAGTACAGAATATGAAAAAAAAGGTCATTCATCATAAGTCACAGCATCGGTGGTCTCTGTATACGGGTTTGAGTATGTGTGTGAAAGAGAGAGAGTTTGTGAAATGCTGTCCTTATGAAAGATTACCCGCTCTGAGAAGTATTCATTGAAATTCCAGTGTTTAGTAGTGCATATGATTTATCTGCAATGTGTGAATATGTTTATCTTCTCACTCGTTTTGTTTCTAAAGCCAGAAATAGCCTTGAAGCAAGAATGCAGGTACAGAAAAAAACAACAAAAAAACAAACAAACACGTGAGACGTGTATTAGTGCCATTCTGCTGAAGCATATACAAACTGTTGATTCATTCACTATTGGAGACAAAAGTTGGCCCACTTAGATCTGCCTTAAAGTTCTTGGCCAGACAGAGCTATTGATGTGATGTGTTTTTCTTTTCTCTCTCCACCGCCATTCCCCAGGAGTCCTGGAAAACCCAAAGGGGGTGCGCGCTCAATCTCTCATCCCTTTGCACTCTTCCCCTGTCACTCTTTCATTCATTGTCAGTCCTTCTCTCACTCACGTGTGGACAGGGTGTTTCCAAACCTCTCGTTCTTCCTAGCGTTTCATCCCAGGCTTATTTATTTATGGTTTCAGCGAGCTGACAAAGGCAGGTGGTTTGTATGAAGCTCTGATGTCCCCTGGCACCACACGCTCAGTGTTTGCATAAAAATCACCTGAGACTGCCAAACCAGAGATGGTGAACCAAAAGCAGTTCTGCCTGTGCACGTGGGTCAGTTCCTGAAAAGAAGAAAGAAAAAAACAGCAAATTTTTGTTAGGTTCTAATGGCTCCCGTCTTACTTGTAGTTTTGTGAAATTTGGCCTAGCTATGAGATGAGAGAGAGTCCAGGATCAAAGTAAACGTAGTGTAGAAGCCAGAACTCATTAAATCCCACAAGGACAACAGGCCATAGTATTGACTTCAAACTGATCATGACCTTGACTCATAATTCAAATAATAATTCAAATTAATTAAATCTGCAGTAATATTGCAGCCAACACAGTGAACAAGGAAATATCCCTCAAATAAAAGCAATATGAAATTAAGACAAATAGCAGCCAAACAAAAGATTCTGATTACCATTCATTGACTCACACTAAACACAGTTTTCAATAAACCCTGTTGGAAGATCCAAAACCTAAATTCTCAAACTGGGGACAGAAAATGTCCTGTCCTAATTAATTTATCTTTTTGCAACAGTTGAAAAGCAAATATGGGGACTTATTCAGATGATTGCTTGTTTGTGAGCAAAGACTCAAACAACCTCAACTTAAGGGCAAAGTATTCAGCTTCTCAATGGCCTTAAGTGCATTTTACTATAAGTTTTACTATAACAACATCTTCATTATAATGAGTTTCAGTCATCTTTAGAATAACTATAGAATATTAGGTAGGCTACCAAAGCCTCAACGGCCATTAGGTTTTGCCTCAATTCATCAGTATTCTGGTTAAGGATACTATCATCCAAGCTGAAAACCACACATATGTTTTTTTCTCATATTTAAAGCAACACTATGTAACATTTACTCACGGTTCCCCCACGTGGTTGATAAACGCAATTGTCTGTTACTAGTGTCGTAAATACTGTCGCTGTATAAGCTTCCCCGTGGGCAGTGCAATACACATGAATTTGTTGACTAAGGTCACGGAATCGGCGAATGCAGAAACCTCGTTTGGAAACCATGTCCACCGACCAGGTAAATTAGCCTGTGTTACACTATGTTCTACAAATATCATTACACAGTTTTATTTATTGTTACTCCAGAATTGAAAAGTACAATGACAAAAAGAACGGTAGTATGTTTCTTTTCTTCGCTTCCTCTGACAAAATCCTCTTTGGTTTCTTTGCTGGCTCTGCCATGGCGTTGGTTTTGAGACTTGCAGATTAGATCATTTCGTCTTCTAGTTATCTGTTGACTAACTCCACCCAGGCTACGAGTAAAATATGTGACGTATGCCGTAAAGCAGGTCGCACTCTTCCGCTGGCAGGGGATGGGCGGGGCTGTGTGTACCGACCTGAACACGAAACTTACAGAGTGAGGTTGTAGCCGCTAGGAGGCTGCTCAGGTATCAGCGGCAGTAGAATTCGTCCGGTTAAGAGTTGTTCTACCACTGAAATAATTTTAGAGACATTATTTTAAGGTCGAAAAACTACATAGTGTTGTTTTAATATCGGAAGGCTAGATTTTCAATGTTAATGTCTTTTGTTATGGCTGGTATTAAAAACATATATATGAATTTGAGGAAGATCTGTAAATGCTCTTTAAATTAATTAGCATCTCTCAGATTTGATATTGCATTCTTCTGTTATGAGACAGTAAACGGTTACACTTTACTTCGATGGTCCACTTTGGACATTCACCTAAATATAAGTGACTTTGCAACTACAGCAACTAACTCTCATTAGCGTATTAGTACTCTAATGAGAGTTAGTTGACAAGTAATTGCAAAGTTACTTATAGTTAGTAGAATGTCTAAAGTGTATTATCGAACTAATGTGTTTACCAGTAAACTGCAAAAACATTTCTAAAAGACAGATTTGAACTCTGAATTTCTTAAAGATAGACAGGCAGACTTGTGAGGTAAAAACATAGAATTTTAATATGAAATACCTCTCTTTATTTTCATGATATTTTAAAATATCTGTCTTGTGTTCCTTTGTTAGCACTGATGGCTAAGGTTAGTGCATTATTAAAAGATTAAGAGTTTATGAAAAGACAAAAAAAAATGCGGCTATTGTGCTGAAATGAACTCGCGATTGCACAGTCAGACGGTGACAGCCAGCTGCAAGCATATTAAAACTTTCTGGCAATGACAAGTTTTTCATAAATCTCTTAAATGTTCTTTTTAATCACGGATGAAAAGCTATGTACCTTTATCTCTTTCAAATGTAATGAAATGAAGCACAAGCCATTTTGCTTTCTGAATATCAGTCCATGCAAACAGTGGCATATTTGTCAGATTATTTTACATTGTGAAATATGTGATTTCTGACTGATAATATTTTCAGATACAATGCAAATTATTCAAATGTGGTTTACAAAAGTAGCAGTCCATACATTATGATGGTAAGATTTATAAAGTATGTATGTTAAGAGTTTCATAAAGTAAAATAAACAGATTTTGTGACAAAATAGGCTGTCTATTGACATCTCAGGGTATATGTAAAGGCCCTGATCATCTAAAAGTATGTGATAGCATATGCAAAAAATAAAGCAAGTCAAACAATTAACATCTACTGAGGATTGCAGTTGCACTGCTGTTTTTACAGATGTCTCATAATGAATATGTAATTTGGGGCATACTTGTAAGTGCAAATAGATAGTCATTTTAGAAATGATAACTGGAGCAGGTACTAATCTGCTGTCTCTGTGGGCCAAAGAGGTTCTCTCAGGTTCCGTCTCTCTCACGCACAACGAGTTCCCTTTCGAGATTACTCTCGTATTGCGTAAGTAGCTTACGCTACGGGAAATTCCTTATTTCTCGAGAATATGAAGTCAAAATTTATCCTTATAATTTTGTATAATGTAAAACGCAGTGCAGCTGCACAGCGGACCCAGGCGGTGCGTACTAGCGCGCTGATTGGCTATGCTGCGGCAACTGCACGAACCTATGGGGAGGCGGCTGAGGAGTACACCAATGGGGTCGCTTCGTGCCCAAAACGCTTCGTGTACATTCTTCCAATCCCCCGGTTCAGGCTGGAGATGTAAATATTGCAGTCAACTAGCCTGTTGTCAAACACGCTCGTCTGCACACTAACGCTGTCTTAACAACGACCCTACTAAAATACATGCAGGCAGTGTGCACACTGTACAGTATGCACCACTGCACATAAGCACTGTTCACACAGATTATCCCGTTAACTCGCTCTCCAGCTCACGTCGAAAGCGCTCTCAATGTGGAGCACGCGCCCACTACAAAGTGTGCGCCGCTACACATAAGTGCTATCCCCACAGTGTCACAAGCACAAACCAACCGTGCGACCGGGTCCCTATTACAAAGCGGCCCGTCTCTAAGCTTAATTCAGCCCCTTGCTATGTGGGCTGAGGCCTTGGAGGCCATCTCCGGCATATCAGAATGGGTTTTGAACATAATAATACGGGTTATCCCCTGTTGACTCACTCGCCGGCTTGCGCCGTGAGCACTCTAAATGTAAAGCGCGTGCCCACTACACAGTGCGCACCGCTGCACATGAGCACTGTTCCCTCAGTGTCACAAACACAAATCAGCCGGGCAACCAGGTCCCTATTACATCGGTGAGAAGCGACGTGAGTCACGTGCTTCGCGCTGAAGTATTAAAACTGTTAGGGAGCAGTGGAAACTGTTGCCCCTGCGATAAGCGAGTCAGGCTTTTACAGCCGCTACTTCCTCGTTCCGAAAAAGGATGGCGATCTCAGACCCATCCTAGACCTCAGACATCTGAACAAAGCACTTATGAGACGCTCGTTCAGGATGATTACGGTGAAACATATCCTCGCGCAAATTCGCCCGGGGGATTGGTTTTTCACAGTGGATCTGAAAGATGCTTACTTTCACATTCAGATAGCACCCCATCACAGGCCATTCTTGAGATTCGCCTTCGAGGGGCAGGCTTATTAGTACAAGGTCCTACCATTTGGTCTATCTCTGGCGCCCCACACATTTACGCCCCCCCTGAGACTACGGGTAGTGCGAGTACTCAACTACCTCGACGACTGGCTCGTTATGGCCCAATCAGAGAAATAGTTGATGACCCACAGGTCCTGGCTCCTCAGTCATCTAGAATGTCTGGGTCTCAGGATCAGCACAGCCAAGAGCGCTTTGTCTCCCAACCAAAGCATTGCTTTCTGGGAACAGTTATAGACTCAATACAGATGAGAGCGCGGCTTACATCACAGCGCGCGCTCTCCATCCAGCGCCTAGCAGCGTCATTCAAAGCTGGCACTTACACTCCTCTCAAACGCTTTCAGAGGAGGTTAGGTCTGATGGCCTCAGCATCTGCTGTACTCGAACTGAGTCTATTACACATGCGCCCCTTCCAACGCTGGCTAAAACCACGCGCGGCAAACAGGCCAGTTACGCATCAAAGTGAACCACGGCTGTATCAAAGCCCTGGCTCCTTGGAAGGCGGCCGACTGGTACCAGTCGGGTGTGGTTATGGGCACGGTCTCGAAATGGAAAGTGATCTCGACAGACGCATCCAACTTAGGTTGGGGCGCCCTACACAATGGCAGACCCATCTCCGGTCTCTGGTCAGACTCGGAGAAACAGCTGCACATAAACTGTCTAGAGATGAAAGCGGTCGATCTATCGCTAAAAGCTTTCCTCCCATACATAAAGGATCACCACGTCCTGGTCCGAACGGACAACATGTCGGTGGTGTCATACATAAATAGCCAGGGTGGACTCAGGTCAATCAACCTGCACTCTATGGCGAAACATCTCCTTTTATGGGCTCAGCACAACCTGCGCTCGCTAAGGGCAGCGCATGTGCCAGGCATTCTGAACCAGGTTCCGGATATGCTATCCAGAGGCAGCATTCCCCCAGGGGAATGGTCTCTTCACCCACAGACGGTTCAGCTAATTTGGAGCATCTTCGGCAAAGCGGAAATCAATCTTTTCGCCTCAGAAGACAGTGCTCATTGCCCAATATTTTTCTCCAAGCACAGGGATGCACTGACCCACGACTGGCCCAGCCGCCCGCTATATGCTTTCCCTCCGATCACGATGTTACCTCAGGTCATCAAACGGATCAGGGAGAACAAGTGCGCAGTGCTTTTAATAGCCCCGCTATGGCAGAACCAGCTATGGTTCTCCGAACTGATTCAGCTGCTAGACACAGCCCCATGGCCGATACCGCTGAGGAGAGACCTCCTAGCGCAGGCAAAAGGGAAGCTCTGGCATCCCCGCCCCGACTTGTGGTCCCTTCATGTGTGGCCCATCAAAGGGTACCTGGGAACATCCCCGAAAGGGTGCTGAATACTATTTCAGAAGCTAGAGCGCCCTCAACCAGGCAGCTTTACGCGCTGAAGTGGTCAGTGTTCTCAGACTGGTGTACAGCACGGAACCTGGACCCACACTCGTGTGAAGTGACGGAAGTACTCTCCTACCTTCCTTCCTCCACACTCAAAGTATATGTGGCGGCCATAGCAGTGTCTCATGCTCATGTGGCCGGACAGTCACTAGGAAGAAGCGACCTCATCGTGCGCTTCCTCAGAGGGGCTAGGAGGCTTAATCCGCCTCGGCCCCCTTCAGTTCCTATATGGGACCTTTCCACAGTCTTAGAGGCCATGAAAGGCTCCCCATTCGAGCCGCTTCAGTCTGTGAGCATGAAGCACCTTTCACTAAAAACTGCTTTCTTATTGGCATTAGCCACAGTTAAGCGGGTTGGCGATTTGCATGCACTCTCTATGAGCACTTCCTGTCTTGAGTTTGGGCCTAACGACTCCAGAGTCGTCCTCAAACCTAGACATGGTTACGTTCCTAAAGTGCTCTCCACTCCGTTCAGAGCACAGGTTATTTCGCTATCAGCTCTTCTCTCGTCTCAGGACGAAGACGACGCGAATCTGCTCTGCCCAATTAGGGCCCTAAGGCTCTTTGTATGCTTTCGTGGCCACACCAGAGGATGCGCTGTCACAAAGCAGAGATTGTCACGATGGATAGTGGACGCTATCTCGCTGGCTTATGAGTCAAAAGGCCTCTGCTGCCCTATAAGCATCAGAGCTCATTCCACTAGAGGCATGGCTTCTTTCATGGGCCTGGGCCAGTGGAATACCACTTGAAGATATCTGTGTGGCGGCAGGCTGGGCCTCTCCGTCCACATTTATCAGAGTCTATAACTTGGAGGTCCCTGCTTTGCAAGCTAGGATTCTTTCCATATAAACGAGTGTATAACATGGTTGCATCAACTTAGGCCCGACTCTTTCTGGTCTAGTTTTTTATCTATACCCCATATAACAAATGTTTACATTTGCAAATATTTATGACCCGAATTTCTTCTGGTCTGGGGCTTTATTTCCACCCATAATAAGCTATGTGTAACACAAGCGAATGTTCATTACATTACATACTTAAGGCCCGACTCTGTCTAAGTTGTCAATTTCTATATATATACAATGTATACACATTCAATAAGGCCCGACTTTGTCTGGTCTAGTTTATTGGATTATCACACAGGAATATTCTTTCTACATATACCCTTATATGGGGCTCACTACTGTTGGCCTCTTTTTGGGTTTTCACACTTCTTCTCTTTATGAGCCTCGGGTTCTCTCCCCAGGCCATAAATACGAGACAAAAGTTTCAAGCACGCACGGCATTTTAAATTGGGTTCCCATAGCATAAGCTACTTACGCAATACGAGAGTACTCTCGAAAGGGAACGTCTCGGTTACTGACGTAACCTCGGTTCCCTGAGAGAAGGGAACGAGTATTGCGTAACCCGCCGTGCTATTGTGCTTACGTCAGGGTGTCGCTTCAGTCGATTTAAACCTAAATCCTATGGTTTGACATGGGCTTTTAAAGCCTAAATATGCAAATTAGGCGGCGTCTGACGTGCTTTTAGGCGCGAAGCGACCCCATTGGTGCACTCCTCAGCCGCCTCCCCATAGGTTTGTGCAGTTGCCGCAGCACAGCCAATCAGCGCGCTAGTACGCTCCGCCTGGGTCCGCTGTGCAGCTGCACTGCGTTTTACATTATTCAAAATTATAAGGATAAATTTTGGCTTCATATTCTCGAGAAATAAGGAATTTACCGTAGCGTAAGCTACTTACGCAATACTCGTTCCCTTCTCTCAGGGAACCGAGGTTACGTTAGTAACCGAGACGTTTCTTTTCATTATAAATCTGTGGTGCAAAGTGCTTAACTGTGTAAATAATACAGCATTTTCTTCTTTGTTATCTGTAAATATAGGAAAATGTTCTAGAAATGTTGAATGTGGGTATTCTGATCAATTTGGCAGAAATAATATAAATCATATAGATACCCTGGGTATTTAGTAAGATTTAGTGACTTGAGCCACATGGCTAGCATTTGGTATTAACATATGTAAGAACCTGCTTTAAATATGGGCTTGTCTAATGGCCAACCTATTTGCATGTGTTTTGCATGCTTACAAAATGGACACAATTTGTTAAATTGCACATACCCTAGATTATTTAATATTAAAATGGCATACATACCCTACTGAAAAATCCAGCATTGCTGATCACCAGAGTAAGGTATGCTTTCCATACCAAGACCAGCTTGAGATGTTAGTTGCTGGTCCCCAGCATAGGATGCTAGTATGACCCCAGCAAAAGCAGAACAAACGGTGTGTGTACAAAAGTTGAAGTCTGTCACCATTATGGTAATTAGTGTTCCTTTTATTTGGGCACTTGGCCCTTGACTTTGGTTAAATTACTTCATTTCAGCAGTTGTTTTCACTATTGCTCGCGAGTCGCGACTGTAATGACATTCTTTTTACGATGTGTTTTTTAAATTTATTACATTTATTCCTTTTACTAAGCTTACAACTTTATTGGGGTCTGTATTTTGACATACTGAAGTTCCCAAATTTGGGAACAACAGAAGATAAGTACAACTGTCACAAACACAAAGGCTTTGTAGTAGAAACTCACAAGACGAAGACGAATAAACATGAAATGACTTTACTCACTGACTTAAAGATAACAACTCCTTAACGTGTAAACGTAACGTAAACCGACAACAGAATAAACATAAAAGGGGATATTTATACATAGAGTAAATGAGGAACTAAATAATGAACACCTGAACGTGATTAACAAATGAGTTGCCATAGAAACAAACGAGAACTAATACAGACATGACAGAAACTGAACATAACAGTGACAACAACATTGTAGATACATACAAATCCGATTCCAAAAAAGTTGGGACACTGTACAAATTGTGAATAAAAACAGAATGCAATGATGTGGAAGTTTCAAATTTCAATATTTTATTCAGAATACAACAGATGACATATCAAATGTTTAAACTGAGAAAAATGTATAATTTTAAGGGAAAAATAAGTTGATTTTAAATTTCATGGCATCAACACATCTCAAAAAAGTTGGGACAAGGCCATGTTTACCACTGTGTGGCATCCCCTCTTCTTTTTATAACAGTCTGGGGACTGAGGAGACAAGTTGCTCAAGTTTAGGAATAGGAATGTTGTCCCATTCTTGTCTAATACAGGCTTCTAGTTGCTCAACTGTCTTAGGTCTTCTTTGTCGCATCTTCCTCTTTATGATGCGCCAAATGTTTTCTATGGGTGAAAGATCTGGACTGCAGGCTGGCCATTTCAGTACCCGGATCCTCCTTCTACGCAGCCATGATGTTGTAATTGATGCAGTATGTGGTCTGGCATTGTCATGTTGGAAAATGCAAGGTCTTCCCTGAAAGAGACGACGTCTGGATGGGAGCATATGTTGTTCTAGAACTTGGATATACCTTTCAGCATTGATGGTGTCTTTCCAGATGTGTAAGCTGCCCATGAGAGATGCAGGCTTCTGAACTGAGCGCTGATAACAACTTGGGTTGTCCTTGTCCTCTTTAGTCCGGATGACATGGCGTCTCAGTTTTCCAAAAAGAACTTCAAATTTTGATTCGTCTGACCCCAGAACAGTTTTCCACTTTGCCACAGTCCATTTTAAATGAGCCTTGGCCCAGAGAAAAGCTTCTGGATCATGTTTAGATATGGCTTCTTTTTTGACCTATAGAGTTTTAGCCGGCAACGGCGAATGGCACGGTGGATTGTGTTCACCGACAATGTTTTCTGGAAGTATTCCTGAGCCCATGTTGTGATTTCCATTACAGTAGCATTCCTGTATGTGATGCAGTGCCATCTAAGGGCCCGAAGATCACGGGCATCCAGTATGGTTTTCCGGCCTTGACCTGTATGCACAGAGATTGTTCCAGATTGGTGATCCTCTGCCCATCTTGACTTCTGAGAGACACTGCCACTCTGAGAGGCTCTTTTTACACCCAATCATGTTACCAATTGACCTAATAAGTTGCAAATTGGTCCTCCAGCTGTTCCTTATATGTACGTTTAACTTTTCCGGCCTCTTATTGCTACCTGTCCCAACTTTTTTGGAATGTGTAGCTCTCATGAAATCCAAAATGAGCCAATATTTGGCATGACATTTCAAAATGTCTCACTTTCAACATTTGATATGTTATCTATATTCTATTGTGAATAAAATATAAGTTTATGAGATTTGTAAATTATTGCATTCCTTTTTTATTCACAATTTGTACGGTGTCCCAACTTTTTTGGAATCGGGTTTGTACTACTGATCTTTATTATTTTGTCTCTAGAATGAATTCTGATTCAAGATATTACCAGTTTGACTTTATTTTTTTCAAAATTTCAGATGACTATGCTGGTCCACCAGCTAGACCAGCACTATATCAGCACTAACCAGCATAAACTAGCCTGGACCAACATGGAATTAATGCTGGGTTTTTCAGCAGGGTAGTAATTAGTAGTGTTTTAATGGTGTAGTGTTTAATGGACTTGGTCATTTGAAAATAACACAGGTGGAGGTTGGATAATGCTATTCAAAGGCAGTTGCAATGACAACTGGATTGTGATAAATGTCTGTCCATATTAAACAAGGCCTTTATATTCATGAAGGAGCACATGTATAGTATAGGGATATTTGAATAACACCCTCCACGCAGAACAGAGCAGCAGCTCATGGTATGTACCCAATCAGGACACACATGCTGTCACGTTTCCACATTTCATACAGTTTCTCATGGATAATGCAAACCATTTACCTGAATTATTAATGTGAATATTTGCACACAATTTCAAGGCTCCATTACAGTGATTCAGACAGGATTTTATTTAATTTGGCCAGATTAGATGTAAGCAGACAGTAGGTTGAGACAAAAGGGTTAGGTGATTAGGAGAGATAATCTTGGTCTGGGTGGGTGTGATGGAGATGGAGTGAAAGGTTGTATTAGCCTGTGTTCGCATATGAATACTCTCCAGTGCAGTCAAATGAGCTGTTGACATTGTTTTCTCAGCCTTGCTTCCTTCCAAAAGGTGGTGAGTGCTTCAGAGAAAATGCCAGGACTTTTGATCACACTCTGAGTAATATCTTGACGGTGGCTGCTAACTTCACCTGCATGCATAAATTATTAAAACAACATTAGAAACTGTTTCAGTCTAATTAAAGTGTATGGCAATGGTATTTCTGTAACAACCCAGGTTAGGCTATGTTGCCCTACAAAAGAAAAATTCATGTCAACACTGGAACTGAGAAGCATGACTTTAAATTTGTAAAAAAATATACAGGTATGTTGAACATATAATGTTGGAGACTGGAGGGATCTCTCACTGCGGAACACTGCAAACTGTAAATTGTATACTGTTGCAAAAATTATATCAGTAAGACGTATCATGGTTTCCAAATCGCAAATTCCAAATTGTAAACTGGTTTCAAAAGATATGTTTCTTGAGCACTTTATTCTTTGTTCTTTGAAATTGCTATAATATTTCAGAATATGATAATCTTATTTATTAAGGTTCTGTATAGCACTTTCAAAGCATGGCCCTTTATTTAACATTATAAAAAGTTAAAAGAATCGTGATCTATTTTTTGAACTATTCTTGTATGTGTAATTTAAAATAAATGTTCATTCATTGTATGCCTTAGAGGAGAAAGCAATGCAATTGTCAAAATTTAGAACTTTCTTCAAGGAAGTTTTACACTCAGCTGCATGTGGAAGCACAGATGTCTCCAAATGGTCTACAACCTGCTAGAAAGACACATTGGCACTGAACCCAAACCAAGTCTAAACATCAGGCACCGAGAAGCATTGATTCATGCACAAAATTAGTTAATTTCAACTGAGTTGACTAATCTGCATAAATTACAATGACAATGACTCTTTTCAAAAGCAAAATCACTTGCTGAAAGCTCAAAAACTTTGTTTGTGCATATAATATTTTAAAGAAACAAGTTATCACGACTATCCCTTCTAGTAAAATGTGAAATACCCAAGGCAAGTTCTTGTTTTATCGTCTTTACCACAAATAAACTGTACCATTTGTTCATGACTAATGCTCATCCACTCCAGCTGTCCAGCTCTTTTATTAAAATCCATTCTAGCTCACAAGCTCTCAAACACTTTTCCTCTTCCACCTCTTTCTCTATATCTACCTCTCTCTTCCCTCTCTCCTGCCTTTAAATCCTAATAGGTCTGACAGTTTTATTTTCTGTGCTGTAGATAAAATCATTATTGTCATATTCGTCCGCCTCGGCTGTCAGTGCTTCCACTGCATGCAATTATTTGCGGAGGGCCTTCAAGCTGTCGTTTTGGGGATTGATGGGCCCCCGATGGCATCCTACTAACTCGGTAGCTCAGAAAGAAGGGGAGATGGACTGCCAGACTGACCCGAATAAAGGTATGCCACATGGGTGTAAGTGACAGGGTGGGATGCTTTTATGACTAAAGAGGAAATGATGCCGCCATACACTATTAACTTTGTACAGTAATCCACAGTGCTTTATTTTAGATGAGCCAGAATGACCCAGATGATAGCTATAAAAGAGCATTGTGCTTTGTATGCACCCCTGAGAATACATTACTGAATAGTCTGTGTGCCCTGTGACAGACCAGTGCTTCATAAGCCATTGTTGGTCTTGTCTTTATCTGAGCCAATACGCAATGAGTTTGGAATCACTGAACAATGAAGTGCAAAGAAAGGTAAAGCATAATCGGTTTCATACTTTGAATGTTGAACATTTATCGTTTGTGCGTTTGGTGGGCCCAGGGCCGGCGCGTGCTTATACCTTATAGGGTGGCAAGAATGAGAGATTTTCTTCATTTAATTATTTTTTGGACATTCGTTTGAATTATTGCACTTCCATCTACAAGTTATCACTCCATTAGTTATTCTAAATCTAAATTAACTTTCCTTCATTCTAGTAGCCTACCCCACCCCATTCTGCCCCACACTAGAGCACAATTGGTCTCTATATATTAAAAAAAACTCCCTGATGTACATCCAAAAACGGGGGAAGGACGAGGACGAGGACGTGGCAAGGGGCAGGCGGACAGACGGAGGACAATGACCAGGGCGGGGGTAGCATCCATTGTGGTGATGCAGGTAGGAGTGGCCAGGTGGAAGTGACCCAGAGCTCAGCCATGCTGAATGCCCAAGGTGGAGTTGACGGCGGTAGGAGCCATGATGGTGATGGATTCAGGGGGAGGACCGGTGGCAACAGAGCCTTGGGAGTTGGAGCCCACCGCGCAGACCAAAGTGATGGTGCGCCGATGACCTGGGCGGCCGCGACAGAGCCGCAGCGACAACCCCCTGAGGCGGAGATCCAGAGAGCAGAGGATGAGCTGGTGCAACCGAGGGGGGCGGAGCTTGCCAAAGCAGAAGGGGTGGAGGGCCGGAGAGTAGCGGTTGGCCCGCAGGTCCGCAGCAGAGGCGTGGCGATGTCCGACCCAGGTGGAGCCGACGGTCCGAGGGAGCCCGGTGAGTCCGAAAACTCGATGGTCAACGCTGGAGTCGAGGGAAGGAAGGAGCGTAGGCGCAGGAGCCAGGTCGAGGTGGGACAGAGCACGACGAGGCTGGAGGCGGAGCCACGGGCTCGTATCGCCCAGGAGGAGTGGGCTCCCAGCAGGTCCACGGTGTAACCTCACCACTGAGAGGAGGATGTGGTGACACAGCGGGACTGATGGGAGACGATGATGAATGGGTGACAGGCTTGGCGGAGGTCTGGAAATGAAGAGTGGCACAAAACCCCCCCCAAAAAACAGAGCGTCCTTGATGGCAGTTAGTAGAGGTGGTGGGATAACAGGACTGACGAAGAAGATTCAGATAAATTCCAGGGATAAAGGGAATTAATCTCACCACACTCGATTAAACTGTCCAATAAGTCCAGCTGGTGATCGCTCTCAGTGGCGGGAGGGTGGGTGGTGCTCACTTCCATCCCCTTGAACTCCACGAGGACTCCCACGGCGATGGACGGTGACGTCGGCTCACACCCCTGGTCAGACTCTCCATGGTGCTTCGGCTCCGGGGCGATGGTGGGCGCTGTTTTCCCTTCCTCGGGTACGGGCTCACTCGTCGCGGCAGGTGGAAGCTTCCAGTCTGCGGGGAGCTCAGGCGTCGTCGATCGCTGTGGTATATGGCTGGGCTCTGGGTCTGGCCGGGTTCTGGATTGGGACCGCACACTCTCCAGACACTTCAAGACGGCTTCCCTCCAAGTCAGTCCGGTGGTGTCTGGGAGGCGGATGGTGTGGGGCAAACTTCCACAAATCTAGAACAGGGTGTTAAGGGATTCGTCCTCCAGAATGCTGTCACTGGCCAAAACACAAAAGTTCTTAACAAATGAAGAAAAGTTGTGGCTATCCTGGGCCACGGTGATGAACTTTGCCCGTTCATCAAAAGTGGGCGGTCCAGTCATCTGTCACAGGTGTGTGCAGGCAGGAAGACGAATACAGATGAATCAAGTTCAACATGTAGTTTAATAACAAACAATCTCAAGACAGGCAACAGCACAACACATCTAAACATAACAGTGACCAGACAAAGACTGAAGGAACGGGAGGAACTTAAATAGTGAACACAATAAGGATAATGACACAGCTGACACAGATTAACTAATAACGATGGTAACCGGGGAGACAGACGAGTGGCGGGAAACAGAACAAAGGAACATGTGACAGATACCAACAGAAAGTCCAAACACAAACAGACATGTGACACTCACCTTATTGTTTGTGTAATATTTATATATCCCAGCAAACATTTGGAAGTTTAATGACCGCTGAAAAGACGTCCCTCCGACACGTCCCGTCATGATTAAAAAATAGTTCCAAAATGAAAGTTGAATGGACGTGCGTTGAACGTATCTGAATGCATTTTTAGGAAATGTAATGTGTTTCACATGCATCTCAAAGATCGTGTTTAATTGTGAGTGTGAAGTGGGGGGGCGGCGCAACGGTGTTTTGCCTAGAGCGGCAGTTGAGCTTGTGCCGGCCCTGGGTGGGCCTATAGTCCTTCAGGCATATTAATGAACACTTCACTGAAAAGCACGAGAACATTTGTCTAGGCTTCAAGGCAGTGCTGGATGCCAGCCCCTGAAGTACCACCATGCTGTGCCCTTCACTGAATGTTACTAAAAGTTTGATTTAGCGAGCTGAGCGGGGAATTTCAAAGAGCGTTGTGTGAGCTCTTATTCTCAATTAAATGTGAGGAGCCTCCCCTCTTATACAGCTGCAGATAATGAAAGAGAATTACGCTGCGCGCTGCGCACTGCTCCTTCGCTGCTTTTATGGATCTCTATCCCATACGGACACTGTACCAGGCTTAATCAGATTCATAAATAAAACATGCCTGAGCTCCATGGGCAAGGACAGCACCATATTCACCACAGCTCCACAAAAAAATTAGAAGGAAAAACTTTAAAGGTGTGTGTGTGTGTGTGAGCACAAGTGTGTGTGTGTGTGAGAGAGAGAGAGAGAGAGAGAGAGAGAGAGAGAGGTAGGGACTGATAACCTGCTGAATTAATGAAGCTTTTTTTCCTCTGGAACAAACCGACAAGGAAAGCTACTGTGACCTTTGACCTATCTTATATGCATGCCTTGGAGGGCAGCACATCTCACTAAGAAGCAAATTAGCTAATGCTAATCTCTCTAAAGACAGAACTTTGTGCCTATTCAAGGCCAAGTACTGAAACTGCAATCACCTGAGGAAACAAACTGGCCAAACACATCTGTGTCTTTAGCCCAGGCCAAAACATTGTGCTACCAGTGGGAAAGGGGTGAAACTTGAAGGAACATCTGGATGATAATTTATGACCAAGGCACCAGATGTTAGACACCCTGTAGTCTTGCATAGCCAGATCTTCAGATTTACGGCAGAAGGTCTGGACTAGCAGCTTTCATTGGCCAAGGACCGCCCAAAGGCGTCTGACTGACATGTAAATCAACCAAACACAGTTAGTTTAAAATGTAATGTTGATGTCCCTACAATAACAGACCAGCCTGTAAAATATACTTTTGAAAACCCAGCATTTAGTTGACCCTGATAAGCGCTGATTGTCACAGTTGTAAACATGACAGCTTTCTTCTTCCATGAGGGGGTTTGGCGTCACAGCGGCTTTGTTTCCAGGCGGACCATTAAAGAACGTGACACAGGTGTCTCTGGAAATTCAACCAATCAGATGACGACTTGAAGTGTTTCCAATTTTGTGTGCCATATGCATTAGACATTCAGCCAACAGTCAGTGAGTGTGACGTCTGAGGTTGAGACTAGACACCCTGCAACTGTGAGGCTGCAGGTAAGGTGGAGGTAAAACCATCTGCATTTTTCCCTTTTATCTTATCAAACTCCATTTCATGGAGAATTTCCAAGCAAACGGTGGAATCAGAAGTTAAAAGACAGCCACAACTTGGTCAATGACAAGTAAGACATGTTCCTGGATCAACATATTTTGTTGATCCTGGAACAGCATTCTTGTCCGAAAATGTAGTCTTAATCCTATCCCTATCCCAACCCCTAAACATAACCCTACCCATAACTTATCCCTTAAATCAGAGGGAAATTATAGGTGAATAAGAATGATGTAGAAACACTTAACCCTGGTTGTAAGCCTAAACTTGACATAAACTGTAAACTTGTCCTTCAAATCTGATTGGTTGATTGGAATGTTGTATTTGGAGGAATTATGTTCACCACCACAACTGGTACAAAAGATGACATGATTCTAGCTAAGTGGGCATCTCCTCACTGACAGACACAATTTTAAGTCTAGACAACAGGGTTGTGACCAATTCAGAATTAAATTGGGAATGTTTTTTAAATTCAAATTCAATTGAGGTAGCAAATGGGGAAATCGCTATTTAAATTTGAGTGTAAAAAAAGTAATTAAAATGAATTGAAATTCAAAGAAATTCATACATATGACCATTATTTTTAACTAGAAGTGTTTGAAAAAAGTTTAATATCATAGACAGACAGACATTAGATAGATAGATACAAACCCGATTCCAAAAAAGTTGGGACACTGTACAAATTGTGAATAAAAAAGGAATGCAATAATTTACAAATCTCATAAATTTATATTTTATTCACAATAGAATATAGATAACATATCAAATGTTGAAAGTGAGACATTTTGAAATGTCATGCCAAATATTGGCTCATTTTGGATTTCATGAGAGCTACACATTCCAAAAAAGTTGGGACAGGTAGCAATAAGAGGCCGGAAAAGTTAAATGTACATATAAGGAACAGCTGGAGGACCAATTTGCAACTTATTAGGTCAATTGGCAACATGCTTGGGTATAAAAAGAGCCTCTCAGAGTGGCAGTGTCTCTCAGAAGTCAAGATGGGCAGAGGATCACCAATTCCCCCAATGCTGCGGCGAAAAATAGTGGAGCAATATCAGAAAGGAGTTTCTCAGAGAAAAATTGCAAAGAGTTTGAAGTTATCATCTACAGTGCATAATATCATCCAAAGATTCAGAGAATCTGGAACAATCTCTGTGCGTAAGGGTTAAGGCCGGAAAACCATACTGGATGCCCGTGATCTTCGGGCCCTTAGACGGCACTGCATCACATACAGGAATGCTACTGTAATGGAAATCACAATATGGGCTCAGGAATACTTCCAGAAAACATTGTCGGTGAACACAATCCACCGTGCCATTCGCCGTTGCCGGCTAAAACTCTATAGGTCAAAAAAGAAGCCATATCTAAACATGATCCAGAAGCGCAGGCTTTTTCTCTGGGCCAAGGCTCATTTAAAATGGACTGTGGCAAAGTGGGAAAACTGTTCTGTGGTCAGACGAATCAAAATTTGAAGTTCTTTTTGGAAAACTGGGACGCCATGTCATCCGGAATAAAGAGGACAAGGACAACCCAAGTGCTCATCAGCGCTCAGTTCAGAAGCCTGCATCTCTGATGGTATGGGGTTGCATGAGTGCGTGTGGCATGGGCAGCTTACACATCTGGAAAGGCACCATCAATGCTGAAAGGTATATAGAGTTCTAGAACAACATATGCTCCCATCCAGACGTCGTCTCTTTCAGGGAAGACCTTACATTTTCCAACATGACAATGCCAGACCACATACTGCATCAATTACAACATCATGGCTGCGTAGAAGAAGGATCCGGGTACTGAAATGGCCAGCCTGCAGTCCAGATCTTTCACCCATAGAAAACATTTGGCACATCATAAAGAGGAAGATGCGACAAAGAAGACCTAGGACAGTTGAGCAACTAGAAGCCTGTATTAGACAAGAATGGGACAACATTCCTATTCCTAAACTTGAGCAACTTGTCTCCTCAGTCCCCAGACGTTTGCAGACTGTTATAAAAAGAAGAGGGGATGCCACATATTGGTAAACATGGCCTTGTCCCAACTTTTTTGAGATGTGTTGATGCCATGAAATTTAAAATCAACTTATTTTTCCCTTAAAATGATACATTTTCTCAGTTTAAACATTTGATATGTCATCTATGTTGTATTCCGAATAAAATATTGAAATTTGAAACTTCCACATTGCATTCTGTTTTTATTCACAATTTGTACAGTGTCCCAACTTTTTTGGAATCGGGTTTGTAGATCGCCTTTCTACTTCAAAATCTTTAATTTCGTGTGATACTTGTCATTTTTGTGATTTATTTGAGAAATTTTCTAGCAATTTCCGAGTGAAAAAAAAAAAAAAGTTGTGTGTGTGAAAACTTAATTTCCCAGAATACATTACCTATGTTAAATTTGAGCTGCAGTTCAGTAAATTCTTCCTGTCAGTTCAACTTGTTTTGTGTGGCCAATTCAAATTCACACTCCAATTCTTAAATTCTAAATTTTGATCAACCATATATTTTGGGATCAATGGTATAGATTTTTAAAAACATATAATAATAAATGTAAAACATAATACATTTATTAATTTATAATAATCATAAAATATAATTCTTTTTTATGCAGTCCAGAACATTTTGGATTCTTGTTGTATAAGGTAGCTGGCATTTTCCTTTTGCTTAAGTCAGGAACAATGAGTTTTTCCTTGTCATTTAAAGAGCATACTCATGCCTATTACATCCAAAAAAAAAATCTAATTTCACCTCTGACCATCTAACACCATAGCTGACCCACTCGCACCGCACGCACAGTATGACAAGTGTGCTGAACTTTTGAACAAAAGGTCAGAACATTCTTGAAGAATAAAAAGGTAGCAAATAGTTAAAGTTCAGTAAGAGAAGAGAACACGGTATGAGTTGGGGAGGAGAGGGTGTCTATTAGCAGCAGATACTTTATGGTAATTAAAAGTGAACTCTTAACCTCACCTTGTGCACCATCATGCTAATCCTCCCAGCCGACTTGCTTTCACCTTCCATTTTAATTTAATCACAGGAAGCCAAAAAGCAACCACTAAATGGGGTTCTTTTGGTCCGCCGCACCCCAATTACAGCTATGCTTTATGGGGGGGAAAACCAAAAGGG
Organism: Coreius guichenoti; assembly: GCA_039654105.1. NCBI lineage: Eukaryota > Metazoa > Chordata > Actinopteri > Cypriniformes > Gobionidae > Coreius > Coreius guichenoti. The sequence continues at coordinate 21,569,637 of CM077173.1, read as the reverse complement.
GAAGAAATGTGTGTCAAGACAGCCTAGTGATGTTAATAACATTTTATCAGCCTTATCATCTGTCCTTGAGATAAATAGCTTCTGACCTGTTGTGCAATTGAATTCAGTGTAATGCAATTGTGTGAATATTACTTTGTTCAGTGAGGATGAACCATTTTGTTTCCAGAATACTACAGACCTTAGACAGATTTGAAAAGTTGTATTTTTTCCCAGATGAAAAACATCCTAATCCAGCCTAACCTGGTTTGCTGCACTAGCCGGTCTCCCAACCTGCATTGAAGACATCAACTAGCTAGTCACGACTGTTTCCGGAAACTCTATTGTCGCAAATTTGTCGTTCAACCACGTTGGTTAATGATGTCAGGTGGTGGAGTAATAACTTCTTTTAATTAATCCGTTTAAGATTGAATTAATGCCAGATTTTTGCTATAAATTACGGACAAGGCATCTGAGGACTAATTCTCATTATTTTGCTTTATTTCCAGATTGAATCATAGGCTCGTTCTTACCAAGCTGCAAACTCCCGCTGTCTCTCTTGAAGCCAACATGGAAGTGACTTAAACTGCAATTCATCGACTGTCCGCTAGAGACAGGCTCCAAAAGGGAGTCAAATCGGTATCTCCCCCATGTTAAAATGCCCAACTTTACAGCAGAAGAAAATATGTTTACAGCCTGGTACAAAAAGTGGTTTTGGTCTATACAGCTAATTTTGGCCTTCATGACAACTGTGAGGGGGGTGAATTTTTTTATAACTCATCCGTTTAAATTATATTAAGCCTTAAATTTCTGCATAATTAAGGGCGTGGCCACTTGAGTGACAGGTGGATTGCCACTATGGTCGAGCTAGGTGGGCGTGGTTTCAGCAACCAGGCACCTCAGCTCCACCCACGTCCCGCCTTTTTGCCCATTTTCAGTTACGCGCTGCCAAGATAGCAACAGCCAGCTCTGCCCACTTTAGGCTGCAAAAATGCTCTTCAGAAACCTACGGGGTGATGTCATGGACACTACGTCCATTTTTTTTAAGACTCTATGGTTCTTACGTACTAGAGCACGTACGCACATGCGCACTCTTCAAAAACGGTGCTTTAAATCTCGACAAACTAAAAGACGTATTTGATGTATCGTTATTTATATGTATTCAAAATAAAAGATATAGATTGTATTTAATGTCAGCTTGCTTATTTTGCTCAAGATATGGATTTATTAAGTCCACGTCATGCAAACAAGAAATTAATCTTCTAATCACAGGTCGAGAGCTGTCGTTCCAACCACACAACTTTGCGATGCTGTTTGTGAAAGTTCGTTGGAACTATGGTTTCAGGAAACACTGACTCGTTGAACTATGCTGAAAACGACGGAACTTGCGACCATAGTTGGCTAACGATGCTTTCGGGAAATGCACCCCTGGCCAGGCTTCCCATTCATCCCCTAAATAAAACTTTAAAATCTAACACAGACACACAAACATTTACTGCCCATCTGAGAGAAACTCATGTGGCTTCCAACAAAGACTGTCATTTCTCCTGCCTCTTTGTCTCATTTCCTTGATCTTGACCTGTCAATGGAAGCATTATCTTTTTACGCAATTTACTTTTGTTTGGCAGGAGACGCGACTTTTCATGCTCAGCTGAGGTTAAAGGAAAGAAAAATGCTTCATCTGAAAAGCAGCTCATACACTGAAACCACAACAACAGACCACTGGAAAACACAACACATGGTCTCAGTGGCTTTTGCCAGGCATGCTCGACCCTTAAGGAGGTGGTTATTTTGTTGTTGAGACAGGTCTCATTATGTAGCCAGTCCTGCTGGCCTTCACAGAAGTAAAGATGACAGAACAGAAATTGCCATGTTTGTTCATGCTGCTTTGAAAGCGGGTGAATGTAGGAATGGTTTATATTGCTGCGGTTGCTGATTGCTGTCCTTGATATTGAAGCCTAGACACATGGAATGAGTGATATTACAAATGGAGGTGACATTGCATCAAAACTATGAATTACATTAAACCTGCATCCCACAGATATATAAAAATGGAGAAAATGATTTTCTAAACAACTTCTTATATGTATCCAATGATGTGCAGTTGTAATCTTTGAAAACGTAACAATGTAAAGTTCATCCTCATGTTGTTCCAAAATTGTTTGACTTTCTTTCCCTTCACAGAACATCCCAATAAATAAATAAAAGTAAAAATCCTTCAGACCAGTTTAATAAACGGAATTGATTAATTGAAAAGGGTTCAAAAGAAAGTCATACAGGTTTTGGTACAACATGGATGGGGGAAAGTAAAAGATGACAGAAACATCTTGGTTACGTATGTAACCCTCGTTCCCTGAGGAGGGAACGGAGACGTTACGTCAGTGACTGGCGAAATGGGGGTTTCGCTTAGAAGCCTATCACCTTCGAGTTCTTACAAAACGAGTCAATGGCAAGGAAATGCCATGGGTCTGCGGAATTTGCATAGCGTAACTCCGCCCCACCGCGTGGGTATAAAGGAAGGACGCTGGCAATCTTGCATTATGTTACCAGCTGAGGAGCCGAGACTGAACTCCCGGCCGTTCCAGCGGTACAGCGGAAGTGGCAGAAGGACGTAACGTCTCCGTTCCCTCCTCAGGGAACGAGGGTTACATACGTAATGAGACGTTCCCTTTCGTTCAGTCACTCCGAGTTACGTCAGTGACTGACAAAATGGGGGTCCAATCTAATCACGCCACCTCGGCTATCTTCCAGTGTCCTGCGCAAGTCTGAGCTCCCTGTCTTGAGACTAGCACGGACGAAGGACTCAACTTAACACAGGAATACCAAGGTACACTGGGAAGCATATCCACGTGGAACATGCAACACAATGCCTGCCCAAAGGGAGGACTTACAGAATACACATATGACCCGCGAATGGGATGCATATGGAACACACTGGGGTATCCAGCCTGAAGGGTGGAATGTTTCAACCCCAGGGGTGGCAAGGGGCTTGCCAAGGGAAAGACACATGCTCAGAGAGGCTTACAGTGGAAATACACATGTGGGGGTTGCCCAACGGGGGAACCATGCACATGGAGGCACCTAGCCTGACACGAGGGCTGCCGCTGGCATGCACTCTGGTGTCGGCGTCAACAGTGCTGGAGGAGCTCAGGGCTTCAGAGGAGAAACTCACCTGAGGAAAATATTGCACGTATCCAGTCCGTGGAGTGGAATGGTGAAACAAGCTATGACACCGAGCAGGTCCTAGTTACTGGCTACTGGAAGCGAGTACACGGGAGGACACTGGCTCCACTCGGAGATTATAGAATCTCGCGAATGTACAGTGGGGAGAACAAGTATTTGATACACTGATGATTTTGCAGGTTTGCCCACTTACAAAGCATGTAGAAGTCTGTAATTTTTATCATAGGTACTCTTCAACTGTGAGTGACGGAATCTAAAACAAATATCCAGAAAATCACATTGTATGATTTTTAAATAATTAATTTGCATTTTATTGCATGACATAAGTATTTGATCACCTACCAAACCAGTAAGAATTCCGGCTCTCACAGACCTGTTAGTTTTTCTTTAAGAAGCCCTCCTGTTCTCCACTCATTACCTGTATTAACTGCACCTGTTTGAACTCGTTACCTGTATAAAAGACACCTGTCCACACACTCAATCAAACAAACAGACTCCAACCTCTCCACAATGGCCAAGACCAGAGAGCTGTGTAAGGACATCAGGGATAAAATTGTAGACCTGCACAAGGCTGGGATGGGCTACAGGACAATAGGCAAGCAGCTTGGTGAGAAGGCAACAACTGTTGGCACAATTATTAGAAAATGGAAGAAGTTCAAGATGACGGTCAATCTCCCTCGGTCTGGGGCACCATGCAAGATCTCACCTCGTGGGGCATCAATGATCATGAGGAAGGTGAGGGATCAGCCCAGAACTACACGGCAGGACCTGGTCAATGACCTGAAGAGAGCTGGGACCACAGTCTCAAAGAAAACCATTAGTAACACACTACGCCGCCATGGATTAAAATCCTGCAGCGCACGCAAGGTCCCCCTGCTCAAGCCAGCGCATGTCCAGGCCTGTCTGAAGTTTGCCAATGACCATCAGAGGAGGAATGGGAGAAGGTCATGTGGTCTGATGAGACAAAAATAGAGCTTTTTGGTCTAAACTCCACTCTCCGTGTTTGGAGGAAGAAGAAGGATGAGTACAACCCCAAGAACACCATCCCAACTGTGAAGCATGGAGGTGGAAACATCATTCTTTGGGGATGCTTTTCTGCAAAGGGGACAGGACGACTGCACCGTATTGAGGGGAGGATGGATGGGGCCATGTATCGCGAGATCTTGGCCAACAACCTCCTTCCCTCAGTAAGAGCATTGAAGATGAGTCGTGGCTGGGTCTTCCAGCATGACAACGACCCGAAACACACAGCCAGGGCAACTAAGGAGTGGCTCCGTAAGAAGCATCTCAAGGTCCTGGAGTGGCCTAGCCAGTCTCCAGACCTGAACCCAATAGAAAATCTTTGGAGGGAGCTGAAAGTCTGTATTGCCCAGCGACAGCCCCGAAACCTGAAGGATCTGGAGAAGGTCTGTATGGAGGAGTGGGCCAAAATCCCTGCTGCAGTTTGTGCAAACCTGGTCAAGAACTATAGAAAACGTATGATCTCTGTAATTGCAAACAAAGGTTTCTGTACCAAATATTAAGCTCTGCTTTTCTGATGTATCAAATACTTATAAAATGCAAATTAATTACTTAAAAATCATACAATGTGATTTTCTGGATTTTTGTTTTACAAACCCGATTCCAAAAAAGTTGGGACACTGTACAAATTGTGAATAAAAACAGAATGCAATGATGTGGAAGTTTCAAATTTCAATATTTTATTCAGAATACAACATAGATGATATATCAAATGTTTAAACTGAGAAAATGTATCATTTTAAGGGAAAAATAAGTTGATTTTAAATTTCATGGCATCAACACATCTCAAAAAAGTTGGGACAAGGCCATGTTTACCACTGTGTGGCATCCCCTCTTCTTTTTATAACAGTCTGCAAACGTCTGGGGACTGAGGAGACAAGTTGCTCAAGTTTAGGAATAGGAATGTTGTCCCATTCTTGTCTAATACAGGCTTCTAGTTGCTCAACTGTCTTAGGTCTTCTTTGTCGCGTCTTCCTCTTTATGATGTGCCAAATGTTTTCTATGGGTGAAAGATCTGGACTGCAGGCTGGCCATTTCAGTACCCGGATCCTTCTTCTACGCAGCCATGATGTTGTAATTGATGCAGTATGTGGTCTGGCATTGTCATGTTGGAAAATGCAAGGTCTTCCCTGAAAGAGACGACGTCTGGATGGGAGCATATGTTGTTCTAGAACTTGGATATACCTTTCAGCATTGATGGTGCCTTTCCAGATGTGTAAGCTGCCCATGCCACACGCACTCATGCAACCCCATACCATCAGAGATGCAGGCTTCTGAACTGAGCGCTGATAACAACTTGGGTTGTCCTTGTCCTCTTTAGTCCGGATGACATGGCGTCCCAGTTTTCCAAAAAGAACTTCAAATTTTGTTTCGTCTGACCACAGAACAGTTTTCCACTTTGCCACAGTCCATTTTAAATGAGCCTTGGCCCAGAGAAAACGCCTGCGCTTCTGGATCATGTTTAGATATGGCTTCTTTTTTGACCTATAGAGTTTTAGCCGGCAACGGTGAATGGCACGGTGGATTGTGTTCACCGACAATGTTTTCTGGAAGCATTCCTGAGCCCATGTTGTGATTTCCATTACAGTAGCATTCCTGTATGTGATGCAGTGCCGTCTAAGGGCCCGAAGATCACGGGCATCCAGTATGGTTTTCCGGCCTTGACCCTTACGCACAGAGATTGTTCCAGATTCTCTGAATCTTTGGATGATATTATGCACTGTAGATGATGATAACTTCAAACTCTTTGCAATTTTTCTCTGAGAAACTCCTTTCTGATATTGCTCCACTATTTTTCGCCGCAGCATTGGGGGAATTGGTGATCCTCTGCCCATCTTGACTTCTGAGAGACACTGCCACTCTGAGAGGCTCTTTTTATACCCAATCATGTTGCCAATTGACCTAATAAGTTGCAAATTGGTCCTCCAGTTGTTCCTTATATGTACATTTAACTTTTCCGGCCTCTTATTGCTACCTGTCCCAACTTTTTTGGAATGTGTAGCTCTCATGAAATCCAAAATGAGCCAATATTTGGCATGACATTTCAAAATGTCTTACTTTCAACATTTTATATGTTATCTATATTCTATTGTGAATAAAATATAAGTTTATGAGATTTGTAAATTATTGCATTCCTTTTTTATTCACAATTTGTACAGTGTCCGGGTTTGGAATCAGGGTTTGTAGATTCCGTCACTCACAGTTGAAGAGTACCTATGATAAAAATTACAGACTTCTACATGCTTTGTAAGTGGGCAAACCTGCAAAATCGGCAGTGTATCAAATACTTGTTCTCCCCACTGTATTGGGTGTCGCCCAGCCTGCAGCTCTGCAGATGTCTGTTAGCGAGGCACCATGCGCTAGCACCCAGGAGGAGGCCACACTCTGGGTGAAGTGTGCCCTCACCCCTAGGGGGCATGGACGACCCTGCATCTGGTAAGCCAAGACAATGGCATCCACTATCCAGTGAGACAACTTTTGCTTGGAGAGAGCATTTCCCTTCAGCTTCCCACCATAACAGACAAAGAGCTGGTCTGAGGTCCTGAAACACTGCGTTCTGTCTACGTAAGCACGGAGGGTGCGTACTGGACAGAGCAGTGCCAAGGCTGGGTCTGCCTCCTCCGAGGGCAGCGCTTGCAGGTTCACCACCTGATCTCTGAAAGGAGTGGTGGGAACCTTGGGCACATATCCAGGCCGGGGTCTCAGGATCACGTGAGAGTTAGCCGGCCTGAATTCCAGGCACACTTCGTCAACCGAAAATGCCTGCAGGTCCCCTACCCTCTTGATGGAGGCCAAAGCGACCAGGAGTGCTGTCTTCATAGACAGGAACTTAAGCTCCACTGATCGCAAAGGCTCAAAGGGAACTCTCTGCAGGGCGGATAAGAGCACTGCGAGGTCCCAAGAGAGTATGAGAGGAGAGCGAGGAGGATTTAGTCTCCTAGCCCCCCTCAGGAACCTGACGACCAGGTCGTGCTGACCCATCGTTTTTGACTCCACAAGGTCATGGTGCGCAGAGATAGCGGCCACGTAAACCTTCAGGGTGGAAGGAGACAGCCTTCGTTCCAACCCTTCTTGGAGGAAGGAGAGCACGGACCCGATCGGGGATTTTCTGGGGTCTTCTCGGCGAGAAGAACACCAGGTGACGAAGAGGTTCCACTTCAACACATAGGCTTGTCTCGTGGACAAAGCCCTAGCGGAAGTGATGGTAGCCACCACCTGTGGTGGTAGGGTACTCAAACCTGCCGCTTCCCGTCCAGGACCCACACGTGCAGGTTCCACAGATCGGGACATGGGTGCCAGAGGGTGCCCCGTCTCTGAGAAAGGAGGTCCTTCCTCAGAAGAATTGGCCAGGGAGGGGCTGTCGTGAGGAGCACCAGTTCGGAGAACCAAGTCCGGTTGGGACAATGAGGCGCAACCAAAAGGACCTGCTCCTCATCCTCCCTGATCTTGCACAGGGTCTGTGCAAGAAGGCTCACTGAGGGAAACGCATACTTGCGGAGGCCCCGCGGCCAGCTGTGCGCTAGTGCACCTGTGCCGAGGGTTCCTTTGGTCAGGCAGTAAAACAAGCGGCAATGGGAAGAGTCCTGGGAGGCAAACAGATCTACCTGTGCGTGGCTGAACTGTTCCCAAATCAGCTGAACCGTCTGGGGATGGAGTCTCCATTCCCCAGGAAGTGGCTGAAACCGTGAGAGCTCGTCGGCTGCACGATTCAGTTCTCCTGGGACGTGAATGGCTCGAAGAGACCTCAGATGCTTCTGACTCCATATGAGGAGATGGCGAGCGAGTTGCGACATACGGCGGGAGCGTAGACCACCTTGTCAGTTGATGTACGCTACTGTGGCCATGTTGTCTGACCGGACTAGTACGTGTTGGCCCCTGAGCAACGCCCGGAAGCGGTGCAGAGTGAAGTGTACTGCCAGCAACTCGAGGCAACTGGCATGCAGAAGGCGCTGGGGTCCTGTACAGGAGCCCGCGGCAGCATGTCCGTTGCACATGGCACCCCAGCCCATGGCAAAGGCATCTGTTGATACAACAACATGCCTGGAAACTCGTTCTAAGGGCACTCCGGCCCATAGAAAGGAGAGGTTCGACCACGGGGTGAAGGTCTGACGGCACGCCCGAGTAACTGGTACCCGGAGCGTGCCTTGTTGCCATGCCCATCTTGGGACTCGATCGCGAAGCCAGTGCTGAAGCGGTCTCATATGAAGCAGTCCGAGCGGCGCGACTGCCGCTGCAGATGCCATATGCCCCAGGAGCCTCTGAAATAATTTCAGTGGAACCGCACTCTTGCCCTCTAATTGACTCAGGCAAGTCAGCAGTGACTGCACGCGCTCGCTCGTAAGCTGCACGCAAATGTTGACCGAGTCGATTTCCATACCGAGAAAAGAGATCCTCTGCACGGGGGAGAGTTTCCTCTTTTCCCAGTTGACCCGAAGGCCCAGACGGGCGAGGTGCTGGAGCACCAGGTCCCTGTGTTCGCAAACCTGGTCTCGAGAGTGAGCTAGGGGGAAGGAGTGGCCCTGCTACCATCTGCTGGAAAGAACTGGGACCCATCTCTGAGTTGTCCGCGTCAGGAGTGCCGCTTCGCCTGGCGTTTGGCAGGCTGCGGGGCTGGAGCGGACTGGGGCGCCTTCCTGCGACTACCTCCACGGCGCGGCCCGGGTGAAGGCTGCTGCTGGGGCTGGGCGGGAGGGGCGGGAGCCGCAGGAGGGTGCCCTCGGCGGCGAGCAGGCTGAGTCGACTGAGCCAGCAGCTGGGTGAAGGCAGCAGCTGGCCGCCGGGGCAGTATGTGTTTTATGGCCTCAGTCTGCTTCTGGGAGGCTGAGAACTGTTGGGCAAAGTCCTCGACCGCGCTGCTGAAGAGGCCAGCCTGGGATATGGGAGCGTTGAGGAACCGGGTCCGCTCAGACTCTCTCATATCAGCCAGGTTAAGCCACTACCTTCGTCGCCCGGAGGGCAAGGTCAGTGGCGGCACGCAGCTCATCCATGAGCCCTGGGCCAGCTCCACCCTCGTGCATGTCCCTGAGCATCCTGGTCTGGTAGACCTGAAGGATGGCCATGGCATGCAGTGAGGCGGCGGCCTGCCACGCAGCTCTATAGGATTTCGCCACCAAGGTAGACGAAAACCTACAGGCTTTGGAAGGGTGCTTAGGATCGCAGCGCCATGTTGAAGCACTCTGCGGACACAGTTGCATCGCAACAGAGCGTTCAATGGGGGGACCCCAGTGTACCCTTGAGCCACGGCCCCGTCAAGGGTAGAGAAGGTGGAGGAGGCTGCCGAACGATCACGGGTAGACAACGGGGACTTCCAGGATACCTCTCGTGAGGTATTGGGGGCGGGTGCTGACGGCTGTCAGCACGCGCTACCCCCAAAAACTAATCATCCAGCCGTGAGCGCTCGAGACAGGGCGGAGGGTTCCACTGCTGCCCGAGATAACATGGCTGTCAACTCCAGATCGGACTCAGGCAATGCCGGCACGCCTGAAGGAGGCAGCATAGCCGAATCTTCATCCCCAGAGGACTCTAGCCCACCTTGCGATGCGGCGATCGGCATCGTGTCATCGTCTGGAGCGCCGAACGAAACTCGCGGGGCATCCACAGACGGTCCCGCTGCTTCAGTCCGGACACTTCGCGGATAGCGGTATGCAAGAGGGGGGTGCGGCCCGAGGAGGAATCGCCGGGGCTTTGTTCCACACCGTAACCCTCAGGTCACCCTGGCCACCAGCCAAAGTATCGCCTCTCGCAGAGGGGATAGATTGGGGTGTGGCAGAGGGGATTCTACCTCCATTATGAAGAGAAAGGGAACATTTTTTTAATCTACATCTGACTCTTTGTCAGTGCTGTTCAATAATCTTCTTGAACTGACTCTGACTCATCATGATGGGTTTCTTAATGGTTTTGGAGTATTCTATTATTTTACCTCGGATTTCTCCCATCCTTGCAGAAACCCTGCCCTAAGCTGACTTTACTTCATCTCTGAAGGATGGCTGCTCATTAAGATCTCACAAAATGAATGTTTAAAGAGGAGCGTAGGAGGTTTGTGCTTTTAGCTGGATTTCTATCCCCGTGCCCTTTTCGTGTATATTTTTTATGAATGCATTAAGATTAATTTGACCCCTTTTACAAATACAAATTTCCCCATTTATCTCTTGCTCTCCATAATTTCTGACACTCATCATCTGTTCATTAAAGCTACCTTTGCCTGGATGAATTATTTGGCTCTGGAGTCTCTAAACAGGCTTTGTTCTTTATTACACAGTTGCCCCAGTGTATTTCACAAACTCATTAAAAAACTATTAGTGCCTGTTGATTTCTCAGATGCTCCCACATTATTGGGTAAGATCTACTCTTCAAGATGCATTCACAAGGTACTGGCTCGTTTTGTTTTGTCTCTTGGCCTGCTTGTCCATTTAGCTTTGCCTGTGTCCAGAATTACTGCATGCACACTTTCATCCATATGTAGATGTTTCAGTGCACATGTAAAGAGAAGCGCAACATTTACATCTATGTACAAGTCTGTATGAATTCATGCTGGCTGGAGCATTTTATATGTTTTACAAGGGAATTCGTGTTAACATATAATTTCATGTTCACGCCCTTCTCCCATCTCGCCTGGTCCCAGCTGTGCTGTAGCCTTCAAGTGCTGAAAGAGACCCCTGTTTCTTTCTTTCTTTCTTTCTGTGCAGAATGGAGAGAATATGAAGGCAATAAAAGTGCCGTGCTAGGCCTGGCGGAACTGCAAATACATCAAGGGTTCATTCTCCTCTGTTTGCCATTATTCACATTTGGCAGCCACGGAATGTCACACCTGAGCTATTGGGGCTCTCACTGCCAAGATATATGGCCAGAGTATTTCATATTTGAAGTTATTTACCCTGTCATTTGTTTTCATTTTTACTGATGTGGGTCATTTGACAGTTTGGAGTAGTTTCAAAGCTTTTGCAAACAAACACCTATATGTTATTGTGTCAGGAGCATGGAGATGGAGACCTTTTTCCTTTACTGTTAAGGGTGTCGTAAGATTATTTTGGAGGAAACAAGCTACTGAGGAAATATGGAGGAAATAAGCTAAAATATGGTTCTGATAATGTGTGGATATGTCTTGAGGTAGACTTTACATTTCTTTAGGAAAGTAATGGATAGTTTATCTGGCCAGATTTCAAAGTATTTGTGTCTTTATATCACAATTACCAGCAAATTCATTCGGATAACCTTTGAAATAAGATAAGTAAGACTGTATTTTCTCATTCATGACCTTTTGTCCTGGAGTCTACAAAACCTTAAGTCTAAATAACTTATGCAGCAGCATACTTTAGCACTTTTAGTAACTTTTCCATGTAATAACGGACTTATATTGTGTCATTTCACTGCATTTCTAACCGACAATGCTTAAGTGGATGTTTTTGTAGCCTTTTCTCAATTGTAAACCAAGGAGAAGTGCAGTTGGAAATGTTGAATCATTCTAATTAAACACTTATTGTTGGAGTGCTGGCTGGCAAAGGTAAAGTTCAGTAGTTTTGTCATTTCAGCTGAATATCAACATTTGTGAGAAATAGTAAGTCGAAACAGTTTTGAGGATAATTAATCTAATTTTGTGTTTCTGGAAAATAGTGATCTATGACATTGTATTTTGTTGAATATCAAAGTTTTTTTGTATCTGTTTGTTAATGAGGGATTTGTGGAAACATCAATGTTTTTGGATTTATCATTAGATGGGGTTATCATTCAGTGTTTCCATGAATTAGATGTACATTTCAGACATTTTTGCTTTCATTAAAATCTATGTATGTTAGATGAGTGAAATCATCAAATTTGATTTCACAGTGTTTTATTATGACATATCTTCAATTATTTATGGGCAATAAAAAAAAAGTAAATATTCATATGTGTCACAGTCGTTTATGTTTAGTTTAGTTCATGGACTTTCAGTTTGTTTTCATTTGTCACGTGTTTCTTTGTTCAGATTCCCGCCACCCATCTGTCTCCTTGGTTATCGTCATTATTTGGTCATATGTGTCAGCTGTGTGTATTTATCATCCTCGTTTGTGTTCACTACATAAGTTCTTCCTTTTCAGTCACTCCTTGTCCGTTCACAGTATTAAGCCTGGGATACACTGCATGATTTTTGGCTGTCCCAGATGAAAGATTGCCATCGTGAAACAATCGTGGCGATTTCTGTGATTGTGGCTCCTAATCATTGGTCCTATGTCATACAACGAGAGAGTTTCAAAGACGGCCGTTGTCATGGTCTTGGACCAAAGATAGCCTACGATCATTTTCTGACAGTGTCAGAAATTCAGCATGATCATCGCACTGTGTGTTTGCTGCTATGACCTAGGTCTACTGACCAGCCAATAAAAATGCGACATGGCGCTAAAACTTAAAATTGCTTACCTCAAGCTCTTTTCCCTTCCTCTTTCGCCGCATCCTCTTTTCAGCACACATAAAAACTACAACTGCCAAAGTGTGATTCAACATGGTCTTTTTGTTTACCACTAGGGCATGCTGATGACGTTTTATTCTTCAATAGAAACTTGCATCGTAGCCTACGAGTCAATAGGTGTCATCATCCTACAGTCTACATACATGTCGTACCCAAGTTTAATAGATCCATGTCGCAGTGTAATTTGTGATGATCTTATAGGATTGCTAAAATCGTGCAGTCTGTCTCAGGCTTTAGTTAGTGTGTGTTGCTGCCTGATCGTCTGTTTGCTGGAAATACCATTAAACCTGTCATTTTGGATTTATGCATTCTGCCTTCGTGCAACCACCGTGACAATATGCCTGTATGTGATAGAATAATTTTACCTTTCAGATAAATCTCTTTCACTAGTATTCGGCTTTGTCATCGGTTATTCAATTATTATCAACTAAATTGTCAAAATAAAATTTTAAATACAATAGTTTATTTAGTATTTTACATTAATGACACTTTAAAGAATTATATCAAAAGTCATTTATAGATTCTGTAAAAGTTTATCCCTTTTTTAATATCTAACATTTTGTGCGATGTGCGATGATCACCTTGCACTGTGACATCCAACAGTTGTTCTAACATTTTTTTAGTACTCTTTACTTAATGTCTTAACTTAATTGTATAATCCAGTAATCTTTAAAACCGAAGAAACAGAAAACCCAAGTTGAGATGAGTGCCATTTTGTCAAGCAAAAAGAGTTTTTGAGGCGGGGCAATTCTTAATAGACTCCACTTCTGCAGTTATCTTTCTCCTTAGATGCATTTGCTCATTTTCCAAAGTCATCTTGAATTGAAATCATGTTGAATTGTCAATACAACTGAAATATTTGAGAGAACATACGCTGACTCATAAATTGATGTTGATTTTCTTAAAATGTTTTTGTAGTGGTGTCCGAAACCATAGTGGACATTATTGAGTGCACTCAGACCCACATTGCACCGCAATAACGAGTGTACAGCCGATGTACACACAACGGCTGTCCGAATTCACTCACTCATTTTCACTTACTCCTTCAAGTGAACTAGATTTGTGGACTAACATAGGGAATAGTGAATGAGGGTTTAGGGGGTAATAATTTCAGATTCAGCCAAGGAGTGCAGGAGAAGGAACAACTTAATTAGTGAACACAAACGAGGATAATTATAGCACACAGCTGACACATATGAACTAATAATGACGGTAACCAAGGAAACAGATGAGTGGCGGGAATCTGAACAAAGAAACACGTGACAAATGAAAACAAACTGAAAGTCCATGAACTAAACTAAACATAATGGTGACACAAGTACTCTCTAGTTATTTTTTAGTTACTAAAACTCTAGTGTAAGTGAACTATACTAAGTATTTGTCAGTGCAACATACTATACCTATTTCACTTTACTTAGTTTTTTTAAGGCAATCGTTTGCATGCTTTCTTTTTTAAGTAAGACTAACTAATTATATTTTACAGTGTGGCAGCAAACTGAAATAAAATGTTAAACTACAATTACTAAAAACGAAAACTAAAATTAAATCTATTCTAAAATATTTTTAAATAACTAATAAAAATGAAAAAAGCACATAACAAAATTACTAAAACTTAATCTAAAATCAAATTATTAAAATAAAAGCTCATTCAAAATATTAATAAATACTATAATAGTATATAAATACTACTAAAATAACACTGTACACAAGTTCATATTCAGACAAACACCATTGCGAGTGTGATGTTACTTTTATACAGAAATTGGTAACACTTTACAACAAGGTTTCATTAGTTAACTACATTAGTTAACATGAACTAAGAATGAATAATACTTCTACAGCATTTATTAATCTTAGTTTATGTTAATTTCAGCATTTACTAATACATGATTAAAATCAAAAGTTGAATTTGTTAACATTAGTTAATGCACTGTGAACTAACATGAACAAACTGAATTACTGCTTTTTTATTAACTAACATTAACAAAGATGAATAAATAGTTAGTTCATGTTAGTTATAATGCATTAACTAGTGTTACCCAAATATTCATTAAACAAGAAGATAATATTAAGCCACACATTTTAAACATATAATTTACAGTAATTTTGTCTGATTCTGTCAACAGAATCAACCCAGTTCTGCAAGAAAGCATATAGTGTTTCAATCAGTCAGCCAGTCAGTCAGTCAGTCACACACAAACCTTAAGTGACGTGTGATTAAAATCTAATTAAAAACTGGTGCCCCATTGGTGGTGTTATATGTGTATCAAACAATGCTTTAGAAGGTGCTGTGTTCAGGTGATTGTTTAGTGCAGTGGTGTAATATGCTATTTGCTATTGCAAATCAAAGTCTTCCCAAGGTCAAGTCATTCGAGGAACAATTTGAGTAGCTGACTGATCAGGCCTGAGAGGATTAATCAATATTTGAGCTATTATGTGTTTCCACCATGCACTTATGATATCAGACCATATTTAACTCCTTCAGAGCTCACCTGAGGCCCCCCATGTTATTTCCTCATAAGCATTCAGATATATTCTAAATCTGTTGATTTTAACTGCCATTAAAGCATAATTTGAAGGAGGCATGTTGTTAACCTTTCGGCAGATAGCAGGAGCACAATTTGTTTAAAGCTAATGAATCTTGATGAGTTTATCTAATAAAATAAACAGTACATGCTTGCACATTTGTATGTGTTATGCAAAGGCAGCTGAGTGTGTTGAATACTTAATACTGCAATATATAGAGCAATAGGTAAATAAATATTTAAGGAATAATTTTAGGTAGACACATCAATACATGGTATGCAGCACGTTAATATCAGTCACTTTATGTCAACAGGGTCTTACATAAACAGACTGTATACATATGAAAACTTTAATATAGAAATAGAACAGACCAATTATTAAGTTTCTGTGATTTATTCAGTCATGGCAGAATTCCCAGACCAGTATTAAATATAGATTAAAGCTTCACAGTCCAAGATGTCTGAACATTGGGTGACTCTAGTGCCTATCAGACCATGATTCCTTTTCTTTGCGAGATCTGGTTGCTATTTCTAGTCCAAATTAATACAGACACGTTAGAATGACCTTCGAAGCATGTCACACTTTTGTTGAAGAAAAAATGCACTTTAATTTAGGTGCAGAAAATAATCTCTCCTGGTTAATTTCTCAGTGTTTTCATTCCAATGTACATCTGACACACTTCACCAGTGCCGTCATTGGCTTGTAAGCTTCTGCCACAAAGTCTGGACAGTGTTAAGAACCTATTCAGGCAGAAACAGGAGAATATGAATGAGATGAACATAATGTCTTTCTGGATGAGCCAAGGCTGTGTTATTTTCATGGTAGACTCCTCTCTTGTGAAAGGGCAATATGGTCCTCTTCCATATCACTGCTCGCTTGATGGGTGCCTCGTGGCTTCAGTGCACATCTTAACAAATAAGGGTCACTGGCTTGTGTCTGGCAATGAGTTTGATCTCTTTCTGTGAAGGTGCCTGGCTGGGTGCCAAATACAGACAAAAATATGTCAAAAATTGTGCTGGATAAATAATAAAGTGTTTCCTTATGAAGAAGAACTGCCCTTAATTGTATTGAATGTGCACGTGTAGTGTACGTCAGATATATATATATATATATATATATATATATATATATATATTTAAGTGTACTTAAAGAGAAAACACTTTCATGACTGTTTCTCAACACACTTCAGTACACTTTTAAAAAGTGCAATTTATAATAATGTCAAATGAAAAGATTTACTTTAAATTACATTTGAAATCATTTTGTTTTGATAATCTTTTGTTGTACACTTATTTTGATGTGTTTGCAAACATACTAAAATATCCAGGCCTGTCTTTTCAATGTAATTGAAGTGAATTATGATTCAAAGACAAAAAGCATTATAAAAGTATCATAGAACTGTAAGGAACAGACTGATATTTATCATTATTCAGTTTAGAATAATGACCCAGTCATTCATTATCATGATCCAGTTAGACAACATTCCATTTTTGTAGTCCACATGATTTTTGTAGTCCATTTTAGGGTGCGTTCACACTTGTCATGTTTTGTTCAATTAAAACGAACTCTGGTGCGATTGCTCTGTTAGTGCGGTTCATTTGAATAAGCGTGAACGCTGCTATCTGAACCCTGATGCGTACCAAACAAGTGGATTGATGGCGTTTTTACACTGGGCATGTTTGCTGCAGTCCGAGTCCAAGCGCGATTGTTCCTGGTGCCCCCCGCAGCGTTGGTCTGGTTTCACACTCAACTTGATTCTATCAAACCCTGGTGCACTTGCGTTCATCTTACGTCATCACAAAAGTGCACGAGCATGAAAACAGAACACAGGTCAATATATTGTATTTTTATTTATTTGTTGCTATTTGAGTAAACGACATTTGGGTTTACTGTATTACACTCGCTATGCTCTAATACACTGCAGGCTCGCTCGCTCGCTCGTAGGTAAATAATCAACACTATCATCCCTTACATGTGTTTTATTGAACTAAAGACATCATAATCGGCTAAAACGCATTCGCGGGTTACTTTTCTTCCTGAACAAGTGCGCACCCAAGTTCATTTTGCTTTCACATTCACGTGAATTGCGCCACAGTTCGAGTGCAACCGAACTCAGACCACCTCCTTCAGGTAGTCTCGGGTCCGCATGACAGCTTTCACATTAGCAATTTTTCATGCGAACCATGCCCCATTTCCAACTAAACTGACAGTGTAAAACGAGACTCACCTTTTATTGGGGTCTCGGTCTGCTTCCAAATGAAATCTGGTATGTTTGACTAAATTATTAATGCAACATGGACCAAAGGCATCTAAATGAACCAAAAAAAACGGACATGATGTCACAAGATGCGACCCTAAGGCTACGTTTACACTGTCAGTCCAAATCCGATTATTTGTGTATCCGATTGGAATCTGATTTAAAATTATTGACTGTCCACATTGTGTATCGCAACTGTTCAGATCCAATTTGTGTATCCATGCCGCTATTTCGTTTTCCGGAATATCTGCATTGGTTTCTATGGCAATGATGTTTGTGTTGGTAGGTATACGCCAAAAACAACAACAACAACAACTGCAACACGGAGGGGTTTTGCAGTAGAGATGTTGTCTTATTTACAACATGACAATGTGTAGCATCCGCGCTGGACTACTGCGTTTTATGAGGCAGCGGCAGAAACGCAGATGGCTTTATTTCGTGCTGTTGTCTCTGCCGGTTTCAAAACATCTCTCCGTTATATTGTCATTTTCTGCTCATCCGACATGTTGCAACAACACGCAAAGGTACCTGGCTTTTCTCATCAAAGAAGCTATGTTGCCCATTACAGTTCAGTTCAGGCGTCAGAACCGCATCTCCTCGCAGCAGATCTTCGTTTGTGTGTGTGATGGAGGAATTCCTGGCTTCTTCTCAGCTGGTAAAAATACCATCATATGTACACATATACAACAAGCACATTTAGCCCAGCACACATGCAGCATTGTTTTCCATGTTTGATAAGTTCAGTCGCATCATAAAAGCTGTTTTTTTTGTTTTGTATCTTTTGGTTGAGTGTTAAAAATGACAATGTGAGCGCCAAGCAAAACAGGACAAAATGTATCATTTTCTTGTTTGGTCCAGACCAAAGGAAGAAAACCGAACTACAAGTGTGAACACACTTTTTTTTTTTTTTTATGGAGAAGATTATCAAGTAATAATGACTTAAATTTTATTGATTCTCACACAGAGCTCTCGCATGGCTTCAGAAGACTCATAAAATAGAGCACAAATCATGTTTTTATAAAGAAAAACAAGAAAAAAAAAAAAAAAAAAAAAAAAACAGCCCTATAGTGTCCAATATATTTTTCAAAAATTCCTTTTGTGCTTCACAGAAGAAAGAAAGTCATAGAGATTTTGAAAAACATGAGGCGAGTAAAATAACAATAATATTTAAATTTTTGAGTGAACTATCTCTTTAAAGACAAGGAATGCAACAACTCACCCACACACAACAAAGAAAAATATAAGCGTGTTGACAGCTTGAACAGCCCCCTGCACATAAACACACATAATCTCTGTAGTGCGGCAAGATTTATGGCACTCTTGCGTATAATCCAGCCCTATGACATGGCCACTAAGGAGTTCAAATACATTGAAATGCTTTGTATGTATGACCATGCACAGCTGAGTGAAAGAAAAACCCATGGGTTTCCTTGAAGGTGTTATAAGTGTTATCAGACGTGCCTACAACATTTAACCACATTGTGAAGGTCTAGATTTGCTGAGTCAACAGAAGCCCTCCTCAGTCAGCCTGATTTTCCTATGATCAGCAATACTGATGAATAAACTGATAGGAGTAGGACCACCAGGGAGTTGTGCTTTCTCTCCCATTCTCCACACAATGAAAATGATCCATTAATGCACTACATAATATCCAATTAAAGATAATCACAGCCCATGTTTTTGATTGGTCAACGTAGCATTCCTTCGGTCATAAAATACTCTACTGTTCAAAAGCTTAAAAAGATCGATAAGACTTTTTTAATGTTTTGAAGGAAGTCTCTTACGCTCTCTAAGGCAGCATTTATTTGATTAAAAATACAGAAAAACAGTAATATTGTGAAATATTATTACAATTTAAATTGACTGTTTTCTATTTTAATACATTTTAAAATGTAATTTATTCCTGTGATGGCAGAGCTGAATTTTCAGTGTCACATTCTAATATGCTGATTTGGCGCTCAAGAAATATTTCTTATTATCATCAATGTTATGTTAAAAACAGTTGTGCTGCGCAATATTTGTTTGGACACCATGATAAATGTTTTCAGGATTCTTTGATGAATAGAAGGTTCAAAAGAGCAGCATTGGTTTGAAATAGAAATCTTTTATAGCATTATTTTTTACACATATTTAGTTGTGTTTGTTCTTAGTTTTGTTTTCATGGACTTTTAGCTTGTATTCATCAGTCACATGTGTTCCTTTGTTTAAGTTTCCTGCCACTCATCAGTTTCCATGGACACTAATCTTCATCACAGCTGTTCGTCATTTAGTTCATCACCATGTGTTTAATACTGCCTTCACGTCCTATCGGAATTATCGTAAATACTAGTTTCCAAGTTAAAAAATTGGACATGAACGCCCTCTTTAGTCAAAATTTGATTGCGATGAGCTTGTAATCACGACTTCAGAAGTGGGAAGTATGAAATTTCCGACAGCACATGAAGGCGGCATAAGTTCCTCACCTTTAATTAGTGTTTGTCCGGCCTTGTTTGCGTTAGTGTGTGTGTAAGTTGCGTCAGTTCTGAACTTTCTGTGGATTGCTGTGTGGATTTTTATTAAACCCTGTGTTTTGAATCATCATCTTCTTCTTCTTCGTGTATTCCTGCACCTTTGCTGACAATTATAAATGTCTTTAGCTTCACTTTTGATCAATGTAATGGATCGTTGCTGAAAAACAGTATTAATTTCTTCCCCCAAAAAAATTATGCCATATTTTTATATAGTATAATATTATTATAATATAATTTAATATAATATATTTTATAAAAGCAAAAACAGGGTTTTCTTTCCTCTGTAACATAAACACTCCTAAATTCCTTACACTGTAACCTGTAATTTGAACAGTATTTTACTGTAATATGTACTGTAATACATTGTAAAATGTGTATACAGTATGTTACTGTAAACAGCAAAGTATTATGGGAAAATATATGGTCACTACTGTAATTTACAGTAGTGAAATTGCCCGTAAAAAAGTGACCAATGGCAAGAGAGATTTCTTTTCAAGTTTTTTTAACTGTATGGTGGAAGTGGCGGTTATTGGACAAAAGATGTACCGTTAACTCATCAAAAAGGTTAGTATGTTATATTATTTATGTAATACAAATGTTTTCACTTATAATGTTAACAGCAAACTAACATGATTCATTGTGTCGTTTTTCACGTTGGAAGGGTTTTTTCTGACTGTCAGCCGGATCGCTGTCATAATGGTGATAACATTAACTGGTGAGTAAATTAAGTTCACCTATATTAGCCGAAATAATATTAAGTTAAACCGATAAACATAATAAACATATATAAACGATACAACACAGATAAACATTCCACTGCCTCTTTTAACGCAAGTTAACTCATCAGGCGGAGTCATCGGTAACTTAATGTTAAAGGGTTAGAATTTTCAAAAAAAAAAATTTAAATAAATGAAAATAAACTCAACAGTACTAATACTGTAAATGCAAGTACAGTAAAGCGTACAGTATACTGTATGTGAAAATACAGCAATAATACTGTAAAACATGTTACAGTCTATTACTGGCATCCACCTGCCGGTAAGTTACTGTAAAATTTACAACAATCTCTTTACAGATAGTTATAATTTATAAATTATAAATCTTTTAATGTTTAGAGAAACAGACTGTATTGTGCAGCTATGCACACAGAAGACATGTTTGGTCAGCTGACATAACACAAAATTGACCGTTTCAATAATAGAACAACAGAAACACTTGCTGTAGGCCTCTATCACAAACCACTTGACAGGGTCTCATTTAAGGGCTGAAGCCAACAAACCACCCAAGGACTTCAGTCGTAAGTTATGTGAAGTTGATGAAGCAAAAGTGAAGCTCCAACCAAGGACAGAACAGAATTTCTTTAAACAGTGGCTTATTTGGTTTTGATGCAATGTGAACATTTCTGACTGCAGTTGCAGTCTGTTCGGCAATTTGTGTAGGAGAAATTGAAGAGATAATTTGTGAAATATTGTCCAGATTAAACAAGAAAGCCACAAATAATTTTGTCAGTTTTAGCCTTTAAATTATTGGGAAGAACATTTCTTGTCTTTTATGCAATGTGGAATTTTCATAGGTATTTAAAGCTTTTCACAACTGAATAAAAACAAGTAGAAACAGAAGTGGAAGTGAGGAAAAATTATGATAAAAGTATTCGGTAACACTTTATTTTACAGTGTCCTTGTTACATGTGTTACATGTACTTACCATAGTAATAACAGTAAATTATGCATAATTACATGCAATTAACCCTAAACGAAACCCTAATCCTAACCCTAACCCTATAGTAAGTACATGTACTTAATTAATATTACTCAGTACTTAAATGCATAATTACACTGTAACAAAGACACCTTAAAATAAACTGTAACCAATATTCCTGCAATTTTGGATTTTGCAATTAAATAAATAGTTGAGAAGAAATTCAAACTTTAGCACAAGAAAAATTAACACATGGATTCTTCACACCTCATAAACCTGACATTTTCTAAGGGCCCCAGAATGCTGCACACTAAGAAAAACCCAGGATGTGTTTTATCAGTTATCAAACCTCTGCAAGCACAACAACATAAACTTTGAAGTGAGTGATTCAAAAAAAATTAATTCCCTAAAGAAACAGGCAAGATTTTATCTTTGCTTAGATTTTAAAACAAAGATTTATCATTTTAGTTAAGAGCAAGAGTTTCTTTTTCTAGTAGTCTAATGAAACTTTCTTATGACTAGTCTTTCACTAGACTTTTTAGATCTATCATTCCTTAAATTTTAAAAGTTCAGTAAATAACTAGAAAAAGCATTTTGCTTTGATATATATGCAGACTCTCTAACTGCAAAGAAAATTACTACACAGCAAAATTAGCAATGTGCTTAAACAAGCTGGGGCATATCCTAAACCAAATTAAGGGTTTTTGAATTGACTGAAAAAAGACTGCCTTTCTAATTACAGACTTAGATGGATTAACATACACTTATATACTTTTACATTGTAATTGAAAATAGGAATAACATTAGATTCCTTTCCAATACAGCCAGGGGCGAACTGGCCATTGGGAGAACCGGGAGAATTCCTGGTGGCCTGGCAGCCAATTTGGCCTGCTGATCTGTATTTTTTTTTTTAAATGATTATTATTATTGTTATATATTATTGCCTGCCAAATGTACTAAAATGATTATTTCCGAATTTGCCATTCAATTATAAATCTCTAATAAATCAAGAATCGGTTAGTCTTGACTGGCAACGTGATTCACTCCGTGCCTCCACCAAACCATTTCGATCAGAGCAATCAATGCGAGAGACTTGAGAATGGAGTGGAAGCACCCAGGTGGAGCAGAGAAGCAAAACTACTGATCTGTTCAGGACTTGAAGTGCAGACACTTTCATCTGTAATTGTAAAATAGGCTATTGTAGTTTTGTCTTTGTTTACTTAGTTAAGCATGCTAGCTAGCGACTGTTAGCAGTAGCACTCCATTACTATCATCACTCAAAATACTGTAGCCTATGCTAAAGGACATCATTATATATTGTAAATTTGCAGTAGTAATTTAGCAGACAAATATTCACATCGTTTTATAACAGGTTTAGAGTGAGCTAGGGAAGACAAAAACACAACCCTTACGAAAATTAACCATGGTTTACTTTGTAAAAAACAACAACAAAATGGTAACTAACCACAAATTAACAATGGTTTTGCTATACTACCCATAGTTTCACCATGGTATCAGTAAAAGTTATACAAATGGTAATCAATCCACCAAAAACATGGTAATACTTTTACTATAATAAAACCATGGTTAATTTTCGTAAGGTAAAAACATGACTCATGATAATGCAATAAAATGTTCAGTATTAGGATTTTTCTATAAAGATATTTTCATAATGTAATCATTATTGTACTTATTTTGACATTTAAGCGATTTAGAAAATCTAGTTTTGTTAAATCTCGAGTATTTAAGTCATTTTAAGATAAAATAATAACACATGGTGGTAATGTAATACTTTAAATTTTACTCAAATAAATTTATATTATGTGCAAACAAATTACAATGAGGTGGTTGTTGTGCAACAAGGTGGAGACGTGATGAAAAGGAAAATGGAAGTGAAGGTGCAGTTCAAGAGAGAACCTTTAATTATTTTGCATGGCCCCAGCCTAAGGATTTATACCTTTTTTATGTGATGGTGATCGCCATAAAAAAAATAGGATTGTTCGTGGTTTAAAAATTTGTTGTGGGTGTATGGGATGGCCTGAATGACTGTGAGATTTCCTGGCCTGAAATTTTGTCCCAGTCTGCCCCTGAATACAGCAACCAAACAGACTAGGATCCTGGCAGTAACTGAGCTTCACATTTCTTCAGAAGCAGTAATGATTTCAGGAAACTGCTTCATGAGAAAATTGAACCTATTTAAGAAAAACTGTTTTCTAAAGCTAATTAACTTGTCACTTCTACTTGGTCACATGCGAAGAACTCTTAAAAGGGGAGTCATTAATTCCCTAATTAAGAAATGAAATGTTGATCAGTGTGATCTGGCAAATTATTACCCAATTTAAAATTTTCATTTCTTCTCCAAGGTGCTGAACAATTCTGTTGCTCTCCATTTGTGCTCATTTGTGCACAGAAATGACATATGTGAGATGTTCTTCTAGATAGTCAATCTTTATCACCTGATATCGCAGTGTCTTTTTCCTTGCGCATTTGTTAGTGCAGTTCTGCGCACCACTGACCACAATATTCTCTCTGTAAAACTTCATTTTGGGAATGAGGTTGAAGTCAATGTAGAGTCTATCTTATTAGATGTTGCTTGTTTTCAAACATATTGCATTTTATTATTTTACACTGATGGCAGAGTACATATACCTTTAAGGCTAGTGGATTGTCTCAAAATAAGCTATGAATAATTTTTGTTTAGATTTTACTAAATACATTTTCTTAAAAAGCCCCTAAGCTATGGAATAACCTTTTTCTTATGTGTAAGAATCAGTTTTACTGCTAAGACAAAAGCTGAAGATCCAACCCCCTGCAATAGAACAATAAAACTCACTAATCTAGAGAGAAGATCTCACAGAAAGAGTGTAGGACATCGGCCTGCCCAAACCTTCTCCCCCTCTCCCTCACCGACTCCCTTCCCTCTGATTCAAGTCACAGAATGCAAATATACCACAGATGATGTATCTTGTTAATCTATTGTTTTTCCCCTTTCATGTGTGGTATCTTTTTAAAGGTCTCAGTGTGATTGGTAAAATGGTCTCAACTTCACTGCTGTCACTGGTAGGAAGAGAAAGATTGAAACTTATGAGAATTCTGTTCTCCTTTTGAGTAGTCTCAGAAGATATCTGATCCTCTCCCCCGAAACCAGGTGTTTGTGTTGCAGATATTTACAACCCTTTTGTTCTGGTCTGGGTATTTAAGAAAGGGTAGCAGAGCTGCCATTTGGGAACATTCTGTAGCCAGAGCCCCCATGCAGTGCTGTGTCAGTGTCCGAGAGGCACTCACGCACACTGTATGTACAGTGCCAGATATAATGACTCTTTGAAACTATTTTCATATTACTTTGTAATTGTATTTTATATTTTTATGCTAAAAGTTGTGTACCATGGATTCGTGTTTCATTATTTTTATGTAAGTTCTGTCTGGCCAAAATAAATGTTAATCTTGATTTATCTTGTATTATTCTGAAAATCATTATTCTAGTATGGATCAATGTGGAGTCCTTTATTTCCACAAATCTTTTGCCAGAATAGATCAAACCGAGGACCCCATGACTGAAGCATGGAGCGCAGCATGCGGGATAATCCGATTTCTGACTATTACTGTATTAGCAAGTTGCAGCTCTCGTGTCTATTAATCAAATTGCACTTTTTGTTGAGTAAGCAGGTGCGACCACTTCAAGGTAAAATATTCACTCTGCAATATCAGAACTGGCCAGTTTGTGTTCCTGAACGAGCGACTCGCGACGCGTCTGTTTCTGTGCGATATCGGGTCCCTTGATGAACGAATATTTGAAAATAAGAGATACTAAGAAAAATCAACGATCCAAATTAAATCACAACGAATCATCAGCTGTTAAATTACGAACGTAACAAATTGAACGAAGTCACATAAAATTGGAGTCAGATCACTTTATTCATGGAGTCAGATTTAAAATTAGATGTTAATAAATTAAGTGAATTTAACAGAAATGCTGAAAAGGCTTACACGCAGAATCCTTCAACCAAGCCGTTAGATTTCGTTTTTGGGCTAACGGATGGACCTTACAAAGTGGTGACCTCGACGTGATCTCCAGGTTGCGAGTGCCTTTTCAGCGAAATATTGGGATTGCAACAAGCAAGAGGTTTGATTTCCATCTCTTTCTTCAGCTGTTATGGTAAGTCCATTCTTATTTGCCTTTTAGAAATGTTGGGAGTATATACTGAATACCGCGACAGGGCTTGAGAATTAGACAACCACATTGCTTATCAGTTAACCAGTTTAGGTTAAGAAAGAAAACTGAAATGAAAAAACTAAAGAGAAAGAACTTCTTTACCTTCTATTTGTGCAAGAATCTTTAATGAGAAAAATTACAATGCCCAGTTAAAATGATTAACCTGATTGCTGTAACTTGAGTAGGCCGAATTCATTCAAAGCCTAGTAATTTACATTTCAGTGATCTGGAACCCAGTGAGAAAGGGGAGGTGCAAGTTTTCCATTGTAATAAAACCAAAAACAAAGGAGCGCAAGCGTTAGAAAACTCCTCTCTGGGAGCGTTAGATTACATGGGATCTGATCGGGGAAGTTATTTTACTGGAAATGTAATGAAAGTTGTGTGTTATGTTAACCTCAGGCATTAACTCCACAGGGTTTACAGACCACAGAGATCCAAATGGTCAAGTGTTTGAATGGCGCCGTAAATACCAAATCCTAAACAAACGGCACAGCACCACACCTGGTGATCTGATGCTCTAAACACAGATCTGGCTTGAGTAAACAGCATTATTTAAAGAGATTCCCCCAGGGGAGCTGGGTGTGATAATGCTATCAACAAAGCAGAGTGTGTAAACTCAACTGCAACAGCAGCTTAAGGTGCAACATGTTTGACTGTGCTTACACACCAGCAGTCAGATCTGACCATTATAAATCAGTTTATTTGACCTTTTTTCTTTACAGAAACATGATCATGATGATGATCAATGTCTTTGTAAACTAAAACAATTTTTCTCATAATGGCATAAAACCTTAACAGGTTAAAGCCATCTACAACAACTGTCTGGCTAAGACCATTAAAGAAAAAATCAGATAGCACCATCTATCTTAATGAAAGTTGTGTAAAGGTTCAATATTAGACTGTGTTTCTCTCTCTGTGTTTGTTTTCCTTTCAGGCTGATGGCTGCCACTCTTCAGACCCAGATTCCACAGGGACTGGGCTGGCCTGCATCAGCCAGGACACACACACAACTTAACATGTAGGAGATGGGAGTGAAGAGACATCAAGAGGCCATTCACACCCTACAGCACACATAGCTACATGGCTTCCCAGTTTAAAACTGGAACTAAATTATACAACACAGATTATGGTAGGATAGACACCACCTATCTCCTATACACAACATATACAACACACACCCTTAATTCTACAACCACACAACATCTCTACCTGGCATAGATCATAGGACTATCCAGGCCAAAATCATTCACATAATGCAAATCTATCAAACATTATTTACCTTCATACATATAGGACAAGGGAAATTATTTTCATAATTCCTTTTCAGTTATGGTGAACAATTTTACGGCTTACAGCCATGTCAACTTCCTGTATGTAAACACTGTAAGATGCATAAAACATGTGCATGGCTATAGTCACACATCAACTGATTGACAATTAGTTGATCAGTGAACTGATGGACAAAATGTGTATTATGTCCAGTCCTTAGCATTGTTTCAAAATGGGAGGGCCCCCTAGTTTCCAACATATGACTAATGACAATAAAAATATATCTAAAGAGTTAGATCTGGAATGCAGGCATTTCTATCAATTAATTAAACAATTTCCAGTAAGACCGGCATTATTGAGTGTGACTTAGCCTGTACATCAAATGCACAGAAGATGAGTGCAAAAGCTAAACTAGAGATTTTAAATCTCTGTTTCTGTAAATCTCATTCTATAAGTGATCTGATTGAAACATTAGCTTTCAGTAATGATTTGCAATTAAAACAACTGATATAGACAATTTTATAATGGCAATTATTAAATTGTGTATTTCCATGTTTAATTATGTGATATATCTTAATTATGCATACTGCTGGTAAAGATACTAGTTATATTGATGTTTTGTTACCCTTCCTTTAATTCATCCAGACCACGTTTAAATTCCACTTCCATGTCACAGTGGTAGTGAAGAATCTGGTGATCAAATGAGACCTACCCACTAGATATAGGACACTGAGAAATGAGACCTTATTTACCACTCACACTTCTGACATGAGATTATCATGTGTTGTTATTTTTATGTTCTTGTGTTTATCCAACAACTCTCTTTTCCCATGTCACAATAACCACAAATTCATCAGTGTTCAATTATTGCATGGTTAATCAGAAGTTGTTCAGGTGTCTCACACACAATGGAGCATCATCAGTGAAACGATTCCTTCACCCATGGAGATCTGACCTGCCCGGCAAACCAAACCTTCTGCTTGAAGGTGACCGAGGACTTCTCAAAGGGTCAGCTATAGCTAAGCATCCTGGAGAGGACACAGATGTTTCCTCA
Organism: Coreius guichenoti; assembly: GCA_039654105.1. Lineage (NCBI taxonomy): Eukaryota > Metazoa > Chordata > Actinopteri > Cypriniformes > Gobionidae > Coreius > Coreius guichenoti. The sequence goes on along the minus strand of CM077173.1, from coordinate 21,541,488 downwards.
AAGTGTAAAGACACTTTCCACTGACACTTTCTGCTCATGCTAACTAACACAACAGACTTGGGACAACAAGTCATTCTACAGACTGAAAACCATCACAATCAAGTGCAGGTGGAAGCAAACCTGACCAACAGGATCATGCACCCTTGCTACAGCACCCAGTCAGCACAGTACACCTACACCTAAAGGGACTGTGTCACAGAGGTGTATTTTGCAGTGTTTTCATCTTCATGTTCAGCCTGTCTTAATGTTGTTATTTCAGGTGACTACTTGATTCCTGCACCCATTGACTCGTGTTGTTAACTCAAGGATCAGCACCACGAACAGTCCGGAAACAACATCCAAAATATGGAAACAGGGAATGTCCAAATATGTCCCCTTGGGAACTAATCTGAATTTGTCCCAAGGGTCCAGGGGCCGTCTGTAAGAATCGGTTTTACTGCTAAGACAAAAGCTGAAGATCCAACCCCCTGCAATAGAACAATAAAACTCACTAATCTGGAGAGAAGATCTCACAGAAAGGGTGTAGGACATCGGCCTGCCCAAACCTTCTCCCCCTTTCCCTCACCGACTCCCTTCCCTCTGATTCAAGTCACAGAATGCAAATATACCACAGATGATGTATCTTGTTAATCTATTGTTTTTCCCCTTTCATGTATGGTATCTTGTTAAAGGTCTCAGTGTGATTGGTAAAATGGTCTCAACTTCACTGCTGTCACTGGTAGGAAGAGAAAGATTGAAACTTATGAGAATTCTGTTCTCCTTTTGAGTAGTCTCAGAAGATATCTGATCCTCTCCCCCGAAACCAGGTGTTTGTGTTGCAGATATTTACAACCCTTTTGTTCTGGTCTGGGTATTTAAGAAAGGGTAGCAGAGCTGCCATTTGGGAACATTCTGTAGCCAGAGCCCCCATGCAGTGCTGTGTCAGTGTCCGAGAGGCACTCACGCACACTGTATGTACAGTGCCAGATATAATGACTCTTTGAAACTATTTTCATATTACTTTGTAATTGTATTTTATATTTTTATGCTAAAAGTTGTGTATCATGGATTCGTGTTTCATTATTTTTATGTAAGTTCTGTCTGGCCAAAATAAATGTTAATCTTGATTTATCTTGTATTATTCTGAAAATCATTATTCTAGTATGGATCAATGTGGAGTCCTTCATTTCCGCAAATCTTTTGCCAGAATAGATCAAACCGAGGACCCCATGACTGAAGCATGGAGCGCAGCATGCGGGATAATCCGATTTCTGACTATTACTGTATTAGCAAGTTGCAGCTCTCGTGTCTATTAATCAAATTACACTTTTTGTTGAGTAAGCAGGTGCGACCACTTCAAGGTAAAATATTCACTCTGCAATCCGCTGACTAATATCAGAACTGGCCAGTTTGTGTTCGTGAACGCGCGACTCACGACGTGTCTGTTTCTGTGCGATATCGGGTCCCTTGATGAACGAATATTTGAAAATAAGAGATACTAAGAAAAATCAACGATCCAAATTAAATCACAACGAATCATCAGCTGTTAAATTACGAACGTAACAAATTGAACGAAGTCACATAAAATTGGAGTCAGATCATTTTATTCATGGAGTCAGATTTAAAATTAGATGTTAATAAATTAAGCGAATTTAACAGAAATGCTGAAAAGGCTTACACGCAGAATCCTTCAACCAAGCCGTTAGATTCCGTTTTTGGGCTAACGGATGGACCTTACATATGTAAGGCTCTCCGATGCACTCTCCAAATGTCACTTTAGATGACATTTTTAGTCAAATTAAATTCATTGAATTAATAACTGGATAATAAAATAGTAATACTGAAGAGTAATACTGAAAACGTCTCGGTTACGTATGTAACCCTTGTTCCCTGAAGGAAGGGAACTGAGAAGTTGCATCAGTTACTGACGAAATGGGGGTTTCGCTTAGAAGCCTATCACCTTCGAGTTCTACAAAACGAGCCAATTGCATGAGAATGCCATGGGTCTGCAGAATTGCATAGCGCAACTCCGCCCCACCTTGTGGGTATAAAAGGAATCTCGAGATTGAATAGCGCACGCATCCAGTCCGTGGAGTGGAATGGCGCAGCAAGCGAAGACACCTGAGCCTGTCCAGTTAAGGGCCACCTGGAGCGAGGACATGTTCATGTTCCGCGTCCTGACAGAGGAGGCCAGGGAAGGACCAGCGTTCCGCAGCGGCCTGCTCTGACAGGGGTCTGGCGACAGAGGGGGCTGACAGCAGCGAGGCTTTGCGTCGCACACTGTCAACTGCGCCCTCTTGGGGCTCAGAGGTAGGGAAGTCAGTTCTAAAATACTGGTTACCGCTGGCTGTGATGCCAGTGGTGGAGAACAAAAGATTCTCCCCTGGCCCTCCACCGGGGGAAGGAGTGGTCCTGCTACCATCTCCTGAAAAGAACTGACGCCTATCTCTGAGCTGCCCGTCACAGGAGTGCTGCTTAGCCTGGCATTTGGCAGGCTTAAGGGCAGAGACGGGATGCGCCACCTTACTGCGACCTCCTCCGCGCTGCGGCCCGGGTGAAGGCTGCTGCTGGGATGAGCGGGAGGGGCGGGAGCCGCAGGGGGGCACCCTTGGCGGTGGGCAGGTTGAGGCGGCTGAGCTGGCGGTGGTGTAGATGCAGCAGCAGGCCGCCTAGTCAGCACGTGTTTGAACGCCTCAGACTGCTCCTGGGCGGCCGAGAACTGCTGGGCAAAGTCTTTGACCTCGCCGCCGAAGAGGCTGGCCTGGGAGATTGGGGAGTCGAGGAAACAGGTTCGCTCAGACTCCCTCATATCTGCCAGTTTCAGCCATAGGTGGCGCTCCTGGACCACCAAAGTGGACATCACCTGACCCAGGGACTGCGCAGTGACCTTCGTCGCTCGGAGAGCGAAGTCGGTGGCAGTGCGCACTTCCTGCATAAGCCCTGGGTCAGCACCGCCCTCGTGCATGATTTTTAAAACCTTGGCCTGGTATACTTGCAGGATGCCCATGGCATGCAAAGCAGAACCCGACGAGACGAGAACCCACAGGCTTTGGACGGGCGCTTGGGATCACCACGCCAGGCGGAGGCGCTCTGAGGATGCAGCTGCATTGCAACAGATCGCTCCACTGGGGGAATCCCCGCATACCCTTTAGCCACGTGCCCTCCACGAACTGGTAACTTCATGCACCTCCGGGATGAATGGCCCTGGGGGCGGTAGCAGGCGATCAGCGTGCCTCGTGCCCAGGAACCAATCGTCCAGCCTTGAACGCTTGGGCTGAGGTGGAGGGTTCCAGTCCAGCCCAATGTTCACAGCTGCCCGGGAAAGCATGGCTGTCAGCTCTAGATCAGACTCGGGCAATGCTGGTGCTCCCAAAGGAGGCAGCGCAGCCGAGCCTTCATCTCCAGAGGACTCAGGCCCACCTTGTGATGTGGCGATCGACATCATATCATCCACTGGAGCCCCGAATGAAACGCTGGGTCCCTGACATGAGGGACCAGCCATCTCAATCGGAAGCTCACCAGCTTGGAGGGGGGTGTGGCCCGAGGAATACACGTCAGGGTGTCCCACACCATAACCCTCAGATCACCCTGGCCATCAGCCAAAGTAGGTCCTCGCGAAGAGGAACTAGATTGGGGTATGACAGAGGGGACTCTACCCCTTCTGAGGTCATTGAGTCTCGATCTAAGCATCGTGATGGTCATGTTCCCGCAGTGAAAACATGACTCATCCACGAGCGCTGCCTCAGCGTGATTAAAGCCCAAACACGCCAGACAGCGCTCGTGGCTGTCAGACAGATGAATGACGCGACCGCACCCAGAAACACACGGGCGAGACATCTTGAAAAAGACGTGCCCGTGTAGCTCTTTTAGAAGAGGAAAAACTCTGCAGCAGCGCCGAAGCGCCCAGGGAGAACACACTCATTCTGTGGCAGATCACCGCACAGATCAGCAGCAGGAATGCGGAACTCACTGGAACGCTCCGTAACCCTGACACCACTGAAGAGTCGCTCGTCTTACTTGTAGAGAGAAGCACGTGATGCACTCGGCTCCGAAGCAGAAACATAATGCGAGATTGCAGCACAGCTCCTTTTATACCCACGAGTTGCGCTATGCAAATTCTGCAGACCCATGGCATTCTCATGCCATTGGCTCGTTTTGTAGAACTCGAAGGTGATAGGCTTCTAAACAAAACCCCCATTTCGTCAGTAACTGACGTTACGTCAGTTACGCTTAGAAGCCAATCGCCTTTGAGCTCTACAAAACGAGCCAATGGCATGAAGATGCCATGGGTCTGCGGAATTTGCATAACGCAACCCCGCCCCACCGCGTGGGTATAAAGGGCGTTGCGTGGCAATCTCGCATTATGTTACCTGCTGAAGAGCCGAGGCATGAGCGTCCGGCCGTTCCAGCGGTACAGCGGAAGTGGCATGGGGACGTGACGTCTCCGTTCCCTTCCTTCAGGGAACGAGGGTTACATACGTAACCGAGACGTTCCCTTTCAGTCAGTACACTACGAGTTACGTCAGTTACTGACGAAATGGGGGTCCCAATACAATCTCGCCACGACGGCTGTCTTCCAGCGTCCTGCGCTGACCAGGGCTCCCTGCCGTGAGTCTTAGCACGAACGAGGGGCTAGGCTCAACGCTGATACCAAGGTACACTGGGAAGCATATCCCACGTGGAGAAATGCAACACAATGCCTGCCCGAAGGGAGGACTTAAGAATACACATATGACCCCTGTAGGGACTGCATATGGAGCACTCTGGGGTATCCAGCCGCAGGTGGAAGATTTTTCAACCCCAGGTGTGGCAAGGTGTCTTGCCAAGGGAAGACACGTGCTCAGAGAGACTTACCGTGGAAATACACATGTGGGGGTTGCCCAACGGGGGAACCATGCATACGGAGGCACCTAGCCGAACACGAGGGCTGACCAAGCGGGCATGCACTCTGGTGTCGACATCAGCAGTGCTGGAGGAGCTCAGGGCTTACTGGGAAGCTCACCTGAGAGAAAATGCGCACGCATCCAGTTCGTGGAGTGGAATGGCGCAGCAAGCGAAGACACCTGAGCCTGTCCAGTTACTGGCCACTTGGGGCGAGTACACGAGCGGACACAGGCTCCACTCGGAGATTATAAAATCTTGCGAATGTGTTTGGTGTCGCCCAGCCTGCAGCTCTACAAATGTCTGTCAGCGAGGCGCCACGCTCTAAAGCCCAAGAGGAAGCAACACTCCTAGTGGAGTGTGCTCTAACCCCAAGGGGGCATGGCATGCCCTGAACCTGATATGCCAGGACAATGGCGTCCACTATCCAGTGAGACAACCTCTGCTTGGAGAGAGCCTTCCCTTCCTGCTGCCCTCCGTAACAGACAAAGAGCTGGTCTGAGGTCCTGAAACACTGCGTCTGGTCTACGTAAGCACGAAGGGCACGTACTGGACAGAGCAGTGCCAAGGCTGGGTCTGCCTCCTCCACAGGCAGCACTTGCAGGTTCACCACCTGATCCCTGAAGGGAGTGGTGAGAACCTTGGGCACGTATCCAGGCCGGGGTCTCAGGATCACATGAGAATTGGCCGGCCCGAATTCCAGGCACGCTTCGTCAACCGAAAATGCCTGCAGGTCCCCTACCCTCTTGATGGAAGCCAGAGCAATCAAGAGCGCCACTTTCATTGAAAGGAACTTCAGCTCCACAGACTGCAGAGGCTCAAAGGGGGCTTTCTGCAGGGCAGATAGAACCACTGCAAGATCCCAAGAGGGTATTTGAGGAGGACGAGAAGGATTTAATCTCCTCGCTCCTCTAAGGAACCTGCTGACCAGGTCGTGCTGACCTACCGTTTTTGAATCCACCAGGTCATGATAAGCCGATATCGCGGCCACATAGACCTTCAGGGTGGAGGGAGACAGCCTTCGCTCCAACCCTTCCTGGAGGAAGGAAAGCACGGACCCGATTGAGCATTTCGTGGGGTCTTCTCGGCGAGAAGAGCACCAGGTGACGAAGAGGTTCCACTTCAACGCATAGGCCTGTCTCGTGGACAAGGCCCTAGCGGAAGTGATGGTAGCCGCCACCTGAGGTGGCAGGGTACTCAAACCTACCGCGTCCCGTCCAGGTCCCACACGTGTAGGTTCCAAAGGTCGGGACGTGGGTGCCATACGTTGCCCTGTCTCTGAGTAAGGAGGTCCTTCCTCAGAGGGATCGACCAGGGAGGGGCTGTCGCAAGGAGTATGAGTTCTGAGAACCAGGTCCGGCCGGGCCAATATGGGGCGACCAAAAGGACCTGCTCCCTGTCCTCCCTGATCTTGCACAGAACCTGTGCGAGAAGGCTCACTGGGGGAAACGCATACTTGCGTGGGCCCCGCGGCCAGCTGTGCGCTAGTGCATCCATGCCGAGGGTCCCCTCGGTCAGGGAATAATACCAGCAGCAATGGGAAGAGTCGTGGGAGGCAAACAGATCTATCTGTGTGTCGCCAAACTGTTCCCAAATCAGCTGAACCGTCTGGGGATGGAGTCTCCATTCCCCCGGAAGCGGCTGAAACCGTGACAGCTCGTCGGCTGCACGATTCAGTTCTCCCAGGATGAACGGCACGGAGCGACCTCAGATGCTTCTGACTCCATAGGAGGAGATGGCGGGCGAGTTGCGACATCCGGCGGGAGCGTAGACCACCTTGTCGGTTGATGTACGCTACTGTCGCCGTGCTGTCTGAACGGACCAGTACGTGCATGTCCTTGAGCAGGGCTCGGAAGCGGTGCAGGGCAAGACGTACAGCCAGCAACTCGAGGCAATTGACATGCCATAAGCGCTGGGGTCCTCTCCAGGAGCCCGCGGCAGCATGTCCATTGCACATGGCGCCCCAGCCCGTGGCAGAGGCATCTGTTGTTACAACAACATGCCTGGAAACTCGTTCTAGGGGAACACCTGCCCGTAGAAAACTGAGGTTCGCCCACGGGGTGAAGGTCTGACGGCAGGCCCGAGTAACTGGGACCCGGAGCGTGCCGTGTTGCCATGCCCATCTCGGGACTCGATCGTGAAGCCAGTGCTGAAGCGGTCTCATATGAAGCAAACCGAGCGGCGTTACCGTGGCTGCGGATGCCATATGCCCCAGGAGCCTCTGAAAATATTTCAGTGGAACCACACTCTTGCCCTCGAACTGGTGAAGACAAGTCAGCAGTGACTGCGCTCGTAAGCTGCACGTACATGGCGACCGAGTCGATTTCCATACCGAGAAAAGAGATCCTCTGCACTGGGGAGAGTTTGCTCTTTTCCCAGTTGACCCGAAGGCCCAGACGGGCGAGGTGCTGAAGCACCAGGTCCCTGTGTTCGCAAACCTGATCCCGAGAGTGGCCTAGAATCAGCCAGTCATCAAGATAGTTCAGGATGCGAACCCCGTGTTGCCTTAACCCACCGGTTTTCTTGGGTACAATGAAGTAAGGGAGGCGTGGGCTACCATCTCCTGGGAAAGAACCGAGTTCACCTCCGAGCCACCCGTCTCAGGACCGCCGCTTAGACTGCCATTTAGCAGGTTGGGGGGCTGGGACGGGCGGGGCCGCCTTCCTGCAGCGTCCTCCACGCCTCGGCCCGGGTGAAGGCTGCTGCTGGGGCTGGGCGGGAGGGGCGGGAGCCGCAGGAGCAGACTGAGGCTTCTGAGCCAGCGGCTGGGTAGAGGCAGCAGCAGGCCGCCGGGGCAGAATATGCTTAATTGCCTCAGTCTGTTTCTGAGCGGTCGAGAACTGTTGGGCGAAGTCCTGGACCGCCCCGCCGAATAGCCCATCCTGGGAAATGGGAGAATTGAGGAAACGGGTTCGCTCAGGTTCTCTCATATCAGCCAGGTTGAGCCATAAGTGGCGCTCCTGGACCACAGAAGTGGACATCACCTGACCGAGAGAGCGAGCGGTCATCTTCATCGCTCGTAGAGCGAGGTCGGTGGCCGCCCGCAGCTCCTGCATTAGCGAGGGGTCAGCATTGCCCTCGTGCATGTCTCTGAGCACCTTGGCCTGGTAGACCTGAAGGGTGGCCATCTCATGCAGGGCGGACGCGGCCTGGCCCGCAGCTCTGTAGGTCTTCGCCACCAGAGTAGACGTAAACCTACAGGCCTTGGACGGGTGCTTTGGGTCACCACGCCACATCGCAGCGCTCTGCGGACACAGTTGCATCGCAACAGAGCGCTCAACAGGGGGAACACCAGTGTACCCTTTCACCGCGCCGCCATCAAGGGCAGTGAAGGCGGAAGTGGCTGCCGAACGATCGCGAAAAGTCAAGGGAGACTTCCACGACTTCGACACCTCTTCATGCACTTCCGGGAAGAAGGGCGCTGGGGGCTGACGGGCGCCTTCGGCACGGGCCGCCCCCAGATACCAATCATCTAGCCGAGAGCGCTCGGGACGTGGCGGAGGGTTCCACACAAGCCCAAGAGCCTCGGCCGCCCGGGAAAGCATGGCTGTGAGCTCTGGATCAGACTCGGACAATGCTGGGACTCCCGAAGGAGGCAACACAGCCGAATCGTCATCTCCGGAGGAATCCAGCCCACCTTGTGATGCGGCGATCGACATAGTATCCTCCGCCGGTGCGCCAAATGAAACGCAGGGCCCAGGACGGGAAACACCTGCGCCCTCATCTGGCAACACCACAGGTTGCAGTGTGCTAGAAGGGGGTGTGGCCCGAGGAGGATTCGTCGGGTTGGTCCACACCGTCACCCTCAAGTCACCCTGACCACCAGCCAAAGTATTCCCACTCGTGGAGGGAATAGATTGGGGTGTGGTAGAGGGGACTCTCCCTCCAGCACGGAGATCACGGAGTCTTGACCGCAACACTGCGATGGCCATGTTGGCCATGGCACGAGGCCCAAGCACGCCAAACAGCGATCATGCCCGTCAAACGGAGGAACCAGCCGACCGCACCCAGGAACGGAGCACGGGCGAGACATCTTGAAACAGACGTGCCGCGTGCAGCTCTTTTAAAGAAGAGTTTTTGCTCTGCAGAATGCCGAAGCGCCTAGGGAGAACACACACGCTGTGCTAGATCACTGTACAGATCAGACAGGAATGCGGAACTCGCTAGAACGCGCCGTAACACCAACACTCTGGAGAGACACTCGTCTTGAAGAGGAAAACGCTCAGGCAGTAACACTCGGCTCTGAAGCAGAAACATAATGCGAGATTGCCACGCAACGCCCTTTATACCCACGCGGTGGGGTGGGGTTGTGTTATGCAAATTCCGCAGACCCATGGCATCTTCATGCCATTGGCTCGTTTTGTAGAGCTCAAAGGCGATTGGCTTCTAAGCGAAACCCCCATTTCGTCAGTAACTGACGTAACTCGTAGTGTACTGACTGAAAGGGAACTCGTAGTGTACTGACTGAAAGGGAACAGAAAACTAGCTTTTGAGTTTGTTTATTCTGGCAGGTGTAAAAATGATGTTATGTCTAAGATCCAAATTATGTAAAAATATATGAGCAAACACAAAACTGTCCTGATGTTGTATCTCAATGCCAAATGAATATGGAATATCAGCAACATCAGCATGAGCTAATTAATATTTATGAGCTCAACCTTCATGTAGTGACATCCTGGTTGTTTTTTCAGAAGTATTTGTTTCCATGTCAATATTTTTCTGTTCACATGAGACTAGAGCTTAAACTTTGAATGCCTACTTTGGAAGAATTTTTATTTTTACATCACACCAAAAAAAAAATAAAAATAAAAAAAATAATAATTCTGAGCTTAATAGAACATATTCTCTCTCTGAGACAAGTACATCTGCATTTGTTCTTTTTCTTTTTACAAATAATGTCTAGTAAGCACATTTCAGTACCATTTTCATCTCCATCTAGAACATATTGCCCTGGGCATACTGCTCAGTCCTTCCATTCAAGAAATAAAATTGAGAAAATACTTCTTTAAATCACATAGCAATGTACTGATGTATGCTAAAAGACTTAAAAAAATATGTTTTCACTTAGCTATGGCATTTTTTTTAGTCTTTACTCCTGCTCAGTGGTGTCCACTGGAACGGATATTACCAAAAAGCCATAAACCCAGCATTGGGTCTAAGCCTGCAAATAAATATCAATATCCAGCCTTGGTCACACATTCACATACATGCAACATGCTGAGTGGGAAATAAAAATTATTGACCTAAAACAAAGTTATTTTGTAAATTGTTACTCAGAACACAATGAATGCAAGCTTCACTGAAATATCAAAAATAGCTCAAGGGAAAAACAAATGCTGTTTCACATCTCTCTTATTGTTCTTCCCATTAAAACCATCCATCTCCCCTGCTGGAAAAGAACAGCCTTGCTGGTCACCAACAAATGTGTTTTGGATTCTGAAATTTTTAAATCAGCCAAAAAAAAAAACAAAGCAGCAAAGTAAATCAAGTCAATTCTCAGCTATTCATCTATTCACCCATGCAAGCTTTTTAATACTAGACTAATCAAATACTTATTACTTAAAAATAAATGTTATTATGACATTTGTATAGGGGCAGTACGGTGGCTCAGTGGTTAGCGCTATTGCCTCACAGCAAGAAGGTCACCGGCTGAGCCAGGAGTTTGCATGTTCTCCCTGTGTTTAGCGTGTGTTTCCTCCGGTTTTCCCCACAGTCCAAAGACATTCAGGTTAGGTGTGTGTGTGTGTGAGAGAGCCCTGTGATGGACTGGCCATCTATTCAGGGTACTTTCCCTGCCTCTGGTCTAAAGAAACTGCGATAGGCTCCAGCCCTTGACCTTAGAAGGTCATATAAGGAATATAGATGACCTTTGTATGTTGCCTGGAAGACTAGCTGTATAAATAAAGCTTTACTTGCAATACTGAAAGTGTGGATTGATGTATCACATATTTTCTTTTCTTTTCTGATTGTATGCTGTTCGTGTTAATGTTTACACGCTGTCTCGCATCTTGGCTGTCTGTTTGAATTGATCTATTAAACCTTGTGTTATACTATCTTCATCTTCGTCTTCATTGGAAGTAAGCGTTACATTTACATTTTAACTGTTTTGTGATGTTAAATATTTTTTACTGTTTACATTTAAGAGGCTTTTTATAGCCAGGACTAGATGAACAAGCCCCTCCTAAACTTCCATTTATAAATCTATAAAAACTGATATCAAACTCAATACCTTAGATGAAAATGAACTTCTGTTTTTTTTTGCTATTCAGCTTTTACAGCATTTATGGACTTTAGGTTGACTTACTTTTTTACTTTTTCTATTGCTATTTATTTACTTAATTTTCTTGCCACATATTTCCAATTATGAAACAGGCAGGCAGAAAACCACTATTGGGTTTTTACACTTGTGATATTTTTTATGATGATTGGGGAGATTTTTATCAGCCATTATTGTAGATTTGAGAAAATTAACGTGACTTGATAAGTTTCATATTTTTTCTGTATATGACTGTAGTGAAAACTCTTTTAGGTTACATTTTATTTTAAGGTGTCCATGTTACTGTAATTATACATTTAAGTATTAAGGTGCCCCTATAGTGCTATTTGGAGGTCTCCTACAACAGGTTTACATGCATCAAAGGTCAATTGTCATTTCATTTTCTCATAATATACATTGCACATCACCACATTTTTCAATGATTCTCAAATGACTCGTTAGGATGAATCAGTCTCTCTAAATCCCTCCTTTCCGCGAGCTTACTCTGCTCTAATTGGTCAGATGGCCCAGTCTGTTGTGATTGGGCTACCGCATACAGTGCGTGTTTCGGAAGCTAAACGCCCATTACCAACTGAAATTCAACTCCGTCCAGAGGCTTCCTAAAGCACAGTGATTGTACACACTGTAAAGACAGTAATGATGATGTTGATTTTACCATATCAATCCGAGCTCGAGTCCGATGATGAAACATTGGAAGAACTTATTCAACCCGAACCTCTATCGCAAAAACAACTTGAGCAGGACATTTGTCAGTGATACACTACTCATTTTGAGGTACATTTATGAGATGCAACTAATTCCTCACCATCAGCATTAACAAGAGTATGTCCATCAACAAAACCAATGTGTATATTTCTAATTTATTGCAGTGCACATGCGGGAACTGTATCAATAACGGTGCATATGTTCGGCCACTAATGTGAATGACTGATGTATCAAATGTTTGTAAAAAAACATTTCTCCATTCTTTATCGTTATTTAAAGTAGTATAAACGACAGACAACCTGCATTAATAAACACAGTTTTAGGTAATAGTGAGAAAATATATACATCAATAATTATTCATACATACAGGTTGTTATTCTGAGGATCAAGCTGGTCCAAATAAACTTGTACTGACCCATCTTTCAAGAGCAAGCGGTTTGCGAATCCCACGTTGAACTCTGAGATTTGAGAAGCAGTCGTCAGTAAAATGACGTGTTTGAGGGCGGGTCAAGTTGTTTGCGGGTGGACAACGTACATCATAGGCAGACATTATGTGAAGGTATTTTATAGTGACACAGAACCGTCACGCAGTGGGATAGAATAAAAAACGACTCATAGGCGTTTCAGAGTCAGTTCTTTCTTTTGGGAGACAATAACTGTGCACTTTCGTCTTTACAACTTTTACATTCACAAACAGCTATAGCTATTACACACTGCATGAAAGGGAATATTCGAAAACCCATAATGGGGCACTTTAACTCAGTAATAATAATTACCTACATGTACTTACAATAGGGTTAGGATTTGGTTTAGGGTAACATTTTTTACAATACATATATCGTTTCAAAGCAGCTTTGTCTTTTTTTGCCTTACCTTGATTAACATGGGAAATTGCGTACATTTGTCACTCGCTTGTACGTGTCTCGTTATATCCGTAAATAGAGAAAAGTTGCTCCGGCTACTTAGACGCATGTATGGTGTGGGAATGGCATAGGTTAGTTGTCACAATGAGGGAGAAATGTTGACATGGAGCACACTAAATCAAACCTTCAGGGAATCACCCGTTTTAAAACAACGCTGAACAGAGGAGAGTCTGCTGGCAAAAAAAAGAAAGAGACAGAGCTCGTAATAAAATGAGAATCAACATTGGCTTGGCTTTTCGGAGATGGTGAGAAAGGATTTTAAATGTTGTGAAGGCGACGCAGAGATGATGTTTTTATCACTCAACATATGAGTAAGGTATGTTATTGAACAGATAAATTGTATGTAGCTATCTAGCTATCTGTATGTAAATATGTAGCTAGTTCATTTTAAAGCATTATCTATTGTGAAGGGTCATTTCATTATGCGCTGGACTTTATTTTCAAGGAAGTACCGTGTCAATTAATGGGTATAGCTACAGTAATGTCTTCAGCTAGTCAGCTTGAGATCCTTTCCATTTGAACTGGTTACTACATATCTCTTAAGCCTAGTAGTGAATGTTTTATGAGCAGTAGGATATTCATATCCATATTCATCTGCACAGTCACACAGAACTGAAGCACAACCAAAACAATGTTCTTCCACAAAATGCATGCAGTTTTGATTTTTAACTGCTAGAGGGCAAACAATTACAGTGTACCTTTAAATAAATATTCATACATTGATATCCTCAAATTAAAGAATACAATGTTCTTAAGTAATTTATCAGCGTAAAAATTTGAGTGAAATTTGAGTGTCAGTTTTTTTGTTTTTTTTTGTATTTGTCAGAAGGATGTCTTCTATGCCACCTCAGATGGTAATATGACAACCATTTGTTAAAATTGATTTTCCGGTGTGAAATCCTCTCACGTCATCTTTAACACACACACACTTATTAAGATATTCATGCAAAACAAGGGGTGGTTGTGCGTAGAAAACCATCAAACTGAGACTCCAAAATAAATCTCTTGTGTGAGGAAGAGAGAATTATTTATGGGCAAATTATAATTTGCAGCTTGTGTGGCCTGTCGGAAAGGAGGAGGGGAGAAACGAGCTGGCGGCGGTGCAACATGACCCTTTGTGCATGACAGCAAATAAAAAGTACATTTCAATTTTTTAAGCAGTTGTAATGATAAACACGATGACAGGATTTCCCGGATGCCTGTTTTGATACATGATGGTGCTCCTAGGTATTTAAGATGCATGTCAAAATGCCACGTTTTGTGAAAACTCTTCCTATCTTGTGATCAGGTCAAAGCTCAATTTAAAAAGACCAAACGTCACATTTCACCATTTCATTTCTCTGAGTCTCCAACAAATGTGGCTTGCCATGATGACGAAAAAAAAAAAATCCAGACTGGGAATTTCAGCCTCACCGTCTGGTATTACAAGGTAATGTGGTTGCCATGGATTCCAATTATTTGGGCAAATTGAGGAATCAGAAAGGTGTGAGACAATCTTAACTATTTCTGCTGTCCTCTGTATCCTGATATTCCCAAGGTTCGAGACTCTTGGTAACCAAGCTAATTCAAATGTTTTGCCAGAATCCAACTTACTGCACTGCTGACAGCTGCTTTAATATACCAAGTGCAGCTCACCTTCAAATGCAGATATTCTTTTCCAAGTTTATACGTCTTGTTTAATGTTATCATTTTGCATGGTCTGACATTGTACACACACTTAATCTTACTCATAGTGCAGCATATATAAAGCACAAATCTGTCAGTTTAGGCTGAGCAGAGCTGATGGCCTGCAGTCACCTCTGTATTAATTCGCTTGCATGCCATTTCTTTTATACTCTTATGGTTTTCTTCCCACCTTGACGTGTACACACCATCCGATTGCTTTCTACCTCTCTTTCTCACACACTGCACATTCTGTTGACAGTACCAGAAGATCAGAGAAGAGAATTTCAGGGACCAGAGATGTAAGGTGACAGGTAAGATAAAGAAGCGCATGGAGACTTGGTCTTATGTCTGTTGCTATCAAAGGCTTTAGCTGGGGGAAAGGGTTGAGGTGGAGGGGTGAGAACACTAACTCTGTAGCTCTCATATACTCAAGGACATCACACTTACTAACACTTCTCTGGCCTGTTTACACTCTAGATCCACAAGGAAATCAATGCAATCACAGAGGTCTCCCAGCTGATATAGGTGTCAAGAGCAAAATATATGTATTTCAAAAAAAAAAAAGAAAGAAAAAAGATCTGCACTCTAACCAAATGCCATTTTTAAGATTCATAGTAGGGGAAGTAAAAAACAAAAACAAAAAAAAAAACAGACATTTCAGGTGAAAGCCTTTCGATTCACAATGACTGCTTAAAAAAACTGTATCAACTGGAAACAAAATGACAAAATTATAATTAATATAATATAATATCTGTAATTTTTGGAAAATAGAAGTTTATCAGTAACTACAAACTGTCTCAGGTTACACATGAAACCATGGTTCCCTTCTCGAGGAACCATTGTTACATGTGTAACCTGAGATGTTCCCTTCCTCTAGAGGACACTATGGGGAACGCCTCCAGCATGACGTAAACAGGCAGGCCCAAAGCATTGGAATGAGACGCAGTGTCTCGTTCCCCTTCTCAGGGAACCATTGTTACATGCGTAACCTGAAACTCACACTGCGTCCTCTTGAGGACACTATGGGGAACAAATGCCCACTCTGCCACGCTGAGTGAATGCAAGGCAACTCCTGCTCTAAACAGACAGACACAGACAGTTTTGTACACACAGTGACAAAGCGGCTTCTGAAGACAATAAGCTGGTGATGCTCTCGTGCAGGTGTTATTTATAGACTTACTTATTTAGAGATCATGCACAACGTTGCATCACCAGACATCGTCCTTGGCCAATGCCTTGCCATGTACTACACATGACTCGGACACCGGCTCACGCTGAAGGCATTCCCATAGTCAACACCATGACGCGGTGTTGACCTTCCCTTGAAACGGAATTATACATTTAAAATATTTTATGGATTTATTTAATGTTAAATGATTTAATATCATTTAATAATGTATTTAATTATTTAATATTTAATTTATTATTTGCAAAAAAACCTAATAAATCAGAGGTGTAAATAGTGTTAAGATGTTACTTTTTTGAAATTTATAAGCCTAATATAAAATTAATAAAAAATATAAGCTTGATGACCTGACGTTCACAAAAAAGAGAAGAGAATTTCAGGGACCAGAGATGTAAGGTGACAGGTAAGATAAAGAAGCGCATGGAGGCTTGGTCTTATGTCTGTTGCTATCAAAGGCTTTAGCTGGGGGAAAGGGTTGAGGTGGAGGGGTGAGAACACTGACTCTGTAGCTCTCATATACTCAAGGACATCACACTTACTAACACTTCTCTGGCCTGTTTACACTCTAGATCCACAAGGAAATCAATGCAATCACAGAGGTCTCCCAGCTGATATAGGTGTCAAGAGCAAAATATATGTATTTCAAAAAAAAAAAAGAAAGAAAAAAGATCTGCACTCTAACCAAATGCCATTGTTAAGATTCATAGTAGGGGAAGTGCCCACTCTGCCACGCTGAGTGAATGCAAGGCAACTCCTGCTCTAAACAGACAGACACAGACAGTTTTGTACACACAGTGACAAAGCGGCTTCTGAAGACAATAAGCTGGTGATGCTCTCGTGCAGGTGTTATTTATAGACTTACTTATTTAGAGATCATGCACAACGTTGCATCACCAGACATCGTCCTTGGCCAATGCCTTGCCATGTACTACACATGACTCGGACACCGGCTCACGCTGAAGGCATTCCCATAGTCAACACCATGACGCGGTGTTGACCTTCCCTTGAAACGGAACTATACATTTAAAATATTTTATGGATTTATTTAATGTTAAATGATTTAATATCATTTAATAATGTATTTAATTATTTAATATTTAATTTATTATTTGCAAAAAAACCTAATAAATCAGAGGTGTAAATAGTGTTAAGATGTTACTTTTTTGAAATTTATAAGCCTAATATAAAATTAATAAAAAATATAAGCTTGGTGACCTGACGTTCACAAAAAACATTTTATAAATGTTAACATCCTTTTTTCTTGTAAAATGGCTTAATTTTTTTGAGAGTTTTGCAGGTACTAGTGTTTTCATGCTATACTCCAAACTTCCAAAGATTTCTGAACAGTGTTGTATATAAAGAGAATATTGCTTAAATTAATGTGGAAACATGGAAAACAGTGTAATTCATGCAAGACTAGCTGCCTGTCACTTCTTCATGTTGAGAAGGCTGTATTCCAGTAAGAATTGTAGTAATTGACTCTGTGGCCAACATCCTTCTCCAGCGAGGCAGGGACCGGAGATTTCTCCCTTCTCTGGAGACTTCACATCCATGCCTGGGCATTAATTGTATCTTTTTAATGAGTGTGTGGAACTCTAGGAGCTCAGACACCACGCTTGTCCCCACTGATGAAATGGATTTCTGAGAATCTAAGCATTTCTGTCCCAACTTTGTACCTCCACGGGTTTCAATGATTGGCTGTTCCGCTTTAACCTGTCCTTGTGAGCGGAAAAGGCTCCATAGAGGACAGGAAGTTAATAACATACCTAACTCAATAAAACCTTATTGTAAAGTGTTACCAATATTTCTAACTATTCACTCCAACACTGCTGTTGATTTCACTTAGAAGCCATAGATTTTGTGAGTGCTATCCAAAATATTATCTTTTATGTGCTGCGCCAGCGAACAGTACCTGGACCGGTGTTTAGAGTTGAAAGATGTGAGGCACCTGTTAATTTTTGCCTCTCTGTACCATCTGATGCTTGCCATCTAAGACAGATGGGTATAACATCAGTGGGCCACTCATGCACATGAGTGCCCCCCCCCCCATAGGCTTCCCCTGGCACACCCACTTCTCCTCCCACCCACAAAGCTCTCTGGTATCACACTGTGGCCAATAAGGATTAAAGAGCGAAGGGGGAAAACATGGAGCTGAATGTGAATAATTCATCGCAAGCTATTTGAAATATCACAAACGTCATTCTCTGGCTTTAGGAGGCAGGGGCGGTAAACAGCATCAACGCGGTTCTAATTAAAAGTTTAGATGTCATAAATTAAACATTAGCTTGTAATATTGCAGACAGGCCAGTGCCTAAATTATATTTAAATTTGAAACTGGATTACATACAGTTCGTTCGATGCAATGATGCTTTTGTTAATGGTTGAGCAATTTGCGAGAAAATTGCTGGGAAAATGGCATCCTGCTGAATCAAATAATCTCACTGGCATCCGCTGTGCACGTTGCACATTAGAAAATAATAATTATGGCTTTTGAATGTGGGCTAAAAAGGTGGACAGTGATTAGTTGTTTGTGTAGCACAAAAGTCTAAGAAATAAAACCAAGAGAAAAAAACATTATTTGAACAAAGGAAAAATTAAATACGCCACAGGCATATGAAATAATATAATTTTTTGTTGTTGTTGCTGAAACTTAATTCAAAAGGGAGATCTGTCATTGGCATTAAAAAAAACACAAGCTGTGATAATCCTATATTAATTTGAACTGTTTTGAGAGGTCACCATAATGAATCAGTCTAAAAAACCTTTTTGTGACTCTTAAAGGTGATTCCTAATCATTTTTTATTGGTGACTCAGAATATCCTCACTATAAGTAACATGTCTGAGCAGCGCAATGAAAGGCAAACAAGTACAGAATAGGAATGAAAAACTATTTACTCTTACATGAGAATCTGTCTGCACAGACAGTTCTCGCCTAAATGTAGTAACCTTCATGTGTCGCTTCATACTGATGAAATCTTCTGAAGGAGAACGGCTCATTGTTTTAATTGCTTCAGTGCATGTGCGCAGCTGTTCACGGTAATGAATTATAGCACTCTGTAACAAGAGACAGTCTCTTTATTTGGAAATGAAAGGAACAGAGGAGGAGGCAGAGATAGAGAGAGAGAGAGAGAGAGAGATTGGCTGAGTGTTGTAATGACAGCAATGTTTAGAACGCAATCAATTTGGAATTAAAGTACACTTAAGATACAGGACTTACTACTTCACAATAAAGAGCCCATCCGAAGATT
Source organism: Coreius guichenoti (assembly GCA_039654105.1). NCBI lineage: Eukaryota > Metazoa > Chordata > Actinopteri > Cypriniformes > Gobionidae > Coreius > Coreius guichenoti. The sequence goes on along the minus strand of CM077173.1, from coordinate 21,522,624 downwards.
GTTGCGCTAAAACAAAGGTGGTAAAAATTAAACTACAAACTACTGTTTTCAAGGATAGTAGTTATTGATAAACCCATGATAGGGAGGATGCCGGTCTCTTTATATTTAAATCCTGAAAAAACTAAAACAAAACACTGTGGTTTATGGCCAGTTTTGGGGAGGTTTCTTTGAAATTTGTAATTTAAAGTTGTTACTGTCAAACTGGCCTTAAAGTAGCTAGCTAAAAGCATCTATACGATTCACTAACAAATGTCTTTTATAAGCCAGCTTGTGACAAGCAGGGCAGGCGAGAGCCGTGAGAGAACGGCGCGAGGCCGGTGGCGTGATTGCAAATGTGCCTCACCTGCGTGTTACACTGGTCTCGTATCTCACGAAGGAGCTCGGATGCATAAAAGGAAGGGCGACGACAGTGAAGGACGAGAGAGGACCAGGACGTTACGTTGTGTTTTGTTATTATTATGTGTGTGCGCGGCAGTCGTCCGTGAGGAGGCTGCCGTATTTACTTTCATTTTGTGCTTATTTATTTAAGTATTTGAACGTTCGTCGGTTCCCGCCTCCTTCTTCCCATAACAAAAAACATTGTTACATTGGTGCCAAAACCCGGGAGGAAGGAGGGACATGCTGTTGGAGAGCCCTCGCTGCTGAGGGGGATCGCGGTGCTGAGGAGGTCGGGCAGGTGGAAGAGTGAAGACCGCAAGTGGCTGCCCGAGGCAGTGGTGCTGGAGCGATGGAAGACCCGGTGTTGTATCTCACGGAGGAGCTTGGATGCATAATAGATCTATTAAACTTGGGTACGACATGTATGTAGACTGTACGATGATGACACCTATTGACTCGTCGGCTATGATGCAAGTTTCTATAGAAGAATAAAACGTCATCAGCATTAAACAAAAAGACCATGATGAATCACACTTTGGCAGTTGTAGTTGCCAAACTGTGTGCTGAAAAAAAGAGGACGCAACGAAAGAGTTAGGGAAAAGAGCTTGAGGTAAGCAGTTTTAAGTTTTAGCGCCATGTCGCGTTGATTTCATGTCACATTTTTATTGGCTGGTCAGTAGACGTAGGTCGTAGCAGCAAACACACTGTGTGATGATCATGCTGAATTTCTGACACTGTCAGAAAATTGTTGTAGGCTATCTTTGGTCTCAAGACTGTGACAACGGCCGTTTATGTTTTATTATGTGTGTGCGGCAGTCGTCCGTGAGGAGGTTTTTACTTTCATTTTGTGTTTGTTTGTTTATTTATTAAAGTGTTTGAACGTTCGCCGGTTCCCGCCTCCTTCTTCCCATAACAAAGAACATTGTTACACAGCTGTTTTTAATCAAATACAGCATAGGTGTATTCTGATTCATGAACAAATGACTCTGATTAACCCTTAAATGCATACCTCGGGTCTTTAGCGGCCTGGGACGTCATTCATATGGAGCCCCACACATGACATGCATGAAAAAACTAGTACACTGTAAAAAAAAAAAAAACGGTAAAAGTCTGACAGCAGAGTTTCCAGACGGATTCTGTTAAATTACAGCAAATAACCATTTTACAAAATTACATGCAAAAACTGTAAAAATACAGAGTAGACTTTACAGTCAAAATTAATTAAATTACAGTATATTACTGTTAATAATCATTTATTAAACTGTGGAAAAACTGATAAATTATGTCAAATTACACATAAAACTAATTTTCAAGTTAATCTCTGCAAATTTAAGGTTTTTATGAGCTGCTCTGCTCTGTCCATCTACAGTAATTTACTTTTAAAATATAGGTTTTGCATGTACAATAACTAAGATATTATTTATAAAAATGCAATATATAAGCACATAAATTCATATGCATATTTACAGTATTAATCTTTAATTTTACAGAACCACTCACAACTTCAACCTCTAAATTAAGTACTTATACATAAAAATAGCAACCTTTACAGCCAATTTCTGTTAAATTTACAAAATAAAGCACAGAATACATTTAATCAAAGGAACCTGCACATTTACAGTATTAGTCATTGTACATAACACATTGTATGTCAAGTTACTTGAATTAGGAAATACAAGCTTAGTATATAATTTAGAATATGCAAAAATATCTACATTAAAATACGATTATCTTTATATTTATCTGTATATCTTTATACTGTAACATTGCAGTTATTAATTTATACATATACAATTACATTTTATCCAAAGCAACTTACAAATTAGGAGTATGGAAGCAGCAATAAGTGCAGTGACAATTTCTAGTTAGTCTAGCACAGTTTTTTTTTATAGTTAAACAGAAAAGAGCTAGTTTTAATGGGTCAAGTGTTCACAAAAAGACGCATCTTTAGCAGTCTCCTGAAAATGGCTTGAGTTAGTCAGGTTATTCCACCAGCATGGAACAGTCCCGGTAAAGGTCTGTGAAAGTGATTGTGTGCCTCTTTGGGATGGCACCAAGCGCAGTTCACCTTCAGAACACAAGCTTCTGGAGGTCGTATAAATCTGAAGCAGTGAGTTTAGGTATAGGGGTGCAGAGCCAGTTGTTGTTCTGTAAGCAAACATCAGTGCCTTAACTTTGATGCCAGCGGCCAAGAAAGCATTACAATAATCCAATCTGGAACAAGAGCTTGGATGACAAGTTGTGTAGCATGTTCCGATAGGAATGGCCTGATCATCCCAATGCTGTACAAGGCAAATCTGCAAGATCGGGCAGTTCTAGCAATGTGGTCTGTGAAGTTTAACTGATCAATTATAACACAAAGGATGGGCTGGCTGAAAACACAAGCACTTCTGTCTTGGCAAGGTTGAGTTAAAGGTAAAGGTCATCCAGATGAAAGTCAGAAATTTCCATCAAGCAGGCTGAGATCCGAGCAGCTACCGGCTGATCATCTGGCTGGAATGAAAGGTAGAGATGTGTCAGGATAGCAGTGATAGGAAAAGCCATGTTTCTGAATGATTCTAGTTACAATTACAACAAAAATACTGTACAAAACAGCTGCATGATAAGATGTAAACAAAGAATTTGTTGAATGAGAAGAACTGGAATGCACACTCATTCCACACCTGCATTGCAATGCTCATCTGCTGTAGATCTCCAGTCTTTCCACATGACCTGAAATCACAAAAAAATAAACATAAATAAATAAATAAAAAATTAGGACTATTACATTAATTCAAACATGCCAGCATATGTTTTACTGAGACAATGCAAAACCTCAACCTACTGTGATCTGGAAGCTGAGCAGGAAAGGCTAACAGTTATATTTTGGGCTGCTGTGTGATTTTAGCTAAATTTATAGTATTTATAATTTAAGTAAAATTATATTAATTACTTTGACTAAGCTGCATCATGTTTATTGCTATCTAGGGGTGTAACTGTCCATTCATCTGGATCGACGCAATTTTCATAACCAACTAACGTTATCCAATGTATCCTATGATTCAATATGCAATGACAATTTCCTCATGGCATCCAAAAAAAAAAGGTTATTTATTATAAGATTAATATATGCATACTATACGGGTTTGTAAGCAGATGAGCTCAGAATATGCATTTTATTACGTTCGTGTTTTAGTCTCATCTGCTTTCCTGTATATAACGTTAGACCTATAGAGTTCAACATTCATCGTTTCAAAATAGATTGAAATAACGGCGGTAACGTTACTACCACATATACAACCTCAACAAACTTTATGAATAACTAATCTTTCTTGGTTTAAAACAGATGGAAAACTGTAAGATGCCTGCTGCAATTTACAGTGTTCTCAACGCCAGTTATGTGACTGAACACCGTTTAGAAATGCTAACAATAGATTTAAAACAATCAACAACACAAATGTGCAGCCACAGGATATAAATATCATAGAAGGAGACTCTTACCTCAGCCAGTGATCGGTTGGTATGATGTCCACTGACTCGTCAAAGGTCGCTGTAGTTGACGAAACATTCTCGCTGAAATGGCGCGTTATTTTTCCTCACAGTTCAGAATGTGTGTTTAATGCTCCTGCTCATGGCTGCTCTTTACGATTGCTTTACACCGCCGTTAATCTCACGATCCACTTCACGAGCGTAGCCTAAAATAAATTCAAATCACCCGATTTTTTCAAAATGAGCATGCAAGACAAGGTTAAAAGATTAGTAAAATAAACAATACATAAATTTATATTACACGTAAGCCATACTGTATGTACAAATACTATTATTTAGCCTAAAAAAACACACTTTAACCAACACATTATCTTAAATGGTAAGAAAAACATGTTGAATGACTGCTGATTTCTGTAGTTATACATTAATTTCCTTTTTCTATTTTTACAGAAAAAAATCTGTAAAATATTAATCAAAATTGTATGTAAAATTACACATTATTCTGTAAAAATACAGAAAATTTCCTCTTAAAAAACAGAAATTTGACGTAGGGGAGAGCAGGGCACAACCTAACGCGGGGTTAGTTGTAACACACGTTTTAAAACTTTCCAACCATGCCAGCATAACGAAACTTAGTGTATTTACTAGTTGCCATATCAACACTATATCGATAAAAAATTGCTCCAAAATTAAAAAAATCTTTGGAAGATATCACTGAACATTTATTTAACCATAGCAAAAGTAAATTTCTTACTTAAGTTCATTTTTCATCTCTATTTTTTGTGTGTATTTAAAATGAGACAAATCTGATATTATTCTAATCTTATATCTATTATTTAACAGTTGAGAGAGTTCTTTAATGCTGATCTAATCAGCAGAAGACACTAAATCCCACTTTAAATCCCAGTTGCGCAGGTGGGGCATGTTGTAACACTGCGTTACAATGTGCCCCTTTTAGAACTATGCTATTCTATTCTATACTTTTATGAATTATATTGAGAAACCATAAGAAAGAGGTGAGTAAAGACTGAGAGTCAATGTTCAGAAATTATTAATTATTATTGTTTTGAACTATGCAGCATAGCTGTGTTTTGTGGTGTGTTTAGTGTCAAACTCAAAAATTTATTTATTTTTATTTACTAAAAAATGCCATTATTTTATTTGAAAAAGTTAATAATTGTATTTTATTGACAAAATATTTTATTTTGTCTTGGATATTTTTTTGATTAGATCAGATAACATTTGAAGCTGTCATATGGTCATGTGACTGTGCCCCTCACATGTTACAATGTACCCCACCTATGGGGCATGTTGTCACATTTCACTTCCATTCTTTTGGGGTAAATCAAGAAAAAAGTATACACTGTATTAATGAAACAAAACCACATAATTGTGCTAGACATGTGTGAAATGAATGTGGGAAAAAATAAATACTCTGAACCCCAAGTGGATTTACACAAACTGAGAAAGTCAAAAAGCGTTAGGTTGTGCCCTGCTCTCCCCTAATACCAAATACAAGCAATTCCGTGTAAATTTAATAGTCGAAATTTAAATTACAGCAAATATCTGTAAAACAACAGGCATTTCATTGTATAATGACAAAACGGGAAACCTCTGTAAAATACAGACCATTACCTGTAAAATTACATTTATTTTTAACAGTGTAGGCTAAATCGTGCTCACGATTTATTAATTCGTTCCCTTGATTTATAAATCGTGCGCACTATTTACTAATTCGTTCCCTCGATTTGCTAAATCGTACGCACGATTTATAAATCGAGGGAACGAAGTAGTAAATCGTCCACACGATTTAGCAAATCGAGGGAACTAATAGTAAATAGTGCGCATGATTTATAAATCGAGGGAACGAATTAGTAAATTGTGCGCACAATTTACTTTTTTCTTTCTTGCGCGTCATGTGCGGGGCTCCGTACATTCACTACCCTCCTCCTCATTATTTTTTTTAAGTTAGACATCAACCTTCTTAGTATTCCTCAATCAATTCATTATAAACAATATAACAAGAAAAAAAAATTATACAATTATAAAAGAATGCCTGTTTTTCCATTCATTTTTTGTAAAAATTGTATAGGGTCGCTAATGGCCCGAGGTGTGTAAAAGTGTATGTATATTTTTTTCTGCACAACAATAATTGAATCTTTAATGACAGAAAAAGTGCAATTCATCTTTATTCCACAAGGTGGCAATGTTTGATACACAATGATGAAGTGACGTTTCACACAGTCTACTTACCGCAGACTGAAAACGAAACAATAATAGCCTATGTATAATCTGCTAAACTTGAAATAGATCAGTGATTTACTGCAGAGCAAGTACTGAACACAATCAAATATTAGTGTCACTGTCACTTGATCTGGATCTGGTGAAGAAGCTGTCAGCGAAGATATTGAAAATTATAGTTTTGAGAATATGTTTGCGATCGCGAATATGAGCCAGATGCTGAATGTGCTGGGAAATTAGCTCTGACAAGGACAGTGATGATGGTATAAAACATCTACTTAAACTGAACCTTTCCAAGCTTCAAAAGGTAACGAAATATATTTTATTTTATTCTTCTGTAATTGTTACACTAATTTCAGGAGAGTTTTATCGCGACAGGTAGAGATCCATCCGTTAAAGACCCGAATATGTAAGAATGATTGGTGAAACAGTCATGCATTTAAGGGTTAACCATTTTTTTTTAATGAATCGCTTCAAAAGATTCACAAACTCACAAGTCACCATCAGTTTGAATCAGTTAGGTGAATCACTTACTGAACTCACTGACTCGGACTGACTCATAAGGTATTTCCTATAGTAATGCCTAAAGAACATTCCATTAACAATGAAAGAAAAAACATTTTGAGATAACGATAAATGTACAACTGATTATATATTTTAATCAGAGTAATATTTTTCTGGCACAATAAGAGATTTTGAATTAATGAATCATCCCTGACAGCATATACTACAAAAGTTTGGGGCAAGTAAGATTTTTTTTTCTTCCTGCTGGACGTCACTTATGATCTCAGAGCTTTCTCATTCGCTGTACAGCTGTCAATCATTTTACATTAGTCAAAGTGACAATAATCCCTGCCCCATCTAGTCACGCTGTTCCGTACACTTCCTCATTCTCATCTCTCCCTTGTAAACATTGCCAAAACGTTTATACACGTGAAACAAGAAGCTAATAAACGCACGATTACGATGGCATATGGTTTGTGTGTGATTTACATGCGATTTGGTGTATTTTCATATGAATAAAGAATGTTTCCAGTATACATGCTAAGCAGGTGTAGCGATTAGCTCCATATAAAATGCTAAATATAACATTCGTCAACATCATTATATGACTAAAATCCACTTTAGATCCTGATCGGAAGTAAATACAAACACTCGCTGGTTGTTTAAAGTGAGTTTTGAGTTAAAGTGTAATATTATCTTTTATATTGTGTTATGTAGCTTGATGCTAACCGTGGCTCTGTGGTGTTGATGGGCAATCCAGAATGCCAGAATATGCTATAATGGCTGAATACAAACAAAATAATTACTATAAAAGAATAATTAAGATTAAGTCATTCATGGCAGACGTGTGAAAGGTTCATTGAGTGAAAACAATAGAGCATGAATTGAGCAGTTAGAAGACTAGTTAGAAGACTGCAAGTATGTGTTTTTTTCAGGGCAATAACATAATGATTACCATCTATCAGTGTCTCTAAAAACTCACATGACATGGTCTTACAATATGCTTCATAAAATGCGTAGTTTTAGAGATATCATCCTCAGATTTGAAATGAAGCATGACCACACTTGTGGCTTCACTTTAGTTGTGGTTATAAGTTGTTATACTACATTCACATAATATTTTTATATATTTTTATATTCTTAATATTTTTTATTTTTGTTTTTATGTTTGAGCTTATATATCTCCATATTTATAATAGTCTGAGTAATTCAATAAGTCTTGAACTGTAAACTCTCAAGTGTTGGCTTTCTAGATATATGTTGGTTATGTGTCTATTCAGAATGACTTATGAGCAGCAACGTTTTTATTTTGGGTATGTCATTTATGCTCCACTTGCCAAAATGGGGGGGTGACAGGTAAGGGGTAAAGGCCCGGGTATACTTCATTTTCCACATTCGGACGCGTCTTGCGAACAGTTGTGTCCGCACAGCTTTCAAAGTATACTATACATATGCGCAGTACAATTGTTGTGACTCTTCTGTCTTTTTTGCGTATGCGCGAACCCTCTTGATGACGAAAATTACGTCGCGCGGACGGCCGAAGTATACTTTGGGCTTTACACTCCACACTGATCATGACAGTGCTTTTAGGAAACCCCAGTGACCATCTTTTAGTCATCATAATGGACAGAAGCACTTTAGATGACCTCTTGCATACAGGGCATTGGGGGGTGAACAAATTACACGTTTAGCTTGGAAGCCCAACAGTAAATCACAAAGAAAATCCTGACACAGAGAATAAAATCCTATTTCAGAGAATATATTACCTGTCAATCAGTGCAGGGAGTGGTTGGGAGCCAAAGCTCTGGAAAGGTTTAGATACTGACTGAAAGGCAGCACAGAGGGAGGGAAGCACAGCTTTGGCGACAAACCCTCATAAGCTTGTTTCTTAAGTTTCGCAAAAGGAGTGAGTGAAACATTTGGATATCGCAGATGCACACCTGCACAGCAGAATGAGTGAACACTCTGAAGAGGGGCCTGTGGCTATGAATCAGAGAGAGGGAGAGAAAGAGAGGGGGAGGAATGAGCATTAAAAGGGCTGGTGAAAAGATGAGAGAGAGGAGAAAAAAAACAAGGGGAAAATGAAAAGAGAACTAAAAGGAATAGAGAACTCGGGTGATAAAGAGACAATTAAAAGACAGAAAAGAGAGAGATACGCATAGGGTCTGAGGCACATTAGAGAGAAATAAAGACGCAGGGGGATAAAAAGCCAGGCAACTCAGACTCATTTTGGTGGAGCCTGCCACATCTCTCGTCTCTCAAAGGGAGGCATTTCCTCAGGCTTGGAAAATGGTGCTGATGAAGAGAATAATTGGAGAGTTGTTTAGTCAGGTAGTGACCATGCAAATGTCTTACACCTTCTTTCTCCCACTGCTCCTACCTGAAGTTTTGCAGTCTACTGCAGTTTTGTTAGTTTAGTGATATTTTGAAGTTAAGTTCTGATTGAAGCTCATTTCCTGGTATTTATCCATCAGAAATGTATAAATGCAGCAAGGAAGAATGTGATCTATACTTCAGCTATGATGCTAATTATTATGCTCTACTCACTTACTTTGAATCGGAAAATGCAGCATAATAATTTGTGCTTATAACTGTTAAAATTATTGCGGCAGATAAAATGTTTGCATCAAATACTGCCCAGTTTATACTATAGTTCAAAAGTTTGGGGTTGCTAAGAATTTTTGATGTTTTTGAAATAAGTCTCTTATGCTCACCAAGGCTGCATTTATTTGATCACAAATAATAATATTGTGAAATATTACTTCATACCATGCAATATTGTAGTGTTGCTTAATATTTTTATAATATATTTTTCTTCAGGATACTCAAATCTCAAAATTACAGCATTTATTTGATACAGAAGTTTTTTTGTAACAATGTAAATTTCTTTACAATTTTAAAAATGTAATGTCTTTGCTTAAATAAAATGTAATAATTTCTTTAAAAAAAATTCTTACTGAGCCCAAACTTTTAAACGGTAGCATATTTTCTTCACATGACCACCTGTTGAATCACATGATCATAAACAGCATTAGGTGTGTGTTCAAAAAGCTTTCTAAATTATCGCAGGAGCGATTAGAGAGCAGACGGTTCTGTATACTTTCTGTAACGGTGTACCAAACACAAGTGAGAGCTATGGACTCAGGTGCGGGAATTTATTTCAACACAGGTAAAACACATAATCGAACTCAGACAGATATTTTTCAAGTACTTCATAAAACACTGCATGAGCAACCAGAATTAACATGAACCACTATCACTAAACAGTGTAGCGAATCCCACACAGTCCAAAATCAAGGTGAGTGTAACATAAGTATTAAACAGTATAAATAAATGTCTTACACTTGCAAATAAAAGGATGATAAGGATAAGGAACTTAACTTAAAGTTAAAGTGACATGTGAGGGCCAAGTATGGTAACCCATACTCGGAGTTAGTCTTCTGCATTTAACCCATCCAAGTTAGTGCACACACATTAGGAGTAGTGAACACACATACACTGCAAACCATGGACACACACACCAGAGCAGTGGGCAGCCATTTTTGCTGTGGAACCCGGGGAGCGTTTGGCACCTCATTCGTTTCCTGCCGGTACTGAGAATCAAACCTGCAACCTTCGGGTTACCAGTCTGACTCTCCAACCATTATGCTAGGGAGTCAGACTGCCCCCGTCCTTCAGCGTCCTTTCGTGAACTAATGGAGCAAACACAGGTATCCAAAAACCAGCAAACAGAGTCTTTTCGTAAGGAAACAGGTAAGTAGACTTCACAAGTATAGAAATATCCGCAGCAGGTTAAGTAAATCCACAGGAACACAGTCTAGGAACCATTTACGAGACCAGACAATGAAGGAATGAAATGGCAGGTCTTAAGAGCATAAACAGAGTGCATTGATAATTGTCTTCAGGTGAGTCCAATCAGTATTCCGGAGAGTGTGATCGGATGAGTGAGCGCGGAGGTGAGAGAGGGTCTGGTGGGCTTGTGACACTTTTGAATCACTCTCGCTGTACTTTTTTTGACGTAATACAACGAACGGTCTGTGCAGTGCTACTTCATGTTGAACACACCTACTATCTACAATTAACTAAGCCTTGTGGAAGAGCCCTTTGTGGAAGGATTTTGATGATTTTTGGAATATCCCCCTAATACTGTCCTCTTATGTGGTGCCATTCAAGGGCACAAAAATGTAATTTGGAAATCGTTTTACACTCAGAAAAAATGTTTTACCTTTAGGGGTACAAAAGCTCGTCACTGGGGCAGTATCCTTAAAAGGACATTTTTGTATCTTATTTAAAGGTTCACTATAGCTGCGTTTCCACCGCAGGAACTTTCCCCAGGAACTAGGGACTTTGGGGTGGTACTTGGTGTGTTTCGACCGCAGGGACCAGGGTCTAAATGAAGTTCTGGGTAAAAATTTCCCCCTCAAAAAGTCCCTGCTCGCGAGGTAGTACTTTTTCAAAGTTCAGGAACTTTTGGGGGTGGGACTTGGGCGCTGAACATGCTGATTGGTTGAGTTCGCACAGCATTTTGATTGGTTGTCTCCACGCAGCATTTTATTTCAACCACCATTTTTAAAAGTCTGTTGAGGTGCGTGCAGTAATAGTTGTTTGCTATTTAAATCAACAATGGAGTTTAAAAAATTCGACCGATGGACCGACAACGAGGTTCAGGCTTTATTAAGCTTATATGTGAAGGACGAAATCCAGCGGGAACTGGAAAGTCGCACGCAGTCCTACAACACCGGACTCATTTTCATGGTACTTTAGACCGCGATGGAAACGCAGACAGCAACAGGTCTGGGGGAAAAAAAGTTCCTGGGAAAAAGTTCTTGGTACAAATTGTTCTGGGTCATTTCGGTGGAAACGGGGCTTGTGTATCTTTTGGCCATCTAGCGGTTAAAAAACAAAACTTTATGCATTTTGATGAAGAATATTGTTTTGGTTGTGCTTTGGCGTGACTGTGTGGATGAATATGACCCTTCACAATAGATAATGCTTTAAAATGAACTAGATAAAAGATAAAAATTGCAATTTAACTCTTTCCACGCCATTGCCGAGTTATCTCATTTGTGAGAAAACGCTTTCCTGCCATTGATGAGTTTGTACGTCTTTCCGTGTTTTCACTGTTATAAGGTATTATAAGACGTATTGACACATCTTCTGAATGAGTACAGTATCTCCAGATCAAAACACAGGAAAAAAAGAAGTAGAAATGAATGATCTCGTATGTAAGCTCATGCATATGAAAAATAATACAACAATAAATCATCAACAATAAACAGCATATAAATCAAAACGGCCTAACGTTACAGAGTTAAATGTCGATTAAGGAAGTGGTTAGGACTGTGCAAGCTTTGGGGTGTTGATGGACTCGATCTACTCCATCTATGTTTTGATCATTGTACTGAATCTGATCCAAATGTAATCTTTGACAAAAACACAATTTTCTCAGCTTTTTGCTCAAAATGTTGCTTTTTTATGGAACTTACCCATATTGAAGTGTTGATAAAAAAAAAATGCATGAAGCTAGAATAAATTTTTCTGTTTAAAAGCAGAGTGTTCAGATATTCATACAACAAAATATTATGGGGGCCATGAAATTTTTGTGAAAATGACCAAAAACGCTGGCGGTGGCTGGCAACAATTTAAAAAAATGCTGGCAGGGAAAGAGTTAACTGTTCAATAAAATACCTTACTCACCTGTTGAGTAGTAAAAACTGTATCTCCGCATCACCTTTACAACATTTCAAATCCCTCAGTTCTCGACATCTCTGAAAAGCCAAGCCAATGCCAATGTTGATTCTCATTTTATTATGAGCTGTCACATTTTAGTTTTTGCCAGCAGACTCTCCTCTGTTCAGCATTTTTTTTCTTTTTTTTAAATGGGTGATTCCCTGATTTTTGAGTTTTTTTTTAATTTTTTCTCACTCGTTGTGACAACTAACCTATGCCACTCTCATACCATACACACGTTAAAGTAGCCGGAGTACTTTTCTATGTACGGGTATGACGAGACGCATATAAGCGAGTGACATACTGTATGTACGCAATTTCCCATGAAAACCATCCCGCCCGGTCTAAAACAAAAACAATTACAATAGGCATACCATAGTGAATCAAGGTAAGACAAAAACACATTTAGGAAGAAGGATTGATGATGCATTGACTTATTTAAATTTAGTTAAATTTGCAGAAAAAAAAAGTTACATAGTGTATCTTAAACTATAAACGCTCATAGTAGTAAGGGTAAATTTTTTTTTTAAATGTTCTGAAAACAAAAGACAAGAAAGTGTAATAAAACAAAAAGCAGATATAAAAAAAGGAAATTAAAATGGAATATTTAAGAGAACTTATAGGGAGTTGGTAAAAGAAAAAATTATTTGGTCAGAAAATAGAGGGTCATATTGGAGAGACAAAAAAAGGAGGAAAAAGGAGGAGGAAAATACTTCTTAAAGAGAAGCGAGTGTGGCAGTTCCTAATGCACCTGTCAGTGCTGGGGTTGAGTTGCGGATACACGCCGTCAATGCCGCTCGGGATTCTACCGCTTTTAAATGAGCCGCAGCCAGCGGGAACGCCAGCCTGTCGCCCTTCGACGACACCAGCTATGATTCACCGTGCCATTAATCTCACATGGGAAATCTGCCTGGTTTTGGTACCCCTTGCCCCTCCCATCCTAACCTGAAATGTAGTCATAAACGTCTCTACTGATGGAGCTGAGATAGACTGACACAAGGACAGGAAGGCCCCAGACTTCCAGTAAGTATTTTCATATTTTACAATGATAGAAATACATCTCAATAGTTCAGACCTATAGCTTTAATTCTCCTCATATAGGACCTCATGCTTCTCAACTACTTCCACTTTTCCTCCCTCACATTATGAGAGATTATGTTATGGTTGTGATGCCACTCTTAAATCATCTGATCCATTTGAGTACCATCTAGTCTGCTGCACAACAAAAGCCCAAGGTTGTTGTGGACAAGGCTGTATCAAATCAAGCAGAAAGGCACCAAATGCGTCATTCACTAAGCACCGCTAAGAGGCTTTCGTTTCCACCTTGCTCGGTTGTACTTTGTTTTATTACTTTCATCTGATTCATGGCGTTGTTTTATAAACTGCACACACCCTGATTGGCTTATTACATATCTCTTTTTAAAGTGGGAGGCTGCTTCTTTGTGTTTAATGAATATACACCTGCACAGTGAATAGAGTTCCCATAGAAACCGTGAGAATATATATAAAAAACATAATCTGTAAAAGAGGGCTTTCTGACACTGAATCAACACTTATGCACCCACCCATTCCCACACAGACAAATCAATATAAACACAGATAATAGACAAAGCTACATTTAACAGAGTAAAATAAGGTTCCTGTTATGCAATACATTTCATGCTGCCATCATATACTGTATGGGGATAAAATAATAAAAATCTAAGAAAAATGGGAATGTTTTCTTTTAACACAATATCACAATTTGTACAATTTCATTACTTTTAAATAAGTTGATTTCTTTGCTTTGAATGGACGTTTCAATTTTGGCCCACAGGTTCTCTGCACTAACTTTTAATATGAAATACTTACAATTTAGTAAGAAATATTCAATATTCATAATCAGAGATAATAATTTTTCCTCCACTTTATCTAATCCAAATGCTTCAAACTATTTTTTTCTATATAGGTTTTTCGTGTGTGTCCCCAGTTTCACTTTTACTCCTTTTATTCTTTTATTAACTCGTGTCTAACAAATGCTAGCCCTTATTGACATCATCTTCCAGGAAGTGGCCTCATTTGTTGGGAAATAACAGGCAAGTATTAGCAATGAATTTGATGATTTCTGTGATATTTTGTTAAGTTGGTTTGTCTCACTTAAAATAAAAAAAAAATACTGTTTGATAAAATAGAAATTAGTAAGATAAAACATTTCAAAAATAAACTTCAAGATTATACTGTCACGAGTTGTAGTATATAAGTAAGCACACAAAGATGAATTCAATAATCCACAGAAGAACGGGGGAAACACATCCACTACAAAAGATGACACCGGACAAAGAACTGAACAAAACAGGGCTACTGTAGAAAAACTTTAAACGTGCACATAAGTTCCCTAGAAGGTTTAGCACTCAGCCATGTTCTTTCATTTATTTATCTCTGTCTAATTTGATAGCACAGATTCAGCGAGGTTGATATTCTGCTAGCTCTTTGGACGGGGTCTAAAAACAAAAATTGGAAGCATCCTGCACAGCTCCGGTCTCAGGGCTCATCATTTGTTGGGTGTCTATCATGTTTTGCATTAATGAGCTCCATTATGGCTACAGAAAAAGGGACCAAAATGCTTGGTGACAAAAGAGGGATGCTAATTCACAAGCGCGCACAGATGCTGTTTGCAAGCTGTAAACAATCTGTCAACTGGGAGGGGCATTTGAATGTTTGTTTCAATATTTAGCAATGGAACAATGTACCAAATGTGAAAGACTTAAAAAAAGTGTTTGTTTTTTTTGTTTTTACAGTGTGCTCTTACGGGTCTTTAAATTCACATACAAAATGAAGGCACTTGAACAAAACACGTATGGGTAATGTGTTTTCATTTCCTTATGCTGTCCATTAGGCGTTAATGTTTGTGGTAATGAGCGCTGGAGGCAAACCAAGCTCTGTCAAATGGCCTCCTCCTCCTCTCCCTCCTGTCATCCTCATGGTCTGAGCTGCATTAGAGCCCAGGCGTCCTCCTGCGGGCAGTGCCGGGGCCACTCGAGTCCTCGCTGAGGCGGGCCCCGGGATTGCCAGAATGTGGCAGGAGCCTAGGAGAGCTCCCGTTGCTACAACTCATTCATTTGAGGATACGCCGCTATAAGAAGCAGTATGATTCATTAAGCCCGGATCCAAGTACTGAGGGAATGGCATATGAACCTCCAGCACTTTTACCTCTGATATGCCCCCCTCCCATGTCCCTTTTCTCATTCTCCAGATGGGCCGCAGCTTTGCTTGCCAACCATTGCGGCACGTCAGGGAAGGGAAAAAGAAAAAGAGACCATTAATGTCACTCAGCCTGGGAGACATGTAGATGCTTGGAACATGGAGCACTTAGATTCTCACTTCCTGACATACGGAGAGAGCTGAAAGCAAGCAAGATTACCAGAATAAAAAGAAATGGGAAAGAAAGAAAGCAAGTGCGTGAGCAAAAGATGGAGGGTGTGGTGTAAAAAATGAAAAAAAGAACATAGTGAACATAGAGACAAAGTATGGGGAGAAATTCTTCGTTGAAGCCTATAGCACACAATTCTTCTATTCTCTCTCTTTTCGCCATTGTGCCTGTGCTAGTTTCTTCTTTGTGCTTAAATCTGCCTGCAGGATTAGACAAGCCCTCTGCTTGGTCTTCAAAGCCAAGCTCAACTTTTTTTTTTCTCCCTACTTTCCTTCTTTCTTTTCTACTTAAGTTTCCTTGCCAAAGATGCTTAGTGGGGCTCTATCTAGTGGTCCTGTCCTACTGCGGAGTTTAACAAATCCTCACAAAAGTCCTCGTTCCAATATAGGAAAGAGGAAGAATGATAAACAGAGCAAAGCATGAGTAATCCCCCCACAAATTGAGACATTATTACTCATCCTCTGACCACAAAATTGCCATTTGTGCAATGAAGGAAAGAACCAGGTAAAGACATTTTTGAACTATTGCACTATATGTGGATCCGTTTTCTGGATACTTTGTAGTGCAACAAACATTGTGTCATATTAAGATTATAGTTTTATGTGACTTTTCTTATTTTCATTAATATTGGGCAATAAGGAAAATGCTACTGACCCCAATTGTCTGACTTTTTCTGTTTGGGACCCTAATAATATGTACATGTCAAAACTGGCATAAACAGTCAAATACATTAAAAGCAATTCAAGGGAAAAAAAATTATAATTTTATCATCAATTTAAAGCATTTTTTGGGTCACTGAGATGACAAGCATAAGTGATGGAAAAATGTTATGGAGGAAATTTGAAGCATGTTATCAATTTGAAAATTTAGTAAGAGCTGTTAGATCTCTGAGACCACAAACAAAACATAAGAGTTTACTAATAAATAAGGTTCATAAATTTGTTACATGAACGTCTTTCATAGCAGTGTCTGGTCCATATCCAAATCCAGATATTTGGTGGACCTGCACCTAGACACGACCACAACGTAGCCTGAATGTCAATAGACCGTGTCTATTATGAAGGCCTCGTCAATATGACAGCCATCGGCACAGATCTTCAGCAGAGACCACAAAAACCAGACAGGTCCTCCGCACACACCCTATGGCCAGCTTCGGCTCCATACCGGCGTGATGAATCGATCTTCAAGCAAAAGGAACTGGTTGAATATTTGAATGCTACCAATCTCGATCTGAATTATAATCACACTGTGTTTGTTCATTGGCCAGAAGAGAACTGCATGGCTCTCAGACTAAGCTCTCATTTCTGTTACCTGATGGAGTTTGGGTTCCTTGCCACTGTCGCCTCTGGCTTGCTTAGTTGTGGACACATAATATTCAGCAATATTATTGATCTGACTGTATTGACACTGTTGTATGAGAACTGAACTGAGCCTTTATAGATGAAATTAATTTAATTTAATTTAAAACTAATTTAATAATTGATCATCTTTACAACAGAACTGAATTAACACTGAACTGACTTCAGCTGAACAATCTGTATTGTAAAAAGCGCTATATAAATAAAAATGACTTGACAGTGGGACCCTAGGGGACAGCAGAGGTATTGCAAGGTGGCTCATATTCAGATTAAAATCTACTGCGTTGACTGACTATGCAACAAATTTGCGTAGTTCCTTCTCTTCCACCCCTTTTCATTGTTCATTGCCTTTACATACAGACCACAAACATCCACAAGCCAGATTTAGTGGGAGGGCAAGATTTTGAGTGAATAACAGCTTTAATTTTTTGTCTGTTTTTCACACAAAGCGAACGAATGACTTGGAATATAGCACACGAATCAAATGGACTACTGTTATGATACTTTTATTTGCTTTTTGGAGCTTGACAGTTACAATCACCCTCCTCTCATCCCTCATACTTGTGTTTCACGGATGAAAAAGTCATATGGGTTTGGAGCGACATGAGGGTGGGTAAATGACAGGATTTTCATTCCTTTCATATTGCTTTTGCAAAACAGTATCTCTGTTTTATTTATTTTTAAGATATTGTACAGGCCTTTTAATAATTAAAATATTTTGTTGTGTAGGCATGCAGTGTTTGCAACAAAAAGTTTACAAAAAAAAAAAGAACAATGTAGCCCTACTGACAAAAAGTTCATTCAGTTAAATTTGATTACCAATAAAGAGTGTAACTTTTCAATTAATCACCCCCCCCCCATTGTTATTCATTAGAAAAAACTGAAAGAAAAAGAATGTTTATCCACAGCAGTTTTCCATCAGAACTTTTAACACAACTAAACTGCTAATATTATAGGCTCCCGTTTTTTTATTTATAAGCATCAGAGTAAATTAATAAATGTAAAATGTAAATTATGTAAGTAGGGGATGCACAGTTTTATTCTAAAAAAAAAAACTGGAAACCACTGATATAAAAAGAAACAAATAACTATTAATTTCTTCACTGGGTGGTATTCATTTTGGTGTATGCAGTCATAAAGCATGACTTGGAATTTCTTAATGGATTTATCATGGATTCTGTGGGGAGGAAGTTTATGATGTAAAGTGACAGTAAAAAGCTGTCTGGTTGTGAAGAGCATTAATACTATATTTCACAAATAGACAAGAGTGCCTCTAATTAACCCTCTATGGCTTGTCCTAATTCATTTACATAGGTACGAAATGGTTGTGACAGATTGTATTCCCTCAGTGAGGATACCTGTGCTTTTGAATAATATCAAGACACTTTCTTCTAGCTAAATGTTAAAGAGCACTCCAGCTCAGCGGTTCATAAATACCTTCTTAGTCTGTCTGACACAAAAACACTGATTATGAAAACACTCAAAAGACCTTCGCTTGCAATCAAAAGATCTTTGAAAGCAAGGGGAGGACATCTGACATTTTATATGCATGATTTCCTCTTCAGAGAGTCATAGGCATTTCTGTTTCCCAACTGAGGGCCAGAGAAGATACATTTTGTGGGCTGGGCGTACATGCAAGATTCACTACCACAAACTGTCCTGCCATTTCCCCTACAACCCTTTCTCACTCCCAAGGCGTCAAAATCTGAAGCATGGTCAAGTGCCTTCCGCGTCACAATGAAGGTACCCCTAGGCGTCATTTGTCGATGCGCAGGGTGCTCCATTTGGCGTCATACACAGATGCGTTGGGCATGGGAACGTTATCGTCATGATGAAATTATATTGGGTTATGATTTTGCCATTATGACATGTTGGAGTGTGATTCTCAATTAAATCAAATCAAAATCAAATCACCTTTATTTATATAGCGCTTTTCACAATGGCAATTGTTTCAAAGCAGCTTCACAGTGGTAACAGGAAAATAATGCAACGGAATTTGATTCGGCTGTACAGCCGCTCTGGAGAAAACGGTGATGTCATCCAGCTCATTTCAATTATCATATAGTGTCAATGCGGGCGGATCAGTAATATAGTTGAAATTTAGGTGTCCCCAACTGAGCAAGCCAAAAGCCAAAGGCGACGGTGGCAAGGAACCAAAACTCCTTCAGGGCCAGAATGGAGAAAAAAACCTTGGGAGAAACCAGGCTCAGTCGGGGTGCCAGTTCTCCTCTGGCCGACGAACAAATAGTGTATGATTATGATTCTGGCAACATTACAGGTCAGAAGTCATATTAGATAAATAGATATTCGTAGGATTATTCGAAAGATTGGAGTTGTCACGCCAGGGACGGGTTTAATTAGGATGTCGTGTCGATGCGGCATTTACAGGGGGGAGTTTAATTGACACTATTGTCTCTACAGACACTTCAGGGATATGGTCGTCATGTCCAGGCTAAGGTCCACCATCTGGTCTGGATACGGCCCGGATCCGGCCGACTGCAGTAAACCTCGGGATAAACAGAGAGACTAACATTAGCGTAGATGCCATTCTTCTTATGATGTAACGAGTACATCAGGTGTTATTGGAAGTGTTCCCGGTTCCGGCTGACCTAGTTAATGCAGCCTAAAACAATCATTTAACTGATTTGAATAATAGAAATTAAAAATGTTTTATGTGTATGCCATAGTAAAGAGATGTGTTTTTAGTCTAGATTTAAACTGACAGAGTGTGTCTGCCTCCCGAACAATGCTAGGTAGACTGTTCCAGAGTTTAGGTGCTAAATAGGAAAAGGACCGACCGCCTGCAGTTGATTTTGATATTCTAGGTATTATCAACTGGCCAGAATTTTGAGACCGCAATAAACGTGATGGAGTATAATGCGTTAAGAGCTCGCTCAAGTACTGGGGCGCTAAACCATTTAGTGCTTTGTAAGTAATCAGCAAGATTTTAAAATGTATACGATGTTTAATAGGGAGCCAATGCAGTGTTGCCAGAACCGGGCTAATATGGTCATACTTCCTGGTTCTAGTAAGAACTCTAGCTGCTGCGTTTTGGACCAGCTGCAGTTTATTTATTAAGCGAGCAGGGCAACCACCCAGTAGAGCATTACAATAATCTAGCCTTGAGGTCGTGAACGCATGAACTAACTGTTCAGCATTTTGCATTGAAAGCATGTGCCGTAATTTAGATATATTTTTAAGATGGTAGAATGCAGTTTTACAGATGCTAGAAACGTGGCTTTCAAATGAGAGATTGGTATCAAAGAGCACACCCAGGTTCCTAACTGACAACGAGGACTTGACAGAGCAGCCATCGAGTGTTAGACAGTATTCTAGGTTACTACTTGTGGAGTTTTTTTGTCCAATGATTAAAAATTCAGTTTTTTCTGAATTAAGTTGCAGGAAATTACTAGTCATCCAATTTTTTATATCAGCTATGCATTCTGTTAATCTTGTGAATTGGTAAGTTTCGTCAGGGCGTGAAGAAATATAGAGCTGAGTATCGTCAGCATAACAATGAAAATTAACGCCATGCTTCCTAATAATATCTCCCAGTGGTAGCATGTACAGGGTGAAAAGCAACGGTCCTAGCACTGAGCCCTGCGGTACTCCATACTGAACTTGTGTTTGGTGTGACATCTCTTCATTTACTGCTACAAACTGATAACGGTCAGATAAGTATGATTTAAACCATGCCAATGAAGTTCCACTAATGCCAACATAATTTTCGAGTCTATTCAAAAGAATATTGTGGTCGATAGTATCGAATGCAGCGCTAAGATCGAGTAACACTAATAGAGATATACAACCACGATCGGATGATAAGAGTAAATCATTTGTTAATCTGATGAGAGCAGTCTCAGTACTATGATACGGTCTAAATCCTGACTGGAAATCCTCACAGATACCATTTCTTTCTAAAAAGGAGCATAATTGTGAGGACACTGCCTTTTCTAGTATTTTTGACAGAAAGGGTAGATTTGAGATTGGCCTGTAATTGACTAATTTTGTAGGATCAAGTTGCGGTTTTTTAATAAGTGGTTTAATAATAGCCAACTTAAAAGTTTTCGGTACATATCCTAATGTCAAGGATGAATTAATGATATTAAGGAGAGGCTCTATGACCTCTGGAAGCATCTCTTTTAGTAGTTTAGTCGGTATGGGGTCGAGCATACATGTTGTTGATTTTGATGATTTAACGAGTTTAGCCAATTCTTCTTCTCTTATAGCAGTGAATGAATGTAATTTTTCCTCAGTGACACTACAATGCACTGTCTGATGTGATACTGTAGTAGACGGCTGCATGGTTATAATTTTTTTCCTAATATTATCAATCTTACAGGTAAAGAAGTTCATAAAGTCATTACTGCTGTGCTGTTTACAAACATCAGAAGGTGAAGCTTTATCTTTGGTTAATTTAGCCACTGTATCGAATAAATACCTAGGGTTGTGTTTGTTTTCTTCTAAGAGAGTCGAGAAATAAGCAGATCTAGCAGTTTTTAGGGCCTTTCTGTATGCAATCATGCTCTCTTTCCACGAAATGCGAAAAACTTCTAGTTTTGTTTTCTTCCAGCTGCGCTCCATTTTTCTGGCTGCTGTTTTAAGGGCCCGGGTGTGCTCGTTGTACCACTGCGTTGGACTATTTTCTTTAATCTTCTTTAAGCGCCGGGGAGCAACTGTGTCTAAAGTGCTGGAAAAGAGAGAGTCAATAGTTTCTGTTGCAACATCGAGTTCCTCTAGGCTATCTGGGATGCTGAGGAGATGAAACTGATGAGGAAGATTATTTACAAAGAAATCTTTAGTCGCAGCAGTGATAGTCCTGCCATATTTAAAGCGAGGGGACGGCTTTGCAGCCTTTGCTAAATTAAGTGTACATGATACTAGGTAATGATCTGAGATGTCATCGCTCTGCTGCAGAATTTCAATGGTATCAACATTTATTCCATGTGACAGTATTAGGTCTAACGTATGATTACGGCGATGAGTGGGTCCTGACACGTGTTGCCTTACTCCAATAGAGTTTAGAATGTCTCTAAATGCCAATCCCAGTGCGTCTTTTTCATTGTCTACATGGATATTAAAATCACCAACAATTAGGACTTTATCTGCAGCCAGTACTAACTCTGATAGAAAATCAGCAAATTCTCTGGTAAAGTCTGTATGGTGCCCTGGTGGCCTATATACAGTAGCCAGCACAAATGTCAAACGGGATTTATCGATTTCACTACATAACGTTACATAAAGCACCAAAACTTCAAAGGAATTATATCTGAAACTAGACTTGTGAGTAATACCGAAGATATTATTATAAATTACAGCAACACCTCCCCCTTTACCTTTCAGACGCGGCTCGTGTTTATAATTAAATAAAATAAGCAAGCAATTTATAATTAAATTAAATAAGCAAGCATTATTTTATTTACATTTATTTTATTTACGCTATTTAGACACGTTTGAACATGTAACCCAACCCCATCCCATCCCTAAACCTACCCATTTGTGTATTATATTATATTTGTGTATTCTTTGTGTGAAGAAAATCCCCAAAAGCGATCAGCGTCTCCATCCGCCGAAGATCATGCACACATTCAAATTTCAAAAATTCGCGGCCGAAGAAACGTTACGTCAGATTTCATAGTGAAACTGCATTGGCTCTCATATGTATCATGACCAATTGCGTCATTGCGTCAGCTTTGATTGTAAAATGTCATTGGCTCTCGTGTGTCTTGTGACCGATTGCGTCATGCTAAAGAGTCGGGTGTATCATTTTATTAAAACATTAAGGGATTAAAACATTAAGATCAACTCTGTTCTTCACATAAAGATATCGTATGACTTCAGAAGACTTGGAATGCAACGAGTTAATACTTTTATACTGTTTTTGGTCAGTTTTTGCAATAAATACCTGTGACTGTACTTTTATTTGCCTGTTACGTGTTTTATATTGTTTAGAAGTGGGTAGGTTTAGGGTAGGAGTTGGGTTAGTTGCTTTAGAATTAAATGCGTCTTGATCTGACGCATTGGGCAAACAACTGAAATCAATGGAGTACCCTGCGCGTCAATATAGTGGGTACCTTTAGTGTCTTCATTGTGACACGGAAGGCACTTGACCATGCTTCAGATTTTGACGCCTTGGGAGTGAGAATGGGTTGTTCCACTATGGTACAACAGACACAGGACTTTGTTACAAAGACAAACCTCACTTTCAACCATTTAATTGAGACATGCAATTACCAAGTACTGAGAGCTGAGAGCTCTTTAAATGATATAAATTCTTCTTTCATGGATTATGCAAGGTTTAGGTTCAATAAACTCTGCTTTTAGTTTAGTGGATTTAAACGCTTCCTAATGCAAATATAAAAATACCGTGTTTTATTCCTGGCATTAAAGGATTTCTTTCTCATCGTGAGCCACTTAAGAGCATAAATTGATGCTGTGTGACCAGTGGAATCCTCCTGGCTGACACAGCCCTCACTTCAGAGCACACCTCTGAGATACTTTACTCTTGCTTAGCAAAGAGGCTTGTCATTTCGTTTATGCCATTTCGTTTAGAGAGAGAGAGAGAGAGAGAGAGAAGATGCCTACTCCGGTCTTTACTCTGACTGTGCCAAATAAGTGTTGATGTGCAACTGGGTGAAGCCGGGCTGACAGTGCTCCACCGCTAATCCGGAGTTAGCGTTCGGATGGCTTCTCTCCCAGCAGAGGTAAATACCTGGGCGTGAGCCGGAGATAAGAGCAGCAGTAGGTTTTAGCATCTGCTGCTGAAAAAGGTTTTTTCCTAATTATTTCCTTTTTTGGAGCATCGAAAGCTGAAACACTCTGAATAAACTCACAGAACTACAGGTACGGTCAGAAAGCGCTCACAACATGTAAATACTCACATCAACGTCAAATTATAAGAAAGGTTTTCTTAAATAAGTATGTTCTGTTTAACCTTGGGTAAGTTGAAGGTTTTAGTCAATATTTCTTTAATCTGAACTTGCATGTGTGCATTGTAAATCATTTTCTAGTGATTTTTAAAAATAATTGCATAAATAGCCATGCAAAATGGATACGCCCATATTTTAAGGAACAGCTCACTTTATAAGCTCTATCTCTCTAAATAGTCTATTTCTATAATGTATATAGATAAAATAATAATACAAATATATATATACACACATATATATATATATATATACAGTATCTTCTAAATTTTTAAGTCAGAACTTCTACTAGCCAAAATAAAAATATCAGAAACCCGGGTTGGCGGGTGTTCATTTCAAACCCTGATTGTATTCAAAACATTCATATGTATAAGTATAATTTACTCATTTGGCAGACACTTTTATTTACTCGCGTTACTGTAATTGAGTAGTTTTTCTGTGTACTTCTACTTTTTTAAGTATTGTACTTCGCTACATTTTAAACCATATCCGTTACTGAGTAAAAATAAATAAATAATACAAAGGGGAAAAATAGCGCTCCGGAAACTACTGCATTGAACTTAAGGGCAGGAGAACAAACGCAGAAAAATCACAAAAATATGGAGACGGACAAGACAGACGGCAGTGATGCAGACCCAGCTGAAAGCGAAACGCCATCGCGAACCCCTGGCTAATATGGAAATACTTTGGATATATAAAAAAAAATAAAAAAAACGTGTGGTTGTCCTGGAGGATATCCAATTTGCAAAAAATGTGGATGCAAAGTGGCTGCAAAAAGAGGAAACACATAGAACATGTTCGGGTGATAAGGTAGATAAAGGTAGGTCTATGTTTATAACTTGAGGCCTCAGTATTTCTGTGATACTGAGGGAAACCTGGAATCCAGTCATTAAAATTGACTATACAGTATAACGCAGATGTCACGTAAAACACGCAAAATGATGGATGAATGAATAAATCGAAAGTAGAGCTGTACAATAAATAAAAACGCGACATGGTCTGTGAATAATAAAGCGCAAAACACTGCTATATGAATATATGATCTGCTTGTTCCGACTCTGTGTAAATGAGCAGCGCCGTTTCGTCTACTACATACTCAAGTACGCGTGATGCTCGTGGTGTTTTTAACGTCTCACAAACCACATTTGGACATGAACATTTCCAGAGCTGATCTGAGAGAACCCCTAATGAGCATTTCATCATTTTATTTGAATAAAAACCATTGTGAAATACACTCTGAAACAGGTCTTCACTACAACCCGTCAAAATAAAAGTTTGGTTTAACTAGAAGAAATTATGACAGAAATAGATTACTATTGTAGGCCTTGTCAAAATAATAATAATAATAATAATAATACATAATTTAAACATGATTTAAGAATATATTTTTTAATCCATGGTTTAATTTAGAAAATCTCTGTTTTGCAGCACTTTGCAAAAAAATAAAAGGATAAAAGTTTGTTACATTTTATTTGATTACCTCCATTTTTGATAATATATTTGTATTAAATCATAAAAAGAAAAATTTCATAGGACTCTATTATTCTTAAACATTTTAATAAATTAATGATAAAAATAAGTTGTTAATCTAATTCATAATCATTTATTGAATTTAGCTGATTAGACATGTTTTATTGAAATTTTAATAAACAAAACAAACAAATGGTTTCAAATTTGATATAATAAATCATTTGTTCAACCAAAAAACGTTTTTATTCATTTAATGGCCATTTTAACTGATGATAATAATAACCATAATTTAATAATACAGTTTATTTATTAAATAATTGTTTAATACCATGATGCTGTGATTTCTGAGTTGGTTATTATATCGTGAAAATCTCATTCTATTACAATCCTACACGGGAGAGTCCCCCACTCCGCTGTTAAAAAAAGTAACTCAGTAACTTTTACTCTGAGTACAGTTAAATGAACTACTTTTTACTTTTACTTGAGTAGATTTTTAGACCAGTAATTTTACTTAAGTAAAATTTCATTGAAGTAATAGTACTTTTACTTGAGTAGAATATTTTATTACTCTTTCCACCTCTGCCCAAAGCAATTTACGGCGAATTTACAATGATGGTCCTGAACCCCAAAGTGCACAGAAGCAGAATTTACAAACCAACCATTTCCAGCACAACAGAATTCACCACACAATTAATATGCCACAGAAAAACAGATCAAAGTCACAACACAATGGCAATGCCTCCAACATAACAATGATTTAGAAATGATGTTACAGAATTCATATTGAAATGCATATGATGTCTGTGTACGTAGTGTATGTTCACTGTGTATAGGCAGAGATTTCGGTCCGTGTTTTTACACTGTGTTTTTATACACACAAATCTTAAATTAGGGCCTTGATCTCAGAAATATGTTGCACATTCACAAATGTCAAAAAGTGCAGCAGATTACATGCTTTCCTTTATGTACTTTATCTTCTTCATTTTAACACCACACATAGAGGTTACTATTCACCACTTCACTTCCAGGTTCAAAGAAGCAGTTAATTCTAGTCTGTTCAATTATAGATATGCCCTGTAGATAAACCATCTTCAAATGTGACTGTAGGGCTCTATTATGACTTCACAATTTGTCTAAAATACACCCACCTCTGCCTTAACTCACCTAAGAGCTATTGTGTCAGAACTGCAGAGCTGTCAGATGCTTGATATTTTTCTTTTGGGGCCTGTTTTTCATAAAAGCATCTCTTGTTATTTGGGAAATGTTTGAAATAAGAGAAGGCTGTAGACACAGATTATAAATGAAAACACTTATTGAACTCTGCATGCAATCCGTCATGAGGCACTGACAGCCAGAGGTAAGCACTGAAGTGACATTTAAATCAAAGAGTGTTGCACTGGGACTAAAGTATCAGACTTTTATCTTATCCTAATCTCAGGGTATAAGCCATTGTCTTGAGAGAGAGAGAGAGAGAGAGAGAGAGAGAGAGAGAGAGAGAGAGAGAGAGAGAGAGAGAGAGAGAGAGAGAGAGAGAGAGAGAGAGAGAGAGAGAGAGAGAGAGAGAGTAGAGTATATAGTATATAGCTAAATTTGCAACACTGGTAACTGTAAGCAAAGCAGGCACTGGTTGATGAACGGTATCAAATTATTGCAATATACAAACCCGATTCCAAAAAAGTTGGGACACTGTACAAATTGTGAATAAAAACAGAATGCAATGATGTGGAAGTTTCAAATTTCAATATTTTATTCAGAATACAACATAGATGACATATCAAATGTTTAAACAGGGAAAACGTATCATTTTAAGGGAAAAATAAGTTGATTTTAAATTTCATGGCATCAACACATCTCAAAGAAGTTGGGACAAGGCCATGTTTACCACTGTGTGGCATCCCATCTTCTTTTTATAACAGTCTGCAAACGTCTGGGGACTGAGGAGACAAGTTGCTCAAGTTTAGGAATAGGAATGTTGTCCCATTCTTGTCTAATACAGGCTTCTAGTTGCTCAACTGTCTTAGGTCTTCTTTGTCGCATTTTCCTCTTTATGATGCGCCAAATGTTTTCTATGGGTGAAAGATCTGGACTGCAGGCTGGCCATTTCAGTACCCGGATCCTTCTACGCAGCCATGATGTTGTAATTGATGCAGTATGTGGTCTGGCATTGTCATGTTGGAAAATGCAAGGTCTTCCCTGAAAGAGACGACGTCTGGATGGGAGCATATGTTGTTCTAGAACTTGGATATACCTTTCAGCACTGATGGTGCCTTTCCAGATGTGTAAGCTGCCCATGCCACACACACTCATGCAACCCCATACCATCAGAGATGCAGGCTTCTGAACTAAGCGCTGATGACAACTTGGGTTGTCCTTGTCCTCTTTAGTCCAGATGACATGGCGTCCCAGTTTTCCAAAAAGAACTTCAAATTTTGATTTGTCTGACCACAGAACAGTTTTCCACTTTGCCACAGTCCATTTTAAATGAGCCTTGGCCCAGAGAAAACGCCTGCGCTTCTGGATCATGTTTAGATATGGCTTCTTTTTTGACCTATAGAGTTTTAGACGGCAACGGCGAATGGCACGGTGGATTGTGTTCACCGACAATGTTTTCTGGAAGTATTCCTGAGCCCATGTTGTGATTTCCATTACAGTAGCATTCCTGTATGTGATGCAGTGCCGTCTAAGGGCCCGAAGATCACGGGCATCCAGTATGGATTTCCGGCCTTGACCCTTACGCACAGAGATTGTTCCAGATTCTCTGAATCTTTGGATGATATTATGCACTGTAGATGATGATAACTTAAAACTCTTTGCAATTTTTCTCTGAGAAACTCCTTCTGATATTGCTCCACTATTTTTCGCCGCAGCATTGGGGGAATTGGTGATCCTCTGCCCATCTTGACTTCTGAGAGACACTGCCACTCTGAGAGGCTCTTTTTATACCCAATCATGTTGCCAATTGACCTAATAAGTTGCAAATTGGTCCTCCAGCTGTTCCTTATATGTACATTTAACTTTTCCGGCCTCTTATTGCTACCTGTCCCAACTTTTTGGAATGTGTAGCTCTCATGAAATCCAAAATGAGCCAATATTTGGCATGACATTTCAAAATGTCTCACTTTCAACATTTGATATGTTATCTATATTCTATTGTAAATAAAATATAAGTTTATGAGATTTGTAAATTATTGCATTCCTTTTTTATTCACAATTTGTACAGTGTCCCAACTTTTTTGGAATCGGGTTTGTATATTTAAACACAATCTCATGGCAATTCATAACTATGGTACATTTTGGTGAATTGGTAGCTAATTCATATTCAATTGTATGATCTCATTCGTAAGTTTTCGTATGATCTGCTTACATGCAACTGATGGTTATGTTTAGGGGTGGATCTTCATGCTTACTTTTTTTTTTGTCTAAAAATCGTACTAATTCACATTGTATGAATTTATACGAAATTGCCACGTCATAAATGCTTACTTTTGTCTAAAAATTGTATGAATTCACATTGTATGAAAACATACAAAATCACCACCTTTTAAATGTTTACTTTATTCAAAAAATCGTACAAATTCACGTCATATGAATTCATACAAAATTGGCACTTTTTAAATGTTTCCTTTAACCATTAAATGCATACCTCGGGTCTTTAGTGACCCGAGACAAAAATAGTAAGAAAAATCTGCAAAACTTGAAATGGCCCAGCGCTTTAATGCAGAGCAAGTACTGAACGCAATCAAACATTAGTGTCACTGTCACTTGATGATGGATCTGGTAAAGAAGCTGTCAGCGATCAAAATATTGATTTGGAGGTGTTGAAAATATGGGCTCATATTCGCGATCTCAAACTCAAAATATTCTCAAAACTATCATTTGCTGAATGTACTGGAAAATGAGCTCTGACGAGGACAGTGATGATGATATAAAACATCTGCTCAAACTGAAAGCTCCAAAAAGAAACAAAATATGCTTTATTTTATTCTTCTGTAATTGTTACTCTAATTTCAGGAGTTTTATATTATTGCGACAGGTAGAGATCCATCCATGTTAGATATAGATCCGGGTCGCTAAAGACCCGAATATGTAAGAATGATTGGCGAAACAGTCATGCATTTAAGGGTTAAAAAAAAAAAATTCATACAAATTCACATTGTACAAATTCATATGAAATTGCCACCTCATAGATGCTTACATATTCTAAAAAGTCATATGAATTCACATCATACGAATTCATATAAAATCTCAACCTCAAAGCAGTTATGCTTTCCCGTGAGATTGGGTTGTATATTTTTAGTATGCATGTACTGTATGTCTTATAAAAAAGTCTCCCTTTTGTGGTTAAGAAAAAGAAAGCAGTTAGATAAAGAATGCAATGGGAGAGAGAAGGAGATGCAGATATAAATTATATGTTTATGTAAGATCACAGAGCATCATTCCTTGTTTTTTCCTTTTTAAAATAGCTGTGCTCCACCCTTGTGTATTGCCCTGAGTGCAGAGATCACTGGGGGTCTAGCATCTCTGTTTTTCAGCTGTTCCTTTGCTCTCTGCTTTGCCAGAGGCTGGTTGCCTAAAGACGGCCATGAAAGGAAATGCAAAAAATAAGTAAATAAATAAAAAAAATAAAAAAAATCACAGAGGGGACTGAAGATGGTCCCCTGGTGCATGAGAAACAATTTTGGTTTTGTAAACACACAGCATAACATGTCAAGTATGTCTTGGTGGTAGAATGTGTTTTAAATTAAGTGAAAATGTTGAATGAGAGTGGTTAATATCAAACACGATGACTTGTGTGTGTTGCAGATTGATAATGAACCATAAATGTCAAGTGTGATGAAATGAAATGAGCTATTGGAAATATTAAATATTACCCTCCTCCCAAAGCTGTTTTCAATTTCTGTCTGTGCCCTCGCTGTTTGAGTTCTTCACTTGCTGGTTGGCAATGGCCATCTCCCTTGGGATTCATGGATGCAGCATGGAAAAACAAAAATCACAGTCACTTCATGAATTCACTTTAAAAATAGGTGTACTTGAAGCAAGAAGAGAGGAAGTTTAAAATCTGTTTAAAAAAGCAATGAAGGCAGTAAAAAAGAGAAACATTTAAAAGAAGTTCATTTAAAAGCAAATCTCAAAAAAATCAAAGAACCCAAAAGGGCCTGGATAACATTATCCTAAGAAAGAAACTTCTGACAGTTCTCTTTTACTTAAAACTTTGAAGACAAGCTGAGCAGAGAGTGGCTTAGGGAAAGAGAGTCCAGGATCACAGCCCACAAACACCTGAATTATGCTGTTTAATCATATCTACTGCATTTGCTGCACATGAAGAACATTCGTAACTTCTTCCTTACAGGTTTGCTCCCAGCCTGCTGGGAAACAAACCCTTGAGCACTTTCTGTAAGATTTGAAAGTGTTACATGCAATTCACCTTTCTCATTTGTCGCAATGACAATTCAGTATAAAACATGACAAATATTTCATGATTCACATGAAAAATCCAGAATAAACCAGCATAAATTCCATGGTGGTCCAGGCTGGTTTATGCTGCACTCTAAAAAAAAAAAATCTGTAAAATTAGGGCACAATGTACTGTTGTACTTTTTTACAGTGTTTTACCTATAAAAAAGAATTTTGCATTTCATTGAGTTGTGTTTTAGGGTTAAAGGAAATGTCCGTAAAATTCCGGGTAATGAGCTGCCAGTACTTTTTCTGTTATTTTGGATTTATTTTTTTTACAGTGTGGCTAGAGCTGGTATAGTGCTGGTCTAGCTGGTGAACCAGCAGTCTTGCTGTTTTTAAGCAAACTAGCATCCCATGCTGGTCCCAGCATGCAAAACATACCTTATGCTAGTGACCAAAAATGCTGGATTTTTTGCAGGGTCACAATATTTTGATTAATATTAATATACCTACAGAATATACAAGTGACCTTCATAGGTTTAACACACTTTAAACACACAAGGAGATGTCATTGACTAACCTAAAAACATAAACAAATCCAGTCAAAGTGAAGAATAAAACCTAATTCTGGATAATCTTTCATGTCAAGATAAGCTAAGGGTAGTAATAGCGTCCATAGTTGTGCATTAGTGGAGATTAGTCATATGTTTGCCATTTCCATTAATGTTGTGTACCCGTATGCGTATTTCTTCTGAGTTGAAGAAGTGAATGAAGTGCACTGATTCCAACAATCAAGGCCGATGGGCCAGCCAGTGCCATTTAATCTTTCACAACAAATTATTCCCTCTATTTGTTTATTTGTCTCCCCAGCTCCCCTCATCTCCTCCTTCCACCCCCCCCCCCCCGCAGTATTTTGAGGAATGCAATTTCAGAGAGAATGAAAGGGCAATGTTTTGTTTGATTCAATCAGTATTGAATTGAACTGGATCAAATGAGAGTCCATTATCTGAAGGCACTGTTTGTCTCTTGGCGTAATGAGGGCCCTGTTCACATGCTGGTGTCTCAACCACCACATCTGTCCAACTGTTTCAGCGCAATAGACCTTTTATTACCACTGTGATGATAATCTTGTTGTTTTGTGCGATAATTGCATCAAATAATCTCCATTTCACAGAGACAAAGACTCAGTGGTGATGGAGTGCCCTGAAGTTCTCGGTGAGCTAAAGCTGCAGTATTGTCTCATGTCCTCCTGAGGCACAACAAACATTCAAACTCAACATGGATTGACATACTGTGCTGTGACACTTCAATCAACATCTCCAAACAGTGGTAAGCACTGTGGCAACATCTGTGGAGGGATGACATATACCCTATCATATAAATTTGATTGGATGATCATTAAAAATGACAGTACAATACAATAGAAGAACCGTCTTAAAGTACCTCTGATCTTATTTTAATTGAAAGACGATCTCTGCAGTGTTTAGTATTTTTTTTGTTTATAATTTTCAATCAATATCTTTTTTTAATTTTGAAAACAGACACGCACAAAAGCTGTATGCTCTCCAAAACATCCGCTTTTCAAGATGCACATGGAAATTTTTGATGCGATTTTTGAAGTTGATTTGATGTTTTTAAAATGTTGTAGATTTAAGTAGCAAATAAGAATCGATAAAATTAATGTTTATATTTTGAGACAAATCTCTTCTTAATGATTTTCATTTTTGTTCAAGGTAATTAAAGCAAATTTTTTTCAATAATGGAAGAATATGTAAAAGTATGGTATTTGGGGTAAAAAGCACATCTGCTGTTGGGGCAAAAGGCACATTAATTAACATGATAATAAATAGCTTGCTGACTTTTCCATTTGTTGACATGACATGGTTAGATTCAGATGGTAAATATCATATATTAAGTTGGGTGTCCACCTTAGAGATAATACCCATATTTATAATGAAAACAATCATATGTAAAAATATGATATTAATCATATCATATAATAAAATATAATTTATTGTTACTACTGTAAAAAAATATGTGTTTTAGTCAACAATCTCTATTGAAGTAAAAGTAGTAAATTGATCAAA
Organism: Coreius guichenoti; assembly: GCA_039654105.1. NCBI lineage: Eukaryota > Metazoa > Chordata > Actinopteri > Cypriniformes > Gobionidae > Coreius > Coreius guichenoti. Next base: position 21,489,656 of record CM077173.1, on the reverse strand, counting down.
ACAGAATAAATCATATAACATCACATTTGGAACATAGGAACTGTAATAGGCTACAGTGCAATAGATTGGTTACAGACACTGTAACGCTCATGATTAAATAACAACAAAGTCATGTTTTATATTGATTCAAAAAGAATCATCAGCTTAAATCAGTTGAGAATTTGAAATTAAAATATCAAAATGCATTCATCAAAATGTTTAAAATATGTAATGCATAGCAACTTTAATGTAACAGTATATAATAACTACTAAACAAGATTTATCACTTCTCATTTCTTTTTGCAAGATATGCATCTCTTGCATCTGGATCATTTTTAATTCGCTCCCTGTGTCGTGCTGAGTTCTCAGTCCCACTTTATATTAAACGGATAGTTCACCCAAAAATGAAAATTACCCCATGATTTACTCACCCTCAAGCCATCCTAAGTGTATATGACATTCATCTTTCAGAGGAATACAACTGGAGTTATATTAAAAAATGTCCTGGCTCTTCCAAGCATTATAATGGCAGTAAATGGCAGCCCAAAATTAGAAGCCCAAAAAAGTGTATCCATCCATTATAAAAGTAATCCACACGGCTCCGGGGAGTTAATAAAGGCCTTCTGAAGCAAATCGGTGGGTTTTTGTAAGAAAAATATCCATATTTAACATGTTATAAAATAAAATATCTAGATTCTGGCAGACCACCTTCCGTATTCAACTTACGACAAACACCTAGGATGGCTTGCGGGTGAGTAAATTATAGGATAATTTTCATTTTTGGGTGAACTATCCATGAAACGTTTAAATGAATAATTTGATAAAATGCACTTATTGTGTACAATTACATGTTTTACATTGTATTTATTTAAAAAAATGCCTGCATATTACATTTGTAATTAATTTCTGTAATGACATCTATAATTACACTGTTAAATTAACCCACACTTAAACCTACCCATAATACCACCAAACCTGTCCCTTACCCATATCCCAAAAATGTCTATAAAATGGGTTTATATAAAAGGTTTCAAACATAAAATTATGCCACAGTATTTTATTTAGAATTTCTTCTTATTAAAACACCATATTTCAATAGTTTTCTTAGTCTGTTGCACCACCTGACATTTTGGGGGTTTAAGATACCAAAACAATATATTATTTGTATGGACTAAAAATTAATTCAAAATTCTAAATAGGTTTTAAAGAATAAAGTGATATGTCATTAATTTATCAAATTATTTTTAAAAGGAAATAATGCACTTGGACACAAACATATGCATGTCATGTCATAGACCCAGATGTCTTCCAGTTTTTTCCCAGAGTTTGGGAAGTCGTTTAAAGCTGAAAACTCATTTCTTTAAAAGACATTTCTGTTAGAGCTCACAAGAGGGTATGAGGATGTGGGTGAAAACAGGAGGGTGGTTTGCTAACACTTCTTCAAATGCACCTAGGGGACAGTGGGATCTCCTCTATCTGCTTATTCTAATTACTGTGAGATCCGTCTTGTTATATGTTTCCCCAAGTCACTCTGTTATAGGCCTTTACAAAAATCAAAGTAGCACAGAAACTGATTGCATTTGGGCTGTTGTTATTGTAATATCTATCTATTAGTTTGCAGTAAGTGTTGAATGGCACATGTAGTTGTATTGCTACTTATATAAGACTTTACAATAAGTGCTAATTTCTTAACATTAGTTAATGCATTAAAGTGTAACTTTGCCGATTTTCAACCCACTTTATTTGTTACGATGTCTGTAGTATATGTAAATTAACAATGTTTACTCATTCTCCGTATTACCTGGACCGAGAAATTCACGTTTATTTGTCAGCAAAAGTCATTTTTGACAGTTCCAGGGCTTTCGTGAAAAATACAATTGATTATGTTAGTTCATAGTGCATTAACTTATGTTAACAGACACCTAATATAAACTGTGACTGATTTTTCTTTTCAATTTTTACGATTATTATTATTTATTTAGCTAAACTAATGTTTTTTATTTCATACAGGTGACTTCCTGGTTGTGCAGTTGTTACATCGTTTCTTCAGGGAAGTTTATTTTTGTAAACATACTGTATAGATAATATGGATACAAATTGGTTAATAAAAACATACAATAAGAAAGGTCTACATTTTGTCATCATATAATAAGCTTCTGTCGGAAGGTGGATGGTAATTTACTACTAATGAAAAAGGTATTCATTTTTTTTAAATTGTAAAAAAAACAAAAAAAAAAAACATACACTACAGTTCACTTACACTGAAGACTGGAGTAATAGTTGCTGAATGAATTTGATAAATTAATACATTTGGACATATATTAAAATAGAAAACAGTTATTTTATTATATTTCATAATATTTGTCACAGTTATGTTTAGTTCCCTTTCAGTCAGTCACTCCGAGTAACGTCAGTGACTGACGGAATGGGGGTTTTGCTTAGAAGCCTATCACCTTCGAGTTCTATAAAACGAGCCAATGGCAAAACAATGCCATGGGTCTTCGGAATTTGCATAGCGAACTCCACCCACTTGCGAGGGTATATAAGGAGCCGCGCATGCAATCTCGCATTATGTTTCTGCTTCGAAGCCGAGTGCATCACTTGCCTTCTGAGGTTTTCTCTACAAGTAAGACGAGCGACTCTTCAGCGGTGTCGGGGTTACGGCGTGTTCCAGCGAGTTCCGCATTCCTGCTGCTGATCTGTGCAGTGATCTGTCACAGAGTGTGTGTGTTCTCCCTGGGCGCTTCGGTGCTGCTGCAGAGTTTTTCCTCTTCTAAAGGAAAACCCCCCTCCACATCGCAAGCTGTGGAGCTGCTGATTGAGATGGCTGGTCCCTCACGCCAGGGACCCAGCGTTTCAATCGGGGCTCCGGCGGATGATATGATGTCGATCGCCGCATCACAAGGTGGGCCAGAGTCCCCTGGAGATGAGGGTTTGGCTGCGCTGCCTCCTTCTGGAGCGCCAGCGTTGCCCGAGTCTGATCCAGAGCTGACGGCCATGCTTTCCCGGGCAGCTGTGAACATTGGGCTGGACTGGAATCCTCCACCTCAGCCCAAGCGTTCAAGGCTGGATGTTTGGTTCCTGGGCACGGGGCACGCTGATCGCCTGCTAACGCCCCCAGGGCCATTCTTCCCGGAGGTGCATGAGGAAGTTACCAGTTCGTGGAGGGCACCTTTTACTGCCTGTAATCGTTCTGGTGCGACCTCAGCCTTCACTACCCTCGATGGAGGCGCGGCTAAAGGGTATGCGGGGATTCCCCCAGTGGAGCGCTCTGTTGCGATGCAGCTGCATCCTCAGTGCGCCTCCACCTGGCGTGGTGATCCCAAGCACCCGTCCAAAGCCTGTGGGTTCTCGTCCACCTTAGTGCCAGAGGCCTACAGAGCTGCGGGTCAGGCCGCGTCTGCCTTGCATGCCATGGGCATCCTGCAAGTATACCAGGCCAAGGTTTTAAAAATAATGCACGAGGGCGGTGCTGACCCAGGGCTTATGCAGGAAGTGCGCACTGCCACCGACTTCGCTCTCCGAGCGACGAAGGTCACTGTGCAGTCCCTAGGTCAGGTGATGTCCACTTTGGTGGTCCAGGAGCGCCACCTATGGCTGAACTTGGCAGATATGAGGGAGTCTGAGCGAACCCATTTCCTCGACTCCCCGATCTCCCAGGCGGCGTGGTTGAGGACTTTGCCCAGCAGTTCTCGGCCGCCCAGGAGCAGTCTGAGGCGTTCAAACACGTGCTTACCAGGTGGCCCGCTGCTGCACCTACACCGCCGCCAGCTCAGCCGCCTCAGCCTGCCCGCCACCGAGGGCGCCCTCCTGCCCCTCCCGCCCAGCCCAGCAGCAGCAGCCTTCACCCGGGCCGCAGCGCGGAGGAGGTCGCAGTAAGGTGGCGCATCCCGTCTCTGCCCCTAAGCCTGCCAAATGCCAGGCTAAGAGGCACTCCTGAGACGGGCAGCTTGGAGATAGCCGTCAGTTCTTTTCAGGAGATGGTAGCAGGACCACTCCTTCCCCCGGTGGAGGGCCGGGGGAGAATCTTTTGTTCTCCACCACTGGCATCATGGCCGGCGGTAACCAATATGACAGATGACAGTGTGCGATGCAACACCTCGCCGCTCTCGTCCCCCTCTGTCGCCAGACCCCTGTCAGAGGAGGTTATTGCCGCTGGCCGCGGGGCCTACGCAAGTATGCATTTCCCCCAGTGAGCCTTCTCGCACAGGTCCTGTGCAAGATCAGGGAGGACGAGGGGCAGGTCCTTTTGGTTGCGCCACATTGGCCCAGCCGGACTTGGTTCTCCGAACTCGTACTCCTCGCGACAGCCCCTCCCTGGCCAATCCCTCTGCGGAAGGACCTTCTTTCTCAGAGACGGGGCACCCTCTGGCACCCGCGTCCCAACCTGTGGAACCTACACGTGTGGGTTCTGGACGGGACACGGAAGATTTGAGTACCCTACCACCTCAGGCGGTGGCTACCATCACTTCAGCTAGAGCCTTGTCCACGAGACATGCCTACGCTCTGAAGTGAAACCTCTTCATCACCTGGTGTTCTTCTCGCCAAGAAGACCCCAGAAAATGCCCGATTGGGTCTGTGCTCTCTTTCCTCCAAGAAGGGTTGGAACGAAGGCTGTCTCCTTCCACCCTGAAGGTTTATTCAAAAATGGTAGGACAGCATGACCTGGTCATCAGGTTCCTTAGAGGAGCGAGGAGGTTAAATCAACCTCGCCCTCTACAGATGCCCTCTTGGGACCTCACAGTGGTTCTATCTGCCCTGCAGAGAGCTCCCTTTGAGCCACTGCAGTCTGTTGAGCTTAAGTTCCTCTCTATGAAGGCGGCACTCTTGATTGCTTTGGCCTCCATCAAGAGGGTAGGGGACCTGCAGGCATTTTCGGTTGACGAACATTTTCGGTTCAGGCCGGCTAACTCTCATGTGATCTTGAGACCCCGGCCTGGATATGTGCCCAAGGTTCCCACCACTCCTTTCAGAGATTAGGTGGTGAACCTGTAAGCACTGCCTCTGGAGGAGCCTTGGAGCCTTGGCACTGCTCTGTCCAGTACGTGCTCTCCGCACTTACGTAGACAGGACGCGGTGTTTCAGGACCTCAGACCAGCTCTTTGTCTGTTACGGAGGGCAGCAGAAAGGGAAGGCTCTCTCTAAGCAGAGGTTGTCTCACTGGAAAGTGGACACCATTGTCCTGGCATACCAGGTTCAAGGCCTGCCATGCCCCCTAGGGGTGAAGGCACACTCCACCACTGGAGTTCCTCCAGCACTGTTAATGCCGACACTAGAATGCATGCCCACTCGGTCAGCCCTCGTGTTAGGCTAGGTGCCTCCATGTGCATGGTTCCCCCTCTGGGCAACCCCCACATGTGTATTTCCACGGTAAGTCTCCTCTGAGCACGTGTCTTCCCTTGGCAAGACACCTTGCCATCCCTGGGGTTGAAACATTCCACCCTGCGGGCTGGATACCTCAGAGTGTTCCATATGCATCCTGTACTCGGGTCATATGTGTATTCTTAAGTCCTCCCTGCGGGCAGGCATTGTGTTGCATATTTCCACGTGGGATATGCTTCCCAGTGTACCTTGGTATTCGGCATTGTTCCCTCCTTCAGGGAACGAGGGTTACATACGTAACTGAGACATTTTGTTCATGGACCTTCAGTTTGCTTTTCATTTGTCACGTTTCTTTGTTCAGTTTCCCGCCACTCGTCTGTCTCCCTGGTTACCGTCATTATGAGTTAATTTAGTTCAGCTGTGTCTGTTTAATCATCCTCGTTTGTATTCACTACTTAAGTTGTTCCTTCTCCTGCACTCCTTGTCCGGTCACCGTTATGTTTAGATGTGTTGTGCTGTTGCCTGTCTGGAGATTAGTTGTAATTAAACTACGTTTGGGAACTGTATTACCTGTCTTCGTCTTCCTGCCTGCACAGACCCATGACAATATTACTATTTTTACTGTTTTTTTTTTTTAAATCAAATGCAGCCTTGGTGAGTATAGAAAACTTCTTTCAAAAACATCTTTCAAAAAGTCTTACTGACCTCAAACTTTTGAAGTGCACAAGGTTTTTTAATTTTTTAATTTATTTTTTTAAATTAAACATAAGCACAAATAAAGATTGCCAAATATTATATTGACAAATTTGGTCCGTTTCATTGAATATAGCAAATATAACATTTTTGTCCTTTTTTAGCAATATAAATCAATACAAACTGTCATTGTAAAGGAAAGAGCAGCTTGGACATTGTCTAATATATTTTAATTCTCCAAGGAAGAAAGAAGAAAATACAGGATCAGAGCATTATTAAATGATGATGAAATGATGACCATGATGATTTTAGATTTTCAAAAATGCCATACTTTTTTTGTCATCTGACCACTCATGAGTAGTTTGGTTAATGTTCTCTGAGCCTCTGGTAGTTCACGAGTCAGCACAGCCCCCCAGACAAGCACTCCTGAATGAACAATGCAGCAGCCCTCAAAGAGGACTGCGAATGTGTCATGCCTCTCAGCTCAAACACGCCTTGAAGCTGATTCCGAAATGGCAAACGGAACAGGTCAGTTCGGCATTAGCCTCCAGTTACAACAGCATCATGCTCCCATGAAGAGCAATTACACACTCTCGAGCAAAGACTACCTTGGCATTACTTCTGGGCCATATAGAAGGGGAATGACAGACTTTTCAGAAAACAAAGAAAGGACTTCCTTTAAAAGTAGAAGAATGCAGACTTTCTGGATCTTTCTCTGAGAATAAGCGTACAAGACTAATACAAGTTTTTCAACCTATCAAGCAAACATTTCTTATGAGTCTTTGGACTCGTTAGTTGAACATGTCCATAGTTAATGTGATAAACTACAGCTGTGTAAACTCGCAGGGAACTGAAGCCTTAATTTTACAATGTGTGTTTAAAGTGATTTTGGTTAATTGGGCTCATTGGACAATTTCATGTTTCTCTCTCTTTTTGACCTCTCAACAAAAACAAAACTTTTTAGCGCTATGCAACATAATGAAGCAAATTACGCATATTAGCTGTGTAATTGATGTTTTAAAAGACTGTGACGTGAAAGCCAAGTATGGTAACCAGGGCTTGACATTAACACCCACCAAATGTGGGTGGATTTCAGCAGTGGCGTGTAAGTATTTGATACACTGCCGATTTTGCAGGTTTGCCCACTTACAAAGCATGTAGAAGTCTGTAATTTTTATCATAGGTACTCTTCAACTGTGAGTGACGGAATCTAAAACAAAAATCCAGAAAATCACATTGTATGATTTTTAAGTAATTAATTTGCATTTTATTGCATGACATAAGTATTTGATACATCAGAAAAGCAGAACTTAATATTTGGTACAGAAACCTTTGTTTGCAATTACAGAGATCATACGTTTCCTGTAGTTCTTGACCAGGTTTGCACACACTGCAGCAGGGATTTTGGCCCACTCCTCCATACAGACTTTCTCCAGATCCTTCAGGTTTCGGGGGTTTCGCTGGGCAATACGGACTTTCAGCTCCCTCCAAAGATTTTCTATAGGGTTCAGGTCTGGAGACTGGCTAGGCCACTCCAGGACCTTGAGATGCTTCTTACGGAGCCACTCCTTAGTTGCCCTGGCTGTGTGTTTCAGGTCGTTATCATGCTGGAAGACCCAGCCACGACCCATCTTCAATGCTCTTACTGAGGGAAGGAGGTTGTTGGCCAAGATCTCGCGATACATGGCCCCATTCATCCTCCCCTCAATACGGTGCAGTCGTCCTGTCCCCTTTGCAGAAAAGCATCCCCAAAGAATGATGTTTCCACCTCCATGCTTCATGGTTGGGATGGTGTTCTTGGGGTTGTACTCATCCTTCTTCTTCCTCCAAACACGGCGAGTGGAGTTTAGACCAAAAAGCTCAATTTTTGTCTCATCAGACCACATGACCTTCTCCCATTCCTCCTCTGGATCATCCAGATGGTCATTGGCAAACTTCAGACGGGCCTGGACATGTGCTGGCTTGAGCAGGGGGACCTTGCGTGCGCTGCAGGATTTTAATCCATGACGGCATAGTGTGTTACTAATGGTTTTCTTTGAGACTGTGGTCCCAGCTCTCTTCAGGTCATTGACCAGGTCCTACCGTGTAGCTCTGGGCTGATCCTTTACCTTCCTCATGATCATTGATGCCCCATGAGGTGAGATCTTGCATGGTGCCCCAGACCGAGGGAGATTGACCGTCATCTTGAACTTCTTCCATTTTCTAATAATTGCGCCAACAGTTGTTGCCTTCTCACCAAGCTGCTTGCCTATTGTCCTGTAGCCCATCCCAGCCTTGTGCAGGTCTACAATTTTATCCCTGGTGTCCTTACACAGCTCTCTGGTCTTGGCCATTGTGGAGAGGTTGGAGTCTGTTTGATTGAGTGTGTGGACAGGTGTCTTATATACAGGTAACGAGTTCAAACAGGTGCAGTTAATACAGGTAATGAGTGGAGAACAGGAGGGCTTCTTAAAGAAAAACTAACAGGTCTGTGAGAGCCGGAATTCTTACTGGTTGGTAGGTGATCAAATACTTATGTCATGCAATAAAATGCAAATTAATTATTTTAAAATCATACAATGTGATTTTCTGGATTTTTGTTTTAGATTACGTCTCTCACAGTTGAAGTGTACCTATGATAAAAATTACAGACCTCTACATGCTTTGTAAGTAGGAAAACCTGCAAAATCGGCAGTGTATCAAATACTTGTTCTCCCCACTGTATATATACTGATCTGCGGCTATGCAGCCCCATACGCAACAAACTGCGATGCACTGTGTATTCTGATACCTTTCTGTCAGAACCAGCATTAACTTCTTGAGCAATATGAGCTACAGTAGCTCGTCTGTTTGATCGGACCACACGGACCAGGCTTTGCTCCCCACGTGCATCAATGAGCCTTGGCCGCCCAAGACCCTGTCGCCGGTTCACCACTGTTACTTCCTTGGGCCACTTTTGATAGATACTGACCACTGCAGACCGGGAACACCCCACAAGAGCTGCAGTTTTGGAGATGCTCTGACCCACTCGTCTAGCCATCACAATTTGGCCCTTGCCAACTCACTCAAATCCTTACGCTTGCCTTTTTCGTGCTTCTAACACATCAACTTTGAGGACAAAATGTTCACTTGCTCCCTAATATATCTCACCCACTAACAGGTGCCGTGATGAAGAGATAAGTGTTATTCACCTCACCTGTCAGTGGTCATAATGTCATGCCTGATCGGTGTGTATATATATATACACACATACATATACATTTTACAATTGTAGTATTTTAAAAAGTCATCTGAACTAATAAACTAAGTGCAATGTAGTGTTGTCAAAAGTATAGATTTTTCAATACATATCGGTACTGAAATATCTGAAACGCTTCCAGTACTTATTTTCTATAGAATATATATGTGTTACTGCGCTTTCTCATTCTCTTTTCTCTCAAGTGATGTTTCAAGTAAACGTAAACAGTTGAGATTAAGAAAGCGCATGTGTAACAGTATAATGGGTCCGTGCGTCAGGTCTTAAAGTGACAGCATTCTAATATACCTGTTGCCTAATTATGAGATAATATTAAAATGATCAATATGGCAGTTTTTCTCCATGGTATTAATGTCTAAATTGTGGCCAGTCCTTTGCATTTAACCCATCCAAGTTAGTGCACACACATTAGGAGCAGTGAGTCGTGAACACACTACAAACCGTGGACACAATGCTGGGCACCTCAGTCGTGGGTATTGAGGTTGGAAGAGAGCACTGTTCATTCACTCCCTCCACCTACATTGTTCTGCTGGTATTGAGAATCAAACCTACAACCTTCGGGTTACAAGTCTGACTCTCTAACCATATGCATCTTATAATTCTCATGCTGCTACAGTGAATAAATGAGAATAGCAACCCCTTAATGAATGGATCACAAACATCAAGGACCACAATAATCCAGGAGCACTCTCTGCTTGAATATATCAGCACCTGTAAATTTTACATTGAATACACCCTTGCTTTCTGAACACTCTGAACATACCAATATGATCAGAGAGGCCTCTGATCTGTTTGATCTTACATCTATTCCCTGTGTTGCTGGGATGTAAGATCTTCCTGGATGACTGTGAGACCTGCATTCATTTTAGCCTTTGCAGGAAGACATAGAAAACACATATATTCCATTTACTTATTGTTGCTAATCAGCTCAATGGTCACTAGCATGAAAGTGAAAGGTCACTGATCCTTACATGTACATTCAGCTTACAGCCTTTCGACTCCATATACATGAACAGCACTTCCTGTTCTTCTTTGTCTCTGATGGAGTTCTTTTCCTGTGGCCTTTCAAAATGTGTGATTAAAAAAGGCAGCCATTCTCCTTTAATCTATAATGGAGCAGCCGTTATCATTTATTGTTAAATAATGCACAGGGGCCGCTGGCATCAAGTATTAATAACTTATTGAATGGTGTGAGCTCCGGTGACTTGCCTGTGGGCTTGCTGTGTGAACTTTGAACAGGCCAGGGAATTGTGGACACAAAAACACGAAAAGTATGCAGCAAGGTGCTGTAAAGTTGTGTGTATCCAGCTGTTTTCTGCATCTGCATGAGTTCCTATAATTCATCAGAATACATGGCTACTTTTGCTGCTTTTTGGAGATGGTGCAGTTATTGCATCCACCAGCATAAGCCGCTTTTCCACCGTCAGGCCGAACGGTTCTCATTGCGTAACCATTCTATTCGGTGCTGATCCGGGCCAGTCGGTACGGTTACAGTTTCATTTTCCACTGTGGGGCTGATAACGGCCGCTCTTTGGAATGTAATTCAAACGCGTCAGTCGTTGCCTTGGTAACGAAAGTTTGTTTAATGACAATATTATGTAAATAGCGATAGGTATTTCTCTTAATTTTATTATTAATCGGCGTCTACGTCGCTCAAATAGCGCGATTAGCCAACTACAGAAGTGACAAATCCTGAGTGGCGACGTCACTACACGAATTCTACCAGCACGGTTCGGCATGGTTAGACAACCGTGCTGAGAATTCCAGGCTGAGAACGCTTTGTAATCATGCCGTGCCGTACCAGGCTCAAGTGGAAACACAAATCAAAAATCAAAATCAAATCACCTTTATTTATATAGCGCTTTTTACAATGCCAATTGTTTCAAAGCAGCTTCACAGTGGTAACAGGAAAATAATGCAACAGAATTTGATTCGGCTGTACAGCCGCTCTGGTGAAAACGGTGATGTCATCCAGCTCATTTCAATTATCATATAGTGTCAATGCGGGCAGATCAGTAATATAGTTGAAATTTAAGTGTCCCCAACTGAGCAAGCCAAAAGCCAAAGGGGACGGTGGCAAGGAACCAAAACTCCTTCAGTGGCCAGAATGGAGAAAAAAACCTTGGGAGAAACCAGGCTCAGTCGGGGTGCCAGTTCTCCTCTGGCCGACGAACAAATAGTGTATGATTATGATTCTGGCAACATTACAGGTCAGAAGTCATATTAGATCAATAGATATTCGTAGGATTATTCGAAAGATTGGAGTCGTCACGCCGGGGACGGGTTTAATGAGGATGTCGTGTTGATGCAGCATTTACAGGGAGGAGTTTAATTGACACGCTCTCTACAGACATTTCAGGGATGCATTCGTCATGTCCAGGCTAAGGTCCACCATCTGGTCCGGATACGGCCCGGATCCGGCCGACTGCAGTAAACCTCGGGATAAACAGAGAGACTAACATTAGCGTAGATGCCATTCTTCTTATGATGTAACGAGTACATCAGGTGTTATGGGAAGTGTTCCCGGTTCCGGCTGACCTAGGTAATGCAGCCTAAAACAATCATTTAACTGATTTGAATAATATAAATTAAAAAATTTTTATGTGTATGCCATAGTAAATAGATGTGTTTTTAGTCTAGATTTAAACTGTGTCTGCTTCCCGAACAATGCTAGGAAGACTGTTCCAGAGTTTAGGTGCTAAATAGGAAAAGGATCGACCGCCTGCAGTTGATTTTGATATTCTAGGTATTATCAACTGGCCAGAATTTTGAGACCGCAATAGACGTGATGGAGTATAATGCGTTAAGAGCTCGCTCAAGTACTGGGGAGCTAAACCATTTAGTGCTTTGTAAGTAATCAGCAAGATTTTAAAATGTATACAATGTTTAATAAGGAGCCAATGCAGTGTTGCCAGAACCGGGCTAATATGGTCATACTTCCTGGTTCTAGTAAGAACTCGAGCTGCTGCGTTTTGGACTAGCTGCAGTTTATTTATTAAGCAAGCAGGGCAACCACCCAGTAGAGCATTACAATAATCTAGCCTTGAGGTCATGAACGCATGAACTAACGGTTCAGCATTTTGCATTGAAAGCATGTGCCGTAATTTAGATATATTTTTAAGATGATAGAATGCAGTTTTACAGATGCTAGAAACATGGCTTTCAAATGAGAGATTGGTATCAAAGAGCACACCCAGGTTCCTAACTGACGACGAGGACTTGACAGAGCAGCCATCGAGTGTTAGACAGTATTCTAGGTTACTACTTGTGGAGTTTTTTTGTCCAATGATTAAAAATTCTGTTTTTTCTGAATTAAGTTGCAGGAAATTACTAGTCATCCAATTTTTTATATCAGCTATGCATTCCGTTAATCTTGTGAATTGGTAAGTTTCGTCAGGGCGTGAAGAAATATAGAGCTGAGTATCGTCAGCATAACAATGAAAACTAACGCCATGCTTCCTAATAATATCTCCCAGTGGTAGCATGTACAGGGTGAAAAGCAATGGTCCTAGCACCGAGCCCTGCGGTAGGTCCCCTACCCTCTTAATGGAAGCCAATGCAACCAGGAGAACTGTTTTCATCGACAGAGTTTTTAACTCAGCTGATTGCAAGGGCTCAAAGGGTGGTCTCTGCAGTGCAGTAAGCACCAGAGGCAAATCCCAAGAGGGTATAGAGAGAGGATGAGGCGGATTTAGTCTCCTCGCCCCCCTCAGGAACCTAACGACTAGATCGTGCTTCCCCAAGGACTTACCATCAACTGCATCGTGATGTGCGGCGATAGCGGCAACATACACTTTGAGGGTGGAGGGAGACAGCCTTCGCTCCAACCCTTCTTGCAGTAAGGAAGTGCACCGATCTAACCGAGCAAGTTCGGGGGTTCTCCTGTCGAGAAGAACACCATTCAACGAATTGGTTCCACTTCAATGCATAGAGGTGCCTTGTAGAGGGAGCTCTAGCGGAAGTGATGGTGTCTACCACGCCCTGTGGTAGGTCACCTAGAGCCTCCACGTCCCGTCCAGGGACCAGACATGGAGTTTCCAAAGGTCCGGACGCGGGTGCCAGAGGGTGCCCCGTCTCTGAGTCAGAAGATCCTTCCTCAGAGGAATGGGCCAAGGAGGGGCTGTCGCGAGGAGCATCAGTTCCGGGAACCAGGTCCGGTTGGGCCAATAGGGCGCAACCAACAAGACCTGCTCCTCGTCCTCCCTGACTTTGCACAATGTCTGTGCGAGAAGGCTCACTGGGGGAAACGCATACTTGCCTAGGCCCCGGGGCCAGCTGTGAGCCAGTGCGTCAGGGAGTAAAACCACTGGCAATGGGTCGAGTCTGGAGAGGCAAACAGGTCTACCTGTGCAGCTCCGAAGAGGGGAGAGTTTGCTCTTGTCCCAGTTGACCCAAAGACCCAACTGGCTGAGGTGACTGAGCACCATGTCCCTGTGTTCGCACAACTGCTCTCATGACTGGACAAGGATGAGCCAGTCGTCGAGATAGTTGAGGATGTGAACACCACACTCTCTCATGGGAGCAATGGCCGCCTCCGCGGCTTTTGTGAAGACACGGGACGACAGGGCCAGCCCGAAGGGTAGGACCTTGTACTGATGTGCCCGCCCCTCGAACGCAAACCGAAGAAAGGGTCTGTGTCGAGGGAGAATCGAGACATGAAAGTACTGTTGGGCAAAGTTCTCGACCACGTCGCCGAACAGGCCCACCGGCGACATGGGGGAGTCCAGGAACCGATACTTGTCGGTTTCCCTCATGTTGGCCAGGTTGAGCCACAGACGACAGCTCACCTTCTGATGCCACGATCGACATTTGATCATCGGCCGGTGCACCGAAAGAGACGGCTGGTCGCTCAGCTGAGGGACCACCACGCTCTTCTGGCAACACAACAGGGTGCAGTGTGCTGGAGGGAATAGGGGCCCGCGGAGGTTGTTTTGGCGGGGAAGCCCTAAACGTAATCCTCAGGTCCCCCGGTCTATTCACCGAAGTAGCACTCTCCCGGTTTCCACCGGAGGGAGCGTTAGATCGGGGCATAGGGGTGGGTGCTTGGCCTCGAGAACCGAGGTAGGCAAGCCTGGACCGCAACACTGCGATAGTCATGTTCCCGCAGTGGGAACATGAACTATCCACGAAAGCTATTTCAGCGTGCTGAACGCCCAAACACGTGATGCAGCGATCGTGACCATCAGCCGGCGATAGGGAACGACCGCATCCAGAAACGCATGGGCGGAATGACATCTTGAAAAAGACGCAGTGTCAGCTCTTATACTCTTTTAGGGATGAAAAAAAGCTCTTTTAGATGTGCTGAAGCACACAGGGGAACAGCCGCGGTGTTACAAATGTGCGTTTGCAGGCACTTCCTATTTATACCCGCGCTGCGGGGCGGAGTGTGGCATGCAAATCTCGCATGCCAATGTTCATTGGCTGGTTAGTACACACTCGAAGATGATAGGGCTCTCATACGATATCCCAATTCGTCGGTTCACATTCTGACGTACGTCGAACGTGACCGACCGAGAGGGAAATTCTATTTTCTGGATAGCTTGTAAATTGAAAGCTTAAACATAGTTGCTGGGCAACCATGGACCAGTTGCCAAACAAGCATTACTGCCAATTATGGTGGGCATAGGAAGTGGCAGGTCCCTTTTTTCAATGTCACTTTCTCTTAGAATAAAAGAGAGATAATAATGTGAAGGATAATTTAGATCTTTCTTGCTTTCAGTATATATATTGATCAGTCAGTGGATCAGTGTTTACTCATTTTTAGATATATATATAGATTAGTGCTGTCAATCAAGTAAAAAAAAAACCCAACTAATTAATTGCAATTTTTTTTTTCTGTAATTAATCACAATTAAAAACATCTGGGTTTTATACTGTAATAATTTTACAGTTACGCTCCAAATTAATAGAAACAACTTAAAGACAGTATATTTTAAATATTTGTTGTAATGGCATCTTTTTATGAATTAAGGCCAGCATCACTGATACTAATACTGGTACTGATGTCTCTACGAAATAGATTTAAAAAAAAAAAAAACATTAATGATAGACATTTAACATTACAGTATAATTGAAAGCTATATCAATTTCAACATTTATTGGCATTTAAAAAAATAACATTTTATAAAACAACAACTTTTAATTTAAGTGAACTTAAAACAACCTTCACATAAACCCATTATAATAAATGTCATATTTACTTGTGCGACCTACTCCTGTCAAACAGGTAGGAAATATACAGAAACTGAATAAAGTTATCAAACATTTTACAGTCTTGACTGCATAAATTATAAATGAAATATAGATTAATCCTTATTAAAGCTACAATGAAAAGCTACATGAATAAGAGCGTGATCATATAATGTAACACTAGCCCAATGATGACAGAAAAAACGGATGCTGCGTTAATTGCGTTAAATATTTTTAATGCGTTAAACGGAAAAAATTAATCGCATTCGTTAATGCGCTAATTTTGACAGCACTAATATATATATATATATATATGACTTCTGACCTGTAATGTGCCAGAATCATAATCATACACTATTTGTTCGTCGGCCAGAGGAGAACTGGCACCCCGACTGAGCCTGGTTTCTCCCAAGGTTTTTTTCTCCATTCTGGCCCTGAAGGAGTTTTGGTTCCTTGCTACCGTCGCCTTGGGCTTTTGGCTTGCTCAGTTGGGGACACTTAAATTTCAACTATATTACTGATCTGCCCGCATTGACACTACATGATAATTGAAATGAGCTGGATGACATCACCGTTTTCACCAGAGCGGCTGTACAGCCGAATCAAATTCCGTTGCATTATTTTCCTGTTACCACTGTGAAGCTGCTTTGAAACAATTGCCATTGTAAAAAGCGCTATATAAATAAAGGTGATTTGATTTGATTTGATTTGATTTGATATATATATATATATATATATATATATATATATATATATATATATATATATATATATATATATACACACCGATCCGGCATAACATTATTTCGCCGGTGGACAGGGGTCAGCATGGGCACCCTGACTGGTCTGCGGCTATGCAGCCCCATACGCAACAAACTACGATGCACTGTGTATTCTGATACCTTTCTGTCAGAACCAGCATTAACTTCTTGAGAAATCTGAGCTACAGTAGCTCGTCTGTTTGATCGGACCACACGGGCCAGCCTTTGCTCCCCACGTACATCAATGAGCCTTGGCCGCCCATGAACCTGTCGCCGGTTCACCACTGTTCCTTCCTTGGACAACTTTTGATAGATATTGACCACTGCAGACCAGGAACACCCCACAAGAGCTGCAGTTTTGGAGATGCTCTGACCCACTCGTCTAGCCGCCACAATTTGGCCCTTGTCAAACTTAGTACAAATAAACTCAACAAAAAAAGAAACGTCCCTTTTTCAGGACTGTGTATTTCAACAATAATGTTGTAAAAATCCAAATAACTTTACAGATCTTCATTGTAAAGGGTTTAAACAATGTTTTCCATGCATGTTCAATTAACCATAATCAATTAATTAACATGCACCTGTGGAATGGTCGTTAAGACCTTAACAGCTTACAGAGAGTAGGCATTTAAGGTCACAGTTCTAAAAACGCAGGACACTAAAGAGACTTGTCTACCGACTGTGAAAAACACCCAAAGAAAGATGCCCAGGGTCCCTGCTCATCTGCGTGAACGTGCATTAGGCATGCTGCAGGGAGGCATGAGGACTGCTGATGTGGCTAGGGCAATAAATTGCCATGTCCGCACTGTGAGACGCCTAAGACAGTGCTACAGGGAGACAGGAAGGACAGCTGATCATCCTCGCAGTGGAAGACCACGTGTAACAACACCTGCACAGGATCGGTACATCCGAATATCACACCTGCGTGACAGGTACAGGATGGCCACAACAACTGCCCGAGTCACACCAGGAACACACAATCCCTCCATCAGTGCTCAGACTGTCCGCAATAGGCTGAGAGAGGCTGGACTGAGGGCTTGTAGGCCTGTTGTAAGGCAGGTCCTTACCAGACATCACCAGCAACAACGCCGCCTATGGGCACAAACCCACCTTCGCTGGACCAGACAGGAGTGGCAAAAAGTGCTCTTCACTGATGAGTCACGGTTTTGTCTCACCAGGGGTGATGGACGGATTCGTGTTTATCGTCGAAGGAATGAGCGTTACACCGAGGCCTGTACCCTGGAGCGGGATCGATTTGGAGGTGGGGGGTCCGTCATGGTCTGGGGCGGTATATCACATCACCATCGGACTGAGCTTGTTGTCATTGCAGGCAATCTCAATGCCTTGCGGTACAGGGAAGACATCCTCCTCCCTCATGTGGTACCCTTTATGCATGCTCATCCGGACATGATCCTCCAGCAGGACAATGCCACCAGCCATACTGCTCGTTCTGTGCGTGAGTTTCTGCATGACAGCAATGTCAGTGTTCTGCCATGGCCAGCGAAGAGCCCGGATCTCAATCCCATTGAGCACGTCTGGGACCTGTTGGATCGCAGGGTGAGGGCTAGGGCCATTCCCCCCAGAAATGTCCAGGAACTTGCAAGTGCCTTGGTGGAAGAGTGGGGTAACATCTCACAGCAAGAACTGACAAATTTGGTCCAGTCCATGAGGAGGAGATGCACTGCAGTACTTCAAGCAGCTGGTGGCCACACCAGATACTGACTGGTACTTTTGATTTTGAGCCTCCCTTCATTCAGGGACACATTATTCTATTTCTGTTAGTCACATGTCTGTGAAACATTTTTAGTTTATGTCTTATGGTGTTGACTCTTTTAGTGTTCATACAAATATTTACACACATTAAGTTTACTGAAAGTAAAAACAGTTGAAAGTCAGAGGACGTTTCTTTTTTTGCTGAGTTTATATATAACACTTTCTGCTCAGATATGGTAACAATTTGAGTCAGGTGGTTTCGCTTGTGTCTTTGATATACAAAAATGATAGGCTACATCATAATATCAATATCATTAAACACAAAAACATATATTTGTCTGTTCTGTGAAGTCTAAGCGTACTATCATTACTGTCAGGTGAAAATCATATCTCACCTGTCCCACTGTAGTTCCAGAGGGACCTCTATTTCATTCTTGTCTTAACAGACTGTAATGAAAAAAATACAATAAACTTGACTACACTTGACTTCTCGAGACAAAGAGGCTGTATGACTCTTATTTACCAAGGCCACTAACCAGCAGGACATATATACAATATTAAAATATATGTCTGTACTCAAATAGACTGAATAAAATTAAAATATGAACTGAATATTAATTATAACTGATATTTGTAACAACAGCAAGATTGCACGTGTGACAAGAGTTCAATAAAACAAGTTAATATTAAGTAACTTACATTTTAGACACAATATCACCAGTTACTTTGTCAACAAAATTACAATCATTGCACATCTCCTAAACACACAATTCATAGTTTTCACTTGACGTCACACCGTTATAGGAACGCCCACCTGGAGGGCAAACAAGGCTTTCCTTCATTGACCACCAGTCATTTTTACCAGCTTTGTAGTAAGTATTAATGTAGTAAGACAGTGATATTAAAAGACCAACTTCAATATACACCTTACTGATGATGCATACTTTGTACAGGCAAGCAGATGAACACAATATAAATGCAACACAGGGTTTCTTGTTGGTAAGCGTTTTTTCCATCGAAAACCATTATAAAGAAAATGTGTTGCATTCATATTCTGGGCTCATTTGCTCACCTGCATATAGTGTGCAGAAATAAATTTGATCTTTTAATATCACTGTTTTAGTACAGTAAGGCACTTTATGGGTGGGTTACATGAATAAGGATTAAACATCTTTGGCCTGGCATCGGTTCACCCTCCGCCTATGCTGCATGTTCAGCCCTTTAATTCTAAAGGTCTTTCTACGTAGTTAATCTGTGTTTAAAATTAAGTGGTATAACACAACTCAATTTAAAATAAATCCCATATCAACAAATCCTTGATTAGTGTTAAACTTTGCTTAATTTAATCTTTATTGGTGCAACCTACCCTGAGGTATTTTTCACGTTAAGCGTTTTAGAACGTGCCGCTGTTTTTAGTGATTGAAATACTGCAGCAGGTGCTGTGCAGTATATGGATCACAAGTGCCAAAAACTTGCATCTTGTTCACATACAGTATTTTTGTTTTCAAGATGGAAAATTGACATGCTTGTGCTGCAGTTCTATGGCTGTTTTGCCCTCCAGGCCTCTGCGACATGACTGAAAACTATGAATAGTTTCATTCCTGGATGAAGCCATGTTTTTGAATGAATCATTTAAGTGAATGATTCAATGACTCACTCATAAACACAGTCACTTGTGTCATTCCTGAAGAAATCAGCATTTTTGAATGAATCAGTTGAATGACTGATTCAGTGATTCACTCATGTAGACTGTCTCTTCTTTTGTTACTGAATGAAATCTCCATAAGACTGACATTCTGATTGGAGCCTGCAAACAGAGTCAAGCGGAGTTGCTTTTATTAATTTTAACTTCTTTTGTTTATTATACTTTAGTAAAAGCAATATCACATTCTCAGTAGTACTGAAAGCACATAGTCACATGCAGATATTCAGAATCACAGCCCTCTTGATCGTGTGATACTGCTTGATTGCAAGAAAAGGGCCAATACAATAAATGTAAAGGTGCTCTTAGCATTTCTTCTGAAAAAAAAAAACAATCAAATGAACACCTGTGTACCGCAATGAAGATTCGCAGAAGTTTTGAAGAGTCACTGAAGACTTGTGATAAAGGGAAGAGCCATCTGCTTTGCTGTTTACAGAGCACTGATAGTAAAAACCATGTAATTATTCATATTCATGAATTTGAGGCAATAATTCAATCCCCTTGCCGCAACATGACCAAAAGGAAATCCGGGGCAAGCACCCACGATTTAGATGTGGCACAGAAGGAGGCTCTCAGCTAAATGCTGCTCGAAGGTGTTGGTTTCAGAAGAACACTGATGAAAAATAATGGTGCCATTGTTCTCTGATATTGCACCTTGCTATTAGATTTACCTGATATGGGAGCGTGGAGTGTGTAGAGGGGGAAGGTTGATCTCTTTAGGTAATTAGGTTTGCCTGGGTATTATTGCTGCAGATCCGAGCCTTGAGGGGTGGTTGCTTGGTTGCTAATCATTTGAAGCCTTGGCTGGAACTGAAGATGTTTGGTTGCACAGAGGAAGCTGCCCGGCCTTTGGTTAAGCTTGTTAAGGAGGGCAGGGAGGTTACTGTTATTGAAGGGAAGAGAGCAAAAGAGATTAAGTGAGGGCAATAAATATGATGACTTAACCACATTGCACATCTCTCACAGGTATAATGGTCCCTGCCGTGCCAGCTGTGATTCAATTACTTCATAATCTAGTGAACAGTGTATGTGACATGACAGGTTGGTTATTACCTTCTCCACAAAGCCTGGTATTTGTATTTGTCTGTGTGTCAGATTTTTTTCTGGGATAGGATATTTGTGATGATGTATGTCTACACGAGCAGGATGTTATGATACAAGCACTTAAGAATAAATTTTAAAGCTCTGGCTTGTTTGTAAGCTGCCGAACGGAAAGAAAGGTCGATAGATACAGAGTTATGTCTGTTTCTATAGAAATTAGTTTGAGAACCTGGATTGTCATTGGGGATTTTTAGCATAAATACAGATCTCAGCTGACGCAAGGGAGATCGTGATACTGCATGTGTTCTATTCTTCCTTCCAATACGAATGTGAATAGTTAGAAATGCAGCAGCCAGCTGAATAACCAATGGTCCAAAAGCATTTGGGAAGCAATTTTCAGAGCTTTTCAAAAGGCGTTCGGAAAGTTCAAAGATACGATCCCCTGCCTGCGACTTTGGGGAAAACAGACTAAAGGTGCCAGTGAGGTGCTGCAGAAGTCATATGTGCTTTTTATCATCATGCAGACACAATCCCAAACCCTGCCATCTCAACCTAGTTTTAATCACCATAGGCGACATCTTAAGGTGTTGGGAGCAGACGTTCCTCTTCAAAGACAGTGCTATGACATGAACAATAATGCCAAGATAATCAGTCCTCTCATTATGCAGTGAAGTGACTTATTTCACCACAGTTTGTAGTGAGAAAGAGCCGAAAGCAGTCATCTTCAGATCCCAAAAGCAGACGGTTGACACAGCTCATTATACAGCTATTTGAAAACACGTCACAGAGTGAGACAGATCACCCTTTCTGCCGCACAGGTCATTAATGGCACTCTAAAATAAGGTCGGAGAAAGAAGGCAATTTCGAAACACTTGACATGGACTTTCGATCCTCTCAGCATAAGAAACAGGTTGCTTGTCTTGAATCAACAAACCCGGCGGTTTGAAACGTACAGTATTACATCTCATTATGTCCCATTCCTGCTACAATTGTCATCTTGCGCGGGGACACCCCACTTAGTTTTGAATCATTATGTCTTGGTATGCAGCCTTACAGACAGCCGAACTAAGAGCTCTGCTATGAGACTGTGGAATATTTCACTTGCCGACCTACTCAAATTCAACCTTTCCTCTTATGTTCAGCAGACATCAAATTTCACATTGGGTCTCTCCATTTTGCTCAGTGAATGAAAAACAGAAACAATTCTAATAGGCTTGAGAGGTCAGACTGCCATTTTATGTCACATTCTGTCAGTTGCTTCAAAATGATGTTAGTTGTGAGAAGGTCAGAGTGAGTGGCTCTCTAAGAGCACGATTCAAATGTGATGATGGAGATGGGCGCTTTTAGAAATGTGCTGTATCAAAAAAGGTTAGGTTTGGTGTATAACAAAAATAGCACACAATGACTAAAATGGCATCATCATCAATAACAAGAAAATGTGACAAAGAAAAAACAAGTGTTACTCCAATGAAAAGATAGACTTACAGCATTCACTTTAATGGTAGCATGATAACAGTTTTATGATAACAGTATTTTCATGTCAATTGTAGGGTATTTATTACTGCCTCTCAGTAGTTCTAGTGTTGTTATTGTTATTAAAATATTTTGTTAACTGAAGTAAAGCTGAAATAAAAATGATGAAAATTAAAAATGTTGCCTTGGCAACTAACTGAAAAAAAAAAAAAAAAGTTTAAATATAAGTAAGCTACTCAAAGTACTAAAATGAATAAAACTAAAACTGAAATAAAAAATTAAGTTAAATAAAAATATTTAAAACCTAATAAAAATGAAACCCCCAGTTTCACAGACAAGGCTTAAGCCTAGTCCCAGACTAAAATGCATATTTGAGCTGTTTTAACTGAAAGTATTGTTTTGTCTCAAAATGCACACCAGTAATGTTTTTTAAGGCATGTTTATAAAAGCTACTTAAAAGTCCTAATTTAATCTAAGCCCTGTCTGTTAAACCAGGCCTAAAAGTTTTAATAAAAGTGGGTAATATTTAGTAGTAAATATTAATAAATATAACACTGAATAGTTTAAAATATAATGCACTGGACTAGAGACTATAAGTGCCACTTAAAAAAAAAAAAAGTTTAAAATATAAAATCATGCCCTGTACTATCTCTAACCAATAAAAACACAGCCTACGTGCTACATGCTTGAAATGTAATTGTACAAAGTAGTTTATCCTTAGCAATGTTAGTATGGGAAAAAAAGGCAGTTGGTTAAAAGAGCTCTTTAAACACAAGTGTGATGCGGGGGAGAGGAGAAAAAGAAACTAATTACTTTGTTTCTTTGTCACCCCCTCTCTCCACTAATGTGACATGCACTTCTAAAAGAAAACATGTTTTTGTGATATAATTGGTATTTTGCCACCTGCCATTTCAAATGCTTTCTCAAACCACTTCACTTATGGTGAACTCCTGATTTAACAGGGGTTGGGTTTGCAACAATCATCCCTGTGTCCAATTATAATTTTCATATTTTTTGTGGGACAAAAGGCGTATGGATTGGCAGATAATGAGAATAATATATCCATGAAATAAACTAAAGTGTGAATAACATTTTGGTTGAAGATACAGTGAGGAGAACAAGTATTAGATACACTGCCGATTTTGCAGGTTTTCCTACTTACAAAGCATGTAGAGGTCTGTAATTTTTATCATAGGTACACTTCAACTGTGAGAGACGGAATCTAAAACAAAAATCCAGAAAATCACTTTGTATGATTTTTAAATAATTAATTTGCATTTTATTGCATGACATAAGTATTTGATCACCTACCAACCAGTAAGAATTCCGGCTCTCACAGACCTGTTAGTTTTTCTTTAAGAAGCCCTCCTGTTCTCCACTCATTACCTGTATTAACTGCACCTGTTTGAACTCGTTACCTGTATAAAAGACACCTGTCCACACACTCAATCAAACAGACTCCAACCTCTCCACAATGGCCAAGACCAGAGAGCTGTGTAAGGACATCAAGGATAAAATTGTAGACTTGCACAAGGCTGGGATGGGCTACAGGACAATAGGCAAGCAGCTTGGTGAGAAGGCAACAACTGTTGACGCAATTATTAGAAAATGGAAGAAGTTCAAGATGACGGTCAATCTCCCTCGGTCTGGGGCACCATGCAAGATCTCACCTCGTGGGGCATCAAGGATCGTGAGGAAGGTGAGGGATCAGGCCAGAACTACACGGCAGGACCTGGTCAATGACCTGAAGAGAGCTGGGACCACAGTCTCAAAGAAAACCATTAGTAACACACTACGCCGTCATGGATTAAAATCCTGCAGCCCACGCAAGGTACCCCTGCTCAAGCCAGCGCATGTCCAGGCCCGTCTGAAGTTTGCCAATGACCATCTGGATGATCCAGAGGAGGAATGGGAGAAGGTCATGTGGTCTGAGGAGACAAAAATAGAGCTTTTTGGTCTAAACTCCACTCGCCGTGTTTGGAGGAGGAAGAAGGATGAGTACAACCCCAAGAACACCATCCCAACTGTGAAGCATGGAGGTGGAAACATCATTCTTTGGGGATGCTTTTCTGCAAAGGGGACAGGACGACTGCACCGTATTGAGGGGAGGATGGATGGGGCCATGTATCGCGAGATCTTGGCCAACAACCTACTTCCCTCAGTAAGAGCATTGAAGATGTGTCGTGGCTGGGTCTTCCAGCATGACAACGACCCGAAACACACAGCCAGGGCAACTAAGGAGTGGCTCCGTAAGAAGCATCTCAAGGTCCTGGCCTAGCCAGTCTCCAGACCTGAACCCAATAGAAAATCTTTGCAGGGAGCTGAAAGTCCGTATTGCCCAGCGACAGCCCCGAAACCTGAAGGATCTGGAGAAGGTCTATATGGAGGAGTGGGCCAAAATCCCTGCTGCAGTGTGTGCAAACCTGGTCAAGAACTACAGGAAACGTATGATCTCTGTAATTGCAAACAAAGGTTTCTTTACCAAATATTAAGTTCTGCTTTTCTGATCAAATACTTATATCATGCAATAAAATGCAAATTAATTACTTAAAAATCATACAATGTGATTTTCTGGATTTTTGTTTTAGATTCCGTCACTCACAGTTGAAGTATACCTATGATAAAAATTACAGACTTCTACATGCTTTGTAAGTGGGCAAACCTGCAAAATCGGCAGTGTATCAAATACTTGTTCTCCCCACTGTATAAATCCACAGACTTTCCAGGTGGGAGGTGGATGAATTCCTTCAAATGTTTAAAAGGAAAGCTGTATTTTATGTACAGTCTTTGCATGTGTTATTCCTTGTCCTTTAGATGATAATAATAATATTGGTAAGCAAGCAAATACATAGGCTACTTGTCTCCAAATTTCAAACCATGCTGATTGCTACATTAAAGTTTTCCTTCCTGTGTTGGCATGAAAAAATGTATAATGTAGCAAAGACTGTGAATTTGGCAATCTTTAGAAGCACACTAGCATATATAGATGGCAAATAAAAGCCGCAAAACTCTCATTTTGATTTCATCGGGTCTTTAAAACTTTGAAAATGTCACCCATAATCCCAGGTTTTAACTGCCAGTGTCTTTGTTGACCTGTACTGAAAAAGCATCACCTTTTTTGAGGGAGCAATATTATACTTTGCAATTTGCGACTTGAGGCTTTGTTGAGTTATTAAATTTCTGTTAATGCCGTCTGCAAACACAAACTACTTCAAATGTATGCACTGTTAGAGCTGCTTTACCTTTGTCTGTTGAAAGAAGCACAAAGAAAACAGAATTGTGAGAAATGAGAGTACAGAAAGAGCAGCAAGAAAACCGCACCACCACGATTGTATGGCAGGGCAGAACATTGGTCTTGAAAACAAATTATGAAGAGGGATGTGGGGAGGGGCTGGCAGAAATATCACCAATGTTTCCCACACGCTCTATGTTTCTCTCCTTAGGACAGATATCCTATGGGCTTACAGCACAGAAAATATGACAAAGAAATGATAAACAAAACAAAAAGGCCACTGAAAACTGATCAGAGAAAGGAATGACATAATAAAGTAAATCTATTAAAAAGCCATCTGAACATTAATAAATGTAATGATTTGATTATAACACGCTATCCCAGCCCCAGCGGCACAGGCTAAAGTGGTTTTTATTTTCATGCTCCTCTATCAATAGAGGAAATGAAAAAGAGCATGAGTGCAGAGGAAAACGAAACGTAAAAACTATTGCTGTTCTCTCTCCCTCCCTCTGTTAATGGGATTTTCTCCCCATTGCTGATATGACTGAGGTAGGAACATTATTTGTCATTGGAAGTGATGTGGAGATGGGACAAAGTGCAACCGGCATTGCCTTGGCTTTCTCCTTCCTCTCCATCTACCACATCTAGTGTTCCTCCTCTTAAGTGAGCACTTCTGAGACCTCAGATTCATGAACCCCATTAGAGGTACAGCTATCAAGTGATTTAGTGGCAAACTGTCCACAGTCTGAAGAGATTGTATGGCACACTTTATGCCTGTCCTCGTGCTCCTGCCCCCAACATGGCCACTCATCTTCAATAACCCAAGAGATAAAAGCAATATTTCCATACCAGGAAACCAAAATATGGCACTTCGGTTAAATATGCCACATTCTCCTTGCCCTAAAACTCCCAGTGTGTAAGGTGTGGTTAAATGCAAACAGGTGTACATTATGTGCAAACCAGAGGTGAGAGTAAGTCACACATTTGCAAGCCTCAAGTCTTAACCTTCAAGTCTCAAGCAAGTCCAAGTAAATTTTTGTGAGAATCAAGCAAGTCAAGTCAAGTCATTGCTTTATGTCAAGCAATTCAAGTCAAGTCGTAGCTTGGGTCAAGCAAGTCACTGGCAAGTCATAAAAATGTTTGATGATTTAACTGAATGTATATATTACAATAAGTTAAAACTACAGTAGTTATGGACTATGGGAGTTTTATTTGCAACAAACAAATTGCAATATGCATTTCTACTCAAAAGGTGTCCACATACAGCTGAGTTGTTAATACAATAAAAATCTAAAAATAACTAATTAAAACTACATAGTCTAAAATGTAAATGTAACTGAAATTAGGCCAATATATTGGGTGAGATACGTTCTCTTTGTATTATTTGAATTTTCTCTCTCCTGCTTGTCCTGTACAGTGTGACCAGGTGATTGTTATTATGACTAATTAACTTAAGAGAACCCAGATTGTGTTTGTTGCTCACACCCTGACGAAGGCTCATTAGCCGCAATGCGTAGGTGTGCAGTACTTGTCACCTGTTTTTAAAATATTAAAGCCATGATGAAATAAAGGCTTTTTTATATTTTTTCAATAATATTCAAGTGCCTTGGATTATTGATTTTTATCAACTCTTAACATGTCCAAACAGGGGTGTAGCCATCATTTCAAAAGTGAGGGGGACAGAATGTCAAGTGTTATACCAATTTTTTTTTTTCTGATGTTTGTCTAACTGATGGTTTTATTTTTAATCTTATATATTTTTGCTTAATTGGCTTAATATGCTATTTATGCAAGCTATCTGGGTCTTTTTGACCCTAAATGATGTTTGCAGAAATAAAAAAATAAAATAAAAAAAATCATCTAAAATGGCATGAGACTTGATGTGGTGGTTGACATTTGCTAGCTCTACAAACAAAAACATTAATTGGAATGACACTGGTTGTATGTTAGCGTGAGAAAAAGTCTGTAACATAGTAATGTAATTTTCTTTTAACAAATGTAATATTACTCACTTTAATAATGTTTTACTAAAATGTTTTACATTCGTGCAGTGTTGGGGGGATTTAAGCATTTTTTAATTTTTTTTTAATTTATATAAATTCAATCAATGGGAGACTATAAAAATTACTTTTTGTTACATAATTTGTCAAAAATCAGCTCCAATGCAGAACACACACCGAAATGATGGAGTGACTTTTAACCCAGCCGTCCAATCACAATGGAGGAGGGGCGGGACAAATACAACACTAACCAACCGTCACATTTTGCTTGTACAATGTCATTGTCAACAGATGACAAGAAGCATAAAAACTGAGCAAAATGATTGAAAACAAGAGCAAATACTTCACATTGTATCGACATTTTTATATAGAAACAATACAGAAACAAACTACCTGTGAACTGAGATACTAGTAACACTTCCGCGGATATTCCGTATATCACACACACACACACACACACACACACACACAAAACGCTACGCTACCGAAACGCTCACAGCTAGGCGTCTTCAGCAAAACTGGCTAATTATTCAACAAGAGAAATAGGCAGAGTAATTCATCATTGTGCATCACAATTCGGATACCACGTCAACTTACAGTGCTTGACGTTTTCGTAGTGAAGATTTTTTATTTTTATTTTTTTGCCATTTTTAACTCATCGCAACCTCTTTGTATGCAAATGATGGATACAGGCGGGTGCGAGCATGGGCGTGCCGTGACCCGTGAGTGACTGATTACCATGGAAACTTGAAATGTACATAATCCTGGTATCAGAACTGAATTATTCTTGGCGTAGCGTCTTCCATGTTCAGTCACGACTGCCAATGCTCTTAGCCTCTTACGTTAACTCTCTGCTTGTCATTTAACTCAAGTCCGAGTCAAGTCTCAAGTCATGAATATCAAGTAAAAGTCAAGTCTTTTATTAATATTTGTCAAGCAAGTCTCAAGTCCTAAAATTTGCGACTTAAGTCTGTCTTGAGTCAAGTCATGTGACTCAAGTCCCCCACCTCTGGTGCAAACTAACATTGTTCATTGCTTCTCTTAAGCAAAGATGACACAAGTTTATTTACATATAGTAGCATATTTATGGAAGCTTGTTTCCCAGACAGCAACATAGTGTCGGCCCAGATCCAGCCCACATCTGGTATGCATGGAATCCACATGTACCAGATGTGGGCCGGATCTGGGCTGACACTATTTGCTGTTTGGGTTCCGTCATGGAATAAAAAAATAAAAAATTTAGTAATTGCGACTTTTTATCTCGCCATTCTGACTTTCTCACAATTGTGAGACAAAAATTGCAATTACAAGTCTGAATTGTGAGATTTAAACTCACAATTGCAAGAAAAAAGTCGCAATTAGCTTTTTTTTTTAATTCCGTGGCAGAAACAAACTTCCATACATATTTCATTCACAATGCCAATTCAAAATGTTAAGCCCTGACAACTGAGGTGTTTTTTAAAACATAAAATATGTATTATAATAATGAATAACAATGAATCTAATGACATTTTGTAGTAAACCTGTTTAAGAAAAGTAAACATTATATACAGTATGTATGTACAGTATAGTGTATATAGTTAAATGCATAGATTTGAATACATAAACCTTAAGTATAAGATGTGTATTATAAAAAACAAAAACAAAAAACAAGACAAAATCACAAAAATGGCGTTTTGAGTACTGCCTGATTAAGCTATGCTTTATTAAAACCGGTAATTATTATTTTGTATTATGGGAAATATGTAACTCCTGAAGTGAAGTAGAAAGTAAAGTTTTTGAAAGAAGGCTCTTATGCTCAACAAGGCTTTAGAAATCATTCTAATATGCTGAGTTGGTGCTTAAGGAACATTTCCTATCACTATCAATGTTGAAAACAGTTAATATTAATAGTTAATATTAGTTAATAATATTAACAGTTGACAGTTAATATTTTTGTGGATTTTTTTATGATAGATTTTTGAGGAATAGAAAGTTAAAAAGAACATAATTTATTTGAAATATGTTTTTTTTGTAACAATGCAAACATCTTTTACTGTCACTTTTGATTATCTCATGTCATTTTTAATGCATCCTTGCTAAATAAGTCTTACTTAAAAAAATCTTACTGACCCAACCCTACTGTATACTGTACCACTGCGATGGACTGGCCATTCATCCAGGATGCGTCCTGAGACCCCCACAAGCATTTGGAGAATGGATGGATGGATATACTGCACCAGGCAGAGGTGTATGACTTTTGTTAAACATCCCTTCTGGATTTATAAATCAATGAGCCTTCAAGAAAATCCTTCACCATTATTTACTGACAAACGGCATGTCTCACTGTTGTGTGCCTGCTCATCATACTTAACAGTGTAGCAAAATACAAAATCAATAAAGAACACAATCAATTCCTCATTATAAGACTATATCCATCAACTCATCATCTCTGCTGAACATATTGTAATATTACGTTTAAAGTATTCTTTTTTCCTCATCATCCAAAGTTTGCATGTGCACCCATATGTGCGTTTGATCTATTACCATACCTTTCTGCAAAGGGAACCCCCTGCTGGAGAAATGAATGGCATGGTCAGTGGACCCTCAACTGTCAGCCGTTTAGATTCCACTGGATCTTACAGGCATGCAGCTGTCATTTAAGCTCTGACAACCTAGATAGACGCCCACGGACATTCTCTTGTCTTAGCATGGATTACGTGGATAAGGACTCCAAGGGCTGGAGTGATGGACACAGTGTAGCAGCAAGGCTGGGCTCTGTGTGATGACAGTCTGTAATTAACGCAGACATTTGAGTCTTAGGTAATGAGTGATAATAACAGAAGCAGACAAGCGTATGTTTGTGTAATTGTGAGATGGTGGCGGCGCCTGGCACAATGTCACAGTGTGTAAGCAGTGGGCCGTAATTATGACCTGCGTTTCAATTATGCCCAAAGAGACGTGACTCTATTCCCAAACTGCTGATTACTTGCACTTGGCAATGATAATTTGGTAGAAGGTAAAACTTTACAAAGGATTTGAAATTTCTGTGGCATCGGGGAACTTAATTTTTCATTGCTATTATAGATCATCCACTGCAACAGTGTAAACAGAAGAGTATTTGTGCTACCTTCATCTCATGGAAGCCAGACTGACTGTGTGATTGTTGTGAAATTCGAGAGACTCCCAGAAAAAAAGAAAAAGAAATACACAGAACACAAATCTCAGAGCGTGGTTTAGACGACCTCTGAATGGATTCGAAATTGGATTGTGTCCAATATGACTGGCACATGTCTAATATGCGATAGACATATCTCATCATCATCTCTGTCTGAGGAATACCAATGACAGCCGAGAGTACAGGCTCTGTATTATTACATGAATGATGTTTCACTTTTATACCTTGAGGGGATGTATTATAAAATTGCATGAAGATGAAAAAGCAAAAAAAAATAAATAAATAAATAAACAAATGTTATAAAATTGCATGAAGATGAAAAAGCAAAAAATAAAACAAAATGAATACATACATACATAAAAGATAGAACTAAACTATTCTGAACTGAACTACTCTGGACTGATGTTTCACCCACTCATTCTGAACTAATGTTTCACTATACCTTGAAGGGATGTGTTATAAAATTGCATGTATATGAAAAAGGAAAATAAAATAACAATAAAAATAAAAATAAATAAATAAATAAAAACTATGGCTGGCAACCAAACTTTTCACTGAACAACAACTTAAAATCCAGTCTATTCTGAACGGCTATCAAATGGCTTTGAAAGACTCAGAATATACACTACAGCTCAAAAGAGTTAGGGCAGTAATGTTTTTGACAGATATCTCATGTTCACCAAAGCTTTATTTATTTGATCAAAAATACTGTAAAAACAGCGATGTTGTGAAATATTACAATTTAAAATAACTGTTGTGCATTTTAATATATTTTTAGTGCTGTCAATCGATTAAAAAAAATTAACTAATTAATCACATTTTTTCTGTAATTAATCGTGATTACTGTGCGTTACATGTTTGGTGCAATCCAACACAGATGACTTAGAATAAGATAGATCATCTTTAATCCACAACCAAAATGTTTAGGAGAATACAAACACAATCCACACATAAATAATGATGATAACCGACAAGGAACAAACTAAGGCAACTAAACTAGACACAGGTGAAAATAATTAGTAACTAAGGCTACTAACACGGGGGTAATCTAGAACTAAACTGAAAGGAAACACAGACACATGAATGAAAACACAATGACATTGAACATAAACCTGACATTACTCCCCACTCATCTGAAGTGGATGGAAGGAGGGGGTACTGGAAGTGGGCCTGGAGCTGGTGAATGGCAGGGGACTGGAGGAGGGAACACCCCGGTGGAGCTGACGAAGGGAGGAGCCAAGGCGGAGCCCCGATGGGTCTCTTGAACGGAGCCTGGGGGCTGACCGACAGAGGCAGAGCTGGACCAGGTGAAGACCCCAGAGGAATTAACAGGCCTGGGGTGACATCACTGGCCAGGAAGTCCAAGGCGATGGCGCCGGCTTGAGCAAATGAGGCGGAGATGGAGGCCTGGTAGAATAGTGCGACTCCAGTGGGAGTGAGGACAACGGAGGAGCAAGTGGGAAGGAAGAGCCCGGTGGAGCTGAAGGGGTGGAGGGCTGAGGCACAGCCAGAGGCCCGGAAGCCCATGATGAAACAAGGATGACGAGTGACCAAGGCGAAGAGGGACAAGGGAGCCGAGTGGAGCCTGAGTGATGGCGGACCAAGGCGAGCTGAAGGGCTGGCAGGCCGAGGTGGAGACATGGGCCTGGAGGCCTGAGGTCTAGCCAGGGGATCCACCTCACAGAGCCGTGCTGGTGGTGAAGGGGCCCGAGGTGGAGCTGGAAAGCTTGAGGGAGTCAGCGGCGTGGGCAGAGCTGAGGAGGTGTGAGGCACCAGCGGGGCAGGCAAGTCCAGATGAATGGACAGAGCCAGCGGAGAGAATGGGAACAAAGGGTTGAGGAGATTGCAGGGTGGGACAAGGTCATCCACAAAGTTACCAGGAACAGACTGAGGAATCTGTTTACTCTCCTAATCTGTGCACGCATACTGTAATTTTAATATAATATATAGCCGAATGTCCAATAAAGCTGTCCTCATTTATATATTTTCTGTCAGACAACGGAACGAGTATAATATAGTGACATAATATAGTAACTAGCAATCCAAAAAGTCGCAAGAGTTGGCTTGTCACGCTTTTGAAAAAAAAAAAAAAGTTGCTACAGGGGTCTGAAAAGTCGCTAATCTAGTGACAAAGTCTAATTTAAATTTAAATTGACACTGGAAACATTTCTTATTATTATCAATGTTGAAAACAGTTGTGCTATTTTTGTGGAAACCGTGATCATTTTTTAAGGATTCTTTAAATATAAAGTTCAAAAGAACAGCATTTATTTGAAATAGAACGCATTTGTAACAATGTAAAAGTCTTTACTGTCACTTTTGATCAATTTATTGCTGAGTATTAATTTCTGAGTATTAATAATAAACTATAGACTGTCATGAATCTTTCACTGTTTCACTGTTTTGTCTTTTTAGGAGCTTGACAGCCCCTGGTAACATTCATGTTCAGTGTATGAAAAAAGAGCAGATAAGACATTGTGATAAATTATGTGTTCAGAAGAAAAAAAAAAGTCATAGGAGTTACTTGGGAGTGAACTATCCCTTTAAAACATCAACTAAAATATTCATTTTTGTTCAGATTTATTAGCTTCTCCATTCCCTCCTTTCCACACTTTTTCTTTTTCCAAGCAAAAGCATTTATTCTTCACCTCACCAGATGAGAAATACGTACTGATCCGCTCGTGTACATCCAATAAACCTGAATCACCCGAGCCTAACTAACAACAATTCCCAAATTCTCCCTGGCAGGTTATTTATTTATTGCCAGATTTAGCAATAGAATAGGCAAGAGATTACATCATCAGGCTGTGAGCGAACTGCACAAGCATTAAATTGGATTGAATCCTATTATTGAGTAAATTTCTAAGTTGGTTATTTGTTATAACATTCCAGGAAAAAAAAAAACTTAGAGGGCCTTGCTCATAGATGCTTGACATTCAAAGCCAGTGGCGCAGGGGAAGGTGGATTGGGAGTAACTCTATTCTTTGCTTTACAGGATTTTTAGTTAAAGCCTCTATAGTGTCACTAGAGATTACACACAATGCATATATTGATCATTCCTTAGTAACATCACATGTACTCATTTTCAAACAAGTTGCGTCAGCCTTTACATATACACTCGTGTAATCACTGCCTGCACCTCTGAGCCTTGTAAACGGCTATTCATTGTGTGTGGATACAAGGAGTAATTACATTATGGCAGTCGATTAACACTGGATTGAGTCTACAGTGTAACTGCAGGACATCCTTGAACTAGATCTGAATAGAGAGAGGAATGCCTTAAGTGCATTATAAAATTCAGCCATAATTACGCATATACTGCAAACTAATTAAGAAACTGTGAACTCTTTGCCCCTCATTTCATTCTTTGTGTGACTGGGAATCATATTTTACATGTCCCATATGTCATTATACATTTCTCAGTTGCAAATGCCTGGTCACAGCTTTCTTCACAGAGCTAAAGAGAGAAAAGTGAAAAATTGGGGCCGCAACTTCAGCGGGAGAAAAATATCTCTGACTACTCACTATGTCAAAATCATTATAGTAATAATCTAAAAAGTCCCATCCAGAGAGAAAAATATGGGCATTTTTATAATTCAATACATGTAATTTATGACTGCAGTAATCAGGGTGTATTTCCTCTGGGATGCCAGCATATCGCCTGAAAGGAAACAAGAGTCATAAATGAAATCTCGGTTATTAAGCACTTTTGTGACTACAATAACAGGCTTCAGAGAGCAACATCCTCAGCCATTAGACGAGATGTCTCTCACACCCAGCTGAGAGCTTTGAGCCACCACAGCTGGCAATGACAGTAACACGCCCCTCCTCAGATGGAGGAAAGAAAAAAAAAAAAAGAGCGAAAATCAACAGCAACTTTACCCAAAGTGACACATGATGCCAGCAGTAACCTGCCTCGCTTTCACAAGATTACTGGTCTGTGAAGACTGTAAGCACTCTTCTGACAAGTGTTGGGGGGTGGGGGATGATATTGCATCCATCTGGCTTGCTGAGTATTGGGAAGGCAATGACACCATCTCATCCATTTGTAGAAAAAAAATCATTTTTGTGTGCAGGTGTGTGTGTGTATACGCATCATTTTCCTCTGTGCAGGTGCAGTGCACATACAGAAACATTGGAATCTGGAAGATACAAGAATATTTCTGTATATTTCTTTATATCTCATTTGCATGTTATTTCATGAGAAAATATCCAAAATATTAAATGCCAAAATAATTAATATTAACATTTCGTTGTGAACACCCTTATTTTTTAAAAGATTAAATTATTTACAAATTAAGATTAAGTCTCGGAAATGATGGTAGACTAAGACAGAATAGCTAGAATTAGAATAAAAGAAATAAAGTAAAAATATATTTAAAAAAATTAAGTATTACAAATAAAACAGTAAAAAAGAAAATTAATATAAATTTTATAATATATGATGCGAATCAAACGTTTGATAAATAGAAGACAATGTGTTAATGTAGCTAAATGTGTTAGCCAACTAATCTATAGACATTGGATTGTACTTGGATTTGGAATAATTATATATCAGTTAATATATATATATATATATATATATATATATATATATATACATACAGTGGGGAGAACAAGTATTTGATACACTGCCGATTTTGCTGACTTACAAAGCATGTAGAGGTCTGTAATTTTTATCATAGGTACACTTCAACTGTGAGAGACGGAATCTAAAACAAAAATCCAGAAAATCACATTGTATGATTTTTAAATAATTAATTTGCATTTTATTGCATGACATAAGTATTTGATCACCTACCAACCAGTAAGAATTCCGGCTCTCACAGACCTGTTAGTTTTTCTTTAAGAAGCCCTCCTGTTCTCCACTCATTACCTGTATTAACTGCACCTGTTTGAACTCGTTACCTGTATAAAAGACACCTGTCCACACACTCAATCAAACAGACTCCAACCTCTCCACAATGGCCAAGACCAGAGAGCTGTGTAAGGACATCAGGGATAAAATTGTAGACCTGCACAAGGCTGGGATGGGCTACAGGACAATAGGCAAGCAGCTTGGTGAGAAGGCAACAACTGTTGGCGCAATTATTAGAAAATGGAAGAAGTTCAAGATGACGGTCAGTCTCCCTCGGTCTGGGGCACCATGCAAGATCTCACCTTGTGGGGCATCAATGATCATGAGGAAGGTGAGGGATCAGCCCAAAACTACACGGCAGGACCTGGTCAATGACCTGAAAAGAGCTGGGACCACAGTCTCAAAGAAAACCATTAGTAACACACTACGCCGTCATGGATTAAAATCCTGCAGCGCACACAAGGTCCCCCTGCTCAAGCCAGCGCATGTCCAGACCCGTCTGAAGTTTGCCAATGACCATCTGGATGATCCAGAGGAGGAATGGGAGAAGGCCATGTGGTCTGATGAGACAAAAATAGAGCTTTTTGGTCTAAACTCCACTCGCCGTGTTTGGAGGAAGAAGAAGGATGAGTACAACCCCAAGAACACCATCCCAACTGTGAAGCATGGAGGTGGAAACATCATTCTTTGGGGATGGTTTTCTGCAAAGGGGACAGGACGACTGCACCGTATTGAGGGGAGGATGGATGGGGCCATGTATCGCGAGATCTTGGCCAACAACCTCCTTCCCTCAGTAAGAGCATTGAAGATGGGTCGTGGCTGGGTCTTCCAGCATGACAACGACCTGAAACACACAGCCAGGGCAACTAAGGAGTGACTCCGTAAGAAGCATCTCAAGGTCCTGGAGTGGCCTAGCCAGTCTCCAGACCTGAACCCAATAGAAAATCTTTGGAGGGAGCTGAAAGTCCGTATTGCCCAGCG
The DNA here is from genome assembly GCA_039654105.1 of Coreius guichenoti. Lineage (NCBI taxonomy): Eukaryota > Metazoa > Chordata > Actinopteri > Cypriniformes > Gobionidae > Coreius > Coreius guichenoti. The sequence goes on along the minus strand of CM077173.1, from coordinate 21,453,320 downwards.
ACAGCCCCGAAACCTGAAGGATCTGGAGAAGGTCTGTATGGAGGAGTGGGCCAAAATCCCTGCTGCAGTGTGTGCAAACCTGGTCAAGAACTACAGGAAACGTATGATCTCTGTAATTGCAAACAAAGATTTCTGTACCAAATATTAAGTTCTGCTTTTCTGATGTATCAAATACTTATGTCATGCAATAAAATGCAAATTAATTACTTAAAAATCATACAATGTGATTTCTGGAGTTTTGTTTTAGATTCCGTCACTCACAGTTGAAGAGTACCTATGATAAAAATTACAGACTTCTACATGCTTTGTAAGTGGGCAAACCTGCAAAATCGGCAGTGTATCAAATACTTGTTCTCCCCACTGTATGTATATTAGTGCTTGGGAAAAATTAATCGTGATTAATCGCATCCAAAATAAAAGTTTGTGTTTACATAATATATGTGTGTGTACTGTGTATAATTATTATGTATATATAAATACACGCATTAATTTATATATAAATATAAATTAATGCGATTAATCACGATTAAGTTTTCCCCAGCACTAATATATACACTCACCTAAAGGATTATTAGGAACACCTGTTCAATTTCTCATTAATGCAATTATCTAATCAACCAATCACATGGCAGTTGCTTCAATGCATTTAGGGGTGTGGTCCTGGTCAAGACAATCTCCTGAACTCCAAACTGAATGTCAGAATGGGAAAGAAAGGTGATTTAAGCAATTTTGAGCGTGGCATGGTTGTTGGTGCCAGACGGGCCGGTCTGAGTATTTCACAATCTGCTCAGTTACTGGGATTTTCACGCACAACCATTTCTAGAGTTTACAAAGAATGGTGTGAAAAGGGAAAAACATCCAGTATGCGGCAGTCCTGTGGGCGAAAATGCCTTGTTGATGCTAGAGGTCAGAGGAGAATGGGCCGACTGATTCAAGCTGATAGAAGAGCAACTTTGACTGAAATAACCACTCGTTACAACCGAGGTATGCAGCAAAGCATTTGTGAAGCCACAACACGCACAACCTTGAGGCGGATGGGCTACAACAGCAGAAGACCCCACCGGGTACCACTCATCTCCACTACAAATAGGAAAAAGAGGCTACAATTTGCACAAGCTCACCAAAATTGGACAGTTGAAGACTGGAAAAATGTTGCCTGGTCTGATGAGTCTCGATTTCTGTTGAGACGTTCAGATGGTAGAGTCAGAATTTGGCGTAAACAGAATGAGAACATGGATCCATCATGCCTTGTTACCACTGTGCAGGCTGGTGGTGGTGGTGTAATGGTGTGGGGGATGTTTTCTTGGCACACTTTAGGCCCCTTAGTGCCAATTGGGCATCGTTTAAATGCCACGGCCTACCTGAGCATTGTTTCTGACCATGTCCATCCCTTTATGACCACCATGTACCCATCCTCTGATGGCTACTTCCAGCAGGATAATGCACCATGTCACAAAGCTCGAATCATTTCAAATTGGTTTCTTGAACATGACAATGAGTTCACTGTACTAAAATGGCCCCCACAGTCACCAGATCTCAACCCAATAGAGCATCTTTGGGATGTGGTGGAACGGGAGCTTCGTGCTCTGGATGTGCATCCCACAAATCTCCATCAACTGCAAGATGCAATCCTATCAATATGGGCCAACATTTCTAAAGAATGCTTTCAGCACCTTGTTGAATCAATGCCACGTAGAATTAAGGCAGTTCTGAAGGCGAAAGGGGGTCAAACACAGTATTAGTATGGTGTTCCTAATAATCCTTTAGGTGAGTGTATATATATATATATATATATATATATGAATTATTTTGTATTTCTCTTAGCTGATTGTATTCTCCGTTGTAGAATTAATCATTAGGAGTTTCTATTTACACTAAGTGAAAATTGACCATCACAAGTAACTATTTTATCTAGTGAAGTAATAGAATATTTTAAACTTGCACTTGTATTTAATTTGTGATAATGACTGGCTGACTGTACACTAATCTATTACGAATTTGCTTTCTGCTACCAAAAAGACTTTCTGCTACCTACATCCAGTTCTGCTGAATTTCCACCAAAATCAGTGCAATAGAAATACAAAAAAAGTCTGCTCATACCATCTGGGCCAAGCCATGACTATCAATCCCTCTACCATTGATGGGTTACATGATTGTACTGGACATAGTTTGTTCATTGAGCTGGCATTCAGTCAGGTAGAACCAACGCTGACCTCAGCACCTGAGGAGATCATCTCACACCCTCAGGATACCCAAAGTTTGGCTCTGCTAGCGCTGCGGTATCCACCTTAATCACGTGCCTCGCTAATACTGGACACCGCAGAGCCTCCTTATGTCTAGTGACAGATGCGTAGCGCATAGATTTATTCCATTAAGATCTATATTGTAGTTTATAAATCTCAAGCATAATTTTAATGTCTATAATGGCTGTTTCATATATATATATATATATATATATATATATATATACACACACACACGTTTAACAGAAAGTCTATTAACAGGTCCACTAGTCTCAGAAAGACATTAGACCAGGAGTAGGAAACATCAGTCCTGGAGTGCCGCTGTCCTGCAGAGTTTAGCTCCAACCCTGAAAAAAAAAATCACCTGTCTGTACCCTTAGTAATCCTGAAGACATTGATTTGCTTGTTTAAATGTGTTTGATTAGGGTTGGAGCTAAACTCTGCAGGACAGCGGCACTCCAGACTAATCTCACCAGTGCGGCGCTGACCACATTACTTAATTCATTACTGCTCCGCAGAACTTCAGGTGTTTTCCCTGCACATAAGATAATGAAGATCAGCATGAAGTTATTGCATTGTTTTGCTTATTATCCTTCATATTAGTTGTAGTGTTTGACAGGCTACTTTGAAGAATTGCACGTACTGTATGTAGCCACGGAAAGAGCTGTTCAAAGCAGAAAAGTTAATGATTTACAATAGCCTAGCGTAGTCATCTTGAGGAGCACGTCCAACTCCTAGGATTTTTCATTTTTGTACTTATAGTTGTTGTTGCCAAGTTATACAATATTGCAGTTGTATCCCATTTTAAAATCTGAATTCCAATATTAAAACAGTAATATAACAATAATAATAATAATATATAGGCCTATATATAGAAGCTTTTGTAACATTGCTTTACTGTCACTTTTGATCAATTTAATGCATCCATGAATAGAAGTACTAATTTATTTAACCCCCCCCCTAACCTCCTCAAAAACTGTGAAAAAATCTTACTGACCCCAAAAAATGTAAACGGTAGTGTACAATGTTACAAAAGCTTTCTATTTCAGATAAATGCTGTTCTTTTGAACTTTCTATTCATCAAAGAATCTTGAAATGTTTTCAACATTAGAACTTGAGCAGCAAATCAGCATATTATAATTATTTCTGAAGGATCATGTGACACTGAAGACTTGAGTAATGATGCTGAAAATTTGAACTTTGATCACAGGAATAATACAGTTCATATTCACATAAAAATCTGCGATTTTGTAATAATATTTCACAATATTACTGTTTTTGCTGTATTTTGGATCAAATAAATGCAGCTTTGGTGAGCAGAAGAGACTTCTTTTAAAACATTAAAAAAATATCTTACAGATCTAAAATGCTTAAGTGTATATAGTTGTTACATCCACCAGCTCGAGTGCCCATGATCTCCACCAGAGGGCACTCCTCCCGACTCCCTTGCTTTCCAACCCATTCTCACTCCCAAGGTGTCAAAATTTGAAGCATGGTCAAGTGCCTTCCGTGTCACAATGAAGACGCTAAAGGTACCCCTAGGCGTCACTATATCGACGCACAGGGTACTCCATTGATTTCAGTTGTTTGCCCAATGCATCAGATCAAGACACATTTAATTCTTTGCATTTGTAAAAGCAGACATGATTTTATGAATATTTATAGGCTACTTTTATATTTTGGAGCAACTAACCCAACTCCTACCCTAAACCTACCCACTTCTAAACAATATAAAACACATAAAAGGCTAATAAAAGTACAGACACAGGTATTTATTGCAAAAATGACCAACAGTATAAAAGTATTAACTCGTGTTGCATTCCAAGTCTTCTGAAGTCATACGATATCTTTATGTGAAGAACAGAGTTGATCTTAATGTTTTAATCGCTGAAATGATGATCCCGCTGCTCCGTGAACACACTCATTCATATCTCATTCAAATGATACACCCGACTCTTTAGCATGACGCAGTCGGTCACGAGACACATGAGAGCCAATGACATTTTACAATCATAGCTGACGTAATGACGCAATTGGTCACGAGACATACGAGAGACAATGCAATTTCACTATGAAATCTGACATAACGGGCGACAATTTTTGAAATTTGAATGTGTGCATGATCTTCGGTGGATGGAGAAACTGATCGCTTTTGGGGATTTCCTTCACACAAATCAATCGTTTGGGCTCGGAACACTTGGAATATTTCTACTTTTTGAATAAATTGTGCATGCAGTTGTATCTGCCTGTTATATCCTGTATTTTATCCTTTTATTTCATATAATACACAAATGGGTAGGTTTAGGGATGGGATGGGGTTGGGTTACATGTTAAAACGTGTCTAAATAGCGTAAATAAAATAAATGTAAATAAAATTATGCTGGCTGATTAAATTGAGAATCACACTCCAACATGTCATAATGGCAAAATCATAACCCAATATAATTTCTTCATGACGATAACGTTCCCATGCCCAACACGTCTGTATATGACGGCAACGGTTTCTCATTGAAATGAATGGAGTACCCTGCGCGTGTCGATATAGTGACGCCTAGGGGTACCTTTAGCGTCTTCATTGTGACGCGGAAGGCACTTGACCATGCTTCAAATTTTGACGCCTTGGGAGTGAGAACGGGTTGTGCTTTCCCATCATGAACTTCAATTCCCATAACCCATTGCCTGGACTCATTATTGCTTGACCACTTCCACCTGTCTCTCATTATCTGGTTAAACTCTGCCCATATAAGCCTGGTGCTTTCACTCATTCATTGCGAAGTCTTGTACAGTAGGCCTATGTTCAATGTTACACTGCAATTCTGAGCCCTTGTAGCTTGGTTTCCCATGTCTTTGTCCTGGGGTGCTTCTCAATACTCAAATTGATGCTTTCTTGTTTCCTCGCTCCTCCATCCTGTGACCCGGAAACCGATCAAAGTTAGCCATTTGAAGGACATCTCAATTCTCTAATTGCATCACGAGGAGGTGAGGAACGAGGAGTGAGGAAGCTTCCAGAGGAGTTGTGAGTGAAGATGCATAGGTGTATCCTATTCGCAAGTCTTTCTTGTCGAGAAGCCTGACGCACGTATAAATTCTAATCCCCCTTCACATATGTCACAATCATTTTAATTTATGCTTTACCTTTGCAGTTTAAATAGACCATATATCACACATATTTCAACAGGGCATCTTGCTATTATTATTATTATTATTATTATTTATGAATTTCTTAAATAACCAAACTTCAACAACATAAGGGAAGCTCTCTTGAGCACAGCTGATGACGCTGTGAAGTGATGCTCTGGTGATCAGGAACATTTCAATATACAAATAAGCTTTCCTTCGATTTCTCCGTCCTCATTTTCTTTCATTGCAGCCTTCCCTCGCATCCTACGGGGGTGGAGCTGAGACGCGAGGAAAGGAAACGAGGATGCACAAATAAGAATTGAGAAGCACCCCTGGATTTACCTGTTTGCCTGTGTTTTCTGCCCTGGTGTTGATTGTCTGGATGTATCTGCATGGTGTTTTGACCAATTGCCTGTTACATTATGATTCTGGATTGCCCAATAAAGCTGCATTTGGATCTTCACCCAAGTCTCAGAGGAGTCCGTAAAAACAGGTCTATATCCAAACACACTTGTTAGTAGACACAACAGGTTGACAAGCCAATATTTGCAATGGAAATCCATAACATTCCAGTTTCTCTCAACTGTGAATGCTGTTCTGTGGTGGTGTAATATCTGGAAGTTAGAATTAAAAATCTTTTATGGTTTCATTCATCAAGGCATGGACATATTTTAAGTAGCCTACATTTTACATTTACATTTAAAATAAATCAGATTTCAGATAACAACTTGGAGTAGCCTACAAAAAAAACAACAACAAAATGGATGTGCTCCTCAAGACGACTGTATTGTAAATCGTTAAAGTTTCTGCTTTGAACAGCTCTTTCCATGGCTACATATGTGCAATTATTCAAAGTAGCCTACCAACACTTTTGTTTACAATGTAGGCTACTAATATGAAAGATAATAAGCAAATGAATGTAATAACTCTTTCCATTCTGTAACACTACGCCATTTCGTCCCACATTTGGTGTGTTTGGCTTTCCATAGGCAGAAGTCTTCTGCTCCGAGACTGGGAAAGCTGTGGACAACTGAAGGGGAGTCGAGCTCTCAACACCACACCACAGTGACTATGGAATGCCACGACTGGCAAAATTAAAAATAAATAAATACATAAATAAATATAAAAAGAAATGTAAAAAAGCAAAAATAAATATATAAATAAATATACATAGAAAAGCAAAAAAACAAAAATAAATAATTATATAATATAAACACTCACCTAAAGGATTATTAGGAACACCATACTAATACTGTGTTTGACCCCCTTTCGCCTTCAGAACTGCCTTAATTCTACGTGGCATTGATTCAACAAGGTGCTGAAAGCATTCTTTAGAAATGTTGGCCCATATTGATAGGATAGCATCTTGCAGTTGATGGAGATTTGTGGGATGCACATCCAGGGCACGAAGCTCCCGTTCCACCACATCCCAAAGATGCTCTATTGGGTTGAGATCTGGTGACTGTGGGGGCCATTTTAGTACAGTGAACTCATTGTCATGTTCAAGAAACCAATTTGAAATGATTCGAGCTTTGTGACATGGTGCATTATCCTGCTGGAAGTAGCCATCAGAGGATGGGTACATGGTGGTCATAAAGGGATGGACATGGTCAGAAACAATGCTCAGGTAGGCCGTGGCATTTAAACGATGCCCAATTGGCACTAAGGGGCCTAAAGTGTGCCAAGAAAACATCCCCCACACCATTACACTACCACCACCAGCCTGCACAGTGGTAACAAGGCATGATGGATCCATGTTCTCATTCTGTTTACGCCAAATTCTGACTCTACCATCTGAATGTCTCAACAGAAATCGAGACTCATCAGACCAGGCAACATTTTTCCAGTCTTCAACTGTCCAATTTTGGTGAGCTCGTGCAAATTGTAGCCTCTTTTTCCTATTTGTAGTGGAGATGAGTGGTACCCAGTGGGGTCTTCTGCTGTTGTAGCCCATCCGCCTCAAGGTTGTGCGTGTTGTGGCTTCACAAATGCTTTGCTGCATATCTCGGTTGTAACGAGTGGTTATTTCAGTCAAAGTTGATCTTCTATCAGCTTGAATCAGTCGGCCCATTCTCCTCTGACCTCTAGCATCAACAAGGCATTTTCGCCCACAGGACTGCCGCATACTGGATGTTTTTCCCTTTTCACACCATTCTTTGTAAACTCTAGAAATGGTTGTGCGTGAAAATCCCAGTAACTGAGCAGATTGTGAAATACTCAGACCGGCCCGTCTGGCACCAACAACCATGCCACGCTCAAAATTGCTTAAATCACCTTTCTTTCCCATTCTGACATTCAGTTTGGAGTTCAGGAGATTGTCTTGACCAGGACCACACCCCTAAATGCATTGAAGCAACTGCCATGTGATTGGTTGATTAGATAATTGCATTAATGAGAAATTGAACAGGTGTTCCTAATAATCCTTTAGGTGAGTGTATATATATATATATATATATATATATATATATATATATTTATTTATGCTTTTTTAATTTGACTTTTTTTTAATTTCTTTGTATATTTATTTATGTATATATTTATTTTAATATCGTGGCATTCCATAAGTGACAAATTAAAATGTGCACTTTGGGTGAAGTTCTCAACCTTACATCAAATGACTTCTACGTCATCATCAAAGGCTGGTTAAATGCCCCTGCTGGCCTAATTGTCAGATGAGCTGCACTTCCTAAGGGCCAGAGGACTTTCAAAAGAATAAAACTACCTTATTATGAAGTCCTCACATTTCATAGTACCTCTACTACGGCCATACTTTGACATTCATTATAGAAAGCAACATCAACGCTAATAAATAAAAGATACATTATTAGAAAATAAACAAATAAAAAAACATTCCAGTAAATATGTAAAAAAAAATGTTGGGAAGAAGATTGCATTTGTTATCGGATTTGGGAAGAAATGTCCTGATAATGATGTTAAAAACAAGAAATCTGAATTTTAAAATATCATCTTGCTCATGCTGTAGGTTCCTAATTATTTCTTGTGCCCTTATTCTGTTTTCAAACATTTTGAAGCATAACGATTAATGAATTAGATTTGAGGGGAATCACACTCCTGATTTGCCTTATGCTGCCATTTAAAAACATAACTTTTGCCAATTTAGCAGTGGAGATGTCACCAAAGCTCTTTGAAAAAAAGAGAGAGAGTGAGATGTAACTGTGGTCAGGTACACAATCCATTCACAGCCTTTTATCATTAAATGTTCCTCAGCATCATTTTCCAGGCTTTATGCGTTTTGCTTTCATTTCAAGGTTGAATATCCTAGCAAAATAAAACTTCAAATGAAGGGCAAAAGTAATTATGTAGACATAGCAGATTTTTCCTCCATCCTATTCTCACCCTCTCTAGCTTTCCCCTTTCCCATTTTAATTAGTCTTACAGTACATTCTTGAAGATCCTGCTTTTTAATGAAGACAGCTTTCTGCAGCTGAGCTGTGCCTATCATCATAACCATCACATCCCCGTTAGACACTGGGAAAAGAAATGTAATTAAAAAGATATCAGAATGCCTGACAGGCTACAATCTTCTCTTTTTCTCATTTTCAATTATAGATCTTTTTGGACTTCAACCACTCAATCAGCGATATCCTGACACTGTTCCAACAATATCCTGACGACGGCGTGACAATGCTCAAACAGTGTGGCATTGGAACGTCACACTTGTTCTCCACTTTCCTGCAGTCCGAGCAACATGACATCATGTTACAAACAAAGCAGAACGTGAGCTTTCAAGGCGCTGTTTTGATGAGCGTTCTCCATTGAACCATTGACTCAGATGTTCAATCCTGGAATGATTATCTAACTCTACAGACACATATCTGTGGATACACCAGCGAGCTGTGGTGGATCTTCCAAAAAAAGTACGAAGAATTTATCCTCCAGGTTTTCTATTCTGAAAATAATGAAGCACCTTGAAGAAAAACTTTTCAAAACTTCATTGTCTAATCATGTTTCCAAATCATACCTAAATTCTCTGACACTGACATTCAAAATGTCTAGCTCTAGTAATGCTTTCACTCCAAGCTGTCTAATATAGATGAGAAGAGAGGCATGGGGACGGGTGAGGAGTGCAGATGGTTTACGAATAAGGGCCACAGTCTGTAGGTAGAGCAAAGCTGGATTTGAAATAAATTAACTGTGGGACTGCTCAGTGTCTTAGTATCCCTGAATTGTTTCTGACTTTGTATTGCAGATTTCCCATAATGCCAGTTGAGTGCAGACAAAAGAAATGGAGCTTGAGAAAGAAAATGAGGGAGCAAAGGAGAAAAAGAAAGAAAATATCAATATGCAGAGCATTATCCATTCAAGGTGAGGTGCTAGTTTTATCCCTGTGGGCTTTAAATATATCTGACGGTGTGTCATTCATACGCTGAGAAGATTATAAAATACCTGCTTCTTCTCATCGCGCTGATGCACAGAGATTACAACACGGCAGAAGTGGGGGGAGATGATGTCACGAGGACGATGTGAAATTAAGACGTCTCATGCTGTGGAAATCAAAAACATTTTAGTGACTCTCCCGAGAGTGAGAAAGCAAGCAAAACATGAGGCGGAAACTTGCTTATAAAGGCAAAATGGGTTTATAGGTTCTGATTTTCTTACCAACACATTAGTATGGGAAACAGGTCAATTCAGCTCAAAGGGAATAATTAATTCATTTATAGGGAATTTTGAAGGAATCACTTACTTTGACGGCCAAACAAATGAATCGTCCAGCGTTCACTTGAACGGGCCCCAAATCCACCCTGTAGCGGATATTAACATCCAAACTATAGTGAAAACACTATTTATTAGCAAGGTAGCAAGATCAGCAGTAAATTCGTAAGCACATAACACAAGACACTTTTCTTTAAATACAAACGGGATTTTATTGATTATTCTAACACATAAAACTAATACCTAACACATAAACACACGCACACACACACATTCACATAAGTTGCAAAAAGAAAGTGAGGAAAGAATGAGTTTAAAGAGAGTGAGATGATGAAATCCCAAGTTTCTAGCAATATATGCACTTTACAAGACCTGACCTGAATGAACCATCAATCATTAATTTAACCCTTCTATCATTTCTTAGGCAGGGTTGTTGAATTTTATATAAATTCACCAGTTCAGCTAAAATCTGGAGGCATACTTGCGTTTGTGTTGGTGTCTTTGATTGGGGATTCCCTTTGTCGGCCCTTTGCTAAAGAGGGGTTTCCCAGGTTCTTTGATTCGCTGGCGGTCTCGTCATGTCTGCAGTGATGCCTTGGGAAGCCAATCACGTTGGTGTGTTGGCGGATGAATGGAAAGCGGACTCTCTGTTTGAAATTGAAGATTGTGATTGTGGCAAAACTTATCTTAGAAAACGACACTCTCAACGGCAAAGAAACTAAGTAAAAAAAGAAAAGTAGAGTAGTTAGATGGCTTGAATGAAGTTGTTCATTCTTAACCCATTTTCATCTCCTAAATCCTGAACTGACTCTGTCTTATCGTCTACTCTATCTTGAGATTTTAAACTCAAAACGCTTGTCCAGCCTCTTTGAGAGGTTCTGACCAATTAACCTATCGGTAAGCCCCACCCCCCTTAGTTACTGTTGCTAACTCGGACAAACAAACAGAGTTGCTAACTGTCTTACAATGACAGCTGTCAGTCAGTGCGTTTACATGCACCCTCATAATGCGATTATAATCGCATTTCTCCGTGACATTATTCTGAAGTTATCTCTTCTCTAAAACGCTAAACTTTGTCAACACAACTCGCTGCGCAGTCTCTGCTTCTTATCTTCATCCAGACGGCACACAGAGCGCGACGGCAGTGTAGGCAAACCCGGCATTGCAATGTTCATCACACCGCCGAATAATATCCAGTACATATATGTATTTTGAATTTGATGCGAGTAGATTATAACAATGGCCGGTAACATGCATACTGTATGTATTACTGTGTAGCGAATAATCAGTGTAACGGAGTATGTTGATATGGGAAGAAGGAGGCGGGAACCAGCGAACGTTTAACAAACTTTAATAAACAAAAACACAAACTGAAAGTAAACACGCAGGCAGCCCCTCACGGACGACTGCCGCGCACACACGTTATAAAACAAACAAAACACAACGTAAAATCCAGGCCTGGTCCTCTCTCGTCCTTCACTGTCGTCACTCCTCCTTTTATGCTCCCGTCACTCCTCCGTGAGAGATCCGAGACCGGTGTGACGTGCAGCTGGCCCTCACTCGCGTCGCCCTCACGGCTCTCGCTCGCCCTGCTCGTCACATACCCCCATCACCCCTGGCAGGCCGGGGGGTACCCACGAGACTGCGCTCTACTCCCCCCCGGGGCCAGTCTCGGCGGCCATAGCACCTGGGGGTAAGGACAGACGAGACGAGAGAAAAGGAGACGGAAGCACAAGGAGCGACAAAGACGAGAGAGGGGAGAGAGGAAAAAAAAAATCTTGTTCTTGTCGCCGTCTCACGGCTCTCGCTCACCCTGCTTGTCACAATCAGAATAATGAAAATTGCATGTAAACTGTAGTGAAGAGACCTGCTCGTGTCATGTAAACATCTTACTGTGATTAAGACCTTACTCTGATTATTAGAAATAATCGTATTATTGGTGCACATACGTAGTCAGGGTGAAAACCTTGTCCCAAGATGTTTTTGATAAATTTTGGACACAGAAGGACCACCTCTTGTTGAGAAGCATTCAAGTGGGACTTAAATATGCTATGGAGGGCTATATAAAAGATTTTAAAATAAATATGGTGGGTAACAAGATTAATTAGGGTTTACAGATCACAATGCAAGCGGGAGAAGCCTCATGTTACGGTCATCACGATCGCACATCCAGGATCAACACTGTTCATGTACTGCAGGGTTCTAAGATTAAATTAATTTACATTTAACCAGTTTAATGAAATGTAGACCATCGTTTATGTGTTTTTGACCTAACGTTACACTGTACATGACGTGAGAACAGTTAGTTTTTTAGGTTTGTATGTTAGTAGGGACTCACTAACTTTAATTGTAACTTAATGAGAGTATGACAACCAGAAAATCCTCTCAGGATACTCAGTACCCCAGGTACGTCGTTTTACCATTTTTGTAGCATAAACACCATCAAACCGATAAGAGCTTCGGATCTTCCAATGTTTCTCTATGGCGCTGAAAACTTAAGATGTCTGAGTTCAGGTCCCAATGCAACTGATACTCAACTGCCATCGGCTCATCTGCGTTTGAGGGGAGGGGCTTACCAATAGGTCAATTAGGTATCATCTTTGGTTCAGAGGTGGCTGTTTCTCCTCCCCTCACATAAATTACATGTTATCACATAGTCTCTTAATTTCCCCGTTCTAGCAGAGTACAATTTGGACATGATTTCTATAATAAGAAAATGATACAGTTTACACAGATTTCATTCATGCCATTTTTTGAGTTATGAGCAGACAATCATGCTGGTAGGAAACACTTCCAATTAACCATTCAATAGTTATAACAATTGAATGAATTATCTGTGATCTAAGCATAACAGTCATGTTTAAAGGTTGTAGACATGATATAGAATTATGCAGTTGAACAATGTTTGATTATAGTCCGTCTAGCATCATTCTGGGATGATCTGATGCATTTTTACACGTAATGTCTTGAGTTTAAGAGGTCACTCAGAGGTCTTTAAGAAGAAGAAGGTCTATCTTATATCTGTCTGTCTTGGGGGTCAAACAATCTCTAGTATTTTCCTCGTGGTGCTCAAGCTGTGCCATCTCCAAACCAATCCGTCTTTTAAAAGGTTGACATCTTAAATATTTTTCTAGTTGGGATTATCTCTTTAGAAGCATTTGTTGTTTAAAGCTGTGGAGTTTGTTAGTTAGCTCAGACTGAATGGAGTCTTAAATAACGGATCGTCTGATTTAGGGTCCAGAGTGTTGAGTTGGAATTTGGCTCTTTTCTCACAGTCTGAAGGAGTCATTGCGGTCTGATTCACCTTCAGATCCTACATATTCATATAAACCTGGTTATTTTTCTGAAGTGCACATATTTAGGGAGCATTAAAAAGGAAAGAACATTTAATCTGAGCATATAAAAACAATACAAAACACATTTCTCAATTTAAAGTGTGAAAGAGAGAGAGAATTAAAGATGAGTTGAGTTTGCTTGTAATCAGTACCTCCTGGAGTCAGACAGTCAGTCTGATGTCAACAAGAGAACTGCTGTTTTCTGGAGAAATCTAATTTTCGGGTAGACTAATTTCTTCATTATAGGTTAACAATTATCCCGGGGTGAGTGGAAATCCAGATATGGAAATCAAACCAAAAAAACCCCCAAAAAAACAAAAAGAGAGAGAGATACAGTTTGTGCGTAGTAAAAAAATGGAGTGAAAAAATATTAAGAAACTAAAGTTTTAAGATAAAACAGTAACAAAGGTTGTTCATATTCCTCACTGATATGGTAACAATAAATGGAAACTTTTTAGCTTAAAGTAACCCAAAACCCTTATCTTTTTTCTTTCTTTCTTTCTTTCTTTTTTCTTTCTTTCATTCATTTAGCCACACATTTTTTGGTGCAATAAATTATGGATCCATGGACACTTTTATCTCTTTATACAACAGTTCATTGATTGTGCTTGCAGACAGAGTGGAAGGTATAAACAAGGTCTTTTTCAGACTGTTGTGTGTGCAGCAGCATGTTTTCTATGTGATAAGAAACCAGCAAATTAAATCAAACGAAGTAACTTCATATTAGCAAAGCAAGTTTTATTTAACCAAGGATTTTCTTGAGCTCAAACTCTTCACATTTCTTTCCAGGAAAAAAGATAAAACATGGTTTAACCTGTTTTTATTTTATGTTTTGGGGGGGCTTTTTTAGGCCATTGCTCATGTTTTGTTGACGCGATCATTTCAAAGTTAGAAAAGATTTGCTGAAGTCTCCCGTTTGAACTTTCCAGAACTTCCTAAATGCCATGTTGAGATGATGCAGTGTTGTGCTGAGATATATATTTTGTGACGAAAGTGCAGGTTTGCAGAATTCTCCTTCTTAAGAGCGGTGTGGAGTTTGAGGCTGTCTTTACGCTGTTGATTTAGCTCTCTTGAAAAGTAGACAGGGAGGAAAAGCTAGGAAGAGGGAGAGTTTGATGATGTTCTGTCAGTTAGATTAACTCACTGTATTAAAGGAGCTGGGACGTGGGGAGTTCGGGCGTCAGCGTTGAGTACCCAGCAGTCTCTGGGCCCCAAAAGCGCAGCCTCTTCTGAAAAGCCTTCCTGCTTTACCCCTTGTTATTTCCCCCATTAGTGAAATCTCCCAGGATGCACTAGAACATTTGTCTCCATTAACAATTTAGGTTACAGGAGGGCTGGGCTTTGTGCGTGCTGTGGGAGAAAACTTTTCTCCAGCTTTTACTGATCCAATTACAGCCTTAATGCTTGTTCTTTGAGGAGGGCAAGAGGAAAGCCCAAATGTACGCCTTTCCCCCAATGCAACTGTATGAGAATGTGCTGGCTTTTGCTCAGAACCGACCAGTTCATTTTCGCCAATGATTCAGATTTTTTTCTCCTACATTTTTACTACACGAATAGAATAGTAGGAATCAGATTTCCACATTTACATGTTTTGATTTACAGGAAAAAAAATAAAATCTAAAAATAAATTCAAAACATGTATTGAGAATGTGTATACACTGTGGTACGTATGTCCATAAACTTACACTCCATTAGATTTTATTTGCGACCCCCCACCATCATGGCAGATTGCTTGCTTCTCTTCTCACTTTCCAGTTTCAGTGTTGTTGGCAGTTGTGTCTGAAATAATAACAATAACAGCTCTAATGGAAATGAAGAGGTTGTTGTCCACACCACAAGTGCAAAGGCTTCGGAAATAACCTGGACTTTTTTAACTTTTAAACTTTTTTAAACATTAGTTAATGCATTTGACTTCACAAAATAACTATGAACAATACTTTTACATCATTTATTAATTTAGGTTAATATTAATTTATAAATATTTTTCATATTTAATATTTTTAATTCACGTTTGTTCATAATACATTAAGGCCCGGTTTCACGGACAGGGCTTAGATTAAGCCAGGATTAGGCCTTAGTTCAATTAGGACATTTAAGTAGCTTTTATAAACATGACTTAGTAAAAAAACATTACTGGTGTGCAGACAAAACGATGACACGTTTTTAAGATATGTCAGCGCAAGTTGCTTTTAGTTAAAACAGCTCAAACATGCATTTTAGTCTAGGACTATCTTAAGCCTTGTCTGTGAAACCGGGCATAAATGTTATTTTATACAACTTGGAATGTTCAAGTATAAAGAGTATACAGTACCGGTCAAAAGTTTGGAAACATTGCTATTTTTTAATGTTTTTGAAAGAAGTCTCTTATGCTCATCAAGCCTGCATTTATTTGATAAAAATACAGAATAAACAGTAATATTGTGAAATATTATTACAATAATGGTTTTCTATTTTAATATACTTTAAAATATAATTTATTTCTGTGATGCAAAGCTGAATTTTCATCAGCCATTACTCCAGTCTTCAGTCACATGATCCTTCAGAAATCATTCTGCTGATTTGATACTCAGTTATCATCAATGTTGGAAACAGTTGTACTGCTTAATATTTTTTTTGGAACCTGTGATACTTTCTTCAGGATTCACTGATGAATAAAAAGTTATAAAGAACAGCATTTATATATATATATATATATATAGCTTTTCTAACAATATAAATCTTTACTATCAATTTTTATCTGAATAAAAGCATTAATTTCTTTCAAAAAAGGAAGAAAAAAAATTACTGACCCAAACTTTTGAACAGTGGTGTATATTATTACAAAACATTTCTATTTTAAATAAATTCTGTTCTTTTTAAACTTTTTATTCATCAAAGAATGCTGAAAAAAGTATCACAGGTTATAAAAATATTAAGCACCACAACTGTTTCCAACATTGATAATAAATCAGCATATAAGAATGATTTCTGAAAGATCATGTGACTGAAGACTGGAGTAATGGCTGATGAAAATTCAGCTTTGCATCACAGAAATAAATTATATTTTATTTTATTTTAATTTATTTATATAATTATATTTTATTTTATTTGAAGTATATTAAAATAGAAAACCATTATTTTAAATTGTAATAATATTTCACAATATTGCAGTTTTTGTAATGTATTTTTGATCAAATAAATGCAGGCTTGATGATCATAAGAGACTTTTTTCAAAAACATTAAAAATAGAGGCCTAATGTTTCCAAGCTTTTGACTGGTACTGTACATAGAAATAAACACTGGCCAAGATGAATAAATTTATATAAAATTCATAAAAGTTATTTGTACTGTTATTTTATGTTAACTATTTCATTAACTAATGTTAACATATCAAACCTTATTGCAAAGTTCTACCCTGCATGTTTAAAATGACAATGAAAAACTACATGAACAAACTTGCCAAAACTTCAAAGAAAATTCATTATGTTTAATGGGTGTAAAGCTCTCAGTAAGTCATGCTGTCTGCACAATGGAACAATATTAAGAGAAAGAATAACACATGCTGTCCAAAATGCTGTCAGTTTTTTGCTTAACAAAATGCTTCTATTTCCCTGAGATTCACAAGTGTGCCATCACCATATGTGTAGAAAAATTCAAGATACTGTTGCCCATGAATGGCTCACTCACACTAAGCCAGTCAATGTAAGACTGATCTGAAAAGCCTCACTTAAATCATGCGTTTCTTGTGATTTGAGGCATATTTCACCAATGTAACAATCATAAAACCTTAAAATGCAAGACTGTATAGTTTGGCAGAAAATGTGTCATCTAAAATAAAATATGATTTGAGGTAGTGAATTATATTACTCTGCCATTTTAATCTTAATGTTACAAACTTAGTTCAGGGAGCTGCACTAGCGAACCGTCATAAGAGGGAATGTTTATGATGTGTTTTCTAGCCAAACAAGCATTTATGTGAATGTGTACAGAGTGTTGATTTTCTGGGAGTAGGACAGGAAAGTCTTTCTCCCTCCATCTTAATCTAATTAGTCTAATTGGTGGGATGCTGGTCTAACAGTGGTCCAAACTGACTCTCCATATGCCTTCATAACTTCTCCTTAAACATGACTGAGTGCATACCAAGCACTCAGGACACCTGGACAAAGACAACAAGACAATAGACTCTGCCATAGAAGCCTGCCAACCTGGCACACCATCAGCTCCTTACTGGTCCAATTCAATGGGACATACCAGCAATACCCTCCATGTTCATAAGTGTCCAGTCCACGCCTCTGGGTAGGCAGATAGCGGCCCTGCTTGGCTTGGTGACAAGAACCAAGCCGCTTCAAGTTAGGTGAATGCTCAGGCATATTTTTGGGTTAAAAAAGGACAGTTGGACAAAATGTATCTTGTGGCATGAAAATGTGTCTGAAAAGTTTCTGTCTGAATCTTCTTTCAGGTGAAATGTCACATGTAGTGTCAGACTCAGACAGCAAACCCACGGGCCATCTGATTTATATTGTGCACCAAAATGGCAGGAACTGGCTGAAATTGTCATTTTCAATCTTATAGAAAGTTACAACAGTCTGTCTGGAAACAAAGAAATGTTTACAAAGTGCCGGATTGATGCAGCGAGAGATTTTGAGGCAGATGGAGGATTTGCAGAATCAATTTGAGCTTCAGATGCAGTAGAATATTTATATATCTTTTTAAATATATTTATATAACATTTCAACTTTAACTTTAAATGTCACAATGTTGAAAGGTTGGATTCTGAAATCCACTGCCGCTTCAATAGACCTATATCTATATATCCTAATTAAATTTAGAATCAAAGAATTAATCAATATCCTTCCTCCTATCTTATTATGATGATTTTTAATGATTCTTTCCAGTTATGATATTACTAAATCAATAGGACCAATGATTGTTGTTTCTTCCTTAATGTTTTCTAAAGTTTGCATTTGGTCTCTGAGTGGTGACTGAGGGTCTGTCCAAGGGATGTGTGATGTGTCGCTAAACACTTGATTTCAGAACGTTGTCGTGTTTTTAGATTTTAGAGGTATCACACACCCCTAACCTGACAGGAGTGCAGTAACAGTGCTTACTCACTTAGCCCGGCTTCCAGAGATGAAATGTGGATTTGTCTTTCATTTTATTTTATATTTTCTTCATTTTATATTTTCTTTTACTGAAACACTAAAAAAAATATGGTGAATACTGTCTGTACCTCTTACTGAGAGAAAGCACATGTTATCAGTATGTTTTGGGAAACTTTCTGGTCCGAACTGGAGCTCAACCAACTCTGTTGTATCTGTGTATGTGCGCAGTATTCTGTGTTACAGATCAGTATTGGAGGTGGATTACGGGCATCCTAAGAGATGGGTGGACTTGTTGTTCTGGACAAGCTGGCGCCTGCTCTAGACCTGGAAGGTCACTACGTGCCTAATTCTGGGGTGAACACGTCAACAAGTGATCTATGGACACGTGAATCTGATTAACTGACAATGTGTGGAAATTTACTATGACTGTCTATTTTCTCTTAGCCAATCAGAATCATTCAACTTGCAGTAATGACGTGGCTAGACCTTGAAAAGAGTATAACTGTTGGGACAATTGTATGTACGATAGACGGGTAGAAGGAGCGCGGCCTGCGAACTCCTTGTTAGACTTGAAGCTGGCTTCTGCTGATGAAACTGCAAACTATTCTTCAGTAAATTTTTCTTTAATTAACTGCACTCCTGACTCTTGGTCTTCATTCTTCACAACTGGTCTTGGGTCCTAAACTGTTATCCCCTAATAATGTGTATATGTGTTTTTATAACTTTATCAAATATATGTGCTATATTTATGCTGTGACTAGTCCCAGTTAGTCTGGCACAGTACACATAGCAATTTTTTGTTTTTCTTTAAACAGATACACTATATTGCCAAAAGTATTGGGACACCCCTTCAAATCATTGAATTTAGGTGTTTCAATCTCTTCCATGGCCAAAGGTGTATAAAATCAAGCACCTAGGCATGCAGACTGCTTCTAGAAACATTTGTGAAAGAATTGGTCGCTCTCAGGAGCTCAGTGAATTCAAGCGTGGTACCGTGATAGGTTGCCAACTGTGCAATAAGTTAATTCGTGAAATTTCCTCACTACTAAATATTTCACGGTCAACTGTTAGCGGTATTATAACAAAGTGGAAGCAATTGGGAACAACAGCAACTCAGCCACGAAGTGGAAGGCCACGTAAAATCAAAGAGCAGGGTCAACTTTCAACGACTGCAGAGTCAATAGCTACAGACCTCCAAACTTCGCATGGCCTTCAGATTAGCTCAAGAAAAGTGCGTAGAGAGCTTCATGGAATGGGTTTCCATGGCCGAGCACCTGCATCCAAGCCTTACATCACCAAGTGCAATGCAAAGCGTCAGATGCAGTGGCGTAAAGCACGCCGCCACTGGACTCTAGAGCAGTGGAGATGTTTTTCTCTGGAGTGACGAATCACGCTTCTCTGTCTGGCAATCCGATGGATGAGTCTGGATTTGGCGGTTGCCAGGAGAACAGTACTTGCCTGACTGCATTGTGCCAAGTGTAAAGTTTGGTGGAGGGCATATTATGGTGTGGAGTTGTTTTTCAGGGGTTGGGCTTGGCCCCTTAGTTCCAGTAAAAGGAACTCTTAATGCTTCAGCATACCAAGACATTTTGGACAATTTCATGCTCCCAACTTTGTTGGAACAGTTTGGGGATGGCCAAAGTGTATAAAGCAAGGTCCATAAAGACATGGATGAGCGAGTTTGGTGTGGAGGAACTTGACTGGCCTGACCTCAACACGACAGAACACCTTTGGGATGAATTAGAGCGGAGACTGCGAGCTAGGCCTTCCCGTCCAACATCAGTGCCTGACCTCACAATGCGCTTCTAGAAGAATGGTCAAAAATTCCCATAAAAACACTCCGAAACCTTGTGGAAAGCCTTCCCAGAAGAGTTGAAGCTGTTATAGCTGCAAAGGGTGGGCCAACTCCATATTAAACCCTACAGATTAAGAATGGGGTGTCATTAAAGTTCATGTGTATGTAAAGGCAGACGTCCCAAAACTTTTGGCAATATAGTGTATATAGAATAGTAAGTGTTAGTATTAATGGTTCAAGTGTTGACGAAAAATATGCGTCTTTAGCCGTTTCTTGAAAATGGTTAAAGACTCAGCAGCTCAGGTTAAGTTAGGCAGGTCATTTCACCAGCTTGGAACAGTCAAGGTAAAATTAGGGGGATGAATTACATAGACAGTGAAAAGACAGCTTAAATGGCACCTACAAGTGAAACAAATAGTAATTTTTAGGAAGAAAAAAAAAACATGAAGGTCCACACCTCACTCATACAAAAATGCATGAATAAGATTGTACAAATGTGATGTGAAGGCAACCCACACTCGGTGCACACATTAGGAGCAGTGAGTAGTGATCCAATGTTTGTCTTCCTGGTCGTCTGATTCCCTGTGTTCAGAGAAGGCTGGTTGCCCATTCGCGTCCCTGCGCTGCCAAGGAATCTGACCCACTGTTACTGCTCTTATTGGACTTCTTTTCAATAAACCCTGTTTCACACTCGCTATTGAATCCTTCTCATTGATCCTGACAGAACGATCTGACCATTCATGGATTCAGCGAGCGCGACGGACTTAAGAGAGTTTCTTGTGAGCAACAGGGCTTGCATGGAACATCAAGAAGAGCAGATGGCAGCTACGGGTTGTGCGGTGCAAGCTTTGGTAGCGCAGGTGTCCGAGCTCACCAACCAACTGCAACAACTGAGCACTCCCACTGCGCCACCCACACCGTCCGTTTCCCCCAACCCTCCGAGAGTGGATCACCAGCAGGAGCCACGTCTACCCACCCCAGAGACATATGCTGGTGAGCCTAATATGTGTAGAGCTTTTTTAACGAAATGTTCGTTATTTTTCTCTCTTCAGCCGTTAACGTTTTCCACGGAACAATCGAAAGTAGCGCTGGTGTTGACGTTACTATCCGGACGTGCAGCTCAGTGGGGAACGGCGGTGTGGGAGAACCAAGATCCCTGCTGTTCCTCGTTCCGGGCACTCTCCAAGGAGATGAGGCGGGTTTTCGATCGAGCAGTAGCGGGGCGGGAGGCGGCTCGCCTACTCGCCGATCTTCGCCAGAACGACAGACTCGTCTCGGACTATTCCATCGAGTTCCGCACGTTGGCGGCAGAGTGCAAGTGGAACGAGGAGGCGCAGTGGGACATGTTCCTGCATGGGTTGGCTGACCGTATTCAAAGGGAAATCTTCACGCTGGAACTCCCGACGGATCTCAATGGGTTGATCGACTTGGCTCTGCGGGTGGATGCACGGTTACAGCGACTGGAGAGGCGTGCTCACCAGGGGTTGGTTTCCGAGAGCCCAGGATCTTCCAGAGCCAGAGTCGACAATACGGTCAGCCCAGCTTTAGATCATGAACCCATGCAGGTGGGTAGAGCTCGGCTTTCCCGGGAGGAGAGAGAACAGCGGAGAATGAGAGGACTCTGCCTGTACTGCGGTGGACAGGGGCACTTTCTGAGAGACTGTCCGGTAAAAGATCAAGTCCGGTAAAAGATCAAGCCCGGCAGTAGGGCTGAGGTTACTGTCGGGCGGACTCACCGTGGAGAAATCCTCATCATCGACTCTCCTCCCGGTAAGACTGCAATGGGCAACCAAGTTTCACCAACGCCAGGCCTTATTGGACTCGGGAGCAGAAGGTAATTTCATGGACAGAACGTTTGCACATCACCTTCAGATCCCAATCACTCCCCTCACTCACAAGATCTCCGTCAGTGCACTCAATGGACAGAAACTCCCTGACATTTCATTCACGACCGGTGCCATTAGTCTCATCACATCAGGGAACTACAAGGAGGAGATCATTTTTATGATCACGGACTCTCCGCTGGTTCCCATCGTCCTTGGTCATCCCTGGTTGGTGCTGCACAACCCCAGGGTTGACTGGGGCCACAGTTCCATTTCTGCGTGGAGCAGTCAGTGCTATGCCTCTTGTCTTGTGTCTGCCTGTTTGTCTGTGTCTGGTTCTGTGTTTTAGGATGAGCCGGTGAATTTGTCAAACGTGCCCAAGGAGTACCTTGACCTGAAGGAAGTGTTCAGTAAGTCCCGGGCTGCCTCTCTACCTCCGCACCGTCCCTATGACTGTGCTATAGAATTACTGCCAGGTACGTCTCCGCCTAAGGGCAAGTTATACTCACTGTCTGTTCCAGAGAGGGAGGCCATGGAGAAATACATTTCTGATTCTCTAGTCACCGGGTTCATCAGCCCTTCTTCTTCTCCAGCGGGGGCGGGGGGTTTTTTGTGGGGAAGAAGGATGGTTCTCTGCGACCTTGTATTGATTACCGAAGGCTGAACAACATCACGGTAAAGAATACTTATCCTTTGCCGTTGATGTCTTCAGCCTTTGAGAGGTTGCAGGGAGCATCCATCTTCACAAAATTGGATTTACGTAATGCCTATCATTTGGTTCGCATAAGGGAGGGGGATGAGTGGAAGACTGCGTTTAATACCCCCAGGGGCCATTTTGAATATTTGGTCATGCCCTTTGGGCTGTCCAACTCCCCTGCGGTCTTCCAAGCACTCGTCAACGACGTGCTGAGAGACATGGTAGATCAGTTCATTTATGTCTACCTGGACGACATTCTGATATTTTCTTCTTCTCTCCAGGAGCATGTTCAGCACGTCAGACGAGTGCTCCAAAGGTTGTTAGAGAATGGGCTTTTTGTCAAGGCGGAGAATTGCGCTTTTCATGCACAGTCTGTTCCTTTCCTAGGGTATATCATCTCATCCGAGAGAATGCGCATGGATCCCGACAAGGTTAACCCCCTGGTGTCGGCCGTCGCGCCGGCGTGATCAACTCGCTTTTTTTCTTATCAGTGCCAAAGAGACTCAAATAACTCTGTCGATTTTTATCATTCAGGCAAGTGTCATACATCATTATAATCCGTTAAGTTTCTACTTTTATTTGTGTACAGTCTCAATAAAAACAAAATGTTGTGCTTTTTGCAAAATAAAGAAAACAAACATGATGCAGCCTCTCTGTCAGCGACGTCTAATCTGATTTTCTTCGGAAAATGATCTCTAACTTAGTGAAAACATCACACAAACATGAGACATATGTCTAAAGAAACATTAAAATGTCAGGTTT
Source organism: Coreius guichenoti (assembly GCA_039654105.1). NCBI lineage: Eukaryota > Metazoa > Chordata > Actinopteri > Cypriniformes > Gobionidae > Coreius > Coreius guichenoti. Next base: position 21,429,790 of record CM077173.1, on the reverse strand, counting down.
TAAATAATGTAAATCAAATCGAAAACAAATGTTCTGTGTTTATGTAATCTGTTTGAAAAGATGTCAGCTATTCGCAAGCCTCTTCATTATCCGCTAATGCGCCACGCCCACAGAGTGCGCGTTCTTTTGAGATTCAAATCTGACGCGATCCATGCGAGAGCAGAGTCAACGCCCACATCAACTCGAATAAACACATCAAGACTAGTGCATGTGCTTTACATCGTTTTGAGACGCGTTGAGGAACAATCCTGGAATAATTTAACTCAGAAGAAAAGCTGTTTATTTCTAAGAGTAACTGGCAGCCGATTGTGAGGTAAGTTTATTCTGTTAGTGTCTGTGAATATTAAACCACAAAAGGCCGTTTAAATATGAATCCTGCTGCAACATAAAATGTCATAGACATAAGCCTGTTTAGACAAGATTTCTTTGGCCTGTTTTGGACAGATTATGAAGTGTTTATTGTAAAATAGCCTAGTGTCACATCAATAAAGCTTTTGTTCGCAAAGTTCTGCTCGGATGCTATAAGTTTACAATGTGTACAATATGCTACTTGTTGTAGCCATTAAAACGTATTTTGTTTCAAATTGATGTTTAAATATTATAGCCTAATGTTATTTTTTTATCTAATATATGTTGATTATGAAAAGTGAACAGCACGAGTAATAAAGGACACATCAGATGCGAAATATTTACTGAAATACTGAATTGTGTTTAGTGTCACATTATTACTGTTTTTTTAGCATGAGACTTCTTTAAAAAACATTAAAAATAGTAGTCAAATCTTTTGATAATTTACAATATAATATAATAATTTACATCCTCCTAAGCTGCATTTTCCAAACTTAAGAGCCGCTTTGTTTTGGCTCCCATTCTGATTGCCCCTGATCTGTCACGTCAGTTCGTGGTGGAGGTCGATGTGTCAGAGGTGGGGGTAGGTGCGGTTCTTTCCCAGCGCTCTTCCTCGGATGACAAGATGCATCCTTGCGCGTTTTTTTCCCATCATTTATCACCAGCCGAACGTAACTATGACATTGGTAACAGAAAATTGTTGGCAGTCAAGTTAGCATTGGAAGAGTGCCGTCATTGGTTAGAAGGATCGGGGGTACCTTTTATTGTCCGGACCGATCACAAGAATTTGGAATATATCAGATCCGCCAAAAGACTCAACTCCAGGCAGGCTCGGTGGGCTCTCTTTTTCGGACGTTTGGACTTTTCTCTCTCGTACCGCCCGGGTTCTAAAAACATCAAACCCGATGCTTTGTCTCGTGTTTTTGACCGCTCCGAACGCCCGTCCACTCCCGAGTGCATTTTACCAGAGAGACTCATTGTCTCCACACTCACATGGGAGATCGAGTCGAAGGCCTTAGAAAAGGGTAACGCCTCCGCCCGGTGGCCCACCGAGTCGATTATTCATGCCGGAGGGATTACGGTCCAACATCATTTGATGGGGTCCTTGTTCCAATGTGGCATGTCATCCAGGAGTCAACGGTACCAGTTTTTTGGTAAAGCAACGATTCTGGTGGCCGGGGATGGCTCGTGACATTCAGAGTTTTGTTTTGGTCTGTTCGGTTTGTGCTTGTGGTAAGACTTCCAATCGACCTCCGGATGGATTACTCCAACCGCTGTCTGTCCCTTCGAGACCCTGGTCCCACATAGCGCTCGATTTTGTTACCGCCCTCCCGCCCTCCCAGGGCAAGACGGTCCGTAGTGGACCGGTTCTCGAAGGCGGCTCATTTTATTCCCTTGCCTAAATTACCCTCTGCCAAGGAGACAGCGGTGGCTGTTATAGATCACATCTTTCGTATACATGGCCTCCCGACGGACGTGGTCTCTGACAGGGGGCCCCAATTTGTGTCCAAATTCTGGAGGGAGTTTTGTAGATTACTGGGGTGAGTGTAAGTCTGTCTTCGGGTTTCTATCCCCAGAGCAATGGCCAAACCGAGCGGGCCAACCAAGACTTAGAAAGAGTGTTGCGATGTTTGGTATCCAAGAATCCTTCCTCCTGGAGTCAACAACTTTCATGGGTTGAGTACGCACATAACTCGTTACCAGTGTCGTCCATGGGCCTCTCTTCCTTTGAGTGTAGCATAGGTTACTAGCCACCAATTTTTCCTAGTCTGGAATCCTAAGTCACGGTCCCCTCCGCTCACGCCTTCGTCCAGAGGTGCCGCCGCACATAGAGCCCGAGAGACTTTGCTCCAAGTGGGAGCACGCACCAAGGCTCAAGCCGATCGCCACCGGTCTAAGCCTCCCGTCTACGTCGTAGGTCAAAAAGTGTGGCTTTCCTCCAAGAATATTCCTCTTCGCTCCGTATGTAACAAGCTTGCTGCCAAATTCATTGGTCCGTTCCCTGTCACCAAGATCCTTAGTCCGGTGACAGTCCGCCTCAAACTGCCTCCTGCGTACAGGAGGATTCACCCCCCGTTTTTCATGTGTCCAAATTGAAATCCGTATTTCATTCTCATATTAATCCGCCTGCCCCGGTTCCTCCTCCACCGCGACTCGTAGATGGGGAACCAACATATACGGTCAATCGTATTCTGGACTCGAGACGGAGGGGACGCGGACTCCAGTACTTGGTGGACTGGGAGGATTACAGTCCGGAGGAGAGGAGTTGGGTTCCTGCGAGGGACATACTGGATCACTCCCTTATTGATGATTACAATCGACGGGGTAAGTTCTCCTGGGAGCGCCAGGAGGCGCTGTACATTTTGTTTTTATGTTTGTTCTGCAAATAGACATGACTTTGTTTTCCTCACTGGAATTCCTACAGAACTTGTAATATTCTAAAACAACATTCGGTCGCAATAACTACTACTTCAAGCCAATTCTAAGATCCAATTCTATGCATTTGTGGTGTGTAATAAAGTCTGTAAATCATCACTAGAGCGCCATCCTCAGGTTGAATAACGCAAGGACATTAGAATTCTGTCAAAAGTATGTTTGATGTGTTCAGCTATTAGAATATAAAGCTTACAAAATGATTATCATAAACTAGCGCTAAGACCCAGAATCCGCCCTACCTAAATTTAAGGCCAGGTGCCGCTACTGCTTCCTTCTAGGGATGGAGAAATTAAGCCTTTTTGAATCTTTTAAGTGCCATCTCGTGGCAGGTAAAATTTACAGCAGCCTGAGAGTGCAGCTCTGTTGTTTTAACCATTTAAGCACAAATAAAAATAAAGTTTCTGATAATATAATTCACATACTAAAATGTGGCAATACAATAAATGTAACAATTATAATAATAATAATAATTATTATATCAACAGAGTTGTTTGATGCAAGTAAACGCTCTAATTATTTTAAGGTTTTATACTGTTTATATGGCAGAATATATGATCAGGTGTTATAGGCTTGTATATATAAAATGTTAATAAATAATACTGTTCTTAGTCTTTCCTCCTGAATATGAATTAAATGGGAATTAAATTAAATACAGTTTGTGTAACCAAAACAAATATAATGCGTGACTTTTAATTATAAACAAGCACGAAATACACATTGACTCTTATTTTGAAATGTCTGCGCCTTACTATTGCAGTTGCATCTGTTCATTTAAGTTTAGATGAGGAAGATTAAATATTCATTGTTACAACCGTCTAAACATATTACTATATAAACATCGTAAAGTAAACACTGTCATTATTCCTCAGCATTAGTTAATAGACAATTACCTGTCATAAATGTGCGCTATTCATTGATTGAGCCGCTCTGAAAGAACTGTCACGTAAGCCTGTAGAAGCACAACAGCGCCGCATTTTTCCCACGGTTAGATCAGCACATTACAATTCAAATGTGCGCATCTATTACACAGGACATCAGTTCTGACTGGATCTCTTCCTTAATCGTCCCTGCCTAACATTTTCATCTCGTTTTTATTCGTTGACGAAAATGACAGTAGATTTTCGTCATAGTTTTTGTCATCCAAATCTGAATTTAAATCTGAATCTAAATTTTTTTATTTAGTTATCTCGTTTTCGTCAGTGAAAAAAGGTAAATTAACACTGCATTTTTCATTGATCATGCGTTTCTCTGAAAACAATTCGCGCTTCAGCATGGAACTTCATGAGAAATTGTGCTGCGTACTCGATACATGCTTCGAAGCTTCAGTGTCATTTGTAACATCACTACTTCCTTCTGCTTCTCCAGTTCTTTTCAATCCTTTTCATGATAACCCATGTGCCAGGATGCCTTCGCAGATGGTTACTTTTCTCTCACCCCAAACCAACCTACTCAGAAAGCGGATCCTAGCACAAGGCTGCCTTTGCTAGCACCCCCTCCCCCCAATTCACCTCAATCCTCTTTTTTCCCTTCTGTTCCCCAGTTTCTTCTAACATTCTTCTCAGCACAGATCCTAGCGTGAGGCTGCCTCCGCAAATGATCTTAACACTCTTTTTGCCCACCAACCTTCGCCTTCCTCTTGCTTCAGCCCATTCCAACTATCTAGGACACTAGTCAGTAATGGGGTCCTCTGCCCAGTATCCATCTTCTTTTCCCAACACTAACACTTCTTCAGGTCCAATCCGCTCGCCAGCGCATTCTCTCGCCACAGCAGTCCCTCTTCCAGCTCCTCCCAACGTAATCGCCACGGAACCAACCTACCTGCGTGACTCCACCGAGCAAGGACACCGGCCAGCATGCGCTACTCCCTCTAACCCATGGTTATCTGATGTTCTTCGTGAACACCGGAGCAAACTCAGGGCAGCATAGAGAAAATGGCGCAAATAAAACAACCCGTCTGACCTGATATAACAAGCTGGACGTCAACCAATTAGGTTTCAAAAGGGGCCACTCAACAGAGACTGCATTGCTGTCGGTCACTTAAGCCCTGCGGATTGCGAAAACTGATTCCAAATCATCAGTCCTCATCCTCCTCGATCTATCTGCTGCATTTGACACTGTGAATCATCAGATTCTTCTTTCCACCCTCTCATCACTGGGCATCACAGGGATTCCACTCCACTGGTTTGAATCCTATCTCGTAGATGATCCCACAGTAGCTGCACGAATCTCAAGCTGTCTGGAGGACATCTTGGCATGGATGAAAGAACATCACCTACAGCTCAACCTGGCAAAGACTGAGCTTCTCGGCTTCTGCCAATCGGACTCTACAGCATGATTTCACTATCCAGCTAGGTTCATCTTTGATTACCCCTTCAAGGTCGGTCAGAAACAACGATCTTCCTTCTCTGCTCACTTCAGTTCCCAATAATGAATCCCACTGCTCTTTGACTGCGGCCCATTCCTACCAGACACAAGGAATTAAATGACTACCTTTCCAGCAGAGCTCAGTCTCTCAGGTTGATGGTTGTCCCATGCCTTCGACACCTCATATGTTCGATCGGATATACATCACATTAAACAAACACACCAAACACTAGTATCTTGCTGAGTCTGGACCGCTTCTCCCTACTATTTTTGCATCTTCCCGCTTGCCAAGCCCCGCAGGGCTTGTTTTCATCTGGATGCAGTGAGAGCTCTCCCTTTTCGGATGTGTGAGCTACCACTCATGGAGTGGGCTCTTCCATTCGAATCGCAGTGTGGGCTCCCCCGTCCAGATACTGTGCAGGCTCTCCCGTTCGACTTGCAGAGTGAGTATCCTGTTCATGCATATCAGGGCTCTCTCCTTCGAAACGCAGCAGGAGCTCTCCCGGTAGAATTGCAGTGTGAGCTTCCGTTCGGGCGCCGTGGGGGCTCTGCCTTTCTGAATCGCTGTGTGATCCTTCATGTTCTTAACCATGGAGGCTCTCCCATTCGGATCGCAGTGTGGGCCCTCCTATCTGAACAAGCGGACTGGAGGTACCAAGGATCGTAAGTCCCTCGGACGCAGCGGGCCCTCATGTCCTTACGTGACCTAAACCCCTGCATCAGAAAAATGGTAGCTCTGCGTTTATCTATATACCGTAGGCTCCTTCTTTCTGTGGTAGGGAGTTTCACTCTGGATATCAGCGGTCCGTTTTCCCTTTAGGGACTTGGACCTCCTTCCCCGTCTGTTGACAGCTGGGGGCCTCCGTGTACTTTTTGACTTCAATGGCCTTCATGTCACGGACGTTGTGGCGGGGGGTACTCCAGCCACGTACTCAAACCTCCGGTCCCAAGATACTCCCGCAGGAGTAAATTTAGAAAGTCACTGCCGCAGCAGTGCAGCGGCGAGATGCATCCTATTCAAACTTCTACAAGCCCTAAGTTGTTCACACAGCAGTAACAAATGCAGGCACACGCTTTCCCGTCGGAGTTCTTTAAACAATAATACTGCCGCAGCAGAAAACCCACTTATAGCTCCACATGGTGGACATAGTAGGGAGAAGCGTTCCAGCCCAGCTCCTGCAGGAGGCCCGTTAAATATCACTGCCGCAGCAGTGTTCATTCACGGCTCCAGGTCGATAAACACAGCTTCCTCATGTTCCGGTGGAAAATCACCAGAGCCACTCGACATCTCTCACCTCTATTTTTCATACCGCTTCAATTTTTCACTTCTTTTGGGGGGTATCATGCTTTAAGCATTTGGGTATCCTGTATACTTTAAATCCTTAAGCATTTTTATCATGCTGAAGCCAACTTGCTGTCCCAAATTTATTCTGCACTTTTTGGGGGGTATATCAGAGCTCGAGCTGAAGCTGCTTCATCGAGCCCCTCATCAGTAGACAGCAAGCCAAATAAGTTTAACCTAATATCTTAAGATTATATGGGCAAACAAACTCGTTAAACATATTAATAAAAGTGTACATGATAGTTCTGTCAAATTACTGAACGCTCTAAACAAATATTGCTGCTCCATGTATTTATCATTTACAGCAGACAGTGGAACTGCATTAGTCATGCATGTTTGTCCATGAAGCTCTCTCAACACATAATAATTCATCAACACGTGTCACTCCCTGTTATTGCCGAGGACAAACGCGCATGTGTGCAATTGTGTGCATGTGAGGTCCTGTTGAAGGCGTCTTCGGCTGCTAATCAACAGTGGCAGTCCAAAGCAAGGGAACAGGAGCAAGAAAAGAAGAGTTTGATCAGTTTCTGCCAGCATCAATAACTTCAGACAGCTGCCCCCTCACCAATCACACACACACACACACTTTCACACATGCACTGAATTAGAAATGCATACACCTACACACAAACACAAGCATGCTAATTCTAGTGCTTATCACAGCAAAGTGGAAGTGTTTGACAGCGCCTAACTATTCCTCTACTGAGCACGGCTGACCTTTAAACTCAGAGTGGGCGGATGAGAGGGTGGCTGCCTGTTCTCTGCTGGTTAGTCAATGATTGATTGCTCGTTTTGGGTTGTGATGTGATCGTTTGCAATGAGCAGGCATTTCAAGCTATTGCAACATGACAACTGCTTTAATATGAATTCTGTGCGCTAGGCAAGAAGGCTAGTGCTAGACACACACTGCACAAAATTACTTTCTTAATCAACATTTTATCTTGTTTTCCTGTAAAAAATAATTAATTAAAAAAAGGACACGTTTACTTGAAGCAAAATTGCATGAAATATTAAGATTTGTTTTCAGAAAATCTATCTAGAATTAAGTTTATTCTATTATGCCAGTCAAAAAAATAAGCAAAAGAATAAGAAAAGTAAGGAAAAAATCATTAAATTTTCAGTCTGATAAAGACCTTATGTAGCCCGCCCCCTTTCAGCACTGTATTCTGTCTTCCGGTTTGTATATCCACAGCATGAAGGTAAGATCTTACGGATTTATAAATTAACCGCTCATTTTAAAATCTTCCCAGTCTACTGACATTTGCTATGACATCCACTTCAAACATTACAATGCCCATGATAACTTTCGTTAACTCTACAATAAGTAAATCCACTTCACTAGCTAATTACTCTTTGACAGCAATGCCATAGAAATATACAGAGCTATCGCAAAAAAACAGAAGTTCAAACACAATATTTTAAAGATGGCTGCATGCTTGTTTCTCTGGTGCATAAGGTCTTTGACATTGTGTTCCAAACATGGCATGGAAAATGCGCACACAGCAGGGTGCAAAAGGAATTTGAAGTTTTGAACACAATAATACACCCATAGACATGTACTGTATGTACACAGCCCTGAAGTCCATTAATAAATGTGACGGAGTGATTCATAAAGGAAATTAATGCTTTAAGGGTGTATTTCAATGCCAGTCTCTCTCTTTATCTTTTTCTGTGCAGTACATACTTGTATGTGAGTGTTAGTATTTTGTAAAGGAACTTGAAAATGGTTCATATCAAAAGCAAATAAGAGCTCTGTCAACACTGGCCTCATCCTAGTGTTTTACTGTAATTGGATGATGTGATTTTTTAAAGGGTTTCACAGCTTGAACTCTGGGTCACCAAACAACCATAATTACAACAAAATAAACTTTCACTTTGATTTTCCAGTGGTAAATCTGAGATTGTAAGCAAAGAGTATTTGCTCTGCTGGAATCTGCATTGAACGATTTCAAAGCAGCAGTCAGTATCATTGAATAACAAATTTCAATCTGTTCATCATAAAAAGAAATTGTAAAGTTGTTATGATATACTTTAATGGTGCTTTTGCATGCTTTCGGAAGCAGGCAAACTCCAGTCCTCATTCATTGTAATTCAATGGAAGAGAGCAACAAACTACATTCATATAAAATGTAGAATAACAAAGAAACGAATACAGGTTTGAAATGACCTACGGAGAAAATAATCATTAATTTTGATTTCTAAGCCTGTTAGGCTTAAATAATTGTATTTATTATTAAATTCTAATGGTCCAGTTTAGAATATCACAGGCCAGAAAAAAAAAATCCGGGACATCCCAGCAAGATTTTTGTGTGGGCTGGCAAACTTTGATGGTGCATGTTTGATAACCCAACTCAATCGGCAACGTGATTTGAATGACTAAAGAACAGGCCCACAAGAGACTTAAGACCAAAGCAAACCACAACAAAGAAACGAAACAAAGCACAACAATAGCCTGCCGTGCCTCCACCATTCCATGAAGTGCATGACACAATGTGTTCTCCGCCATTGATTTTAAAATAATCTTACATTCAACAAAAGCCTCTGAAAATCAATTTCTCGGAAAAAGCAGTAAATCCAATTTTCTTCTCTAACCTGAAAAGAGAGCGTAAGTAATAATCTTAATGTCAAGTTGGTCACCTGTCGTTGCCGCAATTTCTTCATTCGGGTGCCTATTCTTCTTTTCCCCTTCCCTTGCAGATTTACAATGCGCCTGATGAAAATGACATATGCTGCTCATGCACCCCTCCATACAAAAGCAAAAGCAAGATCATTATTCTGGCCTTGAGACTGAAATACATTTCAGCTGCTTTTATTGAGCCCGGAGCAGACTGTACGCTCCATCACACAGCATGGGATGATTAGGGAATGCAGTTCTGCGGGAACGCTAACCACCCTCCTCTCTCACAATAACTGCACTGTACTATAGTACATGTGTCACAGGCCTGATGTACAGTCAAAGAAAAAGCATTTGAGAGAGAGAGAGAGAGAGAGAGAGAGAGAGAGAGAGAGAGTGAGAGAGAGAGAGAGGAGTGAGAGAGGGAGAGAGAGAAAGAATCATTAAATTGATTCATACATTTACTTTATTACAATAAAGGACTTGTGTGTCTGCACATAGGTGTTAGTCATGTCCAGTATTTAGTCTGTCAAAGCATTGAAAACGTGTACATAGGCAATAAGCTATTTCCTGGTCTAATAAAATATTTTTTCCTCCTTAGACAAGAAAAAGGTATCTTGAATACAACACTTAAGGGGAAAAAGGTAGGCTGGTTCTCTTAATAAAATGTATTTGCCACAATCTGAGGTAAAAAGTAAACAAACAGATAAAATACATCACACCTTACATTTTAATAGTTCTTTGGGGAAAATGTAGCAATTTAAAAGACAGCAAGATTTCCTTTGCTAGAGGCTGGTTGTTATTAGCCAGGTTCTATGCTGTCACCTCTGAGTGATGGGACTCCTTCTATCCCAGATTTGACAGGTCAATTATTCCCCCTCGCCTGAATTACAGTGTATAATATTAAAGCTCACTGCAAGCACAGCCAGAAACACCCAAAGGGCCGAAAATACGACCATCTTCTAGATATTAGATTTTTGTCTCTCCAACTTCTTTAATCAAAGTTCAGGAGTTAATGTCTTTGCACTGCTTGTCTTATTTACTTCAGCAGGAAAAGCATTGCTTTTAAACGCATGGTGTTAAATTGTATATTCTCAGAGTAACACTTTAATTTGTTAATATTAGTCAATGCATTATGTATCATGAATTAATAATGACAAATACCTTCATGACATTCATTAATCTCGTTTAATCATAATCTGTGCATATACTAATAATTTTTTTAACATTTCAAGCCATATAAATGAACATTAATGTACTATGAAAAACACATTAACAATTTTTATATTGGATATATTTATAAATATACATATATAATTATAAACGAACATTAACAGGTTATCAAATGCTCTAAATAAAGTTGTTTATTGTTAGTTTATGATACCTCATGCATTAACTAATGTTAACAAATTGAACCTTATGTGTCTCCATTCTCAGTTCCTATTGAGAGAGATCTGGTATAGAAACTGAATGCAGAAAGATGGAGATAGGTGCAAAAATAATCACAAAATATATAAATGAAGATGCCTCAATTTACTTTCACTGACCTTTTGCTGGGACTTGGTAAACTCAGATAAATGTTTGCACATTCACCCTGCCATTGGTAAATGGGGAATCATAAGAGACCTTTCTAGTAATCACTGGGCTGTTGATGCAGAGAGGATTGCAAAGATAGTCTTCTAGCCGTAGTCTTTTCTGATGGCTGCTTTTTTTCAGATACCAAAATGAAAGGATTTTTATACATCTAAATGCATTATATGTGCAAAATAAGCATACCCTGTACCAAGTTTCCGCCTCTGGGCATGTGAAAAAAGGACATTATGCTAGAGACTATTTGGTTTTCTTCAACAGAAATGTCATAGATTGGATATTCTTTCTTTAGATGCCAGCAGTGATCCGAAAACTATGTAATATTCAAATGTTTTTGAGCTTGTGCAATGCAAATCTCATATCAGCATTTTTTTAATTAAATGTTGGGACCTATTTAAATCACATGACTCGATGCCTCCCATGGGGTCAAAAACCAATTAGGACAAATTGGAGAATGGATTTTAGCATGAATGCTTAGCTGGGCCATACTGAGGTCAAGAAAGGGCCTGTCATGTTTGGAGTTGCCCTCACAGGCTGTCCACTGATGGAGCTCTGTGACTGGATTTAATGCGATGAGGCAGCTGGGTCCAAGTCTTGAGCAGGTGGTGATGATAGACTCGTATGTGCGTACAGGTGGCCCCATAGACATGAGCAGGTAAGCTTGCACGTCAGCCAATCAGAGGTCAGTGCACAGACAGAAGGAGGGGTCAAAGATTATGAAAACTTCATTCTGCTTCTTATAAGTGACACATGGACAAGGCGGCCTAGATTTGAGCAACACTTTCTATGTAACCAATCCTGGATAAAATAATACATATGATTAGGAAATTATTTTGGTACTTCAATTATTTCAACAGCCATTATTATGTATTATATTTATATGTATTACACTACTATTTGGAAATGTCATTTGGCAAAATTGATAATGTACAATTGACTAGGTAAAACTAACCCCCAACTTTAGACAAAAGGTGGCGCTATAGATCCCCTCATCCATGCCCATTTCTAAGGCTTTGCCCATGTCTTCTGGCTGACAACTCTGATGTGTGTGTCGAGTTTCATGCAATTTGAAGCATGCTAAGTGTCTCAAAAACACCCAAAAAGAATATTAAAGTTTGATGCATTGCCATGACAACAGTATTGAATATATCAAGAATCCTTTCATAGGTGTACATCTGCGGTGTCTTGACATTATTCTGATGAAGACTGAAGCAAATCGGGAAAAAAAAAGAGGGCGATTTCAAAGCATTTTGAAAGTGACACACTTCCTGCTACTCATAATAGTCACATTCAAGTTATCGGCCTCCTACAACGAACACACAGCTGAAGTTTCATCAAAATCAGTCAATGTTTGCAGAAGTTATAACGCACTCCCTGTTTCCCTTTTTTCACCATAAATTAATTGCCTCGCCATGGCTAAACCGTTCAAGATATCAAAAATCCGCTCACAATTTAGCATCCTTAATGTATTGACTTCATGCTGACTGAGTTTGGTTGGGATCGGATGAATCCCCTAGAAGTATATCAAATTCAAGAGCATGCATTTTTCAAACAACCCATAATAGCTAACTTTCTGTTGGGCTGGCGTTTGACTTAGAGTGTGAAAGCTGTTCGACCCGAAGAGATCTATAACTGTATGAAGTTCAAATAAACCATATAAAAGGGTGTGCCCCTTAGGGCATTTATTTGAAAATATTTGAAACCAAAATCTTCTGTAATAATGTACAGGAAAGGACTCTATTGTCACTTTTGATCAATTTTATTCTTTTAATAATTAATACTTTTTAAAGTATTAAGGTATTCACATCATGTAAGCAAACATCTGTTTCTATGCAGGTACAGTAGATAATATAATATATTAGCCTATAAATGACACAGTATGCTCCTCCAATAAATAAAAAGCAATATTCCTCCATCCCTAGGGCCGTTCATAAAGAATATGTTTTATGTATGGAGAAAAATTGTGAGAGAAGGAAAATTATAGGAGATTGGTTTGATGATGTGCTCATTAAAAAGTATACTTTTCCCTTAAACATTATTTCCTGTAGCATAGTTGCTAGATGTTCCAGTACCAGCAGCCATGCTCAAAGACAGCAATGTTTCCATTAACCATGGCTGTTAATTTCTCCAGGGGAAACACTGTAAGATCTCCCGGTACCGGTGTCAGCAATGGGGGCCTGGTTTCAATCCACTGAATTAAACAATTTCTAGCAAGCAGTAGCAATTAAATTATTTGTTCCTTGCATGTCCTACAAGTCAGGATCTCAGTTTTATTCATATTAATTTTAAACATTGTGCTAACATGTTTTCTCTTGACTTTTAACTGACAATGTAGCCTTCCGCAGAGATGTTAACTACTCATGAGCAAAAAAAGCAAAGAAAAGAAGTGACTTTGAAAGAATAGGAGAGCAAAAAGATGGCCCGAAAATATTCTCTAATGATCCATCACTCCTTTGGGAATCTCTCGCTGCAGAGTTCTCTCAACAAACATGCTGTTGGCACTATCGTCTCCGAGGCGGTTTCATGATCTCCCTTCCCTTAAGACAACACGCTGCTTAGCAAACTGCCTTTAGCGAAAGAGTCCTCGTCTCAATGTGTGGGGTTAATGACAGCATCGATCAGAGCCTACGGGGAGTTTGAACATGTGTGTACGAGTGTATGTCTGTGCGTCTGACTCCGAAAATTACTCATAAACACCTCACAGTGTGAACTTTATGACATGCACAGATGAAAATGCTGTATTCTGCCGTTTGGTGGTGATTCACTCCCGACAGTGAAAAACAAAGTGCTTTTCCTATTAGACAGAGAACATCTCTCGGTTTCTCATTTGTTCGCAGGCTGCACAGACGGAGGGCAAAGTTCCCAGCCTAAACATGGGAGGTGTACGGGCCTTGCAGCCAAAGGCGGTAGGAAATGGGTTTTTGTTTTTTGTCTTTCGGCGACATTCCATCTCTCTCTGTCTGTTCTCTTGTAATTAGCGAGAGAAAATTAACAAATGTATAAACGGATGCTTCGGAGAAGCAGTTTTTTGGTTCATAATGAGACACACAGAACTGCTGTTTTGCCACCATCCGAGAGATGTGTGATGCTTGCCTTTCAAAATCACCAGACATGACTCACCGACTTCCGTTCACCCCCGTAATTATCCTCCCAAGACCCTGAATCCCCTTTACTGTGCCTGCAAAAACATTAATATCGACGCCCACTGTAAGCAAACGACGACTTGTCTGCCGTTGCATCAAAACTTCAAAGCAGCAGGAAGAATGAATCTTCTTGATGAGGCCAACGTGCTGTTTTATTCGTTTGTAATCTCCTCTTCGCATTAACAGTGATGTGAGTAGATGTGAGTGATGCTCTTTCGCATGAGTGTGTATGTACGAGTGAGCGAGTGTGCTGTAGTGAAACTCTCCCATGCTGGGCAATGATCCTCCATTAGAGCTGAAATCTTTTCAGCTGCGGCTTTGCTAATGTTACAGGCGATCATGTAGCATTAAGCATTTAGATATTTATCATTAGCACGCCATTAAGGGGGAGTCATTAATGCGATTCCGCTAATATCAGTGCTTTTTAAATGCGAGATGGAGAGCGGAAGAAACCGTCGCTTCAGTGACTGAAAAATGGGGCAGGAGTGTTACTTGAAGCGTGTGGGTATTGGTGTGTTCCCAATCATATGTTCCCAAAATTGAAATTAAACCTTGCGTGTTTCAGTCACTTGCCAATGCTTTAAAAATTGAAATGGTACAAAAATTATTTTGAATCGCGAATAAGCATATCTACGGGGGGTGGGGTGGGGTGGGGGGGTTGGGTGGACTGAAGAGATGACTTTGAGAGTGTGTGTGCACGTGTGGCGGAGGAGGACACTTTTCACAGTTTATCAGGTTGGCAGGCATGTTCTCATTTAACAGCTGAGCACACTGTTGGCGGTGTGGAGACTGGCCTGAGGGTCAGAGGATCAGTCAGCAATGGTTCCCATTGCTGTGAGCTTTACACACACACAAAGCACACATACTTGCACATATGCACAAACCAACTTAGCTTAAAATGACACACACATTTCAAAACCTGATCTGTACACATTACACAACCAGTACATAAATTCACTTAGAAAGCTGGCCTATATGCTCTGTAAAAACTAGTGCCGTCAAAATTAAAACGTTAACGCATGCGATTAATTTTTTCAGTTTAACGTAAAAAATATTTAATGCAACTGACGCAGCATCTGCCCTTTTCTCGTCATCCTTTGGCTAGCGTTACAATATATGATCATGCTCTTATTCATGCAAATGCTTTTAAACCATTGAAGCACGATAAGAAAAAAAAAGAGAACACAGTGTGGTAGGTGAGTGTCTGTGAATCTCCTGTATGTGTGAAACACACGACTCGTGCGCACAGAAAGCCGCTTCAGACAACGGACAAAAACACAAAATAATGCCAATATGCCCGTTTTGTCAAGTATCTTCACAAGCACAGTTAAATGAGTTAAATGAAGTCTTAACTGA
Source organism: Coreius guichenoti (assembly GCA_039654105.1). Taxonomy (NCBI): domain Eukaryota; kingdom Metazoa; phylum Chordata; class Actinopteri; order Cypriniformes; family Gobionidae; genus Coreius; species Coreius guichenoti. The sequence continues at coordinate 21,414,597 of CM077173.1, read as the reverse complement.
ACATAAAGAGTTGTGAGAAAATGTGTGTCAGATCTGCGTCATGTGCGGCAGTAAATCCGCTGATGTCTGTCATTAAGGATAATCAAAGAACAAAAAATAAAGAGAAAATCACTCACTGCTCTTGACTGAATAACATTTGTAGGTTTAATAAGGATTAATCTATATGTAATTTATTCAGTGAAGACTGTGAAGTGTTTGATAACTTTATTCAATTTCTGTATATATCCTACCTGTTAGACCAACCTGAAAATCTTAAAATCACTGTTACATGGGTCAAAAACAACGAAAACAATAACTTTTTGTGCATTTTGACAGGGCAAGTAAACATCTGAACCGGTCTGAATGGACCAATAGAAAAAATTGAGCCCTGATATATTGAAGGGCACAGATACAGTGGGGAGAACAAGTATTTGATACACTGCCGATTTTGCAGGTTTGCCCACTTACAAAGCATGTAGAAGTCTGTAATTTTTATCATAGGTACTCTTCAACTGTGAGTGACGGAATCTAAAACAAAAATCTTCACGGTTGGGATGGTGTTCTTGGGGTTGTACTCATCCTTCTTCCTCCAAACACGGTGAGTAGAGTTTAGACCAAAAAGCTCTATTTTTGTCTCATCACACCACATGACCTTCTCCCATTCCTCCTCTGGATCATCCAGATGGTCATTGGCAAACTTCAGACGGACCTGGACATGCGCTGGCTTGAGCAGGGGGACCTTGCGTGCGCTGCAGGATTTTAATCCATGACGGCGTAGTGTGTTACTAATGGTTTTCTTTGAGACTGTGGTCCCAGCTCTCTTCAGGTCATTGACCAGGTCCTGCCGTGGGCTGATCCCTCACCTTCCTCATGATCATTGATGCCCCACGAGATGAGATCTTGCATGGAGCCCCAGGCCAAGGGAGATTGACCGTCATCCTGAACTTCTTCCATTTTCTAATAATTGCGCCAACAGTTGTTGCCTTCTCACCAAGCTGCTTGCCTATTGTCCTGTAGCACATCCCAGCCTTGTGCAGGTCTACAATTTTAGCCCTGATGTCCTTACACAGCTCTCTGGTCTTGGCCATTGTGGAGAGGTTGGAGTCTGTTTGATTGAGTGTGTGGACAGGTGTCTTTTATACAGGTAACAAGTTCAAACAGGTGCAGTTAATACAGGTAATGAGTGGAGAACAGGAGGGCTTCTTAAAGAAAAACTAACAGGTCTGTGAGAGCCGGAATTCTTACTGGTTGGTAGGTGATCAAATACTTACAGTGGGGAGAACAAGTATTTGATACACTGCCGATTTTGCAGGTTTTCCTACTTACAAAGCAGGTAGAGGTCTATAATTTTTTATCATAGGTACACTTTAACTGTGAGAGATGGAATCTAAAACAAAAATCCAGAAAATCACATTGTATGATTTTTAAATAATTAATTTGCATTTTATTGCATGACATAAGTATTTGATCACCTACCAACCAGTAAGAATTCCGGCTCTCACAGACCTGTTAGTTTTTCTTTAAGAAGCCCTCCTGTTCTCCAACCTCTCCACAATGGCCAAGACCAGAGAGCTGTGTAAGGACATCAGGGATAAAATTGTAGACCTGCACAAGGCTGGGATGGGCTACAGGACAATAGGCAAGCAGCTTGGTGAGAAGGCAACAACTGTTGGTGCAATTATTCGAAAATGGAAGAAGTTCAAGATGATGGTCAATCTCCCTCGGTCTGGAGCACCATGCAAGATCTCACCTCGTGGGGCATCAATGATCATGAGGAAGTTGAGGGATCAGCCCAGAACTACACGGCAGGACCTGGTCAATGACCTGAAGAGAGCTGGGACCACAGTCTCAAAGAAAACCATTAGTAACACACTACGCCGTCATGGATTAAAATCCTGCAGCACACGCAAGGTCCCCCTGCTCAAGCCAGCGCATGTCCAGGCCTGTCTGAAGTTTGCCAATGACCATCTGGATGATCTAGAGGAAGAATGGGAGAAGATCATATGGTCTGATGAGACAAAAATAGAGCTTTTTGGTCTAAACTCTACTCGCCGTGTTTGGAGGAAGAAGAAGGATGAGAACAACCCCAAGAACACCATCCCAACCGTGAAGCATGGAGGTGGAAACATCATTCTTTGGGGATGCTTTTCTGCAAAGGGGACAAAACGACTGCACCGTATTGAGGGGAGGATGGATGGGGCCATATATCGTGAGATCTTGGCCAACAACCTCCTTCCCCCAGTAAGAGCATTGAAGATGGGTCGTGGCTGGGTCTTCCAGCATGACAACGACCCGAAACACACAGCCAGGGCAACTAAGGAGTGGCTCCGTAAGAAGCATCTCAAGGTCCTGGAGTGGCCTAGCCAGTCTCCAGACCTGAACCCAATAGAAAGTCTTTGGAGGGAGCTAAAAAGTCCGTATTGCCCAGCGACAGCCCCGAAACCTGAAGGATCTGGAGAAGGTCTGTATGGAGGAGTGGGCCAAAATCCCTGCTGCAGTGTGTGCAAACCTGGTCAAGAACTACAGGAAACGTATGATCTCTGTAATTGCAAACAAAGGTTTCTGTACCAAATATTAAGTTCTGCTTTTCTGATGTATCAAATACTTATGTCATGCAATAAAATGCTAATTAATTACTTAAAAATCATACAATGTGATTTTATGGATTTTTGTTTTAGATTCCGTCACTTACAGTTGAAGAGTATCTATGATAAAAATGACAGACCTCTACATGCTTTGTAAGTGGTCAAACCTGCAAAATCAGCAGTGTATCAAATACTTGTTCTCCCCACTGTATGTCATGCAATAAAATGCAAATTAATTATTTAAAAATCATACAATGTGATTTTCCGGATTTTGTTTTAGATTCCGTCTCTCACAGTTAAAGTGTACCTATGATAAAAATTACAGACTTCTACATGCTTTGTAAGTAGGAAAACCTGCAAAATCGACAGTGTATCAAATACTTGTTCTCTCCACTGTAAATGTGACAACTATTACAATGGGTTTATGTGAAGATTGTTTTAAGTTCACTTAAATTAAAAGTTGTTATATATTTTTAAAGCCTAATACATGTTGTAATAAAAAATAAAATTGCTTTAATTATACTGTAATGCTGAATGCATATAATTAATGGCTAAAATTGAGAAAAAAAGTACATTTTATAAAGACATCAGTAGCAGTATTGGTATCTGCTTTTTTAAAAAAAAAAATAAAAAAGATGCCATTACATAAATATTTAAAATATAGGCTATTGTCTTTATGTTGTTTCTACATTAATTTGGAGATTTCATGTGAAATTATTACAATATAAAGATGAAAAATGTATGATTAATTAGTTATATTTTTTAATCGATTGACAGCACTAGTAAAAACCCTTATATGGGATAAAGAGTTGAGTTAGGCTGAGTTTTGAGCATATTATTTTTTCAGGTTTCTTGTGTATCCAGACTTCTGACTATGGCAAATGTCAAATAAATCTTATTCATGGATAAAACATCCAATTTTGACAAGAAGACACATTTAGTCGTACTGTATGTGCTATTAAGGGGTTTATATGAAATATAATGTAAGACTTGCCTTGACCCATGGCCAATGAGACAATCATTTTCTGTCTGGTTTTGAACAATTTTTCTTTATAAACTTAAGGTTTATGTTGGGTTTTGGTTTGCATTTAGTGATAAAAAAATATTATTATAAATATTTTTAGTGATAAAATTTATGTTAGAATTCTAATGCAACTGGTTTTACAAACACAACACATAGCCTACTCTTTGAGTTAGAGCTAGACTCTGGCATGATGAGTCCAGGTGTACTCACTCTTAGAGGAAATAAAAAGAGAAGATGGGTTGGGTTCAGTCTGGTCAGGTCGTTTGGGTCAGGTCTCGTTTACAGTCCAGGTTTGGCTTAATGCCCATGATAGAAGCAAGTAGCACAAAACGTGCTCTAAAATGAACACCCATCCTCCAGCATCAAATTTGATCAAATTAATTTATTTGACAACAAACCACTGCAGGCATTCAAGTCTCCACTGTCATTCTGCCCATTTGGCTGACATATGAATTCAGTATAGTGAAGTGTATTTACATTTATGAAGCATTTACTTTCTTAGAAATGAAATGTTATCTCTGCCAAGACTCACATGTTGTGAAAGAGGGAAAAAATATCCCAACAAAAATCCCCAGAGCTCCACAAAAAGGTGCTCTGTAGGGAATATTGAGCCAGATATACCATACAGTGTGGGAAAGACATGTCACAAAAACATTTCCCAGCATCCTTCACTCAGGTCAAGAAAAAGTGTCACCACATGGAAAACAGTGCCAATCCGGAAAGAATAAGTGCGGTGATGCTGGGGATATCAATGTCCTTTGAGATGCAGAACTATGCCAATTATAGTTTGGGAAACAGAAAAAGGGTGAAAAGTTCACTTAAACAGCTTCCCTCTTTTGTTCCCACCGAATCACTACACAGAGTTGGTCTGACAGCAGATGTTGGCAGATTTTCACTTGGCTGGGGTTATTCTGTAGATAAACAAACATTGTTGTCCTTCTGTCTTGTGTTTGAGCTGAAGGTCTCAGTATCACAAAATCCCACTGGACTGATCCTGTCCCTTATGAACTAAAGCTTCCCCAATCTGCTCCAAAGTAATTCCAAAGTAATCTGCTCCACTTGACCAAACTTTTGCACTAAAAGAAATAATACCTTTACTAACTATGTTTAAAGTTATGTACAATAACATAAAATTAAAATATATCCATGGCAATTGTATTCTACATGAGGCATGGCCCTGATTGTGGCTGAGATCACATGATCAGTTGTCTTGGATTTGAGTTAATAAACAATTTCAGACGAGCTTACCTCAACCTTTTCTGAGAATATCAACTTGCTTTGTTGCCAATCTGTGATACCATCACATAAATTCCATTGGTACTCCAGAGATTTGATTTCAGTAATGTCTGTGCACGTAGCCACATCAATCTGCAAGCCTTCATAACAAGCTAAGTTAACTCTTGATCCCATTCAAGAATACCTTCCTTTCTGCAGGATTAAGTAAAGCAAAGCCATTTTAGTTTTCTGCACCGATCCTGAGGGATAGGAGCGAAATGTGCCTTTAAAAGAGCTCATAATTAGTTTGGAATAGGCCACTGAGAAAATACAATAGGGGACATGAGAAATTGCATTTCAAGTTCAGGTTCAATCAACTTGTCAGTTTATGCTTTAAATTGCAATTAATTTTTAATTAAATGCACAGATGAAGATTTTATTACTTGCATCTGCAATTAAAGAGGCTGCGGTTTTTCACAAGGGGCCAGGAAATTAGTACAAGGGTATCTGCAAAGTTTCAATTGGCTGATCTTATTTATTAAAATACTAGAAAATTGAAAGGAGCATATATCCATATTGTGCCTGAAGAGATAGTGTCAAAGGTAATTGTGAATACCCAAGAATTTATCTGATTAAATTAAATTAGACTGTTGATGCTTGAACCTCTCACTTTTGGGGCTCTTTTATGTCTGTTGAGAACAGGGAAAATGAACAATAACTAGCTCTAATGAGTCCACAGCACACAGAGGCCCTAAACTGCCCATGGCAGAGGTTTTTCATGAGAACTCTGGGACTTTGTTGTGTTCTTGTCATTACCAGGAAGCACATGCCCTCTTCATCTGCCCCGTGGCCTGACCATTTGTGTACGTACAAGTTCTCGCTGTTTTAGTGATAATGAAAACTAATCTCGATACAAATGTCACATTTAACCTTAAGAGAATTAAATGGAAGCATAGGAATAGGTTTTAAACCTGAAGAGGCATGTTTATATGTGATGTAGCGTGAAGAGGAAGGAAGATTTTGTGTTGCATTAAATGTCCTTTTTGTAATGTTTTTCCATTACGCATCCATTAGAAAGCGTTCGTTTTGTATAAAGGTATCATCACTGTTAAATGGGTTTTTGTAACAACATACGAATATGAGAACAGTCATTCAGTTTCCATAAGTCTGAAAACATTAACAGCTACAGTATACTATAGCCCTGCAATGACACATCATAATGGCCACTTCAATGGCATTTCAGCAAAATGATGATACACGCTATTCTTTGAGGGAAGTAGTAAAAGAAAATAACAAAAAATATAGTGAAATTATTTAAAAACATAAAGAAAAATATTACAAAGAGAATATATATAGTACCATTCAAAACTTTCAGGTGAGTTTGCTTTAAAGAAATTAAAACTTTTATTAAGCAATGATCCATTAAATTGATCAAAAGTGACAGTAAAACATTTATCTGTTACAAAAGATTTATATTTTAAATATATAAACACATGTATTTCTTTTGAACCTTCTTATTTATCAAAGAATCCTAAAACAAGTATCATGGTTTACACAAAAATATAAAGCAGCAACTGTTTTCAACATTGATAATAAAAATGAATATTTCTTGAGCACAAAATCAGCATATCAGAATGATTTCTGAAGGATCATACAACACTGAAGACTGAGTAATGCCTGCTAAAAATTCAGCTTTGCCATCACAGTAATAAATTACATCTTAAAATATATTTAAATGAAAAGCAGTTCTTTTTGAGCATAAGAAAATTATTTCAAAAACTTTTAAAAATCTTACAGACCCCAAACTTTTAAACGGTAGTGTATATACTGTACCGTTGCATGAATTGACATGTTGGTCCATACTGGTTTATGCTGGTTTTGAGCTAATCTTTGACTTGCATTTACATGTTCAAAAGAGCAAGGCATGATGAACATACACATTCAAAAAGCTTACTTGGATGTTATAGCCTACAGCAAAGACAATCACTAACATAAACATTGCAACGCTGGCTTTAGGATATTAGATTGAATTAGATACAGTGGATTTGTTTGTTTTCATCTCTGGATCAGAATCTGTTCACATCATTGTGTATGCTGGCACTCAAATTGACCCATGTAACTATGTTTGATCACGGGCGAGTTGGTGAAAACTTAACTGAAGCTTTTTATTTTAATCCTCTAAAGGCTGCTGGTGTACACAGAGTGGGCCAGTAATCCCATTCCCTCAGCTCAGCTCTACAGCTCCACAGTCCACACCTCACTGCTTTATATTAGGTCAGGCTGTGTAAAGCAAATACCCATTAAACAGACCACAGAGAGAGAGAGAGAGAGAGAGAGAGAGAGAGAGAGAGAGAGAGAGAGAGAGAGAGAGAGAGAGAGAGAGAGAGAGAGAGAGAGAGAGAGAGAGAGAGAGAGAGAGAGAGAGAGAGAGAGAGAGAGAGAGAGAGAGAGAGAGAGAGAGAGAGAGAGAGAGAGAGAGAGAGAGAGAGAGAGAGAGAGAGAGAGAGACCTGAAACACAAGCCTGGTCTGCAATTGCCTTGTCTCTTGGTCTTGTTTACCTGAGCTAGCCAGTTATCGGTTATCCCACAGTAAGCCTGTGTAGAGATGAAAGTAGGCAGATTGACTCTCAAATAGATCTGCACTTAACTTGAGTACTGCCAAAACAAATATCCATGCCTTTATCTGTACACAACCACCTTCCTCTAAAGAATAAGTTGGGTGAAATAGTTTCTCATAATAAAAAAAACACAAATTGTAACAATGCCTGTTAAAAACATTTATTGGACTCTAAGACTAAATTTCACACTAAATTTGAATATGCTGTGATTTTTCAAATGTCACTGTGAAGTTAGATCAGACCAGCTCAGTAAAATTAAACCCTTGTGAAGATGCATGCAGTGCACTCAAACCCAAGCCTTTATTTGCAAGCATGCTTCTACATGATTCTCCCTTTTTTATCTGTATCAAAAATGCATTGGATAATATCTATACTAGAGAAGTGCAAATGAGAAGTGTGTGATACATAAACATGTGGAATTAAGAATATAATGTATTAATGCTCATGAGCTCACATTAAATGACTATCATAAGAAAATATTGCGATATTATGAAAGATATCATGACTGCAGTAAACCAATCACTTGTTTTATAAAGGCACACATTACCTTCCAGCACTGACACTTTCTAAGAAATAACTAAATTATGCTTTAAAGGTACAATATGTAACTTTTAGTGGTAAAAAACAAAACTGCATGCATTTTGCAGAAGAACATTGTTTTGGTTGTGCTTTGGATCTGCGTGACTGTGCGGATGAATACAATTATCCTACTGCTCATAAAACATTCACTACTAGGCTTAAGAGATATAACCAGTTTAGATGGAAAGGATCTCAAGCTGACTAGCTGAAGACATTACTGTAGCTATACACATTAATAGGAACAGTAGTTAATTGAAAAAATACCAGCACAGCTCTACAACCAATAATGAAATGACCCTTCACAACAGATAATGCTTTATAATGTTAGAGAGCTACATATAGCAATTTATCTGTTCAATAAAATACCTTAGGGTGCTTTCACACTGGCAGTTTAGTTTGAAACAGGGCGTGGTTCGCATGAAACATTGCTAATGTGAAAGCTGTCATGCGCACCGGTGTACCGAATCCGATTCAAATAACGGATAATATAATAAAATAACCTGTGCATACATTTTAGCCGATGACGATGTATTTAGTTCAATAAAACACATGTAAGGGATGATAGTGTTGATGATTTACCTTGGATACGAGTGAGAGCGAGCCTGCAGTGTTTCGGACCGAATGCAATGATTGAACGAACATTTTATGGTCCTATGCCTTTCACAGACGATATATATTTATAAGAATACATTTAGACTGCTTAACATAGTGATTGCTATCAGGATATGAGGAGACTTTCAACCAGTATAACAAAAAAATGTTCCTGTAGAGAATCACCTATTGCACCTTTAATAAAAACCAATATTGACCGTGTTCTGTTTTCTATCATTCTATCATACGGCGTGCACGTTTGTGATGACGTAAGATGAACGCAAGTGCACCGGGGTTTGATAGAATCAAGTTGAGTGTGAAACCAGACCTACGCTGCGGGGGGAACCGGGAACAATCGTGCTCGGCCTCGGACCGCAGCAAACGTGCCCATTGTGTGAAAGCCCAAATACTCACCTGTTAAGTGATAAAAACGACATCTCTACGTCGCTTTTGCAACATTTCAAATTCCTCAGTTCTCGCCACCGCCAAAAAAGCCAAGTCAATCTAGATTCTCGTCTTATTACGAACTGTCGCGTTCTTTTTTTGCCAGCAAACTCAAAAAAATTGTTCTGCATTTTTTTTTAAATGGTGATTCCCTGAAGATTCAAGATTTAGCGTGATCCATGTCAACCTTTCTCACTCGTTGTGAACAAACCTATGCCACTCCCACGCCATACATACATACAAAGTAGCTGGAGCAACTTGTCTTTATTTATGGATATGACAAAACACGCAATGGCAAGTGGCATATTTAATTTCCTGCGCAAACCATCCAGTAAGGTCTAAAATTGAAGGATTGATGATGTATTAACTAATTTAAATTGTTAATTTTGAACAAGAAAAGTTAAATAGTGTACCTTTAAATACTTAAAAACCATCAGTTCAACAGAAAATATGTTAAAATGCATCCAACCTAACATCATGTTCTTAAAAATGCATGAAATAAAGAAAGCAAATAAATAAAACAACCTAACCTCCACATCAAATGTGATTCCTGGCATACGAGCAATCAGACTTTAATCATCATCTCAATTTTGGAGGAAACTGAAAATCCCTCTTGGATATTGGAAAAACTTTTTGACACTGACATAGTCCCTGCCAACTTTTCTGTTATTTGCATTGTATTTAGGGCCGCGGAAAGGTTTCAGCACTCGTTTGAGCATTTCAGCTCACCTGGTTGTACACTGAGCTGCCACTGAAGTCATGGGTGAGGACTTAGCTGCAAATACCAGCTGCCAGGGCTGAGAAGCCTGACCTTTTCCTTTTGCATTTCATATTCCCTTAAGGAGAACATGGTTCTCCTCCTTTGATGTCCTCTCTTTTCTGTAGCCTATATGACAGGCTGACTGTACACCAAGTGTGAAGTACTCCGACAGCTTTCTGACTGAAGACAACCTTAGTATGGGCTACTAAAACAACACAATATAAGTGAGAACATTTCATAGTATGTTGGTAGGAGCGGGTAAAGGTAAGCAATAATTCATTTCATGTCATGGCTGATAACCGATATTTAAAAATTCTACTATTTTGTCTAAATAAATAAAAAGTTACAACTCAAATCTACACTATATTGCCAAACGTATTGGGACACCCCTCCAAATCATTGAATTTAGGTGTTCCAATCACTTCCATGGCCAAAGGTGTATAAAAAAAAGCACCTAGGCATGCAGACTGCTTCATTTGTGAAAGAATGGGTCGCCCTCAGGAGCTCAGTGAATTCAAGCGTGGTACCATGATAGGTTGCCACCTGTGCAATAAGTCCATTCGTGAAATTTACTCACTACTAAATATTCCACAGTCAACTGTTAGTGGTACTATAACAAAGTGGAAGCATTTGGGAACAACAGCAACTCAGCCACGAAGTGGTAGGCCACATAAAATCACAGAGCGAGGTCAGCGCATGCTGAGGCGCACAGTGCACAGAAGTCGCCAACTTTCTGCAGAGTCAATAGCTACAGACCTCCAAACTTCGTGTAGCCTTCAGATTAGCTCAAGAACAGTGCGTAGAGATCTTAATGGAATGGGTTTCCATGGCCAAGCAGCTGCATCCAAGCCTTACATGTAAAGCACGCCACTGCACTCTAGCCACTGGACTCTAGAGCAGTGGAGACGTGTTCTCTGGAGTGACGAATCACGTTTCTCTGTCTGGCAATCCGATGGACGAGTCTGGGTTTGGCGGTTGCCAGGAGAACGGTACTTGCCTGTTGGTATGGGGTTGTTTTTCAGGGGTTGGGCTTGGCCCCTTAGTTCCAGTGAAAGGAACTCTTAATGCTTCAGCATACCAAGACATTTTGGACAATTTTATGCTCCCAACTTTGTGGGAACAGTTTGGGGATGGCCCCTTCCTGTTCCAACGTGACTGCGCACCAGTGCACGAAGCAAGGTCCATATAGACATGGATGAGAGAGTTTGGTGTGGAGGAACTTGACTGGCCTGCACAGAGTCCTGACCTCAACCCAACAGAACACCTTTGGGATTAATTAGAGCGGAGACTTCGAGCCAGGCCTTCTCGTTTAACATCAGTGCCTGACCTCACAAATGCACTTCTAGAAGAACCATGTCATTAAAGTTAATGTGCATGTAAAGGCAGGCGTCCCAAAACTTTTGGCAATATAGTGTAGGTTGAGTCAAATTGGCTACATTGAGACTGCAGGTAAATGTGGCCCAAATCCGATTTTTTTTTTCGCTCACGTGACACATGACTGTTTTTCTCATGACAGTGTGAACAGCACAAACCACATGGAATCTGATCTTTTCAATTCCGATTTGTGCCACTTCCATATGTGGTACTAAATCCGATACAGGTCAGATGTTTTGCAATGCGACCTTAGTCTGAACAGTCATATCAGGATTCATGCACTTTTACGCCACTCTAGAGCAACATTCGTCACCCGACGTTATCAAGACAGTTGCGAAAAGTAGTCAGTGGAAGGACAGTGATGTGTCAGAACTCAGTATTACAGTGACAGCTCTACAAAACAAAACTCTGCTCTCTTTTTTCGCATCCTCCTCTGTTTTTCCGCTTAAATTCACTGGCTTCGGCGGAAGATCACGCTATAAATAAATGCGTAATCACTTACTTTAGTGTCCTCCGTGTTTAATTCCTTATGACAGTGTGCTGCGTGACGTATTTTTATTGTTGTTTTACGCATGCGGGTCAGTCCAGGACCATGATCTGTTTGCACTGGAATCTGATATTGGCCACATTTAAAACAACAATGTGCACAGCTATACAAAAAAAAATCTGAGCAATAAACCAGAATTGAGGCTTGCAGTGTGAATGTAGCCTTTAGGCATCACAACATGATAAATGTAAAGTATTTTATTAAATTATTAGTGTATATCTCGTTAAACAGAACAAACACATTATCTATACTGTAAGATTATTGTCTGAGTGTGTAACTAAAAAAAAAGAAAGCTTGTAGACTGCAACTAGTGGACCATCTGAGATACAAAGTGGTAAATCTTTTTGTCTCTGATTGTTTTTCCCTTAAATATCATTAACATAATAAAGTATGACTGGACTCTCAATCCATTACTCTCAAGCCTTTTTGCAGCTTTTTACAGTTATAGAAGTTTGTACGAGAAGAAGAAAAAAAAAAAAGATCTGTTCCACAAATATTTTTTACTTTCTCACATTTCTTTCTTTGGAACAAGCATCTTTTTTTGTGACGTCATTATCGGTATTCAGAAGAGCAAAGTAAGTGAGGTGTAAATTAGAGGAAGCTGTTTTGTTTTCAATTACTTCTCACAGCTGTCAGTAAAAGTAAAAATGCCTGACACAGAAAATAGAGAAAAAATTACCAGTCAATCTAGATAATGAATCTCTGTCCAGCAGAAAGGATGAGGAAGTTATGTCAACATCTGTACTCTCACCTGCTCTCCCATTGGCTGCTGCACTCTTACATTTGCATCATGACTCCACCCCAGTCACAGGAACATCTGCTTGCAGATTTCTCCTGACAGCTTGTTTATATGACCCTTTAGACAACATTCCAGCCACTTTTCAATTTTTCTGAAGAAAACATTCTTTAGTTTTTGTTTTGATGTCCCTGAATAGATAGAGACTGTAAACTATACTCAATAAAGCCATTTACATTTACAGCTTCTGGGTTCGTATCAATGAGAAATAAAGGACAGAATCCACAAATAAATACTTGCTACACTTTTTTCAGACATTTCATAGTCCATTGTCATTCAAAGTGCAAGTTTGCTCTATTCTAATTAGCTAAACGCTCAATGGCTGTATGGATTTGCCCTCACAATGCAAGAAGTAGAGGGACAAAATAATTGCAGTATTATTTTCTGTCTTAATTAAGTGGCTAAGGCTTCTTACAAGTGTAAAAATTTAATCCCTTTTCTAAATCCCAAATAATTTAATGTGAAAGAAATCAAATAAATAAGGGAGGCTCTGGCTCTCCATTTTGCCTTTCTGAAAGGGTTTTGATATGGATGATTAGGTGTGCGCACCGTGAAAAGCCCATTACGATTGCGTGGTGTCATCAAAGCACTTGCGGCCCTGGCAGAGGAGTCACCACCCTAATCCAACCCTAATTCTAGTCCTCCATTTCTTCAGCTGACGAGAGGTATGGAGGCCTTGCTTGCAACTCACTGATTGAATGTCATCCAATAAAAGAGATGGAAAGAAAGATAAATGGATTTATAATTAGACTCAATTATGTGGTGTGATAAACACAATAAAGAGTCTCTTCCATTTTGTCCTTCCTGCATTCAAAATAGCTGGTCAAATATTTTCAGTTTCTTCCACCTCGCTTTTGTCTGTTTGGAACTGTTAATAGTTGAGTGTGTCAGTGGGATATATAGTATGCAGTCTTGCTCAAATGTTTACACACCCTTTGCAGAATCTGTGAAAATGTGAATAATTTTAACAAAATAAGAGATCATACAAAATGCATGTTATTTTTGATTTAGTAGTGTCCTGGATAAGTTATTTTACATAAAAGATGTTTACATATAGTCCACAAGACAATAAAATAGCTGAATTTATAATAATGACCCCGTTTAAAAGTTTATGAACCATTGATTCTTAATACTGTTTGTTTTATGTTGGTTGTTCTTGAGTCCATTGTTTGTCCTGAGCAGTTAAACTGCCCAACGTTCTTCAGAAAAATCCTCCAGGTCCTGCACATTCTTCAGTTTTCCAGCATCTTTTGCATATTTGAACCCTCTCCAGCAGTGACTGTATGATTTTGAGATCCATCTTTTCACACTGAGGACAATTGAGGGACTCAAACACAACTATTAAACAAAAGGGTTGAAAATCAGTGAATTAAAACATTCACTGATGCTTCAGAAGAAAACATGATGCATTAAGAGCCGGGGGGGGGGTGAAAACTTTTTGAATTTGAAGATCAAGGTAAATTGTACTTCATTTGTCTTCCGGAAAACATATAAGTATCTTCTGTTGCTTCCGAAGGGCAGTACTAAATGAAAAAAATTGATATTTAAACAAAATAAGAAAATTTTGGACATCTTCATCCTGTTCAAAAGCATCGTGTTTCACACAGTATTAAGAATCAAGAGTACATAAACTTTTGAATGGGGTCATTTTTATAAATTCAGCTATTTTTTTTGTCTCGTGGACTATGTGTAAACATCTTTTATATAAAATATCTGATCCAGGACAGTACTAAATAAAAATTAAAGCTGCGAGCAGCGATGACAGGCCCAAGCCGGTGGCACCGCCACCCCGGTGGCTTCAGGGCAACTGTGCACGACAGGCAATATGCATTTAAACAGGAGAATATTTCAAAATTGCTCGAATATGCCACATTTACCGCAGGAGCTGGTGCCACTATGACCACAAGCCACACCCATGATGTCATTTAAATATAGATGATTTTTAATGTCATAGGATATAATAGGTCACTTTCAAATATGTGCAAAGTTATCTTTTGCAGCTCAAAATGTTGTAAGTCCAGAAGGCCAGTATTTAATTCAAGGTATTTGTAAAGGTTTTGTTTTTTTTAACTTATTTTTCACACTAAAGTTATAGTTATTTGAGAGAGAGTGAGCCTGAGAGAGTGAGAAATTTAGAAGAAATATTTTAAAGAAATAAATATATTGATCTGAAAAATAGTACATTAATTTTAAATTCATCCAGGTCAAATTACCGAACATACAATCTTAATTTAATTTAAATCAAACAATGATTTTACAAGATATGTGACAATTTCTGTTTCCCTTTTTGTCCTTATTCGATCCCTCGCCATAGCTGCACTGTTTGAGATATCCTATAATCGTTTCGCAATATAGCATCTTCAGTGTCTTTGTTTTATGTTGACCGAGTTTGGTGTCGATTCCATGCATCTCCTACGAGTAGCCTGAGTAAAAAGTCAGAGCCTGTTTATTAAAAAATTCCACATTCAAACAAAAATATCTGACTTTCTATTGGTCGGAGCTAATGACTGTAAATTAGAAAATTGTCCAGCTCGATGAGAAAAATAAATGTACAGAGTTTGGTGACTGTAGGTAAAACTAATCTGTAAAAGTGTTCTCAAGGACATATCCAACCTGGTTCATAAATAAGGCTATACTCCCACCTTCTGGTTATTCTATATATCACATTGGCTCTAATTTTTTTGTCCTCAAACAAAAAGCATTAATCTGCTTATTTTTAAATTACACACACTTCATTGTTTGAAAAAGAAACTCAAATGTATTTTTTTTCTATTGTTAGTATTATTTTTTATAGAACTAAATTATGTTTAATTCAGAGAATATTTTTTAGTGTCAAGAATTAATCTCCAAATACAAAATGTTAAAGAAAACCAATATATTGATCTAAAATATAGTACATCCATTTTAAAATTCATTCAGGGTCAATAACCAAACATACAATCACAATTGAATTTAAATCAAACAATGATTTTAGACGAAATGAGACTCTTCCTGTTTCCCTTTTTGTCATTACTTTAATAGCTCGCCATGGCAACACCGTTCGAGATATCCAATATCCGTTCGCAATTTAGCATCTTCCGTATTTTTGCTTCATGTTGACCGAGATTGGTGGAGATTGAATGAATCGCCTACGAGGAGAACGTAAAAACTCAGAGCCTGATTTATCAAAAAATCCACATTCAAACCAAAATATCTTACTTTCTGTTGGTCAGAGCTACTGACTGTAAATTAGAAAGTTGTCCGGCTCGATGAGAACAATATATGTACCGAGTTTGGTGACTGTAGGTAGAACTAACCAAGCGTTTTATCTTTAAAACATTGTTCTCAAGGACTTATCCAACCTGGTTCATAAATAAGGCTATACTCCCACCTTCTGGTTATTCTATATATCACATTGGCTCTCATTTTTTTGTCCTCAAACAAAAACCATTAATCTGCTTATTTTTAAATTACACACACTTCATTGTTTGAAAAACAAACTCAAATGTGTTTTTTTTCTATTGTTAGTATTATTTTTTATAGAAATAAATTATGTATAATTCAGAGAATATTTTTTAGTGTCAAGAATTAATCTCCAAATACAAAATGTTAAAGAAAACCAATATATTGATCTAAAATATAGTACATTAATTTTAAAATTCATTCAGGGTCAATAACTAAACATACAATCATAATTGAATTTAAATCAAACAATGATTTTAGACGAAATGAGACTCTTCCTGTTTCCCTTTTTGTCCTTATTTAATCCCTCGCCATAGCAGCACCGTGTGAGATATCCTATAATCGTTCTCAATATAGCATCTTCAGTGTCTTTGTTTCATGTTGACTGAGTTTGGTGTCGATTCCATGTATCTCCTACGAGGAGTTTAAAACTCAGAGCCTGATTATTCAAAATATGGCTAACTGATGATATGACTAACTGAATATTGGCATGTAGATGTCTTCAGGCCAGGACTCTTATCAAACATGTGAGGTTTGGGGCAGATCGGACATTGTATGACTGAGTTACAACAACTTCCTCTTTCATGGTGAAACATCGAACTTTGTCAGGCCGTCACTGACACGCCCTTCATGGAAAACTCAAGATCTTCTCAATTTAACATCACCAAGGTCTTTAGATTAGACTGTGCAAATATGATGTTGTTCTGGTTAAATCTCTAGGAGGAGTTAATCACAATGTAAAACAAGGATTTTCCTTTTGCCCGCAGGTGGCGCTATAACTGTAACTGAATATTGACATGTAGATGTGTTCAGGCCAGGACTCTAATAAAACATGTGAAGTTTGGGGCAGATCGGACATTGTATACCCGAGTTACAACAACTTCCTGTTTCATGGTGAAACATCGAACTTTGTGAGGCCGCCACGGACACGCCCTTCAGGGAAAACTCAAGATCTTCACAATTTAACATCGCAAAGGCCTTTAGATTAGACTGTGCAAATATGATGTTGATCTGATTAAATCTCCAGGAGGAGTTCGTTAAAGTACAACGTCTGGAAATGGCAAAATTTGCAACAATATTGCAGAGAAAATTCAAAATATCTCACTTCCTGTTGGGTTTTCAGATTTGGGACCCAGGGACTTTTTTGTAGGTATTGGGCTGTTAAATGTGTCTACTGAATTTTCATACTCATACATGAAAAGTAGCACGAATGGGGCTTAATTGAAATTTTGTAGGTGGCGCTATCGAACCATTTTGCCCCGCCTAATTCTGAAACCCATATCAGATGTAAATTTTCACCACTTCTGATGCGTGTGCAAAGTCTCATGAGTTTTCGAGCATGTTTAGGCCCTCAAAAATGTGATTAATTTTGGAGAAGAAGAATAATAGGCTGAGCAATTACAATAGGGTCCTCACACCTAGTGCCCTAAATATCTGATTTCCTGTTGGTTGGAGCTAATGACTGTAAATTAGAAAGTTGTCCAGCTCAAAGAGAACAATATATATACCGAGTTTGGTGACTGTAGATAAAACTAAAACTATAATATTCTTTTTCAATGCTTTTGAGACTCTTACAATGCTTCAAATTGCATGAAACTCGACACACACATCAGAGATGCCGTCCAGTAGATACGGGCAAAGACTTACAAATGGGCGTGGTGGAGGGGCTCAGTAGCGCCATCTTTTGACAAAAGTGGGGGGGGGGGGGGGTAGTTTTATCTACAGTCACCAAACTCGGTATATATATTGTTCTCTTTGAGCTGGACAACTTTCTAATTTACAGTCATTAGCTCCGACAAACAGGAAATCATTTATTTAGGGCACTAGGTGTGAGGACCCTATTGTAATTGCTCAGCCTATTATTCTTCTTCTCCAAAATTAATCACATTTTTGAGGGCCTAAACATGCTCGAAAACTCATGAGACTTTGCACACGCATCAGAAGTGGTGCAAATTTACATCTGATATGGGTTTCAGAATTAGGAGGGGCAAAATGGTTCAATAGCGCCACCTACAAAATTTCAAATAAGCGCCATTCGTGCTACTTTTCATGTATGAGTATGAAAATTTGGTAGACGCATTTAACAGCCCAATACCTACAAAAAAGTCCCTGGGTGCCAAATCTGAAAACCCAACAGGAAGTGAGATATTTTAAATTTTCTCTGCAATATTGTTGCAAATTTTGCCATTTCCAGACGTTGTACTTTAACGAACTCCTCCTGGAGATTTAATCAGATCAACATCATATTTGCACAGTCTAATCTAAAGGCCTTTGCGATGTTATTGTGAAGATCTTGAGTTTTCCCTGAAGATGCGTGTCCGTGGCGGCCTGACAAAGTTCGATGTTTCACCATGAAACAGGAAGTTGTTGTAACTCGGGCATACAATGTCCGATCTGCCCCGAACTTCACGTTTTATTAGAGTCCTGGCCTGAACACATCTACATGTGTTCAGTTACAGTTATAGCGCCACCTGCGGGCAAAAGGAAAATCCTTGTTTTACATTGTGATTAACTCCTCCTAGAGATTTAACCAGAACAACATCATATTTGCACAGTCTAATCTAAAGACCTTGGTGATGTTAAATTGAGAAGATCTTGAGTTTTCCATGAAGGGCGTGTCAGTAACGGCCTGACAAAATCTGATGTTTCGTCATGAAAGAGGAAGTTGTTGTAACTCAGTCATACAATGTCCGATCTGCCCCAAACCTCACATGTTTGATAAGAGTCCTGGCCTGAAGACATCTACATGCCAATATTCAGTTAGTCATAGCGTCAGTTAGCCATATTTTGAATAATCAGGCTCTGAGTTTTTATAAACTCCTCGTAGGAGATACATGGAATCGACACTAAACTCAGTCAACATGAAACAAAGACACTGAAGATGCTATATTGAGAACGATTATAGGATATCTCACACGGTGCTGCTATGGCGAGGGATTAAAGTAATGACAAAAAGGGAAACAGGAAGAGTCTCATTTCGTCTAAAATCATTGTTTGATTTAAATTCAATTATGATTAAAATGAATGTACTATATTTTAGATCAATATATTGGTTTTCTTTAACATTTTGTATTTGGAGATTAATTCTTGACACTAAAAAAATATTCTCTGAATTAAACAATTTATTTCTATAAAAAATAATACTAACAATAGAAAAAAAACACATTTGAGTTTCTTTTTCAAACAATGAAGTGTGTGTAATTTAAAAATAAGCAGATTGATGCTTTTTGTTTGAGGACAAAAAAATGAGAGCCAATGTGATATATAGAATAACCAGAAGGTGGGAGTATAGCCTTATTTATGAACCAGGTTGGATATGTCCTTGAGAACACTTTTACAGATTAGTTTTACCTACAGTCACCAAACTCTGTACATTTATTTTTCTCATCGAGCTGGACAATTTTCTAATTTACAGTCATTAGCTCTGACCAACAGGAAGTCAGATATTTTGGTTTGAATGTGGAATTTTTGAATAATCAGGCTCTGAGTTTTTATAAACTCCTCGTAGGAGATGCATGGAATCGACACCAAACTCGGTCAACATGAAACAAAGACACTGAAGATGCTATATTGAGAACGAATTATAGGATATCTCAAACAGTGCAGCTATGGCGAAGGATTAAATAAGGACAAAAAAGGGAAACAGAAATTGTCTCATATCTTGTAAAATCATTGTTTGATTTAAATTAAATTAAAATTATGTTTGGTACTTGAACCTGGATAAATTTAATATGAATGTACTATTTTTCTGATCAATATATATATATATATATATATATATATATACACTCACCTAAAGGATTATTAGGAACACCATGTGTGTTTGACCCCCTTTCGCCTTCAGAACTGCCTTAATTCTACGTGGCATTGATTCAACAAGGTGCTGAAAGCATTCTTTAGAAATATTGGCCCATATTGATAGGATAGCATCTTGCAGTTGATGGAGATTTGTGGGATGCACATCCAGGGCACGAAGCTCCCGTTCCACCACATCCCAAAGATGCTCTATTGGGTTGAGATCTGGTGACTGTGGGGGCCATTTTAGTACAGTGAACTCATTGTCATGTTCAAGAAACCAATTTGAAATGATTCGAGCTTTGTGACATGGTGCATTATCCTGCTGGAAGTAGCCATCAGAGGATGGGTACATGGTGGTCATAAAGGGATGGACATGGTCAGAAACAATGCTCAGGTAGGCCGTGGCATTTAAACGATGCCCAATTGGCACTAAGGGGCCTAAAGTGTGCCAAGAAAACATCCCCCACACCATTACACCACCACCATCAGCCTGCACAGTGGTAACAAGGCATGATGGATCCATGTTCTCATTCTGTTTACGCCAAATTCTGACTCTACCATCTGAATGTCTCAACAGAAATCGAGACTCATCAGACCAGGCAACATTTTTCCAGTCTTCAACTGTCCAATTTTGGTGAGCTCGTGCAAATTGTAGCCTCTTTTTCCTATTTGTAGTGGAGATGAGTGGTACCCGGTGGGGTCTTCTGCTGTTGTAGCCCATCCGCCTCAAGGTTGTGCGTGTTGTGGCTTCACAAATGCTTTGCTGCATACCTCGGTTGTAACGAGTGGTTATTTCAGTCAAAGTTGCTCTTCTATCAGCTTGAATCAGTCGGCCCATTCTCCTCTGACCTCTAGCATCAACAAGACATTTTCGCCCACAGGACTGCCGCATACTGGATGTTTTTCCCTTTTCACACCATTCTTTGTAAACTCTAGAAATGGTTGTGCGTGAAAATCCCAGTAACTGAGCAAAATTGTGAAATACTCAGACCGGCCCGTCTGGCACCAACAACCATGCCACGCTCAAAATTGCTTAAATCACCTTTCTTTCCCATTCTGACATTCAGTTTGGAGTTCAGGAGATTGTCTTGACCAGGACCACACCCCTAAATGCATTGAAGCAACTGCCATGTGATTGGTTGATTAGATAATTGCATTAATGAGAAATTGAACAGGTGTTCCTAATAATCCTTTAGGTGAGTGTATACACAGTGGGGAGAACAAGTATTTGATACACTGCCGATTTTGCAGGTTTGCCCACTTACAAAGAAGTCTGTAATTTTTATCATAGGTACTCTTCAACTGTGAGTGACGGAATCTAAAACAAAAATCCAGAAAATCACATTGTATGATTTTTAAGTAATTAATTTGCATTTTATTGCATGACATAAGTATTTGATACATCAGAAAAGCAGAACTTAATATTTGGTACAGAAACCTTTGTTTCCAATTACAGAGATCATACGTTTCCTGTAGTTCTTGACCAGGTTTGCACACACTGCAGCAGGGATTTTGGCCCACTCCTCCATACAGACCTTCTCCAGATCCTTCAGGTTTCGGGGCTGTCGCTGGGCAATACGGACTTTCAGCTCCCTCCAAAGATTTTCTGTTGGGTTCAGGTCTGGAGACTGGCTAGGCCACTCCAGGACCTTGAGATGCTTCTTACGGAGCCACTCCTTAGTTGCCCTGGCTGTGTGTTTCGGGTCGTTGTCATGCTGGAAGACCCAGCCACGACCCATCTTCAATGCTCTTACTGAGGGAAGGAGGTTGTTGACCAAGATCTCGCGATACATGGCCCCATCCATCCTCCCCTCAATACGGTGCAGTCGTCCTGTCCCCTTTGCAGAAAAGCATCCCCAAAGAATGATGTTTCCACCTCCATGCTTCACGGTTGGGATGGTGTTCTTGGGGTTGTACTCATCCTTCTTCTTCCTCCAAACACGGCGAGTGGAGTTTAGACCAAAAAGCTCTATTTTTGTCTCATCAGACCACATGACCTTCTCCCATTCCTCCTCTGGATCATCCAGATGGTCATTGGCAAACTTCAGACGGGCCTGGACATGCGCTGGCTTGAGCAGGGGGACCTTGCGTGCACTGCAGGATTTTAATCCATGACGTCGTAGTGTGTTACTAATGGTTTTCTTTGACACTGTGGTCCCAGCTCTCTTCAGGTCATTGACCAGGTCCTGCTGTGTAGTTCTGGGTTGCATGGTGCCCCAGACCGAGGGAGATTGACCGTCATCTTGAACTTCTTCCATTTTCTAATAATTGCGGCAACAGTTGTTGCCTTCTCACCAAGCTGCTTGCCTATTGTCCTGTAGCCCATCCCATCCTTGTGCAGGTATACAATTTTATCCCTGATGTCCTGACACAGCTCTCTGGTCTTGGCCATTGTGGAGAGGTTGGAGTCTGTTTGATTGAGTGTGTGGACAGGTGTCTTTTATACAGGTAACAAGTTCAAACAGGTGCAGTTAATACAGGTAATGAGTGGAGAACAGGAGGGCTTCTTAAAGAAAAACTAACAGGTCTGTGAGAGCAGGAATTCTTACTGGTTGGTAGGTGATCAAATACTTATGTCATGCAATAAAATGCAAATTAATTATTTAAAAATCATACAATGTGATTTTCTGGATTTTTGTTTTAGATTCCGTCTCTCACAGTTGAAGTGTACCTATGATAAAAATTACAGACTTCTACATGCTTTGTAAGTGGGCAAACCTGCAAAATCGGCAGTGTATCAAATACTTGTTCTCCCCAATGTATGTATATTCAAATTAGATCATATGGCGAAATTACAGTAGGCCAAATATATTGTTCCAAATTACTTTTGGAAATTACAGCCATTGCAATAGAGTCTGCGTTACTGGTGTTAACAAGTTCTAAATTTGAGTTCTATCATAACCTTCCGGAAACAAGGTGCTTTAACATTAAAAAAGCTAATATAAACCAGATTTAAAACAACCTGGATATGAATCAAGTGAGCGTTAGTTTGTAATCTGTAATTTCATCTGTTTCACATTTTCTAAGATCTCAGTTGAGCTTGAGCAGTATGGCAAGTTTTTAAGTTGTAGCACCGAAGTGAGAGACCTTTTCTCAGAGACCTTCAAAAAAGCAAAGCTGTCCACCTACACCATCTCACAAGAGCATGCATTTTATGCTGAACACAGTCAGAGAAGAAGAGGAAGAAAAAGAAGAGAGGAAAAAACGATCTTTAACGATCAAAGCTGAAGTCATCCCCGTCTAAGTCTCCCACAGAGCTAAACATGATTGCCTGTCATGGACAATAACACTTTCATTCCAAGCTAATTTCATAGAGGGTGACTCCTCGATTTGATATTTGACTCGCCCTGGTTTCACAACTTTGAGCAATAGATTCACAACAGTGGGGCTGGTTTACAATGTATATATCCAAGTCCTGGACTCCACACTAAGGTTTAGCTCATTAACTCCTTCTGGTGTAAAGGATAAACAGTGGGAAATTGGTTTTAGTCGATATTATTTCTAGAATATAATTCTAAAATTATGCATGGTTCATTAATGAGCATAGAGACAATGAAGAACTTTTTTTGGCTGGGAGGCACAACAACACACAAACAAAGTCAGAAGTGAACAGAAAATGAGGAATTAAAATGAGGTTATATCTAAAGAGCCAGAGACAAAGAGAAACCAAGAGAAACTTTTCAACTGAAAAACATAAAATGAAAGGTGTGTTAAAGCTTAATTATGACAGCACAGAGACATGTATAATTCATCCAGAACTCGTAGAGAGTGCAAATCAGCAGGCTTCAAAGAGAAATCTAAAGTTTAGACCAATCTGACCTCTGTTGTGATCAAATGTACAAGGCTTGTGGAGAGGGATTTGGTTATGCAGTGATGGAGGTGAAAATAGGAAAAAAAGGAAAGGAAAGGAAAGGAAAGGAAAGGAAAGGAAAGGAAAGGAAAGAAAAAAATTGCATAATGTACGTGGCTTGTTCTGCCTCCTACTGAATTTGTTTCCAGTGATGTTTGAAAGGGTCACTCTGAGATAGTTGGACATTTTTAAATAAAAGATGGGTACAGTTGTTACGGAGTTGCTACAAAGATAGCATAAAACATTTAGCATAAACATTAGGGGTGTAATGGTTCAGATTACTCACGGTTCGGTTTTTATCACGATTTTAGGGTCACAGTTTCGGTATGGTTCGGTATGTGCTATGTTCAGGGAAAAAAGGACTACTGTCAAATAAAAATAAAGAACATAAGAACAAATAATCAAACTACAAGCAAAAGCACAAATAAATACAATAGAGGAAAAATACAAGTAAAATAAACAAACATTTTCCCACAAACTTTACATGCCCATTTATTAAGACTTTCAACACAGAGGTGTGAACGACAAGGCTAAAAGGGCGGGCGGGCGGACGGGGGGGCACTTCTATTCTATTGAACAATGTTTACAAAGAGTGTAGGGCTGCCCCCTAATAGTCGACTAACCATTAGTCGACTAGAAAAGCCTTAGTCGGCCAAGATTTTATTAGTCGCAGAAAAAAAACTCTACAGGAAGTGGCGAAAT
This sequence comes from Coreius guichenoti, assembly GCA_039654105.1. Classification (NCBI taxonomy): domain Eukaryota; kingdom Metazoa; phylum Chordata; class Actinopteri; order Cypriniformes; family Gobionidae; genus Coreius; species Coreius guichenoti. Next base: position 21,390,294 of record CM077173.1, on the reverse strand, counting down.
CACGCAGGGTGTGACAGACAGATTGTTAATGCCAGGAAATCCAAACATTCACCTATCATTCATCGACCTCAAATATGGCTTATCACTTGAAACATATAAGTACTGTAGTAGCAACTTTACAAGTCCGCTCGCACTAATGTTAACCTAAATGTGCGCTATTATTAGACGCATATCCAAGTGTTTGTGTGGAGAGCGTGCTTACTGCATGACATACAGGCACCGGCGCGATCACTTGCATTGAACTATACTCCGTCAGTTAAATCATACAGATTTGGTCATACAGATAAGGAGTAATGCAAACTGTAAAGGGTCTACTTTTATTTCTGTTAACTCACAATAACAACTAAACGTTGTGCTTTTTTAAAATAAAGAAAACAATCAGGATGCACTTTCTGCCATCAGTGAACTTAGCACGTAACAAAAATGAACCGAAACTCAGCGTATACTTGCCTCACAGACATGAGAAATATATCTATAGAAAGCTTGAAATGTCAACTTTTAAATTAACAGATTTAAGTGGAAAACAAATATTCTCAGATTATGTAATCCGTATGAAACGTGCATATAGGCGCATCCACTACTGCGGAGATGACGAGTCAGCATTGTTGACAATCTCTGCAGCCGAAAACACAAAAAAACATTATCAATAAATTATTAAAATGTTAAGACAGTCACCTTCAGTTCTTTCACAACATATTCATAATCATTACGTTTGCCGGTGCGCTGTGGTAAACTTTATGCGTGTGTTTGAGCGCTGATTAGGCTATGTATTATATATAGGCAATTAAAGGCTCATTATTATGATTTATGGCTTATTAATATAAACTGTGATTAGTCGACTAATCACTTAAATAAACGACTACTAGTCGACTAAATCTTTTGTCGAGGGCAGCCCTAAAAGAGTGACTGTTTTATCCATGTTTTTTGATCATCACTGTTGTAACGTATTGGGAAGCCAGAATGCGTATCCATCGTCAGAAACACGCATCAGCCGAAACATGCACCAGCCGAACATCAGCCGTCTGTTTTACAGATTGTTATTTTCAAGAAACCATATTATAGATGCGGCATCAGATTTAAGATGAACCACAGTGCAAGTGTGTGCCGAACCATGGATGGAGAATGGCACGGTTACATTTTTTTACAGAGAACCGTTACACATAATAAATATGCATACAAAGGAATCTAATAGAGGGGGAAAATAAATAACATGCTCAAATGTTTATTATTGATTTGCACGTTGAATGATAATGGAGCAGAGATTCTATTTAGAAATGTATGATATGTCAGTACAATAGTGGTTACTGGCCAATATTAGAGATGATTTAGTTTTGCAGTAGCGACTGATATTGGATATTTAAGTGCTTACCTATTTTTACATTTAGATTAGCTTTGCCATGAAATGTAATCTAGTATCTCAAAATTAATATCTTACTTTCATACTGTACATTATAGTGCTGCGATGCATACATTCACTTGTAGCATAAATGATTTCTTTGAGTTTTTAGCAGTTTATTTTGTAATTTTTCTAGTCATAGTACATAATTTTAATATCAACCATTTATCATCTATTAGCCTTAACATTAAATATTTTTTGCTGGAAATGTAATATCAGTGCATCCCATTTTTTTGAAAAACAATTAAACCCATTAATACATACATGAAGATTAATTAAGTCATGCTACCATTAAAATGCTACCATTATTGTATGCCAAATACTTTTGGTAAATTAGCTTAACTTCCTCCCCATAATTATACTGACAGAAATAGTTGGTGGAAATAAGATCCATATTTAGAAAATTACAATAGGTACAGTAGACTTCCAACCAACTAGCGAGTGCAAAGAACGTTAGACATGAAACTGTAATTGTAATAATGACCTAATGTGAACACATTAGATCCTCCCCAAGAGAATCATTTATAAATGCTGAGATCCTCCAAGTTTCCATTAAAACACAATGCTTATCGCATTTGAAATTGAACATTTTAATTACAGCTAACCCCATCTGCTTGACACAGTGATTATCACAGTCTATTCATTCATTGCACATGCACAGACTTCATACAAGGTCTAATCAGTGTTTTATTATTTACGTAATTTCTTGCATTTCTGTTGCATTAAAAGCCATTTGTAATAGCATAAAGATGATGAATCCACTTACTTTCAATTTTGTATGATTGTTAAAAAAAGTTCAGTAATGTAGTTAAAATGCAGGCAGCTTCGCCACGAATAACAGCACCATTTTGGTGGGAATGGGGAGAGCGCTCATTTGCTTCTGACAACTCACTCACAGCACTCATTCAAACAGATAGAACAGCGATTGCCAGTGGCAGTGACAGACAGAGAAACATCATCACACTCTAAATAATAATAAAGTGGTCATACGTTTTATCCTGTAAGTACCAACCACTAACAAGCCTAAATTCACAAGCTGTATTCTGGAAATAAGCAACTCTGGGTCTAATATTAACACAGCCCAACAAACAGGGCAGGTTCATCATTGTTTCTCACTCATTTCCCTCCATCAGTGACACTTATGTGACATGGAGCCAATGAGGCAGTGTTCACGACGAGCCAATTAGCCTTTATCTCACCAAAGTCGTGAGACCATGTGGACATGTGTACAGATGCAGGTAGATACTACATTTTCTGCCATTAACTTGACAGTGGAAATTTTGTGTTCTGAGCATAAAAGTCCCCCCCCCCCCACTCAAAAGATCAAAATCAGTATTCTAACCCGAAGCGAAAATATGATTAATTGCTAGCCGGCACATTCTTGGCATGAGGGTAATAAGCTCGACTGGAGTTCTCAATTCAGGTCTTTCTCCTCTTCTTGTGTATGCATGCAAATATATTCTCACTATGCGTGCACCACATTAGAATTATCCACAGAAAATTGAATTTGGATAGCTACATGCATAAGTAGCAAACTCATTTTCAATGGAGGTTAATTTATACAGAGAGTGTAAAAGCTGTCTTGGTGCCGTTTGATATGGTGGGCAAATAGCGCCGACGAAAGCACCCATTTTACTCTCACTGTCTCTTATTCCTTTGTGCGGTTTCAGACCCTGAGCAGAGAAATCTTTTCATCAGTGCACTTCTCGGACACATTACCAGAATAAGTGCACTTCTTTCCTGTCATTACAGACAGCTTTACACATTTGAAGGGAAGTAGGTGCCCTGTGGTGAGGAAGAGCAGCTGTCATGCTGGCCTGTCTGGCTCGTCAGTATCAGGTGCCACATTATTTAATCTGAAATGAGTGATTTATTCTCTCTGATAAGTGCCATACCTAGGTCGAGGCTTACAGCTGTAAATGCTTCATGTATAAAACATCCTCAATGGCAGTCTTTTTAAAAGTTTAATAACTGTGCAAACTTGCAGAGCTGATTTCCCTCTCTTTATGGAAGAAATATGCACACAGACGAGCACAGATTCTGCCTAATGGATCCTTCAACAACTGATCCTCATCTAAGATCATGAAAATGAAAACTCTGTCATCATTTATTCACCCTCATGTTGTTCCAAATGTGTATGTAACTTGAGAACTGGATCAGTGTGATTCATGAATGAACCATTCCACTAATTTTCTAAATTGGATCTCAAAAGTGTAAAGAGCATCTATCGCTATTTGCGCTTAGTACAAATAGCAGCTGTCTATAAGAAAGTTGGCGTAACTAGTTTGGAACAACATGAGTAAATATTGAGTTCCCTTTCAGTCGGTCACGTTCGACGTACGTCGGAACTGACCAACGAATTAGGGATCATCTTCAGAGACCAATCTACTTCGAGTGTAACTAAACGAGCCAATGAACATTGGCATGCGGTTCACGCATTCCACGCTCCTCCCCGCAGCGCGGGTATGAGAAAGGAAGTGGAAGCATCGCATCTTTGCTTTCTACTTCGGAGCCGAACACTGCTGTTATCAGTTTGTTTTTTTTTTATGGAGAGTTTCTAAAAACGAGTCTGCTTTTTGGAAAGACATTCTGCTTCCTGGTGCGGGTGATATGGCACAAGACAGCGGCGGTCGCGTCACGAGCTGACAAAAGCAGCTGTTTTCACAGCTCGCTGGGCATTACTGAGTGTGAGTGCTCACAGCAGACTTGCACTGTTAGAACTGCTGTGAGCCGTGGCCATCTCCCTGTGTGCTTCAACACTATTAGAGCAGTTTTCTTTTCTAAAAGAGCTACACGGTTTGACCCTGCGTCTTTTTCAAGATGTCATTCAAACCGTGTGTTTCTGGATGCAAGAGATATTTGTCCCCAGTTGACGGTCACGATCGTTGTCTCACAGGTTTGGGCGTTCAGCACGCTGAGGCAGCGTTTGTGAATGACTCATGTTCTCACTGCGGGAACATGACCATCGCGGTACTTAGGTCAAGGCTCGAATATCTCAGACGGGGTGGAGTCCCTTTGCTTATCCCCCGATCTAGTGGCCCTCCCGCTGTGAAGCAGAGGGCTGCTACTTCGGCTGATAGCCTTGGTGGTGACCTGAGGATTACAGTGAGGGCTTCCCTGACGAGTCGATCTCCTTGGGCCCCTCCATCCTCCGCACCTGCGCCGGTGGAGCTTCCGAAGGAGCGTGCTGGTCCTTCCCATGGGGGGCCAGCCATCTCCTTTGGGGCTCCGGCTGAGGACCAAATGTCGATTGCTGCATCGGAGGACGACCTAATTTCCTCTGGAGATGAGGATTCGGCTGCGTTGCCCGAGTCTGATCCAGAGCTTACGGCTATGCTTTCCCGGTCCGCCGCAAGTGTCGGCTCGAGTGGAACCCTCCACCGTGTCCCGAACCTTCGCGGTTGGATGATTGGTTTCTCGGGGTGGCCCGTGCTGGTTCTCAGCGCCCTCCCCCGGTTCCATTCTTCCCGGAAGTGTATCAGGAGATTACCAAATCGTGGACGGCACCCTATAGTGCTCGAAGCCGGTCTGGTGACTCCTCCGCCCTCACTACCCTTGATGGCGGCGCGGCTAAGGGGTACGTGGAGATCCCCCCGGTGGAGTGGTCTGTGGCGATGCAGCTGTGTCCCAAGACTGCTACCTCTTGGTGGGGTAATCCGCGTCTCCCCTCCCGGGCGTGTAAGTTCTCGTCCTCTCTAGGCTTACACAGCCTGTGGAGAAGCCGCGTCGGCTTTGCATGCCATGGCGCTCCTGCAGGTCTACCAGGCTAAAGCGCTCAAGGAACTGCACAAGGGTAGTTCCAACCCAGGGGTTATGCAGGAACTGCGTACGGCGATGGACCTCACTCTCCGGGTGACGAAAGGCACCGCACGCTCCCTGGGCCGGGCGATGTCCAGGAACGCCACCTGTGGCTAAACCTGGCGGACATGCGTGAGCCCGACAAAGTTCAGTTCCTCAACGCCCCTGTCTGTCAGGCTGGCCTCTTCGGTGACGCCATCGAGAACTTTGCCCAGCAGTTCTCGGTGGCCCAGAAGCAGACGGAGGCGATCAAAAACATCCTGCCCCGACGACCAGCTGCTGCTTCCACCCAGTCCTCGGCTGCAGCGCCTCCGCCTGCTCGTCGCCAAGGGCGTCCCCCTGCGTCTGCCTCTGCCCTTGCGAAGACTAAGCAGCAGCCTCCACCCAGGCGAAGTCCACCGGCAAGCATAAGACCTGGTTCCCCGAACTCACACTCCTCGCGACAGCCCCTCCCTGTCCCATTCCTCTGAGGAAGGACCTACTTTCTCAGAGACGGGGCACTCAATGGCACCAGCGTCCAGACCTCTGGAAACTCCATGTCTGGTCCCTGGATGGGACGCGGAGGTTATAGGTGGCCTGCCACAGGCTGTGGTAGACACCATCACTTCTGCTAGAGCTCCTTCTACGAGGCGCCTCTATGCGTTGAAGTGGAACCTGTTCGTTGAATGGTGCTCTTCCCGCCGGGAAGACACCCGAAAGTGTTTGGTTAGAGTCGTGCTTTCTTTCCTGCAAGATGGGCTGGAGCGAAGGCTGTCTCCCTCCACCCTCAAAGTGTACGTCGCGGCAATTGCGGCGTATCATGACACAGTTGAAGGTAAGTCCTTAGGGAAGCACGACCTAATTGCAGGTTCCTCAGAGGTGCGAGGCTAAATCCTCCTCGTCCTAACTCGTTACCCTCTTAGGGACTTAGCTCTGGGGCTCAGGGCACTTCAGAGTCCTCCCTTTGAGACATTGCAGTCTATAGAGTTAAAGATCCTGTCCATGAAGACAGTGCTCTTGACTGCATTGGCCTCCATCAAGACGGTAGGGGACCTGCATGCATTTTCGGTCAGCGAATCGTGCCTAGAATTCGGGCCAGCCAGCTCTCACGTCACCCTGAGACCCCGGCCTGGATATGTGCCCAAGGTTCCCACCACTCCCTTCAGGGACCAGGTGGTGAACCTGCAAGAGCTGCCTTCGGAGGAGGCAGACCCAGCCCTAGCTTTGCTCTGTCCCGTCCGCGCTTTGCGGGTTTACGTGGACAGAACACAAAGCTTTAGGACCTCAGAGCAGCTCTTCGTCTGTTACGGAGGCCAGCAGAAGGGAAAGGCTATCTCCAAGCAGAGGTTAGCCCACTGGATAGTGGATGCTATTGTCTTGGCGTACCAATCCCAAGACGTGCCTTGCCCGTTCGGGTTGCGAGCACACTCAACCAGGAGTGTGGCCTCCTCCTGGGCGCTGGCTCAAGGCGCCTTGCTGACAGATATCTGTGGAGCTGCGGGCTGGGCGACACCTAACACGTTCGCTAGATTCTATAGCCTCCGTGTAGAGCCGGTATCTTCCCATGTACTCGCCCCCAGTGGCCAGTAGCGCGAAGGACCCGTTCCAGTGTCGGCTTGCAACGCCACTCCCGCCCCCTGGGCCGGATACTTGCGTTTATTGTCTCCAGTTGTGTTCCCCAGAAATGGCTAACCCTGTCAAGCTCCTCCGTCACCCTCGGCAGTCAGAGGTTGCGGGCGTCTGACGCCAGGCCTACACCCGTATACATGTGGAACGTGTGTGTAGGCTGGGTATCCATATGTAGCGGTCCCTAAGGCGACCCCATATGTGTATTCCTCCACGGTACAAGCTACCCTACTTGGCTAGCCCCGTGTCTTTCCCTCGACAGAGCTCGCTCTGGCGTCTCTGCTGGTGTTCTTTCCCCCCTAGTATTAGGTTGGAACCACCTCAGAGACTGCCATATGTTGTACTACCCTGATTGGTCCTTATGTGTAACCGCCACCTCTCCTTCCTCAAAATGATGTGGCTCCGCAGCGTTCCCTCTTCCGAGACGGGCACGCTTTCCCAGCGTTATCCAATAGTCACACTGAGTGGGTCTTGCAGAACAGCAGTGACTGACCTTCTCTGCTTAGAGCCCTGACTTCCCGCTCCAACAGAGGGGCGGTCCAGGGAGCTCACGCAGAGCGCTGGAAGGGCCAGCGCCTGTGGCGTGTTAGTAGGATCCCCAATTCGTCGGTCAGTTCCGACGTACGTCGAACGTGACCGACTGAAAGGGAACGTCTCGGTTACGTATGTAACCCTCGTTCCCTGAGGGAGGGAACAGAGACGTACGTCCCGTCGCCACAGGTGCTGTACCTCCGCTGAACGGCCGAGTCACTCCTCAGCTCCTCAGCGGAAAAGCAAAGATGCAGTGCTTCCACTTCCTTATTTATACCCGCGCTGCGGGGAGGAGCGTGGAAAGCGTGAACCGCATGCCAATGTTCATTGGCTTGTTTAGTTACACTCGAAGTAGATTGGTCTCTGAAGACGATCCCCAATTCGTCGGTCAGTTCCGACGTACGTCTCCGTTCCCTCCCTCAGGGAACGAGGGTTACATACGTAACCGAGACATTTTGCTGACATACTTTATGTACTCTGTTTTTCATGACCATCTGTATTAATATCCCACTGAGATCAAGAAATAAAGAAAACCAGCTGATACTAGATCAGGCTGGAGTCCAGCTTCCTCTAAAATGGTTTGATCTGCTCACTTTTTTTTTCTTTTTTTTTTTATTCAGAAGGTTACCATTGCCTTTGGACACATTTATTGGAAATACCACTAGATTATTTTCATTCGGTGGTTATAACAGTACATGTGGGATTTGACATTTGATATTTTGGGATATGCTGTATGTCTGGGCAGCTCATTAAAGGTTGAGGTGAATTAATATGCCTTTTGATTTTCAAGAGCAAAATGAATCACAATAGCCTACAAAAACAATCTTCTTTGTGTCACTTGAATACATATTTTTTTATTCCCACACTTTGGTTTTGTTTGTGTGTGTGGGCTGTTCAAATAAGTTTCAGAGTGTGAAAAAACTTTTCCCTTCACTGACCTGTATGTGTTTGTATCAGTATGAGACAGAGTAGGAGAGCAGCCTGTATGCTTTGGGAGATTCGCTCTGTGCTCCGATGCACAGCGGACTGTCGTCTGTGGGCTTATGAGCTCAGAGGACTGGATATCGACTCCATCATGCTGGTCATGGGCGCTTATTGTTCTGAGTGCCTGCGGATTACTCCCCAATTCCCCCCAAAAGGACGCCAGTCTCCTTCCGCCACGGTCCGTGGTCCGCTCTATTACAGGTCAAGACTTTTAAGGCCCGTCTGCCCTGCGCTGCCACTCTTCACACAGCCTGCCGCCTACTAGCAAGAAACAAAATGGCTGCCATGAATGGCACAGTCAGAATTTGAAGGCAGTGCAATGTACCTGCTCTTGCGCAGAACCGCTAAATTAAAAAAAAAGTGTCTAATGGTTTATCCACTGCAGCTTGATGAATGAAACTATTTAATTATAAGATATTAAACTGATTTATCGATGTTTACTACCACCAGACTACTGGGTAACATGGAGACAGTTAACATTAAACAATTGTACAAAACTAAGTCTCAATCCCTGCTACTCTGAATGAGTCATACGGTTATTTAAGGAAGATAAATGTAGCCTATACACTATGAGCAGTTCAGAGTCAGACTATTTTTTTTTTTATTAAAATAAAAATACCATCCTACAAGTGGAATAATAATGAAAACATTCATGTTAAATATAAAATATTTGATTTTAAAATAAAATTATATGCAGGATAAAAAACACCATCCTACAAGTGGAACAATAATGAAAACATTCATGTTAAATAAAATATTTAAATATATTTTATTTTATAATAAAATTAAGTTAAATTTAAAAAAAAAAATGGGCAATGGAAAATATTTCTGAAGATATATTAGGTTTGAAATACAAAAATTAACATCCTACAATTGGATCAATAATGAAAGCATTGATAAAAAATTGGAAGATCACATAATTAAAGCTAAAGAAGTGGTTTAAAAAGTTTAAGGGCACATGGGGTAATTGAAGCAAATTAAATGTTCTTGAGGATTCTCAAGAACTTTGCGTATATATGCAAAAGACAGTCATAAGAAGACCACAAATACATATCAAATGTGTCATTTAGAACAGGGCATTAGTCAATTACACAACAGTTAGTTTGGGTCCTTTAATTTGATTGGACAAGTAGCATTTCAAGACTGCCGTATTATATGAAGTATTATAGCGCTGTAATGTTTCACTCCACTCGTCTGTGTTTGCATGTTCCAGACAGGTGGCGCATGCAATTGTTGACACTGATATCTTTAAGTAGTTGGCAGAGCAAAAATGAACCAAATAACTAGCCATATTGTGTCTACAAATGAAAAGTACTCTATATTAATGTATTGTTCATAGAACTGTAGCCTACACTCACAACCTCACAGATAGCATATATTATCTTACACCAATTATTTTAACTGCTATAAATGTTTCATCTTTGATATCTGAAACTAAAAAAAAATTACTATAACAAAAGATTGACCATGTGCTTCTTTTGATAGGCTGGTGTTTTTTATGAGCCCATGGATGAAATCTTAAATGTAGCCTCTCTCTCCCCCCCCCCCCCTTAGCTCTTTAGCATGAGTCTACAGCTCCTCTTGATCTGCTGGTGTGTTCTCGCAGCAGGTGAGGGAAGGCCAGAGGCATCATGCCCTGCAGGCAGTGGGCTGCCTTAATCTTTCAAGAAAGGCTTTCCATTCGGTTATGAGTGATTCTTTGTATACTGTTCTCATCCTCTGCTTGGCCGTCTCTATATCTGCTCATTTTCTTTCGCCTCTCAAACACATGCACTCTCTCTCTCTGTTCCTAAGCCTTATCTCCACCCCACCAGGTAATAATTAGTTTCTCTGCAATTGCCATGGCAACAAAGCACAGTTGCTGTGGTGGTCTGCCTGCTATGTATTATTTCAGCGAGCCGTGAGAAGAAAAATGTACTGATGACAGAGGGATCAAAGCTTCTAGACCACTCTAGAAAGACTGACCATCACTCCACACCTACCATGCCAACCGTATGTGTGTGTGCTTAAATGCATTAAGTTACCATTCAATAGCGTTTCATTTGTCACAGTATAATTGTGGACTTCCATTTCTACCCTTGAGCACATCCGTATATGTATTTAAATGTGTGCGTGTTGCTGCTCTGCTTCTACTGTCACACCAGAGATAGGCGAGGAGAGAGGAAGAAAGGATCTATATTATTTATTCCTATGACCCTCTGCTCTTTGATCAATAAGAAGTCCAATAGTCAGACACTCACTGCAAGTGAGATGCATTACACATTGACATGACAGTGGAGTCTCATACCAATCCTTTTCCATTAAACATGCATGTCCACAAGTTTCTCAATCTATTATCTCTCATTCTATTTGGAATTCAAGTTGTGCATGTATGCAACCGGATTCATAACAAATTTGTGAACATTCATTTGTTTTTACCCTCCTTCTAATGTTGATCAATCTAGATCAGTGGTATTCATCTGGGTTCCATCCGGGCCGCGGGACATAATTGCACCATTTTACCATTGTGAGCAGCGTGTCAAAATAATAGAGCGGTTCACACCAGAGACCACAGGGCCGTTTACAGTAATAATCTTTCGCGCTACATCCTCTAATATTTGTATCAAGAGTCCTTTCCGCTCCGTGCGCGTTGCTTCTATCTCCCGCTAAAGACGTAAAGCACCACATTACGAGCTACAGATGACGCGGTTATTTTAACAACAGTAGCAGAAACACTGAGAGCAGAAAAATAGATACTTTTGCTAAAACACTGCAGAAAACGAGAATGCAGAAAATAGGCCTACAATTATTTGTATCTGTCATACAGATATCTCCGACCTTTTAACTGAACCAGGTTTGTGACAAGTTAATGCATGGCATCAATTTTTTCCCCTATACATTTCGAATTATTATTAATCATATTTCATAATAAACAATGTTATAATTTGGAAAATTATTTAGACAAAAAACTTTGAAATGACTAGCTTTGTTTTGTGCTCATGATGAGTGTTTTGATTATTAGATTATGTACGTTGTTTGTTTTTAGTAGTTTATTACTTTGTGCATAAAAATAAAAATGGTCCATACTTTTGTTGAGGTAAATCCTACACTCCCAGTATGTTTTCTCAGTCCCAAGGCCTTCTATGTGCCATACACATAGAATGTCTAAATGTCTACATGTCTAAATGTATAAAAAAAAAAAAAAAAAAAACCTGATAAAACATATGATCTAACCTTTGTATATTCATATCCAGTTGGAAGAAATATTTACTTTTTTGGGGGGTAAATATTGGTAAAAATTCTGCTTTTCATCACAAATTCATCACTGCTTTGGCTCTTGGGGCCCAAGATTCTCATCTTTGATGACTATTTTGAGTGTTTAGGATTTTTTCTTTTACAAAGTACTATGGCTTCCCCGATGAAAATGTATTACTGTTCCAAAAAAGTATTGTCCAGACCTCTGCTGGGAAGGAAATATAGAGACCAGATCTCTTAAAAGAACTTTAATTGAATACCCCTGATCTAGATGATTCAAAATGAGGTAATTCACCTTATTCTTAACCTAAGAGCGGGCGTGGCTATTGTAACTTGATTTTGTCAAGGCTTCCAGTCTCATCCGCTTCCAGTTATTTTAGCTGTATAAAAACTGTCCATTATGCTGCTTGATATTGCAAACTGTTATTTGTTATCAAATTATTTTAATTATCGTAATCATAAACAATCCATAAATCCATATAAGGACTTCTACATAACCTCTCCTGTACTCTGATTGATCACTTTCTGCAAACATACCCTGATAAGCTCTCTAAAGAGAGCATTTACAGCAAGATCTTTGAGTAAATCAAGTGTGCCATACTTAAAGGGATAGTTCACCCAAAAATGAAAATTAGCCCATGATTTACTCACCCTTAGGTCATCCCAGGTGTATATGACATTCTTCTTTCAGACGAATATAAATTAGAGTTATATAAAAAAATGTCCTGGCTCTTCCAAGCTTTATAACGGCAGTGAATGGCTGTTTCTGTTTTAAGTCCATAAAAGTGCATCTATCCATCATAAGTAATCCACACGGCTCCGGGGGGTTAATAAAGGCCTTCTGAAGCGAAGTGATCGTCGTACGCGCGTTAACGAGAGACTGGTGTTCCAGCGCATGACGTAGGACACAGGCGTAGCGTATGTTCCGGTGACGAACGCTGAAGCGCAGAGGACAGAGCAAAACAAAACTTGGTTCTCGCGAGAACTAGCATATTCTCACCGGAGCGTCCTACATCATTCGCTGGAACGCCAGTCTCTTGTGAGCGCGCATACGACAGTTAGCGGAAGTTAGAGATTACAGTTTGTAAAGTTTTAAATATGGATATTTTTCTTACACAAACGCATCACTTCGCTTCAGAAGGCCTTTATTAACCCCCCGGAGCCGTGTGGATTACTTTTATGATGGATAGATGCACTTTTATGGACTTCAAAAATTTTTTCTTTTTAAATTTTTAATTGTATTCATCTGAAAGAAGAATGTAATATACACCTAGGATGGCTTAAGGGTGAGTAAATCATGGGATAATTTTCATTTTTGTGTGAACTATCCTTTTAAATCAGTTCAAACACAAACATCTCATAAACGACAAACTTGTCACTGGTGTGTAGTGCAGCAGGGAAGAGAAGATCCGGGGCTTCCACAAAGACGGGTTTTATTATTAAACTGATACAGAACACGACACACACGTAAGCATAACAGTACAATGGACAAGGAGTGCAGGGAGTGAGTTCAATATAAAGGGAGTGCTAATGACAAAGACCAGGTGCAGGGAATCCGGGGAGAGCGGGAGAGACAATGAGGAAGTGAGTTCAGGTGTGAGACAGATTCCAAAAAAGTTGGGACACTGTACAAATTGTGAATAAAAACAGAATGCAATGATGTGGAAGTTTCAAATTTCAATATTTTATTCAGAATACAACATAGATGACATATCAAATGTTTAAACTGAGAAAATGTATCATTTTAAGGGAAAAATAAGTTGATTTTAAATTTCATGGCATCAACACATCTCAAAAAAGTTGGGACAAGGCCATGTTTACCACTGTGTGGCATCCCCTCTTCTTTTTATAACAGTCTGCAAACGTCTGGGGACTGAGGAGACAAGTTGCTCAAGTTTAGGAATAGGAATGTTGTCCCATTCTTGTCTAATACAGGCTTCTAGTTGCTCAACTGTCTTAGGTCTTCTTTGTCGCATCTTCCTCTTTATGATGCGCCAAATCTAAGGGCCCGAAGATCACGGGCATCCAGTATGGTTTTCCGGCCTTGACCCTTACGCACAGAGATTGTTCCAGATTCTCTGAATCTTTGGATGATATTATGCACTGTAGATGATGATAACTTCAAACTCTTTGCAATTTTTCTCTGAGAAACTCCTTTCTGATATTGCTCCACTATTTTTCGCCGCAGCATTGGGGGAATTGGTGATCCTCTGCCCATCTTGACTTCTGAGAGACACTGCCACTCTGAGAGGCTCTTTTTATACCCAATCATGTTGCCAATTGTCCTAATAAGTTGCAAATTGGTCTTCCAGCTGTTCCTTATACGTACATTTAACTTTTCCGGCCTCTTATTGCTACCTGTCCCAACTTTTTTGGAATGTGTAGCTCTCATGAAATCCAAAATGAGCCAATATTTGGCATGACATTTCAAAATGTCTCACTTTCAACATTTGATATGTTATCTATATTCTATTGTGAATAAAATACAAGTTTATGAGATTTGTAAATTATTGCATTCCTTTTTTATTCACAATTTGTACAGTGTCCCAACTTTTTTGGAATCGGGTGTGTAGAATGATTTCTGAAGGATCATGTCACACTAAGTAAGGGCTGCTCAAAATTCAGCTTTGGCATCCCAGGAATAAATTACATTTAAAATATATAAAAATATAAAACAGTCATTTAATAGTTAACAGTTCTATATGTTTGTGTTTTTACTGTGTTTTTGATCAAATAAACACAGCCTTGGTGAGCATAAGGGACTTCATTCAAAAACATTTAAAAAATCTTACTCACCCCAAAGTTTTGAAAGGTTTAGTGTAAAGTTCAGTTGTTGTCTTCCACTTCCGGTAAGACTTCAAGCTGGGGTTTGGACTCAGTGGCTTCAGTCTAAAGTAAATGTGCCCAAATCCTACTTTACAGTCCACTCACATTTCAATTAAAATATACCAGAGAATAAAAAAGAGAAAAAAAAAAAAAAGACAATTAATGAGGTGATTCTTGTTGTTTGGAAGACGAACAGCAAAATCTGCATAGGTGCCTCCAGTCTGGATTACTCATAAACCATCGTAGTTTTATCCCCTGGCACCATGCATGACTTAAATGTGTCATTAAAGAATCCTGGTGATGCCAGTTTTTTTTTTTAATCACCAGTACAGTTAAGATATATTTTTCAACATGATAAAACTGGATTTTTCAAGTTTATCAAATGTGTCAGGGCCGGAAAAAATGGCAGACCTACTTAGTGTCGAGTGCTTACACTTAGGCCCAATTAGAATGCATATTTTAACTGAACTTAAACTTGCTGAATTATTAATATGTGCTCTGGTTCTGCAGCCATAAGCAAGATAATGAAGAAATGCTTCCAGTCATTGTGCTTCTATAGAAAAGTTTAGAGCTAAAACTTAATTATTGTAGTTTATTGAAGCCATTTGAGCATTGCATTCAAAATAATTGCATCACTTAGACATCTGAACTGACTGTTGAATTTGTTTCTTCAAATATTCTTTTCATGCCAAGGTCGGCGTGAGGGTCAGGCGAGATGGTGGCAAGATGACCTTGGTCTGCTGTTCAGCTTTGATTCCCTTTTTGAAGTGCAGACGGAGACTAAAAGACAGCCATAAAACAGCACAAATATGTATGCTTCTTTGAAGGCTATGCTGACAGCAACTAAAGGTCTGGATCAAAAGTATTATGGTCAAAAGAGGCGTCATGCATTCCACTGTATGATTTAATTAAAAAAGACAAAGACGAGGGGAAAAGCAAAGCGCAAAATCCAGATAATAAAAGAAAAAAGGCACAAAGAGAGAAAAAAAGAGAAACAGTATGGTGTTCAAACATAAGATGCAGTGCACTGATATGATCTCACTTCTTTCCTCATTCCTTTTTAAGTTCTCTAGGTGGATATCGGGGAGTACGAAGACTTATGCAGCTCTGTATCTCCTTCCCTGCCCTGAGTGAGCAATCTGAGGCATGTTGGGCTGGAGAGTCGCTCTCCGCAGTGCAAGCTCCATGCCTGGGGACGTTTAATCATGTCATGCTGTGCAGTTGGCCAAGCTGGGGGCGACAGATGCCATGCAACCAGGGTGTGATTAATCCTGGAGGATTCCGGGTGCTGCCAAGGAGAGAGCGAGTGAGGGCCACCATGAGTCGGTGCCAGGGGATACGCATTGCACACCTTGCCAAAGGCTCTGGGGTCTATCAGCATCTGAGAAGAACCATTGGCCATCGGACACTATCACCTCCTCACCATGCCACCGTCTGTTTTTTCCTGTTGTTCCCGTGGCAATCATGCCTCTCCCTTTCTGTTCTCGCTCTATTTCCTTTGTTATCACCCAACCCGTGTTCTCGGTTCCCGGGTGTCCCCTGATGGGAAGAGGCATAATCCGAACGCAAGAGGGTTGGTGGAAACATGTAGATGATGAAATCACAGGAATCCTGCCGAGGAGAAGGCCAGGGACAGTGGAGAGAGAGGCTTTCATGTCTGTTGTGATTTGCCCTATCCGTCCTCAGAGTGGCATTGGGGAAATTGGGTAGAAAATGAGTAAGTTTGACAAGTTGCACAACAAGTCTCAACAATGTAGCTGGAGGAAAAGCAAGGAAGGAAGAATAGCAAGAAGAAAAAGCTCTTACTGCTCTATGGAACACAAGATCCCAGTTTTGAATATTTATATGGCCACTAGATGGCACTGCAGACAGAGTCTTAATCTCTGGTCTCTCTCTTTCTACATGGTAAGTTTCTGTCTTTTTCAGTCCTCTCTCTCTCCATTTCCTCTTACTTGTTCTCTCTTATGTTACTTTTTTCTCTACACAATTGCTGCACAGGACAGAAGCCTTCAGATGTGAAGGGCAATCTGAAGTTTGGACAGGTACTTTATGAGGATTATCAGCCGTGATACATGCCCATTTGAGCGGAGGAACGAACACACACATACTCAGGCTTGACCTACACAATCTCGCTGTTGTTTAATGACTCTGTTAACTTTGTGTTCTGATCCCTCAGGTCCGTTTCTCAGTTTGGAATGAGAGCATGAAAGATCAATATTGGGAAATATTATCTGTGCTACCTCGGCTTCCGCCTGCTAAACATAAGCTCTTCATTTGAAACCCCGCTAGAGCACCGTCTTCTGCTATTACACCGTCTGAGGGCGAAAAAAAGGTAAAGAATGAAATGAAAATGAAACACATCCGTTTTGCATTGTCATGGAAGGAGATGCAGAGATGATGTTACAGTCTTTGTTTCATAATCTTTTCAATGCTGCAACCTTTGTACAGCTCAATTAGATGTGGAAACATACAGAAGACAAAATGCTCTTAATTTCTCCTAGTGTTGCTAAAACCCATAACCTCATTATTGCAAAGCCATCATGGCTTGTGCACTGAAAACAATTGAGTAAGAAGAGTTGCATTTATGGATGTAATTTTCGAGCTTGGCTGAGTGCAGTTCGGTAAGGTTTCCCAAAAGCCTGTCGTACAGCTCTCCGCCCTAGTAATTAGACAAGAAAAGGCATAAATCGATACCCTAGTGTCTGTCTGGCACTGAGGCAGTCAAAGAGCTGGCTACATTAATACATTAACCCAGAGAAACAGACATTACATTGTAATCAATCCTGCTACACAAATCAGATTAGGTGGAGCGAGCGGAGTCCTAGTGCTCTCAGATGAACGCACATCCTGTACATTACAGCAGGTCAGTGGAGCAGCCCGAAGTGTAAATGGATGAGTGATCTCACAATCTTTAGAGGAAGTGCATCTCGTCTCTGCTAGATATTTGACCAATTAACAGTAGGAAATCAATTTATAGTCATATCCATTTGCTCACAGAGTGCACAACGTACCTGTTTGTGTGTACGCTCACACCGACACACACAAAGCACTAATCGGTCTGCACGGTGCGGGACTGTCACTACCTTTGATTAATTTTCAAAGCCTGTTGAGTATTCGAGTGCACACAAACACATGCACCACTTTAACATCCACTTGACAAATAGCTACCTGAAACAAAAAAGGTGACAACCTGTAATTAGAAAATATATTAGTTTGATTTATGTTTTTGGCCCAATCGATTTTAATTAATTTAGTAGCCCACAAGCTCAAGTATTATTACAAACACAAATTACCTTGACAAAGATTTATGGCGCAAATGAACTGCCAGACCTCATTATATGAATTTATAATCTATCGCATATTTAAAATGCAATTAGCCATTATTAGGATAATGACAGAGTACAATTTGCTGTGTGAAAAATGCAATCAATCTGAAATTGAAAATCAAACCAATTCTGAATGGTTCAGTAAAAAGGTAATGGGTGAGCAAAGTTTCACAATACAGGAAACTATTGTAGAGTAATTACGGTTTGCCATTACGCAAAGCCATAATGTAAACAGAACCCAAGAAAATGGCTTCATCTTATACTCATTTTGTGTCAAATCAACAAAAAGGCCTGTAAACAACTTTGCAGCTTACGGTACTTGCTTGTAATCTATGTACTACTCGGAGCTTCACTGGTGTGTGTAAGCAGCCAGTTTCCCTTGTATATATGTATTTTATTTAAATTCAAACAGCTGTTTTATAAGCTAATTCTGCAAAGTGGCAAAGATGAAACATTTTATCAAGCATTCTGCTCAAAATACTCTGGATATTGTAGTGGTTTCTATGAGAGGAGCTGTCCTTGGTGCTGAAAAGTGTTACTTAGACTGGAGTTTAATGTACTTGTATGTTATAGGTTTGTGCTGCTTAATAAGCCCTCAGTATTAGAGATGGCATATTAGAATGTTCAAATGTTGAATGGTGTATAACTTGAATTTGAATGTTTATGCAGTTTAGAAGGCTCACATGTGTGCATCTACATGTGTGTCAGTCTGTGGGTGTGCAAACTGCCTGACACTGCAGGACTCCATTAGAGAACAATGTCTGATTCCTGTGTAAATTAACTATGCGTAAAGCCTTTTCATCTGTGATCTCATCTGATGAAAATTCACCACCTTCCACTGGAGGTGAGAACACAACCTACGCTGGCTGACGAGAACCATGAGAACCGTCACACCTTTTTATTCCATTACCCGTCCATCACACTTTGTGAACGTCTAAGATGCTTTTAACATGTGCATGAAAAATGTCATGCTCAACACAAAAATGCATTATCAAGTGACTGTCAGTCCCCGGGCCTGAGATTCTAATTGCATTCAAAAGCAAAGCACTGTAAAACAGAACATGCCCCGAAGTCACGATTATGTTGACGTGTTGAAACAAACACTCACATCCAAAATTATTGATAATTCACATGAAGCTAGTGGTTCTCAAGCTGTGGTATACATGATCACAGATTTTATTCTTTATTCTTATTATTGTTTTTTTAATTTTCAGTATTCTCTTTTTTTAATTTGACTTTAACTTTTAGTTTTAGCAATTGTTCTGTTACTTTATGTTTAGTTTTTAATTAATGGAAAAATGTATAGAATATTTTTAGTTGTTTTACACTATGTCCTAATTATGTGCAATGTGACATGATTTCAGCAATTTTTAGATCAACAGAAGCCTTCCTAGCCTTCAGAACTGCCTTAATTCTTCATGGCATAGATTGAACAAGGTGCTAGAAACATTCCTCAGAGATTTTGGTCCATGTTGATATGAGAGCATCACGCAGTTGCTGCAGGTTTGTCAGGTTTGTCACATCCATGATGCAAATCTCCCGTTTCACCACCGAATCACCACATCCCAAAGGTGCTCTATTGGATTGAGATCTGGGAACTGTGGAGGCCATTTGAGTATAGTGAACTCATTGTCATGTTCAAGAAACCCGTTTGAGATGATTTGAGCTTTGTGACATGGCAAATTATCCTGCTGGAAGTAGCCATCAGAAGATGGGTACACTGTGATCATAAAGGGATCATCAACAATACATAGGTAGGCATTTAAACGATGCTCAATTGGTACTAAGGGGCACAAAGTGTGCCAAGAAAGTATCCCCCACACATTACACCACCACCAGCAGATACAAGGCAGAATGGATCCATGCTTTTTATATTGTTTACGCCAAATTCTGACCCTACTATCTGAACGTTGCAGCAGAAATCGAGACACATCAGACCAGGCAACTTTTTTTTCCAATCTTCTATTGTCCAATTTTGGTGAGCCTGTGCGAGTTGTTGCCTTATTTCCTATTCTTATCTGACAGGAGTGGCACCCGGTGTGGTCTTCAGCTGCCGTAGCCCATTTGCTTCAAGGTTCGACCTCAGTTGTAACGAGTGGTTATTTGAGTTACTGTTGCCTTTCTATCAGCTCAAACCAGTCTTTCTTCTCTGACCTCTGGCATTTTTGCCCATAGAACTGCCATTCACTGGATATTTTCTTTTTCGGACCATTCTCTATAAACCCTAGAGATGGTTGTGTGTGAAAATCCCAGCAGATCAGCAGTTTCTGAAATACTCAGACCAACCCATCTGGCAGCAACAACCATGCCCAGTTCAAAGTCACTTAAATCACCTTTCTTACCATTTTGATGCTTAGTTTGAACTTCAGCAGATCAGCTTGACACTGTCTACGTGCCTAAATACATTGAGTTTTAGATATTTGTGTTAACGAGCAGTTGAACAGGTTTACATAATAAAGTGGTCGTGTTTATATATATGACCAGTCACAGGAGAAGCGAATATAGTCGATCTCCTAACAAGGCCACATATTATGGTCTGGGTAGATTAAATGGCATGTAAACAAAGTGTTAGATGCTGGTAAAATGGGCAGGAATAAAGATCTGAGCGGCAATGGCCGAATTGTTAAGGCAAGGCGACTGGGTCAGAGTATCTCTGAAACAGCAAGGTTTGTGTGTTGTTCACGGTCAGCAGTGGTGAGAATTTATTAACAGTGGTCCAAGGAGGGTAAAATCACAAACTGGCGACAGGGTGTTGGACACCCAAGGCTCATCAATGCATGAGGGCAACAAAGGCTATATCCTATCTGGTCTGAGCCAAAAGGTCTACTATGGGACAAGTCACACAAAATTTTTACGATGCTTATGGGAGGAATGTGTCAACACACAGTGCATTCCACTCTGCTGCGTATTGGGCTGCATAGCTGCAGACCAATCAGAGTGCCCATGATGACCCATGTCCACCATGGAAATTGCCAACAATGGGCATGCGAGCATCGGAACTGGATCTTGGAGCAGTGGAAGAAGGTCACCTGGTCCAATGAGTCCCATTTTCTTTTACATCACGTGGACGGCCGTGTACGTGTGTGCCTTTAACCTGGGGAAGTGATGGCACAAGGACGAGAAAAAGCCAGTGCAGGGAGTGTGATGTATATACACACACACACATGTTGGATCAATAAAAAATGAAAAGGAAAGTTTAGGGGGGGGAATTCTAGAAAGCAAGAGAACAGAATGAACAGAATTTGGTGACAATGAAAAGGCCTTTTTCCTCTACACTTTAACACACATTAACACACACCCAGACATCTGCACAGAAAACTGTCTGCCTCTCCCCCTCCTGACACACACTTTTGGGGGGCCAAATGTCAAAAAAAGGAAGACAAATTACCAATGACTAGAGCTCAAGTGGGTGAAAGTGAGGCGCATTTGCCTTTGATTCACCTGAGCTAATCCAGCTTCAAAGAGCCCAGCTCGCTCACCACAACTCCAGGGCTTGAATTTTCAGCTCTACCCTAGAGACCTGTAACTCCTCCTGGGGGCTGTAGTCATGATCTAGTCCTGTTAGTTCCAGACCCTGTCAGAGGTATTGCTCATCATGCAACACCTGTTCTTTATATTGGTTTTAACCTTGAGCATGTGCGTGTCTTCAAAGGATTTCTGAACAAACAAATCTGAAATGGTCCTCAGCACCTTGTGAAATAACGCTCCACATTGTAAAGGCAGAGATGGGACAGCTATAATAGCACAGAGAATAAACTGGGTTTTAAACTTTGTAGCAAAGGTCATCGCATTCTTTAATGGTAATGCAATCTACAGATTTGAGATGTGTTCACACCACAGTTCCTGAGCCTGAGGGTTTGTATTATTGGGGTGAGCAAGAAGTCATTACAATTCTCTAATTTTACACAGTTTTTCTCTTCAAATTAATGAAGAGATGCTCAGATCACAGAATGAGAGTAATTGAAATAAGGATAGGGGAATTGTAATGAAGGCAATAGATTTTTTTCAAATGGCACACAATCTTTTACAGGCACAAACACACATCCAGTAAATCAAGGCACACATGAGTTGTGCACCTACATAAATGTAAGAATCTATGAGACTTTGATCTCCCATTTACCAAGAAGAGACTGCAAAATGATTTTTATATGCTTTGAACAAAATTGAATATGAAATGACCGAAAAATAATACAATGGGCAGAATGAAGAGAAAGAGCATTCTGTACATTGAATCAGATCATAGCACTGCTGTAGAAATTGCCATCTGCATTATTTATGCTGAGATGCATTTCTCTAACATGGGGCAAGAAAAGAGCTTTTTGATTATATATTTATATATCCACCCAGATGTTAGCAGCAGATCCTATAAGTCCTGTAAGTTGCGAGGTGGGGCCTCCATGGATCGGACTTGTTTGTTTACCACATCCCACAGATACTTGACTGAATTGAGATCTGGGGAATTCTGAGGCCAAGTCAACACCTCAAACTCGTTGTTATGCTCCTCAAACCATTCCTGAACCATTTTTTCTTTGTGGCAGGGTGCATTATCCTGCTGAAAGAGGCCACAGCCACCAGGGAATACCGTTTCCATGAAAGGTTGTACATGGTCTGCCACAATGCTTAGGTAGGTGGTATGTGTCAACGTAACATCCACATGGATGGCAGGACCCAAGGTTTCCCAGCAGAACATTGCCCAAAGCATCACACTGCCTCCGCCGGCTTGCCTTCTTCCCATAGTGCATCCTGGTGCCATGTGTTCCTCAGGTAAGTGACGCACAGGCACCCGGCCATCCACATGATGTAAAAGAAAACGTGATACATCAGACCAGGCCACCTTCTTCCATTGCTCCGTGGTCCAGTTCTGATACTCACGTGCCCACTGTTGGCGCTTTTGGCGGCGGACAGGGGTCAGCATGGGCACCCTGACTGGTCTGCGGCTATGCAGCCCCATACGCAACAAACTGCGATACACTGTGTATTCTGACACCTTTCTATCAGAACCAACATTAACTTCTTGAGCAATTTGAGCTACAGTAGCTCGTCTGTTTGATTAGACCACACGGGCCAGCCTTCGCTCCCCATGTGCATCAATAACCCTTGGCCGCCCATGACCCTATCACCAGTTCACCACTGTTCCTTCCTTGGACCTTGGCCGTATGTATGTATATATATATATATATATATATATATATATATATATATATATATATATATATATATACACACAGTGGGGAGAACAAGTATTTGATACACTGCCGATTTTGCAGGTTTTCCTACTTACAAAGCATGTAGAGG
The DNA here is from genome assembly GCA_039654105.1 of Coreius guichenoti. NCBI lineage: Eukaryota > Metazoa > Chordata > Actinopteri > Cypriniformes > Gobionidae > Coreius > Coreius guichenoti. The sequence continues at coordinate 21,367,299 of CM077173.1, read as the reverse complement.
TCTGTAATTTTTATCATAGGTACACTTCAACTGTGAGAGACGGAATCTAAAACAAAAATCCAGAAAATCACATTGTATGATTTTTAAATAATTAATTTGCATTTTATTGCATGACATAAGTATTTGATCACCTACCAACAAGTAAGAATTCCGGCTCTCACAGACCTGTTAGTTTTTCTTAAAGAAGCCCTCCTGTTCTCCACTCATTACCTGTATTAACTGCACCTGTTTGAACTCGTTACCTGTATAAAGTCCACACACTCAATCAAACAGACTCCAACCTCTCCACAATGGCCAAGACCAGAGAGCTGTGTAAGGACATCAGGGATAAAATTGTAGACCTGCACACGGCTGGGATGGGCTACAGGACAATAGGCAAGCAGCTTGGCGAGGAGGCAACAACTGTTGGCGCAATTATTAGAAAATGGAAGAAGTTCAAGATGACGGTCAATCTCCCTCGGTCTGGGGCACCATGCAAGATCTCACCTCGTGGGGCATCAATGATCATGAGGAAGGTGAGGGATCAGCCCAGAACTACACGGCAGGACCTGGTCAATGACCTGAAGCGAGCTGGGACCACAGTCTCAAAGAAAACCATTAGTAACACACTACGCCGTCATGGATTAAAATCCTGCAGCGGACGCAAGGTCCCCCTGCTCAGGCCAGCGCATGTCCAGGCCCGTCTGAAGTTTGCCAATGACCATCTGGATGATCCAGAGGAGGAATGGGAGAAGGTCATGTGGTCTGATGAGACAAAAACAGAGCTTTTTGGTCTAAACTCCACTCGCCGTGTTTGGAGGAAGAAGAAGGATGAGTACAACCCCAAGAACACCATCCCAACCGTGAAGCATGAAGGTGGAAACATCATTCTTTGGGGATGCTTTTCTGCAAAGGGGACAGGACGACTGCACCGTATTGAGGGGAGGATGGATGGGGCCATGTATCGCGAGATCTTGGCCAACAACCTCCTTCCCTCAGTAAGAGCATTGAAGATGGGTCGTGGCTGGGTCTTCCAGCATGACAACGACCTGAAACACACAGCCAGGGCAACTAAGGAGTGGCTCCATAAGAAGCATCTCAAGGTCCTGGAGTGGCCTAGCCAGTCTCCAGACCTGAACCCAATAGAAAATCTTTGGAGGGAGCTGAAAGTCCGTATTGCCCAGCGACAGCCCCGAAACCTGAAGGATCTGGAGAAGGTCTGTAAGGAGGAGTGGGCCAAAATCCCTGCTGCAGTGTGTGCAAACCTGGTCAAGAACTACAGGAAACGTATGATCTCTGTAATTGCAAACAAAGGTTTCTGTACCAAATATTAAGTTCTGCTTTTCTGATGTATCAAATACTTATGTCATGCAATAAAATGCTAATTAATTACTTAAAAATCATACAATGTGATTTTCTGGATTTTTGTTTTAGATTCCGTCACTCACAGTTGAAGAGTACCTATGATAAAAATTACAGACTTCTACATGCTTTGTAAGTGGGCAAACCTGCAAAATCGGCAGTGTATCAAATACTTGTTCTCCCCACTATATATATATATATATATACACATATATAAAAAACATCATATCTATCGGAACATGGTGCATTAAAAAAAATGTCAGGCTAAATGAGACCCTCTGAGACTTTATTAACTGTCTGTATTGAGCTACTAATGGTGGCTTAGCCCATAGATGTGAATTTGTAAATGTGCAAATCGATTTCTCGATAACAATTAGAATTGCAAAGCTGTTGACAACTTAACTAGCAGTACATTTTCAGTGTGTCTAAATGTAATATTCGTTATAAGGTAGAAGGCAGTGTTCAGATTCATATGATGTTTTGAGCTGAGCCTTGATATCATTCTTTGAAGCTTTTGAAAGTGTCATTTGTATAATTTCTTTTGCGAGAACAAACTTAAAAAATGCTCTTAACTGAATGGAAGTAAAAAGCATTTCCATTTAAATGCTATTCTTGCTTATTGTACAAACTTTTGCTAAGAAACAGTGTTTGTCAGTGGTTTCATGAGTTATGAAAGTAGATATCAGGGGAGATTCCCCCATGTCCCAGTTGTAAGGTCAGAGGTTCTGGTTCAGCTCCCTCTGTGTCTCACTTCACTTTTAATAGCTTACACAAATGCTCCTCCGGGCCTCAGGTCACCTCACAGGACCCTTCAGTCTGAACAAACCCTACAGGTCAGATGAGATGGAAGAGGCAGCGGGGAACAGAAGTGGAAGTGTCATACATTAGAGAGGGGGAAGACAATATTTCATTCTTAAATTGTTTTGAGAGGCCTGTGCCAGAGAGAACATGAATCAGCTTGTCAGAGGGCCTTCTGCCAGCACTGCCGAGGAAGAGGGGATGAGAAAATGACTGTAGGGGCGACAGGAAGAGAGAAAGGAGGGGTGGTGGGCTGGGTGGGGAATGACAGGTAACCGGTCTCTCTCACGGCAGTATGGACACTTCATCATTTAACACTTAATCAAAACTGCTGTCGTTGACACGCAGGCAGCTACCTCCCCTGCATAATCCATCACAACCTGCACAGGTGCTCCTTGCATCGTTCAGGCAGGTTCAGAGCCAAAATGTACTGGGCCCCTGTTCACCTGGAGCATATGTGACAAGAGGCTGTATACTGACAAGACGACAGCTAAAGCATCATGCCCTCTCACCTTTTTGAGCCGAGTTGATTTTGAGTGCAGCTTTGTATATTTGATCATAAATGATAGGGTGTTGGTAATTTTCAGAGAGGCTAGAAATAGCGAGCTGACTTTGAAAGCAGCACTTCAGAACACCCTCCAAAGCCACACCTTCAAAACACATGAACACACACAGCAGTTTGCAAAGCACCACAAGTTGAGAGACGTCGTTAAACTACCTCATGTCTCAAAGCACATAACATTACAATAACAATAAAATTTCGCCGTTGATAGTTCTGCCACTGAAACGCATAAATTCGAGTCATGAACCACTCTGAGTATAACGTCACGTGTTTTCATCTCATCCAAATTAAAAATTAAATTAAAGTGGTGCTTGTTACCCTCTTGTTTCATGTAGTTACAGGGTAAGTGTGAATCTGAGGGCTGTAAATTTAAGTGGTGTTTGTTACCCTCTTGTTTCATGTAGTTACAGGGTAAGTATGAATCTGAGGGCTGTAAATTAAAGTGGTGTTTGTTACCCTCTTGTTTCATGTAGTTACAGGGTAAGTGTGAATCTGCGGGCTGTAAATTTAAGTGGTGTTTGTTACCCTCTTGTTTCATGTAGTTACAGGGTAAGTATGAATCTGTGGGCTGTAAATTAAAGTGGTGCTTCTTACCCTCTTGTTTCATGTAGATACAGGGTAAGTGTGAATCTGAGGGCTGTAAATTTAAGTGGTGTTTGTTACCCTCTTGTTTCATGTAGTTACAGGGTAAGTATGAATCTGTGGGCTGTAAATTAAAGTGGTGCTTGTTACCCTCTTGTTTCATGTAGTTACAGGGTAAGTGTGAATCTGAGGGCTGTAAATTTAAGTGGTGTTTGTTACCCTCTTGTTTCATGTAGTTACAGGGTAAGTATGAATCTGAGGGCTGTAAATTAAAGTGGTGTTTGTTACCCTCGTTTCATGTAGTTACAGGGTAAGTGTGAATCTGAGGGCTGTAAATTTAAGTGGTGTTTGTTACCCTCTTGTTTCATGTAGTTACAGGGTAAGTATGAATCTGTGGGCTGTAAATTAAAGTGGTGCTTGTTACCCTCTTGTTTCATGTAGTTACAGGGTAAGTGTGAATCTGAGGGCTGTAAATTTAAGTGGTGTTTGTTACCCTCTTGTTTCATGTAGTTACAGGGTAAGTATGAATCTGAGGGCTGTAAATTAAAGTGGTGTTTGTTACCCTCTTGTTTCATGTAGTTACAGGGTAAGTGTGAATCTGCGGGCTGTAAATTAAAGTGGTGTTTGTTACCCTCTTGTTTCATGTAGTTACAGGCTAAGTGTGAATCTGTGGGCTGTAAATTTAAGTGGTGTTTGTTACCCTCTTGTTTCATGTAGTTACAGGGTAAGTGTGAATCTGAGGGCTGTAAATTAAAGTGGTGCTTATTACCCTCTTGTTTCATGTAGTTACAGGGTAAGTATGAATCTGAGGGCTGTAAATTAAAGTGGTGTTTGTTACCCTCTTGTTTCATGTAGTTACAGGCTAAGTATGAATCTGCGGGCTGTAAATTAAAGTGGTGCTTATTACCCTCTTGTTTCATGTAGTTACAGGGTAAGTATGAATCTGAGGGCTGTAAATTAAAGTGGTGTTTGTTACCCTCTTGTTTCATGTAGTTACAGGGTAAGTATGAATCTGAGGGCTGTAAATTAAAGTGGTGTTTGTTACCCTCTTGTTTCATGTAGTTACAGGGTAAGTGTGAATCTGAGTGCTGTAAATTAAAGTGGTGTTTGTTACCCTCTTGTTTCATGTAGTTACAGGCTAAGTGTGAATCTGTGGGCTGTAAATTAAAGTGGTGCTTGTTAACCTCTTGTTTCATGTAGTTACAGGGTAAGTATGAATCTGTGGGCTGTAAATTAAAGTGGTGCTTGTTACCCTCTTGTTTCATGTAGTTACAGGGTAAGTGTGAATCTGAGGGCTGTAAATTTAAGTGGTGTTTGTTACCCTCTTGTTTCATGTAGTTACAGGGTAAGTATGAATCTGAGGGCTGTAAATTAAAGTGGTGTTTGTTACCCTCTTGTTTCATGTAGTTACAGGGTAAGTGTGAATCTGCGGGCTGTAAATTAAAGTGGTGTTTGTTACCCTCTTGTTTCATGTAGTTACAGGCTAAGTGTGAATCTGCGGGCTGTAAATTTAAGTGGTGTTTGTTACCCTCTTGTTTCATGTAGTTACAGGGTAAGTGTGAATCTGAGGGCTGTAAATTAAAGTGGTGTTTGTTACCCTCTTGTTTCATGTAGTTACAGGGTAAGTATGAATCTGCGGGCTGTAAATTAAAGTGGTGTTTGTTACCCTCTTGTTTCATGTAGTTACAGGCTAAGTGTGAATCTGTGGGCTGTAAATTAAAGTGGTGCTTGTTACCCTCTTGTTTCATGTAGTTACAGGGTAAGTGTGAATCTGAGGGCTGTAAATTAAAGTGGTGTTTGTTACCCTCTTGTTTCATGTAGTTACAGGGTAAGTGTGAATCTGAGGGCTGTAAATTAAAGTGGTGTTTGTTACCCTCTTGTTTCATGTAGTTACAGGCTAAGTATGAATCTGTGGGCTGTAAATTTAAGTGGTGTTTGTTACCCTCTTGTTTCATGTAGTTACAGGGTAAGTGTGAATCTGAGGGCTGTAAATTAAAGTGGTGTTTGTTACCCTCTTGTTTCATGTAGTTACAGGCTAAGTATGAATCTGCGGGCTGTAAATTAAAGTGGTGCTTATTACCCTCTTGTTTCATGTAGTTACAGGGTAAGTATGAATCTGAGGGCTGTAAATTAAAGTGGTGTTTGTTACCCTCTTGTTTCATGTAGTTACAGGCTAAGTGTGAATCTGTGGGCTGTAAATTAAAGTGGTGCTTGTTACCCTCGTTTCATGTAGTTACAGGGTAAGTATGAATCTGAGGGCTGTAAATTAAAGTGGTGTTTGTTACCCTCTTGTTTCATGTAGTTACAGGCTAAGTGTGAATCTGTGGGCTGTAAATTAAAGTGGTGCTTGTTACCCTCTTGTTTCATGTAGTTACAGGGTAAGTGTGAATCTGAGTGCTGTAAATTAAAGTGGTGTTTGTTACCCTCTTGTTTCATGTAGTTACAGGCTAAGTGTGAATCTGTGGGCTGTAAATTAAAGTGGTGCTTGTTAACCTCTTGTTTCATGTAGTTACAGGGTAAGTATGAATCTGTGGGCTGTAAATTAAAGTGGTGCTTGTTACCCTCTTGTTTCATGTAGTTACAGGGTAAGTGTGAATCTGAGGGCTGTAAATTTAAGTGGTGTTTGTTACCCTCTTGTTTCATGTAGTTACAGGGTAAGTATGAATCTGCGGGCTGTAAATTAAAGTGGTGTTTGTTACCCTCTTGTTTCATGTAGTTACAGGCTAAGTGTGAATCTGCGGGCTGTAAATTTAAGTGGTGTTTGTTACCCTCTTGTTTCATGTAGTTACAGGGTAAGTGTGAATCTGAGGGCTGTAAATTAAAGTGGTGTTTGTTACCCTCTTGTTTCATGTAGTTACAGGCTAAGTGTGAATCTGTGGGCTGTAAATTAAAGTGGTGCTTGTTAACCTCTTGTTTCATGTAGTTACAGGGTACGTACAATAAAAACGCGTACACAACCTGATATCACTCGGAAACCTTTATTTGAAAAACAACTTTTGAAAAACAGATTCACGACACTTCTTATTCATTTATTCATTTTTTAAAATAAACTTTTTATTTCAAATACTAACGTCCTGACAGAAAGGTCCTGCTCTTTGTGTCTTTTCCTGGTAGTTACCTCTTTATTCCATATTCCATATTCCTTTATTACATATTGTTCCCTTATACCTACACATACATACTTTATAGTTACACTATATTTACAGAAAGTTACGCTGTAAATTCGTTTTACTTACGCAGTACTTTCCAGGCTGTAATGTAAAGCGTTACCAAAATGTTTTTTGAACAAATTGCCTACCCTGCCTTTAAGCTGAATAGAAAGAATATAATAGAAAGTTCAAAAGAACATCATTTAAATAGAAAGCTTTTGTAACATACTGTCACTTTTGATCAATTTAATGTATCCTTGCTGAATAAAAGTATTAATTTCTTTCCAAAAAATTTAAATAAAAAAATCGTACTGACCCCAAACTTCTAAACGTTAGTGTACAATGTTACAAAAGCTTTCTATTTCAGATAAATGCTGTTCTTTTGAACTTTCTATTCATCAAAGAATTCTGAAAAAAATTGCACACAACTGTTTTCAACATTGATAATAAAAAGAAATGTTTCTTGTGCAAAACATCAGCACAATGATTTCTGAAGGATCATGTGACATTGAAGACTGGAGTAACAATGCTGAAAATATATAAGTTTTAATTATATATAAGTATTTTAATTTAATTAATTATTGGTATTCACAATAATAATAATAATAATAATAATAATAATAATAATAATACTGTCTTAAAATATACGGTCTATTGTCATGGCACATGTACTTTCAAAGTGTAGAACACTCACTGTCTTATGCTATTATCAATCAATCTCTCTCTGTCAGAGTTCCTAAATTCTTTCTTTATCCTCTTCCTGCTCTTTGTGTCTCAGATCTTTTCCTCAATGTTTTGATCACCAAAAGGAGGCGTGTAAATAGTCCTCTGTGTGTGTGTGATATGATGAAAGCAGTGGAGATGACTCATGGCAGGAACGTAACCTTTCCAGAACAAGATTACCAAAGCAAGAGCAGTACAGATTTGAAGCCAACTCGAAAGATCCGGCCCAAAACTTCCCCCGAATACCTTTCTCATTCTCTCTTCGGCTCCCTGGATCAATACATCACACTAATAAGTAAAATCTGCAAGTGGCAATTATTGTGTGTCATGTTTACCCGCCTGCTTGAATAATCGTCCAATTTAGAAGAAATCTCACCAAGGTAAGTGCCTACAGGGGCCTGCGCCGGGCTCGTTATAAATTGTGTACAGACGTTAGAGCTGGAGTAATTAAGAGACCAAAACACACATGTTAATAACGCCTGTAGCTCATTAGCTGCTGTTGCTCCTGTCAGTGGGATGCCTGGAGAGTGCTGGGCCAGCGATGGTTGTGAATGATGAGAGGAGATCAGCACAGCCCGGCCTCCCCCAAAACATAAACACACTTTATCAAGCCAAACTGAAAAAAGCACTTAAATAATCAGACCAACGAGAACTGACTTATTTAGGCAAAAACAGCTAGGCGGAAGATTTGCGAAGCAGAAAGAGACACTTTAGGGTGTGCTTTTATTAATCACAGGGTTTCTCGGATGTCAATTTTTTTTTAAATATCCTCCAAGGCCTCTGGGTGGTGGGAAAGGAGGATTTTCAGTTGATTAAACATGAGCCCAGTTGTAAAGAACACAGAGGTAAGTACAGACTTAAAAGAAACCTGTTTCTCTTTTAACTCAGTGAAGAAAAAAAATCACTGTACCCTTGCTAGAGGATGTGGGTCCAATGGTGGACAATTTTAAGGCATAATCTACACTATCGCAAAGACATTTATAATGTTAAAAAAACAGCTATTTTAAACTGGAATAATATTTCACAGTATTACTGCTTTTAGTGTATGTTGATTAAATATAATTATGCAAACTTCTGAATGGTAGTGTAACTTAAGTTTTTGTATAGATGATCCAAGATGTAACTGGTTTTCTATGTACATTTAAAGAAGTTAGAATTTTGTTTGGAGTTACAAAAAAAAAAAGAAAGAAGGTAAAATCAATTAAAAATATTTGAGATTATGCAGTATTTAAAGGTCAAATGTCATCAGATATGCAAATTTGACAAAGTCAAAATGTTATATCTTGCTTCCACTGAAGCACAAAATGCTCTTTGGGTCATTCTCAAATCACGCTGGAGAACATCATCATTAGGTTTTACACAAACTTGTGGAGTTCACGCAGCTCAAATGCTACTGTCATTAAAACAGGGGACATTATCAAATACAAAGTCCTTCTGAAATTCATGTTTATTTTAATTCAGATTTTCACTCAAAATTTTATGCTGATGATATAATTCCTAATGAAAAAAATTAGATTAGAAAGGAATGCAAATGGAAACTTCATTAGAGGTCTCCGTCTTGTACAGTATCTGATGTCTGAAAGACCTTTGAAGTCTGTAAACAAAGGATGCGGCACACTCTCACTCACACATATAGTCTGGCATTAATACTCAGCGATTCTTTAGGTTTCTCCGTCGACCTGGTTATGTAGTATTGGTCAGCTACTGACCGGAGGCAGATAGCACATTCACTGGTGCATGGCATGCCAATGAATATGAAGGTGGATAGATGGTATTCCTAAATTGCCAATTAGTTTTAATGAGCTTTAATTTTAATGAGCACTTTCTGTTCAGATGCTGGGTCTCAGTTAATATAAATCTTTTTCTCAACTATTTTTTCTCCATTCCCACTGCTCACAGATCCACAAACGAGAACACGTCTCTCTCCATCAAACGTCTGAGTGTTCTGAAGAAGAGGTGACTCCTTCCCCTAAAGGCTATGTGATTGACTTACAGTCAAATTATACCCTCATCTTGTGATGACCGCCTCCAGCAGAACACCCCCACCGATCACATTTCATTCTCTCCACATTGCAGAATTTCTGGCCCTGTGGTCACTTTATCACTATTTATTTTCTCAAACAGTGGCTGCGTCCATCGTGCATATTTTAATGAGTCAATGATTTGCCCCTGTATTCAGATGTATTCCATCCAATAATTATTCTTGGCCTAAAGCTATAGCCTCAATTAAATTCTCTGCAAATGTCTTCTGAAAGTAAGATTGAACTTAAAAGGGGGTGGGGGAAAAGATGGATGACTAACTTGATGGTAGATGTTTGATATAAATCGTGCTAATGGTTTTAATTCCTCTAAGTGCTGTGGAGTTGATCCGAGATGATCAGGGAATGGAGTCCTGGACACAAAAGACACTCAAGAAATCCAACCTCACTGACCACAACTTAATGATAACACATTAAACAAAAGAGATATTAAATAAAAAATGAAAGTTCTGTCATCATTTACTCAATCTCATTTTGTTCAAATCCTGTATGTATCATATACCAAATGAGAAGTTTTGCAGAATGTTCAAGCTTCTGTTCTTCATACAATGAAAGTGAACTAATGCTGTTGCTCACATAAAAGTGGTTCATACAACTCCATTTCAAGTCTTCTAAATCATATCATAGCTTTGTTGGAGGAATCGTACAATAATTATTTTTTTGAGAACCTGTAAATCTTCCCCATAGCTTCTTGCATCACATTATTGATGTCAAACCTGGCATGACACATCCTGACACCGTATTTGAGTGATTTGTGTGTGTGTGTGTGTGTGTGTGTGTGTGTTTTAGAAGCTTGACAGCCTTGGTGTCTTTAATTTACTTTTATTTTATAGGGGAAAAACGATTTAGATTTAGACCTCTAAACTTCTGCATCAGTGTTCAATGAAAGAACAAAAGTAAAAGGTAGAACATTGTGGTGGAATGGTCTGGAATGACATGAGTATAAATAATAACAGAATTTTACTTTTTTTTTGTATTTCTTGTATTTTCCTAGCGCTTGGTGCACACTTCAAGCACATTAAAGTTATTAAAATCAATCCAATGTATATGGGGATGTGCAGAGAGTTTTTACATCACATTAGTATATGACACTGGTAAACATCTGTTGGTAGACATTGTAAACAGACTGTGTGGTCACAATTATGAATATGGGACTACTGATATAAACTTCTTGTATTTTATACGTACAATAAGCAGAATAATTGCAAAAATAATTCTCAGAATGCCAATCTGTCAGTCAAATCTAAAGCAAGACGCAACCCATAGCAACGCGTTATGGCAACGACATAGCAGATAAACCGTAATGATGCGTCCAAAATCGCATGCACACTATCTGTCCTAAATAGTATTCAAAAATAGAATTAGTGTGTCCCAAATCGTAGTATGTTGAAATGAATATTCTAAAGATACCCGGATGGTCTACTTTTTTCGGTTAGAATCCGAAGTGCAGATCCGTGCACACTCTAATGGCTACTATTGCCCACAATCCATTGCGCATTGGACAAGGATTCGAACTACAAACACGGCATATGAGCGAGCCAGATGGTTAAGTAGACAGGTTTAGATAAAGAGGTTTAGTGATTAATAATCAGTATCTAACCTGACGAAAAGATATTCATTCAATGTTATCCACATTATATTTCATCTGCAACAACATTGTGAACATTTATAAAGATACGTTTGGTCATTAACTTTTAAATGCATCATTATGCAATCACATGAGGAGAGTTCTCCACATGAAAGACCCACGACTGTCAGATCAACGTGCTACTACATTTCTCTCAGATACAGTAGGAAATTAAATTAAATTGAATTTGGAGGATTTTAACTTTGAGATGATGACTAATGATTGACAGGGCAGTTTAAACGATGACAGGACGCACGTAACGAAGCGACAAAGTGGTCGGTTAAAGCCACAATTATGACGAAGTAGCATGTCCCAAAGCTTGCCTACTACTCTGCTACACACTCAATGTACATTTTCTTTACAAAAACAGTACATACCTTTAGGGCATAGTATACGTAGGCGCAGGGAGACGCAGCATAAATAAATGACTTTCGAATGATTCTTTACAATAGTGCGCATAAAATATGCTAAACACAGAAGTTCGAACATGCTTGTGTAATGCGCTAAAACAGATGCTGTATTCATGCCATGTCGTAATAACCATAAATAAAGCTCTGTATGCTTTCGAATCGCTCATGCGGTACTTTGATGTCATATACCGATCGGTCTGCACAGCACCGCTTTAAGTCGAACACACCATAAATCTGCAGTGGTCAGGTGGTACAGTGGCCATGTGTGAGATTATGCAGTCGTAACTCTCAGAAAATTACGAGTTTACAAGTTCTACAAGCATGTGAAGGCTTTTTACAGTTCAGAATCATTTTCATTAATTACAACATTGTGTGAACGCACCTAAAACTCAGTGGTTCTCATGCATCATGCACATTTGAGCTTCTTTTCCTTTTAATGATGGTTGGCAAACTCACTTGAAGGTGCATACCGCCACCTACTGGTTGGCAAAAAGGGGCAGTGGTGGCCTAATGGTTAGAGAGTCAGACTGGTAACCCGAAGGTTGTGGGTTCGATTCTTAAAGCCAGCAGGAAATTACTGAGGTGCCCTTGAGCAAGCCACCTAACCGCCCAACGCTCCCCGGGTGCCACAGCAAAAATGGCTGCCCACTGCTCTAGGTGTGTTTGTTCAATACTCCTAACGACAAATTCCAAGTATGGGTTACCATACTTTGGCCTCACATGTCACTTTCAGTTTACCGCACAACACCTGCATGACCGCTAGTCTCGCGTAGCCAGACCTTTAGACTGACGGCAAAAGGTCTGGACTCTATCGCAGCTTTCACTGGTCAAGGACTGCCCAAGAGGACGTTTGACTGACATGTAACTTCAACCAATCACAGTTTGTTTTGTTCTGCATCATGTTTATGGGCGTGAAAATGTAAAGTCGATGTCCCTGCAATAACAGACCGGCATGCGTCTATAAATTAATAATTCAAGAACGTTGTGCAAGTTTACTGCAACAATGGAGCCGCGAACTTCACATACTTTTGAAAATCCAGCGTTTAGTCAATCCTGGTAAGCGCTCATTGTCACAGTTGTAAACACGACGGCGTTCTTCTTCAACGAGGGAGTTTGGCGTCAGGGCATTTGTTTCTAGGCTATCAGATGACGACTTTAAAACTCCTAAAATGTTTCTAGATAAGTGTGCCATATGCATCAGACATTCAGGCAACGGTCCGTGGGCGTGACGTCTGAGGCTGAGACTACATGACAGCTGACGAAAAATAATGGATTGGGCTTAGGATAGTCAATACCAATCAGTTAAAAAAATGCTTAATCAGCCCAGATACTGATCCTTGATTATTATTATTGCTTACAAATCTCTGAAACCGGCAGGATTTGATCTGAAATAAAAAGAGATGTTTTTTAAGCATCATAAAAACCTCCCTGACCAAGCTGTTTTCTTTTGTCACATGATAAAGAGTTTGTGTTTTGGGAAAATGGGAAAGGGAGGAGAAGAATTCAAGAGAAAAAGAAAGCAAGGGAGCAAAAGAGAACAACTAATTAAGCTGTGACACTAATATGGTTTAGCACAAGGAGGATTAGTTTCAGATGAGGCATTATGTGACAAGCGAACTAATGCTAACGGACAAAGCGAGCAAAATTGTTCAATACTGCCAATAAAAACCACCCATAGACAGTTACCAGCGTCTGTCACAAAAACTCTACCACTGTAGTCCAGGCTTCTGAATCAGCTTTTCAGAATGTGAAAAATACATTTATTGATAGACTGTTGCTGCCATGATCAACATAAAATATGAATAATCATAATTATAAAATTAGAATATTCTTATTAACCATATTGTTAACAACTGATTTCCATGTGTGATAATGAAAAGAGCACTGATAAATAACACAGATGCATCTTCATGCTGCAAAAAATTATGATGATTTAAATTTGACTTGGTCACAGAGCTATATTCAGCTCATATAAGGCCTAGTTAAACAGGATTGTGGGTGGTTAGACAATAAGACATGTTTAGTAAATATGCCCCAGCGAGTTAAACCAACAGGTCAAAGCATGACCGTAAAATTACAGAGATGGCTACTTGTCATCTATGGACATTTCATTTCAATAGCACTGGGGGATTCGGTTAATGCCGAGGTCAGAGACAAATCTGCACTGTGTGGCTTCATCAAATGTAAACTGATGCCCTGTCATTATCGCACAGGGTTTCAGCTCAGCCTGTCATCCACTACCTGTTATTCTCTCAGAAGGGTAAGAGGACATGGGGTGAAAAAAGCAGTAGTTCAAGGCTGTGTAATCACTTCAGGAAGGTATGCAATTTGTGTGGCCAGTGGTCCACTCCAAGCAAAAAATAAATATATAAAACAGCATGACTGCACCTATTGTGACTGGTAACCTTTTTTTTTTTGTTATAAATTAGGACTATCCGCTCTGCTTTTGATGCATTTCCAATGTGTGACTTCTAGATTCGTTGCTGTTTTGCATGAGTTCATTTCAGATATTGAGCTCATAACATAAATTGTGTGTTCTCTCTTGGTCCATTCAGAGGATTTACAGGATTTCATGATTACAGACAATTTCAAATGCCTTCGAGCTGCCTAATGTCTCAAATTGAATATCGCATTTTTGTCGTCCTCTTGTTTTTCAACAACTTTCTCAAAAGCACCCCTTCGCCTTGGGTTTCATGGACAGCTCATAGAAGCAATTACAGTCGACTCAATTTTCAACCAGTGACGCCCAAAGCAGAATCCTCACCCCATGTTTCTTTGGCTGTTGTGCACCATGCGCCACACTTTTCCCGCCATCTGTCCTCTTAACATTTTATGAGCTGCTCTGCTTCTACAGTCACACCAGTTTTTACACAGAAAGACGGAGAGAGAGAGAAAGAGAGAGAGATCTATTATTCAGGTCTTTTACAATTCGTCCCAACGAGAATCCGTGTTTGGAACAATTGCCCTCCTCCTGTTTCCTCTGACAATTACGCTACAAAACCATTTGAATGTTTTATCTTTAGTTTTCACTGGTTTATTCTTTCTCCTTCCTCCGTGCAGCTGCTGTGGACGCCAGTTGGTCGGAAGACGGCGGTAATTAAGAGCCAATTACTCCACCTCTGGGTCTTATTAACGACGATGGTGAGCAAGCGAGTCAAGCAGCAGGGTGTAATCACTGGGGAGTGGTGACAGGATAATGCTATGACCAGAACCCCTCTTTATCATTGCCTGTGGTTCTGACAGACCCATACAGTACAGAACTATCGCCGACATGGATTGGCTACAACCGATGAGCCTGTGGGGTGTCTCGCAGCCCTGGGTTGTGGAAATGCTTGGGTTGCAATGCTTAAACTCATTTTATTAACAGAACAACATTTTTGGTATGAAAAAAAGTGGATATTAATTCTTTACCCATACAAATAGATAAAACAGAGGCAACACAATCAATAAGCAAGATTATAGTCTGTAAACTTCAGCTCTCTCAATACAGGGATAGCAGAGTGGGCTAGAGAGGCTCTCCAGAGGAAAGGACATTCAAAGCCATTACAGACAATCTGATTGCCTTGCGAAAGAGGTGTCCAAAGACCAACAGAACGGAAATTAGGAAATAATGGAGGGGAATAATGAAAAACAATGAAAACTGGCAGCGAGTCGTGAAAATGATAAGAAGAGGAAAGAAAAAAGGAGGGGTTTCACTCATTCCACACCCTTTCACCTTTTAAAAGAGGTAAGAAAAAAATCAGTTATATAAACGGGTTAGGAAAAATAATTATTCTTGTTATTTTAGATTGCCTTCTAATGTTGGCTTGGCTCATCTCGTTTCCTCTGCAAGTCTAATTTAAGATCCTATCTCCTGCTCACCTTGGTGTGATATCACATCAGAGTTCAGCCAGCATGGAATCTGAATACCAAATGGACAGGCTAGACCAGTTAGTTTGGTAATGCATAGAAGAGAATTCTCCCTTTCTTTCCAGCTCCATCTTTTTTCCCCCATTTTCTCTCCTCTCCAGCCATGTTTGGTCAAAACTGCAATTGTGTACCTAAAGAAAAGCTTTAATAACAAGGGATAGTAATAATAACAATCTCTCATTCTTTTTTTTCCTTATGGAAATATATAAAGAGCTTCTTTGAACTGAGTGAAAAAATTCACAGAATTTCAGCCAACAAAAACATTCTCAAACGTACTCGGAGCTCTTTCGTCACATTTAAAATAGATAGAAATAGAAATATTTATACTTAAATGTTTTGCCTGAACCATTTAAGCTAGGTTTATACTCGCCGTGTCCGCACGAGCGCGAAGGTGCGTGCGGCAAAAATGACATCATCGCGTTGTGGGAGTTAGTGCGCGTTGAGTGCGAGAGCCCATTTCATGTGGCGGTGTACACAGCATTTTTTGTAACTTTTCCACAGTCAAACCAAAAATTATTCAGACACCAGATATAATTTTTTACTAGTGGGTGCAGGACACCTTAGTTAATTTAGTGAGGATAGCAAAATAAAGTAAACTGTGACATATAATACCCAAACGATTTTCATACAGTGGACTACCAGTAAAATTGATAGAAATTTGGGACCAAAATTATTCAGACACTTTGACCTGACCATGTTTTGCTTAAGTGTTTCTTCTTTAATTGTTAATGCGACCTTTTACACCACAGACTGAACAAAATTAAGCAATGCTTGGTAATTGGTTGACCTAAATTGGTATTATCTAATTGTGTAGTTAAATTTAACAGCTGACAGCTGATTGTTTTATTGTAATCCATTACATTCCTTTCTATCAAAGTTATCTGACATTATCAAGATGAATTTGTTCTGACACAGTTTAACTCTGAGTTCTTGTCATATTTTATGACCATTTTCTAAACTATAGCGAATAAACTGTGATAATGTGAGAAAATGTTGAAGGTGTCTGAATAAATTTTGGTTTGACTGTACGTGTCACCACACCAGCACCCAGTTTGCGCGTCTAAATTAGCCTACAATAGCAGAAATAAGCCCTTTTAATGAAAATAAAGGTCCATGTTTGATCAAAATGTTTACAAAACTAAATGAAAATGTTTAGTGAAATTAGAAAATATTTAATTTAATTTAGTTGTATACATGTTCTCTCATATCCATATATTTTGTTCTAATGTCACAAGTAATAATCTCAAGGTTTTACACGATTCTTTTGTAGTGTGGTTTTGGTGAAGTATACTAAAATAAACATTGTCATGTGTGTACCTTACTTCTCACTGCTGATTCCTGATGGTTTGGAGGACAATTACTCCAAGTTGCCCCCTGTCGTTTCAATGAATAGTACAACGTCGCCAGCGTCAAGTATAAATCAAGTATAAATGCCTTGTCCGTTTGGGGAGGTGCTCACGCTGCGGAGCCGGGCGAAATTATAAACAAGGCTTTAAAAAGATAGGTAATGGACTCCCAATTTAGCTGTGCCATTGAGGGGACCAAGCTTGTGGACACTCACAAATGCCCCTGTTCACAACCCTTGAAGAACCAAACCGGCATCTGTTATTCTATATTTATAGGATACATTTCACTTACACATATGAATTACATTACATTTCATTTTTTCCCCTTTTTTTTTTGCTTGACCAAAATACATGATTTGACAAAATATGAGTAATAAATTGGGTCAAACATCAGTCCAAATACACTTAAAAGTATGGAATATCCAAAAACTGTTTCTTCTGAATCAGCCTTATCGGAATCTTATGGATTCAGGTGTCCTCTGAGTCTATTTATAGTTATTATACCATACACAATCAGCCACTGAATGTTACCAGACCAGAGAGCACAAGATAGGGGAAGGTTATGGACGTGTTAGAGGAGTGTCAATATCACAGGAGCAATTACAGCTGTATAAATGGCCCCTCCATCAGTCCAAATCAGGCATTCCATCAATCTGGCCCCATGGCAAAGCCCTCAGCCTGTCACCCCTCTTTCTGCCAGCAATCTGTACATTTCAACTTAGCCTAGAAATTGATAATCTGATTGTGGCCTAACCTGATTATGCATTGCATCTGCTAGAGGTAGAGTGGAGAGACCTGGCAATGAAGGAGTCAGCTCACATCCAAAGGGGAACAAGGTGAGTATCTTAAGCACTGGCTGACAAGAGAAGCCATACACACAATTAAAGCACTTCTCACATAGATTTAGACAAAAGTTTCTGTGGAACTCAGCATAAATGAGGGCTTTTTAATTTAATGTCTAGACAGAGTGGACTTGCACAAAAGCAAGTAATTCTGGGGACTTTGCTTATCTGGTTTCAGCCTTTGTTTGAAGCATTCAGTACAGAGCAGCTGCAGATAGATGTTGATTGTCTTACTGGCTTCTTCTCAGGAAAAAATATACATTATTAATGCATTTAATGCACCCATCCTGCCCCAGACCTACGTAGTTCATCTTACATTCCATAAAGTTGATTGGTGATGAACATGAAGCAGGGAAACCTATTGAATGCAGAATGCCTCTAAAATTCAAGATAACGGGGCAAAAATGCCCCTGTATGAGTTTGTGTCTCATATTTAGATTAGGATATAGTTAAGTAATATCACACGAGTGCTGTTTTTGTTCCGAATAGCACAAGTGCAAATGTGATATTGATTTTATACAACACTTCAATTAATAAGAATATTGTTATATTTTAGACACAATGTAGCCTGTTGTTGCTCAATTTTCCCCAAAAATATTACCTATAAAGCCAGAGCAGAACTGTTGTTCATCTACGAGCAACACACTGCTGTGTTTTGTTTCTGAATGAATCCGCATTTTGAGCGAATCAATCAGGTGAACCAATGAATGGCCCACTCATAAAGAGAGCCATTTACTTCATTCCTGAATGAATCAGCTGAACAAATCAAATGAATGAATGACTTACTCATTTAGACATTTACTGCCACCTACCAGCAGTCTTAGTTTCTTATTAATTGATTTCTTATTTCAGTATTTTTCTTCATGTTTCCATGTTAATAAAAAATCCATTAAATGCATTGTTCACCCCAAATTTTTTATTCTGTCATCATTTACTCACCCGTTCACTCAGATTCAATTAGATAAAAAAAATAGCTTGACAGCCCTAATTACAATAGAAAACAGTTATTTTAAAGTGTAAAAACATTTCACAATATTACTGTTTTGTTTTATTTTTTGTCAAATAAATGCAGCCTTGGTGAGCATAAGAGACTTCTCTCAAGAACATTAAAAATCTCACCGACCCAAAGATTTTGAACGGTAATGTGTTTATAAATGGTACAGACAATCCTGAAAATTTTACTTTTAAAAGTCAGGTTTGAGTCAAAACATCAGACAGCCCTATTAACAGACCTGTCCTCTTGAAAAGAGCACAATATTAAGAAAGTTTTTTGGCCAGCAAAAGGCGAAAAAAGTAAAGAGAAAGAGAGAGAGAGAATGAGAAAGACAGAAAATGAGAGAGCAAGAGAGAAAACATCTGTTGACTCTGCCCATCTGTTCCAGGCATGCCAAAACAGAGTACAGATAGAAATAGGACTGAGATGGACAAAAGAAATCATAGAAGATGTGTTGTCACGCTCATGTCAACAAGAGCCCCTGTTCAAAAATGTTGAATTAATGAACACGAGGCTGAGAAGCCAGCGAGAAGGATCTGCAGCAGGTAACAAGAGTCCCACAGAAAACAATTAGAGGCCATCTGTTCTTCTGCAGGCCTCCAGCTCCTCCTGGCTTCCTTATAATTCTCACCACTTTCCCTTTCTGCCACTTACTCCTCAGCATATCTGGTTAACTTTTTATGCACTTGCTGGTGAGGGATTCTTTGACTGTGGCAAGCATTTAAAGCAATGTTTTGATTATGCTATCTTTTATCTAGTCTGTGAAAGAGCTACCCGAGGCATTCAAGAACAAGATGCCTCTGCAACAAACAGTGGGAAAGAGTAGCGTGCAAAACACAACAAAAAGCTGAAAATGGCACCAGAGGTTAACGTATCATGGTGACAGTAAATGTAGCACAGTCGCCGACAGGCCAGAACTGTTCTGAAGCCAACTTACCCTACATAAATGTCTATGGACAAAGAAACCTTGAGAAACTATTAGGTTTAGCACAGCAGGTAAAGAAATTTTGAAAATGTCTGAAGCCTTTCATTTCATAAGTTCTCATGTTGCTAACCTTGAACTGAGAATCTTTGAAAAATCCTACAATCAAGTGGGCTTTTCTGAAAAAGAAAAAAAAAAAATACTAATGGCTTTGAAAAGAACTGTACAAGGATGTGAACACTGAAAAATTATGTCAAAAAAAGTAATAAACCCATAAACTGTAACGTATTGATCCACTGGAGGCAAGCTTGATGAACCCAAGTGCAGTTTATTATAGATCCAAAGTGAGCAAACCAGGAACAGATACAAAACAAACGATGACCTTGACTTGGCTTGACCTTGACTTGACTTGAACAGACTTGACTTGAAACAGACTTGACTTGAAAGAGAACTCACCAACAGTGGTTACAGGTAACATTCAATACATTCGACCAGGACACATGGCAAACATGAGGGCTTAAATACATAGACTAATGTTAATTCTGCAAACAATGAACCAATGACAGAACCTGACAACAGGACACATGACAAAAACAACCAATGAGAACATAACACATGAGGACAAGGGGACCACATGACAATGAACATGACAACCAGGAACCATGAATGTGATGAACTTCAAAATAAAAGACATGAACATGAACAAAACCCAAAACACACCGTGACAAAACAGACAATCAAACAACGCTTTCACTATGACACAGGCTGCAGGCTGATCCTTGCTGTGAGAAAGATGTTCATGTGTATTATCAGTATAATCCCCATTACCCTGAGGATACACAGATACACTAATAAGCCTTTAATCTTTACTCTCACGTCTCCTTTGTCTACATATCCCTCTATTCTAGAAAATGGGATTATTTGTGTGTGTTTTTGGTTTTACGTTATTTATTCACAAAAAAAACCTAACATTGAGTGTATTATTGAAAACATTTAGTCATGTTTCATGATGAATTCTAATTTATTTTAGTTCTTCAGAGTCTGCGGCTTCACTATATCAGTCTTGACTTTTCACCATCTCTGACAAATGACAGACCAAAAGTCATTCATTTCCAGTGTGGAGTAGTATGGGATCTGCGTGGAGTTCCGGCCATATGCTTATGCAGAATTTTCAGATCCACTTTGACTTTCATTGCTTGCGTTAATATATATTTGAACCTTTGCAGCTAGACCTATTCTAATCACCCAATGGGATATGATGTATTCTAGTCAAAACTATGAGAGCAAGGTGAGAATTACCAACATTTTTGCACTTAAACATAATTCTTTAACCCCTTAACTGTCACCCCCCTTTTTGAGAATATACGTGAAAATGCACTATCCAAACTTAAATGGCTGTAATTCAAGAATGCTTTGGAATATAGAAAAAAGTTTGGTCTTGTTTTAAAGACGACACTCGGTAGATTATTGTTGAAAGTGCTGAAAAAATGAAAGTATGAAAAACTTATGGAAGTTTAAATTTACTGTAAATGAAATGTACTGTACTAAATATTTTTTATTTTATATAAATAATTTTTACAAAATATTTTTATTCTAAAATTAGTAGAAAATCAAAGCCATATGTCAAACCAAGTTGTGTTCCAAATTTGACGTTGATATCACAAAAATTAAATTGAATAAATTTTGTTTAGGCGCTGTACCAAAAACAGCCACCAGGTATCATCCACATTCCATTGATTTTTTGTTTGATGCAATCTCATGTACCAAATTAATACATTTCTGTCCAAATATCACTTCTGTCACTAAACAGTCACCAAATATGGAACCTTGTGACTTGAGACCTTTCCAACGATATGTGTTTTGTCAAGATTTGAAAAGGCTTTGATTGTAAAGTATTTAAAATAAATGTTGTAATATTAAACCTGACACCACCCACTAGGGGAGGAGCCCACTAGAAGAATTTAGAGTCCAGTATATTCAAATGATCATTAATCATTCACTTTGTTTCATGACCTATTTGAAAGTTACACTCAACTGTTACTAGGGGGCGAAATGCGACAATCGTACGCAAATCTCAGAGACAGGCGGGTTTACATATGAAAACAGATGTGTTATTATGACCTAGTAAACTTGTAGTTAACAGTGAAATTTCCCACCCATTATCACAGTAACATAGGTGAATACTAAATATTTAAATCCATTAAGGGGAGAAATAATGTGCGATTTGACAAGTTTAAAAGAATGACCCAGAACTCATAGGTTATTCAGGCTCAGAGTGCCAAAGGCCTGACATGCCTGGGCCATACTTCCGCTAATGAGCTTCTCGTTTGAACACAGAAGATAAATCAAAATGTTTAATGTCTTATTAGTTCCTGGCTCATGGCTTCAGGTGGAGGCAATGCTTATTGGAGCCTCCCTCCGACACGAAATAAATGAAGGAATTAGCGTTAAGCACCTCTCTTGGAAAGAAACTCGCTCTCATGTGGCCCACATTTGTCCTCTAGTCAAAATGAGCTTGGCATGAAGCTGCTGATTATTCTGGTGTCTTAATATACAATCAAGTATTGTTTTCCTGATATAATATAAGTACATGTGGGTGGACAGAACTCTTTGGCTTTATACGCTGGAATCCCCATTGTGGCGTAATTGGAAAATACATATTTTATTTTAACTGTCAAGCATTGTGATCACACTTGGACAAACATTATAATTCAGCTATTCTTGCCAATTTAGAAAATTTCACCCAAGTTCTTGTATTTGCGGTATTATTCCCCCCTCTGTCTACATTTACTGCTGAGGTTTCCACTTCGAATATTGCAACCGCACAAACTTGTTCTGAACACCATGAAGACTGCATTCTTCTTTTGTTTTCTCTCTTTATGTGGATTACTAAACAGAAACAGAAAGTGGATTTGTTTCCTTTATGAGCCACTAAAGATGAATTGGCTTGTGTAATTTCCACTTGTTCACACAAACTCATCATACATAATACGTGTGGCATCTGCTTTACTGCTGCACTGAGAATAAATGATTGTTTGTTTCATTTGTAATCTCCTTGCCAGATGTTAACATGGCTTGCCTTTTGCTGACGTGGCATGAGTGTTGTGTATTTCATGCTGGTCCTGCATATGCCTTTGATGCTGCCTCCTTGACTGAGCTCACCGGGTGGCTGACACTTTACAATCTGCTGCTGTTGATGAGCAGCACAAGACCACGTTTCCCAGCATGCACCTTGTAGTTTGCTGTCCTTGCCCACGAGGGATCCGCTAACGATTTACCAAAATGCCAAATTATTTCTATGTTTGACTTGAGAGGATTCATTATAGAAAGAGGAGTCTCTGGCTGAATTCTGAGTCTTCTGGGACTACTTATGCATAGAGGGCCTTTTGTTTCCCTAAATTCAAGTGCAGTAATTACTTTGCCATACTCAAATTAGAACTATGCCACTCAAGTTGCTCTTAAATGACTTTCTATCCATCTGAGAATCATGTATTATGAAATGTGTTTTAAAAAAGGTATTATTATTTCGACAGAAGTATGAAGCAGCACAACTGTTTTCAACATTGATAATAATAAGAAATGTTTCTTGAGCACCAAATCAGCATAGAACGATTTCTGAAGGATCATGTGACATTGACGAATGGAGTAATGATGCTGAAAATTTAGCTTTACCATCACAGGAATAAATTATATTTTTAAAAATATATTAAAATAGACAATAGTAATTTTAAATTAAGGATTAAAGACTTCTTTCAAAAACATAAAAATAAAAAAAATCTTATCGACCCCAAACTTTTGAACGGAATTGTATTTCATTAATTGATATGAATACAATACTACCTGCAAAACGCATAATGTGTATCTTTTACATGTTATTATATGAACCAGTCAGTAACTACACTGATTTAAAGGGGTCATGAATTGACCCAAACGTCCTTGTTAGTCCAAAAACAGCTTTTACTGAAACCAAGCTCAGAACACGACTCATTTCAGATTTTGTCACATTATTATGTCATAGTGCGATGAAAGACCGCCCTTGCAGAAGAAGATCAACCGCTACTTCTACATCATTGCCTCTTTAGCCGTCCGCCTATTCGCGC
The DNA here is from genome assembly GCA_039654105.1 of Coreius guichenoti. Classification (NCBI taxonomy): domain Eukaryota; kingdom Metazoa; phylum Chordata; class Actinopteri; order Cypriniformes; family Gobionidae; genus Coreius; species Coreius guichenoti. The sequence goes on along the minus strand of CM077173.1, from coordinate 21,343,955 downwards.
ATGTCATGTAGTAGTAAATACGAGACTGACACAAACACGGGATTACTCCACCAACAAAATAATAGAGATGCCTCTGAGGATTACAATACATTTTGTGTCAAGTTGTGGAGAAACAATCATGGTATTGCCATCCTTGTGATCCATATTAAGAAAGCATTCAGTCCAGTCAGTTCAAGTCAGACCATGTCAGTAAGACACTGTTCGCTTGTTCGCTTCATTTTTAACTGCGGATTAGTTTTTAAATAAGACACAGTTTGAGAGACTGGAAATAAAAGACGATGCAGTGCCAACTACATTGAATCCGACAATAATGTGTAAGAAAGAATGTTTTTACCATGTGTCACTATTGCTTTGTCTGGTACAGATCGTCAAACTGAACAGTTGTGATAGTGGTGATTTACTGTTCTTTCATTTTTTTTGGTATTTATGGGGTTAATGCTTTGGCTTACAGAAGAAAGCACGTAGAGAACGATGTTTTGGTTATTGTTTTAACTGAAGCCATTTTCTGTAATCCTGAATAAAAGTTTCAGTGAGCGACATCTGTTTTGTCATCAGCAAGGCATTACAACACATTTAAATTTTATTTAAAACACGACACTGCAACAATGTATACGTTTTTCACTTTATTGAAAATGATAAAATGAATATAAGAACGACAGTGTGACAAACAATTGTACATTCATTCATCCATTTACGAAACGCAGACAAAGTCATTCTTTGTCAATTATAACTGTGGTTACTCCAAGTAAACTTTATTTGCCGCAACCAAGAATTAAAAAGCATATTTAATGCGCATAAATGTTTCACGTTGTTGGCAAATGTATCAAATATGTAAAAAGATATGTTTTAACATCTTAAGTTTTCAAAACAATTCCACATGTGTAATGGCGGGGACGTTGAAAATCATTTTAATATGCAAAACTGTTACCCAATCATAGCAGTGGGCATTTACTTCTAAGTCTTGAACGCGACACGGCCATCAAAAACTCGAAAGAGAGGGTAAAAAACAGGATAGAAAATAGCTTATTACTTCTAAATTAGGATGTCTTTTATGCAAAAATATTGACAACATTATGGGCCTCATTCATTAAACAGGAGCAGAATTTTTTTTTTGTGTAAATCGTTCGTAAAGCCGTTCTGACATACATTTTTGGATTCATGAAAGTTTTAGTATTTTCAAAATGCTAGTTGGTATGAAATAAATTTACACTGCTCCCTACCTCCTTTTTAATTTATTTATTTTGTGGTGAGAGTGAAAACTGTTCAACTTTGGGTAAAACGCAACGCTCGTTACTGTCCCTTTTTACCCAGCCGCCTAATCAAAGTGGAGGAGGGGCGGGACAAATACTACACCAACCAACCAAATCCTATTTGTACAACGACTGAACAACAATGGAGAAGTTAATATTGCTGGTTACTGCATTTTTATAATCAGTAATATTCTTCAAAATGAGATAGCACATTACTGCCTGGCATATTCCGTATCAGCATAGCAACCAAAGCGTCTCAGCTGGAAAAACACTGCGCCTCCAAAGCGCATGTGTATGAAGCGTTTGTGAATTCGGAGAAGAGTTTTCGGGAAGGTCCGTTTTACGCGCAAATTACTCAGAATTTACTCATATATTTACGAAAGTTTAATGGATGAGGCCCTATGAGTGTACCTCAGAGAACACACACATCTATACAGCGGCGTTCCAGTTGAAATACCTTAAATTATCCGGTCTACAAATAATAATAATAAATAAATTATCATCTAAAAATGATCCGGCCGTCTTGCTCGAAAAGAGCTTGAATTTCCGTTATACATAGAGTGAAAACAATAACGTCCAGAAACGCACACTGTAATCCACAAATACATGCGAGATATGCACAAAACACACACAAATGGCGACCCATGCTGGTCAAAACTGTAAATGCAATGAAAACACAGGGCAAGCATGTAATGATACCTGAAAAATAAAATAAGGATAAGAAAAAAAAGAAATAAGAACAGTAAAAGAAGTTCTAGTCTAAGAAGCCAATAGTTGTGAGGTAATCCATTTAGGCTAAACTCTTTGCAAATAGTATTTTATTTAAAATATGCACACATTGACTATTCATGTGTCAAAAATGCAAAACGTGTCTTATAACATTTTAATAAAATCCATAAAAAACTAAAATATATAGCCTATCCATAAAAAAAAAAAAAAAAAAATTAAGTAGCCATATAGTGGCTGTATGTAAAAATTTGTGTTAATTTAAATTTAAGTGCTTGTTTTCCAGTAGATGGCACTGCAATAATCCACTAAACCAAAGTACATCTTCATGTTATCACCATGAATGAAAATGAGAAATGTAGATCTTTTTTAAAAGTGGATTTTACATAAAATGTTGCCATTTTATATAAATGCATATATTTAAATTATTACAAATTGAGGCAAATAAATAAATACAAAAAATTTCGGCCATTTCCCCCACTTTATATATATATATATATATATGTGCAGTTCATAACCCCTTTTAGTCATAGTTAGTTGGTTAGTTACAGTTAGTTACATTGGCTTCATGGTAGGTTTTTGATTCACAGACTGAAGAAAATGAAACAAGATTCCTTGCATTTCCATTGTGGACAACGTTTTGGATGTAAACCAGTGACTTTTTTATTTTTAAGTTTCAAGTTTCATCTTCATTCATGTGTTGCTTCATTATTAGATTCATATTACTAGTGGAATAAAGCTTCAGTTCAGTAGAAAATTGATGATTGGATTTTTTTCAGTGCTTATGTAAAAAAGAAAATACCATTCAAGAGCCACATCTCATGTCTAATCTGAGAGAGAAAAAAAAACAAACAAAAAAAAAAACACATGGAATCAAATCAATACTTTTCCACACACACTTGACTAAGTAAACCGATGTGACACATGCATCTTAAAATTGCTCATCACAACTGCGGCTGTTTGTTCCCCGTCACCTTTTCAGGAAATTACGCTGAAGCAAAATTTCATTAGCATTGTATAAACTGTGATGTGCTCTAATGCTAATCTATTCTAAAACATTACTTAAGCAATTTGTTTTTCTGCTTTTATTTCACGGCACACTGACATTGTCAGGTGAACTTAATGTGAAATGGCTTTAGGGCAAATGCACAAATAAAATAGAGAAAAAAAGTTGTTTAGCGCGGCATACAGAGAAAAGATAAATAGGATTGCCATCCATGGAAGCATTCATACATACGACTTTTTAGTTTAAAAAAACAAAATGAAACCCAACCGATCTTGCTACACAATAAACAAAAGGTTCTCAACATGAGATCGGATGGGAAAGAACAGCGTTTACTTGCATTTAGTACTAAAATGAATCATTTACTTGTATAATTTATTGACAAGACCATGAATGATTCATAAGCATGACTGAACAAACAACTCCAAATTGGTCTTCAGTGGAATGGAAATCCACTCTGTGGAAAATTCTGATGTAAACAAGAAGCAAAACACCAAGACACTGAAAGACACAAGAAAAGAAAATATATGATAGCCACAACAAAGTTATGTTTGTTCAATAAATATGGGCAGATGCACTAAGATAATGCTGATATTATGGCATCTCTGTGCAAGATGGTATCACAGCTGGGGCTAATGTCCTCCATTAATCAAAGTTCTTTTCAATATAACATCTTATTCAGAACACTGGTTCTATGCTTGCACCCTCCATTTACTCAGCATCTTCAGATACATCTTTGATTTGGTCTAATGCAGCATCTTAGGGCTGTCCTACCAAATTCTTTCCAACAGCATCAACCTCAGGTTTCTTGTCGGAGTTGTGCAGCTGACTCTGCGTGGGGAGGCGCTCACAGGCACCCCTGCTCAATTTACGAGTGTCACAGAGCACAGAGGATATCTATTCATAAGACGCTCATAAATAAAACATGCGGGGACCAGCTGGCGTCGATGCACGACAGGCAGGTCAGTGTGGGAATTATTTCTGCCGATTCCGAACCAACAGAATAACATGTCATCCTGCCGCTCGCTGTCATGCACACTCATATACGTATAGGGCTGGCAACCCATCCGCAAAGAGGTTGCCTCTGACACAGGCAGCACTGTGTCAAGCCACTCATTTTGCCATATCACAGCTAAACATCTTTTTGTTCCTGTTGTTAACCAGCAAGAATATCTTAAGGTTCCAGTCTGTACTGACTTAAGATACAGTTGAAGCGTTTCTTGTACCTCGGCCAGAAAGTGCAGCCAGTGATGTGGGTGATATTTGCTTATGTTTTGTAGCATGTTCAAAAGCATGAACTGCAGTAAAGTGTTATATGTCATATTTCTGTTCACATCTTTAAACAGAGTAATGCCAGTTCCACTACTATTCAGATGTAATACTTTGTCTTTAACCATCTGGATGGTTGCTAAACAACTTCTGCAATATACAGATAGGTCTAATGGCACTTTCCACCAAAAGGATAAAAAAAGGGACTTGGCTCTTTTTTTCTTTCTCTTTTTTCAACAAATATCCTCCAGGAAATGTTTATTTCAGGAGGTCAAAATAAATGTTGACATATTTTTCCCTATTCAATTTTTGCAAGACATGTTTAAACACAATTTAAAACCGAATTTGAGATCGACTGATATTGATTTTTTTTTTATAACCGATACAAATTATTTGCATGTTTATGTGCCTAATAACCGATATAGAGAAACCGATATTTGTTTTATTTCCGTTTTTGACAATTATAACAGCACTGAAATGAACAAACTGTTTTATTTAACACTTTTTAAATACTGTAATTTCTGCAATTTCACTCCTTCCTTGCATACAAAACCAAACACACTTCTGATAAAGTGCAAATAAAAAAATATAGTGCACTGTTACTAAAGGGTTTCTTTTTTAAATAAAATGTTTGATCAGGTAAACAAACAGATAACGAATATAGCATGTACAAGTAAGAGACTAAAATAACAAATAAACTTTTTTTTTTTTTTACATAAAGCATCCTAAATTGCCTGAATTAAAAAACTAAATCAAATATTTAAAACAACAGCAAAATAAATTTATAAAGTCACATTTTTTTCATATGGAGAACATAAATAAATGACAGGGGAGTCTATCAACTCCCCATAAATATAAGAATACATATAAGCATTAATTTTAAACTACAGTTTTAAAAGGTTTATGTGTTGTTTAATAGGCTAAAGAATGAAGAGAATAAAACACGCTGGAATATGCAAACATTGTCAGAAAAATAAACAAAACAGCGAATACATCATCACAATTACTGAGTCCATCTCATCTGGCATGTTATCAGAATTATTAATAATGTTTTTGTCTGTCTAGACTATGAAATACCTGTTGACAGAGCGCTGTTTTTATCTGTGCATTTACACAGAACTTCTCTCACGGAGATAATAATTTTCACAGAGCTGTAATTATTTAGATGTTTATTAGCAAAATAAAGGTCATATAATAGATGTTATTAAGGAGTTTTACACGCGTGGATCGCGTTAAAAGCTGCATACGGTGGCCATGTGCGGGAGCATTTCCTGATCATCAACCCGATTATAGGAAAATGCTTAAAGGGGTCATATGATGCTATTCAAAGATCATTATTTTGTGTATTGCGTGTAATGGAATATGTTACCATGCTTTAATGTTCAAAAAATACATTATTTTTCACATACTGTACATTAATGTTGCTCTTCTATGCCCCGTCTTTCTAAAACACGTTGATTTCTACAAAGCCCCTCCTTCCGAAAAGCGTAGTGTGCTCTGATTGGCTAGCTGACCCAGTGCGTTGTGATTGGCCGAACACTTCAAGCGGGTGTCGGAAATGTAACGTCCCTTACCATAAATCGTGAGCTTCAGCTTTCAAAGCAATTACAAAGACAGTTAATAATGTCGTCAGTTTTACCCAAATGTGCCACACGAGTCCTGAAAACTGAAGCCAAAGCATCTCGATCGCCCCAGGTTGGCTGGATGCAGTATAGGTCATAAACCCCGCCCTCTCCATGAAATGTAATGGGACATAGACAAACTAAACAATCAAATTACACTTCAAATACATTTTTTCCAAAGATGGTTTCTGTCATTTTAGGCTGTTTTATCACGCTGATGTTAGTTCAAGTGTCCGTTCTTTAAATAAGTTTGGTTTTAGTTAATTATTTGATTCTATAAAAACGGGGGTGTGACATTATGATTGACAGCTGAGATTGACAGCTTCTCAGAGCGAAGTAGTCAATGAGGCACCAACGGACATTTTTCGAGAACTTCGGGAGAAGATTGGAGCTTTAACTTTAATCTCTACATTTCCATAACTGTTTATTTCACAAAAAGTTGTTGATTAGGCGGGACCTTGATATCGCGGCTCAACTTCGCGCTCACTACTGCGCAGACTCGGGCTCCAAGTTGTTACTGCACAGACTCGAGACCCAAGATGTCAGCGCCATATTTAAACACTGGCGGCTTCACTTACGTCAACGGAAGAAAGTCTATGGTTTTACCATATCAGTTTGAGCCCAAGTCGGATTTTGAAAATGCAGATGACCAAGCCGACCGATCGCATACTCGTTATATGTATTTGCAGTACACAAGCCGTGGTTCAGCTGAACGTGACAAACGCTGCACAGGGAACGCGCGTGTGCTGCTTCAGCCCTGCTTGAGCGGCCAGTGTGAAACAGAACATGTGGTGAAAAGATGACAAACATATATGCACTACAAGTTGAAAGCAGAGAACTGAGGATACTATGCTTGTAAATCCATCTCTGTATTTTTAATCGTAAGAACGACAAACAATACACATTACTCTACACTGCACAAAACTCCACATTTAAACAGTCAATGGCAAATACTTTGACAAATAATAAAACATACTTACAGGCTCTGATTCAGAAGCGCCAAATTGCCCTAGCAATGTTGGAATTACCCCATTTTTTAGAAATAGACTTTGTGCACAGCCAGCCGCCTTCTCTTCCAGATTCATATCAGGAAACTGTCCTCTCTAAAATGCGCTGCACACGCACAAACATTTGGGTTGTACCCGTTCTGGAACAGTGTTGTAAATAAATCTTAACCACTGATTCCACTGATTCCTGATTCCGTCCACATTCAGAAGGCCAAATAAAGTGCTGCTTTTGCATAGAAACAGACAGGGTCTCCACAAAATGGCGGTGTCAACACTACTACGGTTACTAAAGCCATTGCTTATACATTTGGGCAACATTATGCAAATATTTCCACCTAGTGGTGTAGATCGGTGAGGGAGAATTCGATTGAGGCGTTTTAGCTAGGACTAGATCTGCCTTCTCTTTTAGATAAAATAAATCTTTTTGTGGGAGACTTTGCAGATCTTATACATGTACAAACAGATACATAACACACTAAAGAAAAAGGAAAACATGACAGTGTGTCCCCTACAATGTATTCAGCAGCGCCGCTGCAAAATCTTCACATGATCAGTAATATCACGACATCCACTTACACACTGTAAAAGCACAACAGCCAACGTCATCTTGAAATTGTTTTCTGAAAGTCTTGACTAAGTTAAGTGCATGAAATCCTCCCTTAGCCTCTCATTATTCAGGACATGTAGGCCATAAGGTTAGGCTACGTTTCAGGCGATTACAAGCCCGAAGACAAGTCTGCAGCCCATATGTTATGAACACTACGGCTACATTGTTTGGCTATCCGATGGATGGGGTCTTGCTCCGCCACAATTTATGGTGTCATTGTCCACTTGTAGGTTACACAATAAATATTTATAGGCCTGGTGATAATAAAAAATAATATTAATAATACGTTCTTACTAGAACCAGGAAGTATGACCATATTAGCCCGGTTCTGTCAACACTGCACTGGCTCCTTATTAAACATCGTATACATTTTAAAATCTTGCTGATTACTTACAAAGCACTAAATGGTTTAGCTCCCCAGTACTTGAGCGAGCTCTTAACTCATTATACTCCATCACGTCTATTACAGTGTCAAAATTCTGGCCAGTTGATAATACCTAGAATATCAAAATCAACTGCAGGCGGTCGATCCTTTTCCTATTTAGCACCTAAACTCTGGAACAGTCTTCCTAGCATTGTTCGGGAAGCAGACACACTCTGTCAGTTTAAATCTAGACTAAAAACACATCTCTTTACTATTGCATACAAATAAAACATTTTTAATTTATATTATTCAAATCAGTTAAATGATTGTTTTAGGCTGCATTAACTAGGTCAGCCGGAACCGGGAACACTTCCCATAACACCTGATGTACTCGTTACATCATAAGAAGAATGGCATCTACGCTAATGTTAGTCTCTCTGTTTATCCCGAGGTTTACTGCAGTCGGCCGTATCCGGGCCATATCCGGACCAGATGGTGGATCTGCGCCTGGACATGACCAACGTATCCCTGAAATGTCTGCAGAGACCTTCTCAATTAAACTCCCCCCTGTAAATGCTGCATCGACACGACATCCTCATTAAACCCGTCCCCGGCGTGACGACTCCAATCTTTCGAATAATCCTACGAATATCTATTGATCTAACATGACTTCTGACCTGCAATGTTGCCAGAATCATAATCATACACTATTTGTTCGTCGGCCAGAGGAGAACTGGCACCCCGACTGAGCCTGGTTTCTCCATTCTGGCCCTGAAGGAGTTTAGGTTCCTTGCCATCGTCGCCTTTGGCTTTTGGCTTGCTCAGTTGGGGACACTTAAATTTCAACTATATTACTGATCTGCCCGCATTGACCCTATATGATAACTGAAATGAGCTGGATGACATCACCATTCTCACCAGAGCGGCTGTACAGCCGAATCAAATTCTGTTGCATTATTTTCCTGTTACCACTGTGAAGCTGCTTTGAAACAATTGGCATTGTAAAAAGCGCTATATAAATAAAGGTGATTTGATTTGTGATAATATTTCACCCCAATGCTGTTTTTATGCCGTGAATGTGCTTGTAGCCTAATATGCCAATGTTAAGCTTGAGCAATTCCTCTGATCCAAAGCCTGCTTTGACACATTGACTAATGTGTTTAACCCCTTGCCACCCCCAATTTTGACATACCTAAAATAAAAAGGCTGCTGCTCACAAGTCATTCTGAATAGACACATAACCAACATATTTCTAGAAAGCCAACACCTGAGAGTTTACAGTTCAAGACTCAGAATTACTCAGACTTTTATTAATATGGAGATATATAGGCTCAAACATAAAAACAAAAATTAAAAATATTAAGAATATATTTTTAAATGTATAAAAATATTATGTGACTGTAGTATAACAACTTATAACAACAACTAAAGTGAAGCCACAAGTGTGGTCATGCTTCATTTCAAATCTGAGGCTGTTATGTCCAAAACTATGAATTTTATGAAACATTTTCTAAGACCATGTGATGTGAGTTTTTAGAGAAGCATATGAAATATGTTGTTGGCCTGAAAACACCCATTTGCAGTCTTTAGTCTAATGTCTGGCGAGGAGAACAGCTCAATTAATGCTACAATGTCCTCACTCGACGATCGTTTTACACCTCTGAGAGTATGAGACTTAATCCTCATTATTCTTTTATTGTTATTCTTTTGTTTGTATTCAGCCATTATAGCCTTTATGCTGGCATGATGACTTGCCCATTAACAGCACTTTACAGTAATCCACATATTACTTGAAGTCCTTCTAAGAAAAAAAAAACAAAAACTAAAAGCACATCCTTGGAACCTTATGTGAATTATTGTAACAAAATAGATAAAGCTCGTAGTCCAACAGGTGCATTAGAGCTACAGTTAGCATCAAGCTACATAACACAATTTAAAAGATTAAAATTACACTTTCACTCAAAACGTCACTTTAGACCACCATCGAGTGTTTGTATTAGCTTCCTGTCGCGATCTAATGGGGATTTCATTCATATGGTGATGTTAAAACATGTTATATTTAGCATTTTATATGGAGCTCATCACTACACCTGCTTAGCATTTATAATGTAAACATCCATTATTGATATAAAATAGCCGAAATCATATGAAAAAAAATCACACAAAAACCTTATGCCATAGTTATCGTGTGTTTATTAGCTTCTTAGTTCATGCGTAGAAATGTAGAATTGGTTCGTTCTTCACAGAGACAGAATGAGGAAGTGTACACAGAAGAGTGTCATGCAGGAGGGCAATATTGAGTCACATAAGATGATTGACAGCTCTAGGGGACGAATGAACGAGTGATGACTCATATCTGACGCAAATCAGGAAGAGGAGAGACAGAGAGAGCTCTGTATACTGTTTCAGCTTTTCAGATCGGATAATTCAGTGGGAAATGAATAGAAATGGTATTCTGTATGACTAAATATTTTGCAAACGTGATAAATCAATATTTCTCCAAATATGCGCACTTTTGAACTAAAAGCTGAACTAAACCCTGTTCACTGCAGCTGTGTGGACACAACTGAACCGCAGCAGACGAGAGAGAATTCATTTGCGTGTGATATTCAATTCAAAATATCGTTCATTATAGATAGATTATTTTGCACTCCTGACATAAATTAAGAAATTAATGTCACTGCAACCCAGTTTTATCATAAACAGTGTTCAAATATCGAAGCTGGAGACTTTAATCTGTCTAATGATACTGAGTTTGTTCAGATAAAGTAAGACTGTGATGTTTTAACGAGCAGTGAATGTTGAACAACAGTAATCTGGGGCCGTCGGCGATCCTTGACACTAAAGGGGTTAACATGCATCCTCCTCTCCTACATCAAATATAGGAAACCAATTCATGATTTCCGAAATGAACTGAAAATGAAAAAAAAAGAAAAATCGTTTGTTGCGATTTAGCCTACTGTTGTGATGCGGTTCTTCCTGCTGATTGGATTTTCCCCCGTCGTAAACTCTGGGAAGTAACTGTTGCTCCGGCTGATAATTTTATCCTGAGAGCTAATTTCCCAAAGACGAGCCTCCATCAACGTTAAACAAACTATTAAAAGGTAAGTAATGTAATAGAGCAAACTGATGTGCCACATCAGGTGTATGGTCTAACGTTAGTTGTAGACTTGTAACGTTAGCGTAGGCCTATGTAATGTTTGCATGGAAAAGCTAGACGAACGCAGGCTATTTTAACTGTCTGATAGTTAATGGAAATATGAACACATCTTGGCAAAGTATAGCCTACATTCTGCCCACTTAGGTAGTTATAAATAGGCTAATCACAAACAGACCTTTTCTACGTTTAAGGCATTAAACATACTGTAGGCTACATTCTCTTATCATTAAGTAGAAAGACGTGTTCTGATAACTTCCACATTCTCTGACGGTGAAACGGACGGTCGCTCAGGCGCACTTCAATAAAGTAGGTCAGCTGCGTTTATATTGAGGAAGGTCTGTAGTTGAATAAGGTTAGGATATCTATGTTAATATTCTTTATCGGGTTAATTGCGAGTAAGCTGTATATGGTAACTGAGGGAGAAGAATAGTGAGTATTTACTTTTTTATATGTGGGTTTGTTGTTTTGGGACACCTACTGCCCATAGTCCTGATAGTTAAATCATATTTCATTTTTCAGATGAGATTCATTAAGACATATTGACGTGATATCTGTATACCTACAGCTCCAGCCACACTGAAATCTCTTCATGCAGTGTTTGTATTTTCTTTATTTCTAGGTGAAGACAGACCTGAGGAATAGGCTACAAGGACAGCATCTGGCCACATGCATGCGTGTCAGCATTAATGGCCCACCCACAATAGCATTCAATTACCAAAGAGCCTTAGAAATCTTCCATGAAAAGCCCAGAAAAATTAAGTGCTCACAGATTGGGTGTGGCCTTTGCCATTAAGATAACATTTTCAATAAATTGTAAATAATCTTTTTCTGGGTTGTGCCGTTTAATTTTTCCCCTAACAATTTCTACCAATAATGTAAATGAAAGCTGAAAATTAACACAAAAGAAAAACATGAATAATCCTGTCTAAAATTATAAAACGAAGGTTTCTGTTTGTGACCAGTTCAAGGTACGTGCTGCAATAATCATGCCTTGAATCTGTTGATGGTATGTGATATTTGTATGTCTCAATATGTACATTTCTATCCACAAAACTTGCCAGAGGTCATGGTTTAAGAAAATAAAAGTTATTTTTAAAAAATTTCTTCCGGAGTTGCATGCCCCCCCCAGTAAAATCGATTATCAGTCAATCTCTATTTTTAATTTTGCCTATTTTGATTTGATCTATTTTTAGAAATAAACATCAACATTAAATAGACTAAATATATGAAATTACTATTTTCTATCCTATTTGTGGTGACCTAATTTGCAAATATCAAGATTTTAAAAACAAATTTATGAAATAAAACTTTTTTTATACATTTGTTTTGAACTATTTTAACTTCTGCAGTGTTAGCTATATTGTGGCACCAAATGTTGTAGTTACTAATAAACATGACCTTCAAAAAAGTGACAATTAAAACAATGAAATAAAATAAAATTATATGCCCTAAAAACACAAATAGGCTATAGCCAATTGAATGGTCCTTAAGATTTGCTCATCTCTGTAGCCCTGAGTAAGAAACTTGGTAATCAGATGTACACTATCCTGTTCAAAAGTTTGGGGTTTGTAATATGATTTTGAAAGAGGTCTTTTATGCTCAACAGGCTGCATTTATTTTGAAGAAAAAAAAAAAAAAAATACAGTAAAAAAGTAATATGGTAAAATATTGTTACAGTTAAATAATGTTAATTTAAAAATGTAATTGAAGACTGGAATAATGGCTGCAGACAATTCAGCTTTGCCATCACAGAAATAAGTGTCACATGATACATCAGAAATCATTCTGATATGCTTATTTGGTGGTCAAAAAGTATGCCCTTGCTGGTTTTATCAAATTGATTTCCAAAAAAAAAAAAAAAAATCTGACTGACAGTTGTTTACGAGTACTAAGTTGTTGTTGTTGTTAGATGTTGCAGGGAAAACCGTAATTGACAACCCATTATTCGATGCCTATAGTATTATGACAATATTTGGGCGTCTTTGAATTTAACATATTGTTGAGCCAGAGCAAAAATACAGCAAAACCACAGACCTTTAAAAGGGCAGTCGTACTCTTCCTTAACAAGCCATTTAAGTGAAATCTGTTCAAATAACGAGAGGGGTAGAGGCCAGAGCTGTCATCTTCTTTCCACATTTTCCAAGCTAGAGAGGACTAATTGGAAGTTCCTGTGTTTCTATGGGGGCCCTGTGCATATGTTGACAGTGGCTGCAGGTGTGTGCGTCAGAGTCAAGCTCTATGATGTAAAATGGGGAATTCAATAGCAAGGTAAAGAGAGAGAGACTGTCACAGGAGCTCCAGAGTTGTATTGATCTTGTTAGCCTGGCCTGTAAAGGTCCAGCCTTAATTAGCTCAATCCTGGAGCAAATGTGCTGGCAAGACCTAACAGGAGACATAGCTATCACAGGAGCTCTATACTGCACATGGGGGGGGATACAGCCCTGGTTCAAACACATACATACATACATAGTCAAACGTTTTCAGACTTGCTAGAATTCTAGTAACATCTCTTGATCATTCAAATGACACAAGAGCATTCTCAAATGTTGATTTTGCATTTTAAAACAGCCGTGACAAGAATACACTGAGCATAATAGCACATCTGTCAAACCTTTTGCTGAATAATCAAGGACAGGAGTTTCAAAACAACAGATACTTTCAGTCCCATCTTACAGAGAACACACACACTCCAATGGTCTGTCTCAGGAGAGACAGACATGTGGCGTTTTTGGCTATATGTCGGTCTTGAAGTGGTTGTCCAACAGGTTTTCCTGCCAGTTGTGTTTCTAACTCCCTCTCCTCCATATGTTGATGCTTATGGTCATCCCTCCACACTACAAACAGATCTGGGCACCAGTACTACACATGCAGTGTCCTACCAGTTCCTGTCCAGCAGGCAAACAAGCCTTCAAAGGTGCCAGTTTGAGTCATCCCTGATGGGCACACTTCATTAGCAGTCTCGCTGTTGTATCTGGCACTTGGTCCTAACTGAATACCAATGCATCTGCTCGCTAAGTTTGTTGTTTTTTAGTTTGTCGCGAGGACTTAGGTTGGTTAAAATACGTTCCATATGTTTTCAGGATGTGGTTTTTCTGTTCTTTTTTTTTTTTCTTTTACATCACGGAGCTGACAGCAATATCCCATAATTACACACGAGTCAAATGGGTCCCTTCCATTTATGATGCATGGGCACTTGAAACAAAGCCAAGTAAACAGGAATGTAACAGGAACATGTTCAAAAAGTACTGGTTTTAAATATTTGATTTTAACTCTCGTCTAAATTTGATTTTAACTGTGCCGTACTCTGCAAAACTCAATTTTATTATTTGCCTGGGTTTCTGAATAATTCACTTTTTTTCCAGTCAGACGATGAATCCCCATGGCGGTTTTCAAAACAAAGGTACATCTCTGCTCTCCTAAAGCTATAAATAAATAACAGCAAGACAAAAATGCAGTAACAAGGTACCCCCATTTTCATATGCAATACTCTACCATATGTCACGATCACAATTTATTGATTTAAATTAATTTTCTGATAATTTTCTTAACAAGTATAGAAAATGTTTGAGGTCAAACCAAATTAGCATTTTTATCAGCACTTTTTTTTAGGAAAATCCTTTAGGATTTAAATAAGGGAATAAATCCTAAATATTCTAGGCAAATCCTTTCAGGTAAATCTTGGGTTCTTCACCAGTTGTGCACAATACTCTATATGTCCAACTAAACACACTTTTAACAAATGTTCAGTGGCCTATAGCTTCACATGGGCAGTTGACATGACATGTTTTCACTGGGTGGGTGGGGGTGGAAATACAGCCTTACACAGCATGTCAGTGTTCATTTAACATACAAATTTATGTTAATACTTATCCAAATATGATTTATAGAAAAAAACCCTATGTACTCAGATACATTTTATATCTGATAAGAAGACATGCACCTAAGCAACGATGGAAATACATGTGGACAGTGGACGTGATTGGATAACTAGACGAACCAGCGGACCAATTTCATTGCACAGCATCTCAAGCGTTGGTTTGATTATTCTGAAATGCCTGAGCCAAAGTTTGTGATCAGAATCATTTGGTTTAATTCCCTCCCTGAACCTTCTAACACAATTGTGTTCCCAAACACAAGGCATTCGAACACAGAGCACTTATTGCAAGTAATTGTATAGGAAAAAAGAACTAAGTGGCTTCCCCGATTGCAGCAACTTCCATTTTTATTGCATATATTTTGCGCCAATTTACTCAGGAAGTGACGGTTCAAATGTTTAATGTGATATTTCAATTTTACGCATAAATTAAATTAGCAAATTTGGATGTAAACATAGCTAATGTTAGCAGTTAATAGCAGATCTCTTTGTTTTGTGTCATCTGTGGACTTTTGCTGATAAATAAATGGGGAGATCTGGGTACAGGTTTTATGGTGAAAGAGTACACATTGTTCATTCACATTAATACCGATATTGTAACAATACAAAGCTGGTTGAAAATCTGTGAAGTTGTCCTTTAAAATTGCTTTAAATTTACCAGGCTGATTTTCCGATAGGCAATTTTTCTGGCAAACATACTGAATTTAACTTGGGACCTAAGCCAAGCGCTCCAAGACAAATCTCGGATGTGTCTCAATCGGCTCCCTAGTTCAGTAGTCAGGGCACTGCCAAGAGAATTTGCTGTTTTTAGAGCTGTGTGCACTGAAACGTTCACACCCTAAAAAAGACCAGTGAGCACTGGTGTTTACTATGTTCATTTACTGGAAATACTGTCCCCTTTTCTATTATTTTAAGCCAAGAGAAATGGCAGATGAGCATACTTTATGACAGCACTGTACATTTTTACAGTTACAACGAAGGTGCTTAATAATCCATTAATTCAGAACGATATAATTTCTGTTGTTGATTAATACTAATATTGTTTTAATATATACAAATACGATATACAAATCATCAACTATAGGATATAGGGAGTTGAATAAGACACACTTGAGAAGAACTACTATGTTTTTGCCTATTAAACAAATAAAAATCACAGCTTTAACTTCATTATGTCCATGTGAATTAGCTCTGGATGATGACGTACTATGTACATCTCTTTGCCTCTATACTGAAATTAAAACGCCTTTAATAAAACATTTATAAAGTTATAGACATATTTCAAATGGAACTTGCTTAAAGTGTCGAATCCTTTCCCTCCTGACTGGTCTACAGTTTTAGGCTTTTTCTATCAAACTTATGACAGTTTTAACAGTGCCAATTATGGCACAGCATGACATGATTACCTACTTCTACTTCTCTCAGTAAGAAAAGTGCCCCACTTCAATCAAGAGTCAATGTTTTGTCCAGACCTCAGTTACCCATCTCTTTTCAATTAGCTACTTAAAGGTGGTTACAGCTAACACAAAAATAGTCAACTGCCACTATGGACACATCATTTTTGTCTCTGCAGCACCCCTGAATCAGCCAAATCCAATTTACAGACCCAATGATCCCCTCACCCAGACTTGTATTCAACCCATGGACCCCAATATAAAACTGCTAGATGTTCTTGGAAACAACTGCAGATCTTGTGGGGTGTTCCTTGTCTGCAGTGGTCAGTATCTATCAAAAGTAGTCCAAGGAAAGGAACAGTGGTGAACTGGCGACAGGGTCATGGAATCAAGAAGTTAATGCTGGTTCTGATAGAAAGGTGTCAGAATACACAGTGCATCACAGTTTGTTGCGTATGGGGCTGCATAGGCGCAGACCAGTCAGGGTGCCCATGCTGACCCCTGTCCACCACCAAAAGCGCCAACAGTGGGCACATGAGCATCAGATCTGGACCACGGAGCAATGGAAGAACGTGGCCTGGTCTGATGAATCACGTTTTCTTTTACATCACGTGGATATTTAAGGGAATAAAGAAAAAGAAAGGTCTTATTGTATTTGTGAAATAATCAATTTAAACTATTTGCAAATAATATTTTATTTTAAAGTATGCACACATTGGATACTGTCGGTAGTGAACATTTCGATCGTAAAACAGTTGTCAAATATTAAATGTTTATCTACTTGCATTTTACCAAGTATTCTTTCAATGTTAAAACTAAAGCACCACGTTGGAATTCACACTCGACTTCTGTGAACGGTAAGCCCCGCCTTCTTTAATCATTTTGACATTGACGAGCGCTGTGTTAGACCACTGAACTTTTAGTCATCCTAATAACAATTAGGATGCAATGGAGCAATGGAGTGCAACAGAGCAGCATCAAAAATATCAAATACATTGCAGTGAATCTCTTATTTGCATCTACAGTTTATTGGCTATAATGACAGGATCGCAAAATTGTAGAACTCAGTGAGCTCGCGCAAAACAGATCTCCAGTGCAGCGACTCATTTAAAAGCCTCTGATTGGCCGATGCATTCAACAGACATGTCTGTGATTGGCTACAATGATCAACGCCTCAAAAGCATTTTGTAAGTAACTTTGATGCAAAGAGAGAAAATATAAATATAATGCTGTAATATGCACTGTTCATGATTAGGTAATAACAACAGTGAGTCGTATTCGTATTGTTATTTTTCTGATAAATTGTTAAGCTCTATGAGAAAAGTAACAAAACATTCAGGGTTTAAGCCCCATTAGCCCATCCTTAGTGCTGCCCCTGCTGCTCACCAAGGAATCCTGAAAAAACATCACAGTTTTCAAACATTAAGCAGCACAATTGTTTTAACTGTCAACTTTGATAATAAGAAGAAATGTGTAGAAACCCCAAACTTTTAAACAGTAGTGTATTTATTTCATTGTGCAAGGCGTATAAGATCATTAGTGAACGTTCTTTCATATAGGTAGAAATGCCATGATAATTTTAAAAAAAATTCAACATGTTTAATATCTCTCCTCTACAGACCCCCTGCAGATCCTTCACAGACCCCCAGGGGTCATAGTTACAGTAAAAAACAAGGTAAGGTACTGCCTTATAAAAAATAATAAAGATATATGAGGGTTTCTTTTATAATAAATAAATGTCAAATAATAATAATAATAATATTATTATTAATTTTCCTTATTAAATTGCATTCCTCTTCTCTCCCAGCTTTACAACTGTCAATTTCTAATGCACTGTGAAGTTCTTACACAGGCATGCCTTACCCAGCATTCTGAAAGACGCCAGATTAGCAAAAGATCCCCAAAAGCACACACAAATTTTTCAACCATATCACCTACACGAGCTACAGACAGAACACAACATATGGATCCCACAGGAGTATGAACATATAAAGTAACCGACAAAGATTTACCCCAAACTGGGTTTGAGATGTCCAATTGTCCTGTAGAGAGAACTGGTTTCAGCTTTGTAAGTTTGAGAACTCAGCAACAAAGGATGCCATGCGTCATAGATACCTAAAAATATGCTAAATAAGTAGAATGCATTTGGTTCGTTATTCCTCATTAATGAATCGTGAAGTTTTTACAGAAATCAGCACTTTAAATTAAGCTACACAGCTGCCAGGACTGTCAAAGAGCATTAGCAATTGGTTGGCTGCTCTTTTTGGCATCATCATTATATGTATTATTAATGTAATGTATTGCTACAGTGTATCTCCAAGTTGCCCTTAATTGTGCTGCCCTACACAGTACAACCTTCCCTTGCTTTATTCTACAGCTACTCCTAACACTAGTTTGTACACCATGTCCTTCACTAACCTATGCTAAAAATGGCTCCTAACATTAGTTTACCCTTCACTATTCTGCTCTAAAAGAATTCGCTGGGTTACCCCTGGCTGTCCTAGTCTTGCGGTGCCCTTCTCCACCAGGTTACTCCTGGTTGTCCCTGGTCTAAAACTGGCCTCTGTGCTCAAGGCCACCTCTCCTCTGTCCTTGAGGGCCCTAGAGGGCAGGGATGGCATCTCTGGTGCTTGACACAGAGCCAGTTTGTGTCATAATGGACAGGACCCTTGAGCAATGAGATGTCAAGGCAACCCAGTGTCCCGCCCCCACTGACGCGAGTGACTGATTACCTGTCTCTGGAGCGGAAGTCTCTGCATCTGTTTCATTGCTCTGACATTCTCAGTACTTCAGCGTAGGGTAGTTCAAATGAGGAGAATACCTCATGCATACCTCATACCTCTGCAAAAACATCCCGTTTAGCAAATGCCAAGTTCAAATTTAAAGGGTCAGGACAATTAATTGTCTGAGGCATTTTGCTGCTGCTAATTTTTTTCTCCTACTATGCTGCAAAAAGTGGTCCTGTTAACTATTAAACAGCAGAGCATGGTGCTAACAAACACCAAGGTCATGGGTTCAATTCCTAGGCATTAGGGTCAATGATGTGATGCAATTTTTTTTACACTATCTATTAATTCATTCAAAAAATAGAAAAGCAAGAATGCACACATACATTCATACATACATACAGTGGGGAGAACAAGTATTTGATACACTGCTGATTTTGCAGGTTTTCCTACTTACAAAGCATGTAGAGGTCTGTAATTTTTATCATAGGTATACTTCAACTGTGAGAGACGGAATCTAAAATCCAGAAAATCACATTGTATGACTTTTAAATAATTAATTTGCATTTTATTGCATGACAAGTATTTGATCACCTACCAACCAGTAAGAATTCTGGCTCTCACAGACCTGTTAGATTTTCTTTAAGAAGCCCTCCTGTTCTCCACTCATTACCTGTATTAACTGCACCTGTTTGAACTCGTTACCTGTATAAAAAACACCTGTCCACACACTTAATCAAACAGACTCCAACCTCTCCACAATGGCGAAGACCAGAGAGCTGTGTAAGGACATCAGGGATAAAATTGTAGACCTGCACAAGGCTGGGATGGGCTACAGGACAATAGGCAAGCAGCTTGGTGAGAAGGCAACAACTGTTGGCGCAATTATTAGAAAATGGAAGAAGTTCAAGATGACGGTCAATCTCCCTCGGTCTAGGGCACCATGCAAGATCTCACCTCGTGGGGCATCAATGATCATGAGAAAGGTGAGGGATCAGCCCAGAACTACACGGCAGGACCTGGTCAATGACCCGAAGAGAGCTGGGACCACAGTCTCAAAGAAAACCATTAGTAACACACTATGCCGTCATGGATTAAAATCCTGCAGTGCACGCAAGGTCCCCCTGCTCAGCCAGCGCATGTCCAGGCCCGTCTGAAGTTTGCAAATGACCATCTGGATGATCCAGAGGAGGAATGGGAGAAGGTCATGTGGTCTGATGAGACAAAAATAGAGCTTTTTGGTCTAAACTCCACTCGCCGTGTTTGGAGGAAGAAGAAGGATGAGTACAACCCCAAGAACACCATCCCAACCGTGAAGCATGGAGGTAGAAACATCATTCTTTGGGGATGCTTTTCTGCAAAGGGGACAGGACGACTGCACCGTATTGAGGGGAGGATGGATGGGGCCATGTATCGCGAGATCTTGGCCAACAACCTCCTTCCCTCAGTAAGAGCATTGAAGATGGGTCGTGGCTGGGTCTTCCAGCATGACAACGACCTGAAACACACAGCCAGGGCAACTAAGGAGTGGCTCCGTAAGAAGCATCTCAAGGTCCTGGAGTGGCCTAGCCAGTCTCCAGACCTGAACCCAATAGAAAATCTTTGGAGGGAGCTGAAAGTCCGTATTGCCCAGCGACAGCCCCGAAACCTGAAGGATCTGGAGAAGGTCTGTATGGAGGAGTGGGCCAAAATCCCTGCTGCAGTGTGTGCAAACCTGGTCAAGAACTACAGGAAACGTATGATCTCTGTAATTGCAAACAAAGGTTTCTGTACCAAATATTAAGTTCTGCTTTTCTGATGTATCAAATACTTATGTCATGCAATAAAATGCAAATTAATTACTTAAAAATCATACAATGTGATTTTCTGGATTTTTGTTTTAGATTCCGTCACTCATAGTTGAAGAGTACCTATGATAAAAATTACAGACTTCTACATGCTTTGTAAGTGGGCAAACCTGCAAAATCGGCAGTGTATCAAATACTTATTCTCCCCACTGTACAATGACACCATATCTGCTATGATAGGTTTGTCTTTAATTTTTTTATTCAAATTAATTTTGATATTTTTCTCTGGGGACAATATTTTACATTTAATTAATATATCTAGAGAAATATATATATATATATATATATATATATATATATATACATTTTGTGCTGATTATAAATATGTGACAAACTATTGTCTGCCAAATCAAACTGCTAAAACCAACAAACAGGAAATTATATTACAGAGAGAAACTCTGCAGACCCTCATGGCCCAATGTCAAGGCCAATAAATCACTCAAATAATTCGCCATTTTATGACAAGGCAGGATTAGTTCAGGTCATGTGGGATGAATCCTAAAAAACTTAAAGGTGCAGTAGGTGATTTCTGAAAAATGCTGTTTTTCAGACAAACTTGCAGCCAATCAGCAGTAGGGGGCGTATACACTCATGATGGGGGAGGAGAGAGAGTGAGCAAGAGGGAGTTTTGAAGAAAGACTGTTGAAAGAGAATGGTATGAGCCTTGACTCATTCGTGTTGCCAGATCTTACTAGAAAAACACTGAACAAGAACAAACCCACAATAAACCATCCGAATGCTTTAAACTGAAAATAAAACCAAAATATTGTGACCCGCACCTGCTCACTTTAATAACTCCGTAAACTTAATCACTTAATGAGCCAAGCTTAAGCTACAAGCCCAAAAATGCTTATATTAAGTGGACATGGCAACAAGAACGTGCTTTGTGAAGCAGCCTTTCCAAGCATAAGCAAAACATGACGCCTCCGTCAATTGTGCTTTAGTTAAAATTGCTGCACACGTCTTTTGTCGCTGTAATATTTCTGTGGTCACAATAGCGTATACCAAACACGTGAGATGCCAGAATGCTGCTATGGTTACCACGGTTTCAGGAGTGAGTCGTGTTCCATATACACAGAATGATAATTTAGGGGAATCCTGAAACTTTACAGTGTGTACGTGGCCATATTTGTCTTTGACCTATTAACTGATTCCCAATGCATGAATCCAATGTACTGTACAGTAAGTGGCTTTGCATAAAATCATCTGTCAAATGCATAGATGTAAGATCAGGAAAAAAAAACTGCAAAGTACAAGAAGTACCAGTTGGCTAGTGATAGAGTTCGGAAATGTATGACACTGATCCAAATTTAATCAAAAATATAAACTGCAAGGATCAAAAACAAAAAAAATGGCTGAAGATCTTAGATTCACGTGAACATGCTTTTCTCTGGCCCAGTTTTAATGGACTGTTTACGGCCTGCTCCAGATGCAAGTACTGAAATTTTGGCCCTGCCATGGTGCATTAAAGAGCCGATGTAACCTAAGTGGAACCTCACGGGCACATTTAAAATCCGAAATGCAATTATGATGCCTCGACATCCAGGGGTAAATGGAAATTGTTGGCTGAGGTTTGCCTGTCAGTGAAAAGCATTGTGGGAATTAACTGGCATTGTGGTGTGCTAAACATGTAGAAGGTGGTGACTGCCAGGTTCATATTAGATGCCCACTGATAGATTTGTTGTCATGGCGATGAAGACAACAGCAAAACAGTAGGGGGAAAATTGTCAAAAATAATAGAAGGATGTTTGAAGTGCAGAGAAGGTTGGTTGATTGCGGGAGGAGGTTAACGGGATCCTTCCATGAATATTCACGGCTGACACCCCCGGGGATGAGAGACCCAATTAACAAATCCCATTAATTACGAGACTATCACAACTGATTAGGAGATGGCCGTCTGCTCCTGGCACAATGCGGCCCATATTTTCTGCTTCACAGAGGCACGACGAACTCAACTGCCAATCAGAGTTAGGGAGTGCAGAGGGAGCAAGGGATCTGGGTGTTGGCTGGATACAGTACCGACACTGTTTGAACACACGAGACCATAAACCATCTTTCACGCTGATACGCTGAATTTAGGTTCAGACAAGAATCTGAAAGGGTTCTAAAAAGAACATTAACAGCTCATTTGTGAAAAAGAGTGAACACATTAATGAGCCAATTAATGCCTTCACACATCTCTGTGTTTTGTGTGAAAAAGGATAAAATGTGATTGAGGAACGCTCTCTTGCACCAGCCTGCATGCATGTGCCAACTGTGACGATTACAAAACAATGAGCATCCCTCAAACAGATAGATAGATTACATATGTGCAAGATGGTAATAAATGATGATTTATACTGTGACAGTTACTATGCATTCCATAATTATTAACTGTTAGCAACACCCAAATCTTCCAGTGCACAGTGGTGCACATTCTAAAGGCATGCAGATGTAATATTTCATATCTTCAGTATTAAATTAATCCATGCCATGTGTTGGGCATAAGTTGACAAGAGGCACTGGAATGACTGCAATGGAATGACTACAGTAGATTTATAAAGGGTTACTATTTCTATAGTTCCACAGTAATTCAACACTCAACATCAATTTTGATACAGTCAACATTAAAGGGACAATTAACCCAAATATGAAAAATATGTTATGGTTTACTGACTTTGACTTTGTTCTGTGTAAACCAAGAAGAAGATTTTAAACATTCTTTTTTTGTGTTCCACGGAAGAAAGTCAGTTATACAGTTTTGTCCAAACTGATTGTGTCCATAAAATGGAAGTCAGAGAAGTTCAAAATAACAGGGGGAAAAAAAGGTCTTTTGCCTCTCACCTAGGTCAAAAAACACTTTTCTGAGTATGCGAGTCAAACCCTCCTAAAGGGATGTCAAAATTAGCCGCTCGTAATTTCTCCTGCGGAGAAATCTTAGGCAGTCCCTTCCAATTCAAATCCCCTTCATTATAATGCGCTACGCACCTACCAGCACTTCCAGTTGCCCTGGGTGAGAGTGCCTGCCAAATGAATGGAGCATAATGTAATATATTGTTTGATTTGCTGATTTGCACATTTGCATGTTCAACAGAAGTGGAGTACAATGTGAACAGTGGAAGCTGGCACGCGGGCGGCCGAGGCCAACTCAGTCAGCCCTCTGTGCTAATCATGCTAGTGAACAACTCCTTGTTTTCAGCATTTAAAGAGCTAATGCCAGGGATGGTAATACATTTTTAATTGCAAGTGTGATTACCCTTCTAAGCAACCTCAGCCAGTTGATTAAATGCATTTGGGTCAATATTAGAGGCCAGTCATTTCCAGTGTTAGGGCCTCAGGAGAAAGTCCTAGAGGTAATTGCTGAAGCACAATTAGAAATCTTTCATATTGTAATAATGGAGAATCATGTCCTTTAGGAAACTGGGCAAAACATGATTAATGATAGAGAACACTTCTCAGCATATTAGCAAATGGCTCTGTTTAATTGAAAATGCTAATTGTGCATGAACCGTATGGCAATACATATGTCTTGCAAACTGCATTTTGTACAGTATCAATACAGAGTAATAATCATTACTTTACCTTATTATAAAGAAGTGCATAGTTCTTGTCGGGATGGTCAAGTCTTTTGGTCAAGCCAAAAGACTTGCCAAAAGTATTTGTAAAGCATCATACAACTATGAGCAGCAGACCGTACCAAGCCTAAAACACAAATTCTTAATCCTGTTCAGTCATATCTAATTACATTAACTTTTAGTGATATGACGGTTCTTTGCAGTTGAGCTAAAGTGTAGCTGGTAATTACTGCAAGGGAGAGAGACAGGATTTTGTAAATGATTTTTCTGACTCAGTGCAGATCTTGGAAAATGACAGTCTCAATGCCAGATCGGTCTTAATTGGGGAGCTCAGGTAAACGATTAGAGCATTTCTAGATCTTTCAAAGCTCCTAAGAAAATAAAAGATTGAATAAGAGATTTTTTTTTTTCACACCTGCCAGAAATGGATGCATCTATCTATCTATGAATGCAAATGCGAAATGCGATTATGAATGCGAAAAAATATTGATGTGATACATGTTAGGCTTGACCCTCATGTGTCAATAACCCTATATCAGGGGTCGGGAACCTTTTTTGACCAAAGAGTCATTTTTAATTTTTGGTTAATGCATTTTTCCAAAAGAGCCACAGTAAAAAATAATATAATATTATTATTAAAAAACGTGTGTTTTTTTCCAATAAAATTTCAACAGTAGTAATTATTAGGTCCATAGACGACTAAAAACAAACAAATATGCAGCAAACAATAAATAAGTTTCAATATGGAATTAATTGTGCAGGGCTTTCACTGTGAGGTTGAGTTACCCACTGATGAGCATAAATCCTCTTCGTGTGTGTGTGTGTGTGTGTGTGTGTGTGTGTGTGTGTGTGTGTGTGTGTGTGTGTGTGTGTGTGAAATGATATATTTCTGTGTTTATTTGCCCGTTTAGGCGCGCGACCGAAGACAAAGGCTACTATGCTTGTCCATATTGCACTCGGAGCGTGCGCACAGCATCCTGTCAGTAGAATTTAGTTCTCTTTCGCGACTTATAACGCTTTTAATATTTCTTTTCAATATAAAGCACATCCCGTTCTTTTCTTTCTCATTCATTCATGTTTCATTATTAATAACTTTAAACAGTATGGTCAACTGAAATCTGCACGGATTATCATAAATATGACACATAGGACAGTCTCTGCGGCAAAAGCGAAAGTACCAGTGGGTAAAATGTTTCGAAATGTCTCTTTGCACAGCAAAGCACCAGTTTCAATAAAAGGATACATTAATGTTTATATAGCCTACTTTTACATTTTCGCTGCTGTTCTAAAAATGGTTTTCGCCATTAACTTAAACAAGCTACGCAGCTGCTTGAATCCCAGTGCAGGAGCTGTAGGTTACCACGGAAACGTAATTGGTTAGTTGATTGCTGTCACGATTCGTGACACTCGCGAACAGCACTGAACACACACTTTGGCCGGTACAACTTGAATATTATTATTATCATAAACTTTTCATTAACTCTGGTAGGCTGTACAACAAGGGGATGTAATTGGCTGCCTTTCTGCAAAGAGCAGATCTCTGTTGATGTGTCTATTTTTTTATCGATCATTTGTTGGTAAAGGGTGAGAGACCTGGCGAGCCACATGATTTTTGTCAAAGAGCCAGGTTTGGCTCGAGAGCCATAGGTTCCCGTCCACTGCCCTATATTAATGAACTCAGCCCATGTTCAAGAATACAATGGTTATGTTTACATGCAACCAAATAATCCATTAGTAATCGGATTGACAGCTCAATCAGAATGAAAAGCCTTCATGTAAACACCTTAATCGATCTGATTGAGCTCGAGCAGAATGAAATTAATCGGATTGAAAGGGATGGTTTATTCCTTTTCTAATCTGATCGAGAGGACATGTAAACACTTGATCAGATTGAACACCAAAACTGGAAAGGACTGCACTTGTGCAATGACGTAGAAATGGCGTAATAACGTATGACGCTCGGAACGAGCTGCAGTTGTTAAATAAAATGTCATAAATGACTCGTGTTATTCTAAAATTCTCCTACCACTCATCGTCTGTGAAGGCTTGTGACATATAAACGCGCACATCAACCCGATCACTTTATTTATCGTTCATGTAAACACCACGTTCGGATTCATCAATCGGAATGAATTCATTCTCACTGAAACAAAAGGTGTACATGTAACCATAGCCATTGATTGCAAGATTGTGCACCATTCAGAATGGAATTGAACATTTCCTTTTAAATTCTAATTAAATTCCTGAATTTGAATTGAGATCGTAAACAGGATGCAGAATTAAAAATTTGAAGATAAGGAAGTAAAATTATTATTATGAATTGAAATGCAAAGAAATCCAGATAACTGAGATAGATAGACAGATAGATTAGACGGACGGACGGGCAGACAGACAGACAGACTGACAGAAACTGAGATATCCCATAAATACATAAATGCTAATAATTTCTGGCTTGATTAAATGATATTTAAGCATTACAACAGTTTTATTCAAAGTAAAAACTGTAAATGTAACAGTCTCGGTTCTCACCTTCAAACTCTAACCTTAAATGACAGCACTGTAAACAAGCAGGCCCCTGACTGGGCTCCAAAATCTGACACCCGCTCTCTCCAGCCACGTGTAACGCTGCGTGCCATGTGTTGCCGAAGAGAATAATTGGCCAAAGTTTCATGCAAATATCACCGTGCCACAGAATTAAAGGTGGGATCTGTTCGTTCATGCAGATGACAACTTGAGCCCTCATTTTCTCCCTCTCAGAATAATCAGGCACCCAAGGAGCACATGGAGGCACAGGAACATAAAAGCCCCCTCTTTATGTCAGAGGAATTAAGTGGCCTCCTGTTCAACCCTATGCAGGAGATGGAGGAAAATCCTGAGCAAAGAGAAAAACAACGACACTAAGCCAGATCAAGAACCTCACTGCCAAATGCAGCAAGAGGAACATTTCAGCATTCGGCATTTAACCTTACACAACTACGATTCTTCATATCAATGTCTAAATTACCAAATTCCAGACAGGTCCTTAAAAAGGAAGATAAAGCAGGTCTCTTTTAGGATGGCAAATAAGGTTAGTGACTATCACAAAATACATATTAGACCCGAACGACGCCAGCCAAATCAGCTTTTGACATCAGACTGCAATTTTATGCAAAGATTATTTCTGCTTTTCCAGCAGATGACATTGCGAATCGTGCTTTAACATCAGTCTCTGTTCATTTTTTCTCATTATGTTGTGATGCCAATTAAAAGCACACAATTACAGAATGACAAACACTGTTCATGTCACCAATAGACAAACACTTACACTCAGCATACAAATACGCAATGATGTTTACCTGATCTGTTTCTGTGTGACTCCTGCATCTCACTCCCATTCTAATGAACACATTAGAGTAGTCCATACCCCGGCCACCTCCCCACAAATAGAAAGGTAGATATACCTCATACCAGTCCCATGGGTGTCCCTCATTAGGGGGGGCAAGCCTTTGAGAGGGGCTCTTTCTCTTCCATCCAAAGCAAGGACAAAGTAATGTCAGCCTGGTGAGTTATAGCCACACATGCTTCAGTTCTACAGCATTGATGGGGATACAGCAAATTGCACTCTCTGGCCGTCATTTACACAGACAGGCAGCATGTAGGTGGTGCATGTGTCAACTCATTACAGAACTAGAGCAGAGAAAATAAAGAGCTCAAATGCCGTTAACGAGGCACAAAAAGAGCTTGATATGTATTATTGTCATCCCTGATAAAAGCACTAAAAGGCTTTTACATCCATGTCAACCAGTCATAATGTATCATTCCACGACCAGATGATGAATCGAGTGAGAATTAAAAGGGAGAATCAAAAAGGTCACCATTTTATTTTTGTCCATCTCACTTTCTTTCATACGAGTTGGACTAATTAAAACACAAAGCAAGAGATTGCATGACCTGTCGATGGATTTCAGTTAGTGATGGCAGGACTGCTGTTACCAGCATGCCACAATGCTCAGTGCTCGCCGCCCAGCTCTGGCAGAACAGAGCAGAGCGGATAGAGCTGCGGGACACTGCCGTTAATAGAAGTGTGGCTCTAAATAATTCATCATGTTTCAGAAGAACAACACAGCCTCTTTGAGGAAGGTTGCTGCACACTCATGTGGGCGCAGTGCTCTGAGAGCAGGTGAAAACAAAACTACCATTTCTACATGGACCAGTGCCGTTGGGTGTAACCATAGACTGTAAAAAAAATATGGACGTAGTGTCCGTGACGTCACCCATAGGATTCTGAAGATCAGTTTTGAAGCGTAAAGTCGGCCGTTGCCCTCTTGGCAGCGCGTCACCACGCGCCAATCCCGGATAACTGAAAATGGGCAAAGAGGCGGGACGTGGCTAGAGCTGAGGTGACGTGATGACTAACAGACAGCAGACAAACGGCTATCCACCTGTCACTCAAAGTGGCCACGCCCTTAATTATGCAGAACTTTAAGGCTTTATATAATGTAAACGAATGAGTTATAAAAAAATTCATCCCCCTCACAGTTGTCATGAAGGGCAAAATTAGCTATATAGACCAAAACCACAATTTGTACCAGGCTGTAAACATGTTTTTTTCTGCTGTAAAGTTGGGCATTTTAACATGGGGCTCAATGAGTCTCTAGCAGCCAGTCGATGAACTGCAAGTCACTTCCGTATTGGCTTCAAGAGAAACTGGGGGAGGTTGCCGCTTGGGTGTAACCCGAGAGATATGTTGTACAATAATGGAGCATGTGCTTTAGACGTACCCTCTGATGGTGCTCACCATGGTGCTGAACCTACAATCCACATGTAGTCTGCTACTCTTACCGTGCCACCTGCAAAGGCTACATGAAGAGCCATGTGGGTTTGTGTTTGTTGACTTTAGCACAAACTGAGTTATGGAAAAAAAAAATAAATAAAGCATGTTTTATCAAACCCTTTGTTGTAATGATAAACAGAGCATGAACATAAGGAATGCAATGCTCACTCACAGTTTCTGCATTCTTGGTATTGATGCTGTTACTTTCCTTATAATCAGTGTGAATTGTCGTTTACAACCCATTTTACTTCTATAATTTGACATATTTCCAAGTGAAGCAGAATACTCAACAATAAAAATAATGTAAGGCAAGCCATTATTTTATCCATCTGGAATTGATTGGCGCTAACTGGCTAATGATTTTAACATTAGTCTTGCAGAAACCAAATAAACATAGATAGCACACTTAACTACAGTTTTTATTAATGAATACAGCATATATGAGCAAAGGAAATCAAACAACACCGAAACAGTGCTCTCTCTCTCTCTCTCTCTCTCTCTCATTCTGTATGTAGCGTTGGCAAGTCAAATTCCATAACTGTTCATATACTAAACGGTCCTCTCTGGCTGAATTCGAAATAGCATACTACCAAGCCACTCTTACTATCTGATTAAGTCTGACATCACAGTTCAGGACCAAAAGCTTTTTCAGATCCCAAAAACAAATATACTAATATATACTGTGAGCTATACTACTACCGAAAAACCATGATCCTAACCTTTGTCCCCTATAGCTCTCAGTTCAAATCTCAGTTGGCCAGACTGGTAATTTCATCTTTTATGAAACGCTAAAATATTGGTGTCCGGGACACCGTGAGCCTGGAGACTGTAGAGTACTCTATGAGCTTTTAGAAGCTTTTCTTAAAGTTGTATATGAACAGTGCTCGTAAATGGCTGTTGAGTTAGTATCTTCAATAGTAACTGAGTAGAAACCTGGACCCAGAAACAGTATTTGATAAGTGCCATTTCCACCCTATGCCATTCAGAATTCATTCTCTGTTATATGTAGTGTTTGGATCTAAATCAAAAACAAAAATGCCTTATTTTACAAAACACTGTATAGAGAGGGACTCAAATTGGTGAACCGCTTTTTATTTTGTTCATTTAAGAACCATTCAAACCATCCGATTCACTAGAATGAATCGGATGGAACTGTTTAGAACAGTGGTTCTCAACCTTTTTTACTCCAAGGCCCCCCTCCTCTCCGAATCAATACTGCAAGGGCCTCCCAACTTCTTTATTCACAAAAAACATTTGTATTCTAGTGTTACTACTTTTCAACTCCATGTTATTATTTTTTTAAAGTCAAAAATACAAAAAAGGTGTGCACAATCCTCAAACCCAAACAGGGCTCAGGTGCAGGACAAAGGAGACAACTAAAGCAAAAAACAAATGTGATGTCCGCAGACTGATATAACTGCTCCAATTTATTGCAACGTTTCGACCAACAGGTCTTCGTCAGGCACAGAAGATCTGTTGGTCGAAACGTTGCAATAAATTGGAGCAGTTATATCATTGTGCAGACATCACATTTGTTTTCTGTATTATTTTTTTTAAACAAAATAAATTCAAGATAGATTTAAACCTTCAGTGTTCTTTTTTGCAAACATACTTTGCAAAAATGTCACTGCAGAACATTCTTTACAACTTAAAAGTGCTTACTCTGCTTAGTTATACAGTAACTTAAATAAGCTTAAATAAACTCACTGCATTAATAATTGCATTAGGCCCTGATCAGACAGAACGCTTTTTGCAGTGGGAGGTGCCTTTTTAAAACTGTTTTCTATTGGCAGTGAGCATTTTGCACGCTGTTTATGTGGCCCGGGCGCCTCGCATTTTAGCCGCCTGCTGCGCATTGAAAAAAAAAAAAAAAAATCAATGCCGAAAAAGCACATTGATGCCAATTTTTTTTTCCATTGTCCAATCGAATGAATGGAGAGGTGGGCCTTCCGTTGTGGTGACGGTTAACCTTGATCAGACTGACAGGACAGCTGATTCGGGGGTTGCCTAGCAACATAAAAAAACCTGCAGCGCACTGCTCTTTTTTAAATTAAAAAATGTCAACAGTAAAAAAGGCAGTCCGGTGCACCTCGCGTTTACAAACCTGAAAAACGTGTTCTATTTGATCGGGGCAGTCTTCTGCTATCAATGGCTCAAGCCTCCGTTACTAGCTCTAAAATGACATTTTGGAATTAGCAATGGAGGCTTGGGTTTAGATGTGTAAGACATTTGTCCTGCACACAAGAGCGTTTTAAGGACAAAACCTGACAAATGTCTTGAAATAAATCATCTAAACAATGTTTTGAGGTGTGGTAACTGTAGTATAAGTGGAATAATTGACTCCGGGTCGTTGAATTATTGAAAAATTATTTTCTCTGCTTTGCGTCATGACCGCATTACCACCTCGGGTGTGCATTATTTTTCTAATAATTCAACGGCCCGTTGTCAATTATTCCTTACATAGCGATCAGTGAGCCGAGAGCACACACGGATTGTTTGCGCATCAATAATAATGGACTCGTGCATGCCTAATGTACGACTCCTGTATGTCACTGTAATCATCTTCATCTTCATTACGATCGTCATCAGCCATCAAAACTTCATTAGACACAGTTTTTTTTTTTTTATCCAACTGAGAGATGTAGTTTGCCTATGTTCATGAAGAGGTTAGGTGTTTTGAGCCGCCGTTCAGTCTGCATTTCACACAGCGTGATGAGAAATGGTTTGGGCTGCTCCGAAACAATCACAGAATATGTATGAGAAAGGTGGAGCAATGTCAGAGAAGCTTGTTTTGAACGCAGCTGTGCTTCTTTCAAAACTCCTTATGTTGCCAGACTGTCACTGTCATGGTGGTTTTTGTATTGGATGTTGCCACATGCTGAATCAAACAATTTCCTTGATATGGTTTGATGTTATTCTAAAGTAGCTCTTTACCCACATATTGCAACACTATGTTGTTGATACCACTGAAGAAAAATAAAAAAAATCATAGAAATAGTGGTTTTGATTCTGGAGAGCTGAGCGGTTTCATTTAAAGGCGCGGAAAAAAAAATTCCAGCACGTATATACACACTTTACAAACTATATACATACCAGATATGAATATTTTTCTAGATTATTAGGATAGCTTTGATTGGGTGAACTCTATCTCATCTTCTATCTCCCTAAGAAAAGTGTGTTATTCCCACATCTGTACCCTCTGTTTTAGAAACCACATGCAGGTGAAATGATGAGCTCAACCCTCTCTTAATTGGGCCAGATGTCTGCAAACTGTGCTGTCACAATACATTTTGACCCCTGACATTTGCCAACTCGACACCTCTGCACTCATTGCTCATCAGAGCAAAAAACCATACAACTCATCTGTCCACCTCCAGATCGCAAAATGCCCAAGTCAGCAACAAAATATAGAGTTAATATCATGAAGCAGACTGGTTCTGACTATGTTGTCAGCCAGCTAAGGAGAAAAAGAGCATGGCAAGGCATTAATCCACATTAACACCTTAACAACACACTTGCAAACATTTGGCGGAACCAGATTTTACTTCTAATGTATCAATATTAAGACTGTCAATCGATTCACATTTTAATAAAATCAATTATATGATATGCTAGTTAATATATGCTGATCAATTAATTAAAGTAATTGCTATAAATCGCATATCAATATATAGTGAAAAAATACAAATAAAGGCATTACATTATTGCAGCACACAAAAGCATTGATAAGACATTACAAAAAGTGGCTTTAGAAGTCAAGATATACATTTTATATATACACTCACCTAAAGGATTATTAGGAACACCATACTAATACTGTGTTTGACCCCCTTTCGCCTTCAGAACTGCCTTAATTCTACGTGGCATTGATTCAACAAGGTGCTGAAAGCATTCTTTAGAAATGTTGGCCCATATTGATAGGATAGCATCTTGCAGTTGATGGAGATTTGTGGGATGCACATCCAGGGCACGAAGCTCCCGTTCCACCACATCCCAAAGATGCTCTATTGGGTTGAGATCTGGTGACTGTGGGGGCCATTTTAGTACAGTGAACTCATTGTCATGTTCAAGAAACCAATTTGAAATGATTCGAGCTTTGTGACATGGTGCATTATCCTGCTGGAAGTAGCCATCAGAGGATGGGTACATGGTGGTCATAAAGGGATGGACATGGTCAGAAACAATGCTCAGGTAGGCCGTGGCATTTAAACGATGCCCAATTGGCACTAAGGGGCCTAAAGTGTGCCAAGAAAACATCCCCCACACCATTACACCACCACCACCAGCCTGCACAGTGGTAACAAGGCATGATGGATCCATGTTCTCATTCTGTTTACGCCAAATTCTCACTCTACCATCTGAATGTCTCAACAGAAATCGAGACTCATCAGACCAGGCAACATTTTTCCAGTCTTCAACTGTCCAATTTTGGTGAGCTCGTGCAAATTGTAGCCTCTTTTTCCTATTTGTAGTGGAGATGAGTGGTACCCGGTGGGGTCTTCTGCTGTTGTAGCCCATCCGCCTCAAGGTTGTGCGTGTTGTGGCTTCACAAATGCTTTGCTGCATACCTCGGTTGTAACGAGTAATTATTTCAGTCAAAGTTGCTCTTCTATCAGCTTGAATCAGTCGGCCCATTCTCCTCTGACCTCTAGCATCAACAAGGCATTTTCGCCCACAGGACTGCCGCATACTGGATGTTTTTTCCTTTTCACACCATTCTTTGTAAACTCTAGAAATGGTTGTTCGTGAAAATCCCAGTAACTGAGCAGATTGTGAAATACTCAGACCGGCCCGTCTGGCACCAACAACCATGCCACGCTCAAAATTGCTTAAATCACCTTTCTTTCCCATTCTGACATTCAGTTTGGAGTTCAGGAGATTGTCTTGACCAGGACCACACCCCTAAATGCATTGAAGCAACTGCCATGTGATTGGTTGATTAGATAATTGCATTAATGAGAAATTGAACAGGTGTTCCTAATAATCCTTTAGGTGAGTGTATATATATATTTATAAAAAAAATTCAACATAAGCCTACAACTGGCCTACAGTCCATGAAGTTTGTCCGTGGCAGACCTCATTCTGTTTCGTGCCGTCCAGCTGTTTTTGAATACAAGAACTTGCTTTGTTTGAACAGCTTTTTTAATTATTCTAAGTGTGGTTTGGCAAGGCGAGTTGCCTGTAGTCTACAAGTGCAGTACTTGCAAAAACATTATGGTGGTACTTCACACTTGAATTGTTACAAATAGAAGAAAATGTCCTTTTTACTAAGAGGCGCTCATTATCGGTCGAGCTCAGACAAATGATTATTCATTGATTGTTTCACTGATTATTCAGTAGGCTTTGATCGATTATTCAGCTTTTGCAATTAGTTAAAATATTGAGTTATAGGGTCCAACGGGGATAAAGGCACACCGGGGTAAAAAGGCCCATTTGACTTTATTCTCTTTTAAACCACTAGATGGCACAACAATTTAGCTCAGCACTTTTCTTAATCACTTTTGATGATGCCCATGGAAATTTGGCTGATCCTTGACGTGATCACGGACAGCAACGCATAAGGCGCCCCTACTTTTGGAGATAAAGGCACAATAATTACCATGATAATAAATAGCTGGCTGACTTTTCCATTTTTGACATGACATGGTTAGATTCAGATGGTAAATATCATATATCAAGTTGGGTGTCCACCTTAGAGATAATACCCATATTTATAATGAAACCATCATATTTAAAAATATGATATTAATCATATCATATTTATTTGTTACTACTGTAAAACTATATTAAATCATTATGGGATCTCATTCAATGCTTTCAGAATCTTTACTTTTTTATATAATTTTGTTTCTGTATTTTTAAAATGAACATTGTTTAATGACAGTAAATTTATTGAACAAAAATTAATTATTTTATTTATCAAAATAAACAGAAAATTTTACTAAACTTTACTAAAGTGATTGTTTTGAACAAGTATTAACTTAGACTTAGATATTATTTTAGCTTAAGTATTTGTATAAAGACATTGCTGGTGAACCTTTTACCCTATGTGTGGGGTACATTTATAAGATTTTTTTAAACAAACAAACAAACTACTGTTATGATTTATTCAATATTCACACACAGAATCTGTTGCTCCATCAATGTTCAATAAAAGCATATATATTTTTTCTGCAATCATACACTATGGGAGTAGTGAAAAGCACATTTCTCTTAAGGTGTGCCTTAAGCCCCGTTGTACCCTACCTATTTTAACTAACAAATAAAACTATGTTTAAATAAAATGAATAAATAAAAATAAAATAATAATAATAATATATATATATATATATATATATATATATATATATATATTTATGAACTTCAAGCCAACTGAATAGACCAATCTTCTTCAGGTCTTCTGTTCCACAGAAGTCATCAATAGTCCAATTGCTACAATGTGTTTTTGTTAAGGCTTGGTTGGGCATTGACACAATTTTTCTATTCATAAGCTTGCAATTTGATTCCAATATAGATTAAATTCAGTTCAATATTGCTGTAAACTATACAGGGAACCCTGTACATTACTATAATATTAAAGGTTAAAATTAACAACTCAACTGTATACAACTGCATAAAAGTTTTTATAATAATAAAAACGTTATAATAACTTTTCAGAGTAAATATATGAATATGTAATATAGTGCTTTTTTTTTTAAATGCTCA
Source organism: Coreius guichenoti (assembly GCA_039654105.1). Taxonomy (NCBI): domain Eukaryota; kingdom Metazoa; phylum Chordata; class Actinopteri; order Cypriniformes; family Gobionidae; genus Coreius; species Coreius guichenoti. Next base: position 21,308,034 of record CM077173.1, on the reverse strand, counting down.
GTTTATTTTTCACACTAACTATGGAGCTTACTGACACTGAATGGCTCTCCTGAGGTAAATGTAACTTCATGTGACATTGTTTACAAGCTGTTTTATTTATTTTTATTTACAAGCTTGTTTACTCTCTGCCGTTGAACATTGATTGAGCGATTACAGGAGACATGATTCATTTTAGTAAGTTGTACTGTATAGTTCAACATACCATCTGATGTTCATTTCGTGCTGTAGCTAGTAGTAAAGAGGAAGAGATGATCGGTTCACATGCGCTTCAACTGTGGCGTTACAGCGACCTGTCATGACACATTAAAGGCGACAAAACCACATTCATTGTTTAAATTTCGTAGTAAAATTGAAAGAATTTGGAATGCTGACACTTTGTTTCACATCAAACGTAACCTTGTCTGTCGGCGTGTTGTCAGTGTCCTCTTTGCTCTGCGAAATATTTTTCACTGAGTGAGAAAATGGGCGTGTGGCGTGCAAACAGTGTCAATTGTGTGAGTCTGAATGCCTGAGAGTTGTCAGGCCTGCATATGACAGAAGTATATATATTGCAGTTATGTTATACGTCCCCACTACTGGTTTGGCGTCGTTTGCACTCACTCAGCGACATGTCTTCTTCTGTTGGATTGCATCCGGGAGGGCTGCATTACAGTATTGCGCTACAGCGCCCCACTGGTCAAACCGCGCCATTGCAGGCCCTTAAAATAGGTCATATCGTCATATTTGTCAATAATTGTTTTATTATCACCGTTTTCGATAATGTCGATTAATAGTTTCAGGTCCACTCTCAGTTTTGAATCCAAATTGAATCAATGGCCATTTTCTGGGTTAAATATAAACACACTCACATAGACAGTGGATTGATCCCTCCAGCGTTGTTCATGTGTTGGGAAGCTTACTTTGGAAATGTAATTGGTTACAGATTACAAGTTACCCTATTTAAAATGTAATAAGTAGTGTAACTATTTCAATTACTTCATTAAAGTAACTAGTAAACTGATTACATTACTAAATTTCTAACGAATGTTTTCAACTGTTTATCATTTTAAAACATTTAAACCAGGCAGGGTTAACCTCTAATAAATAGAGATAGTTATACTTAGTTATACTTAAGAGAAAACACACAATCTAGAACATTATACTGTAGTAAAAAACATGTTTTTCTTCTTAAATTAAAAAAAAAAAAAAAAAAATCTGCACACAATTCTTTTTACCACTGTGTTGTGTGTGAAGGGAAAACATTATACCATATAAGACCTGATATTGATTTCTCATTAACAGAAGATGTAATGAAATAAAGTTATATTCTGACCAATCGTTGTGTAGTTAAATTGCTCTATTTTGCAAGTCAAAACGGGACAAACTAACAGAGAGATTTGTCCACTAGGTGTCGCTTAAAGTTAACATTCATAGGAGATGCTTCTTCAGGTTTAAATAGCATGTTAATAGTTGGCAAACATATTTTGCACTAAACTGTTATATTTGTGCCTTTTTCTAATTTCTGGATGAAATGATTTTTAAATTTCCAGCACTGGAACGCATTTTTATCACTCGCCATGGTGGCAACTCTCAGAAAGGTTGTAGCCTAAAGCTTTCAGTGGAAATGTGGATTTATGTAATTGGCAGACACTGCAAAATTCAAACAAGAGAACCAATCAAAAGCATCAGAACAGGCGACATTGTTCACATCAAAAACAGGCAAAGCCACAAATTAATATTATTCAACATATCCTAGCTTTTTACAGAAAATATTTAGATGTAACCCCCTTTGTAATCGTTAACATTTTCATAAGTAAATGTAATTGAATTACATATTTTTTCTCAGTAACTCTAACTGATTACAGTTACATTTATTTTGTAATAAAATTACGTAACTCTGTTACATGTAACTAGTTACTCCCCAACACTGGTCCTTTGTGATATACAATTCAAACTGTGTACGAAGGCAATCTGTGTACAAAGGTAAAATAGAGAAATATTCCAAGATCCCAAAAAGACCAACTCCAAACTCCTCAGATAAGGATATTGTTGGATGCAGCAGATAGAGTGTGATGGAGACATGCTCCTTTTGTATATATGTACACTTTTTACAGTTGTTTGTTTGTATTCTAGAAATGGTCAGATGACAGATAGTCTCTTGCTCGACAGGAAGTCACCTGGTCATATGACAGAAAAATTAAGAAGATGTATAATGAAATTGATTGAACCCAATCCAATGAAAAATTGACCTTATGCACATAATACACATATCACATAAAATATACAGTTTATGTGTAAACAAAATAAATAAATAACTGATCCCTCCTAATACATGTGATGGCTATTTTAGTAGACGCGGTACAAACCTACAATTTACGACGTAACATCAAGTCAGTGCCTAATAAATGTTCTGACAAAAGTTTCTCTGACATGGCAATAAAGAAGAAACACAAATGCAGCCTGGTTAGTGAGATATAGACAGGGCTGGAGAAAAGCTGGTTAAGATTAACAGCTGTTGCCTCCCAAACTGCATATTAGAGTAAAGACCAGAGACAAATAGCATGTGTGCAGCACAGCGAACAGCAGAGATCTGCTTCATTACTCAGTCAGCCTGACTTAGCCTGGGATAGTAACTATAAATAAATGTTTTTAATTTGCTTTTCTCTCATTGTTCTGGGGCCTGTTCTGCTTAGCTGGCATTTAAGACGAGCCATGTGCTTTGAATGCAGAGCGGCCGGTGATGAATGAGGCCAGTCTTAATGTAGCTGAATCTCCTTCTGCAGCTTTCACTCACCGCCTCGCAAATAAGCACGTACACCCGGACACACACCCCCAGCTGACACATAGACATTGAAACTCATTGCTAAATATGGCCCAAATGCTAAATTAAAATGGTTATACGTTAAACAACTTGCAGATCATTTGTTGCCATCAACACCTGGTGTTTTTAAATGCATTATGCATGGACACTCTGATAATGTTGCCAAATTTGCAAGACCGATCTAAATCTGAAATGAAGAAATAAATAATCAAATAACAATGAAGGAAGCACTAAATATATAATACACTACACAAGATGCTTTGGACAAGGCAAAACAAATATTGATTGCAAGTGGATGGATGGATGGATGGATGGATGGATGGATTTGGCCGCTTTCAATTATTTCCTTGAATATTTGGTTTCCTCCCTGATAAGTAGTCATTTAGCACACACTTTTATCTTAAGTGAGTTTCAGTACTATGCGGACAATCTCCCTGAAGCAACCATGGGGTTAAGTGCCTTGCTCAAAGGCTCAGTGGTAATAGCTCATGACTCGCTTCTTACAAGTTTCAAACCAGCAACCTTAGCTTCATTATTTTCCGGCCTAAGTTTCAGCCACTGTGCCATACCAACCCACACTGACATAAGACACATTCATTAACAGTCTTTTAAAAACAATACTCTTGCCCTCACAATTCTGTCTTGATCACTAAAGAATAATATTAGCAGAGCAACATATTATTTCCTTTTGTTAAATATTTATGGCTCTACAATCAAGTCGTCAAGCAGGAAAGTGAAGCGTCCAAGTAGTTTAATATAGTATAATTCCTTCCTTGAGCAGAGAAATAGGTAATTGCATTTAAAGATAGGCTTTGACACCTGAAACTCTTCCAATTCATTATGAAACCTCCACTCGGGTGAATAAGGGAAATAGAAATAGATGTATTATTGAATCCATCCATCCATCCATCCATCCATCCATCCATCCATCCATCCATCCATCCATCCATCCACCCATAAACACTAATAAACCTGGTATAAACCTGTTTGTTTGCATGTTATTTCGCTAGTATTTGTATTATTTTACTGTAAATATTCTTCAACCAAGATGCAACCTGCCTATGCTGCATCAACCAGCCCCCAAAATCATGGAAAAGACATAAACATCTATATTTATCAGCTATAACAAGAATGAATAGACTCAAAAATCAATTGCTATACTATTGAGAAACAGGTAATTCATTCCATTTCTGATAGAGCAAAATTCAGTGTCGAAAAAGGCTATGACACTCTCATCTAACCCCAGTGAGTCTGAATCGAATGTTTCTTTAGCTGGGGTAGAGTAATAAATATGGTAATTCTAAATGGGAAATTTGGGCTCCACCACTTTCCCAGGGCCTTTTCTCTGATATTCAATCTGCTTACCAAACACCACCGTATCAGCCACTCATTCACCTTTCTGATTTAACACCAAGATTGAGTTTTTCTTTACTCATTCATTCACCTACACACACTTACAAAACGAGGACGTCCTGTAGACTTTAAATGTTTTATACAAAACAAAGCAAATTAAAATGAATATAAACCAACCCTAACCATACAAGATTTTTTTCTTTTTTCCCCACAGCACCATATTGTTAACAAAGATTAACAGCTGTGTTTCAACTTTATTTGAACTGTTCTGCATATAGTTGTTATAAGTTGTGATAATTCTCCTTTCACACTGAAGGTCTGTAATTATCTGATTCGATGACTACTGTTTTGCCACCTTTTGATTCTAATGTGGATTCAACATCACACTTGTTAGAGGAACGCTAATTAAAGCAATAAAAAAAATCCATGAATCATACATTTCATACTTGTTAATTCTGCATGTCATGTTCCCTTTTTTGAGTATGAAATGCAGTTATATTTAAACTCTGATAGACTAAAAAACTGTAAAAATATCAGGATAAGAACAATCAGACAGGCAAAAAATTAACATGCGCTTACCTTTACTAACTTGTCAGTCCTCATTCATTCAAAGCAAAGGAGAGGATGCCTTTTAATAATAATAATAATTTGTTACATTTATATAGCGCTTTTCTGGGTACTCAAAGCGCTTTACATGGAAGGGGGGGAATCTCCTCAACCACCACCAATGTGCAGCATCCACCTGGATGATGCGACGGCAGCCATATTGCGCCAGAACGCCCACCACACACCAGCTTATTGGTGGAGAGGAGACAGAGTGATGAAGCCAATCAGTATATGGGGATGATTAGGAGGCCATGATGGACAGAGGCCAATGGGCAAATTTGGCCAGGATGCCGGGGTTACACCCCTACTCTTTTTCTGAAGGACATCCTGGGATTTTTAATGACCACAGAGAGTCAGGACCTCGGTTTAACGTCTCATCCGAAGGATGGTGCTTGTTACAGTATAGTGTCCCCATTACTATACTGGGGCGTTAGGAGCCACACAGACCACAGGGTGAGCACCCCCTGCTGGCCTCACTAACACCTCTACCAGCAGCTACCGAGTTTCTCCAGGAGGTCTCCCATCCAGGTACTGACCAGGCTCAGCCCTGCTTAGCTTCAGTGGGAAACCAGTCTTGGGCTACAGGGTGATATGGCTGCTGGCTTTTATCATAAGTTATAAGCAGGTATATAGAGAGTTGTGAAAACTGCTTAGTAATGTGGCAGTTTTTATTCAGTGTAAGGCCAGAGGGAGCGTGAGCATTCCAGCAGTTCTCTGTATAACTCACTTCCTCTTCCTCTTATTTTGTGACTCAGTTGGGTGGCAGAGTCAGTGTGCTTTTCCCAGAGATCCATATGGAAGGAAAAACAGTGAAAATGGTGGCCAACAAAATCTGCCCTCCAGCTGGCTCATGTTCCCCACCACTCAATTTGAAAGCTGCAGTTTTTGATCCAGCCGTCCCAAAATAGGAGTTTGAAATTTACCTCAATAGAAATGGTCTGTTTTATTGGATACAATTAGCATACACATAAATGGTTAGAAGATAGATTGCCTTTGTGAGTTCAAGATGGATGTGAATTTTTACCTGAAGCTTGCAATGGTGCCTTTAGGCACTGAGATTTTGATAGCGTGAGAAATGACTCCTTATTAAAATGTGACACTAGGCCCAGTTTGGCTGTGATTGCCAGGGGCGAAGGTAAGGTGTATTGGGCTGCTGCTCTGTGATAAGTTCCCATCATCCAGACGTGTTTGAATGGATACTGTGTCATATCCATTACATAAATTTAAGGAAAGATCTGACCTAAAATGCAACCGTTTTATGTTCTTTTGCTTTGCTTATGAATGTATGGCACATAAGGATTATCACAAAGATGGATTGAGGTATTTAATGGTATGGGGTTTGCCAGACCACATACAGTGATAAGGCGGGCAAGACTGTTGCATCAAAAGGGTTATGGAAGAGAGAACTAATAGAGTGTGGCAGTGCCCTCTACATACTAGCCGGGGGATTGGGGGCACAGCCAAGGGGACTTTTGATTAGTGGGGCAGACAGGAAGGAGGTTAAGCTGACTGTCTAATGTAGTTTATCATTCTCTATTGCTGCACAATATTGTTTTTTATGCCTCCTGTAACAGTGTGGTAAATACACTTAAAGTTTGTTTCTCTCCTTGCATGGTTAAACCTGTTATTTCAATGACATTTATTGTGTTCAGTAAATTGTAAAGACAGGAAAAACAGCGATTACCTGTATTTTCCTGGGGCTGTATTCACAAAACATTTTATCTTACCACTAAGAGTTCTCCTAAATAGCAGTAAAAGTTCTTAAAACCTATTCACAAAGCTACTGAGACCAACTTTTACTAAGGAATAGAGAGAAGTCTTAAGCTAAGAGAAAGGGCGGGGTTGACCTCGTTGCTATGGGTGATGTCAGCACGGTTACTAACTATGCACACAGTGATTGGCTGATGGGGGAGGAGTCTCTGTCAGTGATTTAATCATAGAAATATTGTAGAGCAAGGTATCATGTTGTGACGATGTCTATACTCTATTGTGAAATACTCTTAGAGCAAAAATGTAGGAGTTTAAGAGTTGTCGGCCCCTGGAGCCGACAACAGGTCAACTGTGTGTATTAGCTACGTACGAGACAATGCGAGACATTTTGTGAGATGCGCACTATACGTTCGAGTTGTTTACATTATATGCACTTATGCTCTGATTTCCAACAAAACACAGACATTTGATGCAGTTTCACTCACCGCCTGCGGTTTCGACTCATGACCGGGAACAAACAAACAAACACACTTGCAGAACCCCTATGCTGCTCTGGAAAAACAAACTGCATCCACTGTTTCCTTAACGCTGGGTTATTTGGAAAGCTGAACAAGGTTATCTTTCCCTCACACAACGAAAAACACACTTCTTTAGTGACATTGTTGATTTCGTGGTCTAAAAACAAAATGACAGCGCTGCCGATGGCTACCGCAACCCAAACGAAGCTTGTTGATGGGTGTGCTCTTGCTCTACCGGTCTCTACGAGAACGCAAGTCTGTTCTTTGTGTTCTTGGAATTGAGAAACAACCTTTGTCTTGTTCTTTGTGGTCCTGGTTTGTTACAGCTGTCTCTGCCAATTTAATGTTCTGTCACCAAGTTTTTTTTTTTCCCAGTTAGAGTTTTTTGCATTTTGGACTTACCTGTTTTTGGAATTTTTAGTGGACTCTGGCTCTGACACCTTTTTGCAAATGAGGCTGTGTTTCCCCAAAGCTTCCTAAGCCTAAGTTGATTGTAGAGACCATTGGTGGCAATTGTTCTACGATCAACATAGGTTTAAGAAACCTTTGGGAAACGCAGCTCAGGTAATTTCCAGAACTTTTTTTTCTCAGCTGTATATCAAGTGGATCATTTCTGTTTAACAGATTAGTCTCTATGGACATTTAATAAACTGTTAATACAATTCTCTTTGTATTTGAGTCAATTTTTCCTACAGTTGTGTGACACAATAATAATTAAAGCTGCAAGCAGCGATGAAAGGGCCCTCGCACCCGGGAGCACCGCCACCTGGTGGCCTCAGGAAAACAGCGAATAGTGAGTGACATGCATTTAAGTGGGTAAATATAGAAGAAAAATGGCAAAGTCAGTTCAATGTGCCACACTTCCTGCTGCCAGCAGGTGGTGCTTTGACTATATCTGGAATATTGGCATGTAGATGTCTTCAGGCCTGGACTATTATCAAACATATGAAGTTTGGGGCAGATCGGACATTGTATGTCCGAGTTACAACAACTTCCTGTTTCATGGCGAAACATTGAAATTTGTCAGGCCGCCACGGACATGCCCTTTGGGGAAAACTCAAGATCTTCACAATTTAACATCACAAAGGCCTTTAGATTAGACTGTGCAAATATGATGTTGATCTGATTAAATCTCTAGGAGGAGTTCGTTAAAGTACAACGTCTGGAAATGGCAAAATTTGCAACAATTTTGCAAAGAAAATTCAAAATATCTCACTTATTGTTGGTTTTCAGATTTTGTACCAGGAGACTTTTTTGTAGGTATTGGGCTGTTACATGTGTCTACCGAATTTCATACCTGTACGTGAAACGTAGCGGGAGGGGCACTTCGTTGAAATGTTATAGGTGGCGCTATCGAACCATTTTGCCATGCCTAATTCTGAAACTCATATGTAGATGTCTTCAGGCCAGGACTCTTATCAAACATATGAAGTTTGGGGAAGATCGGACATTGTATGCCTGACTTACAACAGCTTCCTGTTTTATGGCGAAACATCGAACTTTGTCAGGCCGCCACGGACACGCCCTCCAGGGAAAACTCAAGATCTTCGCAATTTAACGTCGCAAAGGCCTTTAGATTAGACTGTGCAAATATGATGTTGATCTGATTAAATCTCTAGGGGGAGTTCGTTAAAGTACAACGTCTGGAAATGGCAAAATTTGCAACAATTTTGCAAAGAAAAATCTAAATATCTCACTTCCTGTTGGTTTTCAGATTTCGTACCAGGAGACTTTTTTGTAGGTATTGGGCTGTTACATATGTCTACCGAATTTCATACCTGTACGTGAAACGTAGCGGGAGGGGCACTTCGTTGAAATGTTGTAGGTGGCGCTATCGAGCCATTTTGCCACGCCTAATTCTGAAACCCATAACTGACGTAAATATTTACCACTTTTGACGCGTGTGCAAAGTTTCATGAATTTTCGAGCATGTTTAGGCCATCAAAAATGCGATTCATTTGGGAGAAGAATAATAATAGGCTGAGCAATTCCAATAGGGTCCTCACACCATCGGTGCTTGGGCCCTAATAAAAATGAGGAGTCTCCTTTAAAAACAACAAAATTAACATCTGTCAATTGAATAGTGTATATTCAATATTATATTCAGGACAGACCCTCTGAAACAAGTACATTTCGGATTGGTATTACAATGAGTTTTGGGTCATCCGATGTCAAGTGTCCAGCCAGAACGCATTGCTGTTTCCGCTTGGTATTAGCATGAGTCTCAAATTAAATATAAGAATATTTATATTTTTAAAGTCAGAGTCAGTCCTTAAAACTACCTGTCCTTAAACACCTAAAAATTATATAACATGCTCAGTTGTGACCAGATTTACTGTTATCACTAAGCTCTAAGAAAAAACGTGGTGGATCTTGACTGTCTCTCACAAATTACTTTTTTATATTTCATATAAACAATAAAAGATCTGCTTTACTTTTGTGTTTTGTGTGAGTGTGAAAATGTATATTCACTGAAGAAGTAGACTGAAGTGAATTACTTGATCCTAAATGGAAATGAAGGAAAATAAGGGTTAAGTCACTAAAACACTTTTATGTACTTCACAAGCCAAGTTTGCTAATTACTGTTTTTTTGTCTTTTCTTTGAGAATTCAACAATCCTATTACTATAAATTTGTTAATGCAATGTATTAGGTTAGCAAGACTTTTGATCATGATGTCATGTTATACAGAACCTCGAACTAATTAGCACTACTGCAGTCTTTTTCGTAAGATGCATTAGGGGCACATTTAAAGTCCTTAATAGGAGAAGAAATAGGAGCTCAGATCTTGGGTGTCACAGCCGATGGTGAAAACCACAAACTCTAGGGTTACTTTCTTGGGCTCATGCTCCCAATTAGACCCCCAGCGGGACTAAGGCCTTGCCGGTTGAGATGAATTCCATTCATGTTATAAAGGTTGACCTTTCAGCTGCAAACCATTTGACACTCATTAGCTTACCAACTAGCCTTTACTAAAGGCATGCAGCAGTCATTGATTGAGATCCTCTATTATCTTCCTCCTCGCCTGATGCTTGTTATCTTTCACACAAATGCTTCAGAGCGCTTGTATTTTTCCCTTCTTTCATCTTCGTTTTTTTTTTTTTTTTCTTTTTGAGAGGGTGAGGGTGAGTGGGTAGTGACATTTAAGTGAGACTGAAACATTAATACTGATACTTTCCCGTAAACTCAAACTGTATTATGCAAAAGGTCTTCAATTTTCTGGCATAAAATTCAAATAAATATATTGCCATTTAATTAAATAAATATATTAATGATTTAAATTATATAGGACACTTCTAGTTTCCTTTTCCTGGGGGGCACTCTGCACTCTGTCAGTTTAAATCTAGACTAAAAACACATCTCTTTACTATGGCATACACATAACACATTATCAATTTCTATTATTCAGATCAGTTAAATGATTGTTAGGCTGCATTAACTAGGTCAGCCGGAACCGGGAACACTTCCTATAACACCTGATGTACTCGTTACATCATAAGAAGAATGGCATCTATGCTAATATTAGTCTCTCTGTTTATCCCGAGGTTTACTGCAGTCAGCCGGATCTGGGCCATATCCAGATCAAATGGTGGACCTGCACCTAGACACGACCACAACGCTTCCCTGAAGTGTCTGCAGAGATTGCGTCAATCTCGACACGATAGCCAGTGGAACTGATCCTCAACAAGCCCATCTCTGGCGTGATGACTCCGATCTTCAACCAGATGGAACTGGACAAATATTCTGAATGTTCTGATCTAATCTGACTTCTGACCTGTCTGACTTACCTGAATCATAATCATACACTGTTTGTTCGTTGGCCAGAGTTTTGGTTCCTTGCCACCGTCGCCTTTGGCTTTTGGCTTGCTTAGTTGGGGACACTAAATATTCAACTATATTACTGCTCTGCCTACATTGACTCCACATGAGAATTGAACTGAGCTGGACAATTTTCCCCAGAGCGGCTGTACAGCCGAATCAAACTTTGTTGCATTATTTTCCATTATTTTTGTTGCATTATTTTTTGTTGCATTATTTTCACTGTAAAGCTGCTTTGAAACAATCTGTATTGTCAAAAGCTCTATATAAATAAAGGTGACATGACTTGACTTATGTTTGCTTTAACAATTAAAGTAATTCAGAGGGATGCTATGCTGTCTGAATCAGAAAGGTTTGCTTCAACATGCTGATTGTATTGGACAGTCAAAAAATAAACTAAAACTTTGTTCATTGATCAAATATATATTCTCAAAATGATCATTTTCAACATCTTCAAAATCAATATTTTGATCGCTGACAGCTTCTTCACAAGATCCACCAAGTGACAGTGACACTAATATCTGATTGCGTTCAGTACTTGCTCTGCAGTAAATCGCAGAACCATTTCAAGTTTTGCTGATGATACTTCCTATCCTTTTTTTTGCTGCCTGCAGTAACGTGGAGTGATGGAGTGAAACGTCACTTCATCATTGTGTATCAGACATTGCCACCTTGTGGAATAAAGATGAATTGCACTTATTCAGCCATCAAAGATTCAATTATTGTTGTGCAGAAAAAATACTTACACTGTTCACCTCGGGTCCTTAGCGACCCTATACTATTTTTACAAAAATGAATGTGAAAACAGGCATTCTTTTATAATTTTATTATTATCTTTATTATCTTGTTATTGTTTATAATGACTTGATTGAGGAATACTAAGAAGACTGATGTCTAACTTTAAAAAATGAATGAGGAGGAGGGTAGTGAATGACGTCCCGGGTCACTAAAGACCCGAGTTATGCGTTTAAGTGTCATGGTAGCAGTGCCTTACATGCTTTTATTTACAGTAAAGGACATTTCATATCACAATGTTAAGCGTGTGTGTATAAAAAAAGAGATATTGAGGTCAAAAGACTGATTATTGTATAGTACCACTGCTCTTTAAAGGATTGTGACTGTTAGTCATCATAGACCTATAGTGATTCTACTCTGGAAGAAGAAGCTGTGGCATTAATAAACTGGTCGCTAAGCCTGTCGTCCTGGACAGAGCTCTCAAAAAGCATGATCATTATCAGTTTACTCTACAGATATGATCTGATTCTTTTACTGAATCTTTTTTTTTTCTCTGCCACCAATTGAACCATCACTCAAGGACAGCTTTAGCAGTCTCAGGGAAAACAAATGCACTCCACTTAATTGTAAATAGACTGTAATTAAGTGTCACTGTGTCCACTGAGTAAAGGAAAACAACACAACTTGCTGAATAAAGGGTAAAAAAAAACTATATCCAGTGAAGAACTTACTGACCATGCTGAGCTCTGCTTGCCTCATTTATCTACATCACATCAAACTAAATTTGTTTGGCAAGTCTGTTTAAACCAAAACATTACATTTGTCGGATTCCCTTAAAATGGATAATTGACCCCAAAATTAAATGTCTGTCAGCGTTTAGGCTACCTTTGCCTTTCCAAACCTATAGGACTTTCTGTCTTCTTTAGTACGCAAAAGAAGATATTTTGAAAAATGCCTTAGTGTTTGTTGTCCTTACAATGACAGTCAAAAATCTCATTGACAAAAACAATTGAAACATTCTTAAAACTATACATAAAAGTGAAAATGTTTGTAAAGCAAATGTCATAGTTGTGCACCGCAATGTTTCACTTTAGCTTATTGGACCAAACACATGCAAATAATATGGATATTTCTTTCTTCACCCTCTCATGTATTTGCTTTTTCTTAGTTATTGCCTTGGGTCTTTCATCTGTATCTGAATAATTCATCTTGCACAAACTTTAGTACCTCTTCAAAACATCTACAACGTCTGTGAATGAGAAATGCAAGATTTCATAAAGTCTTATCAATTGCTAAAAATCACCACAAATCACCACACCACAATGTTAAAGGTATAGTTCACCCCAAAACAGGGGTGGACTGTGACTAAAAAGTGGCCCTGGACTTTCTGGCACTTTTGTGCTTATTAAAATTAAGAAATATATAATTATAATTATTTACAATTAGAATAATAAGACATTATAGGGCTGTTACCATTCAGATGGTAACCATTCTGATGGGGGGGGGGGGGGGGGATAGTGGTGACTGAAATTGTACTGGCAAAGAAATTGGCAAAGTCACTGTCTTAATAAATGAGTCATTGATTAATTCATTAATTAATTCAACCAGCTGGTTCAAAACTGCTGATTCATTCAGGAACGAAGCAAGTGACTATCTTTATGAATGAGTCATTGAATCATTGACTCAGTCATGTTCATTAAAAAAAGCTGAATCATTTAGGAACTAAACACCACTGTGTTGATCGGAGATGCAAACATTCTGCTGTGACTCTGTTTGGAACTATTTTGGAGTAAAACACTCAGTATTGACAATATTGTGTCTGTGCCGGTAGATGGACATGGTATTTTAAAACCAGACCATCCGACCTAAAACCGGACAGACGGCCACCTTATTTAGTGTTTTTAGTTTGAACAGGTAACAAATGTTGCTGTATTCAGCCTTATCATGTTCAGCTCCTTACATCCTACCTCGCGTTCTTCAAGCGTTAAAAAGCGACACGCTGGAAATACTGCTTGGGCTTGAATTCTGTGAACAGTAAACCCCGCCTTCTTTGATTTAATTGGCCATCTCAAACATTGTCCAGCGGCCCACCGGGAAAACTCCCGGTGCTCCAGATGGCTAGTCCACCCCTGCCAAAAAATGAAGTTTCTGTCATCTTTTACTCATCCTCTAGTCATTCCAAACCTGTATGGCTTTCTTTCTTCTGCAGAACACAAAAAGCCAATGTGAAAAGTTCTTTCCACAAAGGAAAGAAAGTCATACAGGTTTGTAACATCGAATGATGACAGAATTTTCATTTTTGAGTGAATTATCTCTTTAATGAGTCAGAACCCCCTCCTCGCCATAATCAGTGCGTGTTCTGACATTTGGGAGAACAAGACCTTGTTTAAGAGGCCAGCTGAAAAGCAGAAGCAAATTGATGAGGCGAGTGTGCCAGGCTCAGGTCTTCTAAAGCCGATTGGGAGAAGTGTCTACATGATTGACTAAGTGAAAACATATGGTGCTGGAACACCCAGGGGACCAAAGGCTCTCTACTGAAGATGCTCTACTCTCCCTCCCTTACTTCCTTTTCCTCCTTCTCCTCCTCCTCCACCTCTCTTTTCCGGCTGGTTGCTTGGTAATTAAGCGGGGTGCGGACGGCGTGGAGAGTAGAGCTGATGAGGTCATAAATAGGGTTCACAGCCAACACGACTGTTATTCTCAGTAACGCACGCTCGATTGTCTCAAACCTCTCTTTGTCTGTCAATTAAGGCAATTAAACCCCTGAGAACGAGAGGAGAAGCTGGCTGCTCAGGCAATTATGCAAAATAATAATTACACAGTGACAGTCGGGCGACGTGTTCTGACAAAACGGCCATTGGTGATTATGTGTGCTTTTTCAATGTGACCCAAAACTACTGACCACTTTATGTCATGCCACAGGCTCTGATTTCTGTAAGATGATGGCATATCATCCGTTCTTCCAGCCCTGTTGTTCCTCTTTCATTTTGTAATCAGTACATGTCCGTTAATCAAATCTTATAAACCCACTGTGGTGAGTACACTGATTAGACCAGCCATTATCTCCTGTAATAGAAGAGATGTCGCCTCTTATGCTGCAATTCTGCCTCGCAAACAAGCAAAATGACTATTTCGATAAATCCCACAATAAGGCACTCTTCCTCTTATGCAAATGATTTCACCCAGGCTACTGAAACAGCAACGTGGACATGATTCGCTGTGACACCCACGACTTCAAATGACACTTCGTCTTAATGCATTATATTTCGAAAGTCTCTCTTTCTGTGCTGTCTTTACTTCAATAACACACAAGAGGCAGAGCATGAAAGCATACTCAGTTGAAAGAAATTTGCATAATTTCAGTCATATTACTCTTTGAAAGTGGTATTATGGTCAGGACAGGGAAAGTGAAGAGAACAGACGGAAAAACAGCCCCTGGGATGTTAAGACGGTGATTATAGGAAGCGATAGGTATTCTTGGGAGATGTGCAATGTTTTCTTGGCCTGTAGTTGAAAAGCTATACGAGGACAGAGGCAAATAAGCAGCTGTTGCGGTTGAGGTTTCTGTAAATAAAGGGGCCAGGGTGTGGCGTCCTGTCTCTCCAGACTGAACGAAGGAAAGATAAGAACTCCAACAGATGGCTGCTTGCAAGAAAGCTTGAGCAAACTCTTCTCCTTGGAGAACATCCTCCAAAAAGTGTGAGGCAGCTCCAGTACCCACCTGCCACTCTTGAGAGCCCTGCTCAGAAGAAATCGGGAAGAGATGGCTATGCTCCTTCCATAGATTCAAAGGCGTACTAGCATGTTTGTATGCAATAACTTTGTGCGTTCTCGCTTTGGATGGGATTCCTTTCTTTGCCCCCTGTGGCTTACTGTCATTTGGGAGTTGGTGATACCACTGAGGCTGCAAATAAATAATGTATTAAACACAATCTCCTCTCTGCAGAGACCTTCCCAAGTGTAATGTGTTCACTTCCATCTGGTGAGCGCTAATTAACAGACATGGGCGTCCCAACAGAACTGGAGTCCATGCTCCTTACCCGGACACCCTCATCTGTTTCTTTTTTCACAGTGTCCCTTAACAGCCTAATTGCATTTTTTCCCTTCTCCACTGCTCATAGCAGGTCATGCCCCACATATAGCTAAAAAAAATCACTAATACTAATACTAATAATACTAATAATTTCAATTAACCAATCAGTAAAGATTGTGTTCTTATATACTAGTGCACAGCTTATTAGAATTAAATTGAAAAAAGCTTTTAAATTCTAATTCCTGAATTTAAAATGAATTAAGGTAGCAAGCAGGATGTAGAATGGCATTTTGAATTTAAAGTCAATACATTCATATAACTGTCATTTTTATGAGAAAGCAACACTTTCGAATATTGGCTTAAAGTCTTGTTTTAAAAGATCTGAAAGTCTGTGTGTAACTTACAAAATTAAAGTTAATTGAAAGTATGTTTTTTTATATTAAAAGTTAGTTTTTTAGCAAAAACAGATAACTCCACATTTCATGTTCAACAAAACCAAGTAATTGCTTTGTAATTGCATTTAAAACACACGTGTGCACATGCACACACACACACACACACACACACACACACACACACATACTAACAGATGGGCACACGCGTACACAGACGCAAGCTCGCTCACTCACACACACACACACACACACACACACACACACACACACACACACACACACACACACACACACACACGCAACGCATAAGGACAACCAAGCGTTCAGTATGTAAGACGTGTATGGTGTACAAGGAGTTGTAGGAGTCGAAATTATAAATCCTCGACCACTTTTAGTCAGCTTTGACGAAACTTCCCTCAGCTAGCGTGTCGTTTCTATGTGACTAGCAGCTTTGTCACCTGACCTGAATACTGCACGCTGATTTGCTAAAACGGACTTATCGACTTGTGTTCACAAACAGCAAGGGTGCTTGTTGGTTTCTGCTGTAAAACGTGAACTCGCGATGCTTTGACAGTGGACAATACCAGCTTTTGTGATAAAACGTGTTTAGGGTTCAGAACGTGCTATATGTGGAGAATAACGGACTGCAGTCAGTTCATTTTTTTTAAACATGGCTTTTATCAGTTTTTGCAAATTAACACTTCATATACGGTTTTATTCAATGTCAGAGATTTGCTTAAGCAGAGGGGTGTCCAGGGTAGCACTGGACACCCCTGACATCTGACTGGCCACCCTGGGTGCCACCCCAAAATTTAGATCGCTATTTCCATTTCACATCCTATTGAAAGAAGCATGTATTTTGACGTGCGGCAGTGCAGCACATTGTTCATGTATTAACGTTGAATATTAAGACAATATTAACGTTAGTTGCCAAACAGATATTTAATAATAAAAGGGGTCGCGCATAAGCGCAGAGTTGTTCACAATCCTGCACCACCATTCATAGTTTTCTATTAAACGACACAATTTGTCTTAAAACGTTGTTAATGTATAATGACTTCACCCTAGGCTGGAAGAGTGTGTATAGACTTTTTTAAGTATTTTTCTTTCTGTGTAAAGTCTGTGTTTATGGAAAGATAGTTTGCGCTTTTTTGTTTCCGTTTGTGCAGTTTTTACAGCAAAACACATCGATGCCACTTTTTTCATTCTTGAAGTGAACCTTTTTGCCTGTATGGTGATTAGATTTACTGTTTTGCATTGCCGTCTTGAACATGAGAACGCGACGCGTCTGGTGCGCGGCATATGGCGCTTCATCAATAGCGCGAACACAGAGAGCACGTCTTGCGCTTGAACGGATACGCATAAAGGTATGCCAAAAATACAGAGTATCATAGTAAATACAGTCGGCTATGTCTTAACCGAATGTAAGCAGTTGACATGTGAAATCGGATGCATGTCTATATATTGGATTCAACCTTGTGCATTTGGTCTTAAAGTGACCGCACCTCCTTCAGTCTGTCATTAAAGTTAATCAAAGAACAAAAGAAAAAAATAACACCCACAGATCTTTACTGAATAACTTTTGTAGCTAGTTTTAACATGCATTAATCTATATTTAATTTATACAGTGAAGATTATGCAATGTTATTTTATGTTTGATTATTCAATTTCTGTACCTGAATCACTGTTAGACCTGAACCTTCAAGTACTTAATTCTTAGCACTGTTCTCACTCTATGGCTGACTGTTCACTTGTATTCAATAATGTTTTAAATTTATGTACTAGCCTACTTATAGTTTTTGCTGTGGAATATCCGTTGGAATCAAGAATTGTGAAATTTCTACAGTTTTGGTTGCTTATTTATTAGAATACAATGTTACATCAGTCAAAACAATGAAACAAATAAGCATTACACATGATATTCTTTCACGGCCACCCCATGTATAAAAGTCTAGTTTCGCCACTGCCGCCTCCGGCACACTAGGTCAAAAATAAGCCCCAGTCTGTGGCTAGTGCTGAATCAGGGCTTGAATGTGATTTGCAAGATTCATTTACAAATCTCATGAGCTCAGCAATATCATAACCTGATCCATCTGACAAATGAGCAATGGCAGCAAGAGAGCCAGGGCTTTGGAGAGGTTATGGGCTACTGAGAGAAACATTGACTGGTGTATGTGCATACCTAATATTTTGTTTCCTGTGAGCAGAATGTTTTCCATAGTGGATCAGTTCCCTATATTATCTACCCATTGTTTCTTTACGATCTGAAATGCCTCTTTTTGACAGCCCAATGATGTGTTTTCAACAAAACGGCTCCTGAAGCTTGACACTGGCACTGCCATGGGTTTGGCTGGTGGAAGATGAGGTCTCAGTTTTCTTTCCAGCACAGCAGGGATACAGGGCACGAATGAGAGAGAAAACTTTCTGGATGTCTTCTCCATACTGCATTTGACACTATCGACCGCTACTCACTCCATCAGCTGGGCCAAGGCTACTAAGGAGCTGTTCACTCTCTATTCCAGCCTCATACAGTATTTCTCTGCCAGTTCACTCATCCTGTCCTCCTGCTTATTGTGTGAGTCCATTGCTCATTATCATCACTTGCTTCCTTTCTCTCTTGGTCTCACTTCCTTTCACACACTGCTTGCAACTACACACATATTCACATACAGAGGACAGAGAGGAGAGGGAAGGAGGAGGGGGCATGGGTGTGGAAGAGTGAATGTATGAGAAAGTTGCATCAATATGTGACCTTTCAGTTTTATTCTCCTGAGCCAAGACATGGGTGACATCCTCCCTAACTTGCCAGTGGAAAAGAAAGAACTGCCAGATTGTTTTCCAAGATGTTATGCAGCTAACTACAGTCAGAGCCATGAGAAAGTGGGGTTGACTTCCCATCATTCCATATGCTTTTGAATTATGTTGTGTTAAGCTGCTCTGTTTTCTCAAAACTAAACACCCATAATAATTGTGACAATTGTCTTTTTTTTAAACAAAGATCCTGAACAGGTTTGACAGTTCCGTGGAACTCCAGAAAACAAAAAACTAAGTTCTTAGAGTAAAAAGTGAATATTTTTAATGCTGATCTTTTTGTTTTGGTAATAGATCTGTATTTGAGGGGATGCTATAATGATAGCACAGACTCACAAACTTTATATCAGTTTCTCTAGTTTGAAATTGTTCACATTTACAAATAAATAATAACAAAATAAACAAAACAAAATAAATAAAAAGATAAAAATAGAAACAGCTAACGCATGATAAACTATATTTTTGTATAAAATTAAGCATAAAAAGAAGTCTCTAAAGTTCACTGTAAGTCAAGAGGAAGACCCAGAGCTGTTTTTCATTTCATATAATTTCTTTGGCTGAGCAGAATAAAATTAGCTTGAATTACTTTGAATTTTGCCATTGCATGATTAAAAATAACATCCACCACGTACCAGTCATTAAAACGACCTAATATGATGCTTCTCGGAGGTGATCAAAATACCTGTAATCAGTCAAGTGTGAATAACATCATCTCAGTAAGTGCGGAGGGGAGAAGTCAGCCTAGAATAATAACAGGATATCTCTGTTCTCAATGACTGGAAGAACTTTGGAGTGGAATGAATCATTTGTTAATTTTCATGAATAAATTATTTCTCCATGCATTAAAAACACTCTTAATGAGGGAATTCATCTTCTTTCTGCTCTTTTTAAAATGGTTCCAGAGTGTGTGCATGAGAGAATGAGAGATAGTGGCTATATTTGTGTGTGTGTGTGTGTGAGCATGCCTGTGTAAAAGGTAAAAAAGACTTTTTGTGGTTAAAATAATCAACATTTTCTGGTCAAGTAATTTTTACATATTTACATTTTTCTTTAACCGAAATATACAAAAAAAAAATGTCTTTAAAAGAAGAAAAATGTTTAAAAATTTTTTTGAACAATTGTAGTGTTTTCGATGTGGTATGGCCATTTTTTGCAAACACATTTTTGTTTATTAATTGCACTCCTGAGTTTCTAGTAATGTTCTAATCCTTTTAAAATATTAATTTCATTCTTTTGATCCAGCTCATCAAGGCCGAGAAACAATTATTTAAAGCCTTTCAAAACTTTCAAAACGATTCACATTTGTAGAAAGAATGCTATGAATTCATGGTCAGTTCTTCTGAAATATGTATAACTCCCATTCTCCCTTCATTCCTTAAATTTTCATTTCATGTGTGATAATTTTAATGGGGCCGAGATAAAGGCAGACTACAAAACCTGTATGAAAAGTCAATTATACATCCCATTTTGCTCACAGGCTATACCAGGAGAGGGCAGGTCTTCAATGTCCACAGCCACTTCCAGCCATTTGGGGGAGGGGGTTGGTATAATTAAATGTACACAGTATGGGAATTGTAACTGTTTTACACAGCATTATTCCAGGTGCCTATCAAACATAATGATTTCAGTACTGCCCGGTATTACATGTGCTTGATTTGAAAAATGTGTAATGTTCTTTCATGTTGCCAATTTGGTATAACCCCCTCTCTTCAATTTAATGGTATATTCTTCGCGTGCAGAACTCTTCATATTGCGGGAAGCACTCTGAAGAGAGATTGTGAAACGAGAACAGAGAAGACTTTTGTAACACTGTCCCATTTCATGTTTGCAGTAAACACCCCAAAAAGGCATTGCTGGTGTTTCTCTTTATTTGGGTCTGATCCTGTGGTGCGTGGAGAAAACCGTTACAGTTTGGTGCCGTGACCCGGATCAAAGATCAGCGGCTGCAGATCACCGGGAACCCGTTGTGACCGATCCTGTTATCCAAAAAAGGATAGGAAGGTGATGAGGTTGTGAATCAACTCAACCAAGAACACTAGATACTGTGCAAACATAACGCAAAAGTACAAAGGACACAGAAAAAGACACTATAGACAGAATATTTAACGAAAATGTCAGTGAATTGTGACTCTCAAGAATGTGATCAGACACTTCAGGGGTGTGTAACTTCTGAGTGTGATATTAATGATGGGGAAAATACTGACAGTCGCAGTATTGTTACAGGTATAATGAGCACCCCCCCAAACAGGGAATATCACAGAGATAGGATGGGGGGAACAGTTGGCTAGTATGATTGAGCACAGGGCCAGGGTTTCTACATTGTCCCCATTAGCAATACACAGACCAGGTGATGGTGTAGGTCGACGAGACGAAGCTGCTCCCAGCTCCAGCCAAGGTCAACCCGAGGATTTAAAACTAACCCTAGTAGATCTAGTTAAACAACTAGGCAGTGAAATAGGAGCTCAAGTAGCCTCAAGTTTTGCAAGCCCAAGGTCTCAGGAATCTAATGCTCCACAGTCCAGCAAAGGTTGAAGAGGAAGAAAATCCTGGTGCGTGGTGCATGCCTCAACAGTCCGTTTATCCAGCTCCCCGAGCCTCTAACAGTGAACATGCTACAATGGATAGAGTGGTCTTCCTTCTAGAGAAACTGCTTTCCACTCAAGAGAAGAGCCGAGGGAGAGGGAACAGTCGACCATCAACATCTGCCATCACTAATGATTTCCCATGCAAAGTGTGTAGTGAGGAAAGTCACACTACACAATCACACTGTTTTAGAGACGGCTTATGTTTCAGCTGTCACAAACCTGGCCACAGGGGGTTTGAGTGTCCAGAGAGGAAACCAGGCACAGCAAAAAAACCCACCCCTTCTGGGCCGAGTCACAATTTAAACTAAAATGCCCATACAAGGAGGGGGTCAGTGTGGGCGAAGCAGTAACTCCCCTAAAAGCCACAATCTTTGATCATCCATCCCAAGCAGAGAGGCCCACTAGCAGTTGTAATGTTGTGAATCAGAAAGTTATCAGCAATGACATCAATACTAGCAGTGCAGTGTTCTGTTGAGCTTAAAGCTCTAATTGACAGGGGGTCTATGGCCTGCACCTTAAGTGAAGTAGCTGAACGTAAGCTAATCAATGAAGGTGTCCTACAAAGAGAATCAAGTAAACCATCTAAGATAATTCTTGTTGGGTGTGGGGGGAAGCAGACATCACCCAATTGCGAGTATGAAATAAATCTCGACCTCTTCAAATGCAAAATGACAGTGCCTGTACTTGTAGTTCCCAGCAAAGTAGACGACATTATCGTAGGATCAAATGCCATAAGGCAAAAAAAAAACGCAGTGGTACTGGGACAACCTCTATCAAACTGCTACAGATGATTTAGAAGGACTCTTGATGAATCTGTTAGCCAATGTGGATCGGTGGCAAGGCAAGGAAATACCCAAAAGAGTGGGTACAGTAATTCTAAAACAGTGCATTACCTTGGCCCCATGACATGAGCACCTGGTGTGGGGAAAATTGAAAGAACAAGTACCTTTATCCATTGGCAGTACTGTTGTTGTAGAGCCCACAATGTCCAAGTCTGCACCAAGAAATGTGCTAGTTGCACTCACAGTGTGTCCCCTATGGGGAGACAAATGGATTCCAATGAAGGTAGTCAATTTACTAGATCGCCCTCTTACCCTTAGGCGAAATGCTAAAGTGGCACCGGTTTACACTTGCCTAACATTAGAAGATCTAGAACTAACCTGTGATAATTAAAATAGTTCAGAGGTTATTCAATGTACATGTGTCATTGATTCAGCAGAGAAGCAGTGGCTGGGTCTGGATACTCCTGAAAGCTCCATGATTTGGGGCTACATCAAGTAGATATCCAGTTGTGTGATGTGTCTGAAGAATGGAAGGAAAAACTGGCCAACCTTGTTGTTAAATATGACTCCGTTTTCTCCCGGGATAGACTTGACTGTGGTGAAGTGAGGGACATTGTATATCGGATTAGACTGAAGGATGAGAAACCCTTCAGGTTATCGTACAGAAGAGTTCCACCATCACAATATCAGAAACTTAAGTAGACACGATGAAATGGAGGAGAAAGGGATCATCATTAAGTCCAGCAGTGAGTGGGCTTCCCCACTGGTCTTAGTCTGGAAACCTTCAGGTGAACTGAGAATCTGTACGGATTTCAGATGGTTGAACCAGAGAATTGAAAAAGATGCTTATCCCTTACCTCACCAGGCTGATGCTCTCGCTGCTTTAGGTGGCAGTTGCTACTTCAGTACCAAGAACCTTACATCTGGGTTCTATAATATACCCATACACGAAGATGATCGTAAGTATACAGCGTGTACCACACTTGTAGGGCTTTATGAGTACAATCGAATGGCCCAAGGATTGTGTAATAGCCCAGCTACATTTGCTAGGATGATGACTTCAATATTTGGTGATCAAAATTACATGTCACTCCTGTGTTATTTGGATGACCTCTTCGTTTTTGGCAAGAGTGAACAAGCCCTTGATCGTCTTGAGCTGGTATTTTCACGCTTGAAAGAACATAATCTGAAGCTAGCCCCAAAGAAGTGCTGCTTCCTAAGGAAGTCTGTCAAATTCTTAGGCCATATAAATCACAGCAGAAGGCATTGCTGCGGATCCTGCAAAAGTTTCTGCAATTAATGAGATCACAGCAAAGGATCTAATGGGAGAAGATGGGAAAACGCCTTCCTACACCAAAGTCAAATCTTTTCTAGGCATGGCCAATTATTATTCACACTTTATTGAGAATTTTTCACTTCTGGCAAAGCCATTATTCCAGTTAACGGCGGGACAGAGGGTTAAGCGCAGAGGTGCAAAGGTCAGTGCCAAGCCATACAGATGCCTCAAACCGGAAGATTGGACACCAGATTGTGAAATGTCATTGGAAAAGCTTAAGAAGGCTATTAGCACCACCATAGATTTGGCTCACCCTGACTTTGACAAGCAATTTCTCTTATTTACTGATGCATCAATGGATGGCTTGGGTGCAGTCCTGAGTCAAATAGTTGATGGTGAGCTCAAACCAAGACCAGTTGCATTTGCAAGCAAATCCTTGTCCCGCTCTCAAGCCAGGTACCCAGCACATCGGTTAGAATTCTTTGCACTTAAATGGGCGGTGTGTGATAAGTTTGCTCATTGGTTAAAGGGGGCTCACTTCACAGTACTAACCGATAATAATCCATTAACATACATTATGACCAAGCCTAAACTAGATGCTTGCGAGCAACGGTGGGTCTCAAAGTTAGCGCCTTTCAACTTTGATCTTAAATACATTCTAGGATCACAGAACATCCCAGCAGATCTCCTGAGTCGTGAGCCGTTTGCAAAAAGGATTAGAATAACCGAACCAGGCAACAAGGCAAATCACATGAGTCTCGAATCGGTTCAGAATGCATTCAAGCTATCTGTCAATTCTCAAGAGCAACATAATGGCGAGAATGAATGTAGAGTCAGACAAGAAGTGGGAAGGGAGGACGTGAAAGCTATTATAGAGTCCAGACTAGACTGGGATTCCACTTTATCAGTGCGCACAGCCCAGTTGTCCCAATGCTCAAGCCATTTGTCATGTGGTCTGTCCACCCTTCCAGCGTTTACAGTTGCAGAAATACGAAAGATGCAAAGAGAAGATGACGTGTTGGTACGGGTGATCTATTTCCTTGAGAGAAAAAGACGGCCATCACGGAGAGAGAAGGTTCATGAGAGCGCTCAGGTGCTCCGTATGTTGAAGCATTGGGAAAAGTTGGAGATAAGAGATGGAGTCCTTTATAGGAGATCTAAAGATAAAGTTGGAAAGAGAAGGTATCAGCTTGTAGTGCCTAGCTCTCTGAAGTCAACAGTCTTAAGGTGAACTCATGATGATGTAGGCCATCAGGGCCAGAGTAGAACCCTCCATCTAGTCCGTCAACGATTTTTCTGGAGTGGCATGGACGACGAGGTGAGAAAGTAATCTTGTCCTAATCTGATCTTGTCCTAATCAGATGGCTAAAGTGGTGGCCCAAAGACTCTGGACTCAATTCTTCTGTGTGTATGGTTTTCCTCGTAGGATACACTCATAGGAATTTTGAATTTTGAGAGTAGACTTATATCTGAGCTGCTGGAAGTATCAGGAGTAAAGAAATCTCACACCACCCCCTACCACCTATGGGGAATGGCCAAACAGAAAGGTTCAACAGAACTCTTGGCAACATGATTTGCTCTCTCCCTGCTAGAGCAAAAGTACATTGGCCCCAGATGGTACAAACATTAACTTTTGCGTACAACTGCACAATACATGAGACTACTGGCTTTGCCCCATTCTACCTCATGTTCGGCAGAGTTCCAAGACTGCCAGTGGACATCATGTTTGGGAGTGTGCTGAGAGATAATGAAGTGGTGGATTATGATGACTATGTCAATTCATTCCAGAAAGACCTAAAGGAAGCCATCAGGATTGCTCAAAGCAGCACAACACAGGCTCAGAAGCAGCAAGCTGAACAGTACAACAAACGAGTCAAAGGTGTGACCTTGGAGATTGGAGACAAGGTTCTGTTGGCCAATCGTAGAGAACGGGCAAGAGGGAAACTGGCAGACCTGTGGGATTAAACTGTTTATGTAATCACATGGAAATATCCTAATGTGCATGTTTACAGAGTTGAGGATCCTGTTACACAGAAGAGCAAAGTAGTTCATAGGAACTTCAAACTGCCTGTAAATGTCCTTCCGATCGGCCAGAATGATGCAGAATCGACTGTACTTTCAACCTTGTCAAATGATGGATCAGACATGGAATGGCCAGAGAAAAAAGGGGCACCTGTGTATGTCGATGAAGACTATAATGACCAGAGGACAGCTGCTTGGGTGCTTCAGACCGAGGGCCCAGAGATCCAACCCTATGAAGTTTCGAGAGTGGATGTACAAAGCGAGCCCAAGCAGGATCCTGTGCGTAGTCAAGAGTTTTTTGATAAAGATTCTGAGAATAAAACTGATACTGTAGACTCAGGTGAACAGTACAGTGAACACAATCAGTCAGAAAATACTTTGGGCAGCACAACTGCATCAGACTGCACCCTAAGCTGTATTAGTGGCTCACATGACTCTTTAAGGCATCTCTCTAGTGTGGATAGTTCTGAAAGTGTCAAAGAGATTGACACTATGGAAGGAGACAACAGTGTAAGACTGAAAGGTGGTACCTTACATACAGAGAGAATGGTGAAGTCAGTAAGGAGATTGATTGAATCCATGAGTATGTTGATGGCTGAACCTGGAAAAAAAAGAGACTCTTACTGTTTTGATGCAGATGCTCCCTACCTTTGTTGAAATTTAAAATCTTACAAAAAGGGGCATGAGAATGCAATTAAAAGACAATAAATACAGTTTGTAAGAAAAGTGTAAAAAAAAGGGGGAAAACATTTAACTGATCTGTGGATATATGTATATGTATATTTATCTACCTGGCAGATTAATCTGCAATCTTTACAGACGACTTCACATCATGGTTTTAAGGTCATATAAGGAAAAATGTGTCCACTTTCATAAGTTTTTCTCTTGTTCCATAAAGTTTGATGAAATTAAATGAAATTCCCAATGAAATTGGGAAGGGTGAATGTAATGGTGTGAAAATGTTATAATTCATCAAACAACTGTTAAATAGATAAGTTGCTTCTCAATCAGGTGCAGAGAGATTGAGCAAGGGTTGATCCATTATTTCGTTAAGGTGGGGGAGGGGGTTGGTATAATAAAATGTACACAGTATGGGAATTGTAATTGTTTTACACAGCATTATTCCAGGTGCCTATCAAACATAATGATTTCAGTACTGCCCGGTATTACATGTGCTTGATTTGAAAAATGTGTAATGTTCTTTTGTGTTGCCAATTTGTATAACCCCCTCTCTTCGATTTAATGGTATATTCTCCGCGTACAGAACTCTTCAGTTTGTGGGAAGCACTCTGAAGAGAGATTGTGAAACGAGAACAGAGAAGACTTTTGTAACACTGTCCCATTTCATGTTTGCAGTAAACACCCCAAAAAGGCATTGCTGGTGTTTCTCTTTATTTGGGTCTCATCCTGTGGTGCGTGGAGAAAACCATTACATATATATATAGCCATTACTTAATATATAGCCAGTAATGGCTGTTGAAAATAGAACTTTGCCATCACAGGAATAAATTACATTTTAAAATATATTGAAATCAAAAACAGTTGTTCTAACTAACTAACTAACCTTTTTTAGTTAACTTTACTTAATATCCAACAATTCGTTAAACTTAATTGTAAAAACATAGTCATCTGTACTATTCACTTGCCTTTGTTACTCAGAAAACCTAAGTTAAGAGTATTTGAATGCTTTGAGTAGCATTTTGTCAAGCAAAAAAAGAGTTTTTGAGGTGTAGCAATTCTTAATAGACTTTTCACTCATTTCCTCCACTTCTGCAGTTATCTTTCTCCTTAGTTGCATTCACTCATTTTGCAAAGTCATCTTAAAAGTTGAATTGTCAATACAACTGAAAATGTTGAGATAGAACATCACATAAGCTGACTTCATAAATTGATGATGATTTTCTAAAAAAAAAAAAAAATCACCCTTCAATTCGAAATTAATTTATATTACTATAATTCTATTGATCCAGTGATGCAACAAGAAATCGCAGTTATTTGTGGTTTTGAAGGAAGAGAAGTAATAAATACATTGCTTTTAAAAGATGACTTGACTTCTAAATCACTAAATGTTAATTACGGTATAATAAAATTGAATTGATAACACCTATATCATAAATATATCATACTATTGTGAATCATCAAATATTTAAGTTGGCTGATCCCCCTCTAGTTGTGCCAATAACTTGCAATCATCCTTGCTTGATTCACACACAGACATCAACATTTTTAAATTAATAAGACTTAAATGAACAAGACCAAAACAATTGTGAGACAGCAAATAAAATGGTCAAATAAAGCAAAATAATAATAATAATATTAATAATATTTAGTAAAACAAAGTAATTGCTTAATTTATTCATGCCACAATGCACCCTGGGAGTGCAGTTACTCAGAAATATTAAATCATTTAAACTCAGAAGCCAAGTTATGAAAACTTAAAGACTTAAAGTTTTTTAATGTTGTCTGTATGTCTATGTGGTGTTTTTAATATTCTTTCAGACAAACCATGTGCACATTTATAAGTCAACACCATTGCTGAGTATTTTCTCCTTAAAACCAGTGAACCAAAGACAGTCTCAAAAACGCGGTTTGAAATTGCTGGTGTTTCTTACATCACAAACTACCTTCCAATCCAATCAAGTCAATGTGCGGGTGGGCTTTAGCATATCATTAACTATGACTGCACTGAAGCAGGGGAGTCCCAAGAGAAGCCAGGTTATCCCGGTATATTTTTTATGTTGATATGAAAAATCAGGTACTTTTAGCAATATAGCGGGTGAATCATGTATATGATGTATATTATGATGAACTATGTGCCTTTCTCTACTGATGTATGATGTTCAAAGCATTTCTAAGGATGCTGAATTTAGAAGGCAGCTGTCTGACTCTGAGATGGCGAACAGGAACATGGTTTGTGTAACATTAGCAATACATTATTAGCTGTTTGATAACATAGTTAAGCAAAGGGATAATTATATTAATTACCGTTATGTGTCCGATGTTGTAAAGAGTGATACCTTTGTGCAGTGTTTACTACAGTAACTTGAGTTAAAGTTGATCAAGTGGATCTCTGAGCTGGTGAGAGTGACTGGAGGCGGGGCTAATTTGCATATTCATGGCTTAGCGTATACTGAATAAAGCAAGGGTGTAGAGTTACATTCAAGCTATTTTAAGGCATGAAGATTTTTTTTTTCCCAGGAAAAAAAACGTTTAAATATGTCATTTTAGTGATCAAAGATGAGTTTTAAGGGATACAATTATTGACTACAGGGAGACTTTAAATATAATGATAAACTTTACTAGATTTTTCTGAGGCAACACGTTTGCAAGATTTTTTCAAGTAAAGTTAACAAATTGAAATTTACAGTGATTGTAATAATATTTCATAATATTACTTTATTTACAATATTTTTCTTTTATTTTTGGAATATAATAAAATGCAGCCTTGGTGAGCATAAGAGAATTCTCTCAAAAACATCTTACCGACCCAAAACTTTTGAACAGTGGTGTATATTTATACATAGTTTTTAAAGTATATTTGTAATATGCATAATTGGAAATAAAGTTAACATTGACTTCAAGCTCTATACTTGTCTTGACAGAATCATAGTACCTTTCACTGTGATGTTGATAACACATGGAATGTAAAAAAGAAAATTGCAGCCATCAAAAATGCCAGTTAGTTAGTCCATAACTCAGAGCCAGTTACTCAGTCCATCAGGCCATGTTGCATTTAATTTTCCTGAATGTCCAGATAGCTTTACAAACTTTGTGTCTACATATTTGCAGCTGCTGCTAGAAAGCTGCTCTGATTGGTGAACAATTGCATAGTTTAGTCCATGATGGCAGATGCTGAACTACATCATTCTGGGGGCAACAAAGCATCTTTCTCTATTGACCGCGATTCAAAAAGAGATGTGTATTCTTACAAAATAAATGTTTTTGGAAACAACATACACTATATTGCCAAAAGTATTGGGACACCAAATCATTGAATTCAGGTCTTCCAATCACTTCCATGGCCACAGGTATATAAAATCAAGCACCTAGGCATGCAGACTGCTTCTACAAACATCTGTGAAAGAATGGGTTGCTCTCAGGAGCTCAGTGAATTCAAGCGTGGTACTGTGATAGGTTGTCACCTGTGCAAACAAGTCTATTCGTGAAATTTCCTCACTACTAAATATTCCACGGTCAACTGTTAGTGGTATTATAACAAAGTGGAAGCAATTGGCCATGTAAAATCACAGAGAGGGGTCAGCGCATGCTGAGGCGCACAGTGCACAGAAGTCGCCAACTTTCTGCAGAGTCAATAGCTACAGACCTCCAAACTTCGTGTGGCCTTCAGATTAGCTCAAGAACAATGCATAGAGAGCATCATGGAATGGGTTTCCATGGCTGAGCAGCTGCATCCAAGCCTTACATCACCAAGTGCAATGCAAAGCGTCAGATGCAGTGGTGTAAAGCATGCCACCATTGGACTCTAGAGCAGTGAAGACATGTTCTCTGGAGTGATGAATCACGCTTCTCTGTGTGGCAATCCAATGGACGAGTCTGGGTTTGGCAGTTGCCAGGAGAACGGTACTTGTCTGACTGCATTGTGCCAAGTGTAAAATTTGGTGGAGGGGGATTATGGTATGGAGTTGTTTTTCAGGGGTGGGGCTTGGCCCCTTTGTTCCAGTGAAAGGAACTCTTAATACTTCAGCATACCAAGACATTTTAGACAATTTCATGCTCCCAACTTTGTGGGAACAGTTTGGGGATGGCCCCTTCCTTTTCCAACATGGACCCACTTTATATTAGGTGGCCTTAACTACTATGTACTGACATTTAAATTAATCATTTGATACAATGCACTTATTGTGTACATACATGTTTTTACATTGTACTTTACATGTAATTACATCTGTAATTAATTTCTGTAGTTACATTTATAATTACACCTAACCCTACCCTTAAACCTACCCATACCACCACAACTTCCCTAGCTTTACCCATATTCCACCTCAATATCAACAAAAGTGTTTTGCAATACAATATGAACACAATAAGTACATTGTATTTATTTTTTGATGTAAGTACATAGTAGTTAAGGCCACCTAATATAAAGTGGGACCTCCAACATGACTGCGCACCAGTGCACAAAGCAAGGTCCATAAAGACATGGATGAGCGAGTTTGGTGTGGAGGAATTTGACTGGCCTGCACAGAGTCCTGACCTCAACCCGATAGAACAAAACCATAGACACACTCCTAAACCTTGTGGAAAGCCTTCCCAGGAGAGTTGATGTTGTTATAGCTGCAAAGTGTGGGCCAACTCCATATTAAACCCTACGGATTAAGAATGGGATGTCATTAAAGTTCATGTGCATGTAAAGGCAGACATCCCAAAACTTTTGGCAATATAGTGTACATGAATAGCAAATATTTAATTATATTATAGATGTTATGACAGAGACTGCAATTGAGATGAAAGGGTATGCTGAAAGATAGCTTTCTCCAAGTATTATAGACCTCATTGGTTCTTTCTTTACCTACAGGACACACCAACATAACCCCTCAGCACGTGAACCAACAAAATAACGCAGAACAGACATATACCATCATCCAGAGCATGTTCGTCTACAGGTTCATCGGCTCATGTAAACTTCCACTGCTACATGTGGTCTCTGGATTACAGCTGAAGTTGATAAGATGCTGTAAGACTACCTGAGATGAAATTGTAACACTGTGGTCATACGTAACAGCAATAAAGTAAAATATGAGGCCTGGCAGACAGTCCCTGTGCTCATTGACACAAACATCTTCATATCTTAATATCCATGCAGGAGGAGATAGCACTCCTATAAAGTTGAGTAAGATTATTCTTGGCCCCTCCTGCATACTGAGTGATGTTATCTGCAGTGAAGTGACACCGCTGCTTTGCTTTATTTACCAGAAGGTTGCGATGGTCAAAATATGAAGCGCACAAGGCAAGGCTTTTTACTCATATTAAACTAATGATAGTCTCTGAATGCCTTTGTCATAAATCACTGTGGCAGAGTAAACATTAGCACAGACTCCCTCATTTGCAATGTGAATGTATTCATGTATTTATCCTGACATGTTTTATGATCGCACCGAAGCTCCCTCCAACAGACACCCACCCACCTATCTCCCTGAATAGCAGTACATAATGAAACACGAGTGAGGAATCCACAGAAGCAGTGTGAAGTGGAAAATCAAAGTATGAGTGCCTGAGAAAGCATAAAAGAAGCAAAGAGGACATTATATGAAGAGGCTTTTGTTCGTTATATATACCATTTATCACATTTGCATCTATTCAAATAGGGCGTGTCTCCGCCTGTATGATGCCAAGTGCAACTGGTTGTAGCGTGTGTTGTAACCATCCCATATTCAGTTAATAAAGTCTTTTTTCTAAAGAAATTTCTTTACACAAAGATTTGGAATATAGCGCACAAGTTATATGAGCTGTTTTTATGGTGTCATTTTTTTTATTTATTTATTTATGACGTCAGGTGCGTTTAAGTCACTTTTGGTGGAGCAAGATGGCGGTGTACCTTCTCTTAATTAACTACACAAAAATAAAGCATGGTTTCTTACCTCTCCTTCTAGAAAATGAAGACCAAAGAATGCGCATCAGGTCTGTTTTTTTTTTTTGTAATGTATGAATTCTGTCAATTTGAAACGTTGCATCCCTTGATTTCGCCATGTTTTATTGATTTCTCACTGATGCCTCCCAACTCGGAAACTCTGAGCCCAATATTCTCACTCATGAATACAACTTTGTGTAATATTTGAGTAACTTTTGCCTTCATGTGACTTGAACGCACCAAAAGACTCACTAGACTTGTCACCACCTTGCATAACGATGTAATTGATAGTCTTTGCTTTCAAAATGTGATTTACTCTATTTTGATCACTATGTAGACAGTGTTTAGATCCGAACAATGTACTTTTATCAAGGTTTTTCTGTGATTATTTTAATATTTTTAATACACAAATAAAGACAATGGGCCCTATTTTAACGATCTGAACACATGGTCTGAAGCGCAGGTGCACTTAAGGCGTGTCCGAATCCACTTTTGCTAGTTTAACGACGGAAAAAAAAAAACAGTCGGCGCGCCAGGCGCATGGTCCAAAAGGGCTGTACATAGTCTCTTAACGAGTCATGGGTGTGTTTTGGGCGTAACGTGCAATAAACCAATAAATCAGAGTCTCATCTCCCATTCCCTTTAATGGCCAGTTGCATTTGCACCATGGCAGATTCGCTATTTACATGGGGAATTTGCGAGCGGAAAGACTGAATGCTTCTCCAGGGAGGAATCCTTTTATTTTTAATATTTAAAATTTTTTTGTGTGCTGCTGTGCGTCCCTGTGTGTAATAAGCAGAGTGTACATGCGTTGTGTACCTGCCTATAGGCGCATATTACTAACGTGCCCTTTAAATAACACAAAATGTTAATAACACAAAAATACTGCGCTATTGACTTTAGACCAGGTTTTTGTTGGACAATGGCGCAGTCGTTTTTAGTTGCCTCAAAATAGCAACACGCCAACAATGCGCCTGAACACACCTCGTTTTCAGACCAGCATGCCCATGGCCAAACAGATGGGCGCGATTGCATTTGCTATTTAAACAACGTGGCGCTGGACGTGAAAATGATAACTGCGTCGGGCTGAAACTAGCAAAAAACACTTGCATCGCGCCTGGCATTGCATTCCACCGGATGTATGATAGGGCCCAATGTGACAATGATAAAAGACTATTGCATATAGGCCTATGGATGACAACTGCTTTCTCTGCACCAAAATGCTAAACACAGGACAGCCAATGCCAAGACATTCCTCCCATCATGAAATATTGTAGAGTTCCCTGTGTGTAGGCTTGCAGATGAAAGGATTACTTGCATTTTCCAAACAATGCCTAGATCGGTCCAATCAGAAAACTAGCTTTGTTTTCTAACAGATAAATAGTTGAATAGTTCAATCCACTGCATGGACAAGATTGAAACTACTCTGAGCAGCCTTTTCATACTTCATTCTTTTGATAACGCCACTATAACTATATGTTTCTCTCAAAATATCTTGTTTGGTTCGACGCATCTTTTTTCTTTTACTTTATATTCTACACTTTTTTTTGTATCAAAAGCATTGAGACTTCAAGTAGAAAGTCTATAAATGTAGGGCTAAGGTGACCAGAGATGCAGTCTGACAAAAATGGAAAACATTTTCTCAGCCATTCAGTGTTTCACTAGCCATTTTATTCAAGTGAGACAACAATAGTATTTTTTTTTTTTACTATTCTTCATAATTTGTTTTCTTTGTATGAAGCATTTTTCTGTAGTGCCCAAAGGAAAACTACATTTATCTGTGGATCATTTGTCCAGCTTGTAAATAGGGAAAGATTAGCTCCTGCGTTTCTGATGTGTGCATTCTTTACAATACACGCCCTTAATCAAGAGAGTAGAAACAATATCAGTCAGCCAGTCAAAGTGCTTTAACTGTAGAGTAAACGATGATGTACATTTTAAACAGTTGGGAATTTATGTGAATTATTACTCGGATACATTCTGTCTTTTCAATAGAGAGGATTATTGAGCTGTTCGAGAATAAAATACAAACCCGATTCCAAAAAAGTTGGGACACTGTACAAATTGTGAATAAAAACACAATGCAATGATGTGGAAGTTTCAAATTTCAATATTTTATTCAGAATACAACATAGATGACATATCAAATGTTTAAACTGAGAAAATATATCATTTTAAGGGAAAAATAAGTTGATTTTAAATTTCATGGCATCAACGCATCTCAAAAAAGTTGGGACAAGGCCATGTTTACCACTGTGTGGCATCCCCTCTTCTTTTTATAACAGTCTGCAAACGTCTGGGGACTGAGGAGACAAGTTGCTCAAGTTTAGGAATAGGAATGTTGTCCCATTCTTTTCTAATACAGGCTTCTAGTTGCTCAACTGTCTTAGGTCTTCTTTGTCGCATCTTCCTCTTTATGATGCGCCAAATGTTTTCTATGGGTGAAAGATCTGGACTGCAGGCTGGCCATTTCAGTACCCGGATCCTTCTTCTACGCAGCCATGATGTTGTAATTGATGCAGTATGTGGTCTGGCATTGTCATGTTGGAAAATGCAAGGTCTTCCCTGAAAGAGATGACGTCTGGATGGGAGCAGATGTTGTTCTAGAACTTGGATATACCTTTCAGCATTGATGGTGCCTTTCCAGATGTGTAAGCTGCCCATGCCACACGCACTCATGCAACCCCATACCATCAGAGATGCAGGCTTCTGAACTAAGCGCTGATAACAACTTGGGTTGTCCTTGTCCTCTTTAGTCCGGATGACATGGCGTCCCAGTTTTCCAAAAAGAACTTCAAATTTTGATTCGTCTGACCACAGAACAGTTTTCCACTTTGCCACAGTTCATTTTAAATGAGCCTTGGCCCAGAGAAAACGCCTGCGCTTCTGGATCATGTTTAGATATGGCTTCTTTTTTGACCTATAGAGTTTTAGCCGGCAACAGCGAACGGCACGGTGGATTGTGTTCACCGACAATGTTTTCTGGAAGTATTCCTGAGTCCATGTTGTGATTTCCATTACAGTAGCATTCCTGTATGTGATGCAGTGCCGTCTAAGGGCCCGAAGATCACGGGCATCCAGTATGGTTTTTCAGCCTTGACCCTTACGCACAGAGATTGTTCCAGATTCTCTGAATCTTTGGATGATATTATGCACTGTAGATGATGATAACTTCAAACTCTTTGCAATTTTTCTCTGAGAAACTCCTTTCTGATATTGCTCCACTATTTTTCGCCGCAGCATTGGGGGAATTGGTGATCCTCTGCCCATCTTGACTTCTGAGAGACACTGCCACTCTGAGAGGTTCTTTTTATACCCAATCATGTTGCCAATTGACCTAATAAGTTGCAAATTGGTCTTCCAGCTGTTCCTTATATGTACACTTAACTTTTCCGGCCTCTTATTGCTACCTGTCCCAACTTTTTTGGAATGTGTAGCTCTCATGAAATCCAAAATGAGCCAATATTTGGCATGACATTTCAAAATGTCTCACTTTCAACATTTGATATGTTATCTATATTCTATTGTGAATAAAATATAAGTTTATGAGATTTGTAAATTATTGCATTCCTTTTTTATTCACAATTTGTACAGTGTCCCAACTTTTTTGGAATCGGGTTTGTACAATTTTACAGATTTATTTATTTTAAAAATTGGTGGGTTAAGGTGTAAGAGAAGGGTTAATAGTGCAATTATAGATATAATTACAGAAATGAATTACAGCTGAAATTACATGCAGGTATTTTTTAAATAAGTACAATGTACTGTAAAAACATGAACATAAGTGCAGTGTATCAAATGATTCATTTAAATGTTAGTACATAGTAGTTAAAGACAATAATTACATTGTATAATACACATCATTTAGCTTTATTTGATGAATAGAAAGCTCAAATGAACATTATTTTAAATAGAAATCTTTTGTAACATTATCAATGTCTTTAGTGTCACTTCTGATCAATGTAATGCATCCTTTCTGAATAAAAAATTATTTATTAAAAAATCGTATTGAACCCAAACTTTTGAACTGCATTGTAAACTTTTCCACAGAATCATAGTGATTAATAATAATTTCAAAATATCATTTGAAAGTAACTAGAATTCCAAACACATTCAATTTTCCATATATCACTTTGGACTGTCCACATGCTGCTAGAAAAATACACGCAGTCTGACTCCTTTGTAGTTTTTTCCTTTTTTTTTTTTTTCAATTTACCATGCCATACAATCCATTATGCACATTTAGCACAAATTCAAGTTAATATGTAAGATTGTAGACTCAGGGCATATTTATCAGTTCCTTGAATATGACAAGACATGTAATTATGACTAGTAATGTGTAAACATATTTTCACTTTCGTAATCTTATTAAGAGATTAGAGCTGGAAAATGACTTAACCACAGCTGTCTGTTTAGGGCCGATGGGCTAGGGCCTAAGCGGACGACAGATTTTCTTATATTTTTGCCCTTGTTGCTATTTAGCCCGTCTTTAGCATTGAAAGAAAAGTGCTGTCTTGCTTGCCCTTTTGACAGTAATCTGTCATGACATGCTGAAGTTTTCTCTGTCTAATGGGTTAAGGTTAGATCCAATACCTTTCCTCCAGAGTGCTTCAATATGTGGGCATATGCATCAGCGATGTATGCAAAAATGAATGCACATACATTTCAAACCAATCATGCTAGAAAGCACGCTGCATACCAAACACGATGGTACTGGAAAAGATTTACAATGGTGACATAAACGTTTTTGGATGGAACTACCTGAAAACCCCCCCCCCCCAAAAAAACTAAACAAACAAAAACAAAATGATTACAAATGGAAAGTTCCATAACAAACGTAATAATTTAATTTATTAATATTAAATTAATTAGCTTCATTTTTAAAATCCTACTATATATGTTGTTATAATAAATAAGTCTCATTTGTTATTCATTTTGGCTACTGTACACTATACCCAAATTCAAATCCAATAAAAGCTGAACAAATGCTGTAATGTTTCAGAAATTATTTCATTAAAAGTGTATTTTGTTCCACTTCCAACACCATTTTATTGCAGCAGTAATAATATATGTATATAGCGAGCCTCTTCAGAAGCAAAAAAGAAATAGGCATATTAAACTACCAAAACATGCACAAACAGACTCAAACAGACACAAGCACATAAAAGTCTCATCATCTTATTTCACTCTTAGAATTAGCCTGCAAAGAGAGGGAGTGATGAGAACGATCACATTTGAGACATGAGCCTCAGGGGGAAAGGAGAAAAGAGAATAGGAAGCGCGGAGGGGAGGGGGCGAGAGAAGCAGCAGCCCGCTAAGACATATGGAGTTAATACGCTAGCGCCGGGTAGCTAGAATTATCACCGTCACATAATCCACATCTGTTTTATTGTGTTTTCTAAAGTCGGCATGCACTTATTAAAAAGCAAGCAAACAGCAGTGCATTATTGCTGTTTTCTTAAGTCTGTCGAACAGTATGTCAAAGCACCCTGCGCCACTGTAGCAAGCTAATACACGATCAGTTTAATACACTGGCCGAGCTAATGGTACTATTTTTCTTTTAACTCTGCACGCTATTGAGCTATTAAGACCCCTAAAAAGAAAACGACTTTTGCAAATTGTGCACTATTTTAAGGGGAAATTCACAGTCTAGAATAGCTAATGCATCTCCTTTTGAACACATAAG
This sequence comes from Coreius guichenoti, assembly GCA_039654105.1. Classification (NCBI taxonomy): domain Eukaryota; kingdom Metazoa; phylum Chordata; class Actinopteri; order Cypriniformes; family Gobionidae; genus Coreius; species Coreius guichenoti. The sequence goes on along the minus strand of CM077173.1, from coordinate 21,270,312 downwards.
CGCACCCATTTGTTTTGGCCGGGGAAAGGGGCAAATTAACAAGTGAGCAAGCTATCTGCTGGACTTGGGTCGCTGGCCCGAAATTGATTATTTCCTACTGCTTTTCAACCTGATTAATGTTAGTTTGTTTTGTTTTTTTCCCTCTCATATTTTGAACCATTAGCCACTGATTTGAACCATTTTAGCTAAAAATAATAATAATTAAAGGTAGGGTAGGCAATTTTCAGAGCGGATAGCAATAGCAAGTTTGCTTTGAAAGCATGAGATCCCACCCTCCCTTCAGAGCTCTCACCAAAGTCACGCCTCCTTCAAAACACATGAACGCACACAGCAGTTTGCGTCACAAGACGAGAGACAGCGTTAAACTAGCTCATGTCTCAAAGCACACAACATTACAATAATAATGAACAAACAACATATGGCCAGATTTACTAAACAGGGCAAATTAGCGTGAGAGCACAATTCCAAAAAAGCGCTGATGTTAGTGGAAAGTTCTGCGTGTGATTTACGAACGACGTGCAAATTAAAGAACACAGGCGCAGCTGGATCATTTCCATAATGACCAATGCAATCTACCAAGTGCAAATTAGCATCTGGTTTAAGACATGCTTTTTTTTTGGCCGGTAAATAATGGCACAAATACCAGTAAATTGACGAGTGCAAACCTTAGTAAATCACCATGCTTGATTCGTTTAAATACTCTCCTCCCATAAATTTTTCATCTGAAAGGGAAACCCCTACAAATGAATATGCAATAAGGTCAGCCACAAAAATAACCATGTCCACGCCTTTTCGGCGCTAATTTTTCACTGCGTGTTTTTAGTAAAATCCTGACAGTAGTTTTTTAAATGCCAAAAGAGGGTTAGTAAATCTGGCCCTTAAAGAGCACTGACCTGCTGCAGATTAAATACACAGCTGAAAGTGTTGCCATTAGCTATGTTTCCATCCAGCCTTTTTTATGTGATATCCCAAAATGCACATAAAAATAGGTGAATAGAAACATAGCTATTGAAACGCATAAATTCGAGTCACAAACCACTCAGAGTATAACGTAACGGGTTTCCATCTCTTTCAAATTACAGTTGTTATGGCATGAGCGCAGCTTAATCTCGTTTGTTTTGGTTCAGGAGGAACTATGGCTGCTGTTTAGGTTGCAGTGCTCGGTGACTGACGTCTGTCTAACTCTGCATAGCATGAAATGTGCTGATGACATGTGATGTCTGTGGCATAACATTATGACCACTGACAGGTGAAATGAATAACACTGATTATCTCTTCATCACGGTACCTGTTAGTGGGTGGGATATATTAGGCAGCAAGTGAACATTTTGTCCTCAAAGTTGATGTGTTAGAAGCAGGGAAAATGGGCAAGCATAAGGATTTGAGCGAGTCTGACAAGGGCCAAATTGTGATAGCTAGACGACTGGGTCAGAGCATTTCTAAAACTGCAGCTCTTGTGGGGTGTTCCCGGTCTGCAGTGGTCAGAATTTATCATAAGTGGTCCAAGGAAGGAACAGTGGTAAACCGGCAACAGGGTCATGGGCGGCCAAGGCCCATTGATGCACGTGGCCCATGTGGTCCGATCAAACTGACGAGCTACTGTAGCACAAATTGCTCAAGAAGTTAATGCTGGTTCTGATAGAAAGGTGTCAGAATACACAGTGCATCGCAGTTTGTTGCGTATGGGGCTGCATAGCCGCAGACCAGTCAGGGTGCCCATGCTGACCCCTGTCCACCGCCAAAAGCGCCAACAGTGGGCACGTGAGCATCAGAACTGGACCACGGAGCAATGGAAGAAGGTGGTCTGGTCTAATAAATCACTTTTTCTTTTACATCATGTGGATGGCCGGGTGCATGTGGGTGGGATATATTAGGCAGCATGTGTTCCCCTTACCTGGGGAACACATGGCACCAGGATGCACTATGGGAAAAAGGCAAGCCGGCGGAGGCAGTTTGATGCTTTGGGCAATGTTCTGCTGGGAAACCTTGGGTCCTGCCATCCATGTGGATGTTACTTTGACACGTACCACCTACCTAAGCATTGTTGCAGACCATGTACACCCTTTCACGTAAACGGTATTTCCTGGTGGCTGTGGCCTCTTTCAGCAGGATAATGCGCCCTGCCACAAAGTAAAAATGGTTCAGGAATGGTTTGAGGAGCACAACGAGTTTGAGGTGTTGACTTGGCCTACCAAATTCCCCAGATCTCAATCCAGTCGAGCATCTGTGGGATGTGCTGAACAAACAAGTCCGATCCATGGAGGCCCCACCTCGCAACTTACAGGACTTAAAGGATCTGCTGCTAACGTCTTGGTGCCAGATACTACAGTACACCTTCAGGGGTCTAGTGGAGTCCATGCCTTGACGGGTCAGGGCTGTTTTGGCAGCAAAAGGGGGACCAACACAATATTAGGATATTAGGTATTAGGTCATAATGTTATGCCTGATCGGTGTGTGTATATATATATATATATATATATATATATATACACACACACACACATACATATATGACACTTAACTTAGTGATTGCTATCAGAATATGACTAGACTTTCAACCAGCATAAATAATAAAAAATAAGTTTCTGGAACAAATCGCCTACCCTGCCTTTAAGCAATACTACATGAGCAAGAGTGCTGTTGTTTTGAATAGCTGTTCAGCTATCAGTGAACATTGTTCATTGAACTTTTTTTCTGAAACATTTTAGTTTGTTTTTGTAAATGTTACTACTTGTATCAGAATTTTCAGAAAACATTCAAAAGTAATGTTCCCATAATGTTTGCAAAATTATAAAATGGATTGGAATGCAACGTAACAGCATCTGTCACACAAACAATACCAAACAATAAAATGAAATTGAAGTTCTTAAATCTAGAAGATAAAGAACTCAATACAAAACAGGTGTGCTCTAAACAATCAGACAAGCGGGAACATAGGAACAAAGGAAACAAAGAGAAACAAACTAAAGGTACTTGAACATGAAACCAAAACACAGGCAAAACATGACAATCATGGCCACGGTGTTCTAATTTATTCCCTCGTTTTGATTTAACTAAAGCAAGGGAACACATTATTACAAAATGGCCATGATTTGAACATTCAGAAATAACTTCAACATAATGAAAATGTTAGCAAATGGTTCAGAACATATTTTTTTAACTGGATCGGTCTCTTTTTTCTCTGCTAGCGAAATTTTTTCAAAATAAATCCACAGCAGAATTAAACCATGCCTTTTCTGAGCAAGACACAGTAGTAGCATTTATTTAATGAATTGGCTGAATAAATGATTCAATGACTTACTCATAAAGATTTTGAGTGCTTCTCAAATGGAGGGCTGAGTCCTAGTATGTTTCAGTTAAAGACAGCCGTTGTTACGTGTCCTTCATTCTGCATATTTTGAGGAATGCATCAAGTGTATCCTTGGTGTCCTCCAATCACCCACAATCCTTTGCATACATTCCATTTCACAAATAAAGATTTGGCATAAAACGAGTTGGCACTGAACTGTACTGTATTTTCTAACTAAAAATAATGACAAAAGGACATACTAAAGCTAAAATTAAAATGAAAACTCAAAATACAAGAAAAAATAATTCAAAATATGAGTAAATAATATATTGTATATATAAACTAAAACTCTGTCATGCAGTTTTGAATAAAATCTCATTTTGGGCACTAACCAACATGTCAATGATTAGACATCTGTGAACATGTTCTTTCTGTATTTCAGTGTTGAAAAGGCATGCAGTGGTTCATATTGGCTAGAGTGCTGATAACTTTAAACACAATCACATTTTGAGCCCAAGAGAGTGCTTGTTTGTTCAAAAGAGTGAAAGAATTGGGATTTAGTGGGAGAATAGTAGAACATTTGTGGAGAAATGAAGACAGATGGAGATGGTGGAAAAAAGGTCAGCCACCTGCAGTTTCCCCCTCGTTGATTCCTCATCACGCTGCGCCTCACGCTCAGCTCTAATCAGCCATGAGCATGACTCATACAGGTGACAATCACATACATATCTCCCTAGCATGCTGCCCACCAACACTCACAGTTCGCACTCCACTGTGACATGCTCTTTCCAGATTAATGGACTGGAGATTCATTACACCAATATTTGCCGGGTGTCACACCTTGACTAACTTTGATAGATTGATACTAAGCCACAATCGCCTGTAACTGGTATTTGTGTGACGGGATTGTCAAGGAAAATTACTTTAGTCTATTAAATGGAGTGAGGGGCACAGATCTTCTTAAAGTGTTTTTTTTTTACCCTTAATGTAGGTCCATAGCACATGCACCTCAAAAAAGTGACTGTAAGAGCTGAGTGCTGTGGGGTAGAGACCTTGCAGATCGGTGAATTAAGTGCTTTAATTAAAACATAGCACATCTGTCACAACCACTGGACCAATTAACATAATGCCTTACAGACTAAAAAAAGAAGGGGAGGTTGTTAAATTCTAATTTAGCCTGCGCTTGCAGATTGGAATAGAGTCTTTGAACAGGTCTGCAGCCAAACAGGCAGAATATAAAATAATATTCATACTCCCGGTTTCACAGACTGTTTGAGCTGTCTTATATCACTTGCACTGACATATCTTAAAATATGTCAGTACCATTGTCTCAAGATGCACACCAGTAATGTTTTTGGTAACACTTTCTATGAAGACCATGCTTATAATGAATTATAGCCCCATTTATACTTATTTATAAGTAAGTATTACTATTCTATAAATATATTTATAAAGACTCATTAAGACCTATGCATTATAAGAACAGTTACATTTATATTATTTTATAATTAGTTATAAGTCATGAATTTGCTTTTTCAATGTGCATGGTCATAATCCATTATACACTGATTTATAAATGATCAAATATAAAATATTTCCAGAGACACTTGTTTGCTGTACCAATTAGTTATCAATTATGTCTTTAATTGCTAATGTTTGCATTAGAGGTCATGAATGGTAATTTTGATTTGTAAAAATCTATATCTCCTCAGCCATATGCATTGTATTGCTTATAGCAGTTTGGAATACTTTAAAAGTGTTTAGTATGTAACATTAAAAAAGGTACATTTTTTCAACTATTTTTATTAATGATTTCTGTGTTGTTTTTTTTTAAAATTATTACAGGAATTATTGTTCATTAGTTATATTTACAAAGAAACAACTTAAAATGTATAATGAGCACATCTTCATGATTTCTTAACATTTGCTTTAGGAAAATTGCATCCTATGTTTTCACTTTACTTAAAGTCATCTATGATGCATTTATAGAGGTTAGTAACTGTATTATCACTCACAATAAGTATTTATAAGAACACAACACGGATATTAATAACAATATATTAAATTATTTGACAGAAATAAATCTGAATTACTAAAGTCATTTTAACTATAATATAATAACATTATAGCAAGGCAGGCCGCATCTTTATAAATACAGTATGTAACCATACGACTGACTAAGTAAAGCTTATAAATCAGTATATATTGAATTATAAGCATGCACATTGAAAAAGCAAATGCATGACTTACATTTATATTATTTTTATAATGACTTATAACTATAAATGTTCTTATAATGCAGTATAGGTCTTAATGAGTCTTTATGAATACGTTTACCATGTTTTTTTCTTTTTTCTTTTCTAGGGCATGTTGATAAAAGCTAATTAAATGCCCTAACTGAACTATAAGGTCTAATCCTGGTTTAATCTAAGCCCTGTCTGTGAAACCAGACCATATTGTATTAGACACATTAGCCTGCCACTGAAAGAATAATAATAAGAAGAAATTTAAATTGTAAATACAAGGAATTAATGATAACATTAACACAAATGTGTTTTAAAGTCAGCCATACTATAATAGACATACGATTTCTTACCTTACTTTTTCCAGGCAAAATGTAAGTAAATAAATAAATAAAAGAATAAATATTTAAACACTTCTTCTATGCATCATGTGAGCCAATTTCTATTAATGGAAACATTGAGACATGATATACGTAATGGCTGGAGGTTTCTATGGGTCAATATATCACAGGAAATGTAACACTGCGTTTTATGAGTGGTTGACATCTAAACGAGACCTTTGCGTGATAAATGTTCACACCTTCATGTGATGTCAGAACGTATTTTATCTGTCAGCCAATCGATATGATTATTCATATATCTTATTGTTTCCAATATTGTGGCAGTGATTTCACAGGGAGGTCAACATAACATCTTCACCTGATATGGCTGCTTATTAAACAGCTAGACATATTTTACTGTCCCCAAGTGGACCATCCATCATGTGTGACTACATCGCTGTCGCCACATATACAAAATAATGAGACTGAGCTCATGTTTCTATGCTGATGACATGCTATTAAATAACCATGTTTAGGACATAAGCTGTCATATCAGTCAAGTCTTGTGGATGTATGGGGAAAAGTTGACATATTCATGATGACATATTTATGAAAAAGTTACATAGCCTGTAATGTTCTATTCAGATTAAATATTTCAGAGTTCAAGATAGTCCTTCATTAAAGTAATATTCCATAAAATAAACAGGTTTTGCAGAGGAGTCATATCTAAGCCATTTTGGTGATATATAGGCCAATTATATCACACAAAATTGCGCACAAAGTGACCTTTCACCCTAATAAATGCCAAACCATCCCTCAATATCAAAAACATGTGCCTTTTTTTGATTTTGGTCAATGCACTCAAGGTTTCTAATGGGAATTTAGTGTCATCCATAAGATTATAGTGAGGTTAGTGGAAAGGGGGAACTTTAATTTGATTATCATGTCTCAAGGGTTCTCACTGCTAATCATTTTTTGCAAGATTATTTCAATTTATTTTACCCTCAAGGAAAAGGAAGGCATTAAACTGAATAAAATTCGATTATAAATGTCCCCCCTTTACATAACTAAAGGGTGTATATGTATTGTTAACCTGCCTTGGGCTCTGACAAGATATTAAATCTGCTCTAACACATCTGTTAAATGTCTCCTTTAATAAGCAACAAAGTCTCAGTTTTCTGTTTGAGCTAATAAAGCTTTGAGCTTCTGAGTCCAGCAAACAATATGCAGTATACGATATCCTTCTATTGTTAATAATTGCTATCATATGAAACATATTAGGAAGGATTGTAGCATGGCATGTAATCTGTATGCTGCCTTCTCATCCACCCAGAAATATCAATATCAAAAAATCACCATGTTATTATTATACAGATCATTATGGGAATTTGTGGAACTCGAAATTGAAATTGTCTCTGTACTGAGCAGACCATGTATGTTCACATGCAGATATGTTTTGCCTAATAAGTATCTTCTTGACTATAAACCTTGCTCCAGGGTATTTTTATGCTCTTGGCTAGAGAGAGGGGTCGAAACAGAGTGAAGGACCCTGAAAATGTTGGACACATTGAATTTAATTCTACAATTTATGTAAGATTTTTTTTCAATGTTTCCTATGGCAGTAATTATTTTTTCATTTCTGTTTTGTGCCACTAGTGGTGTGAATATTACATACTGCAGCTTTAGCTTAATTATCATTTATATTTGGTTTAAAGGTGCAGTGTGTAGTATTTATGAGGATCTATTGACAGAAATGCAATATAATATACATAACTATGTTTTCAGTTGTGTACAAAGACCTTACATAATGTACCGTTATGCTTTTATTACCTTAGAATGAGCCATTTCTATCTACATACACCGCAGGTCCCCTTACAGTGAAATCGCCATTTTGTGCCGTCATGATTTAGTAGCCCTAAACGGATAAACTGCTCTACAGAGTGCTAGTCACACTCCGCTCTCTCCGATAACAACATCTTTGTCCTGTGTCGGCCACTGTAGCTTCTCTATGTGCTTAGAAAGGGAGGGGTGAGCGCTGGGCGGTTGCAATTCACAACCTCACCGTTAGATGCCGCTAAAATTTACACAGTGCACCTTTAAGTTGAATAAAAATTATTATTTTTTTTTTCTGAACTAATGCAGAGGGGAAAAAAAAGTTTTATTGCTAAAAAACTTGGCGCTACAAGACTAAGCTCTGTAACCAGACAAACAAGCCCTTGATTAATGAAAAACTTTTTCATGCATTAAAAACAAGCGTTTTACTGGATGGATATTTGAAGCGTTTTACATTTTTAGACTTGTACCCAAATAGGGATTACATTTTCACTCTATATTTGCATGCTTGCATATTTACATAATCTAAAATCTCTATTTGCATATTTCTAGTGCCAGAGCTCCATAGCCGGCACTGAAAGCATGTGCAGTCCTCTGCTTTTTCATGGTATTTGCAAATGGAGAAACTGATCTGGAAAGCTAAGCAAATGAGATTAGATCAAACCTTATTCTTTTCAATCAGCCCCACTGCACCCATGAATCAGATCATTGAACTAAAGCTGTTGTCCCTGACTCTGAGCCAAACACAGACCCTCTGCTTCCATTTGACCAGTAGGACACTGAAACACATAAAAGTAAACACATGCAAATGCATACACACACATGAATGCACAAGAATAAAGAGCCGCCTTTGAAGAATAACAAAAAAAACATCATTCTAGGCACAAAACAGCAGTAGCAGACATCATTGTTTCTGTACGTCAAGTATAAGTTTGAAAATCAGGTCCACATGGCATTAAAAGTCCCTCAGGAGTCTCTGAAGAGCGAATCAGTTCATGCTCAGATGGTAAAAAGCACTTTACAATGCTGTCAGGTAGCTGTGAAGATTAAAAGATGTATGAGGTTTTTCACAATGTGTGGCACAATGTCAGGAAAAACAGGCCTGGAGAGGCGAAATGGAGTCACACACAATGATTAGTTTTAGCGTGCTTCATTTAAGTTCAAGATGAAGTTCCTTTCTTTTAATGATCTAAGATGTTTGTGAGGAAGCGGTCTAAAAAAAGCTGACCATTTTAATAAACCCTCAATATCTCAAACCCTCGTCCATGGAAAATATTAAATTATGGCAATTATGTCCTATGAATTCAGCTATGTGTAAATGTAGGCAGCATGTTTAAACAGCAGGCAAAACAATACAGTTTCTTAAGTGGAGATTAAAGCACTTTCCAAGGCTTTCATGCGCGCCAGTGAAGCATACTCAAACAAATGAACGCGCATATACAGTACGCTCTCATATATGTGGAAAGCGGAGGTAGATGGGTATACCTGGGTGACAGACAGGTGACCCTTGCCACCCATGGTGCCCCCCATCACTGTGCCCACCCCCAGTCCCATTCCACCTAATCACAGTCTCATGATTTATTCAAACCATTCATCAGTCAGGATCTGATTATTCATCGCCCCAAAATATGAATAATAAAGCACCTCAAGCCATGTCTCAGCATGTTGGCCATTACCATACGCTCAATGTGCTGTTGTTTATTGCTGAAAGAAGAAAAAAAAAAATGACTGTGTTTGTATGTGCATGAGCGGGTTTCGGCCAAAACCACCCTCATTTCACTGGAAGAGGTCTATTTCCTTTCTATCACTTCTGCACACATACATACAGATATTTTGCATTCAAAGGGGCTTATGGATAATTCCCATTGAAATAATTGATTGTTTGTCCACTGGAGTGGCTGAGTAAATAATGGATGGCTTCATCAGGGCCTCCTGCACCCTGAGCGGCTGACTGACAGTTCGCTTTAATAAGCAACTCTCCTGAGAGCTCACTGCAGGGGGAGCTACTGTAACACACACGCATATACGCACACTGCTGAATACAAATATACAAATACGGCAGCTTATTCATATTTAATCTCGCCATCAACGTACAAAAGATTCATGATAACTGAAGCTCTATGCTCAACTAGCAAGTGTTCTCGTGTGAGCAAACAGGAGGTAAAACAGAGATTTGATTTTTAATGAGAGCCATATCCACTTACTTTGTCATGCAAGAGTTGCTTTCTACACTGACAGGCAAAGTAAAAAAAAATTTTTTTGTCAAATAAAGTTCACAAGTTGTCTGGAACTAGTATGGAGTTAACTTTTACATACATAGCTAATCAGCGGATATTTCGGAGACATCAAAACATGTTCATTATATACTCACACATACACGTGTGACAAAAACAAAAAAGACTGACGAGTAAAAAAAAAAAGATTGTTTTTGAAAATGTTCTTGCAGCTTGAGAGATATATGGAAAGCTTTTCTGCAGTTTCTCACAGTGACTGCTTAAATGAGCTTCCTGCTGTTGCACTATTTTAAGTGTTATGTCTTGCTTTAAATGAGAGCTGCTTCTGTGAGACACCGGCTCTGGGGACGCATGTGATTAAAAGCAGGCAGAATCCGCTGAGTCACAGACCAACAGGCTGAGAAGTCGACTGTGGAAAGGTGCTCCTTCTTCCCATTTACTATCTCTCTCTCTCTCTCTCTCTCTCTCTCTCTCTCTCTCTCTATGGTATATAAGGCACTTTCCATGAAAAGGGCACAAACTTGTGTTACATTACTTTTTAAGCGTTACATATCAAATGACTTTGCTATAAGATTTTGATGAACTATCATGTAACAAAATTAACCTAACTTTAAAAGTGGACCATCGGAATAAACAATCTCAATTAAATTTTCTAATTGAATTTTTACAAATATTGTTGTGTTTTCATAAACAGGGTACAAAATAGATCATGAAACATTTGCAAAATTATGACTTCTTTTTTTCCTTTTCCACAAATAGTCAGTGAAATGTGTTTTAAAAAAAATGGAGCGCAGCTGGAAGAAAACAAAACTGGAGGTTTTTTGTGTAATTTTTTTGTAAAGAGAGCATGATTGCATAAAGAAAGGCCGTAAAAACTGCTAGATCTGCTTATTTCTCGACTCTCTTAGAAGAAAACAAACATAACCCTAGGTATTTATTCGATACAGTGGCTAAATTAACCAAAAATAAAGCTTCAACTTCTCATGTTTGTAAACAGCACAGCAGTAATGACTTTATGAACTTCTTTACGTGTAAGATTGATAATATTAGGAAAAAAATCATAACCATGCAGCCGTCTGCTACAGTATCACATCAGACAGTGCATTGTAGTGTCACTGAGGAAAAATTACACTCATTCACTGCTATAGGAGAAGAAGAATTGGCTAAACTTGTTAAATCATCAAAATCAACAACATGTATGCTCGACACTATACCGACTAGGCTATTAAAAGAGATGCTTCCAGAGGTCATAGATCCTCTTCTTAATATCATTAATTCATCCTTGTCATTAGGATATGTACCGAAAACTTTTAAGTTGGCTATTATTAAACCACTTATTAAAAAACCGCAACTTGATCCTACAGAATTAGTCAATTACAGGCCAATCTCAAATCTACCCTTTCTGTCAAAAATACTAGAAAAGGCAGTGTCTTCACAACCGCTCTCCTTTTTAGAAAGAAATGGTATTTGTGAGGATTTCCAGTCAGGATTTAGACCGTATCATAGTACTGAGACTGCTCTCATTAGAGTTACAAATGATTTACTCTTATCATCCGATCGTGGTTGTATCTCTCTGTTAGTGTTACTCGATCTTAGCGCTGCATTCGATACTATCGACCACAACATTCTTTTGAATAGACTCGAAAATTATGTTGGGATTAGTGGAATTGCATTGCCATAGTTTAAATCATACTTATCTGACCGTTATCAGTTTGTAGCAGTAAATGAAGAGATGTCACACCGATCACAAGTTCAGTATGAGTACCGCAAGGCTCAGTGCTAGGACCGTTGCTTTTCACCCTGTACATGCTATCACTGGGAGATATCATTAGGAAGCATGGCGTTAGTTTTCATTGTTATGCTGACGATACTCAGCTCTATATTTCTTTACGCCCTGACGAAACTTACCAATTCACAAGATTAATGGAATGCATAGCTGATATAAAAAATTGGATGACTAGTAATTTCCTGCAACTTAATTCAGAAAAAACTGAATTTTTAATTATTGGACAAAAAAAACCTCTAGAATAACCTAGAATACTGTCTAACACTTGATGGCTGCTCTGTCAAGTCCTTGCCGCCAGTTAAGAACCTGGGTGTGCTCTTTGATACCAATCATTCATTTGAAAGTCACGTTTCTAGCATCTGTAAAACTGCATTCTACCATCTTAAAAATATATCTAAATTACAGCACATGCTTTCAATGCAAAATGCTGAACAGTTAGTTCATGCGTTCATGACCTCAAGGCTAGATTATTGTAATGCTCTACTGGGTGGTTGCCCTGCTCGCTTAATAAATAAACTGCAGCTGGTCCAAAACGCAGCAGCTCGAGTTCTTACTAGAACCAGGAAGTATGACCATATTAGTTCTGTCAACACTGCACTGGCTCCCTATTAAACATCGCATACATTTTAAAATCTTGCTTATTACTTTCGAAGCACTAAATCGTTTAGCTCCCCAGTACTTGACCGAGCTCTTAACACATTATACTCCATCACGTCTATTGCGGTCTTAAAATTCTGGCCAGTTGATAATACCTAGAATTTCAAAATCAACTGCAGGCGGTCGATCCTTTTCCTATTTAGCACCTAAACTCTGGAACAGTTTTCCTAGCATTGTTCGGTAAGCAGACACACTCTGTCACTCTACAGCCGAATCAAATTCTGTTGCATTATTTTCCTGTTAACACTGTGAAGCTGCTTTGAAACAATCAGCTTTGCAAAAAGCGTTATATAAATAAAGGTGATTTGACTTGACTTGACTTTAACCTTCGGAAAATGTCGATCGACAACCTCAGGAGGTCAAACAAAATATTTTAAAAGCTTTGCTGGGTAAAGTATATATCTAGTTTATTGACATACTGTACTAGTATCTATAATACTAGATCAAGAGACAAACTTTTACTTAAGACGCCAATTTCTCATACAGAAATAGGTAGATCTGCTTTTTCAAATTATGCTCCGTATGCATGGAATGAGCTTCAAGGTATACTACACATGAAATGTGTACCATCTCTCGCTTTGTTTAAAAACATTTTAAAATCTGTTTTTATGGAGCAGCGTAAATGTTTTATAGCTGATTAGGACTTGTATTGTTTTTTTGTTTTTTTTTAGATATGGGTGTTTTGCGTTTGTTTATTGTGTGGTGTTATGTACTTTGCAATTTTGTCTTGTGCTGCCTATCTTGACATTCGTGGACTCCCTGGTAGAAGAGATATTGTATCTCAACGGGGCCTTCCTGGTTAAATTAATTAATTAAATAAATAAATAAATAAATCTTGGAAAATAATTAGACAGTTAATAATACAATTTATACAATATTCCATAAAATAAAGAAAATTTATTTTTTGGACCACAAAACCAGTCATAAGGGTAATTTTTTGAAATTGAGATTTATACATCATCTGAAAGCTGAATAAATAGGCTTTCTATTGATGTATGGTTTGTTAGGATAGGACAATGATGATATTTGGCCGATATACAACTATTTAAAAAATATGGAATCTGAGGTTGCAAAAAAATCTAAATATCGAGAAAATCGCCTTTAAAGTTGTCTAAATGAAGTCTTTTAGCAATGCATATTACTACTAATAATAAATTTGAGATATATTTATGGTAGGAAATTGACAAAATATCTTCATGGAACATGATCTTTACTTAATATCCTAATGATTTTTGGCATACAAGAAAATTATAATTAATAAATATTAATAATATTTTTTTAAATGATAACAAATCATTTTGACCCATACAATGTATTGTTGGCTATTGCCACAAATATACCCGTGTGACTTATGACTGGTTTTGTGGTCCAGGGTCACATATATTTGGCCCAAATGTTCAAATCAATCTCAAAGTGCATGATTATAATTAAAAGACAAAGTAAGCAAAGCATTCTTCAATTTTAAAATAAAAAAGTTTGTTGAAAAAATGATTAGCTTATGTGCAGCTCTTAATTTAATACCTTGAGCAAAAAGGACCAGGATCACAGTGGTGTTCAGCAGGGTCTTATGATCTTTTTGCAAACTTTGTAGGGTAACTAATCATTGCCTCTTCTAGGCCTTTTTTTAATCTCCTTGTAGATGATACATTAGAAAAAACATCAGGTTAGAGTTCACAATATGTTAGTATCATTGCTTATATACAATATACAAGTGATATTCACATTCTTACTCAAAACACACTTGAAAAGAATGCTTTGAAGTGTGAGTGTGGAAGCAGAGCGCTGGGTCCTTGCCATGTGAAATATGGAAGAAAACAGGGATTAAGGAGGCCCTTGGAGTCATGAGGAACAGACTACATTTGATCCCGGGATCACTGATCCACTTCTTGCATCAAAGGATCATGACAGTTGGAGTCTGCGTGTGTATGTTTGTGTGTTTGTGTATATACCTTAGGCTGGGACACACGTTCCTCGTGTTGCTTTGGAAAGATCACAAGTGAAATCATAAAAAGCAAAGGATCTGGTTTGAAAAACTTCTCACATAAATCTGATTTAAATCTAACTATGATGCAAAAATAACTTTCATGCTTCAACAGTGAATTAGGCTGTGTTTACACTTGGCATTAACATGCGACCTGTATCCGGATGTTGTCCACATACACATTGATAAGACAAGTGTAAACGTGTTTCTGATCGGAATGTTATCCGATCAGCGTGTCCTGGTCCAGAGGTAGTCGAGGACGCATTGTGATCAGATCTCAGTGTAATGGAAACGCAATCCAGACATTATATCTACATTCAGAGGGCGACATATAAATCCCCGCCCAGTCTCTCCACGTGGCTGTCAGAAAATAATGGACAGACGTATTTTTGACAAGAAATTAAACTTATTTGAACTTTACAATAAACGTCAATCTTTAAAACAGTTTATTTAGACTTACATGATAGCCTACCGTGTGTGTCATTTGTCATTTTAAGTGCGCAACATTATCTGAATGAGGCGATCGCCTATACAATCACAGTTATGCGATCTTAATGACGAGCTGCACGCTGCTTTGCCAGAGGAATAATCGGAATACACTTTGCATTTTTTTTTTTAAATGTATGTTTTCAATGTTTTTGTTTATTTTGGCATGTTTATTAATCTCCCATTTCTGTCAATATAGTCATTGCAGACTAACCTTAAACACGGATGATGTGACTTTTAATATGATCAACCCAGTTATTTTTGTATGATCAACTCTGGAAGTATTCCTTCATTTAAACTTAATTTGATCTAAGACTGGAGATTGCATTGGAAAGTAAAGTAAGTGAGTGAAAGCAATGGGACATTGTTTAATTTGCATCATCTTTACTCTTAATCGGTTGTCGTATAGCCTATACCCTTGTTTAGTTCTAATTAATGATCTTTAATGTGATGTGCGTTCTTTAATTTCTTTAATACAAAGGTGTTCAGATTCTGCACGTGTTTTACTGCTATTACACATACAATATAAATGCTTGTGCGCTCCTTCAATCATGAAATGCGTCGGAATAATGAATCTTTTCATCATACAAGATTAATATTGGGAAATTTAAATAAGTAGATTAGTACTCTATTTGTGATCGATTGTAACGTTAGTTTTGTTGAATAAATCGCAAAAATCCTGTGCTGTGTGCACTGCCATTGATGGAGGGTAAAGTGAAATTAGTTTTACCTGACTTGTTAAAAAACGATGGTATCCATCCTTCCTGGGATGGTGCCGCTCTTCTCTCTAGTAATTTGGCACATAGTCTTAGAGCTAAACCTTGACTAACTGGGGCCCAGGTCAGGAAGCAGACTGACTGGCTTAACCGACCGTCTGCTAGCTGTCTCACGTCACAGAAATCAGATAAATCCCAGCACATAGAGACTCTTTCACCTAGATATTATCACATAGAGACTCTGTCTGTTCCCAGAATTAGTGGTAACACTTTAGAATAATGGTCCGTCATTAATAAGTAACTATGCAGGAAGTAATGCAGCACTAATTAACTACATTAACACTTCAGCTACTACTATTAACTAATACAGAAACAAGCCTAACTAATCAGTAAGTAATATCTAATTTAGGAGATAGTTCCTTCTTAAGTAATCAATAATTACTAAATGAGATTAACCTCATTAATAACTATTACCTATCTGACAAATTATAAAGAACATTATTGTGTGTCTGAGACGTAATCAGTCATCATTTTTACTCTGAATGAGGTCATAAAATGCACCACTAATTACTCAAGTGTTACCTAGTCGAAAAACATATTTTTTCACTTTAAAATAATGGTCCAGGTCACTAGTAGTTCCTGCATAGTGACTAGGTAACACTTAAGTAATTAGTGATGCATTTTATGACCACGTTGAGAGTAAAAAAAGACAATTGCTCACATCTCAGACACCTTAATGTTGTGATTAGTAATTAATTATTAATTCTTTATAATTTGTCATAGTTACCTATTAGTTCTTAGTGATGCCAATATCCTTCAGTAATTATTGATTACCTAATAAAGAACTATCTTAGTCCTAAATTTGATATTACTTACTGATTAGTTAAGCTTGTTTCTGTATTAGTTAATAGTAGTAGCTGAAGTGTTAATGTAGTACTTCTCATTAGTCCTGCATTACTTACTGCATAGTTACCTATTAATGACGGACCATTATTCTAAAGTGTTACCGAATTAGTAAATACAAAAAACTCTCGAACCCACTTAAGGGAAAAAATTCAACAAATGTTCAACAAATAAAAAACAGATATAATACAAATCATTAATTCATCTTTGTCATTAGGATACGTACCGAAAACTTTTAAGTTAGCTATTATTAAACCACTTGATCCTACAGAATTAGTCAATTTCAGGCCAATCTCAAATCTACCCTTTCTGTCAAAAATACTAGAAAAGGCAGTCTCCTCACAACTATGCTCCTTTTTAGAAAAAATGGTATCTTTGAGGATTTCCAGTCAGGATTTAGACCGTATCATAGTACTGAGACTGCTCTCATCAGAGTTACAAAAGATTTACTCTTATCATCCGATCGTGGTTGTATATCTCTATTAGTGTTACTCGATCTTAGCGCTGCATTCGATACTATCGACCACAACATTCTTCTAAATAGACTCGAAAATTATGTTGGCATTAGTGGAATTGCATTGGCATGGTTTAAATCATACTTATCTGATTGTTATCAGTTTGTAGCAGTAAATGAAGAGATGTCACACCGATCACAAGTTCAGTTTGGAGTACCGCAAGGCTCAGTGCTAGGACTGTTGCTTTTCACCCTGTACATGCTACCACTGGGAGCTATCATTAGGAAGCATGGTGTTAGTTTTCATTGTTATGCTGACGGTACTCAGCTCTATATTTCTTTACGCCCTGACGAAACTTACCAATTCACAAGATTAAAGGAATGCATAACTGATATAAAAAATTGGATGACTAGTAATTTCCTGCAACTTAATTCAGAAAAAACTGAATTTTTAATTACTGGACAAAAACCCTCTGCACATAGTAACCTAGAATACTGTCTAACACTTGATGGCTGCTCTGTCAATTCCTCGTCGTCAGTTAGGAACCTGGGTGTGCTCTTTGATACCAATCTTTCATTTGAAAGCCATGTTTCTAGCATCTGTAAAACTGCATTCTACCATCTTAAAAATATATCTAAATTACGGCACATGCTTTCAAATCAAAATGCTGAACAGTTAGTTCACGCATTCATGACCTCAAGGCTAGATTATTGTAATGCTCTACTGGGTGGTTGCCCTGCTCGCTTAATAAATAAACTGCAGCTGGTCCAAAACGCAGCAGCTCGAGTTCTTACTAGAACCAGGAAGTATGACCATATTAGCCCGGTTCTGTCAACACTGCACCGGCTCCCTATTAAACATCGTATACATTTTAAAATCTTGCTAATTACTTACAAAGCACTAAATGGTTTAGCTCCCCAGTACTTGAGCGAGCTCTTAACGCATTATACTCCATCACGTCTATTACGGTGTCAAAATTCTGGCCAGTTGATGATACCTAGAATATCAAAATCAACCGCAGGCGGTCGATCCTTTTTTCTATTTAGCACCTAAACTCTGGAACAGTCTTCCTAGCATTGTTCGGGAAGCAGACACACTCTGTCAGTTTAAATCTAGACTAAAAACACATCTCTTTACTATGGCATACACATAAAACATTATCAATTTCTATTATTCAAATCAGTTAAATTATTGTTTTAGGCTGCATTAACTAGGTCAGCCGGAACCGGGAACACTTCCCATAACACCTGATGTACTCGTTACATCATAAGAAGAATGGCATCTACGCTAATGTTAGTCTCTCTGTTTATCCCGAGGTTTACTGCAGTCGGCCGTATCCGGGACGTATCCAGATCAGATGGTGGACCTGCGCCTGGACATGATGAACGCATCCCTGAAATGTCTGCAGAGACCGTGTCAATTAAACTCCCCCCTGTAAATGCCGCATCGACACGACATCCTCATTAAACCCGTCTCCGGCGTGACGACTCGAATCTTTCGAATAATCTTGCGAATATCTTTCGATCTAATATGACTTCAGACCTGTAATGATGCCAGAATCATAATCATACACTATTTGTTCGTCGGCCAGAGGAGAACTGGCACCCCGACTGAGCCTGGTTTCTCCCAAGGTTTTTTTCTCCATTGTGGCCACTGAAGGAGTTTTGGTTCCTTGCCACCATCGCCTTTGTCTTTTTGCTTGCTCAGTTGGGGACACTAAAATTTCAATTATATTACTGATCTGCCCGCATTGACACTATATGATAATTGAAATTAGCTGGATGACATCACCGTTTTCTCCAGAGCGGCTGTACAGCTGAATCAAATTCTGTTGCATTATTTTCCTGTTAACACTGTGAAGCTGCTTTGATACAATCGGCATTGTAAAAAGCGCTATATAAATAAAGGTGACTTGACTTGACTTTTAAGCTATGAAGCCATTTGAAGTTTCTGCCTTTCAAGCGCCACAGACCTAATTTAAATATTTTGCGGGAAACAGAAATCCGATCTGTTATCCAGATACGGAGCACACTTAATGTGAACAAATGTAAACGCACCGTGTCCTGATTTTCTAATGATCCGATCTGCTTGATCGGATCACGGTGATCGTATGTTAATGCCAAGTGTAAACACAGCCTTAGCTGCATCATTTACTTGGCATACAAGGTGGCCTTTTAGAGCAAACATTTACAGATTAATATTATAGATGGGTTTGTTTCCATAGATTCTTGAAAATCACCCAAGCAATTTCCCAGAGGAGGTCAGTGTTCATTGACAGCATATTTATTGGATGATAATTTTATCATTGTTAAAAGTATGTAAACAGCTAATTTGCCATTAGCAATGCTTTTTAATTTACTTGTCTAATTCATATTGTGCGGCTCATTAACATCAAACACTGAAGGTAGAAGTGGATGCAGGTTTAAAGGCTCAAAACAAAGCATGGGTAATAAACACGGCAAAAGATGCAAATTAAAAAGTGTTTGTGTTGGTGTGAGAACTGCTCTTCTCTCAATGGACTCTTGGGGCCTAAAGAATGGCAGTAGGTAAATTGGAGGGCCTGCCATGTTTACTCCTAATATGAACGGTGGTACCCTTGCAAAGGTTTTTCATTAGCAGGCTCATAACACATTCCCTCTACTTCAGGAGGAAGGTGTTGCAGCAAGAACGAGAGAGAGAAAAAAACGGATACAGAGAGAATGAGAGACATATTATAACCTGTGGGAGCTACTAGCTGTTTAGCATGTGAAGAGGGAGACAGAAACTCCTTGAGTTTATTTCAAACGCAAATAACACTGTCCACTTTGATTTACAAAAGTACTTGGAGATGGAAATCACAGTCGGTTTATGTAGAGAGTGTTGTACTGCCTGCTCAATATTGTCTCAATGCTGTGCACATTATTTCGCTATTCAATACTCATCAATTTTTCAAAGGCAATGCTCAGAGATAAGTGACCTCTCACCTCTCACGGCATTGCTTCAATATATAATCCAAGAGCGTAGGTTTGGTTTTAGCATGGGGACGTTTTGGAATCAAACTAAACAGATGCATCATGTTTTCGCCTACACAGTGAAATTGCCTAACCAGATCGTCTTGTTTGGAAAGAGTATTTATATAAGTAAGTGGCACTATTTGTACACTGCATAAAGGAGTCTAAACAATACACAGGAGTGTGATGATATTATTTAAAAATTCTGCTTTTTATATAGCTCTCTATGGATTTTATACAACGTAACATTCAGAGCCAGACACACAGCCAGAATCAGATGAGAAACAGTGGGCGAAACAGTAACACAATTTACGTTGTATAGGTCACATAACAATGCTAACATGGATGCAATACTGTATGTCCGGATTGCATTCACTACACTTAATATTCAGCAATATTATTGAATTGACTGGACTGACAGTATTGGATTAGAGCTGAACTGAGCTGGATGATGACATCACTGTTTTATGCAGAGCTGCTTTATTGCTGAATTGAACTCATTTCATAATTGATGAACTTTACCCAGTTATTGAACTGAATCAACACTGAACTGACTTCAGCTGAACAATGACACTATTGTCTTTTTAGAGAATAGAATTTAATTCTGTTTGCATCGTTGATCATTATTTTCCTGTTTATCACTGTAAAGCTGCTTCAAAACAATCCATATTGTATAAAGTGTTATATAAATAAAGGCGACGACTTGACTACAAACATGCATTTACTTCACATTTAGTTTTAGTCAAATTAAAAAATTTAATTATATTTAAAGGTTCCTAGTTTTGTTTTTAAGGTCTCCCACAATAGGTTTACATGCATACAAGGTCAAAACACTTTAATTTTCTCATAATATACATTGCAGCATCACCTCTTTTCTCACGGTGTCGGAAACGGTTTGATTGAGGACTCGGTCTCTCTAAACCCCTCCTTTCCGAGAGCCTACTTTGCTCTGATTGGTCAGATAGCCCAGTATATTGTGATTTGTCTACCACTCACACCGTGTGTCAGAAACGAAAGGCCTTTTACCATATCTGACTTTCAGCTCCGGAGGTTTCCTCAGTGCTTGTATACACATACAAGAACATGAACAGTAACAATGCCGTCGGCTTTACTGGATCAATTCAAGCCCTAGTCCTCATACTTTGGAAGTGCATGCAAAGTGCAGAAAACATTGTCTTCTCGACATGTCGACAACACAAAACAAAGTCTTCCAGGCCTCAGCTACAAATGCAATGTTTTAATGCGGGTCAAAGTACACTATGTTCGCGGGCAGCCAAAGAAGACCATAGGCTGGCATTATGCAAATTTGTTACAAACCTATGTAGGTTCATGCAGGAGGTAAGACTGAAACTCGTTTCAGGCAGTTCATAACGGGTTCTTTCTTTTGCAAGACAATAACTCGATTTATTGTGCGCTTTGATCTTTGAAACTTTGCAGACCTTTTACAATCACAAACAGCTTTATAACACTACATGAAAGGTTATATCTGAAAAAGCATAATAGGAGCACTTTTTGGGAATGAAACTAAAGGGTATATTTAAAGTGTTCCAATTAGGTAAAAGCATTTCAAAAGATTTGAGATAAAAGTAAACACACACAGACATACAGCACATGCACACACCTTCAGTTTGAATATGCACCTAAACATATTTACACAGTGACATACAGCAGTCTGCATGACTGGTGTCCCACAGAGATCAGTACAGTGTTTGATCCACAAAGACAGCTTTACCAAAGCCTGAGTCAGCCTGGAATCCCTTAACATGGGGTCCTATGGGACACAAGTAAAGTCAATCAACATGCACACATACACACTCACTGCCTCCTTCCAGAGCAGAATGGAGACTGTCATTGGCAAGGCATTCTCCCGTGATGGGAACAGGCCCAGATGGTCCCGTCATGGCTGTCAGTGCCTCAGTCTCCAGGAATACACCTATGACAGCTGGAACATGTGTAGCCAGTCACAGCAGCCCAGCTATGGAGACTAATTATCTCCCACCGCTGATCTACAGCAAAGGGACAAGGTGTTTTTTCATCTGTGTTTCTCATCATGCCACGGTTGCGCTTATAGATGCTGCACGGAGAAGTGAATTAATGAATTCTGTCTCCCAGAATGCATTCGCTTACAAAGCTTGAATGAACATTTTGTGTACATACCTGCTGATATGCTGATCTGATAGTTTGTAAACAGTGTAGCACATGATAGGTGGGATTTGTTTACGCTCGTTGTTTGGGATTCATTCTTCTCTCCACTGTGCATTGGGAGGAGGCATGCAGCAACTCTAAACAATGTTACAATGCTAATCATCGCTCGGTTGTAGCTGTTGCGTTTCTCCTGGTTGCAAAGCTGATGCTTTGAAGTTTTATATTTGAGCTAATTGCCTCTTTTTATAAATCCTTCAGTGCATAAAAATGGCATAATGCTATAAATCAGATACTATTTTCAGTTGCAATAATATAATCCGAAGAAGGGATATCTTTGTTTTATTTTGCTATACCTTCAAATGAACAGAAGTCTTTCAGTGAATTATTATTTACAAAACATATAAAGAAACCAAGAGAACCAAAACCTGTTCTCTTAATTGAAGTAATTTATGTATTTAGCAATTTCACTGCACTATTCTAAAATGAATATAGTCATAATGTTGCACTGAACATCTGTCTGCGGTTTAGGGTCATTAGCATTAAACATTCAGCACATAAACCTGCTACACCATACATTGCCTGTATAAGTAAGCCCCTAATCCAAGCCAGATGTTAAAGATAGCAGATCTCTGATCTTATTATATTGCAATATAGATTGAAACTTCACTTACTTTGCTTGATGGCCTGCTGTGTAGGTTCATATCATGTTGTGAAGAGTACTGTGTTTTACTTAACATCCTAGTGTGGCTCAATACGTAATAGGGTCATAAAAAACAACACATGGTGTTTCATGGCGTACAAACCTCAAGAAGACCATGCATACATGAATTTTACTTACAGAAAAAGTAGCAACACTTTACAATAAGGTTTAGTTCCGTTAAGTTAACACATTAGCCATCATGAACCAAAATTAACAAAACTTTCACAGAATTCATTATAATATAATATTAATTGCCTATACTATATACATATTTAATATTTTTGGTTACACTTTATTTCGATGGTCCACTTTAGACATTCTACTAACTATAAGTAACTTTGCAATTACATGTCAACTAACTTTCATTAGAGTATTAGTAAACTGTTAACTTAGGGTTAGGTGTTAGGGTTCGGGTTAGTAGAATAAGTTGACATGTTGTTGCAAAGTTACTTATAGTCAGTAGAATGTCTGTTGGTGGACCATCAGAATAAAGTGTTGGCAGATATTAAGCACACAGTCTATTAATACTCTAATGAGAGTTAGTTGACATGTAGTTGCAAAGTTAGTAGAATGTCTAAAGTGGACCATCAAAATAAAGTGTTACCATATTTTATGTACATATTTGTACAGTGTCCCAAAAAAGTTGGGACACTGTACAAATTGTGAATAAAAACAGAATGCAATGATGTGGAAGTTTCAAATTTCAATATTTTATTCAGAATACAACATAGATGACATATCAAATATTTAAACTGAGAAAATGTATCATTTTAAATTTCATGGCATCAACACATCTCAAAAAAGTTGGGACAAGGCCATGTTTACCACTGTGTGGCATCCCCTCTTCTTTTTATAACAGTCTGCAAACGTCTGGGGACTGAGGAGACAAGTTGCTCAAGTTTAGGAATAGGAATGTTGTCCCATTCTTGTCTAATACAGGATTCTAGTTGCTCAACTGTCAACTGCATTTTCCTCTTTATGATGCGCCAAATGTTTTCTATGGGTGAAAGATCTGGACTGCAGGCTGGCCATTTCAGTACCCGGATCCTTCTACGCAGCCATGATGTTGTAATTGATGCAGTATGTGGTCTGGCATTGTCATGTTGGAAAATGCAAGGTCTTCCCTGAAAGAGACGACGTCTGGATGGGAGCATATGTTGTTCTAGAACTTGGATATACCTTTCAGCATTGATGGTGCCTTTCCAGATGTGTAAGCTGCCCATGCCACACACACTCATGCAACCCCATACCATCAGAGATGCAGGCTTCTGAACTGAGCGCTGATAACAACTTGGGTTGTCCTTGTCCTCTTTAGTCCGGATGACATGGCGTCCCAGTTTTCCAAAAAGAACTTCAAATTTTGATTCGTCTGACCACAGAACAGTTTTCCACTTTGCCACAGTCCATTTTAAATGAGCCTTGGCCCAGAGAAAACGCCTGCGCTTCTGGATCATGTTTAGATATGGCTTCTTTTTTGACCTATAGAGTTTTAGCCGGCAACAGCGAATGGCACGGTGGATTGTGTTCACCGACAATGTTTTCTGGAAGTATTCCTGAGCTCATGTTGTGATTTCCATTACAGTAGCATTCCTGTATGTGATGCAGTGCCGTCTAAGGGCCTCGAAGATCACGGGCATCCAGTATGGTTTTCCGGCCTTGACCCTTACGCACAGAGATGGTTCCAGATTCTCTGAATCTTTGGATGATATTATGCACTGTAGATGATGATAACTTCAAACTCTTTGCAATTTTTCTCTGAGAAACTCCTTTCTGATATTGCTCCACTATTTTTCGCCGCAGCATTGGGGGAATTGGTGATCCTCTGCCCATCTTGACTTCTGAGAGACACTGCCACTCTGAGAGGCTCTTTTTATACCCAATCATGTTGCCAATTGACCTAATAAGTTGCAAATTGGTCCTCCAGCTGTTCCTTATATGTACATTTAACTTTTCCGGCCTCTTATTGCTACCTGTCCCAACTTTTTTGGAATGTGTAGCTCTCATGAAATCCAAAATGAGCCAATATTTGGCATGACATTTTAAAATGTCTCACTTTCAACATTTGATATGTTATCTATATTCTATTGTGAATAAAATATAAGTTTATGAGATTTGTAAATTATTGCATTCCTTTTTTATTCACAATTTGTACAGTGTCCCAACTTTTTTGGAATCGGGTTTGTAGTTTAAGAGTTATAAAAAAGTTAACATTAAAAAGTAACATTAATATGTATCATGAACAAACATGAATTAACAAATGCTTTAAAAATGTTCATTTTTAATTTATGATACCTAAAGCATTAACTTATGTTCACAAATTGAATCCTATTGTAAACTGCTACCAAAACATTTTTTTTTTGTTCTTTTGATGTTTTGTATGCAAATAAGCCCAAAAAGGTTCTCTAGTTTGCGTTTAGCTGTCTTTTACAACTGAAAGTTTGTAAGTACTTGCAAAATTGACTGGAGGAAACGTCACTTGTGGTAATGGTTGTAGTTTATCAACTGTGATGTGGCATTACCTATCGCTCATCATGTGTCTCTCTGGTTCAGTCGTTGTCTCTAATTTAATACCACTTTTATTCAAGCAGGAAACAGTTCTCTGTAAAAATTTTGCAACAACATTGATGTCTGTCTCAGGGGGTTATGTGAGCCATTTTCTAGATGCTCGAGCAGATAATATTCTGAATGAAAAGGAACTCCAGTGACAGTTTACTGGTTCTTTGTTTTTGACACATGCCCAACTTAAAAAAAAACAGTAGTTATATGGCAGTGGAGTAGGACACGTCCAAAGGCGATATCTCATTAATTCCAACAGAACTATATTATACATGCAGTTATGCTTTTGATTATTCAGTGAACTAAGATTTTGTATCTTTCCTTTTATGTGTGTATTTATTTTAGTTTATTAAATATGACTGAGAAATGAAAGGTCGGATAGCCCATACTAGTTTTTATTATGCATATCTCTGACCTTTATGTTTTTTTTTTTTTATGCACTCATCACTAAAACACTAAAATACACTGAAAAATAAATAAATAAATGGTGAGGATTTTTTTTTTTTTGGTGAGGATATTGTGTTAATGCTCATCAAAAAATATATATTTTTTTAATTTCACATCAAAGTTCAGGATTTCTTCTAAAGCTCCATATTAAATGATAGCGGTTGTTGTGCAGCACTAATGAACTCTATCTCAGATTTGAGAGATAAAAAAAGGTCTACTGCTGTTGTAAGTTATGTCTAATTGTCTAATGTTCTCCCATATCTATTATATTTGGATGGACAGGCTGGTGTTAATTTGAAACTAATTAGGGTCTTTAAGTGCCACTTTAGCAAAGTATGTTAATGGGAATATTTATGGAACATGCGCAGGGGAGGTTAAATGTCTGAACACCTTTTGATTAAGTTATTGTAAAACCTGTCTAACATAAAACTGGGTGATCCAATAATTGCTAACTTCCTCAAAGTCCCAGTAGATTTCTTGTGATCTACAGGTGAGAAAAGACACTGGTTTCGGATTGATTTAGTATTTATGCAGCATATAATATACACTGTTTGACAATCTTAGTCTAATGAAACACATTGGAAAACATGCCTTTATGTTCAATTGATTTTGGCAGGATGGACTAAAAGGTCACTTTTTCTCTAGAAACTTCTGAAATTTCTGAGCAAAATGATCAGTTCTTCTAACATCAATGCAGAACTTCCTCTACCCACTAAAATGTCCATAATCGTACCTCCTTTATTCGTGACCACTGCAAAACACTGACCAAAACCAAGGTTGCTGCCAAAACAAAATCTGCAGCACCGTTCACAGTGCTCATCTCTCTCTAGAGCTTATATCCACTTTTTTTATCCACAGCAACCACTTTCAATGTCTATTTTCACCTGAGATCATCACAACCATTAAGAATGGGCTGAAATAACACTTCTTCCATGTGCATTTAAGTCATCATAACCAAAAATAAAGGCATTTACTACTAACATAATAATAATTATAGTAACACTTTAGTTTAGGGTCCAATTCTCACTATTAGCATGCATACTACTAGGATATTGGCTGTTTATTAGTACTTATAAAGCACATATTAATGCCTTATTCTGCATCCCTTAACCCTTAAACACATACCTCGGTACGTCATTCACTACCCTCCCCCTCATTTATTTTTTAAAGTTAAACATCAGCCTTCTTAATGTTCCTCAATCAATTCATTATAAACAATATAACATGAAAAAAATATATAAAAGAATGGCTGTTCCCTTTCAGTCGGTAACGTTCGACGTATGTGGGATCACTTCTGGGAGCCCCTATCAGCTTCGAGTGTATAGAGAACTGGCCAATGGCCATTGGCGTGCAAGATTTGCATCTCGCGCTCCGCCCCCCAACCCGTGGGTATAAACAGGAAGCGGATGCAGCGCACATTTGTCATTCACTTCGGAGCCGAACGGCGTTGATGAAGCACTGTTCCTGTCTAGAAAGCAGAGAGAGAGAGAGAGAGAACGAGAGAAACACCTTGTGCTGGGAGAGAAGGCACATTCAGCGCGACCGCATGCTCACTGTCTCTTCAAGAGCAAAACTGCTGTTTTCACAGCACTGTTTGTTGGTTCGGTGAGGGCGTTCCACAGTGAGAGCCGACACAGGCTGCACTACATGCCTGTGCCTGCCGCGGTTGTCCCTGGGTGCTTCAGCACTGAAAGTGCGTTTCCTCTAAAAGAGCAACACGGGTGTGACACTGCGTCTTTTTCAAGATGTCATTCCACCCGTGCGTTTCTGGATGCGGTCGTTCCCTGTCGCCAGCTGACGGTCACAATCGTTGTCTTATGTGCCTGGGCATTCAGCACGCTGAGGCAGCGTTTGTTGATAGTTCATGTTCCCACTGCGGGAACATGACTATCTTGGCGCTTAGGTCGAGACTCACCTACCTTCGGGAAGGTGGAGTCCCCTTACCTATGCCCCGATCTAGTGCTATTCCTGCCCAGCAGAATAGACCTACTTCAGCGAATAGCCAGGGTGACCTGAGGATCACGTTTAGGGCACACCTGCCGAGCCAGCCTCCGCGGCCCCCTAATCCCTCTGAAGCGCCGCAGCCGGTTGAGCTTCCGGAGGAAATCGCTGGCCCCTCCCAGGGGGGTCCAGCGGTGACCTTTGGAGCTCCAGCAGATGATAGGATGTCGATCGTTGCATCGGAGGGGGTGTTTTAGTCCTTGGGAGATGAAGACTTGGCTGCGTTGCCTCCCTCTGGGAGACTAGCGTTGCCCGAGACAGACCCCGAGCTGACGGCTACGCTTTCCCGGGCCGCCGAAAAGGTTGGGCTCGTGTGGAACCCTCCACCGTGTCCCGAGCCTTCTAGGCTGGACGATTGGTTTCTCGGGGCGGCTCGCGCTGGTGCATGAGGAGCTCACAAGGTCGTGGACGGCACCTTTTTCTGCCAGAAACCAGCCGAGTGGCTCCTCCCTCCTCACTACCCTCGACGGCGGGCCAGCCAAAGGGTACGTGGGGATCCCGCCGGTGAAACGGGCTGTCGCGATGCAACTGTGTCCGGCGTCCACTTCCACCTGGCGCAGTGACCCACGCCACCCATCCAAGGCCTGTAAGTTCTCCTCCAGTCTGACTGGGAAGGCTTACAAAGCCTGTGGACAGGCTGTGTCCGCCTTGCATGCCATGGCGTTGCTCCAGGTGCACCAGGCCCAGGCACTCATGGACATGCACGAGGGTAGGCCTGACCCAGAGCTCCTCCGGGAGCTCCGGACGGTGACGGACCTCACTCTCCGGGCGACGAAAGTCACTGCCCGTTCCATTGGTCAGGCGATGTCCACTCTTGTGGTCCAGGAGCGACATCTCTGGCTCAACCTGGCCGATATGAGGGAGACCGATAAATATCGGTTCCTGGACTCCCCCATTTCCCAGGTTGGGTTATTCGGCGACGCGGTCGAGAGCTGCCACCCAGCCGCCGGCCGCAGCCCCTCCGCCTGCTCGACGCCCAGCAGCAGCCTCCACCAGGGCAACGGCATGGAGCCGGCCGCGGGAAGGCCGTCCAGCCCGCTCAGGCCACTGCCAAGCCAGGTGGCAAGCGCCGTCGTAAGAGACCCTGAGACGGGCCACCCAGAGATGGAGGGGACAGCTCTTCAGGAGGTGGTAACAGCACCGCTCCCTCTCCCGGAGGAGGGCCAGGAGAGAATCTTTTTCTTCAAATTGGTTCAAATTGGCCAGTGGTACCCAAAACTTCACTAAAAGAGCTGTTTCCAAAATCTCTGGGTGCCAAGGCGCTTGGCGGTGTACGACGCTCCCATGCCTTGTCACCCTCCGGCGCCTCTCTCATCGCCAGCAGGGGGTGCTGGCTGTGTCCAGGACGCACACAAACTGCCATTGCTCCCATGAGAGAGCGTGGTGTTCGCATCCTCAACTACCTCGACAACTGGCTGATCCTAGCTCAGTCACGGGCGCAGTTGTGCGAACACAGGGACATGGTGCTCAGTCACCTCAGCCTGTTGGGACTTCGGGTCAACTGGGAAAAGAGCAAACTCTGCCCCGAGCAGAGGATCTCTTTTCTCAGTATGGAGCTGGACTCGGTCAATCTGACAGTGCGACTCACAGAGGAGCGCGTCCAGTCGGTGTTGAACTGCTTGAATTCATTCAAACGCAGGACAGCAGTACCACTGAAACATTTTCAGAGGCTCCTGGGGCATATGGCATCTGCAGCCGCGGTAACGCCGCTCGGATTGCTACATATGAGGCCGCTTCAACACTGGCTACATGACCAAGTCCCGAAGATGGGCGTGGCAGAGCGGCTCGTTCCGTGTCTCAGTAACACCGAAGTTCTGCCAAACCTTCAGCCCGTGGTCGGACCCTTCGTTTCTATGGGCAGGAGTTCCCCTAGAACAAGTGTCCAGGCATGCTGTTGTCTCCACAGATGCCTCATCCACCGGCTGGGGGGCCACATACAACATGGGTTTGTGGACGGGGCCTCAACTGCAATGGCATATCAATTGCCTCGAGTTGTTAGCAGTTCATCTTATGCTGGGCCGCCTCAAAGGGCTGCTACGAGGCAAGCACGTTCTGGTCCGTACGGACAATACTGCGGCCGTTGCGTACATCAACAAACAGGGTGGTCTACGCTCCCACCGCATGTCACAACTCGCCCGCCATCTCCTCCTCTGGAGTCAGAAGCATCTGAGGTCGCTTCGTGCCACTCACATTCCGGACCTGCTCAATCGTGCAGCCGACGAGCTCTCACAACAGCAAGTGCTCCCGGGAGAGTACAGACTCCATCCCAAGGTGGTCCAGCTGATCTGGAGTCGCTTCGGGACCGCACAGGTAGACCTGTTTGCCGCCCCGGACACGTTCCACTGCCAGTTGTTTTATTCCCTGACCGAGGGGACCCTCGGCTCGGATGCGCTGGCACACAGCTGGCCCCGGGGTCTACGCAAATATGCGTTTCCCCCAGTGAGCTTTCTTGCACAGACACTGTGCAAAGTCAGGGAGGACGAGGAGCAGGTCTTGTTGGTTGCGCCGTACTGGCCCAACCGGACCTGGTTCCCGGAACTAGTGCTCCTCGCGACAGCACCTCCTTGGCCCATTCTTCTGAGGAAGGACCTTCTGACTCAGAGACGGGGCACCCTATGGCACCCGCGTCCAGACCTCTGGAAACACCATGTCTGGTCCCTGGACGGGACAAGGAGGTTCTAGGTGACCTACCACAGGCTGTGGTAGACACCATCACTTCGGCTAGAGCTCCCTCTACGAGGCGCCTCTATGCGTTGAAGTGGAACCTGTTCGTCGAATGGTGTTCTTCTCGAAGAGAAGACCCCCGAAGATGTTCGATCAGATGCAAGATGGGTTGGAGCGAAGGCTGTCTCCCTCCACCCTCAAAGTGTATGTTGCCGCCATTGCTGCACATCACGATGTAGTTGAAGGTAAGTCTGTAGGAAAGCACGATCTGGTCGTCAGATTCCTGAGGGGAGCGAGGAGATTAAATCCGCCTCGCTCTCACTCTGTACCCTCTTGGGACTTATCTCTGGTTCTAACCGCACTGCAGAGAGCACCCTTTGAACCTTTGCAGTCAGCTGAGTTAAAAATTCTGTCTTGGAAGACAGTACTCCTGACTGCATTGGCTTCCATCAAGAGGGTAGGGGACCTGCAGGAATTTTTGGTCAACAAATTGTGCCTGGAATTCGGGCCGGCTAACTCATGTAATCCTGAGACCCCGGCCCGGATATGTGGCCAAGGTTCCACCACTCCCTTCCTGGAACAGGTGGTGAACCTGCAAGCACTGCCCTCGGAGGAGGCAGACCCAGCCCTGGCTTTTCTCTGTCCCGTCCGCGCTTTGCGGGCTTACGTGGACAGAACGCGAAGCTTCAGAACCTCAAAACAGCTCTTCATCTGTTACGGAGGCCAGCAGAAGGGAAAGGCTGTCTCCAAGCAGAGAATGGCCCACTGAATAGTGGATGCCATCGCCTTGGCATATGAGACCCAAGGCGTGCCTTGCCCGCTTGGGTTGAGGGCCCACTTCACTAAGAGTGTTGCCTCCTCCTGGACGTTGGCACACGGTGCCTCGCTGACAGATATATGTAAAGCTGCTGGCTGGGCGACGCCTAACACGTTCGCTAGATTTTATAGCCTCCGTGTAGAGCCGGTTTCTTCCCGTGTGCTCGCTTCAAATAGCCAGTAACACCGAAGTGCCCGTTCTAGTGTCGGCTTGCTGCGCCATTCCCCTCCTCATGGGCCGGATACGTGCGCATATATTCTCCAGTAGAGTTCCCCAGATTGGCGAACCCTGTCGAGTTCCTCCGCAACCCGCAGCAGTCAGACATGGCGGAGCGTCCAACGCCAGGTCTAACACTCGTATGCATTGGTGGAACTTGTGTTAAGCTGGGTATCCATATGTTGTGACCCCTACGGCGGTCCCATATGTGTATTCTTCCACGGTATGGCTCCCTACGGTGAGCCCGTGTCTTTCCCTTGGCAGAGCTCGCTCTGCCGTCTCTGTGCGGTGTTGTCCCCCGCCTGCAATGGCCGGGGCCACCCCTGGGACTCCGTATGTTGTACTGCCCACGGCCAGTCAATACGTGTATATTCCACATGATACCTCCCTACGGGTAGGATGTGGCTTCCGTAGCAACCCCTAGGGGCACGCTTTCCCAGCGTTATCCAATACTCTGCTGAGTGGGTCTTGCGGAACAGCAGCGACTCTCCCTGTGTGAGTTTCCCGCCCCAAACAGACAGGGGTCTGAGGGGCTTTTCGCTGGGCGCTGGAAGTGGTAGTAACCATGGCGTTTTCCATAGGGATCCCAATTCGTAGGTTACGTCCGACATACGTCGAACGTGACCGACTGAAAGGGAACGTCTCGGTTACGTATGTAACCCTCGTTCCCTGAAGGAGGGAATGGAGACGTACGTCCCGTCGCCACGGTTGCTGTACCATCACTGCATGGCTGAGTCACGAGTTTGGCTTCTCAGTGAAAAACAAATGTGCGCTGCATCCGCTTCAAATTTACAGTGGGGAGAACAAGTATTTGATACACTGCTGATTTTGCAGGTTTTCCTACTTACAAAGCATGTAGAGGTCTGTAATTTTTATCATAGGTACACTTCAACTGTGAGAGACGGAATCTAAAACAAAAATGCAGAAAATCACATTGTATGATTTTTAAATAATTAATTTGCATTTTATTGCATAACATAAGTATTTGATTACCTACCAACCAGTAAGAATTCCGGCTCTCACAGACCTGTTAGTTTTTCTTTAAGAAGCCCTCCTGTTCTCCACTCATTACCTGTATTAACTGCACCTGTTTGAACTCGTTACCTGTATAAAAGACACCTGTCCACACACTCAATCAAACAGACTCCAACCTCTCCACAATGGCCAAGACCAGAGAGCTGGTAATGACATCAGGGATAAAATTGTAGACCTGCACAAGGCTGGGATGGGCTACAGGACAATAGGCAAGCAGCTTGGTGAGAAGGCAACAACTGTTGGCGCAATTATTAGAAAATGGAAGAAGTTCAAGATGACGGTCAATCATCTCAGTCCCTCGGTCTGGGGCACCATGCAAGATCTCACCTTGTGGGGCATCAATGATCATGAGAAAGGTGAGGGATCAGCCCAGAACTACACGGCAGGACCTGGTCAATGACCTGAAGAGAGCTGGGACCACAGTCTCAAAGAAAACTATTGGTAACACACTACGCCGTCATGGATTAAAATCCTGCAGCGCACGCAAGGTCCCCCTGCTCAGCCAGTGCATGTCCAGGCCCGTCTGAAGTTTGCAAATGACCATCTGGATGATCCAGAGGAGAAATGGGAGAAGGTCATGTGGTCTGATGAGACAAAAATAGAGCTTTTTGAGAGAGGTTTAAACTCCACTCGCCGTGTTTGGAGGAAGAAGAAGAATCCCAAGAACACCATCCCAACCGTGAAGCATGGAGGTGGAAACATCATTCTTTGGGGATGCTTTTCTGCAAAGGTGACAGGACGACTGCACCGTATTGAGGGGAGGATGGATGGGGCCATGTATCGCGAGATCTTGGCCAACAACCTCCTTCCCTCAGTAAGAGCATTGAAGATGGGTCATGGCTGGGTCTTCCAGCATGACAACGAGCCGAAACACACAGCCAGGGCAACTAAGGAGTGGCTCCGTAAGAAGCATCTCAAGGTCCTGGAGTGGCCTAGCCAGTCTCCAGACCTGAACCCAATAGAAAATCTTTGAAGGGAGCTGAAAGTCCGTATTGCCCAGCGACAGCCCCGAAACCTGAAGGATCTGGAGAAGGTCTGTATGGAGGAGTGGGCCAAAATCCCTGCTGCAGTGTGTGCAAACCTGGTCAAGAACTACAGGAAACGTATGATCTCTGTAATTGCAAATTGCAAAAAGGTTTCTGTACCAAATATTAAGTTCTGCTTTTCTGATGTATCAAATGCTTATGTCATGCAATAAAATGCAAATTAATTACTGAAAAATCATACAATGTGATTTTCTGGATTTTTGTTTTAGATTCCGTCACTCACAGTTGAAGAGTACCTATGATAAAAATTACAGACTTCTACATGCTTTGTAAGTGGGCAAACCTGCAAAATCGGCAGTGTATCAAATACTTGTTCTCCCCACTGTATACCCGCGGTGCGGGGCGGAGCGCGAGATGCAAATCTCGCACTCCAATGGCCATTGGCCCGTTCTCTATACAGTCGAAGCTGATAGGGGCTCCCAGAAGTGATCCCAATTTGTCGGTTACGTCCGTTTTCCCATTCACTTTTTGTAAAAAGTGTGTAGGGTCGCTAACGACCTGAGGTGTGTAACAGTGTAAGCATATTTTTTTCTGCGCAACAATAATTTAATCAATGATGACAGAATAAGTGCAATTCACCTTTATTCCACAAGGTGATTCCACAATGTCTGATACACAATGATGAAGTGACGTTTCACTCATAGTTACCTCAGGCAGAAAGTATCAGCAAAACATGAAATGGCTCAGCAATTTACTGCAGAGCAAGTACTGAACGCAATCAAATATTAGTGTCACTGTAACTTAATGGTGGATCTGGTGATGAAGCTGTAAGTGATCAAAATATTGATTTTTGAAGATGTTGAAAATTATAGTTTTGAGAATATGTTTGAGATCGCGAGCTAGATGCTCAAACTGAACCCTTTCAAGCTCCAAAAGGTAAAAAAATATGCTTTATTTTATTCTTCTGTAAATGTTAATCTAATATCAGGAGAGTTTTATATTATTGCGACAGGTAGAGATCCATCCGTGTTAGATATAGATCAAGGTCGCAAAAGACCCGAATATGTAATAATGATTGGAGTATCATTCATGCATTTAAGGGGTTAATCCTACCCAACACCTAAACTTAACTACCTTACTATTAATAAGCAGTAATTGGGAGATTGAGGCAAAAGTTGTTGTTAGTTAATAGTGAGAATTGAACCCTAATCTATTACTTATTATTAATAATAATACTAATGATAATGATGCAATTTTGTCTGCAGTGGCACCTCTACTCTGGTTCACTGTATTGTGTTACTAATATTGCTGACTCCTGTATAAATTGCTGCTACTTGTCCTCATTTGTAAGTCGTTTTGGATAAAAGAGTGTGCAAAATGATTATAAGTAGGCTACATGACTGAATATTTGTGCTAATTTCATAAATTCACGAATTTGCTCATTCATCAGAAAATATTAAACCTGCAGAAATTAAAAAGAAAATATTAATTTCTTACAGAAACTATTCAGCTAACAAACTATTCAGCTTTTACAAACTCATTTGCTTGACCCGCCACTGTCATGGGTTTGTGCAGGCAGGAAGACGAAGACAGGCAGATACAATTCCAAACGTGATTTAATCTCAAATACAGGCAGACAGGCAATAGCACAACACTCTAAACATAACGGTAACCAGACAAAGAGTGCAGGAGAAGGAACAACTTAAATGGTGAACACAAACGAGATGATTAAACAGACACAGCTGAACTAAATGAACTCATAATGACGGTAACCATGGAGACAGACGAGTGGTGGGAAACTGAACAAAGAAACCTGTGACAAATGAAAACAAACTGAAAGTCCATGAACAAAACTAAATAGAATGGTGACAGCCACTTTATCACTGTGATTTTAAATGTTTTAAGACATTCTTGGCCAGAGCTAAAACTGGATCCTCAATTAATGGTGACTTACTATCTTTATAAGAAAGATAGTAAGTCTGACCTTCCTCTCACAGCTTCTGTAACTATTTTTCTAAAAACGAGGGCATCTTATTAAATATAATGTAATGTGAAGGCTTACTTTTAATGTCTGTTTACATCGGTCAATCTTCATTTTACACCCGCAGCAGTAATTAATAGTATAAAGGCAATATCCATTTCCAAAAGACATCTACAATATTTTGACATCATTTTAATTATTGCTCAAATCTATCTATAAGTGTCTGAGCAAAGCAGCATGGAAGAACATGAGATGCGGGCCTGATCTTAAGCCTTCTAAAACCCCTGAAGATGCTGTGATTAAATGATAATGCCTCACTACAGAAGATGTCTGCTGAAGAAGAAGAAAATGAAATGAGCTGAGGAAGAGACAGTCACTTACTGAGCTCTTTACGGTGACATTTAGAGGACAGGCAACGAGATGGCCAGTCTTGAGTTACATCTCAAATGAGCCTCAATCTAAAATAGACCTGATATCAAGAAATAGAATTTCTGGAGTGCCACTAATAGTGAAGATCTGGAAGTTAAAGTGGTAATTCGCCCAAAAAAAGGTTAATTCATGACATGAGGATGAGACAAGGGTAAGCTAATGATGAAAATTAAATTTTTGGGGGAACTATCCCTTTATATCTGCCTCAGATGTGATTCACTAATGTTAGTGTAAGGTCCATCCGTCAGCCCAAAAACGGAATCCAACGGCTTGGTTGAAGGAATTCTGCGTGTAAGCCTTTTCAGCATTTCTGTGAAGTTAACTTAATTTACTGATATCTAATTTTAACTCTGACTCCATGAATAATTTGATCTGACTCCAATTTTATGTGACTTCGTTAAATTTGTTACATTTGTAACTTAACAGTTGATCATAAGATTAGTTGTGATTTAATTTAGATCGTTGATTTTTCTTAGTATCTCTTATTTTCAAATATTCGTTCATCAAGGGACCCGATATCGCACAGAAACTAAGCGTCGCGATTCGCTAGCTCACGGACACAAACTAGCCAGTTCTGATATTAGTCAGAGGATTGCAGAGTGAATATCTCACCTTTAAGTGGTCGCACATGCTTACTCAGAACAAAAAGTGTAATTTTAGTAATAGACACGAAAGCTGCAACTTGCTAATACAGTGATAGTCAGAAATCAGATTATCCCAAAATGCTGTGCTCCATCCTCCAGTCATTGGGTCCTCGGTTTGATCTATCCTGACAGAGATTTGCGGAAATAAAGGACTCCACATCGATCTATACTAGAATAATGATTTCAGAATAATACAAGATAAATCAAGATTAACATTTATTTTGGCCAGACAGAACTTAAATAAAAATAATTAAATAAGAATCCACACAACTGATCAGCATAAAAATATAAAACACAATTACAAAGTAATATGAACATAGTTTCAAAGAGTCATATCTGGCACAGTACACACAGTGTGTGTGAGTGCCTCTAAGACACTGACACAGCACTGCATGGGGGTTTCTGGCTACAGAATTTTTCCCAAATAGCAGCTCTGCCACCCTTCCTTAAATACCCAGACCAGAACAAAAGGGTTGTAAATATTTGCAACACAAACACCTGGTTTCGGGGGAGAAGATCAGATATCTGAAGAGACCACTCAAAAGGAGAACAGAATTCTCATATGTTTCAATCTTTCTCATCCTACCAGTGACTGCAGTGAAGTTGAGACCATTTTACCAATCGCACTGAGACCTTTAAAAAGATACCACACATGAAAGGGGAAAAACAATAGATTAACAAGATACATCATCTGTGGTATATCTGCATTCTGTGACTTGAATCAGGGGGAAGGGAGTCGGGCGAAGGAGAGGGGGAAAAGGTTTGGGCAAGGCGATGTCCCACAGTCTTTCTGTGAGATCTTCTCTCCAGATTAGTGAGTTTTATTGTTTTAGTGCAGGGTGTTGGATCTCAGCTTTTGTCTTAGCAGTAAACCCAATCCTTACATTAGTTTTTTTTTTTTTTTTAATGATTCATGGAGATGTCCAGTTATTGGATACCACTTCATTTTGAAGCCTTTAAGGATTCAACTAGCAATGTTTTTTTTTATTTTTTAAAGCTAACGTTTTATTTGACGTCCATTTGTATTGTTTTAACACTCAAAGGAGCTCCTTCAGCTGATCAAATACTAAATATAGACAGTGATGAGCTTTTGGTTTTAAGAAGGTAGTATCAAGAGCACAATTATTTTAAATGACTCTGCATTCAAATACCTTTAAGTGTTACAAATACAAGCCTGTGGTGGGACCAATATATCTCTGCCCCCACTCTGCTCTGCATGCCTTTTGATCGGATTCAAATCATGCTAGCTAATAGGGATGAAAGAAAAACATCCTAGAGTCATTCTCTGCCACAAATGTCAGAGGAGATCAGCTGCTGGCCTGGTGATGTAAGAGAAGCCGTCAGACTGGTTCTTTTGGCTGGGCTTTGCTCTGCACAGGAGGATTATGGGTAGGAATGAGAGAAGCACAAAACTGCAAATTAAAGCTGGCATAGCTTTGGAAGAGGCAGCAGTGTGGGGTCAAGGGAGGGCAAGTCTGCAGGCCAGCAGCTAAACAGCCCCATACCATAGCGGAAAACATCTGGAAGACGGTTTCATTATATATCCACCCGCTTCACTGATGTGTCCTCTCAAGATTGCTCTGATACAAATGCATTTTATTTGCATTTCCCAGGCACTCCCCGAGGTTTACATCAGAATGCAATGATGACAAACTCCCTGTAGAGTCTCGCTGTCATTTCACTTTAACATCTTGTTCAGTGAATAGTAAAAAGAAGCATATCATTGCTACATCTTTAATGTCATAAGAAATACCCATTGCACACTGTAAAAAAATTCCGTAAAAATACAGTACAATGTATCGTAATAATCTGAAGGAATTTTCCGTATTTGTGTTTTACAGGTCTTTACCCGTATTTTAAATTACGCATTGCATTGTGGGAACAAGAACTGGTCGGCGCGAAAAAAGCGAGATGCAAGCGCCATTACACACGCAGATGATCTCAGCCAAAGTTTCTGTTTAAAGTCGGATTTCGGATTTGTGGAAGCAGTTCTAACACTTCTGTGGTAAAAAGTAAGAATTATATTTTGTTAAATGTCAAATACGCTGTTTACGTAACGTTATTTAGTTGTCATCTGGCTTGTTTGGCAATTGAACGTGTGAACCGTCGCGTTTATCATTATATGCATATCGTCACACATTGAAAGATTTAGTTCATACTCGTGGATGTTCCCTGATTGTATACGTGTTATAGTGTCTTCACTTGTAAATGTTTATTAACTTTTATTTGTCGGTGATGCGGTTTATTTCGTGCTGAGCGTATCGTTTCAAGCATCCAGGTGCAGTAACGTTAACCAGTTGTGGCAAAGTGCCGTAACGTTAGGCCTATATTGTGTTTAGAGCAGTTTAATGCCTTCGTACAAAAGCTACCAGAGGAACTGTCAAGAAAAGGAAAGGCCATTTTCAGACTTGTTTGATTTGAAAGGGTTGGAGATACAACGTGAAGTGAAGATACTGTACGTGAAGATCCAGTACAACGGATTTCTAGCATTGCGAAAGGAAAACACCATCACCTTTTCTGACAGATGAGGTATGTTTAGACTTTTTATTGTCTTGTTTTGAACACACAGGCATGTATACTTCTACCTGTAGCCATTCTTTACCATATCCCTCATTAGTTTAATTCATAGTGTTTCTGTTGTTTTCTTTTCTGTTGACAGGACTTAACTGCTGCTGTACTGTGCTTCCCCTGCATTCTCATTATGGGTTTGTATTTTGTTTTATTAACAGTTTTTATTAATCATTATGAGTGTTAAATGTCGACATGTTGATAGAAAAAGATGGTTGCTGAATACCCCTTCAAAGATTTTTATGCTTAATGTTATATGGACAGTAGAAAAACGAATTGTGTAGGGAAGATTTAAACTTATGTTTGGAGCGGTTTTCTGAAGTGATCATGTAATGTTTTTCATTTTGTAATATCCTATTTGTTTAAGGTGAGGGCATTCAAGATTGCTGTCATTAAAGAAGTTATTAGTGACCACATCTCCTCCCCCATTGTGGCAGTGAGCTACAAAATACCTGAAGAAGATGGCACTTATCCTTTCATACAAAGGCAAGCAACACATTTTTTATGAAATTGTGTATAGATCATTTTGTTGTGTTGCTGTTTATTAAGTTGAAAATAGTGAAACCACATAAGATGTAGTTGAAGTGACAAGCTAACATGTCATGCAAATGGAGTCCATTGGAAACACAAAGTTATATACAATGTTTGAATTGGAAAGTATTGGGGATCAATTGATAATTTAATGAACTTAAAATACTGTATGATTGATATGGTTTTCCACCTCAGCTTGGTCTGCATTTTACTCTGTAGTTCAGTTTCATTCATTTAATTTCTTAACTAAAAACAATATATGTTTCTTTAACTTTGCTGTGCAGAAATCCTGAATGAGGGTCGTTCCTGTATGAACAACTTTGAAAATCCATGTAAAATTTTAGCTCTTGTCAAATCGCATAATGGAACTTTAAAGGGATAGTTCACCCAAAAATGAAAATTATCCCATAATTTACTCACCCTCAAGCCATCCTAGGTGTATATGACATTCTTCTTTCAGACGAATACAATCAGAGTTCAATTAAAAATGTCCTGGCTCTTCCACGCATTATAATGGCAGTGAATGGCAGCCCAAAATTTGAAGACCAAAAAAGTGCATCCATCTATTATAAAAGTAATCCATATGGCTCCGGGAGGTTAATAAAGGCCTTCTGAAGCAAATTGAGGGGTTTGTGTAAGAAAAATATCCATATTTAACATGTTATAAAGTAAAATATCTAGCTTCTGCCAGATCGCCTTCCGTATTCAACTTACGAAGAAAGTCTAACGGCTCTCGCAGTTCAAAACGCTTACGCTACGTCCGACGTCATCGTCACGGCAGTTATACTTTCTTCGTAAGTTGAATACGGAAG
Source organism: Coreius guichenoti (assembly GCA_039654105.1). NCBI lineage: Eukaryota > Metazoa > Chordata > Actinopteri > Cypriniformes > Gobionidae > Coreius > Coreius guichenoti. The sequence goes on along the minus strand of CM077173.1, from coordinate 21,229,887 downwards.
GCGGTCCGCCGGAAGCTAGATATTTTACTTTGTAACGTGTTAAATATGGATATTTTTCTTACACAAACCCATCAATTCACTTCAGAAGGCCTTTATTAACCCACCGGAGCCGTGTGGATTACTCTTATAATGGATGGATGTGCTTTTTTGGGCTTTAAATTTTGGGCTGCCATTCACTGCCATTATAAAGCTTGGAAGAACCAGGATATTTTTTAATATAACTCTGATTGTATTCGTCTGAAATGTCATATACACCTAGGATGGCTTCAGGGTGAGTAAATCATGGGCTAATTTTCATTTTTGGGTGAACTATCCCTTTAACTGAACTGAACTGTTTTTTTTTTACCCAATTAGTTCACCCAAAAATGAAAATTCTGTCATTAATTACTCACCCTTATGATGTTCCAAACCTGTAAGAATTTTGGAACACGAATGAAGATCTTTTTAATGAAATCTGAGAGCGCGTGACCACGTGATGAGATAGTCAATCAATAACCACAGCCAATCAGAAGAACTTGTGGGCTGGCTCTCTTTGCAAGCGCACAGCAGACAATGAAATGGTGTAATATATTTATGATTATGTACGTATCTATTTAAACAGTTAGAGTACATAAAATTGACGTAGTAAATACAGTCCAGCGCTTCCAAGTTACATCAGAGCTACGCCAGCATGCCGGCTTAGCATTGGCCGATGCTGTTCACGTGAGCACCACGACGCATGCGTGATGCTGGCGCAGGAGCTGACCAACGTAAACTGCGTAGGAGACTGACACAGACGAGAAGAAATTGTTAAAAAAAGTCGTTATTTTTGTTTTTTGAGCACAAAAAGTATTCTCGTCGCTTCATAAAATTAAGGTTGAACCACTGGGGTCACATGGACTATTTTAACAATGTTTTTCCTACCTTTCTGGACCTTGAATGTGTTAATTAAATTGCTGTCTATGGAGGGGTCAGAGAGCTCTTGGATTTCATCAAAAATATCTTCATTTGTGTTCTGAAGATGAAAGACGGTCTTACGGGTTTGGAACGACGTGAGGAATTAATGACTGAATTTTAATTTTTGGGTGAACTAACCATTTTCCTATTGTGTTCTCTTAGGGTAAGGACACACCAAACCGACGGCAAAGAACGTGCTGATGAAAGCCGACTGTGTTGGGGCAAAAAAGCTGCGCTTGTACACTCTGAACGGACTACAGCTGACTGTCAACTTGCAAACGCGTTCTGCGCCTGTGTGTAAGGAGACAGCTGTCTATTGCTTCATAGATATTCGTCTGTATTCGTCATTCAGAAAAGGAAGCCATCATTCAGAAAGGCTGCAGATACACAAACCATAAACAAAGTAGCGCCTGCTTACCGTTTTGAATAACAATCATGCTGATCACTTTCTTTATTCCACTTCGCTCATGTTAATATTAAAATATTCACACTCAGGTAAGATGATGTAAAATTAGAACAGCCTTCTGTCTGTACTGTCTTGACTTCTTTGCTCACTGGAACATTTCACTCTACTATTGACTATATGTCTTTAGCAATTGTTAATGATACAAGCAGCATAAACCATTTTCAATGAGTATATATTGTTCTTGATTTATTTGGTACCAAGTATATGCTATAATTTTATAGAAATTTCTGCATACGGAATGTCCGTGAAAGTACAGTAAATGTACTGTAAATCTACAGAATTTTCCGTTTTAGAGTTGAAGGAAATGTCCGTAACTATAACGGAAAATGTACTGGTAATTTTCTGCCAGTACATTATCCGTTTTTTACGGAAATTTTTTTTACAGTGCAGACATGTCTACTGATACAGCTTCTCTGATATTTCTTTAAAGATAAGCTCAAAAAACATGAGAAATTATTCATAAATAAGATACAGCATTTGATTTTTGTTATATTGTCACTTTTAGTTTTAAAAATATATACTATTTTCTGGGCCAAAACTGTATGCTGTTTATAAAAAATATGTGTATTGAGCGAAAAGACTCATATATCAGCTGAACTGAGTAAACATTTGCACAATAAATAACGGGCATTAAAAAAAAATAGCTGGTTCTTTCATAAATTAAGTAATCAATTATACTGCATTTGGTATTCATGCACTGCTTACTTGTAGTGCTGTTTGAGTAATTGGGTTTCAGGATGGTTTGGGAGACAGGGACTGAGAGCGAGAGAGAGAGAGAAATGAAAATGTGTCTTAAACGAGTGCCTGGCTTTGTACATACTGGCATTTTCCACAATGCCTCATCAATGCGGCTGGTGCTGGATATTTATTTCTGAGAAATATCTGTAATCTATTACAATTTCAGCTTTTTTATCATTCTGTGCACAATACTTTCTCTACTCACTGGAGGGTTATTTTCTCTATATGTTCCAGAAAAGGTGTCAACAGCTGTGTGTGTGTAGGGTGTAGTACACTAAGGATGTAAAGGTCAAGAAGGTCTGTAATACCATAACATTTCATCTCATTCATCTCAATGGCTGGTTGCTCCCCCAAAAATATGCAATCTGAAACCTGCCGTCTTTGCTCATAGGTCCTAAGGCCCTGTTTACACCTGGTACTAAGATGCGTTTTCATGCGATGACCACTTTCAACCACTTCTGTCCTGATTTCTTCGAGGGGAAGGTCTAATGAACAAAATAAGCTTGCGCAATAATGAACGCACCCAGAGATGATGGAAAATGATGGAGAGCATTAGCTTTCGTTTCTGCTCTGACAGCCACAAAACCAGGCAGAACGCGGTGAGTGCATGTTGGAAATCAGGAATGGTGAGAGAACATTGTGATTGATATGTTTTTCGTCTTCAAACCAAACTTGGGTCTTCAGCTGACAAAGTCAAAGTTGATTGGTTAACAGAGAATCGTCACTTGTGGAATGACAACACAAGAGGCACCATTTTTTAATATACAGTTGCAACACAATGTTTTTTTTTGTCTTGTGACAAACAGCCACATGCGGAGAAGCAAGAACAAGATCTGCTGTATGTCCTCCATTGTTTTTTTACTGTGTCGCTTTCTTCTTCGCGCGAGAATGACGTCGATCACTACTTTCCGGCATACACCACACCTGTCAAGTAAGGGTACTGTTGGTGGTAGAAACGCAAGCCGGATCAGGGTTTACCATGTACTGTACTGCACTGTACCGCTCGGTGGAAACAAGCCAATAGAGAAAGATGCTTTTTGTATCCTGCTGGTGTAGTTACAGTATCTACCAGCAGAGGCTAACTGGGCCATGCTAACCAGCTAAACCTTGACCCATTGTAAAAGCAGGACAAATCTGTCTCAGTCCTGAAAGGGTTGTTGTACTACAGAAAAATAGCTGTTGATGTATTAGCCCTCTTTGTCCCAGGATTAATTTGAGATTAATATAGCATGATCTCTCTGAGGTTCCAATTAAAGTCTTGGAGATTGAGAGCAGAGCAAATACTCAAACTTTCCTCTTTCATTAGGCCTGCTCCCTCAGCGGTTAGTTGCGGATAAGCTGACAACATTTTTCTGCCTTTCCCCAGTCTATGCACTGTGTATATTAAATATTGTATGAAGACCTTAAGTAACTATTGTTGTTCTTTTTTTCATCAACTATTTATGCCTGCTAAAGCCTTGGGTGAGGTGCATACTGAAAGAAAAAAAAAGAAAGAAAAATAAGCAAAGCAGAAAAGAATAAAGACCTCCCGGAAGTAGCCTGACAGACTTAAGTCAATATATTGTATATTCACTGATCTTTGATGCATACTTTTTCTAGAGTCTGTTTTCAACTCCAGAAGTAGACTACAATAACTGAGCAGGACTTTCCTTATGCTTCCCTTAAATGAGTTACTTTAGACATACTTTACAGAAAGAAAAAAGAAAGAGAAAGAGAGAGAAAAAACAACTATACGCTACAAGTCAGTTTTAGAACTAAATACATTTAACACTCTGATGCATGAATTAAATAATAAAAGAATAAAAAAAAAAAAAAATTGCAATCATTTCCATAACCTGTCAAAATGATTTATTTTGAAAGAGTGTGCAATTGCAAGAAAATAAAGAAAAGGTACGTTCAGCCATGTAAATAATAATAATAATAATAATAACAACAATAATAAAAACAACAACAACACAAAGAGGATGTCATATGGAATTATGGGGGTTTGAATGTAAAATCAAACCCTAAATGGTTAAAACTGCCTTTAAAGATCTGATGTTAAAAACGGGCAACATGCATCAGATTGTTAAAATCTGCATGATTTCTTTTCATCTCCAAATCGCCTGTATCAATGTTTTATGAGCCACCCTATGCATCTTTTTTTTTCTTTTAGTAATGTCCCTAGACTGTCTAAGCATGTTTCATTTCACTTTATCTGTAAGAAATAACATCACCCATTAACTTGATCCTCTCACTCACACATGGCCTTAATGAAAAAGAAAGAGAAAGCTCCAGAATGATATGCCCATTAGCCTGATAAGGAAGAAAGAAGAGAGAAGGAGTAAGAAAAAAAAGACATTCCTATAGTTTGAGGGAGATAATAATGACCTTCACTGACAAGAGTAATTCTATCAGAACAGAATCAGCGATGGCAATTAGAGGGTTGTTGTGAGCCCAGATGGGTGTGTGAAGCCTAACTGGGGTCAGTTAGCAGTGCTGGACATGCTGAATAGTGCATCGCTGGCCCAAAGCTATCCCACACCATGTGACCTTGACTTCACATATCTCTGCCAATCATTTTGACCCAAACTCTGTTTCTCAAAATCACTTATTCTTAACCGGTCTCATTTCACCTTATCTTTAAAATACTGGATCTGTTAACACATGCTATTAATAGGTGGGGCTTATATTTGTATGTTCTGTTTTGTTTCCCTTAGTTCCTGTTTCCCTGCTCTGTTTAGGTTCAGTTGCTGATTATGTCCCTCTTTGTTTCTATGGTTATTTATAATTATCAGCTGTGCCTTATTTACTTCATTGTTATCTCCTTAATATTTAAGTAATGAGTTTGTCTCTGTTCCTCGTCCGGTATTATCTTGTGTTTACTGAAGCTGTTACGCTGCCTTTGTTTACTCCTGTGATTCCTAGATAATTGTGTTTCATTTAAAGGACTATAGCTAATCCCTTCTTCTGCTCATACTTATCAAGTATGTTACAATGGGATAGTTTAACCAAAAATGAAAATTCTGTCATTATTGACACCTTCATGTCATTCCAAACCTGTTTGACCGCTCTGATTCTACTTGAACCGAATCATCGTTTCCGGCATGGGAGGCGGGCGTGCTACCAAGGAAATGCAATAAGCCACGTGTAGCAACTCACAATGTAATAGCTGCACATAATGTAAAAACGGCACATAATGTAATAACATAAGTAGGCTATTACATTATTATTGCAATAAAATGTTCAGAATGTATACATTTTCTCAAAACCTAATAAAATCTTGAGCTCATAATGCAATAACAATTTTTACATTATGAGAAATGTATTACATTATAAACTCACCAAAAACATAGTCATATTGTCATAATTGTAATAGCTTTTAAAACATAAAAAATATTAGTATTCACTTACAGTACATTTTTAAAAATCTAAATCCAGTCTTAAACTACCTGCAGAATGCAACACATTTAAATATTCATGCAATTATTATTGTTTTGATTATGATTATGGTGATTGTTATTTTTATTATTATTATATTTTTTATTAAACAAAGCATTGGTATTCTTTTACAGTACATTTTAAAAATCTAAATCCAGTCTTAACCTGCCTACAAAATCTACTTTACTACTACTACTACTACTTATATACATAAGGTATACTGTTAACCCTAAAAAGGGCAAGACCATTAAGAGACATCAGAAAATTAATGTATTGCTATTTTTCATCTTATTAGGACAGTAATAATACAATTTCATGATTTTTGTTTTTTAAAAACATGACTTTTTTATTTTTTATTTTAATGTTTGTTTCCCCCAGGATACGTTGCCCATTTGGGGGTAAACATTAATTGAAAAAAGAATGCTTGTATAGTATAATGCCTATTTATGAATATATTAGCCTACTGTATCATATTTAATACGCAAATTTCTAGGGCCTATGAAAATGAACATGACCAAAACTTTGCTGAAAAACCTTTTGTACACAATCTACTTCATGCCTTCTGCACTCTGATTGATAGTTCATACTTTTTTTTAATCAAGTAAAGTCTTTTTTGCTGTGAAATCTTTAATGGTTTTTATAAAGTAAATTAGTGCCATTTGAAGCAACTTGGAGTTACTTGAATATTCATACATATTTTTTTTCATGTTAAAAATATATATATATGAACATTATTTTTTTTTTTAGTTGGGGGGCCTGTTGCTTCATTGGAGGGCACCGTCCATTCCCTCTGCCATAAAAAGTGTTGACAGAAATTCCCTGAAAAAAATCCATATATGGTTGACCTACTGAATTCAATATAGCTAACTAAATGATTAATTACTAAATGATTGAATATATTTTTTTCATTTAAGAGTATTAAGTATTGAACTGATTTTCTGAACCAGGCCACAAAGTATAAAGTCTATAGACCACAGTCTATTTTTATAACAAACAGGGTTAAATACCAACACTGTGTACAAATGTTGTTAAAAACTCACAGTATCAATATAGCAATGAGGTGTGTGTGTGTGTGTGTGTGTGTGTGTGTGATAGATCACATTATCTGCTTCAGCCAACGGCAGTTGTTAAGCAAACATTTCTTCACTTACAATCCTGTACAGTGGTTATAAAATTCTACACACCCCTGTTAAAACAGTTTGGTTTTGTGATGTGAAGATAAATAAAATCACAACGTTTGCACCTTTAATGTGAAATTACAACCCATGCAATGGCACTAAAAAAAATTACTTCAGAATTAACTAATTATCAAGCTCATGTGTAATAGTACACGCCTGTATTCACCTGAAGTGACTCTGATTGACTCCAAATAAATCTCAGCTGTTCTTGTAAGATTTGTCTGACATCTTCTTGGTTGCATGCTACTACAAGAACCATGGGCCACAAAGAGCTTGCAAAGGGACCTTATTTTTAAAAGGTATCACCAAGGTTTCCAAGGCATTAGATATACCATAGAACACAGTGAACAAGTGGAGTCATCAACAAGTGGAGAAAGTATGACACAACAGTGACAATGTCAAAAACATTTCCCCTCCAGAATCGATGAGAAGACAAAGAGAAAATTGGTCAGGGAGGCTGTCAAGAGGCCTACAGCAACATTAAAAGAGTTGCAGCTCTTTCTGGCAAGTACTGGTTGCTCCCTACATGTGACAACTATCTCCCATAACCTTTTTTGACACCTCTTCAAATCATTTAATTCAGGTGTTCCAATCACTTAAAATCAAGCATCTAGGCATGCAGACTGCTTCTACAAACATTTGTGAAAGAATGGGTTGCTCTCAGGAGCTCAGTGAATTCAAGCGTGGTACTGTGATAGGTTGCCACCTGTGCAATAAGTCCATTCGTGAAATTTCCTCACTACTAAATATTCTGTGGTCAATTGTTAGTGGTATTTTAACCAAGTGGAAGCAATTGGGAACAACAGCAACTCAGCCATGAAGTGGTAGGCCACATAAAATCACAGAGCGGGGTCAGCGCAATGCTAAGGCGCACAGTGCGCAGAAGTTGGTAATTTTCTGCAGAGTCAATAGCTACAGATCTCAAAACTTTGTGTGGCCTTCAGATTAGCTCAAGAACAGTGAGTAGAGAGCTTCATGGAATGGGTTTCCATGGCCGAGCAGCTGCATCCAAGCCTTACATCAAGTGCAATACAAAGCGTCTGATGCAGTGGCATAAAGCACGCCGCCACTGGACTCTAGAGCAGTGGAGATGTTTTTCTCTGGAGTGACGAATCACGTTTCCCTGTCTGGCAATCCAATAGACGAGTCTGGGTTTGGCGGTTGCCAGGAGAACGGTACTTGCCTGACTGTATTGTGCCAAGTGTAAAGTTTGGTGGAGGGGGGATTATGGTGTGGGGTTGTTTTTCAGGGGTTGGGCTTGGCCCCTTAGTTCCAGTGAAAGGAACTCAATGCTTCAGCATACCAAGACATTTTGGACAATTTCATGCTCCCAACTTTGTGGGAACAGTTTGGGGATGGCCCCTTCCTGTTCCAACATGACTGCGCACCAGTGCACAAAGCAAGGTCCATAAAGACATGGATGAGCGAGTTTGGTGTGGAGGAACTTGACTGGCCTGCACAGAGTCCTGACCTCAACCTGATAGAACACCTTTGGGATGAATTAGAGCGGAGACTGCGAGCCAGACCTTCTTGTCCGACATCAGTGCCTGACCTCACAAATGCGCTTCTAGAAGAATGGTCAAAAATTCCCATAAACACACTCCTAAAACTTGTGGAAAGCCTTTGCAGAAGAGTTGAAGCTGTTATAGCTGCAAAGGGTGGGCCAACTCCGTATTGCCTATGCCTTCCTTATGTTGATCCAGTAGGACATTTTCTACTGCTGTATATGAAATCACACTCATTTGTTTATACTATTTAAACTCCCATTGTAACAGTGATCAATTGCATCCATTGCTAGGTTTCATCCATATGATTTAGTTTGCGCAATCATTCAGCTTACTGCATCAACAGACGCTGTGAAAGCAACCACTGGGATGACATCAGACACAAAACCCTCTTATTCCCAGTATCAACCACAAGCATCTGTGCTTGATGGAGGGATAGCGTTGAGCTGCGCAGGGCGTTTCACTCTCTATCAGCCAGCAATAACAAATTACACGCACAATAAAAGTGGATATGGTGCTCTGGTACTCATAATAAGGTTGCTTGGAGCTACAGGATGGGAAAGCGCTTGGGTGAGGAGAGGCTTGGTGTAGTGTAAGGGTGGTCTAAAGACTTATGAATCAGACAGGGGTCACGCATCATGTGCGATCTCATTGGCAGGGGCATTGCGTCCGTCTTGTATGATGTGGACACTGTTGTTTACCTGCAGCCCATCAAACAGCTAGTGCGAGGAGAGAGGTAAATAACTGGGAAGTAATTGCACACAAGGGAATGTGCATGTAAGAGTGTGCGTGTGCGCGTGTGCATTCTTTCCTGTTTATCTTGATGAGTGACGGTGTGTGATTGTGTGCACAGTTCTGTGCATTTTAGAACTCTTGGGAGGGCAAAGTTAGCACAGGTGTCAAGAAAGTCTTTAATTAGCAAACAAACAAACAAAAACACTGAGCTCCTCTGGAAGCAGAAAACAGGTCTCAAGGAAGAATGAGTTTGAAAGGTGACTGTTTTAAATCAAACTGAGACGATTAAAGGAATAAGAAAAGATAAGATGTCTGGCTTAATGTGATGAGATGATGACTGCCATTTTCTATAAGGTAACCTAAAAGATAATACAGTCTGTACAGTTTGTTCCAATAAGGTTTGCTCCTATAAGGTTTTTAACTCAGCCGAAGACAGTCTTACTGCTACTAGGCCTAGGAAATTTCATCGAAATGTCGCTAATCTGACCATACCTTAATGATTCCGGTAACTGGTATCTTGTATTGAACTATTAATCAAAAGAATCGATTTAAAGAGTCATTTGTTTCAGACAGGTTCAAACTGGTAACTCATTTTAAACTGTTCATTAAAAGACTCGACACATAAAAATAATTTGTTTCAAACTGATTCATAACTCATTTTAAATTATTCATTAAGAGAACGGACTCATAAGAGTCAATCTTTTGGGGGGAATCCAGTACGGTGGTCATGCTGGACGGTTTTCGTTTTGCATGCAGCCTATGAAGACTTTTTAAAGAAACATTATTGGAACCATTGAAATGAAGATTGTGCTGTAAATGTGCAACTGGAGATAAATGACTTGGGGACATTGGTCGCTGTATTTATGAGCGCTCCTTAAGGTGTGAAACTGGCATTTTTGTAAAATGGCAAACGCAAGTGACTATACATATCAGAATGCAGGTTGACAGAGTCCAATGACACCTTGAATGTCTATATTTGTCAAATCAAAGACATACACTGTAATGAGTCCACCTGAGAGTTTAAGGGCTGCATTGATTCATGGGTAATATCAGGTTGCCTGACTCAAGAATACTGTTCAATAGCTAAAATTACTCCACTCATTCCCATCACCTTGTAATTCTATGTGACTTGTGCAGTATTGACAGAATTCAACACAATTGGTTTAACAATGTCTACAAAAGAAACGTCCTGTACTTGATGACTGGAGAGGTAGATTTAGTCCATCTCAAAATGACATAAAATGCCACCTATAGCATTTGGTAATCAGATGTAATGAATGTATGCCCTTCTATGAAGTTGAGCTATCTTTAAATCCTGTACTTCTGATTAATTGGTAATCAGTATCCTTGGCAACATTAGTTGCATTTGTATTCAGGAATAAAGACTGAATTCATGCCACTTACCTGATGATCATATATGATGCACTAATGCACAGAATTTGTATTTCTTTATTTTATTATTTTTGGTGCAATGAATCAGCATCTTGTCTAAACAAATACAACCATAAATGAGGCTTCAGAGTATGGTTTGATGGATTTCATTAAAGTACAGTACAAAAGATGCAGCCAGAAATTTCACTGTTAGATTTGAGGACTAATAAATGAGATGGAAAATAATAATGACCAGTCCAGAGTGAACCAGGGTAAGCAAGCACACTATGTCTTTATTTTAGGCTTATGTAAGAAAATTATCAAAACATCAAAATATGAAGTAGAAAGCCCCAAGGGAAATGGTTTCCTAAATAAGCTCAAAGCATAAAAGTCTGTATCTCCACATGACCACATCAACAAACTGGGTCAGATTAGCAGGCTTTCGCTAATTACGCATGGCTTGTTAATTGCACCTTATCTCATTATGACACAAATGCCACCGTTTCTTATTATGTGGAGTAACTGATGGTCAGGAAAATAAACATATTTTTTTCATATCTGGACTTAAAAGAAAGCACATTTTAAAGTTGTTAAGGTTTTGAAGAATGCTAAATTCTTTCACTAAAGTGTTGAAATTATATCTCAATACTGTCCCGAAGGCTCACATGAAAGGCTTGGATTCCTTGGAGATATTTTGTGCAGGATGAGAGACTTTTATGGTGTATAATCAATAAATTAAAGTCCAATGTTTGTACTTAAATAAATAAAAATAATTTACAGGATCACATACTCATTTGAGAAACCATACATACAAATTTAAGGTCTTTATATACTGTGTAGATCATTGTACAGCACAAGTATGTGAAAAATCAAAATGGCAAACTGAGGAACTTCAGAGCAGCTTCAAAAGACAAGGACAGAAAATTGTTATCTGTTTGATAGCCTTTGATAGCCCCAGGACTATAAACAGTTTACAGTTTCAAATCTAGATAGGGTGGTCCATGAACTCAAGAACCGCTAATATTTCCCCTCTTGCTCTGACAACACTCTGTCCTTAAGCAAGACACTTACTTCCATGCAGCTCAAGGGAATTTGTTCCGGCAATTACTGTACTGTGAGTCACTTCAGATAAAACATGTCTGCAAAAATGACAAGTCACTATCATTGTTTACTGCAGCAGAGGAAAGTGCACATCTCCCATAAATGCTCCTCCCATTAACAGTGGTCTAAATTCAAGGAAAAGAAGCATGTTTATTTATGGACCGCAACATCCAGCTCAGCCATTTGCATGATAAATCAATTTTCAGTGAACAAACTGTGCTGTACCTATATATTATTAAAGACAAATAGACAAAGACGATAGACAACCTCCTTTTTTATTCAAATAGATTGCGTGCATCACCTGTTATTATGTATGCCAGCATCAGGAGGCTGTAACATGGAATGTTGTTAGACTATGCAGGGATTAATTCCCATAATAAGCATTAACTCTCTCTCTTTTGCCTCTGACAACATGTCATGCTGTCCAAAGCAATGAGAAAGCCAAAGAGAGGGAGGTAGAAAGAACGGCCAGAGGGAAAACAGAGAGAGAGAGAGAGAGAGAGAGAGAGAGAGAGAGAGAGAGAGAGAGAGAGAGAGAGAGAGAGAGAGAGAGAGAGAGAGAGAGAGAGAGAGAGAGAGAGAGAGAGAGAACGAACAGAGAGAGCAGGGAGAGCAGGGAGACTGTGGCAAGAAAACTAGATCGTGCTAATGCAATATGGAAGGCAAAGTACTCCACTGGAATATCATGGATTTTGGGGTTTTATGTAAGGTGTGCAACATACCTGTGGGGAACCTTTGGGCCAAAATATCTTCAGAACAATCAAATACTGACTGTACCAAACATAGCATTAGCCAACAACACAGAAACGTGTTTTTATATGTACATTTTTGCTTATATTGTGGGTTGAAATGTGATGTCAACATTTGTTTGCTAGGCTAATGCCTTTGTGTTGGCGTAATTTACATTGAAAGGAGAAATATTTAAGCTAAAAACACATGCTGCATTGCTAGTTAACGCATTTAGCATCTGGTTAAAATGGATTGTGGATGGTTAATGGATAAGACACAGGGTTTTACACTGAAATACTGTGCATGAAAAGTGCTTTACCTCAAACGGATGAGAACAAAAGATGTTTGGATGTCCTCTCACACACCGATACATCATATCAGAGAGTGACGTCCATGAACTGCTTTCTTCACATGATCCCAACAATGCCTGCAGCCTAATACAGTATCAGAGAAGGACGACTAAGACAGGGAGAAACACAGAGAATAAATGGAAACGAGAGCGATAGACCATCTCAGTTACAGTAGATGACTAAAAGATGACGAGCTAGAGATAAGGCTGAGGAAGAAAAAGGTGAGTTTGGATATTGGATCGAGTGTGCTGGGAGTAGAGTGGAATCTGTCCGACAGGTACATGTCTCCATAGGCCAGTGGATTTCCAATTTATGATGCCCTTAAGCCAAAACCTGAAGCTTGGCTTTATTCACTGTGAATTCAAGCAGCTCTGTGCTTTTTATTTATCACAATCTTCTCTCACGTCAAGGACACACATGGCAATTAGTCATTTGGAAACATTCATTTCTACCCCGAGTGTCTGAATGATGCGATTAGTGCACTTATCACGAAATCTGAATTCATTATTTTTTAAAAGGGGCACTTATATTTTTTCTCCCTAAAGGTGCATACGGAACTTTTTTTTTCATTAATTATTATTATTTTTCAACTGTGTTCTTACCTTGTCAGATTTACTACTGTAAGCCTACAATAATCATTTTATATTTTCAGCAGTGCTGAAGCACATCTGATGTAACAACTGCTCGGAATATAAAATGCAAATGTATGTTTCAACCACAGATGGTGATAGAGAGACCAACGTTTCGTAATGCAGCTTCAATAGAAGTCCCTCCCCCTCAAAAAAAATAAAATAAAAATAATAATAATAATAATAATAATAATAATAATAATACTTTTGAAAAACGTGTTTAAATCATATACAATCACACGTGATTAAGACTCCAGTAATATAAGTAACTTAATAAAAGCTGTTTTATTTTACATGGAGCCTCATGGAGGCAGATCACGTGATGATTAATAATTACAATTCTTGCTTTATCTTAATAACCGTCCTTGTTATTGGACACTTTCGCTTGTGGAATAAATTAAATTCATAATCGTCTGACAACGAATAGTGCATTTCTAGAGTACAATAGCATTGGTATGCAAAAACTTTTCTTTTTCTGGCCACTAGGTATCAGTATATGTCCACAATGCAACTATATATATATATAGCTCTGAAAAAAAATGAAGAGACCACTTAACATTGAGAAATCAATGTTAATTGGTCTCTTAATTTTTTCCAGAGCTGTATATGCTAATAATCACAGTGGAATGTAATAGTTACTAATTATCCTTGAACTTTAAAAACAAGATGTGATGTAGTCTGTTACTTCAGTATAAAGTTATTTTTATTATTTAAATCAGTTTATTAATTGGCTAACATATGTTTTAGCAAGGTAGCACAAATGAACTAGGATAATTAGAAACAAAGACATAAACGCTTTTCTTCCACAACACCCCTTTCCCCCCTTTACTTATTCATCAACCATCCTCGCACACTGTTCTAGTACACCAACAAGCTCTTCCAGTGATCTTTGTGTGTACAGTTGTGCCCTTGGGCTTGTGAGCACATTCTCTTCACTTTAAGCTTCTCTCCCCCTCAGCCTCCCTCATTATACCCTCCTTATTGTCAGGGCTCATTTAGAGGCCACCAACATCGCCTCACTCAAATTAAAAACCTGCATCCCGAGGCTAAAGCTCTTTGTGCAGCTATGCCCAGTGGGCACTCAACTTCAGTATACCCCGGGATTAGAATCCCGACTGCTGCTCCACATCCGCCAAGTTCAAGAGAAATTTCCGAGAAAAGAAAAGGGTCAGAGATGGGGTTTTAGAATAAGGCCAATCATGCAAAATCAGTATCAAGGGCAGATGTCCGTGCTGAGCTGCATGTTCTAGGTCACACTATCTAAAAGTTGAGGCCTGGGGGGACGGGGTTAGCGACAGACAGGTTTGGGTCAGAATGCAGCTGTCAGGTCACATACAGTTGGACCTGGAAGAGAAAAATGAACCTAGGAAAAAAAAAAAAATGTATGAACAGACATGGATCATAATTTCAGATACATTGATTCTGTCTGTCCTCATATAATCTTAGTGAAGACTCTATGATTAATGTCATATTCTCTCCCTATAGTGTTTTTCAGAGAAGTCTCAGAACTAGCATGCATTCGATTCCTCCTCAGCTCACTGAGTAGTGCCCTGTCAGCATTATTTGACTGAATAATTACACCCCTATAAGCAACTCATGCCTCTCGTCTGCCCCCCACTGTACCTCCTTACCCCTGCCTCTCTGTCAAAAAGTTTCTATTACTCTGATCACATAACAGGCCCATTTGCATCCCTTGAGTGGACATGCAATTATCCCAATAATGTCCTGCTAGTCCAGTCCTCAGTGAGTGTGGTGGAATGTGCTTTGACAGGCAGTGGACATAGAGAAAAGCAGTATCAAATGCTCTATTTCATCCCCCTTCCTTTGTGTACAATAAAACACACTTTGCCAAAGAATGGTTATACTTTTATTTCTTGGGCCATATACTGAATAAGAATAATAACTAATTAAATATTAGAATAAACTAACTAATTAAAATAATTTCTTTAATGGATTTTTTTCCCCCCACCAAGCTAGGCCAGTATAGCAGATATCAATACCATACCTTCAATTCTATTAAATAAATTTTAAATAATAATAATAATGATAATAATGCTCATAACTGTAAGGATAAAATTAGTAATTATAGACATTTAACATTATATTTTAAAGTCATAAGTTAGGTCTAAATTGCAAGACAAATATCATTTATTAACAACAATTAAAGAACATGATCAAATTTCTAACAACTTTTAACTTTTTGACTAAACAAACGTATAACATTCATCACGAAAATCCATTATAATAAAGAATGTTGCATTATTTGCATTCATTATTTTATACCTTATTCATATTAAATCACAGTTATTCTTTTTACTGGCCTAATATATAAATACTTTGCAGCGATTTTAATCCGTGTAATAAACTCCCAGATACTGATACTACTCCACCCTCTGTTCTGTAGACATGCCTTTGGGTTAGTAAACTATCCTCATCAATACCCTGCAGTGATGGCCGCTAACTTTGCCAATTAGACAAAGATGAAAAGACTTGGCCTGTTTGTTAACAGATTTTTAAGGTCCTCTGTTACCTACTGTGTGTAAGTGCAACTCCAGCACTTCATTCTCCCATTGGCATGCCTGACTGCCCTGACATTTAGTTCAGGCAAATTGACTGTTTCCTGTCAGTCTCTTGAGAATACTGTATTACTTTGTTATGTCAAAAAAACAACATGTCATCAGTGAAGGTGATGCCAGGATATTTGTTGTTTACTGAATTTATGGGGTCCATTATTTCTGCTCTCAGTGTAATTATATTCATATTACATGCTGCCTGTCAAGGTCACGGCTGTAGAAATGTTCAGCTGCTCTTCAAATGTCCGACCTTGCCATGGGCTCACAGCAAAACGCATTGGATAAAGAGTGAGTAGCTAACTATAAGACACACATGTACCGCAGGTAAAAGCTACAGTAATCAGTCAGACAGCAAGCAGTCTGAGGTCATTTTAAATAAAGCATGCGGCAGTGTGTGAGCATTACAGGCAAAAAGCACTAAAACTCCATCACCTTACGGTAGATAATTAAATCACTCTTGTGTGAATCACTAACGTAGCCACGGGTGGGCCTGGGTGGGCTTAGATTGACAGCTTGCCCATCCTGTCAGATCCAGGGAAATACATTATTTTTTTTAAATAATACTATTTTCTAACATTTTAACAATTCTTCAATAATTATTTTAAATGTGATTTATTTTGTCATGCATTAGAACTCTATTCTAATATTAATAAAAATATGCTAATTCGTCTCTTCAGTTACGTCATGCCAGTAGTAACGTTATGTTCTTCTTCTCTCCAATACCCGGATTCGATTCCAACTAGCAGCGCCCTTTTTTTTGTTATTAAAAAAATGGCTAAACTGACATTAATGACACATTTAGGAAAGAAACCCGTCTTGACAAAGATGACAGGACGCCATAACACTTTTGTCGTTTGAAAGTGAACTAACAGATAATTAGGATTATGATGATATTATCAACATCTTCAATTCAAAACCCAGCCAACTCTGACTTGTTTAGAACAGACATCAGCCATACAAGGTAAGCTATGGGTAGGTTTTTAGTCTGGCCCGCCGTGGAATGGCTATGCAATATTTGCATGTAATATTTGTGAGCAAGTTGTTTTCTGAAATGTACATAAGCCACATGTACTGTATTAGCAATGGCAGGTTGTCGATACAGGACTCAGACATTGTGATTTCTCTTCGTGATATAGTTATCAGGACTCGGGTTGGATCGCTCTCCTGCTTTGTTTTTGTTTTCAATTTTTTCACGTTGCAGCCGCTCACACTTGAGCTTAGTGCTTACAGGTGAAGTATTTAGTTTCTGCGACACTAGTAGCACCTAGCGGAATTTCAAAAAATAAAGCAACCTTGCAAACGGTCCTTCCGCGCGTTGCTCTCAGACATCACAAACACAGCTCGTACGGGGGCTTGAGAAGGCATCAACATGTAGAAGTAGACTATATTAAAAGATAATAGACAATAAAAGGTCCAACATATGAGGAATACTTTTAGCTGTGTTGCCATGTTTCAATCGGATTTTTCTTCCAAATTAAGGGGTAATGCGAATTATTCCGGCCCACCCACACTATTAGAGGCCCACCCATCATCCACTTTCTGCCTACGCCACTGGTGTGAATGGCTTAGTGTGAAATATTCCAACGAGCCACTACAGATACTACAGGCTTTGTATATTACAGTCTGTAGAAACATGAAAGAATATAGATAATTATATGATAGTACACAAAGAGAGAGAAACTATAGTGTAGGCCTATTATAACAGAGGGAATAAATCATACGAAGGAAGTATTAATAACTTTTAAAATTGCTTTAAAAGTGCTGGAGTTTACAAAATTCAATCAAACTCTACTGCTGTAGTTTACAAAATCCAACCAGATTTTTTTCCAATAAAATTACAATACTAAATATACTGTAGACCATATGAATGTGATTTCACCAAGTACAACATCTTTTTTGATCCTGGAACAACATTCCATTTAACCATTCAGATTTGAAGGCCAAGTTTACAATTTCGGCTTAGAACCAGTTAGGTGCTTCTACATCAGTGTCATTCACCGATCATTTTCCTATGATTTTAGGGATAAGTTATGAGTAAGGTTAGGTTTATAGGTAGAAGTTAGGACTACATTTTTGGACAGGAATGTTGTTACTTGGCAAACATGTCTTACTTGGCAAAATCACAGTAATGTTGATATTTAACATAAACTTTCACTTTATGGACCATGCTGGAACACCTAATTTCCCCGAATCCTGTAATCAAATTTTTTTTTTTGTTAGTGAAATTTGCAAAATTATTATAACAACTTGTATTGTACTATTTTCTGTTGTGTTGAACTTTGCAATTCAGTAAATTACACTAGCTGTCAACATCCTGTGGACTGTGGCCAATTCAATTCAAATTCCATTTTATGAATTGAAATAAAGCCAATTCTAAAAACTGAATTTAGTCCAAACCTGGAAAAAGCTGTGGTTCTTTCTCTGTACCTAGAAATGCTGGTCTCGCTTGCTCTCCAAATCCACACATCTCCTGTCCTTGATCCTTTTAAGCACACGACCATAAAGACAACTCTGTGCTTTAGACTGCAGCATTAGACCTGTATTTAGCAGGAAAGCGGGGAAGCTAATGGATTTTATGAAGGGAACCATCCCTCAAAATGTTCCGACTGAAACAGACAGGCCTGAAGGACAGCAAGACAGTCAGGTAATGTACTCTTCTCCCACAAATGATAGCACACAATTATCCATGTCGAAAAGCAGACCCGTCCTAATCTAGCTGTGATTCACTTTAACAAAAAGAGAGGGGCCACATAATGAGAGAAATTATGCTTCCTCAATCTGCTGCTATTTTCACTTACTCTTGAATTATAGTGTCTGAAGAGACCTGATGGCTCTTATGTGCACTCTGTTACTCCTCATTTATTTGCTGCTGTTTTTTTTTTAATTTCTTTCTTTTTTTTTTTTTTTTTTGCTAAAAGCAAAAGAAAAATAGGGATGGAATATGAATTACTCCTGGTAATTAATCCTCTTGACACTGACGTTGGTAGACTTTCATTACCTCCTTTTGGACACTATGGATTACTTGAAAAGAGTGACTTCATGACTGTGAGCTGGAGCACCATCCTCATTCCACTCTTGACAGGAACTACAATTACTCGGAACCTGATTAATCTAAGTTGCCAACAGAATGGCAGGGTGCACATACTATCAAAAGAGAGAAAGGAATATTAAGGACACTACTAGACCTGCAAGGCCATGGTAATTGCCTCAGATTATTGGATCCCTTAACACAATGCGGGGAAATTATGAGATATGACTGCATGATTATGACTGGGGATAATGGAAATTACAAAGATGATGATCATAGTAGCACCTGGAACATGGTATATTACAGTACCCTTGTTACACATGTTACTAAGAATGTAACTAATACTATTATTATCATAATCATCATTAATACTATTTATTAAAACAACAACAACAACAACAATAATAATAATAATAATAATATTAAACACTCAATCAAACTGTTTTCACAATTACAATCAAAGGGCTTTATTATGATAAAATGTTTTAAAAATGTTTTTATTTTAAAATGTTTTTCTATTTACAATTATTATTATTAATTATTTTACACATTTTATAAATAATAATAATCATAAGAAGAGTATTGATAAGAATAATGGTCACAATCACAATTTTTTGTGTATAACAGTTTTATTAGTATAACATGTTTAATAAAATTTAACATTTTGTAATAATAATACCAATACTAATAATAATAATACATGTTAAACATTTATAAAAACCTAATAAAACATTGATATATGATTTAACAGGAGCAGACTTGGCTTTTGATTGACATGCGATCTAACCAATCATAAAGCAGAATCCGCCTTTTTTTTTTTTTTCACCAAGCAAACCAGACAGGAGAGTTAACACGTCGATGAACTTGGTTGAACTTGAATGGTGTGTATTCATGTCTTTCCGTGGTTAAAACAACATACCTTCTGATGTTCATTCATGTTTTTATTTCGTGCTATATCTAGTAGGAAGATATGATCAGTTCATGTGCTGCTTGAACTGAGGCGATCTGTCACGACACATTAAATAGCCACAAAACGGTATTTATTGTTTGAATTTCTTTAAAAAAAAAAAAAGACAAAATTTTAAAGCTGTTTCATACCAAAAGTAACATTCTGTCTTGTCTGTCGGCGCATTGTCAGTGTCCTCTTTGCTCCGCTATGTATTTTTTACTGCACAAGAACATAGTGTGTGGCTTGTCGGACGTAGCAACAGTAACTAAGGGGTGCGGGTCTTTGCGAACGGTCAATTGCAATTAAAATTCAGCATTTGAAATGGCCAGTTTTAATGGAAAACTTCTGCATGTCTTTATTTTTTTTATTTTTTTTCTAAAATGATGTTAAATAGTACATGCTACACTTAAGGGCAATGATCACCAAGTATAATGACACTTCAAATTACAGTAAATTAATACCTACTTAAACAATATTAAATGTGTGTGAAGGAACCTCAGGCGTACATTTCTATTATTTTCTGTGAATGTAACTGAATGGCCGTCATTAAAATCACATCAGCTCAAATAAAATGAAAACGTACGATTGATGTCTTCGGAACATTAGCATTAGCCAACAGTGGGAAAAGAACAATTCAGAAAGAGGCCCCTGACACACTTTTTTGTCATGTCCTTCACACCTTGAATGAAATAATGACTATTCCTGCAATTATACCTCACCATGCACAATAATTTACCATATAAAACAAAATGATGAGTGACTGCGGGAGTTTTATGGAGGAAGAGAGATAGGAGGAGCAAGGTAAGAAAATGGCCCCTAAAAAAACGATCTACTCTGCTGTGTGCTCTAAAATGACTTGCTGTATGGCTGGTCCTGACAAACATGACAAGAAGAGTGGGTGAAGTGACACTGAGCTGCATCCTGCTTCTCCTATCATGTTGTAGTGGAAGGAGGTCAGGGTCGTCTTCAAGCAAACATACTCCCCTGTCAGGCCCTGACAGCAGGGTTGGGACGGATGTCTGATGACTACAGCCCTGCCTTTTCCCACCTATACCCGAGAAGTCACCTTCCCCCTTCAAAGACACTTATTATTCTTTATTTTGTAGTACCTGTCCATGCTAGTGTCATATGTCATCATTGCACTCTGCAGCTGCATCCTCTTATAATTGCTGTCATTGCGAAGGTGAAAGGGCAACTATTGTACTTAGTTTTTACCACTTCTTTTCACTCAATTTTCACCTCGATAAAGCACTTGCTCAGTTTCTTTTAACTTGAGCAAACTGACAGCCTGCATCTCAAACATCAGCAGGAAAGAGAACTAACACAACCAGTATAATGGAACGTCAGATGGGCTAGATGTGTATCAGATGTGAGGGCGTGAAGTGCTGTTAGCCACACTTTGTTCATTTTGGATTGAAATGTCGATCAACAACACCAAAATTTCATTCTGTCATGTCCTCTCCATCTCTCTGTTTGACCCTGGAGAATCATGGTCAGCATTTTTACCACTGTGACTGTAGTAAGAATTATGGTTGGGGAAGCTACTTCAAAACTGTACAAGCTATTTTTAATAGCTAAGCTACTCTTGTGAAAAAGTAGTTGTCTACACTGCAGATCTATTTACAAAAAAAGTAGTAAAAACTATAGGTACAGCGCTTCAGGGTACAATATCCAATGAAACTGTTCAAAGATTTGTAATGATATAATAATAATAATAATTATTATTAATTATTATGTTTTATTATTATTGTTGTTTTATAATCATAAATTCTTGTAAATAAACCAGCATTTAATAAAAAAAAACCCAGTAATCTTAAGGGGCAATATCTTTTAGCATGTAGCCACTCAAGATATCATTTATAATTTCAGTCATATTTCCTATATGACATGAAAACAATGAGGGTTTTTGACTCTCACTTAGGTTGACAGCATCAAACTTGATCAGATAAATTAAATTAATTTATCAAATTGAGAACTACTGTAGAATACACAATGGCAATTAACATTAGAATTTAACTAAAAAGGAACATCCAATAAATGAATAATTTGTTTGAATCACTCTGTTCATTTGCATGTACAATTCAGTTGAAAGAATCAGATAAATTGGACTTTCCAATTTAAGAGAGAAGAGCATTAGTGCCAAAACTGACTGAGTCAAAGTGAGGGTACAATTTAGGATAAATCAATTCATTAGAATGAATCAGTTTGCGCTGAAGCTGCACAAAAAAACTGACGTGACATTAAAAACAGCGATGTAGAGGTTGATCCTATTCTAGTGCTAAAAATCGGTGTTGAGACCATTTTTTGAAGATCTTGGTTTTATCTAAGACTGAGGATTTGGGTTTTTTTTGGGTTATCACTAAATTGCCAGTGTTTGAATGTAAAACTTCTTGCTTCAAATGCAATCAATAGTTTCTAATTTGAATTATTTATTTTTTTTTTACTGTCATGCCAGGTCAGAAATTGCAACACGTTCTCACTCCTAACTCGTTACATATTGACGCTTGGTCAGGACCCCTCTGCGTAAATTTTTAACACACAGGGTACCCCTTTAGCGTCATTTTTCGGCACGCAGGGTACTCCATTAATTTCAGTTGTTTGTCCAATGCATCAGATCAAGACACATTTAATTCTTTGCATTTGAAAAAGTAGACATGATTTTATAAATATCTATAGGCTACTTTTATATTTTGGAGCAACTATCCCCACTCCCACCCTAAACCTACCCACTTCTCAAAAATATAAAACACGTAATGTTAACACGCAAATAAAAGTACAGTCACAGGTATTTATTGCAAAAACTATATAAACGTATAAACGTATTAATTTGTTGCATTCCAAGTCTTCTGAAGTCATACGATATCTTTATGTAAAGAACAGAGTTAATCTTAATGTTTTAATCACTGAAATGATGCCGCCGCTCCGTGAACGCACGCACTCATTCAAAAGATACACCCGACTCTTTAGCATGACACAATCGGTCACGAGACACACGAGAGCCAATGACATTTTACAATCAAAGCTGACGTAATGACGCAATTGGTCACGAGACATACGAGAGCCAATGCAATTTCACTATCAAAGCTGACGTAGCGTAGTGTTTCTTCGGGCGGCAATTTTTGAATGTGTGCATGATCTTCTGTGGATGGAGGCGCTGATCGCTTTTGGGGATTTTCTTCACACAAATCAATCATTTGGCCTCAGAACACTTGGAATATTTGTACTTTTTGAATAAATTGTGCCTGCAGTCGTATCTGCATGTTATATCCTGTGTTTTATAGCATATTTTACACAAATGGGTAGGTTTAGGGATGGGGTTGGGTTACGTGTTTAAACGTGTCTAAATAGCATAAATAAATTTTTTAATAAATGTAAATAAAATTATGCTGGCTGATTAAATCGAGAATCACTGAGAATCATAACCCAATATATAATTTCATCATGACGATAACATCCCCATGCCCAATGCGTCTGTGTATAACGCCAAAGGTTCCTCATTGAAATCAATGGAGTACCATGCGCATCGAAAAATGACGCTAAAGGGGTACCCTGTTTGTTAAAAAGTGACGCCGAGGGGTCCTGACCAAGCATCAATATGTGACGAGTTGGGTGTGAGAACGTGTTGGAAATTAACAGGGGTTGTGTTCAAAATGTCACCATAATTAGTACAAATTTCTCAGATAAATAATGTGATTATTTCAGATTAATCTTAAACACACAAGGGTCTTGGTCTTGACTTGCCTCGATTTAGGTGGTGTTGACTACAACACTACTATATACTACACAGACTTGTTGAGAAAAGAAGTTTGTTGCTGGAAAAGTTACTCCCCATCACTCTTCCGAATGAAAGAAAAAGGGGTCAGAAATTGTGTCAGGAACAGTTTGAATAATGTAGCTAATACAAGCCTCATACTGCTCTCTGAATGAGGAACAGTTTCTGTCATAACACCTCTATCCTCATATGCCCTGGAGAAAAAAAAAAAAAAAAACTCACTCTCTAAATAAACTTCATTGTGTTCTAAATTACTGAATGTGATGATAGTAATTTTGCTGACAAATGATTACACAGAAGAACAGTCTATAATCCCGCTTTGTTATTTAATCTCAGTTGTTAAGCATGAAATTTAGCAAAGTGAAGAATGAAAATGTCAAGATGAGAGTTTTTTATTTATGATTTCAATTTATGTAATGCATCAGTGCATTAAATCAAATATTTAGATTATACAGAACATGCAGAATTCTAGTATTTTTTACTAAAAGCTGAAGTCTGTAATAATTTTCGATGCCAAAATGCTTTCTCCTATCCCAGCTTTATACAATTTTCTTACTTTAATATTATAAAATATTATATTCACAATAATGTCATATCATTAATAGAATAAATAATATAATTCATTCATGTTTCCAGCTTAATGTTTTTTGTATCTTTTGAAAATTACACACTGAATTTAAAATGAATGTGAATCCCTGCTATTTGGCTAAATTACATGAGTGGAAAAGGAAAGTCCTTTTGGAAGAGGAAAGGTTGATTCTGAATCCTTCAGAAGTATGCATAAAAAAAGTCTATAATTTTGATTTCACATGTCCTTATAGCAGCAGAGGGTTGTTGGATTGCTAACATGTGGAGTTTAGGTCAAATAGGTTAAAAAAAGTGTAATTATCCTTCTCGATCCTACAGTAAACAAAGCAAAACAATTCAGCTTTCTCAGCTCTTCCCTAATTGATCAGACGGCTGAGCTTATGCAAACTGTTTGTGTAAATCCAGCCGATCTTGGACCTGCCAAAAGCATTCCTCAGCTTTATGAGCACTGGGAAAACAGAAGCTCTCAATGATCTTGGCACTTTTAATGGGCTCCAATGACCGCTCACCTCTGCAGCTTAACATAACAGTGGAGCAGCAGGTTGATGGTTTAATGTGCAAGTGCAGCGATCAGTAATGGCAGGGCTCTCTGAGTATGCAGCCCTTGTACTAACGGATAGCCCCTTCTGAATGCAAATCCCCTTCTCACATCTCTTTAACTCAGGGCATTTCTCTATCTCTCTCACATTTGAGAGAGGGGGGGTGCAAGCATAAAGGATTAGCACTGGTGCATGTCTGATGTGCGAGACAGACACAATCAGAATACTTTATATGCACATGTGTGCTTAAAGTTTGTGCACGTGTCTTCTATCTCTTCTCCCCTCAGACTGATCTTAAAATCCCGAGTGATCACACAAGGGACGGCTTATTGTATAAAAGCAGTTTTGAATACAGGAGCAGTCATTCTTGGAGTCTAATCCACATGGCTGGCTCTCCTCCTGTGATAAGACATCACCTGTTCGCTCTGGTGTTGAGGAGGCTTTACCGCTGTTTGATATGAGATCTCTGGCAACCGATCTGCCTATGAAAGCTTTTATACTGCATACATTATGTGTACATTTATTTATCTATGCAAGATAAAGAAATAAAAGACAGGCATAAGTCAAACAAACAATCTGATTTGCAAAATGTGTCCAACTGCTGAGGTCTGTGGAGAGGTAAATATAATAAGTGGCCTAATGGATAAAAAGTGAGACTGGTAACCCAAAGGTTGCGGGTTTGATTCTCAATACTGGCAGAAAATGACTGAGGTTCCCTTGAGCAAGGTACCTACTGTAACCCCTAATCACTCCCCGGGCACCACAGCAAAATGGCTTCCCACTGCTCCGAGTGTGTGTGTGTGTGTGTGTGTGTGTGTGTTCACTACTCCTAATGTGTGTGCACTAACTTCAATGGGTTAAATGCAGAAGAAAAATTCTGAGTATGGGTTACCATACTTGGCCTTCACATGTCACTTTCTCTTGTCTTGTTTTTGTTTTTTTAATAGCAAATCAAACTTTTATTCAACAGACAAATTTAACTGATCAAAAGTGACAGTAAATACACTTATAATGTTACAAAAAAATTCTACTTCAAGTAAATGCTTTTCCTTATAGTTTTCTACCTCTTCACATACCTCTCTATTTTGCTGGAGGTTCAGTAGCTGGTCCTCCGGTTAAACTGCTGCTAGATCAATGAGTTTGGACCGTTCTTCTGTCAGGTTGTGGTTGCAGCAAGGATGAGTTTGAGCAGGATAGTTGCAGCAGTAAAACTTTAACAATAACTCAAATTACAGTTTTTCTCAGTCGCTTTGGTACATTTCTCAGATAACAACTGAAATTCTCAAAACTACTCAAACTAAAAAAAAAAAAAAACTCCATATCATCAAGTCACTTGTGCACATCATAAAAGCAATTTCTCATTGTTTTGAACAAATTGCAAATGCTTTGGTACAGTCATGCAGTTGATTATGTGCAATTGTCTTCTGTTTCCTACATTATCAATTGCTTATCTCATGTTTATCAAAATGTATTATACTGGCTCTCATTGAATAGTCTTACCCCTCAAAACATATAGGCATTAGTTCCTTGCATAAGTCATTAAATGCAAAATGGTTAAACTAGGTGTCATAATGCGTCAGGTATTTTCTTTACATTTCTATTAGACTTAGTCCTGAATTGATGAATTGCGGAGGAGAATTCTGAATTTCACTAATGAAGGGAAATTAAAGGGCTAGATCAACCAATGATCAACTACAAACCCGATTCCAAAAAAGTTGGGACACTGTGCAAATTGTGAATAAAAAAGGAATGCAATAATTTACAAATCTCATAAACTTATATTTTATTCACAATAGAATATAGATAACATATCAAATGTTGAAAGTGAGACATTTTGAAATGTCATGCCAAATATTGGCTCATTTTGGATTTCATGAGAGCTACACATTCCAAAAAAGTTGGGACAGGTAGCAATAAGAGGCCGGAAAAGTTAAATGTACATATAAGGAACAGCTGGAGGACCAATTTGCAACTTATTAGGTCAATTGGCAACATGATTGGGTATAAAAAGAGCCTCTCAGAGTGGCAGTGTCTCTCAGAAGTCAAGATGGGCAGAGGATCACCAATTCCCCCAATGCTGCGGCGAAAAATAGAGGAGCAATATCAGAAAGGAGTTTCTCAGAGAAAAACTGCAAAGAGTTTGAAGTTATCATCATCTACAGTGCATAATATCATCCAAAGATTCAGAGAATCTGGAACAATCTCTGTGCGTAAGGGTCAAGGCCGGAAAACCATACTGGATGCCCGTGATCTTCGGGCCCTTAGACGGCACTGCATCACATACAGGAATGCTACTGTAATGGAAATCACAACATGGGCTCAGGAATACTTCCAGAAAACATTGTCGGTGAACACAATCCACCGTGCCATTCGCCGTTGCCGGCTAAAATTCTATAGGTCAAAAAAGAAGCCATATCTAAACATGATCCAGAAGCACAGGCATTTTCTCTGGGCCAAGGCTCATTTAAAATGGACTGTGGCAAAGTGGAAAACTGTTCTGTGGTCAGACGAATCAAAATTTGAAGTTCTTTTTGGAAAACTGGGACGCCATGTCATCCGGACTAAAGAGGACAAGGACAACCCAAGTTGTTATCAGCGCTCAGTTCAGAAGCCTGCATCTCTGATGGTATGGGGTTGCATGAGTGCGTGTGGCATGGGCAGCTTACACATCTGGAAAGGCACCATCAATGCTGAAAGGTATATCCAAGTTCTAGAACAACATATGCTCCATCCAGACGTCGTCTCTTTCAGGGAAGACCTTGCATTTTCCAACATGACAATGCCAGACCACATACTGCATCAATTACAACATCATGGCTGCGTAGAAGAAGGATCCGGGTACTGAAATGGCCAGCCTGCAGTCCAGATCTTTCACCCATAGAAAACATTTGGCGCATCATAAAGAGGAAGATGCGACAAAGAAGACCTAAGACAGTTGAGCAACTAGAAGCCTGTATTAGACAAGAATGGGACAACATTCCTATTCCTAAACTTGAGCAACTTGTCTCCTCAGTCCCCAGACGTTTGCAGACTGTTATAAAAAGAAGAGGGGATGCCACACAGTGGTAAACATGGCCTTGTCCCAACTTTTTTGAGATGTGTTGATGCCATGAAATTTAAAATCAACTCATTTTTCCCTTAAAATGATATATTTTCTCAGTTTAAACATTTGATATGTCATCTATGTTGTATTCTGAATAAAATATTGAAATTTGAAACTTCCACATCATTGCATTCTGTTTTTATTCACAATTTGTACAGTGTCCCAACTTTTTTGGAATCGGGTTTGTAGTTCTCTAAAATAGCTCTCTGAGATGCATCTAGTGAACCTTCATTTGGCAAGCATATAGACAGATGACAACACAGTGTTACAATTTCTTATATTGGAAGAACAACAAGGAAACAAACAGGGTCAACAGCCAGAAGAGGAATATAAGAATGTGTGGTGGAAGGGTACAGAGGAAAAACAGTGGAAGAGGTAGAAGAGGCCAAGATTGTAGACATGTTTCTGATGAAATAAGGGCCACTATTGTGGACCATGTTCTCAACCATGACCTTATGGCTGAGGTGGGTCAAAAGGTACAGCCGAATGTTGGGAGAACAACCGTGTCCTCAATCATTCAAACGGGCATGTAATCAGACAATGTTTACTATACTGTAATACTGTACACTTACTGTAATGCTATATTACAGTAGTCCACTTGCATTTAACGTTATACAGTTAATATACTTTATAGAGACATAATGTAACACACACACTCATGTACATATATACAGTAGGCCTATGTGTGTATATATATATATATATATATATATATATATATATATATACGTATATATATAGAGAGAAAGAGAGAGAGAGCCTTCTCTTTTTCTTTATATCGCAATGATATTGTACTGTAATTTGTTGACAGACAAACAGTAAAAGTGTAACGTTAAAATGTATATGTGCCATACAGATAAAGTGCAGTCTTGTGCATTTTCAATCATTGTCATCAAAATTGTAGCCATATGTTTACATCTAAAAATACTGAAAGAGTACACTGCTATATTGACAACATGACTTAGCATTTTGACTATCTTGTTTGTGAACAATGACACAAGGACTTGTCATTCTGATGGCACTGATGTGTTCATTGACATAAATACTTACTTTTGATAGATGAACTAAGGATTTTGAGCAAGTTACATGCTCCTGCAGGTAATCCAAAGCAGCTTGAGATTTGTTTAAATTTTTGCGATACGGCGCAGTTTCTTGGGAAGAAATTGAGAAGGAGGAAACGAAAGGAAAGGGGCTCTATCGGGAGAGACTAAATAACACCGCCAAACAGCGTTATTTAGAGAAACTGCTTGACATCAACAACATCGTACAACCTGCCAGCTACAGAATGGACGAAAAACCCAGAAGCGCTACCACCTCTCACACACCCGTCATTAGAGGTCATAACATGGCCTGTTACAAAACAAAAGTACATACATTTCATCTAGAAGCTACCAAATTCATCACCAAACACTAACCAGTCTATGACTCAGTAGGCGAAAAGAATTTCAATTTTACAATGAACTTATTACAATTATATTAAACAATAAAAAAATAAATAAAAAAAAATTCAATAATAAGCATTAGAACGATAAAAACATTAATAAAAGCGGAGTGCAACCTTATCTTGGCAAGTATGACTGAGCTCTCGCAGTAGAGCTCTTGCACCCAGCCGAAGTAGAATTGTTCATAAGCTTCCAATGACTTAAAGCTTCTGAACTCTTGCATTTTATAGGCACTGATACCAAACCAGGTAATTGACGATGTAAGGGTGTGTGAGAGGTGGCAGCGTTTCAGGGTCTTTCGTCTATTCTGTAGTTGCAGGTCGTCCGGGTCGATGTTGTTGATGTCAAGATAGAGCCCCTTTCCTTTCGCTTCCTCCTCCTCCGTTTATTCCCAAGAAACTGCACCGTATCACAAAAATTCAAACAAATCTCAAGCTGCTCTCTCGGTCTCACTGTCTAAGTAACCATGGCAACGGATAGCATATCCTGCTAATATGGCGGCGCCTTCCCGAAATGCAACGCGGAGTGAACATTGTGACATCACCTTCTCATTCTCTATTGAGAAATGCACTTACTGGTTTGCCAATCTTAAGGATGTTTCAAGAAATGTACCAAATCGACTGAGAAAAACTGTAACAAACACTCAACAAGGAGTATATATACAGAGAATAAATAAGTGAGTTAACAAGGGGCAGGTGGACACAATAGGTTGCTATGGGTAACAAACAACTAGGAAACTAGGTCACACAATAGGAAACTAGGTAAATTACAGTTTTTCTCAGTCGCTTTGGTACATTTCTTGAATCATCCTTAAGATTTTCAAACACTAAGTGCATTTCTTGGCGGTATGCACCTTTTACGCTAGTCTGTAATCTGCCATAAAACTAAAAACTCATATATATATATATATATATACATACTGTATAGGCCTATATGTACAT
The DNA here is from genome assembly GCA_039654105.1 of Coreius guichenoti. Classification (NCBI taxonomy): domain Eukaryota; kingdom Metazoa; phylum Chordata; class Actinopteri; order Cypriniformes; family Gobionidae; genus Coreius; species Coreius guichenoti. The sequence continues at coordinate 21,199,794 of CM077173.1, read as the reverse complement.
GTGTGTGTGTTTGTGTGTTACATTATGTCTAAAGTATATTTACTTTATAATGTAAAATGCAAGAGGACTTCTGTAATATAGCATTTCAGTACATTATCTAACATACCTGTTCTGTCTACAAACGTTTGGATGATTGAGGAAACGGTTGTTCTCCCAACATTCGGCTGTACCTTTCGACCCGCCTCAATAGTGGCCCTTATTTCATCAGAAACATGTCTATAATCTTGGCCTCCTCTACCTCTTCCACTGTTTTTCCTCCGTACCCTTCCACCACACATTCTTACTCTTCTTCTTCCCGGCTGTTGACCCTGTTTGTTTCCTTGTTGTTCTTCCATTGTCAGAATTTGTAACACTGTGTTGTGCTCTGTCTATGCTTGCCAAATGAAGCTTCATGAGATGACATCTGAGCTCTTTTAGAAAACTGGTTGTTCTAGCCCTTTACATTTCCCTTCATTAGTGAAATTCAAAATTCTCCTCTGCAATTCATCAATTCAGGACACAAAAAAAGTCTAATAGAAATGTAAAGAAAATATACTTGACGCGTTATGACAACTAGTTTAACCATTTTGTATTTAAAGAAACTAATGCCTAGATGTTTTGAGGGTCAAGACTATCCAACAGGGAAACAGTATAATACATCAACATGACATAAGCAATTGATAACGTAGGACACAGCAGACAATTGTACGTAATCAATTGCATGACTGTACCAAAGCATTTGCAATTTGTTCAAATAAATGAGAAATTGCTTGTATGATGTGTATAAGTGACTAGATGATGTGGAGGTTAAAAAAGTAGTTTTGAGAATTTGTTGTGATCTGAGAAATAAAATTATATCAGCAGCATTACACAGCACACTTGACTTGGAGATATGACAATTTGATATGACCTTGATTAATCCTTTTGATTGATTAGGCCTTTTGTTGACACTGACAGATATTGCCAGGGAGATGATGATGGAGTGGCCAATAGGCAGTGTGAAATCTATAGACTATGCTGTATCATCAGTGCATGTCAATAAAGTTTAAAGAGAAAGCATAATGAAATGAACCGTAGGGGTGCTCATATAGATTACAGCACACCAAATAGGCTTGTAATCTATTTGTCATTTGAAACCAACAGACCCATGTTTCAGTGTAGATTTGTCATGCGGTTCCTTGTTGTTGTGATGGCCATTTTGCTATGTTTATAAATTCATGGTGTTATTTGATATCCCAGTGATGTAACAGTATAGACCCACTATCATAGGACGGGCCTGATGCACACACACATACCAGCGCACAAACTCACACAAACACACATCTGCATGCATAACTACAGCAATCCAAAGCTTTTACATTGTGCTTATTTTAACAATCACCATGGGCTGCGCTCAGTGCAGGTCTCCATAATCAAAGTGGCAAGCCGCCTGCCTCTCACTGTCATCTCTTACACTTTAAAGTCAGGCTGCTGTGACAGGTAGGAATTTGCTGTGGATTAGGACTGTAATATATTTGCTATCAGAATGAATTAATGTGCCAAAGAATGTGGAATATTTGGTAATTGCAAACTAATTTTCTCCCTACACAGTTTTCACAGATGTGTGCGTGTGGGGGGCAATGGGTGGGATTACTTTTACCCTTTTATATATCAAATTAAAAACTGTCCATCAAATAATCCGCTGCAGTCGTGTTCTAATTGGCTAAAACCACAGTTACAGGAAGTCTTTGATGAGACCATTTTGCTCACAAGGCATGTAATTGGGACATAATTAAAAATTGCCCTGCCGTTTAAACAGAGACCTGTCAAACACTGTGACCTTCCAGTGAAGGATTTGGATTATGATAAAGAGCCCTGAAGCAGGCTTTTAGAAATGAATTGAATTTTAGGCAAGGACAATCCTGCATTATGGTTGGAAATAATCAGGATGAATATGGGTTTTGTAAATAATTATTATAAAAACAGCAAGATATCTAGTACGTTCATGCACATCCGTAACTATCCATTCACTGGCCATCTGATGCATATTGCACACAAAAATGGAAAGCACAATCTGATTGGTACAGTAAAACGTAAACTAAACATCCATATTCAGAAATTCAAAAAATAAACTTTTTTACATTGATCTGTTAGCATAGCATAGCACCGCACTTGCTGAATGAGTACAGCAATATAGAACATTTAACATACTCTGTTCTCAAACTAAGCTCATGCTCCACTCATCGCCAACCATGATGGGGTAACCCCCCCAAAAAATCCCAACATAACAGAAACTCTTCTAAACTAACATAGCAAAACATTAAAATACTAAATCTCCAAGTTAATATTAATCTTGCACAAAAACCATTATATAACACTTAATTTTAGCATTTACTCTCCCTTTTGAGTGTCATGACAAAGCATGCTGGGAAATAGAAATCCCATCCCAGTTTCAGTTAAATTTAAGTCTGTCTAAATTCTGTCATAAACTCAAAAGAAACTCAAAAAACTCAAAAGAAAAAGAAAGTTCTAAATACTCATAAAAGTTCATTCGATTGAACTAATTTGTTTCATTTGAGTTGGCTCTACTTAAACCAATTAATTATTTTGAGCGTTAGGGTTTACAGTGCTGGTCGCTCAACATGTCAGTCAGATATTTTCTTCCTGTCAAAGTGTGTGGTTCATGGGTAGAATAAGCTGCAATGAGAAAGTCAAAAGTCTCTGACCAGGGGTTAAGTGTCTTGCTCCAGGGCACAGTGGTAACAGCCCATAGATTGCACTTTCAGTCTAACCACCAGGCCACACCACCACCCACATGTGATGCTATCTGTTGAAGAAAATAAGGGTGCCTACACCTAACAGAGCATGGAGAAATTCTTCACTGTGATATGATGCCTCAGCATAAAGCATAAAGTAGCATCATCTCGGTTGAGTATAGACCCATGCAGAAAATGCGAGAGGAGCGCTGTTTCTAGTGATTCAGAGAAATCATTTCCCCTTCTGCATTTGCATGCAAATGCTCCCCTTCACAGCCCTTCGCACACAATAGGCCACATAAAATTGTTGTCCCGTCAGGTAGAAATAAATTTCATCCCCTAACTTTCCATTTAGTGGGTGTTATGGTGTCACTGTGCATCCAGTGAATGTGGAAACTCCTTATAGTCAAATGCATTACAGGAAAGGCATAACCTTTAAGAATCCCTGAAGGCCCTTCGATGTCTCAATTTTTGATGATTCAAGCATTACAAGATTTGCTAATATCTCTAAAAATGAAATGTTGGTATGGCGACCAATTCACAGCTAAAATCCTATCATCTCTCGAATCCTAAACCAGATTTAATATGATTATGGCAGTCGAGAGCATTAATTCAATGATTATAAGGAAAGTTAAACTCTGAAATCTTGTTAATTTGTTATTATAATCTACTGTACACTAGTTTTACCACTTAAAAATCCAACACATACATGCAAGCACACACACAAAAAATGTCATTAGCTTTGGATTTTAATGGTGAAACTGTGCAGGGCTTGCTCAACCATGGTGTTGTAGTAATTCCAATTCATACAATTTACTGGATTCTACATTGTGTGACTGTAATGTCACTGTGGTAATTCTCTCCGTAGTGTTAAAATCTCTACTCTCTAAGATCAGTCTGGTTGCCCTTGGTCGGGTATTTTGTCTAGTTTAAACTTGGTAATGGAATAAATGTGAGTGTTTCTTGTGCCTGCATTACTTGTACAATGCAGATAAGACTGCATTACTGTCGGTCACTGAAGCCCTGCGGATTGCGAAAGCTGATTCCAAATCATCAGTCCTCATCCTCCTCGATTTATCAGCTGCCTTTGACACTGTGAATCACCAGATTCTCCTTTCCACCCTCTCATCACTGGGCATCACAGGAATTCCACTCCACTGGTTTGAATCCTATTTCACAGGTAGGTCTTTCAAGGTTGCCTGGAGAGGGGAGGTATCCAAAGCACATCAACTGACCACGGGGGTTCCTCAGGGCTCAGTGCTTGGACCTCTCCTCTTCTCCATTTACACTATATCACTGGGACCCATCATACAGGCACATGGCTTCTCATACCACTGCTATGCTGATGACACACAGCTCTACCTTTCATTTTTAACCAGATGATCCCACAGTAGCTGCACGAATCTCAAGCTGTCTGGCGGACATCTCGGCATGGATGAAAAAACATCACCTGCAGCTCAACCTGGCAAAGACTGAGCTTCTCGTCTTCCCTGCCAATCCGACTCTATAACACGACTTCACCATCAAGCTAGGTTCATCCTTGATTTCCCCTTCATGGTCGGTCAGAAATCTTGGAGTAACCTTGGATGACCAGCTGTCCTTCAAAGACCACATTTCAAAGACAGCTCGGTCATGCAGGTTTGCGCTGCACAACATCAGGAAGATCAGACCATTCCTAACAGAGCATGCAACACAGCTTCTCGTCCAGGTCCTGGTCATTTCTAGGCTTGACTACTGCAATGCGCTTCTGGCTGGACTTCCATCGTGTGCGATCAAAACGCTTCAAATGATCCAGAACGCAGCGGCACGTCTTGTCTTCAATGAGCCCAAAAGGGCCCATGTCACACCTCTCTTCATCTCTCTGCACTGGCTACCACTCCCTGCTCGCATCAAGTTCAAGGCACTGACGCTTGCTTACAGATCCATCACAAACTCAGCACCCGCATACTTCGACTCGCTCCTACGAGTCTACACCCCCACCAGAAGCCTTCGCTCAGCTAAGGAGCGACGGCTCGTGGTACCATCACAGAGAGGCATGAAATCCCTTTCCAGAACATTTTCATTCACCGTTCCTTGCTGGTGGAATGATCTTCCCACCTCCATCCGGAATGCAGAAACACTGACAACATTCAAAAGACAGCTGAAAACTCATCTCTTCCGCGAGCACTCAACCACTTAAGCTTCCTGTATTCCTCAGTAAATCGCTTTGGATAAAAGCGTCTGCTAAATGAATAAATGTAAATGTAAATGTGCCAACCCTGACACTTTAATCCACACCATTGATACCAGTTCCTGATGCAACTTTACAATTTAAGTGCTAAGGATGGGAATCATGAAGAATTTAACTGTTCAGAATCCTCTTAATATATATTTATATTTTCAAGAGATATTTTCAATAAATACATTTTAAACAATTCTTGCAAATTTGTGTTTACTGACTCTTTTCACATTTCAGAGGTGACAAATGCAGTCCAACAATTTGACTTAATTAAACAACAATGCTAATCAAACTAATTGGTAATACAATTAAATTATTTATTTTTATAAACACGCTACTATTAAACAAAACACATGTTTATCTGTAACCATTCAGTGGCTTACTACAGTGAATTTGTACGTCTTGACTGCCGTACAGTCTGGCATTAATGACAACTGAGATCCTACAGTGTGACATGGCTTACAGCGGGGATCATGCTCGTACAGTGTGAAAATTACTATTATAAATCATACATTGTGCACCTGGCTTTAGTTTTTTTCTCCAGATCCTATAACCGCCCCTTTTGAATAATATTAAATATTGTATTTGCACAATTATATAGCATACATTTCTACACACAGCAATTTCCACTGTTTTAAATCATTTGAAACTTTCTCTTCTCCTTATTTTTGAACTGCACAAGCATAAAGTGGATATGACACACCGCTCAAATGTGACGTGATGGAAACAACATATCATAAATCTAGACATATGTAAATGATAAGGAATATGCTGCTTGTGTCACAACGCCACATCTGACCAATCCCTAGATTCGGTAAAGCACAACAAAATAAGAGGCTTTTAAGTGCCGTTAGATTCGGTCCATACATCAAGATGTTGTGACAGGTGCCATATAATATTTAGCTGAAGTATTTACACAAGGAGGTGTTGACTAACTGAAGTAAGAAAATATTCTGTGTGTATGTGTGTGCATCCATACACCCTGGGACCTGATCATTTGCCCACATGTCCACTGTGCTGTGCTGTTTGCTGTCATAAAAAAAGAGAAGAAAAGAACAGACAGAGTCAGTGAACAAATGCACACTGATCTAAACACTCCAGACCTCTCGCCCTCAGGACTCCTCTTCCCCCTCACGTAGCCCCAGACCGAGGCTTCGTCTCTAGAGCAGCCGTTCAGACATCTGCTATGAAAATGGAGCCAGATCTGACAGGGCATGCAACCAGCCAAAGCAAGAAACACTAGAGCACCTCCGGCTCCACAGCTGAATATATATCACATCAGCAGTGACATTCTGCTTTAATAATGGAGACGGGGCAACAAAACAAATGCCATCTTGTCTCTGACTGAATAATGTCTCTGTTATAATTTATCCTATGGAAAATGTTTGCATGTCACATTGATGGTCAAAGATTGTAATTTGCTGTCTCTCTCTCTCTCTCTCTCTCTCTCTCTCTCTCTCTCTTTTAATCCCATCCTTCTATTTTTTTAGACAGAAGATGAATAAATTAAGACAATCTAAATGAAAATTTAAATTAGATTAGCTAAACCCATGGAAGAAAGGCAGGGATGTCAGTTGCTAAGAGAAAGCATCTGCTAATTGAAAAATGACAATATTTGCTAGCAACACTCCACATAAAATCTGAATGTCTTGTAATGATTTTTGCAATGAAATACTGTCCTCACGGGTTTTGTTATAAATCAAAAACACGTGGTGCTCTCGTATTTATCGTGGAGATAAATATTTTGTAAATAAAGTAAAAATAAATCATGTTTTTTTTTGTTTTTTTTTTACACAAACAAAGTATCTGCATAGCTTAATAAAATTGAGGTTAAACCTCTTGGATCACATGGATTACTTTTATGATCCTTTGCTACCTTTCTGGGGCTTGAAAGTGGAAGTTGCATAGGCTGTCAATGGAGGGACAGAAAGCTCTCAGATTTCATTAAAAAAAAAACCCTCATTTGTGTTCCGAAGATGAACAAAAGTCTTTCGGGTTTGGAACGACATGAAGGTGAGTAATAATAGCCGCTTTTCCACTGTCGGGCCGAACGGTTCTCATTGCGTAACCGTTCTATTCTGTGCTGATCCAGGCCAGCTGGTACGGTTCTGGGCCCGTATTTATCAAGCCTCTGAGAATTACTCACAAGAACACTGCTAAGAATTGACTTAAGAGTAAAAAAATTCTTGGCTCAAAGCTGCGCTTAAAAGTTAGTTATCAAGCATCTCAGTCATACTTTAAATGAAGTGTAGGACTAAATCTTAAGTATCAGTCTTAGAGATGATTTACGACACTTTGCTGTGCCACAAACAGGATTTTGGATGACGACATAGGCATGGACCAATCACTGAATAGATTTCCTTATTTAAGAATATTCTCAGATAAATTCACATTGAATGGTGAAATTCCTAAGAGGACATTCAACACACAATAAAGAATTTTCAAGAGATTACATTATGATATACACATTGGAAACGAAAGATAAACACGTTTTCCACCACGTCTTACAAATTACAAATTTTAAACCGGTGTGCTGTTAACTGACTAGGCTCGGATGACTAGGCTAGATTTTATGATATAAGCCAAAAGAAAACCGAATTGGTGGGAGGAAGAAGCACTATTGCTTCCTGAATTAGTCGAACAGCGAAAGAAATGTTATAAAAGGCAAGTTCAGCCCAACATTAACCAGCGCTGAAAAAGATGATGCCTGCTCTGTCCAAACGATACCGTTTGATTAACTGCTCGTCTTCAAACATTTCAAAAACATTCTTCCTCTCCTAAAAGATTTGCGCACGTCTCTGTCTCCTCAGTGCCATCACAAGCCTCTACTGGCAACTCCTAACCACTTGAGAGACCTCTCGAGCTGTCTTAAATAACTGGGAGAGTAAGAGTGATTCTTAGCTTTAAGAAATTTGATAACTTGCTTTTATACTTAAGTTTGAAAGTAGGAGTAAATGTCATGAATTCTCAGCACTTAAGACTAAAATGGCACTTTGAGAAGCTTGATAAATACGGGCCATGGTTTCATTTTCCACTGTGGGGCTGATAACGGCCGCTCTTTGGAATGTAATACAATCAAGCATCAGTCGTTGCCTTGGCAACACAACGGTTTACTGATGATATGAGATGTAAATATCGACCACATTATGGAGGATGATTAGATATTTCTTTTAATCTTAATACTAATTTGTGTTTACGTCGGCTTAGCCAGCTACAGAGAAACTGGTAGCCAGGCAACGGACAAGTGACCAATCCTGAGTGGCGACTTCACTTCACAGATTCTACCAGCACGGTTCAGCACGGTTAGACAACCGTGCCGAGAATTCCGGGCCGAGAACAGTTTGTAATCGTGCTGTGCCGTACCAGGCTCAAGTGGAAACACAACTGGAACCGTTCCTTACCATTCTAAGAACCGTTCAGCCCGATGGTAGAAAAGCGGCTATTGATAGAATTTTAATTTTGGGGGGAACTAAGCATTTAATGTTCTATTTAATAAAACCAAGAATAAATCTAATCAAGTTAGTGTTTTTAAGCAGTTTTACATTTATTCCAAAATAAGGTGACTTCTCATGTTTATAAAAAAGATGCTGCAGAGTGTGAACTCATATCACGACCGTTGCAGGGGCCAAAGAAATTTTGCATGCTCAAATTCTTGTGTGAACATGGCTTTAGGGGGTCTGAAACTCAGGGGACGCAAGAGAGACGCGGACTCCAGCTGTAACTTTACCTGTTGGTGTTGGACAGTGTTACTGTAGAAAAAACAAATGATTTATTCACTTTTTAATGTTACATTTTGTAATATTTGCATTGTTTTATTTTTGTAATATTGATTATTTTCTTATCCATTTCTTTTGAGGAGGCAATGCCTCCCTTGCCTCCTCGGAGGAAACACCCCTGATATATATTCAAAATGTATATATTACATTTTCAATTATGTATGTATGTGTTTACCCGCACACGCACGCACACACACACACGCACACACACATAAATTAAACACCAGAATTGAAAATGTACTTTGTTAAAAGTAAGTAAACAAATAAATAAAAAACATTTAATAAACAAGATTTGATGAACAATGTGTTACGCAAAACAGTAATATGATGCACATAATTATTTTCCTTAAAAATATTTAATAATGAAACAAACAACAAATAAAAGAGGTAACTTTGTTTAGGATGATGATATTATTGCAAAGGTTATGCAATGACTTTATACAAAGGTTATGCAATGACTGCTAATCAAGACACCTCACTCAAAGTCAAACTAACCCACAGAGAGTCTGACCGTCACGCATAAAGCGTGCTCTACAACATTCATTTCAACAAAAACAGACATTTCCCGGGAGCGTCTCTTCCTCCCACTGGGATATACATCCTCCATCCTCTCCTTAATTCTGTCGTGTGCCCTCCCTTCAACCCTGCGCTCCGTCACACTCTCATCTCAATGTTCTTACTCCTCTCACTTTCCTCTCCAGATCTCCTCCGGTGCTCTGTTTTCTTCTCATCCTTTCAGTGAAAATGTTCATCCACCCCAACACACACACATTCATCCACATGACTGCTCAATAAAAACCTCTTTAAAAATAAATACAGACGCACACACACCTGCTTGTTATGCCCAGTGGCCCACAGCTGTTGAAGATGCAGGCAGTAAGAGAGAAGGGACAGAGGAGCATGCTGGCCGTCGACTCATATTATTCCCCCATTTTGTCATTTTCACAAGATCAATGGGCGCGGCGACTAAGTGAGAATGAAAAGAGATACTGAGGGAGAGAGCGAGAGACACCCACTATACCCACCTAAGTCAAAGTGACAGACAGACCCTCTACCGCAAATCTTTAACCTTCCAGTTGACGACACAAAAGAGGAGTCCCCTCAGCCATTAGGTGTGTTTGACTTAATGCAGAGGTGCGTAGACTGATCTGTGTATGACATCAAAGTACTGCGAAAGCGTTTCAAATACAGAGCTGTCTGCTCTCGAATCACTCTTGCGGTACTTTGTTATACACTGATCGGCAGAGGTGGAAGTAACGAATTACAACTACTCACGTTACTGTAATTAAGTAGTTTTTTCGGGTATTTTTTACTTTTTTGAGTACATTTTTAAATATGTAATTTTACTTGTACAAATTAAGCTAAATAATCTACTTTGTTACTTTTAAAAACACAATTCGTTACTGAGTATGCCTACAATTGTAATCAATATTCAAACATTTTACCACCGGCATTTCGGTAGCCAATAAAGATATCCGATCGTAAACGGACCAATAAAAGGCCTGATGTTTGAAGTGAAAAAAGCGCCCACGGCGCAGCAGCAGCTTCTGGACAGCTGATCATAACCGCACAGTGAAGGAGATCAGAGTGATTTATGAACTTAAAGTTTGGAGAAACAAACTGCATGGTAGTGTTGTCAAAAATAATATCTATATTTTGATACATATCGATACTGAAATATCTGACACGGTTCCAATACTCGTTGTTTGCAGTAAATATACACCGATACCAGCTGCGCGTTCTCGCTCTCTCCCCTCTGACAGTGAATTTGACACCCGAGTTCAGAACCTGAGTGTCAACGCAGGATTGCAGGTATTGCGCATAATTTTAATCATACCCGCAGGTTTCTATGGCGTATTTGATGACAAGTGTCGAGAGCGCATTCATTTAATCGCAGAAAACTGGACGCGAGCTCTCAAATTTATAAATGAACTGCCTCTCCTCTCACTCAGATATTGTGTGCGCGCTCTCACTGTGTGTCTCGTGCAATCGCGAATCTTTGTGCTCTTGAACTAGAAATTAAAGGGATAGTTAACCCAAAAAAATAAATTTGCTGTTGATTTACTCACCCTCAGACCATCCGAGATGTAGGTGACTTTTTTCTTGCTGATTCATATAATGCAAGTCAATGGGTGTCACTTTGAGAGTCAGAAAAACATTTACAGACAAAACAAAATTAATACCCGTGGCTCCTGACCATACACTGAGGTTTTATAAAACGAAGCGATTGGTCTATGAAATAAACTGAACATTATTTACAACATTATTACCTGTAATCCACAGCCTCAGCAAACAGTCCTGAGCGCGTTGACAATAGTCTGGAGCTCGAGCTTCCTGTCACATTATGACATATGCACGGGAGAAAACTTGCGTGGGAGCTGACTCTGTGTTTTACAGCAGAGAGGGTGGAAGCGCGTGTTGTATTGTTTGTCAAAATGTGCTCAGTTACTTGCACAGACCGATCGTTTCGCTTCATAAGACCCCAATGTATTGTCAGGAGCCACGTGTGACGGTATATTAATTTGGTATTGTCTGTATATGTTTTTTTGACTCTCAAAATGATGGCACCCATCGACTTCCATTATATGAATCAGCAAGGTCCACGGTTTCAGCTAGAAACCTTCTTTACTGTTCTACTGAAGAAAAAAGTCTCCTACATCTCAGATGGCCTTTGTGCGAACTATCTCTTTAATTCTCTTTGCTCCTGGATTAAACATTGTCAAAAGTTATCAACCAATCAGAATAGACCTCCACGCCTGACTGTTGAAAATGCTACAGGAAATCTTATTGGCTGTAAGTGAAATGCACCAGGAAGTCTTTCAACAATCAAAGGTGGCCCTTTAATGTCTTTATAATGTAAATGTATGTTAGAAATGTTTCGGAATGGGGCATTTGTGTGATTTGTACATATAAATAACCTAGTCTGTCTAACTGCATCTCTACATTGTACAGACATTACAGGTCAAACCGCTCTGATCGATTTATCTAAATAAACAACATATTATATGGCTCTTAAGACACTGCATATAAAAATTAAGTGTTGTCATTCCGAATACCTCAACAGAATAGAGGTAATTTGTTTTGTTTGTTCTTATTTTATTATTGACTGTTTACTTGTCTTTTTTGTAAATTTAATTCAGTTTGATATCAAGCTTCTTTGTGCTGCGTGTAAGCTATTGCAACAAAGTTACCCTATTGTAAAGACACAACTACACGTGAGCAAATGTTTAAGTGAGATTATTGTAATGGTTAGTTGATCAATGTTAAAATATCTAAACAAAATATGTAAAACCTAAATTAAAATCTGTTCATCGTATAAAGCAGACATGTCTCTTCAGAAGACTTGAAATTAAACCGCTCCATTCAAATGGATTAGTTTTACAATGAGTTTTGTGCTTTTTGAAGCTTGAAAATAATGATTGCCTTGACAAAATGGATGGACAAAAATTGAGATATCAAAATATTTATATGGCAGTATACAGTATGTGACGTTTTGAAATGGTATTGAAAATGATACTGAATATTGATATTTTTCAAGGTATCATATTGAAGTTAGAAATTCTAGTATCATGACCACTAATTCATGTCCTTCGTCAATAAGGTAAAAGTGTGTTTTGTTGAAAGTAGCTATTCTATTCTAAACAGATATATGATTTGATTAAATATATATTGGTAATTCATTAAATATCGCCAGCTAAAAAGTAACTAGTAATTAGTACTCTGAGTAGTTTTTCAATCCCATAACGCATCACAATAATGAGTATACAGCTGATGTAAGGCGAATTCCCTTGAAGTGACCCTTGAAGGGCACTTCGGGAAGGGGATCCCATTTGTAGGAGTGTTCAAAACGAAAGTGAACACCTGAATCCCTTCACGAAGGGCCCTTCCACAAGTCCGTTAGCAAAGGGAACATGCGATGGTCACTTCAAGGAAGTAATATTATGTTTATGGTCATGTGACCCAGGGTGGTGCGTCCTTGCAATTCATTTTAAAGCTAGATATGGCAGGAAAGTTTGAGTTAACAAAACAGAATAATTCAAGTTTTTTGTTTTGTTGTGATAGTTTTCATGGTTACACATCATTGCTTGTCACGTGACACACCGCAGTCACAATAGTGCTGTATGACTGATGATCTGCTTTTATTTAATTTTTTCTTTTTTATTAAAAATAACAGATTTGTTAACTACAGCATGAAGTCGGCACATCAAACTCCCAGCACCCGTCTTTTTCAATGTGACCCCGAGTGTCCTTGCAGGATGGCAAAGAATCTATAATCTCTACAACTGCATAAAGGAAAGCTGCAATTAGTATGACAGAGTTACAAATGTTAATGGACTGCATTTCACTCATTGTCAGTGACAACAGATGAACTAGACACTTATTGCATTTTATGTTTGCTTCATCGCCATGTGCACCAAAAGCTCTAGTACACCTTATGTATCCCAAGACTAAATGCAAAATAGAAAGCCATACATTATTCTCAGGCAAAATCTAAAAATATCTATACTAAAGCTGGAAAAATGCACCACAATAAATACAGTGACTACAGCACTATTTAAAAGGACTATGTTAATCAGTCTCTGCCATTTTTGATTGCACGAGTTTATTAAACAAATACTATTTCAATTGCTTTGCTCTCTGTGGGCCGTAAATGTTCATACTTGTTTTATTTAGGGAATGTTTTGTGCTTTGGGTGCAGGCTGCAAGAATATGCTCTCACATTCTACGAATGAACACATCCATTTGATGTATTGTTTGTTTGTACTTCCAGGCTTGCCCGTCTGCTGTGAGTGCCTGTGTCCATTTGTCTTAATAAACTTGCTGCTGCAAATTAAGACTTCCATCTGTTGGAGGTCATATCTGTATTTGTCATCCTCTCGAGAGACATGGGCTACATTATCCCATCGCGCTTCAGCTCAGGACATGTGTCACATGGAAATGCTGTGAAATCTAATCCATACAATGGAAGGAATATCTCTCCTGCTGTGCAGATTCCATCAAACGCAAGAAAAAAAGTTTTTCAGAGGATGATGGGAAAGAAAAAAGAAAGGAAATGCTAGACATCCGCTAACATCTCCAGCTCATAAATTCCATCAAGGACCAAGGTTTTAAAAAAGTCAATAGTGTGCACAATGACTGGCACACACACACTAAAACGGCACATCAGCAAAATACGCAGATGCGTGCTGTCAAAATATAAATCACCAATCACGGCACAACATAAACACAAGTGCCAGACCAGCAGAAAGAGAGAGCAGGAATATATGAACGTCATTTCGCAAGTAGCAGCAAAGCAGGGCTAGACAGAGGGAGCAAGGCTGACTCAAAAACACTTAGGCACAGACCACATAATTAAATGCAATGTTATTTATGATTTCAAGCATTAATTGCTGGCCGGTGAATTCAAGGTTCAGGTTTTGCCCAGAGCTGCAGTATTGCTTGTTAAAGAGGAATGGACAAGTATACAAGTATATTTTGTAAAATTGTTTGTTCAAATAAGGTTTGTTCAAGCTTTTTCAAATGGTGTTCAAGCATCTCTCATCAGTTTAATCACAATGGTGAAATCTGACAACACATTCCTCCAAATAAAAAAAAAATCATAAGATTAATCACAATTATTTTATTCTATGGGCAGTCATAGTTATGTTTCTTGTCAAGTTTTTACATCTTAGGGCCAGATTTACTAAACCGGGAAAATTAGCGTGAGAGTGCAATTCCAAGAAAGCACAGATGGGAGTGGAAAGTTCTGCGCGTGATCTACTGACAACGCGCACATTAAAGAACACAGACGCAACCGGATCATTTCCATAATGACCAACGCAATCTACCAGTTAGCGTCTGATTTAAGACATGCTTTTTTAGGGCGGTAAATAATGGCGCAAACATCAGTACGTTGACATGGGCAAACCTTAGTAAATCACATTGCGTGTTTCATTTAAATACTCTCCTCCCATAAATTTTGCGTCTGAAGGCCAAAACTTGTACAAATGCATATGCAATAAGTTCAGCCGCAAAAATAGCACAATTTTTCACTGCATGTCTTTAGTAAATCCTGACAGTAGTTTTTTAATGCCAAAAGAGGGTTTTGCACACACAAAGAAAAACACTTTTCCACATAGCAAATAAACAGAACGTAGAACACAAGGTGACTGAGAAAAAAAGACAAGATATGTTGAAAAATATGTAAAAGAAGGTTTAGAAGATATTCAATTTTTCAAACTGTTCTCAGATTTTCCAAGACACCAAAGTCTGCAATCAAAAGTCAGAGATTTTACCCAGGAAGCAATTTTGCATTTAAAAGACGTCTAATAGCCATCCAAACACAGCCCTGACGTCTAGACTAAAACAAGGCAAAATTTGGGCTGTCAGTGAAAATGTAATAGACGTCTAACCATAGCCCAAGAATAGACTAGTCATCTACAACATGAGCATGTCAAAGAAGTTAAACCAAACACCTTGTAATCACTGTTGACTTTGCTTACAAGATGGAATATCATACATCTCGCAAGTTATTTTGGCAAAAACGACATGTAACCAAATTCAAGGTTATTTTGGCTAGAAGTGGGTTACTCATAGCCAGACTATATCAGGGGCTGTATGTATAAAGCAGCTCAGAGTAAAATTTGAGTCTTAAGTGTGTCAAAATTCTAAGAATGACGTAGTTTTACTCTTATTCTTAGATTTAAGAATAAGTGTGATTCATAAAGGTTCCTAAGTGTTAAGACTAGGTCTCAGCCCCTAAATTATTGAAGAGAGCTGGGGAGGTATCCTAACCTAGTTAAGAGTAACAAGATGGCAGCAGAGAGGAGGAGACACACACTTTCCAACGAAAATATAATGTATTGGAGTTAAATGATGACGGAGTTTATAGAATGATAAAAGCTTGATTGTCAAGATATTCTTTTTGTGATTTTAATCCGTTACATAAAAGTCATAATTACATATTTTGGCAACAGAAAAAATGCAGCAGTGCACCGGTGATGACTTGGACCCAGCAGTGGGTAAGCACACAGTATACAGGGTCTTAAATAGCACTTTTGTGGCACTGACCACACCAAACATACACTAGTGGCCAAAAGTGATGTGTGGAGATTTTTTTTAAAAAGACCCTAAAAGTTTGCTTAAACATCAAAATATGAGGACAATATTTTTATACTTATATATTTTAAATATTTTAAAATATGAGGGAAGAACAAAACACTAAACTTAGTGAAGGTATTTATCTGACAAAATAATGTGGCAAAAAAGACAAACTACAGCTACATGTTTTTTTTAAAAAAAAAGCATACATTGACTGCAACATAATCAGTTATTAATATTTCATTGGTCCTCTCATGTTTTTGCATGTGTTCATAATTTCTTTGTATGACAGCCTGGAAAATTATGTCCGTACAATTTTTCATGTTTCATTGTGTTATCACAAATAAAACAATTGATTCCAATCACAACTACGCAACATTCTTACAAAATCTTTAACACGGTTTTAATAATATTTGAATAAAGATTGAAGATCACTTTGGGCCACTACTGTATGGTAGTTCATTGACTTCCCAACTAACATTCAAACCATGCGGCAAAAGCAAGACACTTTTAAGGGGATTTCGGGCTTCCCTGGAGTTGTTGGAACTGTTGATGGAACTCGTGTTCACATCATTGCTCCAACTGTAAATGAGGAGACATATATCAATAGAAAAGGATCCCACAGCATCAATACTAATTCATGATCATTTTGCACAATGCAATTTTTTCAAATAAATGTAAATATTAAAATTTTGGTCTTAATTAAATGCTTGTACTATAATTACATAAACTGATTGGTTTCATGCTGCTGTGACCACCCTTGCAGCCTCACTATTGGCTAATTCAGTGGTTGAGGGCAGCCATTTTTGCGTTGACATCATTGTAATCCTTAGTTTGCAACACTTAAGTGCAACCTCAGTCAGCACTTAAGAATAAGTCTTAGACTTTACTGAAAGTTGTTTTTAGCTTCTTTATAAAAGTCTCCTACTCCTAGACAAGTCCGACGCCAGGTCTAACACTCGTATGCATTGGTGGAACTTGTGTTAGGCTGGGTATCCATATGTTGTGACCCCTACGGCGGTCCCATATGTGTATTCTTCCACGGTACGGCTCCCTACGGCGAGCCCGTGTCTTTCCCTTGGCAGAGCTCGCTCTGCCGTCTCTGTGCGGTGTAGTCTCCCGCCTGCATTGGCCAGGGCCACCCCTGGGACTTCCGTATGTTGTACTGCCCACGGCCAGTCCATACATGTATATTCCACATGATACCTCCCTACGGGTAGGATGTGGCTTCCGCAGCGGCCCCCCGGGGCACGCTTTCCCAGCATTATCCAATACTCTGCTGAGTGGGTCTTGCGGAACAGCAGCAGTGACTCTCCCTGCGTAAGTTCCCCGCCCCGAACAGACGGGGGTCTGAGGGGCTTTCGCTGGGCGCTGGAAGTGGTAGTAACTGTGGCGACGTACGTCGAATGTGACCGACTGAAAGGGAACGTCTCGGTTACGTATGTAACCCTCGTTCCCTGAAGGAGGGAACGGAGACGTACGTCCCGTCGCCACAGTTGCTCCTTCAGGGAACGAGGGTTACACACTCAGCAGAGTATTGGATAACGCTGGGAAAGCGTGCCCCGGAGGGCCGCTGCGGAAGCCACATCCTACCCGTAGGGAGGTATCATGTGGAATATACATGTATGGACTGGCCGTGGGCAGTACAACATACGGAAGTCCCAGGGGTGGCCCTGGCCAATGCAGGCGGGAGACTACACCGCACAGAGACGGCAGAGCGAGCTCTGCCAAGGGAAAGACACGGGCTCGCCGTAGGGAGCCGTACCGTGGAAGAATACACATATGGGACCGCCGTAGGGGTCACAACATATGGATACCCAGCCTAACACAAGTTCCACCAATGCATACGAGTGTTAGACCTGGCGTCGGATGCTCTGCCACGTCTGACTGCCACGGGTTGCGGAGGACTCAACAGGGTTCGCCGTGCTGGGGAACTCAACTGGAGCATATCAGCGCACGTATCCGGCCCATGAGGAGGGGAATGGCGCAGCAAGCCGACACTAGAACGGGCCCTTCGGTGTTACTGGCTATTTGAAGCGAGCACACGGGAAGAAACCGGCTCTACACGGAGGCTATAGAATCTAGCGAACGTGTTAGGTGTCGCCCAGCCCGCAGCTCTACATATATCTGTCAGCGAGGCGCCGTGCGCCAGCGCCCAGGAAGAGGCCACACTCCTAGTGGAGTGGGCCCTCAACCCAAGCGGGCAGGGCACGCCTTGGGTTTCATACGCCAAGGCGATGGCATCCACTATCCAGTGAGCCATCCTCTGCTTGGAGACAGCCTTTCCCTTCTGCTGGCCTCCGTAACAGATGAAGAGCTGTTCTGAGGTCCTGAAGCTTTGCGTTCTGTCCACGTAAGTCCGCAGAGCGCGAACGGGACAGAGAAAAGCCAGGGCTGGGTCTGCCTCCTCCGAAGGCAGCGCTTGCAGGTTCACCACCTGGTCCCGAAAGGGAGTGGTGGGAACCTTGGGCACATATCCGGGCCGGGGTCTCAGGATTACGTGAGAGTGACCCGCCCCGAATTCCAGGCACGATTCGTCGACCGAAAATGCCTGCAGGTCCCCTACCCTCTTGATGGAAGCCAATGCAAGGGAGCTCAAAGGGAGCCCTCTGTGGTGCACGGGTGTGCGGAGGCCTCTTGTGTGCGTCCTGGACACAGCCAGCACCCCCTGCTGGCGATAAGAGAGGCACCGGAGGGTGACAAGGCATGGGAGCGTCGTACACCGCCAAGCGTGCTCTCTTGGCACCCAGAGATTTTAGAAACAGCTCTTTCTTTGAAGTTTTGGGTACCACTGGCCCGAAGGCCAGTGGCGGAACAGAAACCAAACAAGAACATAGAATTCTCTCCCGGCCCTCCAGCGGGAGAAGGAGCGGTGCTGTCACCACCTCCTGAAGAGCTGTCTCCTCCATCTCTGGGTGGCCCGTCTCAGGGTCTCTTACGACGGCGCTTGCCACCTGGCTTGGCAGCGGCCTGAGCGGGCTGGACGGCCTTCCCGCGGCCAGCTCCACGCCGTTGCCCTGGTGGAGGCTGCTGCTGGGCTGGGGCGGGAGCGGGGGCGGCGGCGGGCGGCCGCCCTCGGCGACGAGCAGGCGGAGGAGCTGCGGCCGGCGGCTGGGCAGCAGCTGACCGCCGGGGCAGGATGTGTTTGATGGCCTCCGTCTGCTTCTGGACAGTCGAGAACTGCTGGGCAAAGCTCTCGACCGCGTCGCTGAACAGCCCAACCTGGGAAATGGGGGAGTCCAGGAACCGATACTTATCGGTCTCCCTCATATCGGCCAGGTTGAGCCAGAGATGTCGCTTCTGGACCACAAGAGTGGACATCGCCTGACCAATGGAACGGGCGGTGACTTTCGTCGCCCGGAGGGCGAGGTCCGTCGCCGTCCGGAGCTCCCGGAGGAGCTCTGGGTCAGGTCTACCCTCGTGCATGTCCATGAGTGCCTGGGCCTGGTGCACCTGGAGCAACGCCATGGCATGCAAGGCGGACGCAGCCTGTCCACAAGCCTTGTAAGCCTTCCCAGTTAGACTGGAGGAGAACTTACAGGCCTTGGATGGGTGGCGTGGGTCTCCGCGCCAGGTGGAAGCGGACGCCGGACACAGTTGCATCGCAACCGCCCGTTCCACCGGCGGGATCCCCACGTACCCCTTGGCTGGCCCGCCGTCGAGAGTAGTGAGGAGGGAGGAGCCACTCGGCCGGTTTCTGGCAGAAAAAGGTGCCGTCCACGACCTCGTGAGCTCCTCATGCACTTCCGGGAAGAAGGGCACCGGGGCGGGACGCTGAGAACCAGCGCGAGCCGCCCCGAGAAACCAATCATCCAGCCTAGAAGGCTCGGGACACGGTGGAGGGTTCCACACGAGCCCGACCTTTTCGGCGGCCCGGGAAAGCATAGCCGTCAGCTCGGGGTCTGTCTCGGACAACGCCACTCTCCCAGAGGGAGGCAACGCAGCCGGGTCTTCATCCCCCGAGGACTGAAACTCCCCCTCCGATGCAGCGATCGACATCCTATCCTCTGCTGGAGCTCCAAAGGTCACCGTTGGACCACCTCGAGAGGGGCCAGCGACTTCCTCCGGAAGCTCAACCGGCTGCGGCACTACAGAGGGTTTAGGGGCCCACGGAGGCTGGCTCGGCGGGTGTGCCCTAAACGTGATCCTCAGGTCACCCTGGCTATTCGCCGAAGTAGGTCTATCCTGCTGGGCAGGGATAGCACTAGATCGGGGCATAGGTAAGGGGACTCCACCCTCCCGAAGGTAGGCAAGTCTCGACCTTAGCGCCGAGATAGTCATGTTCCCGCAATGGGAACACGAGCTATCCACAAACGCTGCCTCGGCATGTTGAATACCCAGACATGTCAGGCAGCGATTGTGACCGTCAGCTGGTGACAGGGAACGACCGCATCCAGAAACGCACGGGTGGAATGACATCTTGAAAAAGACGCAGTTTCACACCCGTGTTGCTCTTTTAGAAGAAGCTCTTTAACGTGCCGAAGCACCCAGGAACAACCGCGGCAAACACAGGGGATAGTGCAGCCTGTGTTTGCACTCACCGTGGAACGCCCCCACTGAACCAACCGGGATGCTGTAAAAACAGCAGTTTGTTTCACCGATTTCGGTGAGCTCGCGGTTGTCACTGCACGTGCCTTCTCCCCAGCACAAAAGCCTCTTCTCTCGCTCTCTCTCTTTCTCTCTGCTGAGCAGGAACAGTCTTTCATGAGCTTGTTTGGCTCCGAAGTGAATGACAAATGTGCGCTGCATCCGCTTCCGCTTTATACCCGCGATGCGGGGCGGAGCGCGAGATGCAAATCTCGCACGCCAATGGCCATTGGCCCGTTCTCTATACACTCGAAGCTGATAGGGGCTCCCAGAAGTGATCCCAATTCGTCGGTGACGTCCGACGTACGTCGAACGTGACCGACTGAAAGGGAACTTAAATTATCTTATTTTCTCAGTGATTTGAATCTGTATTTCTCCTAAAATATTTTAAGCAATGTGTGGCAAAGCTATTCCTTAAATGAACTAATACTGTATCTCCATTAAGACTCATGATGAGACTTCAACTCTCAATGAAGTCCTTGCAAAACTCTTGGCAAGACACATCAAGCACATCTTTCAGCATGATATCCAACACACCAACATGTTTTGTTATGGGAGGAGAGAAGGGAAAGAATAGAGGAAAATAGTCAGACTAGAAAGCAGCCATGTATCCCAGTTTAGTGTGAGGTTTGTTATTTTTAGCCAAAGCAGCAATAATTACCCTAGCAATGTCTAACAAAATTGTTCAGGCTCGGCTAAGCAATTAGGCCAGGCAGAGTGGCTAATGGAGAGAGAATTACACAGACCTTTCCCCCATTAGCTTTCATTTACACCAGGAAATTCACTGTGAGTACAGGCCAGACATGACTTCCAAAGTAGATTAGGGTCTCTTTTTCTCCTCCTCTCCCTCTTTTAAGCTCACATGAGTGTGTTTTTTTTTTTTGTTCACAGTTGTTTTTTTCCCCCCACAGGTTTCTTTTTTCCAGTAGGTGTGCTGATATAATTGGCGTAGGCTCAACTAGCGTCTGGTTTACTTTGCATGTGGTGTCAAACAGGAAAGAAAAAACTACCAAACAAACAATGTGTGACCCCCACATAACCAATGAATATTCATAGAGATTCGATGCTCATGAAATGCACAAATTATAGGTGCAAAATCAACACATTCAAATGAACATTTATGGTAAATGTATTTCACCGGCACCATCTATAAAAATTATTTACAGCGACCAACAACCTGGCATGTAAGATCTGTAATTATAATAAATCAATTTAGAAGTTAATATAAAAGTTAAATCTAAACACTTTCAGAGAGGCATACATTAGAAACAATTTCCATTTTAACCTTCATTCAAACCTTGCACGAATTCTCACTGTCTTCCGCCATTAGGGACTGTCAAATCAGATGTGACATCTCTGGGAGAAGGCAAATCCACACGAATATTTAAATCATCCTTCAGTCTTTCAAGACCTGACTTGCCGGGGCCTGCCTCGCTAGCTGACGACTTTGACAATTCATTTGTGTCTTACAGATTACGCCATCAACCGTTCCAACCTCAATACGTACATACGCATGCATCACTCCACACTCTGCCCATATGTGGAGGAATCTAAAAGTAAACCGAGGATATTTTGAATTAATAAAAAAAAAACAGTGAATTAAAACAGTGTGGGTGTATCCAAGAGATACAGAAGAGAAGTCCGAGGGAGGGGTTGTGACGGCTTCGTCCCATCTGGTTTGTTTTAAGAGGACAAGGACTCTCGTCATTCTCTGGAAGTTAATGATTTCTCTCGTCTCTCCGAGCTTAATTTGCTAAATGAATTCAGATATCTTTTCTCTGGGATGGCTGTATGAAGAGGGGAGTAGATTACCCCTTGACCTGCTGAGGTACAAGCAATTAAAGAAGCGTCACATCAGCCTGTCAAGACGCAACACAAAGGCTCAAGACACCTAACCCAGTTAGAGGGCTCAACTCTTTAATAAAGAAAGTTTGGTATACTTGTCAAGATTCTAATGGCTCCTGCTACAGTGGGTAATTGGGAATTAAGCTATGTACATTGGGAATGAACATTCAGTCATCCGGTTCTCCTCACCAGAGAAATAAATGACAACTCATACAATACGATATTAATAAATAGTTTCCTCTTCCTAATGTTATCAGTTTATCAACTAATCCTTAATGTGATTATATTATTAGCCAATAAAACATAAGTCAATAAACACGTTTTAAGTATTTGTGAGCTATTAGCATTAATGCAGTCATTACTCTCCTGCTAATCAGACACGCAGACCCACAAGATTCAAACATATGCAATCAACAGCCCAATTACACAATTCTCATCTCAACATTTTCTAGCCTGTAAATCTGTGGCATTTGGGATTGACGAGATAAGAAAGAGCGGCCTTGCTTTTTTGGGGAGGGGGAGGAGATGGTTAAGCATTGAGATAATTAGGGAAAGAACGTGGAAGAGAAATCAATCCAATGTTTTAGTTTGATGTGTTATCAGAGCCGGGCTGTCTGCGGTGATGCGATCTGACTTATAATCGATACTGATTGTGCACCGGGGCTTTCCCTCACATGCTGTAACCGCTGCACTCTCCTCTGCTACAGTGGCTACTGTTCTGGCACATCAAAGCCGGCGGTTGAAGTTTGTCATGATGCTGTAGGGGACCTCAGGATGTGTAAACATGCTTGGGCACACATTTGGAGGCTGATACCGTTGCTACAATAATACAAAGATCCTTGTATGGTTTTGTTTTTGCTGTAAGCTGCAAACAAAATTGTGCACTGGAACAGTGATAAATGAATGTTTGATTCTCTTAACAAGCTGTAATATATACCTGAGCACAAAGTTCTGTGCGAAGTGAAGAGTGCAAAATTGACAAATAGGATAAGCTGAAGGTCAAATCAATGAGAACCATCCTCATAATAGACCTCGGGTATAGAGAACAACAATGCGGAACTGAGCAATTTGTTGTTTGGCTGAACTGGATCTGTTAGCTCAACAGCAAACTTTTTAATTTCACCCTGTTCGCCAGATACCTAAAAGGTGTAAAATTTGAATCCTGTCCGTAAAGAAATGGAATTAGCTATGTCTGAGTGGACTGCATCCTTTGGACAGTCCCTTGGGCTCCATGGACTAAAATATTACATTTCAAACAAATTCTAGTGCTTACCTTATTTTCTCATCAATTCTAAAAGTTGTATTGATTTAATTTTAGGATCTTTGGCGAAAAAAAAAAATGAAACCCTCCAAGAATGCATAATGGGGATCAAAGTGACCCAAATTGGAGTCAGTGTAATGAAATCATTTAAAATTTTTATTATACACAGATGTTAAATGATTACACTCATTTAAATGTATTTTTTTACTTTCCATGTACACTACCAGTCAAAAGTTTGGACACACTTTCCCATCAAAGAGAATGGGAAAGTGTGTCCAAACTTTTGACTGGTAGTGTACATAAACAATAGAAAACAAATTAAATAGAACTAATTTTATCTACACTCTACTCTTTCCTTATTGTTTTTTCGGACACACTTTATATTAGGTGGCCTTAACTACTGTGTACTAACATTTAAATTAATAATTTGATACAATGCACTTATTGTGTACATACATGTTTTTACTTACATTTAAAAAAAATACCTGCATGTAATTACATCTGTAATTAATTTCTGTAAATCACACTTATAATTACACTGTTGACACTTCCCTTACACCTAACCCTACCCTTAAACCTACCCACACCACCACACCTGTCGCTAACTTTACCTGTATCCCACCTCAATATCAGCAAAAGTATTTTGCAAAACAATATGAACACAATAAGTACATTGTACTTATTTTTTTGATGTAAGTACATAGTAGTTAAGGCCACCTAATATAAAGTGGGACCGATTTTTCAAAGGTATTATACCCATATTTTGAATAATGCATTGCATTGTGTTGTGTTTTAGTGTTAAAGGAATAATCTGTAAACTTATCCTCACAGATATTTCCTATACAATTAGGCCTTGTTCACACCTGGTATTAAGATGCGTTTTGGTCGATTGGATCACAAGTAGATGAGGGAGACACATACCCTTTTACACTTGGTATTTTAATCCGTCTTTTTGGTTCACTTTCAACTACTAACTACTAATTTATTTGAGGGTCTACAGGCGGGTAAATGTATGGACTTTTTCAGATCTTTTGATCTAATGGACGAAATAAGCTTGCGCAATTTACATATGAACATGACCGGAGAAAACAGAAAAACATAGCAAGACGAACGCAGTGAGTGTGTGTTAGAAATCAGGAATGGTGAGAGCATTGTACTTGGTATGTTTTCATCTTCAAACCAAACTTGGGGCTCCAGACAAATTTTAAATCCCGTCTTCACGCATTAAGTAAGTAGGCGGAGAGCAGGTGTTTTTTTTTTTGAGGCGTTTTTTTTTTTTTTAATCGAACGCATTCATGAGCGTACACTACGAAAGCAATCTGGTCGAATGTGTTTTCGACTACCTCTGGAAGTGGTCAAAAGTGGACAAGCTCAAAACACCCCGTTTACACCTGTATTTAGCGTCGTCCACTTGTGATCTGACCGACCAAAATGCATCTTAATACCAGGTGTAAACAGTGCCTTAGAGAACTAATTCAATGATTTTACCAGAGGAAAAAAAAAAAAAAAAAAATACCTTACTGGGACAATTTGAACCCTTTTATGAATAAGGTTCATTTTCAGGATGTGCGATTGGTTTCAGGATTCGATCCTAAAACCAAGAAATTCCAACAGTGTTTTAACACGTGTCAGGCCTGCAAGATGACTGGCTGTAGAAGAGATGTCTGGGTAAACTGAGTGTTTATGCTGTTCAGGCAATATAATGACATACTTTTTATAACCAGTTTACTCTGAGAGTGACAATATGATAATAAATTAAGAGGGAATTTTATGTACGTGACTGTCTCGTCCTCCTTCAGGGGCAGAAATTTAAAGGATCACTGGATCAGATCATTAAAATAAAATCCCCTCATCCCTGCTTGAGCTCTTCTTCATTCCTATTCACCCCATGCATGAAGGAAAGAGTTAATTACCAGGGTTTTAGTCATTGCAGTAGTGTAGTTCCTTGCTAATGTCTTCCACTGATCCTGCCATCTGTATCCCATCAGTGCAGCAAATTACAACCATGAAAAGATAAAACACATATAATATCGAAATGTTTACTAAAGTTAATAAATATTTGCTTGCTGTGTGCTAGCAAATCTGTTCTCATTCCAGTAGGTTGTGAGTTTTGTGATTGCTTTTTAAATGGGCAAACATTTTCCAACGAGTTTGTTTGCATGAGCAACATTTCTACTAAAACAAGCTTGAAGGGCATTTTGGTGGCTCTTTTGTAGGCTAAAATATAAATTTCAAGCAAAGTCTCGCTACATCTGAAACAGATATAACCTCTAAGTAAAGCACTGGAGATGTATACATCCAGTCGCTCCTGGTTAGCTGTACCGAACAAACCTGCTTCTCCAATTACCCTCTCTAATGCCACCGACGTCTCCATAGTCAGCCCATTTGTTCACTTCACACAGCCGGTCCTGATGGGAGATTAGGCTTGAATAATAACCCAGAGTTGAGGCCATCTCTATTCTATTCCAAAAGGTCCACATCCATTTTCCCTGTCGCTGGGCTAGGGTGAGCCCTGGGGGCTGTGTGTTGTGTTTATACTGATGTAGCTGTCCCTCGCTTCATTATTAGAGTCCTTTCTCCAATGGCATTTCCAGTAAGAGGAGCGTCTGTGGACATTCAGAGGATAGGAGAAGAATATGATTTGTTTAAGGTTTCGGTTAGGAAAAAAGGAGGATGGTAAAACAGAGGCAGCTGTAATGAGTCCATATATCTGTAACGTTTCGGTGCTTGAGCGAGCTTTTATATTTGTGGGCATCTGCATTCCCGCACTACGTGCTGGTAACGTATAATGCGCTAGACGCCGGCTTTTATGCGAAATCCTTTCATAAATGAAACGGCAATTATCCCGCCGTAAAACAAAGGAAGTTCCCATCTCTTCTGTAATGATGCAACGGCTGTTTTCGGGACCGTCTGGATTAGAGTAGGGCGATCGGAGACGCTTTTACTTCATCACTACCTGTTGAGGTGCATGTTAATGTGGCAGGCAAGCACCAGCCCTCTCAATCTCTCGCTGTGTTTCAAAATCCACTGCAAGCAAACTTGCATCTGTCTTGCTTTATATTTCGCCCAATGTATTTAGCATCTTGCCTTATACTTGCATCATCAGTCGCTTGCACTCTCTCCCTCTAATGCTCTCTCTCTCATCTTTCACACCAGTATTCAGATCGTATTCATCAACCTCTGTGAGTGGCTCTCCACACAGATAACAATGGGTACGTTGGGAGTTGCGACATGAGACTATTGTTCAGTTATTCTTGCAAGGTGACCTCCATCCGACCAAAAACACAGTCAAAAAGAAAATATGCACAATAGAGCTGTCTGCAGTTAAATAAACAATCGTATTTTCGAGCTGTTTCACTTACACAACCAGTGGGGATAACATTTTATGCCTGCTTTCTTAGTTTTGAGGCTCGTGATGCACATTATTTTTGCAAAAGACCTTTCAAAGGGCCAATTTAGGTTCTAATTATGATATTAGGTGTAATATTATATTTGATTAACTGCCGCTCAATACTGCTGACATCCAGCGAGATGTAATATTGAGCAGTCTCACCTCCTTCACTTCTCCCTGAACTCGTTCGATCTATCAGCAACGAGCCTGTAAACAAAACAACTTCAATCTCGAATTCAAAGGTAAGCTAGTTCATTGGATTCACAACCTCAAATGATTTCCATTTCGAACGTGATGGAGCTACACACGGTCCTGTAACAGCTCGCATGGCATTCAAAATGTATGAGATTACACTGTCCCCCAGCCTAATGAAGATGCAGTGTGTTGGGCTGTTTCTCTCTCCCATGAGCCCTTGTGGCAAATAGCTAAATGGCATCTGATTAAAGACCCTGCATCAAAGGCAACCTGCCAATAAAAATTCACTTTGACCCTAAATGATCCAAATGAGCAGAGTCATCTTAGGTTTACTGCACACACGGCACAATCATCTTAGGTTTACTGCAATGCAAGGGGCATGATTCAAATCTATCCGTGCTGACGGAGACTTGGCAGGTCAAGACGATCTAAATTTACTGTTATTCTTTTTGAATATGTGTGTTAAGTGCAGGGCCACTGTAGAAAATACAGGTGGAATTTTGATGCTGAAAGCAAGTAATTGCACAATAGGGGTAAAACTTCAAGTGAAGGGGAATATAAAACTGCCTTCCTCAAAAGGACAGATATTTTTCTCTATCTTTTTTGTGAAGTTAGATCATCCAGCAAAGTTTTGTCAGAAACAACCTTAAGCTACACAGAAAGAGTGACTTGTTGTGGTTGTGCTGAGAAAGCAAGTGTTTTTTTTTTTGTCTGAGTGTGAGTGAGACAAACCCATCTCTTTGATATGAAAGGATCAAAGGCTCTCACAGACTGTTCTCCTGAAATAATTGATGTGAAGAAAATCGATTAATTTGTTTACCCTCAGCCTTCACAAATATGCCTTTTACAGTATCCCAAGCTTAGGATCCTTCGTGTGAAGAGGTTGTGGTCAGTCATGGCTGAAAGCTATGGAGTGAACAAGACTGCATCTCTATCATTTCTGGTGATATGCACCTGTAATAGATGCCATATTCCACATCTCTGCAGAGACATTACAAGTAAGTTTCAGGCTCTATGTGGCAGGCTACTCGTTCCCAATGGACAACTCGCTCTAACCCTGTGAATCAATCATTGTGTACAGTATATTTCTATTGATTGTCCGCTGAGCCTTCATCATGGGGTCAAAGTTTGGCTGGTGAACACGGTCCAGTTAGCCACGGTATATACAGTGTAAGATTTTTTAAAATGTTTCTAAAAGAAGTCTCTTATGCTCACCAAGGCTGCATTTATTGATCAACAATAAATAGTAAAAACAGTAAAATTGTGAAATATTATTACAATTTACAACTAGTGTTTTCTATTTTAATAAATTTTACAATTTATTACTCCAGTCTGCAATATCACGTGATCCTTTAGAAATTATTCTAATATGCTGATTTGGTGCTCAAGAAACATTTCTTAGTATTATTGCAATTAAAATTGGATCTGCTACCTAATGTTTTTGTGCATTTACTTGAAAGAGAAATCTTTTGTAACATTACAAATGTCTTTACGGACACTTTCGATCAATTTAATGCATCTTATTATTATTATTATTATTATTATTATTATTATAGCCTCCAGGTTGCCACTTTCCTCGTACGAGGACATTATATTTTAGTGAATTTCTCTGACACCATACATGTGCAGTTAAAGAGCACTGCACATTCAGGGCTTTTCAGAGATACCATTTGTTTTGAGGTTTCACCAGGACAACAACTTCACCTTGGTCTTTAAAAATGACTGAATGATCAAATTTAGCACTCTTATGGAAAGAGTTTAAATCTGACTAATTTTCAAATAGTTTGTTATAAATCAACATCTCAGGAAAATGTTATGGGGTTTCTAATCAAAATATGACTTTCTGTTTCAAAACAGGGCATTGATTTCATACATGTCCACAATAGAGGACACCGGGACTTAAAGCATGTTTATCAGGCATTTTGGGAGACACAACAAGTGAATAGGGAAAGAAATTACATACTGTATCAATGTTCCTATAAAATATTAGATATTATTATGAAAATGTTGCCAACTATTATTCCCATTATTACTCTTCTTTTTTCATTGTATGTTGCTCCAAGAACACATTAATATGCAAATTAGATACAGTGTATAGATACATTGCATTGAATGGGAAACCCCATGTATGGCCATTTTACCCACATACTGCATAAAGTAAAATGGTATATCAGTTCATTCCATTATATCTTTCATAACATAGTTAAGAATCATCTTCAAACAAAGTTTGTTTAAAAAAATCCCGAAACCTAAAAATTGATTGGTGAATGAAAAAAAAATCCCATTGTTTTTGCCTATACATGTCATGTCATTTCATGTCATTTTATTTTTTCAGTTAGGCCCTGTTTACACCTATTAAGATGCGTTTTGGTCTATTAGATCACAAGTGGAACGAGGGAGACACATACACTGTACCTGATTACACCTGGTATTTTAATCAGTCTCTTTGGTCCACTTTCAACCACTTCTGTCCTGATTTTTTTGAGGGTCTATGGGTGGACTTTTTTAGATATTTCGATCTAATGGACGAAATAAGCTTGCGCAATGTGTCCATGTCCACTTATGAGGACATAGCATAACTTGTGAATAAAATATAATTTTTCAAAATTTTCAATTTTTTTCCCCATTTTTTTCTTATGCTCTAAACAATGTAATGACATAAAAAAAAAAAAATTCAAAAGACTCTCCTGGGTCTTAGGAGGATAGGTACAGCATGTTTTAGAAGCACTCTTAAAAACACGCATTTCACATTATGACATGACGTTTACAAGTAACTGAATAAAAAAAAAAACACACACAAAACTGAGCATCCGTGAGCAAAGATTTCAAATAGCATATGTCCTATGCCAGCTGAGTAACTGCCAATGAGATGAATGAGGACGCTAATGGATTACTTTCTTTTTCTTTTTAACTATTTTTTTTTTTATAGACATCCTTGGCCTTCACACATGTGGAAATAAGAAGGTTTTGTTTACCTCATACATCTTCTGGTGTAATTTGATGCCAGAATAAAGCCAAAGACTGAAGAGAGCTGGAGGCAGAAACTTGCTGTCTCTGGAAGGTTAATACTGTAGGAAGAGTGTGCATCAGCATAGTGAGCAGCACAGCGTTTCCAACACATTCATGCACAAACACACATATGCACTTAAAACCCCTTGAAATTTCAAAAATATAAAAAACAAAAACAACCTGAACTTCTTGTGGAAGTGGTATTGTGTGCAGTGTAGCCTGAAGGCTGCATTATTGAGCATGAATAATGCTTAACCTGTGCTCATAATGATCCAAATAAATGTCAGCGGCCGCTAACCTTCGCTGGTAAATGACTGAGGCCTGTCTGATCAATTAGATCAATGTCTTCAGCTAACCTGAGAGTTATTTGTTGTGGTGTACAGATAAACAGTGACACTTCGCTTCTGCAACAAGTATTTGATACACTGCCGATTTTGCAGGTTTTCCTACTTACAAAGCATGTAGAGGTCTGTAATTTTTATCATAGGTACACTTCAACTGTGAGAGATGGAATCTAAAACAAAAATCCAGAAAATTGCATTGTATGATTTTTAAATAATTAATTTGCATTTTATTGCATGACATAAGTATTTGATCACCTACCAACTAGTAAGAATTCCGGCTCTCACAGACCTGTTAGTTTTTCTTTAAGAAGCCCTCCTGTTCTCCACTCATTACCTGTATTAACTGCACCTGTTTGAACTCGTTACCTGTATAAAAGACACCTGTCCACACACTCAATCAAACAGACTCCAACCTCTCCACAATGGCCAAGACCAGAGAGCTGTGTAAGGACATCAGGGATACAATTGTAGACCTGCACAAGGCTGGGATGGGCTACAGGACAATAGGCAAGCAGCTTGGTGAGAAGGCAACAACTGTTGGCGCAATTATTAGAAAATGGAAGTAGTTCAAGATGACGGTCAATCTCCCTCAGTCTGGGGCACCATGCAAGATCTCACCTTGTGGGGCATCAACGATCATGAGGAAGGTGAGGGACCAGCCCAGAACTACACGGCAGGACCTGGTCAATGACCTGAAGAGAGCTGGGACCACAGTCTCAAAGAAAACCATTAGTAACACACTACGCCGTCATGGATTAAAATCCTGCAGCGCACGCAAGGTCCCCCTGCTCAAGCCAGCGCATGTCCAGGCCCGTCTGAAGTTTGCCAATGACCATCTGGATGATCCAGAGGAGGAATAGGAGAAGGTCATGTGGTCTGATGAGACAAAAATGGAGCTTTTTGGTCTAAACTCCACTCGCCGTGTTTGGAGGAAGAAGGATGAGTACAACCCCAAGAACACCATCCCAACCGTGAAGCATGGAGGTGGAAACATCATTCTTTGGGGATGCTTTTCTGCAAAGGGGACAGGACGACTGCACCGTATTGAGGGGAGGATGAATGGGGCCATGTATCGCGAGATCTTGGCCAACAACCTCCTTCCCTCAGTAAGAGCATTGAAGATGGGTCGTGGCTGGGTCTTCCAGCATGACAACGACCCGAAACACACAGCCAGGGCAACTAAGGAGTGGCTCCGTAAGAAGCATCTCAAGGTCCTGGAGTGGCCTAGCCAGTCTCCAGACCTGAACCCAATAGAAAATCTTTGGAGGGAGCTGAAAGTCCGTATTGCCCAGCGACAGCCCCGAAACCTGAAGGATCTGGAGAAGGTCTGTATGGAAGAGTGGGCCAAAATCCCTGCTGCAGTGTGTGCAAACCTGGTCAAGAACTACAGGAAACGTATGATCTCTGTAATTGTAAACAAAGGTTTCTGTACCAAATATTAAGTTCTGCTTTTCTGATGTATCAAATACTCATGTCATGCAATAAAATGCAAATTAATTACTTAAAAATCATACAATGTGATTTTCTGGATTTTTGGGCAAACCTGCAAAATCGGCAGTGTATCAAATACATGTTCTCCCCACTGTAATTATCTCTCATTTGATGGCTCCTCTTGTGACTAGTGTCAGCAAAAAAAATTGGTGGTTTTGAAACTCTCTAATAGGTGACAAATTCAGAGGAGCATTTGTTTGATTGTCTTCCTGTTGGTGTTTTCTCTCTAGTCAAACGGGAATGATTTTGGTTTATTTTAGTACGCCTCCCCCATACCATATGGATATCCCAGAATGGCAAATCTGTTCTAGACGACAGTGCATTTCCCTAGCTCTTGATGGACGCTGGCTGCACTGTGTGTTTATGTGTATATGTATGAATTAATTTCTATCCATTGCTCTATTCCAAAACCTAGTGAGCTGCCTTGCTGTGTACTGCCTACATATACAGCTACCTGCATCCTAACCATCACAGAACCTCAAACATTCTATGATTTTTAACACTAACAACTTAACTGTACTTAACTATTTTTACATAATTTTTTTTAAGAAACTATATATATTTTTTAAAATGAAAAAAAAGAAGCATTTTAGCATTACTCATGACAATTTGGCACATTTTCCTCTCAAGTTCTCATTACTATAATGCCATTAATATATACACTTTATATAGTGTGGCATCGTGAGAGGGTGTGTCATAGAAAGGAGGTATGTTCCATCTAGGTGGCTGCAGCACTAGTGATGTAAAGTCTGATTCATTTCTGCAAACCGGTTCTTTCGGCAGTTCGTTTCAATGAACCGGTAAAAAAAAAAAAAAAAAAAAAATCATCGGTTCTTTACGTCAGCACACAATGATGTCACTACGCATTTCTTTTCTAACAACTCAGTGTTATGTTACATCAAGGAAACATTCAAATAAAGTCATTTGTGTCAACGGATATTGAAACATTCAAATAAAAAGTATATTGCTGACTATTGCTTTCATTCACTTAAGTTAATGGTGTTTGTGGTCACAGTTTCATTTGCGGATCCTCTATGTCAGATCCGACTTGAGTAGCCTACATACAAGTTTCGCACCTACAGCACACATTACAAACATTGATGCACAAACACGGATATTACCTACATGTCTAAGTATAAACCAGTCTAATAAACTCCTTGATTTTGCTTAAAAACTTAAAATATAATCTGCATGCACAGTAAACTATAGTAAATTGTACTTATATCTCTCAACAGAAAGGTTTTATTTTAGGTATTAATAAAATGTTATTTAATAAGTCATAACAAGCATATTTCAGGTACGTGCCTCAGGCTTGCATATTGTCAACGCACTCATCAGACTCCTCGGTAATCCTCTGAAAACTTCGACAATTGGTTGAACCGGCTCATTTGGTTAATTTTGAGTCGCACATGCTACTCGTCTGTGCGTCTTGCGTCATCAGCCCGGAACTAAAGTTCGATTCAGCTCGATGAGTGAACCGGCTCGACCGGTTACTTCCTGAGGACCAGCTCAAAAGAACGATTTCAGAAAAAGCACAGAGACTACAAACCAAGATGGCTGCCTGGACCTGAACAGTTCCCAGGTTCATTAGCGGGAGGGCAAACACAGCTGTTGCGAAGCTGGGAGTGTGTTTTCTGTTGGAAGTTTTGAGTTTTGAGTTGATGATTAATAGAAACCAGTTGCTTGAGCTCTGCCTGGACTCCGTTTGTGAAGCAACCCACAATTTTGGTGATACCCTACCTCTCACGATGCCACAATATACACTGGTTAGTGAGTGGCAGTTATGTGGGAGAAAGTGCCTTGTTGATACCAGAGGAGAGAGAAGGAGAATGAACAGACTTGTTCAAGCTGATAGATGAGACAATGAATTCACATATACTCAAATGGCCTCAACAGTTCCCAGATCTCAATCCAATAGAGCACCTCTGGGATGTGGTGGAATGGGAGATTCGCATCATGGATGTGCAGCTGACAAATCTGTAGCAACTGCGTGATGCTATCATATCAATTTGGACCAAAATCTCTGAGGAATGTTTCTAGCACCTTGTTCAATCTATGCCACGAAGAATTAAGGCAGTTCTGAAGGCAAAAGGGGGTCCAATCCGGTATTATCAAGGTGTACCTAATAAAGTGGCCGGTGAGCACATATATAATTATGGTAATGATATTAATTCCCAAATGATTTAAACATTTCTTTACAGGCTCCATCAGATTTACCTGGCCAGCTCACTAAATTTTGTAACAGAGCCTACACATGTGATAGGATAGAATGTCTTTTGCTAGCATTGTTTTTGTTCTCGATGGAAATTTGATGCTTTTCGATCATTTCCAGTGTAAGCAGAGATGGACAGATCCTTTAGAGATGTTTGCTTGACCTTTGGGGCCATATGCAGGTTTACTGCACTAGTTCAACAAACACCTTAACCTCTGGTATTCAATAGTTCTCTGAGAGCAACAACCTCTCATCATCTTACTGACATATTTGAGGCCTGGAGAAGGTGCATGCAGCAAACAATGTAAACTTTGGCTGTTGTTTAAGGTCAGAGAGAGATGAGTGAAGACAGGCTGCATGCTTGTTTTGTTACACCAAGTGGACTGGCATTCTCTCTGCCTGAGTGAGAGGATGGTGATAAATGTAAGGGGCTGCTACTGTGTGTGTGTGTGTGTGTGTGTGTGTGTGTGTGTGTGTGTGTGTGTGTTTGTTTGCTGACGTTGGCACTCTAGAGCTGTGCATGTGTGCTGCCAAACGGTCTGTCTGCATTTGGGGCCAGAAATTGTGAAAGGAAACTCTGCATGGCGCCTCCTGTTGGTGTCATCTGAGCATGATGTGCGTCATCCTCACTTCCCTTTGTCTCACAGCTCTGTAATTTTTGTTCATGTTGAGCATCATGAACATATCCTGATTGAACACAAATTATGTCTGCAAGAACAATGTCATAGCTTAGAAAGTTTGGCAAAAGTTGTGGATTATGAAAGGCTGTTCTTGGACATCTATTGAACGAGCTTCTTCAAAATATCTCACTAATCACTACAAATACTATGCGCTCAACAGCCCACTACATTTAAATAAAATATTAAACCTTAACTAACTAGACACCTCAAACTCGTTGTTGTGCTCTTCAAACCATTCCTGAACCATTTTTACTTTGTGGCAGGGCACATTATCCTGCTGAAAGAGGCCACAGCCACCAGGGAATACCGTTTCCATGAAAGGGTGTACATGGTCTGCAACAATGCTTAGATAGGAGGTACGTGTCAAAGTAACATCCACATGGATGGCAGGACCCAAGGTTTCCCAGCAAAACATTGCCCAAAGCATCACACTGCCTCCGCCGGCTTGCCTTCTTCCCATAGTGCATCCTGGTGCTATGTGTTCCCCAGGTAAGCGACGCACACGCACCCGGCCATCCACGTGATGTAAAAGAAACTGTGATTCATCAGACCAGGCCACCTTCTTCCATTGCTCCGTGGTCCAGTTCTGATGCTCACGTGCCCATTGTTGGTGCTTTCGGCGGTGGACAGGGGTCAGCATGGGCACCCTGAATGGTCTTGCGGCTATGCAGCCCCATACGCAACAAACTGTGATGCACTGTGTATTCTGACACCTTTCTATCAGAACCAGCATTAACTTCTTGAGCAATTTGAGCTACAGTGGCTCGTCGGTTTGATTGGCTCCCCACGTGCATCAGTGAGCCTTGGCCGCCCATGACCCTGTCACTGGTTCACCACTGTTCCTTCCTTGGACCACTTTTGATAGATACTGACCACTGCAGACCGGGAACACCCCACAAGAGCTGCAGTTTTGGAGATGCTCTGACCCAGTCGTCTAGCCACCACAATTTGGCCCTTGTCAAACTCACTCAAATCCTTACGCTTGCCCATTTTTCCTGCTTCTAACATATCAACTCTGAGGACAAAATGTTCACTTGCTGCCTAATATATCCCACCCACTAATACAGTAGGTGCCGTGATGAAGTGATAATCAGTGTTATTCACGTCACCTGTCAGTGGTCATAATGTTATGCCTGATCGGTCTATATACATATATAAAAACTGTATATACACTTTAATTTATTGACACCTTTATAGATAAAAAAAATTAATGGTTGATTAAATATAAATTAATATTAAATAGTATAGATATGCTGTCTAAACATATTAAGAATGTTAACAAATTATACATCTTTTGAAATTTCTAAGGGTTTAGTTTAAATCTATGGTGTCTGTTTTACGATACAGATGCTCCAGCAACAGTAATATTGTGTCAGGAGTACAAATGACAGTATGCAAAATCAAAACGGGACTTCATACCCAACTAACAATTTTTGGTTCCCAGAACATTAGTTTTTGTTTTGTTTGTAGTTAATACCTCCCCCAGGTATTTTGAGCAAAATGATTATACAAAATATATAATATAAAATTAATTTAAAAAGTATATAAAATTACAAAACAAACATTCATCGATCAATACATTTTACTTTTAATATTAAAGTACATTAAAAATCAAGTACTTTTGTACTTTTACTCAAGTAAAATTGGAAAGGAGTACTTAAAAGTTTGCTTAACAGAAATCGAACGTTTTTGGTTTGTAGAACGTTATTCTAACGTTACATTAACATTCCCCTAGCATTATTTTGACATTGCTCTAACATTATTCTAACATTCCCCTAATGTTATTCTAACGATACCAGAATATTCCCCTAACCTTTTTACTCTGATATCATTACCCCGCTGTACGTCAGTAATCATCCAGAACACACCCCAGTGTTGTATAAGCGGTATGGAAGATGGATGTATGGATGCCTATAATCAGTATTATACAAATCATATCTTGTTTTTACTTATTGTAATAAAAATAACCCGAGCACATCAATTATCATATGGAAGATTAAATAAGATTAAATTTGTCCATTATTTAAGACTTACTGTACTGTATTTCACAGGGTACCCAGATTTTACATTTCTTCAGCAACAAATAACGTTGCTTTAAAGTTATTCTAACGTTTCCCTAACGTTATTCTAACATTTATTCAGCAACAAATAACAATGACTTCAACACAATCTATGGTTTTTAAAATTAATATTCACAGACATTTAAAAAAAAAAATTATTCGAATATAGGATATCAGTGCATTTATTTCTTACCACTGAATTGTACAGTTTAGCGGGACATGCTTCTTTTGGTCCGTAAACGAATTCTTCTCGATTACCATCATGTTCTCTTCGACAAGGGTGTCAAAGCTACCCGAAATCATATGTACTCTCACATCTATATTAATTAGAAGTAATTATTCAATAAAGAGATCAATAAATTAATGTTAGTCAGTCAGTCAGTAAAACGAAATGACTGTTCGTTTTTAAATTACATGAGTGCGCACGAGAAAGCACGTGCAGATCAGTGGCACGCAGTAAATAAAGATAGAAACAAACCCACAAATTTATGATTTCTGTTCTTTTCACACTATGCTTAACCCCGGCTTAATATTTTAGCTATAAATTTGGATTTATCTGATCATTTTTGTTTTGATGATCTCATTTCAACATAAATTCTGTATTAAACTAATTTAAGGGCTCTGTGTACGTCATTACACAAAAACATCTGCAACATTTTAATTGGAAGGTTATTTTACATGGTTATTACATAATAACCTAGAAAATAACCATTAGAGAATGTTCTGTATAAGTTATTTTGGGTTATTTAAAAATAACTGCCCTGCAAGGTTCTTGGGACATTATTTTATGGTTGCAAAATAATAACCTAAAAATAACCTTTAGGGAACGTTCTGTATAAGTTATTTTTTATTTATTTAAAAATAACCACCCTGCAATATTCTGGGAACATTATTTTATAGTTGCAAAATAATAACCTAAAATAACCATTAGGGAAAGTTCTGTATAAGTTATTTTTAGGTTATTTAAAAATAACCACCCTGCAACATTATGGGAACATTATTTTATGGTTGCAAAAATAAAACCTAAATAGAACGTTTCTATAACGTTATTATTTCGTCCTCAAAAAAAACAAAAA
Source organism: Coreius guichenoti (assembly GCA_039654105.1). Taxonomy (NCBI): domain Eukaryota; kingdom Metazoa; phylum Chordata; class Actinopteri; order Cypriniformes; family Gobionidae; genus Coreius; species Coreius guichenoti. The sequence goes on along the minus strand of CM077173.1, from coordinate 21,161,855 downwards.
ACAAACGGGAACCAAATACTAACATTAAGGGAATGTTCTGTGTTTGCTGGGTACCTTTGCTATGAAATAGCTATCACGAGATGAATCCAATCTGTCACACTTGGGTAAAATGTCCATGACAAGCGTCCAATGAAAAACAACAGCACTGATATATTATCCATTGTTTACGTCAGATTTCGCCTGAATGGTCTGCTCTCCATCATTGTTCTAGAGTGAGTAACGCGATGCGAATATTCGCTTCGCTTTTGGGGTGCACACACTATTAGAGAAGAAGTGAGGAGAATGACTCGGAGAGTGAACTTAGCGGCTGAATCATATTGATGCTCGTTCTGTATGCCATTAGCGAAATGTCTATGTAAGTATTGAGACAATCAATTGTTTTTGGAGATCAAATGCTGTCTTTTGCCTGAATGATTTGGCCATCGTTGCGATAATAGTTTATGTATAGCCCCCAAACGATTGCTTTTGGAGGCCGGTTGCTGTTTGAATTGGCCATCAATATATCGATTGTTTACGTAGCCATGTAGCATCTGTTTACATGTATGGAGATGATGTATTGTTCTGTGAACGACTGGCAATCAACATACTTTCCATGTATGGAGACAACTGTTTAGGAGGCTGTAAAAAAGTTACTGTTTTTATGGTTGTATATAGCTAGGTTTTGTGTGAATGTAGTTATTTAAATCACAAAAATGCATTAAAAAATAGAAACAATAAAAGTTGTATGGCAATAAGTTGTTATTCACTGAGAATGTTTGCCATGCCAATGCCATCTCAGTTACAATTGGTCACAAGAGATGCAAATGTGTCAAATCAACCCGATCTCCCAGCAATTCGTACGTATTTTACAAGGTGGCTAATTCGTACAAATTTATACGACCTCACTCATACGAATTCGTACTATTTTTGCTAAATCGTATGTATTTGACGAGTTGGTCAATTCATATGATTTCATACGAATGACCTACCCCTAACCCCGCCCCTAAAACCTACCCATCACTGCAGTATAGACAAATCGTATGAATTCATACGAGTGAGGTCGTACGAATTCGTACGAATTAGCCACCTCGTACAAACTGGTCGTGAGATAGCGTTGGCCAAATGGCATTTGATTCAATACATCTAGAGTACAATGAGTTTAAATGAATATGAAATTTGAGCGAAAATCATGAGGGTGAGTAAATGATGACCCAACTTTCATTTTAGCACTAAAACTTTAGAATTGAATATATTAAATATAAAAGTTGATACTGAATATTCTTTAAGACGCTTCGATATTATTCGCTAAAATGACGTTTCCCGATTACAGCGTGTTGCACAATGATAGCGGATCCTCCCAGAGTCTCTGGCCTTTGCACACTGCTCTCAATCTCTTCCCCTCACCCCACTTTCAATTCGTTTTGGCAGTGCAACACCATGCCAGCCCTGTGATGTAATGTGGTTATTTCCAGAGTGCTCTGGGTCATGCGTGAAATACAAGTAAGAAACCACAGAAGCTTTATCCTCCCAAACCTTAACTGACTTCTCCACTCCCATCCACAAAGAGGCTGTTAGGCTGCAAGCCCAGCATTAGGCATCTCCGGCGGGGCTCTACCATTTGCATCAGCATCATGGCGAGTTGGGAGAAAAGAGCTTTGCGAGGTGATCCGAAATGACAGTTGGGGAGCCAAATTGATTTTCTATCTCTTTGATTAATTTATCTTCCCCTTGTTGTGCATGAGGAAATTGCTGAATTGCATTCCGTAAGATTAAAACCTCAAACCATACTTTTCATAATATGACAGATAATTGGCATGGGGGTTAGCTTGTAGATGATTGCCCCATTACAGGATTTCTTTGGAGACACACATACATATGTGCATAAGAGCAGGCATGTAGTGTACATGTACATACACAAACATGTCATCAAAAGTCAAGCTGTCACATACACATATATAAACCGGAGAAAAAAATAAAAAATAAAATAACTCCGGCTTCACACAGATTTTATTAAACTTATATTAAGATCGTCTGGCAACCAGATGTTTTAATTGAATTGGTCAGGATTTGAGAAGACTTAGAAAAAGTTTTGACAGCCAAGACTGACTTACGACACTGCATGTAATGGGATGAGAGAGAGAGAGAGAGGAAGGAAGCCACGGCTTGGATGTGAGTGGCTGCTTTCAGTAATCCCTAATCAATAGCACAATAAAGACGGGTGCATTAATATGCGTATATGCCATCTTTTCATGCTGCTGCGCTAACAGAGATGAGAGAAGAGGTGGTATTTCACTAATGGATGAATTGCTCATCTATCTCCCTGAGGGTTGGTGACATTTGGGCAATGCCAGGAACAGACAAAGACAATACCATTCCATTAATTCTGGACTTCATTATTTGTCTGGGGGAAGACCATTTTATACAAAGGATGTCCATCTCGGGGAACAAATGAAACAGATGGGAGCAATTATCAAATAAATACAGTAATTAAGCTGGATTGGTGGGAAATAAATAAATAAACATAATTAAGAAAGAAAGAAAGAAAGAAAGAAAGAAAGAGACTTTTTACGGTTGCAGCAATGCACCATGTGTGCTTCCACCCCATAAGGCGCAATGCAATATTTAAAACTCTCCATTCAGTGCCAAGCCTGTTGTGAATTTAAAACGTGCTACTACAATAATAACCTTCCATTTTGTAAACATCAACAAAGACGGCAGCCAGAATGCAATATGTAATATCACCTTAAATAAGAATGCGATAATCTGTTCCCTCTACAGTTTGTGCATGTATGCTTTCTTATGCTGTTCTTTTGATGTTTAGACATTCAGAATCGGAATATTGCTCCTTTATGCACAATAAATATTGATTCAGTGCTCATAAATAACAAAATGCGGTGCCCAGTCAGAGATCCAGAGAATAAATTCTCGATTACTGTGTTTTACAGTAGGCCTATATATGCTAAAATCCCTCTTCTGTGCTTGCAAACTGATAAGCACAAGAATTGCCTCAGAATGATTTATATAGCTCTGCTGTTTACGGCCCACAAACCCCCACAACACACACCACCAGAGATGGTGCGCCCTACCTGTGGTGTTCAATAAACTAAATATGTTTTCCCAAGGTTATGAAGTCACAAATTACACTCCTTACATGTGTTTACATTTTGTGACCGGCTATTTTGTCAGTAACCATCTGTAACCATTTGTTTCCAGCAAGAGTGTCATCAGAAATCTGCTGTTTGTCTATGTCCTCTTCTTGCTGTGGCACAGCCAAACACCCATACTCTACAAGCTCTCGCCTCCAAACAGCCTTAGGCTAACAGTGGAGAAGAGCTTAGCTGTTCAAAGGCAAAACAAAGTGAGAGTCGGCCTGGCTGTCGTTAGTTATCCTCCACGGCTGCCTCGGGTGACTGCCGTACTTCTGAACCCCCCTGTAATTTTTACTTGGCCTTCTTTGTCTGGGAGTTTGTCCCGCACGAGGTGAGAGCCAATGAGGCATGTCCACGGTGATGGATTTCCAACCCTTGTTCTAACGGGGCCGATGTCACACATTATCTCCAGTCCTAGAGACATAGTCAGGAGTGGGGACAGTAAGATGCTACACAGGCGGGAATGCTAACATGGGTCTCTAAACAGGAACTACAAGCGAGGAGGGATTCAAAGCCATGGAAAGAGTACAATGGCAAAAGAGTGTAAAACTGTCATAATGTCCATGTGAATCCAAAGCAGTGTTATTTTAGTATCATTGATATCCTATTAAAGGGTACATAACACACACAGTTTCTGCCAGTCTCATGTTAATCTTGAGTACCTATAGAGTAGTATTGCATCCTTCATATATCCGAAGAGTCTTTAGTTTTATCATGTTTATAAAAGACAGATACGCTGTACCGATTCTTTCCGAAGCTCGTGCAGGCGTGCAGTGGGCGGAGCTAAAGAGTCACGAGCACACACACACACACACACACACACACACGCACACGCACACGCACACGCACACGCACACACACACAAGCACACACACACACAAGCACACACACACACACACACACAAGCACACACACAAGCACACACACAAGCACACACACACACAGCATGGCATTATCCCTGGATAACTTTCGATTCACTATACGTTCATGTTGTTTATATTATATGCACTTACGCGCCGATTGCCAACAAAACACAGACATTTGATGCAGTTTCACTGTGGTTTTGACTCATGACCGTGAACAATGAAACACACTTGCAGAACTCCGTTGCTGCTCCGGAAAAACAAACTGCATCCACATTTCCTTAACGCTGGGTTATTTGGGAAGCTGAACAAGGTTATCTTTCCTTCACAACCAGAAACACACTTCTTTAGTGACACTGTTGATTTCGTGGTCTAAAAACAAAATGACAGCGCTGCCGACGGCTTCCGTAACCCGAACGAAGCTCGTTGATGTGCGTGCTCTTGCTCTCGCTGTGGTTGATGTGCACATGCGCTCATCTGGGAGAAGTGCCCATACAAGGAATTCCACCCTTTATGAAGTCATATAGGGCCATACTCGAAAAAAACGTTCAGAAACTTATTCTAATTCTGAAGGAGTGTATTTGGCACTCCTCATTTTTTGAAATTTTGGCCATGTTTAGCATGAGAATCCAACTCTTTAACAGTGTAAATAAGTCAAAATGCATGAAATATATTTTTTATTAAGCTTTAGTTTTAGTTATTTTAGTACTTCAATTTAAACTAAACAGAGAAATGGTGCCTTGGAAAATAGCTGAAATAAAATTCATATATATACAGTATATATATATATATATATATATAAGGTCCATTTAGTTAACAATAATAACCATGGTCCAGAGAGATGGATGGAAAAAACACTGGAAAAATTTATATGTAGAGATGCATTGTGGGCAAGCAAAAGTCTGTGAGCAATCGGTCCGCAGCTCAAATACACCCTAAAAAAATTATGATTTATTTTTAATTGGACCGATGACCGCTGACTTTTTTTTTTTTTTTTTTTTTCAATAATTAAACAAATACAATAAATGACTATGTGCAACCATTATGGAATGATTTTGTTCACTCTTACACTTTCATAGACCATTAATTATGTCCAGGTGTAATTCATTCACATTGCACATGGGAATTTGTGGTAATTAGACATGGGAATTAATAGAAAAAGGATAATAAAAAGCTGCTAGACTACTGCAAAATTATGTATTAACATAAGCTAAGCCAAATATGCATTGAGGATTACTAATGGAAATACCATATTAGTTATAATCAGAGCATTTATCATTGTGGACTATAACGTTTAAGGGTGACAGAATAGATTTGCACTCAAATAAATTTTTGCATATAAATTGCATTATTTTCTCTTGTCAAATGCATTGTCATGTACTTAAGTCAGGGCCATAAACATTTCCAGGGGTTTCCCTTGACAAACATGTAGGATGATGCTGTACAAAAAAGGTCAGTTTAGCATGTCAGGCTGCCCTTAAAGGGGGCTCACAAGCTCAGCTCAATTCCCAATAAGACAGTAAAGGAATACCTATGTGAGAGATAAAAAGTAGAGAGAAAAAAAAGACTAGGTACATTTCACACTCTCACACATACAAATCTCAAACAAGTGTCTAAACGTTCAAAAAGTTTGGAAAGGTCGAAGTGAAATACAAGGGCAGTCGTGGGATTCATTGCACAGTATTTCTACTGTGAGAAATGCACACTTTTCACAATGTTAGGCTTAAAACGTGCATTCTCACCGGTATTTCAGTGTTTTCCCTTTCAAATTCCCTACGAAGGCATCATTTATGCAGTTTGGAATGCAGTATATAATCGATACACAAAACTCACTTACTGACAGACGACTGCTTTCAAATCCTCAAATGCGCTCTGAAGAGCGCTCACGCCATGTGGATCTACTGCGTAAAAGTAGTTAAATGTGCTTATTTCTCACAATTCTTTTATGATGCAAAAATACTGTAAACAGTCTTATGGTATTAACCAGACAAGACAAAACATCTGATGTGTCAGCCTTTTATATCTGCTGATGTCTATGATGTCAAAAAAAAAAAAAAAATGCTGAGAAAAAGAGAAACATTACTCACTGCTATTGTGTGGAAAATGTTCAGATACTTAAAGGTGCACTATGTAACTTTTCCGTCCGCTAGAGGTCGCCTATTCAAAACAAAGGCGTAGCTTGATGACGCCAAGTTTGAGCGCAGAATCTTGGGACATGTGGTCTTCACCTCGCAGTCGGTTGAAAAGAATCGGGATAGGACTTCGGCAGAAATCATGTTCATGTATGCGATTATTAACGTTACTGTAGTATGAAGCAGAGCGGGACCGAGTGTTTTGGGAGCTGAGCAAGGCCGCTGGAGCGATTGTTAATAAGATGAACGCAACACACGCCTCGCAAGCAGCGGGACTTTTATTATGCCACAGCCGCCGGCGCCATTTCCGCTTTTCCGGTCATGAGTATGAGGTAACGCAGCTCTGTTTATCATATTAGATACATTTGAGTGTGTTGAAAATGATGTTATGACTTTACTCTGTGCGTTCGCTCGGCGGCTGCTATGACACTTGTTGCACACTGCAGTAAGAGTAAAGCATTTCTGAAAAATAAAACCGGAAACCGAGGGTAACGCAGATATGACACAATTGACAGGCGACTCCCTCACACGTCCCAGTTCCTTGGTTAAAATAGCAATTTTCTCACGATTTACAAATAGTTGGAAACATTTGGGATATTGTAAGTATTCAACTGAACAAAATATATAACACTGGCCTAGTGGTTTTTGGATATTTTACTGAAAAAAATTTACATAGTGTACCTTTAAAGCACTCTTTGCTTACTGCTTAAAATGTTTTTTTCTTTCTTCATTTCTGACTCTTTACTTGTATGTTTTAAAGCTATATTCAGTGAATTTTGTGAAAATTACATAAATTAAAACAATTACATGTTATTTTTAATTACTTAAAGATGTACTGAGTAAAAATGTTGATCAAGAATCATTTTAGAATCAGATTGTGACTCCCAGAATCAGATCGAACTGTGAAGTGCCTCAAAATTCCTAAATGGACCCCTATATGGATAATTGTTGGATGATTTCAATGCTCTTGACTGCCAGCACAAATTACTGTCCCTCTCCTTCTGTGAGTCTGTCTAGAGTGACAGAGCATAGACACCTACTACAGACTTACTAATGGCTTGTTTCCACCAAGCGGTACGGTTCAGTACAGTTCAGTACAGTACGGAATTTTTGCCGTTTCCATTGTCAGAAGTTGTGAATGGTACCCTAATTCTGAACTGTACCGTACCACTTTTTTTGGCACCCTTCTGTTGGGGTACCTAGCACAGTAGTCCGGTACTAAAGGGTGGAGCTAGAATCACTGCAGAACGTTGATTGGTTGACAGAGAATCGTCACTTGTGCGTTCTTTTTTGGCTGTGTTCTTCCTTGCAGCCTGCAGCTTTGACTCAAACAAAGCATGTCTTCTTCTAAACGGCCTATTCTAAACAGTCTCTAAAACACGGACTATCAATAACAGTCTCTAAAACATGAAAATTATCCAGTTTGCAACAAAATAACACATTCACATCACTGGGACGTTCATAGAATTATTGAATATGGCATAACAAAATATTGACATTTTCACTCAAAACACAAATTATGACTATAACAACATGACTATATAAAATTGATCATTGAAAAAAAGTAGCCAGGCTGCTCAGATCCAAATAAGTGCTCCTCATTCTCAAAGAACACAAGAAGATATCTGCTTTGAAGGTCATGACTTGCCTGAATACTAGTCTAGACGAGTGACTCTTAGGATAGAAAGGATCTACTCTTCCTTTGATGTGAGAGCACATACTTCCCTGCACATCTTTTTTTTTTCTTCACTAAACTGGAGCAGTCCTGATACTTTCCTTGCCTATTTCTCAATTTTAGAAGGACTGCGGCTGGATGCTGCCAGCATCTAACCTAAACTACCTTCAAAAGCCTCTTTTTTTCTTTGCATTTTGTAGAAGGGGTCTATGCCATAACCAGCTCATCTCTTCTTCTGCCATTTTTTTTATCCACATTCTAACAAGAATAATAATAATAATAATAATAATAATAATAATAAAAAAAAAAAACATTTTCTATTGACGCATGTGTTAATGGATTAAGAGAAAAATCTGACAAAAATCTGCCCATACTTCATATCCCCTAATGAGACTCGACCACCAATCAGAGAGGTTCCTGAATCTCTCATCATTTTCAGTGGGTGCTCAGCCATTTCAGTGGGTGCCCAAACACCCATGGGATCGCACCTGGACATGACGACACTGTCAGTGGATTTTTGTCTAAATAAGAATGGGCTATCAAAAATGTCTGCTTACCAATGCAGATGTGTGTTTTTCACTTCGTTCTCACTACTTCCTATTAGGTAAGGAATGATATTTTGGATTATGAAATGTTTAATGTTGCATGTAATTTTTACTTCATGAAGAAGATTACAATGATGTTAAGACTGACATCACAGGAAACAAAATCATTTTTTTACTTTCCTTATATTTCATAATTTCATATTTCACAATAAAACCAAAAGAGGAAAAAAAAAGTATTTACAGTTTTTCGCTTTGGCTCAATTCTCGAATTATACTTTTATTTTTCAAAACAATAAGTTCAGATCTCTGAACAATTCGTTTCTTGTTCATATCAGATTAGAATTTCTTATTGATTCAAGCAAATTGCATTTGTTTTGGCACATGTATGCAAAATAGTTAGTACAATTTGAGTTGATTTTCGGTGAAAATGTCAAACTCTTCACAACTTATAAACATTCTTTCATGGTGTGAGCTATCACATGCAAAATGATCCATTCAGTGATCAAAATCTGTCAGACTTATATCTGTTATATTCTATAAATATTTATGACATGTAATGTTTGTTAAATTGCAACACACACACACACACACACACACTATATATATATATATATATATATATAAATAATAACAACAACTACACATTGCACTCATGCTTTACACATACACCATCATATCATCATGCCTTCCCAGTCAATTTTTACCTACTGTCTGAATCTGTATTTACAGTAAAAAAGCTCAGTGTGATCCACAAGAGCATTCAGATTCAGATTCAGAAAACGGACATTATTGTACAGAATAGAAAGCAGTTAGTGTCAAAAAATTGTATATAAAAAATATTTCCAAGGTGAAAAAAACAACAAGATTTTGACCAGTGTGGCTCACACGATGACAAAAACACTTTTTATTTTGGTGGCATTGGCCAATTTACTGACACAATAACTATGTTCTGAAGCATAAATTTTATTAGGGTGAGTAACCACATTTTGCAGACAATCTATAGAGTTCTGATGTTCCTGCAAACAGTTGTGACAATTGAACTTACAGTTTAGAGAATGAAAATGTGCCAAAGCAATTGAGAAAAAACGGTAAATGTAACTAACATTAACAGTATTGAATGGAATGAAGCTTGAATGTTGAAGGAAATCCACAAAAACAAACAAACGCTAAAATGAAACAAGTTATTCCCAAAATCTAACTTTTTTGCATGGCTTGGTTGATTTCCACAGACAGTGTCTAACAATCTTCCTCAACCTTCCCTCTGAGCGTTCCCCAAGGGTCTTAGTTCTTCCAACCAGGCAGACAGGCCATCTGATTGGTCAACTAGAACCATTTGACAGCAATCACCTGTTTTCCAGCTGCCCAATTACCTAGAAGTCCATTGGGCCCTTCATTACCCACAAGCCTTAGGGCCTCCTGAGGCCACAGTTCTTATGATGCAAGAATATGGCAAAAAAAAAAAAAGAAAGAAAGAAAAGACTAAATTAATCTATAAATAAAAAAGACTAAATATTTGGTATATGATCCTTCCAGACACAAGATGTTGTCATTTTAGGCTCAGGAAAGGTACACAGCTGATAATAGAGATACAGCAAAAGAGAGAGGAAGACAAAGAAACAGAGACATCATCATGCCGTCATTATCCTGAGTTAAAAGGCCAAAAACATTTGGTGCTTTCTGGTGGCAGAGAGCTGATTAGTGGCAGGTAGCCCATTGTGAAGGAAATCACTTCACAGCTGTAAAGCAAGTGATTTCATAGACTTTCTTCAAGATTACACAGCTAGGGCCTAATCAGCTGATCCTTAATCACAGGCATTGTGCACTCCCAGTCTCCAGGACCCCGCCAGCCGGATACTAATGTTTCGTTGCTGTTGTGAGAGCTTCACACAAGTAATCGCCTTAAAACAACTCTTACTGATCTGCCATATAGCATTCAGTTGCTCATGGTGTGTAGAACAAATATAGCACAATATAGGGATCTATCATTAAACTTTATAATGATTGTAACATGGAAGAGCACATGTTTGAGTTTACTGTAAAAAATATATTGACTATATTACCAAAAGTATTGGGACACCCTTCCAAATCATTGTTTCAATTACTTCAATGGCCAAAGGTGTATAAAATCAAGCACCTAAGCATGCAGGCTGCTTCTACAAACATTTGTGAAAGAATTTGTCGCTCTCAGGAGCTCAGTGAATTCAAGCGTGGTACCGTGATAGGTTGCCACCTGTGCAATAAGTCCATTCGGGAAATTTCCTAACTACTAAATATTCCACGGTCAACTGTTAGTGGTATTATAACAAAGTGGAAGCAATTGAAAAACAGCAACTCAGCCACAAAGTGTCCCAGAGCGGGGTCAGCTCATGCTGAGGCGCACAGTGCGCAGAAGTTGCCAACTCCCTGCAGAGTCAATAGCTACAGACCTCCAAACTTCGTGTGGCCTTCAGATTAGCTCAAGAGCAGTGCGTAGAGAGCTTCATGGAATGGGTTTCCATGGCCGAGCAGCTGCATCCAAGCCTTACATCAGTGGAGACGTGTTCTCTGGAGTGACAAATCACGCTTCTCTGTCTGGCAATCCGATGGATGAGTCTGGGTTTGGCGGTTGCCAGGAGAACGATACTTGCCTGACTGCATTGTGCCAAGTGTAAAGTTTGGTGGAGGGGGGATTATAGTGTGGGGTTGTTTTTCAGGGGTTGGGCTTGGCCCCTTAGTTCCAGTGAAAGGAACTCTTAATGCTTTAGCATACCAAAACATTTTGGACAATTTCATGCTCCCAACTTTGTAGGAACAGTTTGGGGATGGCCCCTTCCTGTTCCAACACCAGTGCACAAAGCAAGGTCCATAAAGACATGGATGAGCGAGTTTGGTGTGGAGGAACTTGACTGGCCTGCACAGAGTCCTGACCTCAACCCGACAGAACACATTTGGGATGAATTAGAGCAGAGACTGCAAGCCAGACACACTCCTAAACCTTGTGGAAAGCCTTCCCAGAAGAGTTTAAGCTGTTATAGCTGCAAAGGGTGGGCCAACTCCATATTAAACCCTACGGATTAAGAATGGGATGTCATTAAAGTTCATGTGCATGTAAAGACAGGCATCCCAAAACTTTTGCCAATATAGTGTATATATAAAAATGGAAGAGATGAATGTAAACAGCAAACTCAAACAGTCCATTTAAGACATGCAATACCTACATCATGCCATTAGTAACCTGTACAACCTTTTTTTTTACCCTAAATGGGTCATTAAAAGTACTTTAGCATAACATTTATATTGCTCTTTTTCTATATAAAGTGAATGATCACTACAGCTGTCCTAACAAAAAAGCATGTACAGTGTGGACATTGTGCTAAATATCTCCTTTTGGGTTTCACACAATAAATAAGGTCATACGTGTTGAAATGAGGACAGGTTTTATTTGAACTTTCCCTTTAAGATAAGATTAATGTGTTCTTTGTGTACTTCATGACTGCAGCACAATGCTAGTGTAGTCAACAGGATCAAAGCATTCAAGCAAGGCAAAAAGAAAGAAAAGTTATGCTTTTTTTCCCTTTGTTGTTTTGTTTTGTTTTGAGAAAGTGATTCTACTGCAAAACATATGATGGAGAATGTGTGATCATACAGAGCTCATTCCCTTCATAGCCTTGAACGAATATTTCACCATTTACTTACCCTCATGTTGTTCCAAACATATGACTTTTTTCCCCTCTGCATGGAATACACACACACAAACACACACACGCACGCACGCACGCACGCACGCACGCACACGCACACGCACACGCACACGCACACACACACACACACACGGATCCAGTGTTGTTTTGGACCCCACTGACTGTCATTGTACAAAAACATGTTCAAAATATCTTATTTTTTCCCACAGAATAAATAAATGCATGCAGGTTTGGAACAACATGAGTGTGACTAAATAATGACAATTTTTTATCTTTTTAACAGCAAATGCCAAACTTAAGTCATGCAAGTCTTTCTTAGAGGATTTGCATTAAAAAAAAACAAAATGTACAAAATAAACGAGTGTTGCCTTCAACCTGCAGTTTAGGCATAATTGCTCTTGGCGCTGTTAATGTTTCATGATTTAATAGCTGTCACACAACATTCCCCCTCATTTTGCTGAAAAGCAGGTGCCACGTCGAGAGAAATCACAGAACATGTATATAGAGTTGAAAAACAGTAAACAGCATGGAATATTTCAGTATTCCAGTGCACAATTTCCTGCAGTTGCATCTGGCTACCTGATTTTGTTTTCCCTTAAAGTGTTGGCCTATAATAATTGACAGAGCTGTAACGAGGTCTGAAGACACATTTTGTTTTATTTTTGTAGATGTCGTTGCTCGGTATACTGTAACTGAGGAAAAAGAAAAGAGCAAATCTTTTTGCCCTCATGACATTAGAGCACAGGGTGTTTACCCCACATGAGCGACATTATTAATTGGTGAGTCCAACTTTTGTTCAAAGAACCATTCATGCACTGCAAAAAAATTGTGTTGCAGTTAAAACGCTCTCCTGCTCACTCACACGCACACATACAGAGCTGGTAATGAGGCGCAGGTTGCCACAAAGGACAAGCTCTCTGTGAGCAGGTTAATTATGTTATTACTGGCGTGTTGATGAGATTGTTTGATGAAATATGAATGTAATATGAGACGTGGCCAGGGGCTTTATTGAAACCAATCCCAGAAGGAGAGGGGGCCCAAATCAATGCCATACATGCGCACTTACAAACACACACACATACAGGCCTTAGAGATCAGACATGTAAGGAATGTGTGTTTCTTGCGTATGATGAGCAATGTGTTCAGTCGTAACATTGGTGGCGGGGTTAGACGGAGAGAAAAGAGATGCAGCGATAGAGAGTGTGGTAAACAGACAGGCAGAGAAAGAGATAGTCACCCTCTTACTGAATGTTATTTCTATGCAAATGACAGACAAGGAATTAAGGCAGAGGAGAATGGAGATGGTGACTACAGCCACGAATGTTGCTGTGGCAACTGAGATCTCATAACATCAAGCTTTAGTGTAAACCATCAGAAACACACTGTAGAGTGAGAAAAATAGATGAAAAAACAGATGACAGGGAAGAGAGAGAAGTTATTAAGGCATCATTGTAAAAGAAGTTGTCACAGAGAAGTAGAGTAGTGTTAATATAAGTGAGAATGGGGTGATGGCGATCATGGGTTCCACTTGTTTGTTTAAATGCTACAATATACAAAATATTTTGTCAACGACCGTGGAACCCAGGATGCCAGAATAAATCCAGGACATCTACGGGATGCTACATACTGTAAGAAACATCCAGTTCAAAATTCCCTTGAGGATTCATTAAAATCTTAGTTTCAAAGGCATGCATGTTTAATATATTCTTTTTATGACAAAACGTCAAACAATTTTCCTGTGCTTATTATCAGTTTTTATTTTTGGTTCAAACAAGTATTGATTACAGCAGAACTCATGGTGTTTGGAACTATAAATAATTTTGATCACATACTGTTCCTTGCCCTTTTATCTGATGAGACTGAGTAAAACAGTCTCAAAAAACAGACTAAACATCAGGGGCGGTTCTAGGGGGGGCCAGTGCCCCCGTGTCAACAAGCTTGGCCCCCCCTCTGGCCCCCCTAAATTTGGAATCGTATCTCACATACAAAAACTTCACAGAAGATCCAAAATCCTGGTTTGCCTAGTATTCTTCAGTCCAAGAATGGTGTCGAACGAGTGTACATGACAGTGTTCTCAGATTACTCATTCCAAAGTTCCTTTACTTTTTATGACAGGCTTGATCTTAAAACTAGCTGACAGTAAGGATGGGCATTATGACCATATTATTCTACATACATAAGACATTTTATTTCACAATAACGATATCACAATATAGTTATTTTATTTTTATAGATATTTTATTAAGAAATACTACAGAATAATACTGCTTAGTCTTCACTGTATGAAATTCTATGAATTAATATCAATTGATTCTTAAAGACGCAGAAGGTCTTCTCTTAGTCTTTTGTTGTTTGATTAAAATTATGACAGACAGCAGTTTATTAGGCTGCTGCCCCATTAAGAACGAATGCACAGAATGACACCTATTCGGGTTTCCCCACGTTAACTTTAACTGTTTAACTTTACTTGAGACATAACTGACTGTTTAAATCAAGTGAATTCCTCACATGAAAGGGATTTTGAGATAATTGTGTGTATGTTACCGAAGGATAATTGATTTCGGGATCGCATGCTGTATGAGAGAGACGGTTTATTTTAACACATGCATGTCCCGCTCTTTATTCTTCATTCATGCATGTTTCTTTATCAAAATGTCAATAACTTTAAGTAGTACAGTGCTACGTGGATATATTTACATTCCGCGATATAAAAAAGTAACTGCAAAGTCTCTAACGATAGTCACGATAGTCATCAACGTCATTTCGCCCAGGCCTAGCTTAACAGTATTAAAACATAACAAAACACAGAAACAGAATATGTAAATTAATCGCGATTAGCATATCACTTCAATGCACTATATCTTGATGTGACAGTAGAAAAATTATAAAGATATTTACCTTCTGTCGTTTTCCGTCTGTTGTCCGCCATTGTTGTCATGTTTTTTCGTTCTCAGTCGACATCCCACAACCAAAATTCGTTCAAAATAAGAATTTAACAGATGTAAAATGATCCATGTAATGCCATTACTGGTGCGCCGACCGAAGCAGTCCTGCAGATTAGAAGCCGCGATCAGTCCAACGGGTGTATATATTTAAACTTGATCGGTAGAAGGCGCGCACAGTTGTCATTGGCCAGATTCCTGGATGACGTTTAGATTGACCAATCACGCTCAAATGAACACGGAAAGACAACAAATAGCCTTGCAACTATAGAAAAACTTTAACTACAGTTAGCAAATGTGTATATTTATTTTTATTTGCTGTTATGTTTAATTAATTGGTCAAATGGTGTTTTCACATATGCTTACAACCAGGGTTAGGTGCTCCTACATCTGTGCTATTCACTATTCACCACCTATCATTCTCTCTGAATTTAGGGTTAAATTAGGGTTAGGTTCAGGGTTAGAGATACTGTGTGTACATTTGGCTATACTTGTGACTTACAGTTGCATTCACATGACCAATAATGACCCTTTTGCATTTTAACAAATCCCTTGCCTTTCTTTTAAAACCACTCTTATGCCTAAATGCAGCTGTGCACAACTGTGGCATTTTCTGTATACTGACCCTTCAGTGTTACACAACCTGTTGGTTTCGGGTTATTCCTCTGTCCACAGTAACACTTATTGCAAATGCTGCCATAATTGCATACAAGTTACAACATTTTTCTGCAGACTTTTATATAACAATATACACTCACCTAAAGGATTATTAGGAACACCATACTAATACTGTGTTTGACCCCCTTTCGCCTTCAGAACTGCCTTAATTCTACGTGGCATTGATTCAACAAGGTGCTGAAAGCATTCTTTAGAAATGTTGGCCCATATTGATAGGATAGCATCTTGCAGTTGATGGAGATTTGTGGGATGCACATCCAGGGCACGAAGCTCCCGTTCCACCACATCCCAAAGATGCTCTATTGGGTTGAGATCTGGTGACTGTGGGGGCCATTTTAGTACAGTGAACTCATTGTCATGTTCAAGAAACCAATTTGAAATGATTCGAGCTTTGTGACATGGTGCATTATCCTGCTGGAAGTAGCCATCAGAGGATGGGTACATGGTGGTCATAAAGGGATGGACATGGTCAGAAACAATGCTCAGGTAGGCCGTGGCATTTAAACGATGCCCAATTGGCACTAAGGGGCCTAAAGTGTGCCAAGAAAACATCCCCCACACCATTACACCACCACCACCAGCTTGCACAGTGGTAACAAGGCATGATGGATCCATGTTCTCATTCTGTTTACGCCAAATTCTGACTCTACCATCTGAATGTCTCAACAGAAATCGAGACTCATCAGACCAGGCAACATTTTTCCAGTCTTCAACTGTCCAATTTTGGTGAGCTTGTGCAAATTGTAGCCTCTTTTTCCTATTTGTAGTGGAGATGAGTGGTACCCGGTGGGGTCTTCTGCTGTTGTAGCCCATCCGCCTCAAGGTTGTGCGTGTTGTGGCTTCACAAATGCTTTGCTGCATACCTCGGTTTATGGTGGTTATTTCAGTCAAAGTTGCTCTTCTATCAGCTTGAATCAGTCGGCCCATTCTCCTCTTACCTCTAGCATCAACAAGGCATTTTCGCCCACAGGACTGCCGCATACTGGATGTTTTTCCCTTTTCACACCATTCTTTGTAAACTCTAGAAATGGTTGTGCGTGAAAATCCCAGTAACTGAGCAGATTGTGAAATACTCAGACCGGCACGTCTGGCACCAACAACCATGCCACGCTCAAAATTGCTTAAATCACCTTTCTTTCCCATTCTGACATTCAGTTTGGAGTTCAGGAGATTGTCTTGACCAGGACCACACCCCTAAATGCATTGAAGCAACTGCCATGTGATTGGTTGATTAGATAATTGCATTAATGAGAAATTGAACAGGTGTTCCTAATAATCCTTTAGGTGAGTGTAGATACTTCAAGCTGTTGACTGCAGTGGTTAGCCGTTATACTAGCATTCGTGGTATGGGACAATATAAACTGTTGAAATGCTGTCCGACTAATTAAATAACTAATTAAACAATAATTGAGCACTCTGATAATAAATGTATTGTCATTCATTTCAACACTGAAGTGCTTGCAGCAGCATGATGGCCCAGTGGTTAATACTGTCACCTCACTGCAAGGTGTTTCCAGAACACAGACATGCACATTTGACAAATTGAGGATTCTAAATTTTCCATATTTTAATGTGTGTTTTCCACACATTGCATGCTGGGATGCATTCCAGTCCTTTCAGATCCTTTTCTCCATGTTCTGCTTTTTTTTACTTTCAAATGTAGGGTTCTCTCACACACTCCAAATAACAAATGCACATTCTGATCAGATAAAATATACAGCAACCAATACTTTAAGATGGCTGTATGCCATTAGTGTGTTTGTGAAAGTTTATTGGTGTTTTTTGGGGAGTATGAGCTTGTAAAGAATATGTGTGCTTTTCTCATCTCTATTCACAATTTACTTTGTAAAGCAATTTGGATCAACTGGTGTGTGGGCAGAAGCCTGAAAGTTTCAACCTGGAGAGCAGTGCAGCTTTGTACTCTTTAAAAACAGACTATTGTTTGATATTTAGTTTGCTATATATAGTTTGTTATATTTGTATCCAGAATTACAGAGTTTGAATGTAAAAATACACCTACACTGTAAATTTTTTTTTTTTTTTTAAACGGTCAAATGACTGGCAGCAGCGGCTGCCAAACAAAAAAACATTAAATTAAAGTAAAATATCTGAAAAATCTGGAAAAATAACAGTGTTTTCTTTCAAACTTTTAACCTAAATTTCTGTAAAATTATTGTTTTTGCACTTTATTTGAATTAAGATATTTTACTTTAATTTTACGGTTTTTGTTTGGCAGCCGTAGCTGCCAGTCATTTGACCATTTTTTTTACGATTTTATTTTTACAGTGTAAATATAAAACTAATAAGATTTACTTTAAACTTACAAAGAATAATGTTAAATTGTTAGTATGGACATAAACCTTTAATATAATGAGCTACATATTTAATTTCAGATTATTTCTGTAATTTTACATAAATTTGTATGTAATTTAAGAAAAATACTGCATAAATAATACAGTAATTTCCCTGTATAAAAAAATTAGAATTACTGTAATTTGTCATTAATGATATAATCCTTAAAATAATGGTCAAGTTGTTAATTTACAGATATTGTTTGTAATTTTACATGAATTTGTATGTAATTTATGAAAACAGAAAAAATACTGCATAAATACAGTAATTTCCCTGTATAAAAAAAATTTTGAATTACTGTAACTTGTCATTAATGATATAATCCTTAAAATAACAGTCAAGTTGTTAATTTACAGATATTGTTTGTAATTTTACATTTAAACAATTTAAAATTACAAAAAAATACTGCAAAAAATTTAGTTATTTTCCGTAAAATTAGGATTTTTTTTTTACAGTGCAGCTTAAAACAGTGTTACAGGGAGACAGGAAGGAGAGCTGATCGTCCTTGCAGTGCCAAACCATGTGTAACCATGGTTCCCACAGACGTGTTCAAGAACATGCAAGTGTCTTGGTGGAAGAGTGGAGTAACATCTCACAGCAAGAACTGGCAGATACATTTAAAAAGGGTGTATCACAGTTTTTCTCAATCACTTTGGCACATTTTGCGAAACAGTCTTAACATTCTCTAAACTGTAAGTGCAATTGTCACAACTGTTTGCTTGAACATCAGAACTCTTTCAAAACCTAGTTATTGTGTCAGTAAATTGGCCAATGCCACCAAAATAAAAAGTGTTTTTGTCATCGTGTGAGCCACACTGGTCAAAATGTTTAAATGTTTTTTCACCATGGAAATATTTGTTATATACTTTTTTTTTTTAGATAGATAGATAGATAGATAGATAGAAATGCAACTTCACTTTCAGAAGTAGAACATGATTTCCCCTGGTGTAATGAACAAACACTTCACCTGGGGAGATCTTAAAGGCATCTGCCTCAGTAAAACATCTGAAATATTTAAATTGCAGATGACAGTTGTGAAGACTAACTGATTAGTTTTTACCTTCTGTCTTATTGTCATAATAGTTATGTTCCTCAGGTCACAATCTCTATTATCGGTACTACAGAAAAGACAATATTTTCCTTTCGGGCTCTGTATCTGAACTGAGACTAAACTGAAGCTTTTGATTTCTCACAGGCATTCAAGATTAGGGCCGTGACTCTCTTGGGTATGAAAGATAAAAACGAAAACTTGATAGCTGCCTAAAAATGTCTAATCTCATAAGTGATGGGACCACTGACTGAGCAGCAGTGGGAAGTAAAATGTCTTTAAAAACTTTTTACATCTTAATGTACCCAGAATTGCCCTGACAGGCCCCTCCCACCACCACGCTGTCATCCTGCCGTTACACCCCTGCGGAGTGTTGGAGTGGCCCTCTGGGTAGTGTGTGAGTAGGCCCTCTATGTTGCACATTGTGACAGTGCCTGCTAAGAAGAATGAAAAGTGGATTAATTTTTTAATATGGCCAATCTTCACTGCAATGCTGTGCCTTTCTGCCTCAATGCTAACTTGGTAGATTAGGTCGAACATAATTGAAACAACTTCCAGGTGCATGTGATGGTGCGGGTTACATAGCAAACATGATTGACTGATGCTGTTCTGAAATCTGTATACAGTACATTAATATTCTAGTGAAACTATTGTGACTTTAAAATAGCTTGTCATTTCTGTTTAACTTGTGTATATTAAACATTAGAACAATTAATTTTTTTTCCCCAAATTGCCAAGACACGAAAATGTATTCGAAACACATTTATCAAATGTTTAATATTTAATGTTTTCTGCAGAACTTGACAAAAACAGTGTTCTCACAAGGGAAGGATTTCCAGATCCTAGCCTTTCCTAATTCTGGGAATTAAGTGTTATGTATTTTTTTGAGCAAGTCAAGAAACGTCTAGGTTACGTATGTAACGTCTCGGTTACGTATGTAACCCTCGTTCCCTGAGGAGGGAACGGAGACGTAACGTCAGTGACTGACGAATGGGGGTTTCGCTTAGAAGCCTATCATCTTCGAGATCTAAAAAACGCCCAATGGCAGCGCCAATGCCATGGGCATGCGGAATTTGCATAGCGTAACTCCGCCCCACAGCGTGGGTATATAAGGAAGTACGCTGGCAACATCGCATTATGTTTACCTGCTGAGGAGCCAAGACTGAACTCCCGGCTGTTCCAGCGGTACAGCGGAAGTGGCAGAGGGACGTTACGTCTCCGTTCCCTCCTCAGGGAACGAGGGTTACATACGTAACCGAGACGTTCCCTTTCGTTCAGTCACTCCGAGTAACGTCAGTGACTGACGAATGGGGGTCCCAATATAATCACGCCACTCGGCTGTCATCCAGTGCCCTGCGTAAGCGTGAGCTCCCTGTCGTAAGCTAGTACGGACGAAGGACTCCCACTTAACACAGGAATACCAAGGTACACTGGGAAGCATATTCCAGGTGGAAGTATGCGCCAAATGCCTACCCGTAGGGAGGACTTAAGAACACATATGACCCGCTCAGGGCTACATATGGGAAACTCTGGGGTAACCAGCCGAAGGTGGAAGAATTTTACCCCCAGGGGTGGCAAGGGGCTTGCCAAGGGAAAGACACCTGCTCAGGGAGACTTACAGTGGGAATACACATGTGGGGGTCGCCCAACGGGGGAACCATGCACACGGTGGCACCTAGCCAACACGAGGGCCTGAGCGAGTGGGCAGACGTACTGGTGTCGGCATCAACAGTGCTGGAGGAACTCAGGGCTTCAGGGAAACTACCTGAGGAAAATATCGCACGTATCCAGTCCGTGGAGTGGAATGGCGAGCAAGCGAAGACACCTGAGCCTAGTCCATTACCGGCCACTAGTAGAGACGAGTACAAGAGAGGACACTGGCTCCACTCGGAGATTATAGAATCTGGCGAATGTGTTGGGTGTCGCCCAGCCTGCAGCTCTGCAAATGTCTGTCAGCGAGGCGCCATGCGCTAGAGCCCAAGAGGAGGCCACACTCCGGGTGGAGTGAGCCCTGACCCCAAGGGGGCATGGGCGCCCCTGCGTTTGGTAAGCCAAAACAATGGCGTCCACTAACCAGTGAGACAACCTTTGCTTGGAGAGAGCCTTTCCCTTCAGCTTCCCACCATAACAGACAAAGAGCTGGTCTGAGGTCCTGAAACACTGCGTTCTGTCTACGTAAGCACGGAGGGCGCGTACTGGACAGAGCAGTGCCAAGGCTGGGTCTGCCTCCTCCAAAGGCAGCGCTTGCAGGTTCACCACCTGGTCCCTGAAGGGAGTGGTGGGAACCTTGGGCACATATCCAGGCCGGGGTCTCAGGATCACGTGAGAGTTGGCCGGCCCGAATTCCAGGCACGCTTCGTCAACCGAAAATGCCTGCAGGTCCCCTACCCTCTTGATGGAGGCCAAAGCGGTCAGGAGCGCTGTCTTCATAGACAGGAACTTAAGCTCGACTGACCGCAATGGCTCAAAGGGAGCCCTCTGCAGAGCGCTTAGGACTACTGCGAGGTCCCAAGAGGGTACGAGGGGAGAGCGAGGAGGATTCAGTCTCCTCGCTCCCCTCAGGAACCTGATGACCAGGTCGTGCTGACTTACCTTTTTCGTCTCCACAAGGTCGTGGTAGGCAGAAATAGCGGCCACATAAACCTTGAGGGTGGAAGGAGACAGCCTTCGTTCCAACCCTTCCTGGAGGAATGAGAGCACGGACCCGATCGGGCATTTCCAGGGGTCTTCTTGGCGAGAAGAACACCAGGTGACGAAGAGGTTCCACTTCAACGCATAGGCGTGTCGAGTAGACAAGGCCCTAGCGGAAGTGATGGTAGCCACCACCTGAGGTGGTAGGGTACTCAAACCTGCCGCGTCCCATCCAGGAGCCACACGTGGAGGTTCCAAAGATCGGGACGCGGGTGCCAAAGGGTGCCCCGTCTCTGAGAAAGGAGGTCCTTCCTCAGAGGAATCGACCAGGGAGGGGCTGTCGCAAGGAGTACGAGTTCGGAGAACCAGGTCCGGCCGGGCCAATACGGGGCGACCAAAATGACCTGCTCCTTGTCCTCCCTGATCTTGCACAGAAGCTGTGCAAGAAGGCTCACTGGGGGAAACGCATACTTGCGGAGGCCCCGCGGCCAGCTGTGCGCCAGAGCGTCCGTGCCGAGGGGGCCCTCGGTCAGGGAATAAAACAGGCGGCAATGGGAAGAGTCGTGGGAGGCAAACAGATCTACCTGTGCGTCGCCGAACTGTTCCCAAATCAGCTGAACCGTCTGGGGATGGAGTCTCCATTCTCCAGGAAGTGGCTGAAGCCGTGAGAGCTCGTCGGCTGCACGGTTCAGGACTCCCGGGATATGGATGGCACGAAGGGACCTCAGGTGCTTCTGACTCCATAAGACGAGATGGCGGGCGAGTTGAGACATGCGGCGGGAACGCAGACCACCCTGGTGGTTGATGTACGCTACTGTGGCCGTGTTGTCTGACCGGACTAGCACGTGTTGACCCTTGAGCAGCGCTCGGAAGCGGTGCAGGGCGAACCGTACTGCCAGCAACTCGAGGCAATTGACATGCAGGAGGCGCTGGGGTCCTGTCCAGGAGCCCGCGGCAGCATGTCCATTGCACATGGCACCCCAGCCCGTGGTGGAGGCATCTGTTGACACAACAATATGCCTGGAAACTCGTTCTAAGGACACACCGGCCCGTAGAAAACTGAGGTTCGACCACGGGGTGAGGGTCTGCAGGCAGGCCCGAGTCACTGGGACCCGGAGCGTGCCCGACTGCCATGCCCATCTCGGGACTCGATCGCGAAGCCAGTGCTGAAGCGGTCTCATATGAAGCAAACCGAGCGGCGTTACCACGGCTGCAGATGCCATATGCCCCAGGAGCCTCTGAAATAACTTCAGTGGAACCGCACTCTTGCTCTCGATTTGACGAAGGCAAGTCAGCAGTGACTGCGCGCGCTCGCTCGTAAGCTGCGCACACATGGCGACCGAGTCGATTTCCATACCGAGAAAAGAGATCCTCTGCACTGGGCAGAGTTTGCTCTTCTCCCAGTTGACCCGAAGGCCCAGACGGGCTAGGTGCTGGAGCACCAGGTCTCTGTGTTCGCACACCTGCTCTCGAGAGTGGCTGAGGATCAGCCAGTCGTCGAGGTAGTTCAGGATGCGAACCCCGTGTTGCCTGAGTGGCACAAGGGCTGCCTCGACAATCTTCGTGAAGACGCGAGGGGACAGAGCTAGCCCGAATGGGAGGACCGCGTACTGGTATGCCCGCCCCTCGAAAGCAAACCGTAGGAACGGTCTGTGTCGAGGAAGAATGGAGACATGGAAGTAGGCGTCCTTCAGGTCGATCGCTGCAAACCAATCTGCTGGACGAACGCATTCGAAAAGGCGTTTCGCTGTCAACATCCTGAACGGAAGCCTGTGAAGGGATCGGTTCAGGACGTGCAGG
Source organism: Coreius guichenoti (assembly GCA_039654105.1). Lineage (NCBI taxonomy): Eukaryota > Metazoa > Chordata > Actinopteri > Cypriniformes > Gobionidae > Coreius > Coreius guichenoti. The sequence goes on along the minus strand of CM077173.1, from coordinate 21,138,381 downwards.
TCCAGGATCGGTCGTAACCCACCGGTTTTCTTGGGTACAATGAAGTAAGGGCTGTAGAAGCCGGACTCCATTTCGGCTGGAGGGACAGGCTCGATCGCACCCTTCGCCAGCAAGGTAGCAACCTCCGCACGCATGAGGGGGGCATTGGGCCCCACTATGGTGAATCGGACTCCCCGGAAACGAGGAGGAGCCTGAGCGAACTGAATCGCATAGCCGAGCCTGATGGTCTTCGCGACCCAGCGGGACAGTCCAGGGAGCTGAAGCCAGGCTCCCAGAAACTGCACCAGCGGGGTCATGCGAACCATAGACGTACCCCGGGTGGGGCAGCGAGGCGGCGTGACCGGCCCAGACGTGGGAGGCGTGGCGTCCCGGTGTGGGGGCACGGTCATCAGCCGCGTCCTGACAGAGGAGACCAGGGAAGGACGCGCGTTCCACTGGGGTCTGCTCTGAGAGGAGACTGGCGTCAGAGAGGGACGAGAGTGGCGTGGCCCGGGGGCGGCGCACACTGCCATCGGTCTCTGGTCGCTCAGGGATGGGTATGTCAGTTCTTTCTTTAACCATAAAAGGGTGCTGCTGACCCGGGGGCCAGCAGCGGAACAAAGGATTCTCCCCCGGCCCTCCACCGGGGGAAGGAGTGGTCCTGCTACCATCTCCTGGAAAGAACTGCCCATCCCTGAGCTGTCCGCGTCAGGAGCGCCGCTAGCCTGGCGCTTGGCGGGCTGCGGGGCTGGAGCGGACTGGGGCGCCTTCCTACGGCGTCCTCCACGGCGCGGCCCAGGTGGAGGCTGCTGCTTGGGTGGCGCGGGAGGGGCGGGAGCCGCGGGAGGGCGCCCTCGGCGGCGAGCAGACTGAGGCAACTGTGCCGGCGGCTGGGTGGAAGCAGCAGCTGGCCGCCGGGGCAGTACGTGCTTGATGGCCTCAGTCTGCTTTTGGGCGGCTGAGAACTGTTGGGCGAAGTTCTCAACCGCGCCGCCGAATAGCCCATCCTGGGATATGGGAGCGTCGAGGAGACGAGTCCGCTCGGCGTCCCGCATATCAGCCAGGTTGAGCCATAGGTGTCTCTCCTGGACCACTGCTGTGGACATCACCTGGCCCAGGGAGCGTGCGGTCACCTTCGTCGCCCGGAGGGCGAGGTCGGTGGCGGCACGCAGCTCATTTCTGAGCCCTGGGTCAGCTCTACCCTCGTGCATGTCCTTGAGCATCCGGGCCTGGTAGGCCTGAAGGATGGCCATGGCATGCAAAGAGGCGGCAGCCTGCCCCGCAGCTCTGTAGGATTTCGCCACCAAGGTTGATGTGAAACTACAGGCTTTGGAGGGGTGCTTAGGGTCGCCACGCCACGTTGAAGCACTCTGCGGACACAGTTGCATCACAACAGAGCGTTCAACCGGGGGAACCCCAGTGTACCCTTTGGCCGCGGCCCCATCGAGGGCAGAGAAGGCGGAGGAGGCCGCCGATCGGTCACGGGAAGACAACGGGGACTTCCAGGACCGCGTGACCTCCTCATGCACCTCCGGGAAAAAAGGTATTGGGGGCGTGGTCTGACGGGTGTCAGAACGCGGCGCCCCCAAAAACCAATCTTCCAACCGCGAGCGTTCAGGACGGGGTGGAGGGTTCCACTCCAACCCGAGACTCGCGGCTGCCCGGGAAAGCATGGCTGTCAACTCCGGGTCCGACTCGGACAATGCTGGCACACCGGAAGGCGGCAGCACAGCCGAATCATCATCCTCGGAGGACTCCAGCCCACCTTGTGATGCGGCGATCGACATTCGCTCGTCCTCTGCGGCGCCAAACGACACACTCGGAACAGCAGGAGCCAGCTCCGGTGTCTCAGTCTGAGCGCACGGCGGGAACGGTGCGCTAGAGGGGGGTGTGGTCCGAGGCATGAGCGTCGGGGCTTTGTTCCACACCGTCACCCTCAGGTCACCCTGGCCACCAGCCAAAGTGCTGCCTCGCGTAGAGACAGCAGATTGGGGTGTGGCAGAGGGGACTCTCACTCTATTACGGAGCTCATTGAGTCTCGACCGCAGCACCGAGATGGGCATGTCCCCGCAGTGGGAACATGTCTCATCCACAAACGCTGCCTGAGCATGCTGAAAGCCCAAGCACATCAGGCAGTGATTGTGCCCATCAGAGGGCGGCAGATATCGACCGCACCCAGAAGCACACTGGCGAGACATCTTGAAAAAGACGTGCCAAGTGTGAGCTCTTTTAAGAGAGGAAGCTTCGCAGTGATGCCGAAGCGCCCAGGGACCGAATACCGGCTGAATGCAGACCACTGCACAGATCAGCAGGCAGGCAGTAAACGATCGCTGGAACACGCCGTCACACCAACACCAACTGGAAAGCTGTTCGTCTCGAAGAAGCTGACGATACTCAGAAGGCTTGAGGAGTGAAGAGATACTCTTGGCTCCGAAGCAGAAACATAATGCGATGTTGCCAGCGTACTTCCTTATATACCCACGCTGTGGGGCGGAGTTACGCTATGCAAATTCCGCATGCCCATGGCATTGGCGCTGCCATTGGGCGTTTTTTAGATCTCGAAGATGATAGGCTTCTAAGCGAAACCCCCATTCGTCAGTCACTGACGTTACTCGGAGTGACTGAACGAAAGGGAACCCTCGTTCCCTGAAGGAGGGAACGGAGACGTTACGTCAGTGACTGACGGAATGGGGGTTTCGCTAGAGAGCCCTATACGTTTACATTTATTCATTTAGCAGACGCTTTTATCCAAAGCGTCTTACAACTGAGGAATACAGGAAGCTCGTTGAAGACAAGATGTGCCGCTGTGTTCGGAATCATTTGAAGCATCTTGATCGCACACGATGGAAGTCCAGCCAGAAGCGCATTGCAGTAGTCAAGCCTAGAAATGACAAGGGCCTGGACGAGAAGCTGTGTTGCATGCTCTGTTAGGAATGGTCTGATCTTCCTGATGTTGTGTAGTGCAAACCTGCATGACCGAGCTGTCTTTGAAATGTGGTCTTTGAAGGACAGCTGGTCATCAAAGGATACTCCAAGATTTCTGACCGACCTTGAAGGGGTAATCAAGGATGAACCTAACTGGATGGTGAAATCGTGTTGTAGAGTCGGATTGGCAGGGAAGACGAGAAGCCCAGTCTTTGCCAGGTTGAGCTGCAGGTGATGTTCTTTCATCCATGCCGAGATGTCCGCCAGACAGCTTGAGATTCGTGCAGCTACTGTGGGATCATCTGGTTGAAATGAAAGGTAGAGCTGTGTGTCATCAGCATAGCAATGGTATGAGAAGCCATGTGTCTGTATGATGGGTCCCAGTGATGTTGTGTAAATGGAGAAGAGGAGAGGTCCAAGCACTGAGCCCTGAGCAACCCCCGTGGTCAGTTGATGTGCTTTGGATACCTCCCCTCTCCAGGCAACCTTGAAAGACCTACCTGTGAGATAGGACTCAAACCAGTGGAGTGGAATTCCTGTGATGCCCAGTGATGAGAGGGTGGAAAGAAGAATCTGATGATTCACAGTGTCAAAGGCAGCAGATAGATTGAGGAGGATGAGGACTGATGATTTGGAATCAGCTTTCACAATCCACAGGGCTTCAGTGACCGACAGTAATGCAGTCTCTGTTGAGTGGCCCCTTTTGAAACCTGATTGGTTGACGTCTAGCTGGTTATACTGTGAGAGGAAAGATGAAACCTGGTTGAAAACAACTCGTTCAAGTGTTTTAGCTATCTACAAGGTATGTGTTTAATGTGGGTTTTTTAAGCAGTGGGGTTATCCGAGCCTGCTTGAATGTGGTAGGGAAAATGCCAGTGCAGAGAGATGTGTTGATGATGTGTGTGAGTGCTGGTAGGAGTGTAGGAGAGATGGCTTGTAGAAGGTGTGAGGGGATGGGATCTAGAAGACAGGTGGTAGGATGGCTGGAGAGGAGAAGTTTAGATCCTTTTGCCTCAGTGAGTGTAGAGAAGGAGGAGAGAAGATTTCCGGCTGTGGATGTGGCTGATCTAAAATCCTATGTGTGTGGAGGTGAGAACTGACTGCTGATGGTTGTTGTTTTATCAGTGAAGAAATGGGCAAAATCATTTGCAGATAAAGAGGTGGTGAGAGGTGGTGGGAGGTGGTGGGAGGTGGTGAGAGGTGGTGGGAGGTGGTGGGAGGTGGTGGGAGGTGGTGGAGGGGGACAGAGGAGAGAGTTGAATGTTCTGAAAAGTGTGCGTGTGTTTGAAGTGCTGTTGATTTTGTTGTGTAAATATTAAGATTTAGCCGCATGGACTTAATCTGAGAAGGATGAGAGCAGAGATTGATACTTATTCAGGTCGGACGGGTCGTTTGATTTGCGCCATTTTCTCTCTGCTGCCCTGAGTTTAGTCCGGTGTTCACGAAGAACATCAGATAACCTGCTGGCCTAGAAGATAGAGGACAGATACTATCTAGACAAGACGTTAAATTGGAACATAAAGTGTCTGTTGCAGTATTTACATCCATAGATGAGAATTGTGTGGATGAGGGAAGAGAGGATGACACAACAGTGGAAAGATGAGAAGGAGAAAGTGAGCGCAGGTTTCATCTGAAAGTAACTGGTAGAGGGACTGGTGATGCACTAGTAGTGAGTTGTAGATTAAAAGTGATGAAGTAATGATCTGAGTTGTGTGTAATGCAGTTGTGTGTGTAGATGAGGTCAAGTTGGTTGCCAGATTTGTGGGTATATGTAGTGATGAGCCGTGTAGTGATGAGCCTATCACCTTCGAGTATTAGAAAACGAGCCAATGGTATGGGAAATTCCATGGGTCTGTGGAATTCGCATCGCGAACTCCGCCCACCCGCGTGGGTATATAAGGAGCCGCGAGTGTAATCTCGCATTATGTTACCTGCTGAGGAGCCGAGAATGTTCGTCCCGGCCCTTTCAGCGGTACAGCGATAGTGGCATGCGGACATAACGTCTCCGCTCCCTCCTTCAGGGAACGAGGGTTACATACGTAACCGAGACGTTCCCTTTCAGTCAGTCACTACGCGTTACGTCAGTGACTGACGGAATGGGGGTCCCAATTTAATCTCGCCACTGCAGCTGTCTTCCAGTGTCCTGCGCAAGCCCCAGCTCCCTGTCGTGAGGCTGGCACGAGCAAAGGGCCAGGCTATACGCAAGAATACCAAGGTACACTGGGTAGCATATCCCAGGTGGAATATGTAAAACAGCGCCTACCCGCAGGGAGGACTTAGTATACACATATGACCCGAGTACGGGATGCATATGGAAAACTCTGAGGTATCCAGCCCGTATGGTGGAATGTTTCAACCCCAGGGGTGGCAAGGTGGTCTTGCCAAGGGAAAGACACGTGCTCGAAGGAGACTTACCGTGGAAATACACATGTGGGGGTTGCCCAAGCGGGGAACCATGCACATGAAGGCACCTTGCCTAACACGAGGGCTGACCAACCGGGCATGCACTCTGGTGTTGATGTCAACGGTGCTGGAGGAACTCAGGGCTTCCCAGAGAAACTCACCTGAGTAGAATAGCGCACTTATCCAGTCCGTGAAGTGGAATGGCGCAGCAAGCGATGACACAGAGCAGGTCCTACTACTGGCCACTGGGAGCGAGTACATGAGAGGACACTGGCTCCACTGGCAGATTATAGAATCTTGCGAATGTGTTAGGTGTCGCCCAGCCTGCAGCTCTGCAGATGTCTGTTAGTGAGGCACCATGCGCTAGAGCCCAAGAAGAAACTGATGTGTCTGTTGACACAACAACATGCCTGGAAACTCAGTCTAAGGGCACTCCGGCCCATAGAAAAGAGAGGTTCGACCACGGGGTGGAGGTTTTACGGCAGGCCCGAGTGACTGGCACCCGGAGCGTGCCCTGTTGCCATGCCCATCTCGGGACTCGAATGTGAAGCCAGTGCTGAAGCGGTCTCAAATTAAGCAAACCGAGTGGTGTGACTGCCGCTGCGGATGCCATATGCCCCAGGAGCCTCTGAAATAACTTCAGTGGAACCACATTCTTGCCCTCGAATTGACTCAGGCAAGTCAGCAGTGACCGAGTCGATTTCCATACCAAGAAAAGAGATCCTCTGCACGGGGGAGAGTTTTCCCAGTTGACACGAAGGCCCAGACGGGCGAGGTGCTGGAGCACCAGGTCCCTGTGTTCGTAAACCTGCTCTAAAGAGTGAGCTAGTATCAGCCAGTCGTCGAGATCAGGATGCGATCCCCATGTTGCCTGAGTGGTACAAGGGCTGCCTCGACAACTTTCATGAAGACGCGAGGAGACAGGGCTAACCCGAATGGGAGTACCGTGTACTGGTATGCCTGCCCTCGAAAGCAAACCGTAGAAACGGTCTGTTTCGAGGAAGAATGGAGACATGAAAGGTCGATCGCTGCAAACCAATCCAACAGACGAACGCATTCGAAAATGCGTTTGGCTGTCAACATCTTGAATGGAAGCCTGTGAAGGGTTCGGTTCAAGACGCGCAGGTCCAGGATTGGTCGTAACCCACCGCTCTTCTTGGGTACAATGAAGTAGGGGCTGTAGAAGCCAGACTTCATCTCGGCTGGAGGGACAGCCTCGATCGCACCCTTCGAGCACGCGCCGCCCCCAGGAACCAATCGTCCAGCCTCGAACGCTCGGGAAAGGGCGGTGGACGCCACTCAAGCCCGATGCTCTCAGCTGCCTGGGCAAGCATCGCCGTCAGATCTGGATCAGACTCGGGCAACGCTGGCACCCCCGAAGGAGGCAGCGCAGGCGAATCCTCATCTCCAGAGGATTCAAGCCCGTCTTGTGACGCTGTGAGCGACATGGCGTCATCCGCCGGACCCCGAATGAAACGCTGGGTCCCCGCGAGGAACCAGGCTCATCCGGAAGGTCCACGGCTTGCGGTGCGGAGGGGGGAGTGGCCCGAGGAAGACTCGTTGGGTTGTTCCACACCGTCACCCTCAGATCACCCTGGCCACCAGCCAAAGTATTCCCTCGCGAGAAGGAAATAGATTGAGGTGTGGCAGAGGGGACTCTACCTCCACGGAGGTCATTGAGTCTTGATCTAAGCACCGCGATAGCCATGTTCCCGCAGTGAGAACATGGCTCATCCACGAGCGCTCCCTGCGCGTGATTAAAGCCCAAACACGCGAGGCAGCATTCGTGGCCGTCAGGCGGATGGATCATGCGCCCACAACCAGAAACACACGGGCGAGACATCTTGAAAAAGACGTGCCCGTGCAGCTCTTTTAGAAAAGAGAAAGCTCTCTAAGCAGTGCCGAAGCGCCCAGGGAAGAACACGAGCCGTGTGCAAAGTCATTGCACAGACAAGCAGCAGGACCGTGAACCCCGCTGAAACGCACCGTCGCACCAACACCGTCGAAGAGAGAGACTCGTTGCTCGTACTGAAGGCGAAGAGAAGCACATAAACACTTTGGCTCCAAAGCAGAAACATAATGCGAGATTGCACTCGCAGCTCCTTATATACCCATGTGGTTGGGCAGAGCTCGCGATGCAAATTTCGCAGACCCATGGTATTTCCCATACCATTGGCTCTTTTTCTAATACTCGAAAGTGATAGGGCTCTCTAGCGAAAACCCCATTCTGTCAGTCACTGACGTAATGCGTAGTGACTGACTGAAAGGGAAAGACAGATACATATTGTTTCTTATTCTGTTATTGTGGGATTTAGAAGAATTTCTGTTATATAGAGTTTTGTAGGATACCGTTATGGTGAAGAATTCAAAAACATAGTGAAAATGCCATGGCTGAAACAGCCTCATCTTTATTTGTGCTTCTTGCCAACATACCACTACAGTATGGTAAAAAGTATCATTTAGCATGCTAATATGCTATAGCTAGCTGGTGGCTTTCTCCAGTCCTGAAACATAATCCTTTATTCTTTTTCGCTCACCATGCTATCGCCACAGCATCATCTTTAATGAGAGAAGAGTTGCAAACGCAGTGGCACTATCAAAGAAAAGTGTAATTTTATTGACAGTAGACAGTAGAGAATCTGTCATTTTCATCTGTCAAAACAGGCTAGAGAAACAAATACAATGAAGCAAACTGTCTCCACATTTCAGGCAGCCCGGGTCTAATGATTCAACTGAGCCAGATAGAGAATGTTGACAACAAATATGAGACCTGTGAGACCAATAGTTTTGCATACACTAAATGACCACTACTAATTCACGAAATAAATTAGACATGACATCATTTAAGGAGGTGCAGCCAAGACCTTTAAATTACTTAGGTATTGGCCTAGTTCATTTTTGATGTGCTGTTACTGTTAAAAAGCCCATTGTCTTTTTAAAATTTGCCCACAAATCCAAATATTATTATCAATATTTTCTCAGCCACAAGGACACATAATAATCTATATGTAAAAAGTAAAAATACTGTGTCTAAAGGGAACTCAAATATGAACATCATTGCTCAAAGTAACACTGTGTTACTTCAGGGTTCTTGTAGAGTCCAGACCTCAGCAGATCGGCGCTGTCAGCGTGTGTGGATGGTTCCGGTTCCGGTTAGAGCGTATGCTGGCGTGTCTGACTGCCGCTGCTCTCCTGGCTTGATCCTTTTAAAATTTTTAAACTTTAAACTGTTGTTCAGTTTTATGTGCACCTATATTATATTTTGGAGCTATCCTATTTGGATTTAAGGGAGCGCCTGTTGACTGCTTTTCATCCGTAAAAACTCCAGTTTACCTCTGATGAGGATTGGCACTCGCTGGCTTGTGTTTGGATGGATTTTCGGCGGTTTGGGATCAGGCGGTATCTTCTACTCACCTCTGGATCTGCATAATCTGAACTCATCATATCATCTTCCTGTGGACATATATAATCACTGTGCTCATTTAGAAATTCTGCGCCGTCCTCGATATGTCCACCGAGGATCTTTGCGCAATTTCTGTAAGGACGCACAGTTCACTTCTTTGGTTAGCGACGTCATTCCAGTTATTTCATCCTGTCGGTCTTCTTCAAAGTCGGGCGCAGAGTTGCGGTCAGTAAACCCGCTAAATCTCTGTTCAGTCAAGATTTCATCTTCAACGGATGAAAAAACTGAGTCGCCGACGCTGAGGATGGCCTTGATAAATGCGAGGTCATTATCTAATAAATCGTTCATTTTAAATGACTTTTTCATTACAAACTCTGGACTTTTTATTTGTGACTGAAACATGGCTGAAACTGGATGAATTTTCATCTCTTGGTGAACTATCTCCCCCGGATTGTGCCTTTTTTAGCACTGCAAGACTCTCTGGTCAGGGTGGGGGTGTTGCTACTGTTTTCAAAAAACATTTTAAAAACAAACAACTACAAACGGATGTGTATTCCAGTTTTGAGGTACAGTTAATGAGAGTCAACATAGGGGGTCCTGTATTATGTGCATTGATTTACAGGCCTCTGAAATTCAACAAGGACTTCATTCAACAGTTCTCTGAGTTCCTCTCGAATATTGTATCTTGTTGTGATAGACTGCTGATTCTAGGAGACTTTAATATCCATCTTTGCTGTCCATCAAAACCTTTGGTGAAAGAGTTTGTATGTCTTATTGAATCTTTTAATCTGTTACAATCAGTTAGTACAATCGTTAGCCCTACTCATAATTTGGGGCACACTTTGGATTTGGTGTTGTCACATGGTTTTCCCGTAACAAATCTGAGAGTAGTTGATGCTGCTATTTCAGACCATTTGACAATTGTGTTTGAATCTGTCTGTGTTTTTCCCACCTCTACTTGCTTTCAGTCTGTGAGTTACTCTCGTTTCATCCAACCTTCCATTGCCAGTTTATTTTCAGAGTACTATCAAGCCAACCTTGCGGATGCTGTCCTCTTCGATGAATTAAACACCAAAGAGATGGTGGAGGCTTTTACTAAAGACTGCTCCATTTCTTTAGACTCTGTTGCTCCCCTTAAGCCCAGGAAAGCTAAGGGTAAGGGCTCCACTCAGCTTTGGTTAAATGATTTTACTCTCTCTTTTAGACAAGAGTGTCGTAAGGCAGAGCGGAAGTGGAAAATAAATAAACTCCAAGTATCTTATGAATGTTTAACTGCATGCTTAACCAGTTACCAAAAGTCAGTGAAAGAGGGAAAATCTAAATTCCTCTCAAAACTCATCACTGAAAATGCAAATCGGCAGAGAATGCTGTTTAAGACAATTGATTCAGTGTTAAAACCCTTACCAGCTCCTTCTCTTGTTCCATCTCGTGAAACCTGTGAGAACTTTTTAAAAAACTTTAATGATAAAGTGTTAGCAATCAAGGCCTCCATTAAGCCAGCAATACATCATTCCCTCTTGATCTGTTCACCAACCGATTCACTAACTTGTTTTCATCCAGTTACCTCTGCTCAGCTAGTTGATATTGTTTCTAAGGCTAAATGTTCCAGCTGTGAGTCTGATGTTATCCCAGCTCGTCTTTTTAAGGAAGTGTTTGAAACTTTGAGCCCAGCTGTAACAGCTATTATTAACAGTTTTCTAGCGAATGGAATTGTCCCTGCTAGTTTTAAACATGCTGTAGTTCATCCTCTGCTTAAGAAACCCCATCTTGACCCATCTACCCTCAACAATTTTAGACCTATCTCCAAGTTGCCTCTTATTTCTAAGCTCCTAGAGAGAGTTGTGTATTGTCAGTTGAATACTTATCAGTATGTTCAATATTCCTGATACTTTTCAGTCCGGTTTTAGATCAATACACAGAACGGAAACTGCTTTATTGAAGGTCAGCAATGACCTTTCGCAAGTCCTCGATACCGGTTCGCACACAGTGCTTGTCTTATTGGATTTAAGCGCTGCTTTTGATACAATCGACCATAGTATCTTGTTACATCGGTTGGAAAAGGTGGTGGGTATTCAGGGTGTCGCTTTGCAGTGGTTGGCCTCTTATCTCAATGACAGAACCTTCTCTGTGAGCATGGGGAAGTCTTCTTCTTCATCAGTTCCCCTATTATGTGGTGTGCCCCAAGGATCCATTTTAGTCCCGCTTCTCTTTTCAATTTATATGCTGCCATTGGGTGCCATTTCAAGAAATATAGGATCTCCTACTACTGCTATGCTGACGATACACAGTTTTATCTACCGGCAAACACTGACAGTTCTTATCCCTTGGATGTACTGTGTGACTGTTTTGAGGAGATCAAATATTGGATGGCTAATAACTTTTTGCAATTAAATGAAAGCAAAAGCGAAATTTAGATTTTAGGCCCATCCAGGTCTTCATCTCCTTTTAACTAGGTTCTATCGCCGCCACTGTTCAACCTAATGTAAGGAATCTGGGGGTTACATTCGATTCGTCAATAAATTTTGATAAACAAATCAGTTCAGTGGTAAAGGGCAGTTCCCTTTCAAGGGAACTGGCGCTGCGTCACCGCTTTGGGAATGCCTCTGTGTGATTGCGTCGTGAAGCACGTGTGTAATCAGTCCAATGGAGAGACGGAACGTCATAGGCGGGTGACGTCATAGACCCAGAAGGTATAAAGCATACCGGCAAACAAACGCCGCTAGCTTCTGTTGTCTTCAGCAAGCGCTCCGTGTAACATTGTCTTTGTCAGCTCTGTGTTTGTGTCTGAGTTCAGACTTTTTTGTTTTCATACAACAAGTTGCAACACACACTGACACACTAGAGAGACACTATGGCGAGCGAACAGCGTTTCAGAAAATGTGTTCCTCCCTGCTCTCGTTACATCACGAGTGGGGATACACATTTGATGTGCGTTGTTTGTCTGGGAGAGCAGCACACTCAGTCGGCTCTCGAGGGTGCCGGCTGCGAGCATTGCGAGGCTTTGCCTCTGAGAGTGTTGCGATCCCGCCGGCACAGGCCCCGCTGCTGCCGAGGCACAGCGGCAGCTTATGTTGTGGGGTTCGCAAATGGATCTGTCAGAGGGGTTAGAGACGGGCCCAGCCCTTTCTCTGCCTTCACCTGGCAGGTCCAGTGCTGCTTCTCTGGGTTCGGGAGCCCGCGCTGCGGTTTCTCCCGCCTAGGAAGTGGCCTCTGCGCTACAGTTGTCCAGCTCCGAGGAGGTGGATATCTGTAGTGTCGACACAGGAATTGAAGACTCACCACTTCAATCTCCTGCTAGTGAGGAGCTGGTGGAGGTTCCACGAGAACGTGGAAATGGCCCATGTCATCTCGTATTTTCAGTCCCCAAACGTCTGTGTATAGTAACATCATGGGGCTGAAAAGGCATGGGTATGGTTTGATGCCGAGGGTGGAAGAGACGCTTGCGAGCCATCTCTCTCCCGAGTCGGCATCGGCCATTAAAGCCCCGACATTGCCCACCAAACCACTGAGAGCTACATCGGCACTGGTGGGCAAAGCGTACTCGGCAGCGGGTCAGGCCGCCGCATGCCTGCACACTATGGCTATCGTGCAGGCATACCAGGCTGACCTGCTGAAAGACCTGGGGAGTAGCCACGAGATTGGAGCAGATGTAATCAATGAGCTCCGATCCTCAGCAGATTTAGCTCTCCGTGCCACCAAGGAGACGGCAAAATCTATAGGCCACTCTATGGCAGCCCTGGTGGCCACGGAGAGGCGTCTGTGGCTCAATCTTACGAAGATAAAGGAGAAAGATAAAAGCTTCCTGCTTGATGCGCCGCTGTCTCCTGGGGGCCTGTTCGGTGACGCTGTCACTACTGTCACCGTCAGGTTCCAGGAGGCAAAGAAACAGTCTGCGGCGCTCAAGCAGCTCCTTCCCCGTAAGCCCCAGGTCTCGTCTGCTGCTGTGCGGGAGCAGCAGACCCCGGGTACGAGCTCCTCACACCGAGCGCAGCAAAAACAGAGTGTCGCCACCCGTACTTCCTCTCAGAAAGGGTGGGGCGGAGGGCGGCGCTCTCAGGCGCAGTCTTCCAAGAGTAAGACAGATCTGCGGACTGTCATTATTTCGAGGAAGGCTGCGTCTAAGAAGCCCTGACGCCAGTGGGCCCAGGGCAGTGAGGGTTTCCCCCTCCGGGGGCAGGCGGTGCTCACCTCAGTACACGGTACCCGTCTGTCCTCGGTACCCTCACAGGGTCAATCCACCAACCCCGCCCGAGTGCCGGGGCGTGGAGGGCCCTTGCGAGTCATCCGAGGATGGCTCCCGCCCTCCAAGGAGGGAGGTGGCGCTGTCGAGTCAGTTGTTCCCTGCCGGTCCGCCGCTTCAGGGCGCTGCGCTCACAGTGCAGAGTACATCAGAGACCAGTACTCGACCAGTACTCGACCAGTACTCGAGAGGCTGGTACCCCTAGTAGTCTTTCTGGCAGAGTGGGAGAATCTGCCAAACATATCTCAGTGGGTCCTGCATATAGTAAAAATAGGGTACGCCATCCAGTTCAGGTGTCGTCCACCCAGTTTCAACGGGGTTCTGCCCACGCTGGTGGGCCCCGAGCAGGCTCTGATTATGACTCAAGAAGTACAGACCCTCCTGCAGAAAGGGGCCATAGAAAAGGTCCCTCTGTCCGACAGGGAGTTAGGGTTCTACAGCCGGTACTTCATCGTGCCAAAGAAGGATGGGGGGCTGCGCCCTATTCTAGATCTGCGCATCCTCAACCGCTCAGTAGCAAAGCTCAAGTTCAGGATGCTTACACTCAAACATATTGTGTCTCAAATCAGGTCCGAGGACTGGTTTGTCACGATAGATCTCAAAGATGCTTATTTTCATGTCTCCATCCTTCCGGAGCACAGGAAGTACCTGAGGTTCACTTTTGGGGGAGAAGCGTACCAATATCGGGTGCTTCCCTTCGGTCTAGCCCTTTCACCCCGCACCTTCACCAAGTGTGTAGACGCGGCATTAGCCCCCTTGCGCATGCAGGGGATCCGCATTCTCAATTATATCGATGACTGGCTAATACTAGCACAGTCAGCACGCCCGGCAGTTCAACATCGAGATGTTGTTCTCACACACGAGGAAGTTAGGACTGAGGCTCAACTTCAAGAAGAGCGTTCTTTCTCCAGTTCAGAGAATAACGTATCTAGGCGTGAGTTGGAACTCCGCCTCTATGCAGGCCCGTTTATCAGAGCCTCGCATAAGGTCGATCCTCTCAGCAGTAAAAGGGGTGAAGCTAGACCAGTCACTCACTGTCAAACAGTATCAGAGGCTGTTAGGTCTGATGGCAGCAGCATCCAACGTGATTCCTTGTGGCCTGTTGTACATGAGACCGTTACAGTGGTGGCTAAAGACCAAAGGATATTCCCCAAGGGGAAACCCTTTTCGCGTGATCAAGGCAACGCGGCGGTGTCTCCACACCTTGGTCATGTGGAAGGATCCTTGGTTTCTGGCCCAAGGCCCGTTACTGGGGGCACCGTGTCAGCGGGTATCTCTGACCACGGATGCCTCCCTTACGGGTTGGGGGGCGACCATGAGTGGTCGCTCGGCCCACGGCTTATGGCAGGACTGTCATTGTTCGTGGCACATAAATTGCCTAGAAATGCTGGCGGTGTTTCAGGCTCTGAAACACTTCCTGCCATACCTCAGGGGCCATCATGTGCTAGTACGCATGGACCGCACATCGGTGGTCTCCTATATAAACCATCGGGGGGGTTGAGGTCACGCCTATTATACAAGTTGGCCCGCCAGATCCTCCTGTGGGCCCAAGGGAAACTGCACTCAGTCAGGGCAGTTTATATCCCAGGGCGCCTGAATGTGGAAGCAGACATCCTGTCGAGGCAGGGGCAGAGGCCCGGGGAGTGGCCTCGGCCTTTGGGAGAAGTTTGGCAGGGCCGAGGTGGACCTGTTTGCCACACACGAAAACTCACATTGTCGACTGTGGTTCTCCCTAATGCCTCCAGCTCCTCTGGGACTGGATGCCATGGTACAGGAGTGGCCGAGGCTGCCCCTGTATGCATTTTCCCTGATTGCTCTGCTTCCGGGAGTTCTAGAGAGAGTGCGCCAGGACGGGGCCCGTCTTCTGCTAGTAGCTCCGTTCTGGCCAGCCCGAGTTTGGTTCTCGGACATTGTGTCGCTCATCGACGGCCCTCCCCTGGAGATTCCGTTCAGGAGGGACCTTCTCTCTCAGGTGGGCGGTGCCATCCTGCACCCTCGCCCAGAGCTGTGGAATCTGTGGGCTTGGCCTCTGAGGGGGCCCAGCTCATAAGTTCTGGTCTCTCAACCGAGGTTGTGGAGACCATTCTACACTCTAGAGCTCCCTCTACGAGGAAACTGTATGCTCTGAAGTGGAGACTCTTCACCTCATGGTGCAGAGATTGCCTGTTGGATCCAGTTAACTGCCCTGCGAGCGCGGTGCTGGAGTTCCTGCAGGAGAGGTTCTCCGCTGGGTTAGCTCCCTCCACATTAAAGGTGTATGTGGCGGCCTTAGCAGCTTACCACACTCTTTTGGGTGGTGTTTCATTGGGGCGACACCCTCTGGTTACTCGTTTCCTCCTTGGTACTATGAGGCTGAGGCCTACAGTACGCACCAGGGTGCCGGCCTGGGACTTAGCCATTGTCCTACAAGGCCTTTCTGAGGCTCCCTTCGAGCCACTAGAAGAAGTTCCTGAGAAGTTTCTCACTCTTAAAACTATCTTTCTTCTTGCGATATCTTCTCTGAGAAGAATAGGGGATTTACAAGCCCTCTCTGTGGCACCCTCGTGCTTGGAATTTGCTCCTGGTATGGCTAAAGCTTTCCTGCACCCTAGACCGGGTTACGTTCCTAAGGTTCCCACTAATCCTGTGAGACCTATAGTACTTCAGGCCTTTTGTCCTCTGCCGTTTCTGACGTCAGAACAGGAAAAATCTAATCTGCTTTGCCCTGTTCGTGCACTGGATGCTTATGTCCACAGAGCTGCCCTGTGGAGGAAATCAGAACAGCTATTTGTCAGTTACGGGCCAGCCTCGAGGGGGGGTCCGGCTTCAAAGCAGAGGATGAGCAAGTGGGTAGTCAAGGCTATTTCACTTGCTTATGTGGCGGCTGGACAGCCTTCCCCTTTGGCTGTCCGGGCCCACTCAACCAGGAGTATGGCTGCCTCTCAGGCATTTTTGGCAGGGGCCTCCCTGCAGGACATTTGTGACGCGACAGGATGGTCCTCACCGCTCACATTTGTCAGGTTCTATGAACTAGACATTAATGTTACTCCGGGGGCTCGGGTACTCGCCTCCTAGACAATGTTACAGACGGGCATCCGGCTCCTATGGGGGCATGGGTATTCTCGTTCCCAAAGCGGTGACGCAGCGCGAGTTCCCTTGAAAGGGAACGTCTCGGTTACGCATGTAACCTTAGTTCTCTGAATAGGGAAAGAGACGCTGCGTCACCCTGCCATACTCCCCGCATGCCCGCAAGCGTCTTGCTTCAGCCTTTTACAGAAGCTAGCGGCGCTTGTTTGCCGGTATGCTTTATACCTTCCGGGTCTATGACGTCACCTGCCTATGACGTTCCGTCTCTCCATTAGACTGATTACACACGTGCTTCACGACGCAATCACGCAGAGGCGTTCCCAAAGCGGTGACGCAGCGTCTCGTTCCCTATTCAGGGAACTAAGGTTACATGCGTAACCGAGACGTTTCTTTCATTTGAGATCGATTGCAGAACTAAAACAGTTTTTGTCTCCAAAAGATTTAGAGACTGTAATCCACCCCTTCATGACATCATGTCTGGACTACTGTAATTCTCTGTACTATGGCCTGCCTCAAACTACATTCTCTCGCCTGCAAATTGTCCAAAATGCTGCAGCGAGACTTCTTACAGGCACAAAAAAGAGAGATCACATTTCTCCCATTTTAGAGACTTTACATTGGCTTCCTATTAAGTTCAGAATCTATTTTAAAGTTGCAGTATTTGTGTACAAGTCTCTATCTGGTGTTGCACCAAAATACATTAGTGACCTTCTGATTCCTTACACTCCCCAAAGAACTCTTAGGTCTTGTAATCAGATTCTTTTAACTGTCCCACGTTTTCACTGTAAAACGAAGGGTGGTCGGGCCGTCTCTGCTGCAGCACCTAAACTCTGGAACAGTCCGCCCTTCAATGTGAGGTCTGCCCCTTCATTAGCCAGTTTTAAATCAGCTCTTAAATCTCATCTGTTACCTCTGGCTTTTGATTAGATCAATTTTGGTATATTTTATATTATTTATTATTTTGGATTGTATCAGGTCAAATGTGTTTATACTGTGTATTTATTGTGTTTATATTGTATATCTGCCCATTGTGTATCTGCCTTGTTTCTTTTATATGCACTTTGTCTTATTGTACAGCATGTAGCATCTGGAGTCTCTCTGGACAGGATCAAGATGAGTCGACTCGGCTCTAAGCGTCAGAAAGCTTTTAGCTTTAGACGTTTGCATATAAATTAAATGTCCTGGCACCGAGAAGTCTGAACTAAATTGCTCCTTTTGCCACTTTTACAGCTTGGATGACACTAGGCAGAAGCACCTCGAAGAGCCCTGGCAACTTCAAAGCTATCGCTATCTCATTTCATATCTCTAACTATCTTCCTTCCCCTTTCCACCCAGACAGAGAGTGGCCTGGACACACTGAGACTCAATCCAATACACAGCACGAACATTCTCCTAATTTCCCTTATAATTAAACTATTTCAGAATGTATATGAAATATTCCTATGTGTACGCACGTTCCCTATGTTATAATCTACGAGGTCGTGATGTGCGTAATGTTGAAGTCATGTTAGATGCTTGTATTCATGTGTTAAGAATGTATTTCTGCTCTTATATCTTCAAACCAAAGCTTGTTTGGTACCTAAATGTTCCTTGCTCTTTCTCTTAACCAACGGTGCGCAGTATGTGATTGTGAGATTCATCATTAGTATGTTTAGCCCCTTGGGAGTAAAACTATACTAATTCTGAAATCATCATATGGACATGCCATTAGGTTATAAACCAAGATAAAGGAACACGCCTATGATTGGCCATTACAGGAAAGATGGGCATGTTAATGAGCCTTAAAAGACAAAGGACAGGCCTTCTGCTTCCAGTGCTCTTCCTCTTCTTCGCACCTTCCTCCCATCATCTCAACTTGGCTCGTCCCCTTGCCAGGCAGCTTCGGCCCTGGCTTGGCGGCTCAGTCACGTTGGTTGGTTCCTTTGAAGTCGGCGCGCTCCGCGACTCAGTCCCTGGCCACAGGCGGCCAGGCAGACAGGCAACACGCGCCATCTCAGCGCGCTCCATCTCAGAGCTCAGTCAACTTCTAAAACTCTGATGAGACGATCTCCTCTTCCTCCCTTTTCGGCATTCGCTCTAACCACCTTCAAACGTCCCGTGGATCGACAACGCTCCGGAAGGACCAAAAAGAGAGAACGCTCCATCTCAAAGGACACTCTGAGAGGACTCACACGCATTCTTTTATACTCAGCACAAAGCAACCCATGCAAGTAAAAATTCCATCGAAATTTAGATGCGTTTTAAGATTTGTACCCCTGTTTAAGGTGATATTATTCCTTGCTGGCTCTCTGTGGTTATGTTTGTGCAATTGCCATTCCTGAACCTTTCCTTTCTCTCTTTCTTTCTCTTCTTTTCATTCTTTCGTTACTTTTCATTATTCTGTATATACATGTATTCTTTATTTAGTCGTATGTATTCGTAGTATCAATTATTAAAACCATTGTATCCACGTTTGATTGTCATTGTTGCCGCTCACAGAACATAGTCACTTTAATGTTCAGATCTAGCTACGAGCTCTCATAAGTATCTTTGAATACTTTAGTTAATATCCTAATAGTTCAGAAAGTTTGTTCTTCGTGGCCAGAAGGATAATCTTCCTGAAGATTTGATAAGAAAGAATAAAACTTCGTGAGAGTTGATAAAAGATTGTACTGTTCGTTCGTTAAACGAACGGATCAGATGAATTTTGAATTAATTCTTTATGTTATTCTGTAGCCTACTGATTTGGCATATATATTCATAGTTAATTGTAATCCATTGTTGACTATATATATATATATATTATACAAATACTTAGGCTAGGTATTTCCCTTTTGGGTAATTTGGAGATTTATAATTTGATCATAACCCATTACGATTAATTATAAATAATTAAATATAAATACCCATAATTCCCTATTGAGCTAATTTTAATTTATTAACATATGTAGCCGAGTCGCTACAGTATTATTTGGTGGAGAATGCGGGCACATTTTAAACTTTGTTTTGTGAGCAACGGTGTCAGTTTTATGTGTATATTACTGGTATTAATTTTTCGTTTTGTATGCGCGCTTCAGAGAGTGAGATAAGTCGCAAACGCGAACTCACGTATCTGCAACTGAAAAGCCCAAAGCTGATTTCAGTTCAGTATGTTAACAGCTGCTATTTTGTCAAACATTTTAGTCACTGTTAATTGTTAAAAAAATAAACTGCAGTTCATAGTATTAAAATTGTTTCTGTGAAGAGAAAGAAACCTCTTTACAGCACATTTTAATATTATTAAACCCGCCTGTAAGAACGAAGAAATCTTCTTTCAGCGTGATAATATAATGATCTGAGCGATGCTCCTCACTTCATTTTTGTAAAGGCCTTATTAACATATCGCTAGTTTTGATTAATTGCGTATATCAATGTTATTCAACTAAGCGATCTCACTCCTTTAGGTTAAAACTTTGGCGTAGCTAACCAAAAGCATATACCTTATACAAATCAATCAGAAGAACTGCTGTCCAGTGTCTGATTGATGTGTAAATGGGAGTATTTTTTTTAAACCTTGATCAAGTTTAAAATTTGTAACAGAAAAAAAAAATTCTGTTACATACATTTTTGTGTACGCGCGATAAAAGAAATCCGGCCACACACTCTTTGTGCTACAAATTGGAGCACAAAAAGAGATTTGAAAACAAATTCTCTCCTCACTTGTGATTGATGCAGTAAATCACCGTGTTTAGGAAGAGGAAAAACCTTTCCTCTTTTCGGACGCTCGAATTTGAATCACCTTTTGAAAAGTGTCGTAATACCTCTGACTAACACCAGAGGACAGCCTGCTAGGTGTCCAACACCTCTCAAATTACGCACACCTGACCTCACTCCTTGGTGTGGACTCAACTACGCCATCGTGTGGGCATATGGGGATGTTTCTTTCCTTCTCTCTCTAGTTTGTCAAGTGGACTCTCGTTTCCTCTGGTTATTTTATTTGTTTACTATTATAATTATTATTATTATTATTATTATTATTTATTTCCTGTTATTGCTATTATTTGATATTATTCAATCTTTCTGTTTCACTGACTTCTCACACTTATTTAAATTTGGTTTAAAACGAAGTTTAAACTTGAATTTAAATTAAGTTCTCCTTTCAGCCATTAATGTTACTTAGTGGGAGCACGCCCCTCTGTGACATTCTCTGCTAAGTCAGTTTTTTCTTTCTTTTCTCCTGTTGTTTCAGTTTGAATTATTTTGCTTCTATTTTCCCTTTTTAGTTATTTTTATTTTCCTCATCATTTTATCATTATTTTCATTTGGTACCATTCTAGTACTCTGCACTTATTTAGATTTTAGTTCAAACAAGTTTGAACTTAAATTTAAATTAAGCCTTCTCTGTTCAGCCTGTGATATCCACTTATCAGTAGCACGCCCCCTACTGGGCGTTCTCATATAGGTGGGCTTTCCTCTCTCTTCTCCTTCAGCTCCATTTTTGAATAGATTTATTTCTATTTCTCCCTGTTTCAAGGTTATTCTGATAATTACCAATATTATCATCATTCTTTTGTGTTTTTAGCACTATTTGGTAAATAATATTTTACCTCTCTTACTTTACCTAATTATTTAAATTTGGTTTAAACAAGTTTTAGCTTAAGTTGACGTTACGTTTCACTTGTTCAGCCATTTGTGTACTTACAGGTAATACTTCCCCTAGTGCTTGGTGGTGAAGCGACTGTTACCTTCTGGTTGTATTTTGGTGAGTGGAGTCACCTGGCCGGCGTAATTGACACTGGCCGTGTGTGAATCTCGGGCACCTCTGTCCTCGTACCATTGGCGGCGGCACGCAGCCGACATCAGCAATTCGGGCACTCCAGGGTGAAGTCAACGAGTCCAGCTGACCACCAGGGCAATTTTGGTTAATTACTCTGATCTGCCCATTTGGACTCCAAAGGGGTTTCAGAGGAAACCCAATTTTGATCCTGCAGTCTGACCGTTGACCCGCCTCACCTGAGTGCTGCCCAGTTGTGCTAAAAGTCACACGCTGTTTGAGTGGGCGCACCGTGGTACCAGGGGGACGAGGATCCGGGGACACCGCAGCCGAGTGTCCGGGATGGTGCTTAGGACAGGCATCATTCCGGTTGTGCTGCTCTCTGCTGGCTTGGAAAGGTCTTGACTCTTTGTTAAAAAGTCTGTCACTGTGATGTTGCTGGGCGCCCTCTAGAGCCAGCTCTGAACGGTGGTCAGAGACAGGGCAAATTATTGGATTTCTCACAGTCTTTTCAGAGGCAGTCTTTTGCTTGGCATAAGCTTTATGAGCTAAGTTCCGCAGCTGTTGGGTGGACATGCTACGTGGGCAGGCCAGGACTCCTAAGTGATGGCTTACTGTTGGATGCAGATTTCGAAGGAATAGAGTTCTGAAGTTGAAGTCCTCCTCCATCCCTGGCTCGTTCTGTGCTCCAAAGAAGGCTTGTCGGAGTCTGTTGTAGTAGGCCTGTGGGGTTTCCAGTTGGCCTTGTCTCAGGTCCATGGCGCTGATGATCCCTTGGTCTGAATCAGGGTCTGAAAACTCTCCAATCAGGGCCTGATGCAGCTGCTGGTAGTCTGATTTGACAGTCTCGGGTTGCCGATCGAGGAAACTCCGCACCTCACGGCTGGACGTACCTCGGAGGAGATAAAGTCTATGGTGTCTCCCATGTGGTGACGTTAGCCACAGTTTGCAGGTGAAAGTCTATGTCCTGCAGGTAGGCGTGCACGTCGTGGCCTCCTGCAGAGTTTGGGGTGAACGTTGGGATGTTTCTGGCCAGCTTGTAGAGTTTTTGGGGAGCCATGGCGTGACTAGGGGCACGGATTTTATGGACGGGCTCCCACCCCTTTGCTGCTGATGGGGGCTCTTGGAAGCTGGTTGGTGACATCTTGAGCAGTGGGCTTTCACCCCCCTTTTGAGCTTGGAACTCTTGACGGGGAGGCATAGGCCCACTTGTCAGGGGAAACTCTCTGGTGTGTGTTTCCCCTTGCTGGTCACTCTGCAGCCTGTAAGCATACTTAAGTTCTCTGTGAACAGCTTCAAGTTCTTCTTTTAAATAGTCTTTTTGTTGAACCAAATCACGGGCCGTTTGCAAGTGGTTTTCACAGGCTTTGGCCTTGCCGTCCCTTTCTTTCAGTTCAATTTCTACTCTTGCTAGGAGAGCTTCACCTCATTGGAGTTTTTCCTTTAGTTCCTCTTTGGATTCTTTCTCCAACTGCTCTCTGCGCTTTGTCTCTACACGAAGCTCTGCCAGGGCATTTTGAAGTCTCTCCACTTCCTTCTGAAGCTGTGGGTCCGTTTCATCCTCTCTTCCGCGCCGGTCCTGGGCCTTGAGGAGTAGCTGATCTAGACGACTCTGCGCATGTGCCTGGTTCCTTCCTCAGCCTGGAGCTTCAGCGCTGCTGCTTCTTGCTCCAGGTGGATGTTGCTTTTTTCGCTTAATCCGTGCCTGGGCTACGAGGTTGTGGGCGAGGCCCCCGATGATCTTGGCCCATTCTTTGTGGTTGTAGTTCTGGGTTGGATCGTGGACCATCAGCCGGTTCAAGTCGTCGTCCAGCTGCTCCTGGATCAGGTGCTGCAGGTCATCGGTGGCTTTAGGCAGGAACGCAGTCGTCATGGCGCTCAACCAGGTCTTGACGTGATCCCAGTGGGTGGTGGGGCTAGATTAACGGGACATACTGGCTCACTGTAGGCAAGAGAAAGACAACACAAAAGAGGCCAATGCAAGTCCGTATAGGGTTTTAGCGAGCTATAGCAATATGTGACTATTTAATTTGTGTGTGTAATTTTGACTAACTGGTGCAGACAGTTAGTGAAATCTAGGCCGGGCACCTATTGTCTTGGCCGTGGGTGGCCAGGTGGGGCCGATTTATGTGGGTGAGCGTCAGATATAAATAACAATTTTGACAGTGCAGTAGCCTGGTGGGTCATTTACTGACACTGGCTGCTTGGTCGTCAATCTATTATTCAGCTTTTCTTGATGGCTCACATAGGTTCTGTCTTTAGGTTAACTGGAAGAGAACAAAACAACAGAAAAGCAGATAGAACAGAACAAGATAACCAAAAATAACAACACTCAAGGCAACCAGGCCTTGACAAAGACTTGAATGACCAAACTGATGCCCTGGCCAAGACTGGCGCACTTCACGGCAATCTATGGTCACCTCCAACCCACCAACCAACCCACCCACCCACCCTTAATGTTGCAGCGATAACCCGCAGCAAGCGAACTATTCCTGCAACGATTCCAACATCACAGCCACTTACGCTGGCTCCACAAATTTCCAACAACGAAATAGCTGACATGCAAGCCTCTGACACTGCCATACAAGCTATGCTAAACCACCTCTCAGACCCCTCCAACCACCCTATCACTGTGTCTGAATTCACTGCTGCCTCAGGCCTCAGACGACTGCATGACGTCAAACACATGCTGCGTGTGAAAGACAACATTCTGTGGTATGCCCCTGATGACCTCACAGCGCAAAGGCTTGTGGTGCCACATTGCCAAAGGGGGGTTTGTTTAGCCCCTTGGGAGTAAAACTATACTAATTCTGAAATCATCATATGGACATGCCATTAGGTTATAAACCAAGATAAAGGAACTTTCTCCCGCCTAAAGTCCACGCCTATGATTGGACATTACAGGAAAGATGGGTGTATGTTAATGAGCCTTAAAAGACAAAGGACAGGCCTTCTGCTTCCAGTGCTCTTCCTCTTCTTCGCACCTTCCTCCCATCATCTCAACTCGGCTCGTCCCCTTGCCAGGTGACTCAGTCACGTTGGTTGGTTCCTTTGAAGTCGGCGCGCTCCGCGTCTCAGTCCCTGGCAACAGACGGCCAGGCGGACAGGCAACACGCGCCATCTCAGCGCGCTCCATCTCAGCACTCAGTCAACTTCTAAAAGTCCGACGAGACGATCTCCTCTTCCTCCCTTTTCGGCATTCGCTCTAACCACCTTCAAACTTCCCGTGGATCAACAACGCTCCGGAAGGACCAAAAAGAGAGAACGCTCCATCTCAAAGAACGCTCTGAGAGGACCCACACGCATTCTTTTATACTCAGCACAAAGCAACCCATGCAAGTATAAATTCCATCGAAGTTTAGATGCGTTTTAAGATTTGTAGCCCTGTTTAAGGTGATATTATTCTTTGCTGGCTCTCTGTGGTTATGTTTGTGAAATTGCCATTCCTGAACCTTTCCTTTCTCTCTTTCTTTCTCTTCATTCTCTTTCGTTACTTTTCGTTATTCTGTATATACATGTATTCTTTATTTAGCTGTATGTATTCGTAGTATCAATTATTAAAACCATTGTATCCACGTTTGATTGTCATTGTTGCCGCTCACAGAACATAGTCACTTTAATGTTTAGATCTAGCTACGAGCTCTCATAAGTGTCTTTGAATACTTTAGTTAATATCCTAATAGTTCAGAAAGTTTGTTCTTCGTGGCCAGAAGGATAATCTTCCTGAAGATTTGATAAGAAAGAATAAAACTTCGTGAGAGTTGATAAAAGATTGTACTGTTTGTTCGTTAAACGAACGGATCAGATGAATTTTGAATTAATTCTTTATAAGTTATTCTGTAGCCTACTGATTTGGCATGTATATTCATAGTTAATTGCAATCCATTGTTGTTGACTATATATATATTGTACAAATACTTAGGCTAGGTATTTCCCTTTTGGGTAATTTGGAGACTTATAATTTGATCATAACCTGTTACGATTAATTATAAATAATTAAATATTAATACCCATAATTCTCTATTGAGCTAATTTTAATTTATTAACATATGTAGCCGAGTCGCTACAAGCAGTTTGGCGTAACTCTGTTGCTTTTAAATGTGCTATATAAATAAAATTTGACTTGACTTGACTTGACTTGACTCATTGATCTTTAATATTCTTAAAATGCACTTGGTAAACTTTGTGAAATATTAACATACTATTATACTAAATCCCTACTACACTACTACATACATACTGTATACATAATCTTAGGACTGGTAGTGGCAGATTAAATGGTTATGAGAAAAAGTTGTTGATGCATCTAAGTAATTGAGAATCAAATTATGTTTCAAAAAATAAAGTAAGCTGTTTTTTCAATGTTTTTTGGACATTTCTAATCTTAATGTTATTATTTACATTTGACTTAGTCCTCTACAGACCATTTTTGAATATGTCTTAGCGATCAAGAAAAAAAAAAAGTTTGCTATAAAGATGAATTCCCAGGATATTCAAAGGGCTGTCAGTTCTCTCCACAAAGTAAGGCTATATAAGGACACTGTGAGACATATGACCCCAGATTCTCTTGATATCCAGTTAATCTCTGCTTTGCTTTTATCATTTGCTCTAGAGGAGAACCTCATCTAAAACACAGGCTGTAGGGTATGGAACCAGGTACTGTGTTCCTTATAAAAAAAAGGATGATGAATTTGGACGAAAAATTGCTAGTGTTTATAACTGTGTGATAGAATCTCTTTTTTTGCCATGAAGGGCATTTGCTTTCAGGATAGTAACCTTCTAAAAGGGGTCATGTGATGTGACCAAAGCTGGCAGAAAGGTAGTTGTTTGGCTGGCTCTTAGTACCACTTTTTTATTACATTGCTTTAATTTTTCTATCAAACCTGCTAAAATATTTGATCAGACATTAGAAAGCTTTTTGTAAATATAAGTAAAAAACAATTAAAATAATATATTTAATTAATACATAGTTATTTTTGTTAGATTTTATAATACTTTTTTTTTTTTTTTTTAGCTTACTAGTGTCAGCTTACTAGTGTTTGGTGACAGAGCTCTGACACTCTGTCTGTCTTGTTGTTGTGAGCATGCGGTTCAGAATTCGCTCAGGCCGTACGCTCTTCTGTCCACGTGAACTGTTTTGTGTGCAGGGTGTGGTTTTCGGATCCTGGTACTTTGTTGGTTGGTCTAGTTTGATGTCAGTTCTGTGTTGGAGTTCATGCTCCGTGTGTTTGTCTTCTGTTGTGAGTGTACGGAATGAGCATTCGCTCATTCTCTGTATGCTCTGTCTTGTTGTGTGATAGTGCGCTTTCGAGTTTGCCTGGGCAGTACCCTCTTCTGTCTGCTTGTGTTGTTGTGTTCTGTGTTGTTGTAAATACAAATCGCGTGCTTTCATGTTGTCATGTTTTGTGTGAACACGTGGCTTATGAGTGTTCTCATTAGCTCGTGTCTTGTTTTGTTTTTTTGAGCACATGGCTTTTGATTGTGTTTGCTGGCCATTTGCTTGTGTTTTTGTAATTTTTGGTGTGAGCACATGGTGTGTTTGTGTCTTTGTGCCATGTGCTCTCCTGTCTATTGTCTTAACCCTGTCCATCTTGTTATCTGATCATTGGTTCCGTTGCCCCACCTACTCTCCCTTGTTACCTTCCATGTTTGCTACCTATTTTTTCTCCTTGGCTGCATCCGAAATCAGACAGTACTTGTGAATGGCAGTGAAGCGACGTAACTGATGCTGGTAGGTCACATGATAATGACAACATGGCAAATGTAGTACGTACAGATTACATTTATTCATTCACTACACATATTCATACTGTATAGAACATACTTTTTTAGCGGTCGTGAAGTAATTACTTTTTCAAAATAAGTACCTACTCAAGAGAGTATGCGATTTTGGATGCAGCCATTGTGTTTTCAGTCCATTCGTTGTTGTATGTATTCCTCATGTCCAGCCCTGCCTTGCCTGCCCAGTCTTGCTACTGATTTTTTTCCCCTACGGGGTAGATTATTATTATTTTTTTAATTAATAAAAACCTATTGTTCCTGCAATCTGAGTCGTAACATCATCCCTCACCCAACTCCGACAGTACGAACTAGCCAAAAGAGGACTCAGCAGAACTGCTCCCATCTCCTTGCCCTTCCGCTCATCAGATGGCAGATCAACACAGCAAGCTCCTTTCTCTTCGGCAAGGGGGAACCAGTGTGAAGGAGTTTTCTCACCAGTTACTGTTTGTAGCGGAGGTGCTCAACATCAGCGACGGAGTGCTCAAGGACATTTTCAGCAACAGCCTTAATGAGCCTGTCTGTGCCTGGGAGATGGGAATGCTGTGGACACTGTCTTTCTGGCAGTTTGTGGGGTATGTATACCACGGTGGAAAAGAAGGTGGTCTTCCACCTCTTGGCCCTTCCCCTATTCCCCCCATCAACTGCCATGTCCCCAGCCTTCCGATGACCCCTTTGGGGAGAGGAAGGAGGAAGAATGGTCCTCCTCATCTGCCACCTACCCAGAGGTGGCTGAGCAGACTGCAGCCCCTCCTGTGGCAGCTGGGACAGCTGCAGTTCCTCAAGTCAAGTCATCCTCATTTATATAGCGCTTTTTACAATGCCGATTGTTTCAAAGCAGCTTCACGGTGTTAAACAGGAAAATAATGCAACATAATTTGATTCGGCTGTACAGCCGCTCTGGAGAAAATGGTGATGTCATCCAGCTCATTTCAATTATTATATAGTGTCAATGCAGGCAGATCAGTAATATAGTTTAATTTAGTATCCCCAACTGAGCAAGCCAAAAGCCAAAGTGGCAGAGGAGACGGTGGCAAGGAACCAAAACTCCATCAGGTGACATAATGGAGAAAAAAAACCTTGGGAGAAACCAGGCTCGGGGTGCCAGGTCTCCTCTGGCCAACGAACAAACAGTGTATGATTATGATTCTGGCAACATTACAGGTCAGAAGTCATATTAGATCGGAATATTCGAAAGATCACAGTCATCACGCCGGAGACGGGTTTATTGAGGATGTCGTATCGATGAGGCATTTACAGGGTGGAGTCTAATTGACACGGTCTCTGCAGACATTTCAGGGATGCGTTGGTCATGTCTAGGCGCAGGTCCACCATCTGATCTGGATACGGCCCAGATCCGGCTGACTGCAGCAAACCTCGGGATAAACAGAGAGACTAACATTAGCGTAGATGCCATTCTTTTTTATGATGTAACGAGTACATCTGGTGTTGTGGGAAGTCTTCCCGGTTCCGGCTGACCTAGTTAATGCAGCCTAAAACAACCATTTAACTGATTTGAATAATATAAATTGATAATGTTCTATGTGTATGCCATAGTAAAGAGATGTGTTTTTAGTCTAGATTTAAACTGACAGAGTGTGTCTGCTTCCCGAACAATGCTAGGAAGACTGTTCAAGAGTTTAGGTGCTAAATAGGAAAAGGATCAACCGCCTGCAGTTGATTTTGATATTCTAGGTATTATCACCTGGCCAGAATTTTGAAACCACAATAGACGTGATGGAGTATAATGCGTTAAGAGCTCGCTCAGGTACAGGGGAGCTAAACCATTTAGTGCTTTGTAAGTAATTAGCAAGATTTTAAAATTTATACGATGTTTAATAGGGAGCCAGTGCTGTGTTGACAGAACCGGGCTAATATGGTCATACTTCCTGGTTCTAGTAAGAACTCGAGCTGCTGCGTTTTGGACCAGCTGCAATTTATTTATTAAGCGAGCAGGGCAACCACCCAGTAGAGCATTACAATAATCTAGCCTTGAGGTCATGAACGCATTAACTAACTGTTCAGCATTTTGCATTGAAAGCATGTGCTGTAATTTAGATATATTTTTAAGATGGTAGAATGCAGTTTTACAGATGCTAGAAACGTGGCTTTCAAATGAGAGATTGGTATCAAAGAGCACACCCAGGTTCCTAACTGACGACGAGGACTTGACAGAGCAGCCATCAAGTGTTAGACAGTATTCTAGGTTACTACTTGTGGAGTTTTTTTGACCAATAATTAAAAATTCAGTTTTTTCTGAATTAAGTTGCAGTAAATTACTAGTCATCCAATTTTTTATATCAGCTATGCATTCCATTAATCTTGTGAATTGGTAAGTTTCGTCAGGGCGTGAAGAAATATAGAGCTGAGTATCGTCAGCATAACAGTGAAAACTAATGCCATGCTTCCTAATGATATCTCCCAGGGGTAGCATGTACAGGGTGAAAAACAACGGTCCTAGCACTGAGCCTTGCGGTACTCCATACTGAACTTGTGATCGGTTTGACATCTCTTCATTTACTGCTACAAACTAATAACGGTCAGATAAGTATGATTTAAACCATGCCAATGCAATTCCACTAATGCCAACATAATTTTCGAGTCTATTCAAAAGAATGTTGTGGTCAACAGTATCGAATGCAGCGCTAAGATCGAGTAACACTAATAGAGAGATACAACCACGATCGGATGATAAGAGTAAATCATTTGTAACTCTGATGAGAGCAGTCTCAGTACTATGATACGGTCTAAATCCTGACTGGAAGTCCTCACAGATACCATTTCTTTCTAAAAAGAAGCATAGTTGTGAGGACACTGCCTTTTCTAGTATTTTTGACAGAAAGGGTAGATTTGAGATTGGCCTGTAATTGACTAATTCTGTGGGATCAAGTTGCGGTTTTTTAATAAGTGTTTTAATAATAGCCAACTTAAAAATTTTCGGTACATATCCTAATGACAAGGATGAATTAATGATATTAAGAAGAGGATCTATGACCTCTGGCATCTCTTTTAGTAGCTTAGTCGGTATAGGGTCGAGCATACATGTTGTTGATTTTGATGATTTAATGAGTTTAGCCAATTCTTCTTCTCCTGTAGCAGTGAATGAGTGGAATTTTTCTCAGTGGCACTACAATGCACTGTCTGATGTGATACTGTAGTAGATGGTTGCATAGTTATAATTTTTTTCCTAATATTATCAATCTTGCATGTAAAGAAGTTCACAAAGTCATTACAGCTGTGCTGTTTACAAATGTCAGAAGTTGAAGCTTTATTTCTTGTTAATTTAGCCACTGTATCAAATAAATACCTAGGGTTGTGTTTGTTTTCTTCTAAGAGAGTTGAGAAATAAGCAGATCTAGCAGTTTTTACGGCTTTTCTGTATGCGATCATGCTCTCTTTCCACGAAATGCAAAATACTTCCAGTTTTGTTTTCTTCCAGCTGCGCTCCATTTTTCCTGCTGCTATTTTAAGGGCCAGAGTTTGCTCGTTGTACCACGGCATTGGACTATTATCTTTAATTTTCTTTAAGCGCAGAGGAGCAACGGTGTCTAAAGTGCTGGAAAAAAGAGAGTCAATAGATTCTGTTGCAACATTGAGTTCCTCTAGGCTATCTGGGGTGCTGAGGAGATGAAACTGATGAGGAAGATTATTTACAAAGCAATCTTTAGTGGCAGCGGTGATAATCCTGCCATATTTGAAACGAGGGGACGGCTTTGAAGCCTTTGCTAAATTAAGTATACACGATACTAGGTAATTATCTGAGATATCATCGCTCTGCTGCAGAATTTCAACGGTATCAACATTTATTCCATGTGACAGTATTAGGTCTAAAGTATGATTACGGCAATGAGTGGGTCCTGACACGTGTTGCCTAACTCCAATAGAATTTAGAATGTCTCTAAATGCCAATCCCAATGCGTCTTTTTCATTGTCTACATGGATATTAAAATCACCAACAATTAGGACTTTATCTGCAGCCAGTACTAACTCTGATAGAAAATCAGCAAATTCTTTGGTAAAGTCTATATGGTGCCCTGGTGGCCTGTATACAGTAGCAAGCACAAATGTCAAACGGGATAACGTTACGTAAAGCACCAAAACTTCAAAATAATTATATTTGAAACTAGACTTCTGAGTAATACTGAAGATATTATTATAAATTACAGCAACACCTCCCCCTTTGCCTTTCAGATGCGGCTCGTGTTTATAACAATAATCTTGGGGGGTGGACTCATTTAAAGTAATGTAATCGTCAGGTTTTAGCCAGGTTTCTGTCAAACATAGCACATCTAGATTATGATCTGTAATCATATCATTAACAATAAGCGCTTTTGGGGGAAGGGATCGAATATTCAGCAGCCCGAGCTTTAGCATTTGTTCATCTGTATTATATCTGTTTTTTATTTGTTGGACATCAATTAAATTTTTACCGTTAAATGGTTTTGATGGTTTTTTGTATTTACTAATTCGGGGAACAGACAGTCTCTATGTGATAATATCTAGGTGTGAGAATCTCTATGTTTTTGGATTTATCTGACTTCTGTGACGTGAGACAGCTAGCAGACGGTCGGTTAAGCCAGTGCTTCCTGACCTGGGCCCCAGTTAGTCAAGGTTCAACTCTAAGACTATGTGCCAAATTACTAGAGAGAAGAGCGGCACCATCCCAGGAAGGGTGGATGGCGTCTTTTTTTAACAGGTCAGGTCTGCCCCAAAAGCTTTTCCAATTGTCTATGAACCCTATGTTATTTTGCGGACACCAGAGCAAAAAACTTTAGCTGCCATTGTACTTGCGAGTTCACACACCTCTTTAATGTTAATTTTGGTGATCTCCGACTAGCGAAGTCGAACATCATTAGTGCCGACGTGAATAATAATTTTAGAGAATTTACGATTAGCATTAGCCAGCACTTTTAAATTTTCTTTGATGTCAGGCGCTCTGGCTCCCGGTAAACATGTGACTATGGTGGCAGAATTGGTGACAGTATTTTCACGTTCTGTGTAATAGAATCGCCAATAACTAGGGCACTTTCAACAGGATTCTCAGTGGGTGCGTCACTGAGTGGGGAGAACCTGTTTGATGTTCTAATCAGAATGGAAGAGTGTTTTTTGATCCGCGACTATGCCGTCTCACAGTCACCCAGTTGCCCGGCTGCACGGGCTCTACAGCCGGAACCGAACAATGTAGAGAGTTCACTAAGCTAGTCGCATCCAAATCAGTATCTAAAGCTCTTACATTCTCACTACTCTCAAATAAAGTCTGGATGCGTGTCTCTAATTCTAAAATCTTCTCCGTCAGCCTGACTATCTCCCTGCATTTATCACATGTGAAGCCCTGTTCGCAGACAGAGAAGGTAATGCTTAACATGTAACAGGCAGTGCAAGTGACAATAACAGGAGATGACATGGCTTACCGTGTTTGTTGACTAATCCAACTCACCACAGTTGTTTGATGGACTCAGAAAACATGAGACAGGTGACCCGGATATACAGCTGGCAGGCTAACAGGCTAGCAAAATGCTAACACACGATAGTTATTTAGATTAAAAGCTAACAATGTCAGATTTAATGTGATAGGCAATATTAGACACTATATGGTGATGGGTAAGTTATATTTAGCAGTTTAAACAACAGGGAATGATATCAAATAGAGATTCAAAAGCAAGCAAAGCAGACGCAAGCACCGCAGCAGGGCAGACAGGAGCAATCGATCAGGAGTAGACAGGAGCAATCGAAAGTGCACCTGAGGCATCTGTGATTGCTGCAGCCCCACCAGAGGTGGCTAAAGATGTTGCAGCTTCCCCAGAGGCAGTTGTTCCTACATTGCCTCACTCACATAAGCAGAGGAAGAAGCCTTCCTCCATCTCACAGCCTGGTGGTCCCAGAGCTGGGAGTTGGGAGTCCTGAACCTGATGGTCCTGGAGGACCCAACTCCAGTGGTCCCGAATTGAGTGGCCCAGAAGTATCTGGCTCCGGTGGTCCCAAGTCTGATGGTCCAGGAGGACCCGACTCCGGTGGTCCCAACTCAGATGGTCCTGGAGGACCCGACTCTTGTGGTCCTGGAGGATCCGGCTCCAGAGCTCCCTGTCATGGCCAGGGAGGCCATCCATGAGCAGCCCACTCTCCCTGTCTCTCCTGTCGGGACTGAAGAGGTGGTTGTTTCCCTGTACGTACGCTCAGGCCGTACGCTCTTCTGTCCACGTGTGTTTTCATCGGCCTCGGGCTTTCATGTTATGTTTTGTCTGTATAGCACACGACTTGGGTTTTTCATTGGCTGCGTGTTTTCATGTTGTCATTTTTTGTGTGAACACGTGGCTTATGAGTGGTGTGAGCACATGGCTTGTCATGTTTGTTTCTTTGCGCCATGTGCTCTCCTGTCTATTGTCTTAATCTCGCCCATCTTATCTGATCATTGGTTCAGTTGCTCTACCTGCTCTCCCTCGTTACCTGCCTTGCTTGCTCCCTGTTTATTCTCCTTGTGTTTTCAGTCCTGTGCCAGTTCGTCGTTATATGTATCCCTTGTGTCCAGCCCTCCTAAGCCTTGTCCTGCCGTGTCTAGCCCTCCCTTGCCTGCCCAGTCCTGCTAGTGCTGTTTTCCCCTTTGGGGTAGTTTTTGTTTTTGTTTTATTTTTATTATTAATAAAAACCCATTGTTCCTGTGCTCAGAGTCCTTGCCTCATCCCTCACCCAGTCCAGACAATTCATGGCAGTACTAAAACGGAAAAGAAATTATGATTCCTCTTTATGATCTTTCTTTATACACCATTTTTTAAATATTTTATAATACATTTTATTTTATTTTAAAAAGTGTTTTTTTATATATATATATATATATATATATGAAACAAACAAGCAATTTCTATGATCACTCCTTATGATCCCTTTATACACTCACCTAAAGGATTATTAGGAACACCTGTTCAATTTCTCATTACTGCAATTATCTAATCAACCAATCACATGGCAGTTGCTTCAATGCATTTAGGGGTGTGGTCCTGGTCAAGACAATCTCCTGAACTCCAAACTGAATGTCAGAATGGGAAAGAAAGGTGATTTAAGCAATTTTGAGCGTGGCATGGTTGTTGGTGCCAGACGGGCCGGTCTGAGTATTTCACAATCTGCTTAGTTACTGGGATTTTCACGCACAACCATTTCTAGAGTTTACAAAGAATGGTGTGAAAAGGGAAAAACATCCAGTATGCGGCAGTCCTGTGGGCGAAAATGCCTTGTTGATGCTAGAGGTCAGAGGAGAATGGGCCGACTGATTCAAGCTGATAGAAGAGCAACTTTGACTGAAATAACCACTCGTTACAACCGAGGTATGCAGTAAAGCATTTGTGAAGCCACAACACGCACAACCTTGAGGCGGATGGGCTACAACAGCAGAAGACCCCACCGGGTACCACTCATCTCCACTACAAATAGGAAAAAGAGGCTACAATTTGCACGAGCTCACCAAAATTGGACAGTTGAAGACTGGAAAAATGTTGCCTGGTCTGATGAGTCTCGATTTCTGTTGAGACATTCAGATGGTAGAGTCAGAATTTGCCGTAAACAGAATGAGAACATGGATCCATCATGCCTTGTTACCACTGTGCAGGCTGGTGGTGGTGGTGTAATGGTGTGGGGGATGTTTTCTTGGCACACTTTAGGCCCCTTAGTGCCAATTGGGCATCGTTTAAATGCCACGGCCTACCTGAGTATTGTTTCTGACCATGTCCATCCCTTTATGACCACCATGTACCCATCCTCTGATGGCTACTTCCAGCAGGATAATGCACCATGTCACAAAGCTCGAATCATTTCAAATTGGTTTCTTGAACATGACAATGAGTTCACTGTACTAAAATGGCCCCCACAGTCACCAGATCTCAACCCAATAGAGCATCTTTGGGATGTGGTGGAACGGGAGCTTCGTGCCCTGGATGTGCATCCCACAAATCTCCATCAACTGCAAGATGCTATCCTATCAATATGGGCCAACATTTCTAAAGAATGCTTTCAGCACCTTGTTGAATCAATGCCACGTAGAATTAAGGCAGTTCTGAAGGCGAAAGGGGGTCAAACACAGTATTAGTATGGTGTTCCTAATAATCCTTTAGGTGAGTGTATATATATACACTGAACAAAATTATAAACGCAACACTTTTGTTTTTGCCCCCATTTTTCATGAGCTGAACTCAAAGATCTAAGACTTTTTCTATGTACACAAAAGGCCTATTTCTCTCAAATATTGTTCACAAATCTGTCTAAATCTGTGTTAGTGAGCACTTCTCCTTTGCCGAGATAATCCATCCACCTCATATCAAGAATGTCACAATCCCAGTTCTGTGTCTTTTGTGTTGCATGGCCCCATGTTGCAAGGATCTGTACACAATTCCTGGAAGCTGAAAACATCCGAGTTCTTGCATAGCCAGCATACTCACCGGACATGTCACCCATTGAGCGTGTTTGGGATGCTCTGGATCGGCGTATACAACAGCGTGTTCCAGTTCCTGCCAATATCCAGCACCTTCGCACACCCTTTAAGAGGAGTGGACCAACATTCCACAGGCCACAATCAACAACCTGATCAACTCTATGCGAAGGAGATGTGTTGCACTGCGTGAGGCAAATGGTGGTCGCACCAGATAGTGACTTTTTTTTTGGACCCCCCCGGCCTACATTGCCTCACTCACATAAGCAGAGGAAGAAGCCTTCCTCCATCTCACAGCCTGGTGGTCCCAGAGCTGGGAGTTGGGAGTCCTGAACCTGATGGTCCTGGAGGACCCAACTCCAGTGGTCCCGAATTGAGTGGCCCAGAAGTATCTGGCTCCGGTGGTCCCAAGTCTGATGGTCCAGGAGGACCCGACTCCGGTGGTCCCAACTCAGATGGTCCTGGAGGACCCGACTCTTGTGGTCCTGGAGGATCCGGCTCCAGAGCTCCCTGTCATGGCCAGGGAGGCCATCCATGAGCAGCCCACTCTCCCTGTCTCTCCTGTCGGGACTGAAGAGGTGGTTGTTTCCCTGTACGTACGCTCAGGCCGTACGCTCTTCTGTCCACGTGTGTTTTCATCGGCCTCGGGCTTTCATGTTATGTTTTGTCTGTATAGCACACGACTTGGGTTTTTCATTGGCTGCGTGTTTTCATGTTGTCATTTTTTGTGTGAACACGTGGCTTATGAGTGGTGTGAGCACATGGCTTGTCATGTTTGTTTCTTTGCGCCATGTGCTCTCCTGTCTATTGTCTTAATCTCGCCCATCTTATCTGATCATTGGTTCAGTTGCTCTACCTGCTCTCCCTCGTTACCTGCCTTGCTTGCTCCCTGTTTATTCTCCTTGTGTTTTCAGTCCTGTGCCAGTTCGTCGTTATATGTATCCCTTGTGTCCAGCCCTCCTAAGCCTTGTCCTGCCGTGTCTAGCCCTCCCTTGCCTGCCCAGTCCTGCTAGTGCTGTTTTCCCCTTTGGGGTAGTTTTTGTTTTTGTTTTATTTTTATTATTAATAAAAACCCATTGTTCCTGTGCTCAGAGTCCTTGCCTCATCCCTCACCCAGTCCAGACAATTCATGGCAGTACTAAAACGGAAAAGAAATTATGATTCCTCTTTATGATCTTTCTTTATACACCATTTTTTAAATATTTTATAATACATTTTATTTTATTTTAAAAAGTGTTTTTTTATATATATATATATATATATATGAAACAAACAAGCAATTTCTATGATCACTCCTTATGATCCCTTTATACACTCACCTAAAGGATTATTAGGAACACCTGTTCAATTTCTCATTACTGCAATTATCTAATCAACCAATCACATGGCAGTTGCTTCAATGCATTTAGGGGTGTGGTCCTGGTCAAGACAATCTCCTGAACTCCAAACTGAATGTCAGAATGGGAAAGAAAGGTGATTTAAGCAATTTTGAGCGTGGCATGGTTGTTGGTGCCAGACGGGCCGGTCTGAGTATTTCACAATCTGCTTAGTTACTGGGATTTTCACGCACAACCATTTCTAGAGTTTACAAAGAATGGTGTGAAAAGGGAAAAACATCCAGTATGCGGCAGTCCTGTGGGCGAAAATGCCTTGTTGATGCTAGAGGTCAGAGGAGAATGGGCCGACTGATTCAAGCTGATAGAAGAGCAACTTTGACTGAAATAACCACTCGTTACAACCGAGGTATGCAGTAAAGCATTTGTGAAGCCACAACACGCACAACCTTGAGGCGGATGGGCTACAACAGCAGAAGACCCCACCGGGTACCACTCATCTCCACTACAAATAGGAAAAAGAGGCTACAATTTGCACGAGCTCACCAAAATTGGACAGTTGAAGACTGGAAAAATGTTGCCTGGTCTGATGAGTCTCGATTTCTGTTGAGACATTCAGATGGTAGAGTCAGAATTTGCCGTAAACAGAATGAGAACATGGATCCATCATGCCTTGTTACCACTGTGCAGGCTGGTGGTGGTGGTGTAATGGTGTGGGGGATGTTTTCTTGGCACACTTTAGGCCCCTTAGTGCCAATTGGGCATCGTTTAAATGCCACGGCCTACCTGAGCATTGTTTCTGACCATGTCCATCCCTTTATGACCACCATGTACCCATCCTCTGATGGCTACTTCCAGCAGGATAATGCACCATGTCACAAAGCTCGAATCATTTCAAATTGGTTTCTTGAACATGACAATGAGTTCACTGTACTAAAATGGCCCCCACAGTCACCAGATCTCAACCCAATAGAGCATCTTTGGGATGTGGTGGAACGGGAGCTTCGTGCCCTGGATGTGCATCCCACAAATCTCCATCAACTGCAAGATGCTATCCTATCAATATGGGCCAACATTTCTAAAGAATGCTTTCAGCACCTTGTTGAATCAATGCCACGTAGAATTAAGGCAGTTCTGAAGGCGAAAGGGGGTCAAACACAGTATTAGTATGGTGTTCCTAATAATCCTTTAGGTGAGTGTATATATATACACTGAACAAAATTATAAACGCAACACTTTTGTTTTTGCCCCCATTTTTCATGAGCTGAACTCAAAGATCTAAGACTTTTTCTATGTACACAAAAGGCCTATTTCTCTCAAATATTGTTCACAAATCTGTCTAAATCTGTGTTAGTGAGCACTTCTCCTTTGCCGAGATAATCCATCCACCTCATATCAAGAATGTCACAATCCCAGTTCTGTGTCTTTTGTGTTGCATGGCCCCATGTTGCAAGGATCTGTACACAATTCCTGGAAGCTGAAAACATCCGAGTTCTTGCATAGCCAGCATACTCACCGGACATGTCACCCATTGAGCGTGTTTGGGATGCTCTGGATCGGCGTATACAACAGCGTGTTCCAGTTCCTGCCAATATCCAGCACCTTCGCACACCCTTTAAGAGGAGTGGACCAACATTCCACAGGCCACAATCAACAACCTGATCAACTCTATGCGAAGGAGATGTGTTGCACTGCGTGAGGCAAATGGTGGTCGCACCAGATAGTGACTTTTTTTTTGGACCCCCCCGGCCTGGACCCCCCCCAATACAGTAAAACTGCACATTTTAGAGTGGCCTTTTATTGTGGCCAGTCTAAGGCACACCTGTGCAATAATCATGCTGTCTAATCACCATCTTGATATGCCACACCTGTGAGGTGGATGGATTATCTCGGCAAAGGAGAAGTGCTCACTAACACAGATTTAGACAGATTTGTGAACGATATTTGAGAAAAGTACGCCTTTTGTGTACATAGAAAAAGTCTTAGATCTTTGAGTTCAGCTCATGAAAAATGGGGGCAAAAACAAAAGTGTTGCGTTTATAATTTTGTTCAGTGTATATAATGTATACATGCTCTTTGGTGATCATCAAAGCAGCTTTTTACAACTCAAATATAGTTTACATTTCATCCTTTTTTTCTTCTCATAGGTACAAAAAGCCTAATAATGTATAGACAGACTTGAAGAACTTTACAGGCAGGTTGATTTTCCACTAATAGTGCACAATGGGGAAGCTTGAGTGTGTTAGTGGGCAGATGGCAGACAGCCATGTTGGATTGCAATGAATGCAACATTGTCTGGACTGCTGTCACAGATGTCTGAGCGATATACAGTACATTCACCGTATTTTAACAGAAATAGCTAACATTGGTAACCACACACATGCAATTGGGCAGTAAAGATTACAAAACAAATACTATTAAAATGTTCAATCCAGAAAACCTCTGCTCAATTTGTTTTTCATTAACAATTGCAGTGGATGCTGTTTAGTCAATCAAGCATTACCAAGTAACAGAGGTGGGTAGAGTATCCAAAAACTGTACTCAAGTAAAAGTACTTATAGAAATATTTACTCAAAGTAACTACTAATCTGAATAGTTACTTGAGTAAGAGTAAAAAAGTATCCAATGAAAAAACTACTCAAGTAGCTAGTTACTTTGTATCATATATAGCCTATATAACAACAATACAATAACATGATAATATTTAGATAGATATTGAATTTAAGTTGTTATTATCATAATTAGATATCTTTGCAACAAACACAGAAGAGACAAGCATTGTTTCTGGCATCTGTAGCACAAAAATCATTGCACATCCTTTGCTTTGTATAATTTTAACATTTTGGATGTTAAAATAAAGTGAACCTGCAGTTCAAAGTTTTGCGTTCAAAGGCACGAAGCGAACTGTAGTGTTTTGAGTTGTATGTAAACTCAGGAATAAGCACTGTTTGACCACTCTAGAGATTAGCACTGGGTTAGTTTTGGTTGGCCAGTTCATTGTCCAAAAGACCGGTGTTCATAGAGTTTCGTAATTCATATAGCGCAGTAAACCAAAAGAAGAACATTGTTGTCCCGACTCTTATTTGTCTTACCAAACAGTATTAAAAGCTTTTTCCGTAAGTTGAATATGGAAGGCGGTCCGCTGGAAGTTATTTTACTTTATAACGTGTTAAATATGGATATTTTTCTTACACAAACCCATCGATTTGCTTCAAAAGGCCTTTATTAACCCCCCGGAGCTGTGTGGAGCACTTTTATAATAGCTAGATGCACTTTTATAATGGATAGATGCACTTTTATGGGCTTCAAATTTCGCCCTTCACTCCTATTATAAAGCTTGGAAGAGCCAGGACATTTTTTAATATAACTCAGATTGTAGTCGTCTGAAAGAAGAATGTCATATACACCTAGGATGACTTGAGGGAGAGTAAATCATGGGCTAATTTTCATTTTTGGGTGAACTACCCCTTTAACTGTGTCTAAGCATTCGTTTTCATTGCGCAATACTCACAAATGACCGCATAATGGTAGGTGTTCATTCATCTAATGTATAAATTGGGGTATATGTCCAAATATAACTGGTAATGTCATACTTTGTATTAGTGGTTTCTTGGCGTAATAATATGTTTGGTTTTAAAATGTATTACCTGAATGAATTGAAATCGAAGGTAGCTTGTTCACAGACAGCATACGCAGATGTTCAACCAATAAAGATGTTCATCGCTGGCAAACAATAGGATGCATTTGCAGATTTGCTTTCAATTGACTGTAACGTCCAATGCTCTTGATGTTATTAAATTTCCTGTTACGACTCTGAGTGAGAAACCGATTCAGTGCGCGCAGGAAACTGAACAAATACATTCCCAGAAAGCCTAGTGTGTATTTGCGTCCTCATTAAGACGGTGTACCTGTGTAAACATTAAACAATAAAAGAACTAAAGACTTACAAGACATGTAAACTAATAACTTGCATCCAGGCAAACAATTCAATGTCAATTCATTTATACCTCTAAATCAGGCACACCCATAATATAATTGCACACAAGTCATTTTGGAAATGTAAACATTAACCAGAATGTCAGAATTAAATAAAATTGATGGTTGTGTCCAATCACTTTTTGCATCTTTGCCCATGCGGAGGGATTATGTAAACGAGACACATTGTCTCGTAGCGAACGGGCGTCAACGCTTGAATAATAATTTGCCTTGCCTGACTGAGCTGATTGAGACAGCCTGAACCTCCTCACTCTCGTTAATTATACTGCTCTCCATTCAGCCAGCAGGCCTGATTCTGTGGCTCTCCTGGGCGAGAAAAAAAGGAGATTTGTTTAGTTCGAAAGAGAGGGACTACTTGCAAACAAATATAAAGTGATGTGAGCAGGCCTTTGTCTCTGGGAAAGAAAGTAAATATATAAATAAAGAAAAAAGATAGAGCTCTTCTCTGCACAGCTGTAACACAAATGAAGGAGTAGATGAATAGGGTAGCTTGGATTCTGAGGGGGATTTGTGTTTCTCTCTGATGAGGTGAAGCTTTTGGTATTGTGCCGTAATTGAGAAACTTA
The DNA here is from genome assembly GCA_039654105.1 of Coreius guichenoti. Taxonomy (NCBI): domain Eukaryota; kingdom Metazoa; phylum Chordata; class Actinopteri; order Cypriniformes; family Gobionidae; genus Coreius; species Coreius guichenoti. The sequence goes on along the minus strand of CM077173.1, from coordinate 21,097,546 downwards.
ACTCTAAGCAGTGGCTGGTTCAAAGGTTTTAATGTCTGAGGCTTAGTCAAAGTTTTCTTACTAACAACTCTAATGCAATGGACAAAGATGAATCAAAGAGTAACTGGCTCCAGGAGAAGTTAAATTCTTGCTTGATGACTGCAGTACCACTGGTTTTCCTTTTTTCCATGTCAGCGTGAACTTTACAGCGGATTTGATCATTTGACGATCAAGGCCTCTAAATGGTGTATGGGGACGCACGAGGTGAAAACATTGATTGTCTAGCCGGGTTTTGCACTTGGGGCAGTGCATCAATAATCAATGAGTGTTGGATCAGAGAGATGCCATCTTCTTGCCAAAGGACCCTGTCATTAGCTGTCTGCTACGTGCCTATAGCAACCCCAGCCCTCCTTTCATCTGTGGCGTCCTCTCTCCCGATGTTTCAATCTGCCCTGCCATTTAGAGATCTATATAAGCTTCCCTTTCATGTTCTCTGTCTGCTCACCCAGTGCCTTTTACGTGTCACCTGTAGTCAAGTTCAGGCTTTTTCGCCTAAGCCATTACTGTTGCTTGGAAAGGGTGCATATGTCGAAAGACCAAAGACTCAACCAAAAAAAGCATAAGGCTTAACCAGTGTGCATAGGAAATGGTGTGGCACATGAACAAGAAATAGTCAATTCACAACCCACGTGCATAACCACTGTTGAATCTTTCACTGTTATCCTTATTTAATTCATTTCTTAAATTGGTGGTCAGATACTAAAAGAAACATGCAACAGGTTAGGTTCATCCCATCATCATCATCATCATCATCACAATTAACCATTAACACTTAAGAGAATGAACAGCTGCTTCCTGGAGCATCTCACCACAGCGCAGCCACTCTGCAGTGCTCAAGAATGGCACTCGTGGGACAGAAAGTTGGTGCAGTCTGCCATATGCCAAGTTTTAAAAGCTCTCTCTCCCTGCACTTTACGCTGAGGACAGGAAACACAGCTCGCAGCTCGTCAAGGAACACATGTCTTCAGACACACATACGCACAACTTTCACTTCCTTCTCAATGGCCATCTGAAACACTTAGCAGCTTTTATAGCCATTCACTGCATCTGCAGGCCCCAGTCCTCATTAAGACATGGCATCAGTCCAGGTTTAAATGAAAAGGTTGAGACATCTGCAAAAACAAATAGAGATTTTGGGGAACGTTTGAAGCACCTAAGTTACATCCTCTGTCAATAACAATAGAAACAGAATTTAAATAGAATCCAAAGTAACCACATACTCTGGGTGTGTGTGCTTGTATGAATATTAAAAGGAATGTTCAAGGCTCAGTATACAAGTTAGTCTAAAATCAACAACATTTGTGACATATTTTTACCACAGAAAATAATTAATTGTGGTTACATTATGGCATTTGAAATGGAAGAAAGGTTTATAGGTTAAATAGGCATTTATAGGTTAAAATTCATTTATAGCCATGAATATTTAATTATAATTAAGATGACTAATGTGACAGAATATTTTACTAACCATATCTGTTAAAGTTCTTTGTTGTTGTGACAACATAATGCCTGTAAACACAGAATATCTGCACATGTGAAAGCTAAGCATGTGTTTTCTAGGCCGTTGTCTTGAGTCAGCAGAAGAACATAAACATGTCTCCATTCTGTTGTCTACATGGTTTCAGAATGTTCAGTGGCGAAAACAAATTAGAAATAGTTTAAACGCTTTTACCTGACACTAGGTAGATGACAACATGCCTCTGTAGATCTGCTGGCAACAGGAATTACATCAGTGACAAATAATTTGATGTTCATCCGCCTAGAACATTGCATTCGCCTAGAATATATATAAACATATTATTTGTGTTATAAAATTGCATTGTTGTAAAAATTGTCATTTGTGTGATGCAATGTTCTAGGCAGATGAACATCAAATTATTTGTCACTGGGCAATTTTATAACACAAATAATATGTTTATATATATATATATATATTATTTGTGTTATAAAATTGCATTGTTGTAAAATTGTCATTTGTGTGATGCAATGTTCTAGGCGGATTATTTGTCACTGATGTAATTCCTGTTGCCAGCAGATCTACAGAGGCATGTTGTCATCTACCTAGTGTCAGGTAAAAGCGTTTAAACTATTTCTAATTTGTTTTCGCCACTGAACATACTTTGTACAGTATGTCAGCATTTAAACCCTGAATGCTACCACTGTTCACTTCCATTTTCCAGTAAGAATCCAGAAACATTCCATTAATGTGGGTATGTTTTGCTGTGACACTGTACGAAAGAAAGAAAGAAAGAAAGAAAGAAAGAAAGAAAGAAAAAAAGAAAGATTTTTTTTTGTAATAAGTTAACACTGAACCCCACTGCAACCAGATTTAATTTTTAATCAGAGATATGCAATGGAAGCAGGAGAAACATAGCCTGAATGAGTAAAAGGGAAGAAGAATGAAGAGAGAGATGATGGTAAAAGAGGTATTCTGCTCTCTCTGAAGTTCCTGTTCTCTCTCTTGCTCTTTCTCTCGTTCCTCTCTTTTCTCCATCTCCCACTTGAGTGTTGAGTGCAGTCCTCAGAATATTAAACAAACATTACCAGAGAATGGACTTCAGAAGTTTAGAGGTTGATAGCAGAGGTGATAGAGGAGATGGAGAGAGAACAGAATGACAAGTTGGCAGGAGTGAGACTGGGCAAAAGAACGTAATTCTAAGCCAGTTTTGGAGAGGGGAGGTTATAAATATCATTCTTGCTTGTCTCTCGGAGCTGTTCTCTGACTGGCAAAAAAATGGAATCAGATATTTGGAAAAGCAATTTTTCTCAGACAATTACCCATGGATTGGATAAGTCCTGTTGAATGGAATGACACATGATTGTTCACTTCTCAAACACACAGTAGTGGGAGAACATAACTTGTATTCAGTCTTTACAAGAATCAGTACCCACCATCATTTTATACTGTATAAACACTACAGATACCAATAGTACTGTGCAAACTTAGGGAACTCAAGACAATATTTGGGTGAAAACACTATAGAAGCTATAGAGGAATATGTTTTGTTTCCTCCATCAAGGCAGCTTAGCATGTGTTTGCTAAATTCCACCACTAGTGCACTACATTTAGTTTAATGAGATATTGATCACATGGACCAGATGTGCTTGTGGAGAAATTTAGATGTAACTTTTAAACTATAAAAATACTACAGTAAGTATATTTACGCTTGAAAAAACAAACAAACTAATTCCACTTAGACAGTCTTGGGTTGCGTATATGTTCAACATTGATGGATTAGTAAATGTTGTGTAATGAAAACAGATTTTGATTCAGCATGCTGTAACTTCTTGGCCATGACTGTTGACTGGCAAAACTCTTCTGACACCACACACCTCTACTTTTTTTACTGTAAAAACTGGTAACGAAAAAAATCTGTGTGCCAGTGTACATTATGAGAAGGGTTATTTGCACAGTGCATACTAGAATATATATCTTTTTACTCTCTCCTTCAAAGAAGTGTCTGTTCTCAGCTGGTAGGAAAGCCTAATCATCAGTAGGACTTAAAAATCTATCCAAATTGGGCAATAAAACAAGCATGCTGGATTTTGTTTTACTCCATATCGCTACATTTCAGGTTTCACAGAAATGGATGGGGGGTATCTAATTGAACAAATTCTTAATACTTCATAAAAAAGTATTAAAAAAGTACTAAAGTAGTAATAAAAGTACTAAAACCTGAATAGTTGACTCTGAGAAATACTTTATGCTCACTAAGTGATTCATAAGGGCATTTAGGATATGAGAAACTACACCTTTTGCATCTATTAAGTGCATGCTAATCATTGGCAAGGTTCTTAAATGTTCTGGCACTGAGGGAGATCTTAGCCTGCATGTTTACTGATGTGAGATGCTTTTGACTAACACTGTCAGCACCCAGCCAATCCAACTGCAGTCAGGCAGGTGACATTTCAGCAACCCTATTTGATCCGCAGATGCTTATGGCAAATAATGAAAGGAGAGCAGCTCCTGAAAAATTGGAATGACCCGGCAGAAAGATCTGAACCTGTAAAAGTGCTTCGATATGGAAGGCGGGTAAAAGGGATTCAGACGAGCGCTCACTTCTTTGAAGGCTCCAGCCGCCCTCATCATCTGCTGGTAGAGCCAATGATATCATAGAGAGAGGCTCTTCAAGAGTCCATCAAGTCTGGAAAGTTATCTACAATCTGATATAAAGACAAACAGACCAAACAAAAAATAAAAATCAAGCAAAACAGAAGCCATACATTTCTCAGTGGTAAAAGCATCTGTTAACAAAAGAGGTATGACGTTGAATGTTGCTTCATATGCGCACTACTAAAGTCCATTATCAGAGTTTCTCATCTGTCGTTCTTTCCATTCTTACCTTGTCTGACCCTTATCATTTACTGAATCACATATTTAACCTTCATTCCTGCACCTCTGCAGGATACAGATAAAAGCAGGACATGTTTTTGTACGTTTATTGGAATGCTTGAGATTCATTTTAAATAACTTTATTTTGTCTCCAAAGCAGTCACTTCTTGCTGTACAGCATGCCTAACTTTACCCCATCTACGAGACTGATACTGATGACTTTCTTATTTGCATTTATTGATCTTAGTGTTAATGAGGTTCAAGTATCTAAAGAAGAAAGGTGATGAAGTTTGTCTAAACTATGTTTTGATTTGACCTGTTGGATACAATGAGGTCAATGATACATGGAAATGTCTATCCCATGCACCACAATAGCAGTTACTGGAATGGTGTTGCAGGAATCTTTGAAAGTATGCAATCTACCACTTTTCAACTTTTGATCAGCTAATCATTCTGGAAAATGACATCATAACAATGCATATAAGCTGATGGCACAATTAAAACATGCAAAATATAAGTACACTCTTAAAAATAAAGGTTCCAGTAGAGGGGTTTTGAAGTGATGCCATAGAAGAAATATGTTGGCTTTCCCAAAGAACCTTTCAGTGAACAGTTCTTATGACCAACCCTTAACCTCTTGGCTAGAACATTTTCTAGGACTATTCTAAGTCATGTGACTTAATGGTCTATTACAGATAAAAGTTTGCATTCTTTCTCCCGCTGTTCCAAGATCAGACACAACTACGCAGGAGATCCCCTAGAAATACAAGCAAATTTCCCTTCATCTGCTGAAATTGTGAAATTTCATTTTCTGGGTCGAAAAACACACAAATCACCTTTTAATCTGACTTACAATCAATCTCAAATCAGTATGCTGCAAAAGAGAGATGCAACGGAAAAGAAGAAATATCTTAGTGTAATCATTTTAAGTTGTAATCAAAGCAATTTTCTGAAACAGGGAGTAGAATCCCATAATTGATTTCTTATGAAATATTTAAGTTTCAGACTGATCACTTTTCCAAAGACTAATTACTCTGAAAGAAAAAAGAGGCTTAATAACAGTGAAAACTAGACAACTTTGAGCTGAACTGAAGACCAAAGCCAGCTTCAGCAGAGAGAAGCAGCCACCATCATTATTGTTCGTCCAGGCAGCAACTGACAACACAAACATACCCTCTACCATTGTGCTTCCTAGCACTGGTCGGCAGTTTTATTCCAGGATGTATAAAATGGGTTTTCTGAAGATGTAGTAGAAACATTTAAGTGACAGATCCACTCACAGGAGCCTGTTTTGGGACTCTAATGAGCAGCAGCAGTCACCCGTGGCTCTTGTAGAACAGAGCAAACAGCATGCACTCTCATGCCTTCCCTGAAACTCGTTCTGTTTAAAGAATTATTAAAAGGGATGTGGTATCAGAATGTCAAGCCTGTTAAAATATTGAAGCTGAGAAAATGAACATAGTTGAGAAGGGTAAAGAAAAGTAAGAGAGAAAACAGTGAATACTTCTCACTAAACAAGCATTTATCATTCCTTTTATATCATGTTTACGCTATGCAGTACTTGGTTTAGCCTCATAGGGTAACTCCACAAGCTGCCAATGTCTGTTCACTGACCATTTGATTCATACAGAGGTGTAAAGAGTACCTAAAAACCATACTTAAGTAAAACTACAGATACCTTAAAGCGAAAATGGATATCTGATTTTAACAGTAGGCTACTTAAATATTTTACTCATACTGAATGTAGGCTCAAAGATGCACTAACACCTAAGAGACATGGCAGTAAAAAAAACAACAACAAAAAAAAAACAATATATTTGTGAGGAGAGCAATTACATTTTTATTTTCTAAAGTCAAAATAAAACTGAACCCCTCAATATTGCAATAAATCAAGGTTGACAACAGCCTTAAACGTCTACAGACGCTCAAGTCTCAGTTTAGCTCAAGTGCTCAAAAAGGGCGTAAGTAAACCAATATCCTTCAAAAAGATCTCTTCAATATAATGCAAGGGTCTTCAACCAGGGGTCTGCAAGTTAATGTTTGCTCACAAATCATTTTTGTTAAATTAAAACATGGGTAAAAAATAAAAAAATCACAAAGTCAAATTTAAAAATAAGCACCATGAAACGAAAGCAAGAGCACCCTTAGTTGATACGGTAATAATATAATATTATTGGCGAAACAGATATGGCAAACGTTCCATTGCTTTTTTGAGTTTGCGCTCTGGAGAACGTGAAAAATTCCTGTTTACAGTGTAAATGTGGCCAATCACAGGCATGTTTGTTGATCTCTTAAATGCAATGGCCAATCACAGGTGTTTAAGTTAGAATCCAGTCACTGCTCAAAATGCCAGAGTTTTTGTTCAAAGTGCTGAGTTCTGCTTGCTCTCGCGAATCCTCTCATCAACAAACAAAGACTCAATATAAGTAAGAGATTCATTATGCAGTGTAGACAATTTTACTGATTTTAATGGAACGTTATGAGATCACGAACTGAGATGAGTGAAAGCTTAGTTGTGATTGTAAAGTGAGCACTCTTTCATGCTTTTGAGGCTATATAGCTTAGTATAATCCATTGAATAAAATTATTGTTTGTCATGCTGCTAAGAGGATCGACGCCCAATTACATGCTCCAAAGTTTTGGAAGTGACATCTACATATACATGCATGTTTCAATCTCGAAATTGCAATTGACATAGTGATAACTAGCCCGGGACAAAAATATTGCATGTCCAATACGTGCAATGTAAATGCAGAATCATAGATTACTTAAAAAAAAAAAAAAAAAAAAAAAAAATTATATATCATTATATTTTTGAAATTCTATTCAAATTAATTGTAAAAGTAATGACTTAAATTAATCTTAAATGTCTCACTGTACATTGCTATTGTTGTTATGGTGGATGCTTGTTGTATGCTTACACATTACATCTGCACTTTACTGGATAATCCTCACTAATTCCAGATACTCAGTGATTTGTCCATCTCAGTAAAATTAAAATCTGAAGTTTTAGTAAATTTGGAGCTAAAGTTCAGGTAAATATTTAATTATCAGATATTTGGAAAAGCAATTTTTCTCAGACAATTACCCATGGATTGGATAAGTCCTGTTGAATGGAATGACACATGATTGTTCACTTCTCAAACACACAGTAGTGGGAGAACATAACTTGTATTCAGTCTTTACAAGAATCAGTACCCACCATCATTTTATACTGTATAAACACTACAGATACCAATAGTACTGTGCAAACTTAGGGAACTCAGGACAATATTTGGGTGAAAACACTATAGAAGCTATAGAGGAATATGTTTTGTTTCCTCCATCAAGGCAGCTTAGTTATTGCATGTGTTTGCTAAATTCCACCACTAGTGCACTACATTTAGTTTAATGAGATATTGATCACATGGACCAGATGTGCTTGTGGAGAAATTTAGATGTAACTTTTAAACTATAAAAATACTACAGTAAGTATATTTACGCTTGAAAAAACAAACAAACTAATTCCACTTAGGCAGTCTTGGGTTGCGTATATGTTCAACATTGATGGATTAGTAAATGTTGTGTAATGAAAACATATTTTGATTCAGCATGCTGTAACTTCTTGGCCATGACTGTTGACTGGCAAAACTCTTCTGACACCACACTTATTCTACTTTTTTTTACTGTAAAACTGGTAACGAAAAAAATCTGTGTGCCAGTGTACATTATGAGAAGGGTTATTTGCACAATGCATACTAGAATATATATCTTTTTACTCTCTCCTTCAAAGAAGTGTCTGTTCTCAGCTGGTAGGAAAGCCTAATCATCAGTAGGACTTAAAAATCTATCCAAATTGGGCAATAAAACAAGCATGCTGGATTTTGTTTTACTCCATATCGCTACATTTCAGGTTTCACAGAAATGGATGGGGGGTATCTAATTGAACAAATTCTTAATACTTCATAAAAAAGTATTAAAAAAGTACTAAAGTAGTAATAAAAGTACTAAAACCTGAATATTTGACTCTGAGAAATACTTTATGCTCACTAAGTGATTCATAAGGGCATTTAGGATATGAGAAACTACACCTTTTGCATCTATTAAGTGCATGCTAATCATTGGCAAGGTTCTTAAATGTTCTGGCACTGAGAGAGATCTTAGCCTGCATGTTTACTGATGTGAGATGCTTTTGACTAACACTGTCAGCACCCAGCCAATCCAACTGCAGTCAGGCAGGTGACATTTCAGCAACCCTATTTGATCCGCAGATGCTTATGGCAAATAATGAAAGGAGAGCAGCTCCTGAGAAATTGGAATGACCCGGCAGAAAGATCTGAACCTGTAAAAGTGCTTCGATATGGAAGGCAGGTAAAAGGGATTCACAAAGTCAAATTTAAAAATAAGCACCATGAAACGAAAGCAAGAGCACCCTTAGTTGATACGGTAATAATATAATATTATTGGCGAAACAGATATGGCAAACGTTCCATTGCTTTTTTGAGTTTGCGCTCTGGAGAACGTGAAAAATTCCTGTTTACAGTGTAAATGTGGCCAATCACAGGCATGTTTGTTGATCTCTTAAATGCAATGGCCAATCACAGGTGTTTAAGTTAGAATCCAGTCACTGCTCAAAATGCCAGAGTTTTTGTTCAAAGTGCTGAGTTCTGCTTGCTCTCGCGAATCCTCTCATCAACAAACAAAGACTCAATATAAGTAAGAGATTCATTATGCAGTGTAGACAATTTTACTGATTTTAATGGAACGTTATGAGATCATGAACTGAGATGAGTGAAAGCTTAGTTGTGATTGTAAAGTGAGCACTCTTTCATGCTTTTGAGGCTATATAGCTTAGTATAATCCATTGAATAAAATTATTGTTTGTCATGCTGCTAAGAGGATCGACGCCCAATTACATGCAAAGTTTTGGAAGTGACATCTACATATACATGCATGTTTCAATCTCGAAATTGCAATTGACATAGTGATAACTAGCCCGGGACAAAAATATTGCATGTCCAATACGTGCAATGTAAATGCAGAATCATAGATTACTAGAAAAAAAAAAAAAAGAAAAAAAAAATTATATATATCATTATATTTTTGAAATTCTATTCAAATTAATTGTAAAAGTAATGACTTAAATTAATCTTAAATGTTTAACTGTACATTGCTATTGTTGTTTTGGTGGATGCTTGTTGTATGCTTACACATTACATCTGCACTTTACTGGATAATCCTCACTAATTCCAGATACTCAGTGATTTGTCCATCTCAGTAAAATTAAAATCTGAAGTTTTAGTAAATTTGGACCTAAAGTTCAGGTAAATATTTAATTATCCATCTGATTAGTAAAATTAAAATGTATGTCTCTGCAAAAGGGGTCATGAACTGGCTTTTTTTATTTTTTTATACTGTTGTCTGAGGTCAATTTATGACGTTCGCGTGGTTTTTACATTCAAAAACATCATAATGAATAAGTAATAGGCTATTTTCTACCCTGGTTTTGAGCCTCTCTCCTGGAACGCTTGGTTTTTATGGGCGTGCCGCACTGAAGACTTTGAAGTAAACGCCCACTGCTATGATTGGATAAGCTTTGCATATTACAATGAGCTTCGGCTCCCCCGTGAGTACACGTGAGGAATTGTTTTGAAAGCGTGTGGGAAAACGGCAACCGGAATGATTCGCCCACAGGGCTCGCAAAATGTCTTTATCAAACAAACACAATGATTTATCACTCATCCACCCGCAATTAATTCAAATGTTATTTTTTTTTATTACTTGGCCCACCCGATCGGTGGATATAACCGCGAACCGTGCATCACTAACACACACACACGCACACACGCACAAGCCTCACTACAGAGTCAGACAAATCAGCATGATCAAAACATCCGCGGTTGTATTTTTCCTTCAAATATCAAGTCAAGAGAGTGAACAACGCACATCAAGAAAGGAATGTTATTTCACTATTTAAGATAGCCCGTCGCCAGGCCGGTGATACGTTTTGGTAGCCCGTCTGGAAAACACATAGCCCCGGGACGTTGGGCTTTGCGAGCCCTGGCTCATAACGTTACATGTCCAAGTCTGATCACGAATAGCAGCACAATGAACCAACAACACCTCAAATTAAGGATTCTCCAGCCTGTGACAGCATGCTAAGTTATGTTCAGTTAGACACGTACACATAATCAATAGATATCAAACGATCTGTAACAATGCAATACTATCACATATAAAAAACATTTTTTACTCACAAAAGTGTTGCTTCATTCATTCATGTAATCTCATCCTGTCTGCAAATCCAGTCTCTTGTTTACAAATGAATCCGTGGTAAAATGAAGGAACAAACGCGCAGTCTTACCCACGTGAGCTGTTACCCACGTAAAATAATAATTAAAAATAAAGTTCATCCATGCATTCATAATATTGGAATCCGAATGAAGCTTATGCAGCATGTTTATTGCTCGGAAGTTTGATCCGGTTTAGCTCCACGTAGGCCTATGTTATTTATCTATAACATGCCATGCACAAATCGGTGGGCGGGGCAACAGAATCAGGCGTTCTTCTTCTTCGGTTAAGGCGGTGTTTCACCACACTCTGACATCACAGCCTGGCACATTCTGAGATCGAGCGTTTGCTGGGCCTGGTGTCAATAAAAGCTTTTCTTTGACTAACAATGAAGTTTTCAGCTCCGAAATTTACAGGATATTCTTATATCACAATGAACTTTTATATATCAAAGGCTGAATGAAAAGTTGATTTCTCAATTCATGACCCCTTTAAAATAATTCATAAAATAAACTGCAAACAACTAATAAATTGTGATTTTTATTGCAACATGTTGTTTGTCATGATGCATAAATGTCAATTTTAACAATGAAAAATAGAGCTTTTTGGTCTAAACTCCACTCGCCGTGTTTGGAGGAAGAAGAAGGATGAGTACAACCCCAAGAACACCATCCCAACCGTGAAGCATGGAGGTGAAAACATCATTCTTTGGGGATGCTTTTCTGCAAAGGGGACAGGACGACTGCACCGCATTGAGGGGTGGATGGATGGGGCCATGTATCGCGAGATCTTGGCCAACAACCTCCTTCCCTCAGTAAGAGCATTGAAGATGGGTCGTGGCTGGGTCTTCCAGCATGACAACGACCCGAAACACACAGCCAGGGCAACTAAGGAGTGGCTCCGTAAGAAGCATCTCAAGGTCCTGGAGTGGCCTAGCCAGTCTCCAGACCTGAACCCAATAGAAAAACTTTGGAGGGAGCTGAAAGTCCGTATTGCCCAGCGAGAGCCCGAAACCTTAAGGATCTGGAGAAGGTCTGTATGGAGGAGTGAGCCAAAATCCCTGCTGCAGTGTGTGCAAACCTGGTCAAGAACTACAGGAAACGTGTGATCTCTGTAATTGCAAACAAAGGTTTCTGTACCAAATATTAAGTTCTGCTTTTCTGATGTATCGAATACTTATGTCATGCAATAAAATGCAAATTAATTACTTAAAAATCATACAATGTGATTTTCTGGATTTTGTTTTTAGATTCCGTCACTCACAGTTGAAGAGTACCTATGATAAAAATTACAGACTTCTACATGCTTTGTAAGTGGGCAAACCTACAAAATCGGCAGTGTATCAAATACTTGTTCTCCCCACTGTAACTATAGGCCCTATCATATACCTGGTGCAATGCGGCACCAGGCGCAACACAAGTGTCTTTTGCTAGTTTCAGCCTTGTCAGTTACCATTTTCATGTCCTGCGCCACGTTGTTTAAATAGCAAATGCATTTATGCCCATTTGTGCGCCCATGAGCGTGCTGGTCTGAAAACGAGGTGTGTTCAGGAGCATTGTTGCCTCGTTGATATTTTGAGGCAACTGAAATAGACTGCGCCATTTACCAACTAAAACCTGATCTAAAGTCAATAGCGCAGTATTTTTTGTCATTTAAGAGCGCGTTAGTAATATGCGCCTACAGGCGGGTCCACAACGCGCGTACACTTTGCTTATTACACACACAGGGACGTGCAGCAGCATACAAACATTTTTAAATATGAAAAATTAAAGGATTAAAATGTAAAAGATTATTATTGTGTACATAAATATAACAATGCCTACATGTCATAATGGATAGTCATTGCATGTATCAGAATGACCTATTTGCAGTAATGACCAATGAAATTGGCTAATTATTTGACCAATCATGCCAATACACACATGTATTTAAACTGACTCGTCAGGTTGAGGGTATCTATATTTTCCGCCATGTAAATAGCAATCCACCATGGTGCAAGCGCACCTGGCTTTTAAAGGGAATGGGAGATGACACTCTGATTGGTTTATTGCACGTTACGCCCAAAACACACCCATTACTCAATAAGAGAATAGGGACAACCCTTTTAGACCATGCGCCAGGCAAGCCGATCATTTTTCCCATCGTTAAACTATCAAAAGTGGTGTAGTGATTTATGGTCTTTAATATTAATATTTAGTATTAATATTAATATTGAGTTTTGGGTCACACATCACCTAAGGTGAGTGTGAGAGTGTCAGAAGATTCCTTCCTATATTACGGGGCACCAGCCAAGGAATTTCACCTTGACAATAAAGAACAATCATGAAAGATTGTTGACTGAAATAGAATTATAAATTGTATGAAGTTTGTCATCTGACCAATCTGAAGGATTTGTGAGATATCGTTAACTTGTAGAGCCTCTTACTGTATTATCAACACAAGGAAGACACGACTGCAATAAAATTATTTTATTAACAAAAGGTAGACGAGAGTAACTAACAACTACTAAATGGATAAAGTGCAAAAGGATTGATAAATGCAAGTGACTGGGTTGGATGTTACTATGGCAGTTATCTTATGGAAAGATAAACAGTAATAGAGAGTAAACCTTGTTCTAAATTCAACAAATACATAGAGAGATTATTTATTATTAACAGACATCTGCTATGCAAAGTCTAATTCAAATTAGATAATAATATACTGACAATATACACTAATGCCAAGGTCTCTGGAAAGAGGTTTGGTAAAGTGATATATTTACGTTCCGCATGATGACGTGTTGAGTCCGAGAGGCTGCGTCTTCCACTTGCTGAGCTGGGCCGTGTTGCAGTGGGATGAAAGGAGTTGGATTCCGTTCCACACCCTTGAACTAGGGGTTGCACAGACTAGTCGACTAATCGACTAACTTACCAGCTTATTGTGCAGGTAAGTTAATCACCGTTCTAAACTAATGCGGTGCTGCATTGTAACGCACACACATAACTCGCACATCACGCGGAGATCGCGTGCGCCGCACACAGAATCATTCAGTAGCGCAGAAATGTATTGTCAACACTGTTTCTGTGATTTATCAATAAAATAGCTTAGAAACTGAAAAGTTCTAGGATACATTTCTTGATAACTAAAACTCACAGCTAGTAGAGAGACGCTGTCAGGTAGAATTAATTCACACGCAAACGCTCGCTCTCTCTCTCTCTCTCTCTCTCTCTCTCTCTCTCACACCCACATACACACACTAATGCATTTATATAGATGCAATCTTTATTGTGCTACTTTATCTGTATCTGATTCAGAACGAGCAGAAATCGTAAATATAACGACCCAAAGACAAAAGAACTGATAAAAAAGCTGTTATGTAGGAGCAATAACCTTTTGGCCAGCGCTGTGTCATATACCATAGCTGTCCATAACTTTAGTCACATAAATGTCGACTTTAAAAACTCTGAAGTCGTTCAACCCCTATCTTGAACACGAAGTACTTGAACGTTAAACTCCTGGAGCACAGAGAAGGTCCTTATTCTGGAACACGCAGATGAAGTAACCTTGAAGTTGAAGGTTCTCATGTCTGTGCAGACGACCCTTATCCTCTGGAACGCGCAGACGGAAGGATCTTTAAAATCTGAAGTCTCTGAAGAATCTGCAAATCCGGGCAGTCTGGAACACGCAGATCTGGAGGATCTCTTAAGAGATTCTGAAGTTAGTGCAGAAGATCTTGAACTCCCCAAATTCACTTCTTGCAGAACATCTTTGTTTCTCTCTGTTCCTTCAGCTTAGTGCATTTTGGAACTGGAAACTCTTGGAACTGGAACCAGGAACTGGAGCTGGAACAACCCAGGAGCTGGAACAACCCAGAAACTGGAACCCTGGAACCAGAATCCTAGAACAATCCAGAAAACTAGAACAATTCTGTCTCAGAGACAAGCCTTTTAATCTCTCCTGAGAAGGAGAGACTTGCAAATTGGCACCTTTCAGATCAAGTGTTTTGAATGGCTGATGCTGTCAGAGGTTGCCACTGTATGACATGAGGTTCATTTGCATAGCTTAAAGTTCATGTTTAGAACAATGTCTTTAAGGTTTTTCCTATGCATAATTCATTTTCCAAACCAATTTCAGATTAACCTAGGCATTGTGCTGAAAACACAAAGTCCAAACAACTTTGGGTTATGTCGAACTTTTACCTATGCATTCATGTATATCTTAACAATAGAAGCGCCAGGGGTCGTTGTATACCTAAAACCGCCAGCGGGTAAAATTTCCCCTTGCACGTGATTACTGTTTTGATATATCTAAAAAAAGTATTATGTCACTGTATTATGCCACTGTCTTCACAAAATAATGTCTAGAGGCATGAAATTATTATTTTTAGTCATCAACTATGTTTTTGTCCTGTTGTTTTATGCTATTTTAAGCAGGCTACACTAATCACTTTTTGATGAACATAGGCTAAACCAGCCTGCAATGACAACGAGAAATAGAAGGAAATACATAAATATTTGGGTGGTGTAATATTATAATAGAATGTCATTAATCACATATTAAATATAACCCATGTTCCCATTCAGTCGGTCACTTCCGACGCCACGTCGGAGACCGACGAATAGGAATCTCGCTAGCGAGAGCCAATCTACTTCGAGTGTAACTAAACGAGCCAATGCACATTGGCATGCAATGATTGCACCAGTTGCTCATGCCACTCAACATGGGTATAAATGAGGCACAGGTGCTTGCATCAAATTAGCTTTTTGCTTCGGAGCTGAGTGGTGGATGGTTTGTTCTGAAATCACTCTCTACAAATCGTGTGTTAACATTATAACGAGTCAAGCTCTTCGGGTGGACCTCTCCTCGTTTGGTGTTGGAGTGACGGCACTGCAGTGGGGTCGATTTTCTCTCTTTCTTTTTCTATTTTGTTTTATTGAGCAAAAACAAAAGGCTGTTCTCACAGCTGGTTCGGTGTGCTGTTAAGAGCACTGAAAAGCCGTTTTAATGGCTGGTAAGAGATCGCCTTCTATGAGAGAGAGAGCGCGCATGACAGGCTGCACATTTGCTCGACACTCTGGGAGACTGCGGAGATCAGCGAGAGCTGCCCGCCGGGGAAACCCGGACGGACCTCTCGCTTCTCTGTGTGCCGTCGAGTTGCCGGGCTGCAGCGCGGGTTGTCACGGCAACCCAGCGCTTGCTCGGCACTCTAGGTGCGCTGTCCCCTTGTCTATTTCCCGTTGTAGTGCCCTCCCTGGTGGGCAACAGGAGTGGTCTACTTCAGTGAAATAGCTGGGGTGACCTGAGGAACCAACCCCCTAGGGCCCCTCTCCCTCTAGCGCACTGCAAGCTGTGCAGCTTCTGGATGGAACTGCTGGCCCTTCTTATGAAGGAACCTAGCATTTCATTCGGGGCTCCAGCTGAGGATCAGATGTCAATCGCTGCATCGGAGAGAGGGCTGTTGTGCTCTGGGAATGAGGATGATGCTGAGCCCACTGTAATGGTGTGTGCTTTGCTGAATCAGATTCAGAGTTAACAGCCATGCTTTCCCGGGATCTTTCCCGGATGTGCATGGAAAACTTGGCAGTATGGAACTACTTTGGTGCCAAAGATATGGAACGCCAAGGGGGCCAAAACTACATAAGTTTTTCCTCTTTCACTACCCTCAACGGTGGGGTGGCTGTGCGCAGACCACCTTCGCCCTGCACTTTTAATGCACAAGGGTAGTTCTGAGTCGGGGTTGAGCTGCGCATGTTGACTAACCGTGATCAAAGTCACGGCGCAGGCCCTCGGCCAGACGATGTCCACCTCGGTGGTCCAGAAACGCCCCCCGGCTTGCCTTGCTGAGGTGTGAGTGGTCGTCAAAGTACGCTTTCTCGATGCTCCCATCTCACAAGGTGGCCTTTTCGGCGACACTGTTGAGAACTGGGCCCAGTAGTTCTTCGCAGTCGGTAGCAGGCTGAGGCAATCAAGAGCTTCCCCCGACGCACCACAAGAGTGCCTCGTGGGCCGCCCCTCAGTCTGCTTGTCGCCAAAGGCGTCGTCCCCGCGCAAAAAAAAAAAAAAAAAAAAACTGCTCTACTGTGTCCACCGCAGGAAGACGATGCCACCCATCTCTTCTGCTGTTTAAGTGGTCGGTGAAACATCACCTCTGAGACAGGCGACCTGGAGATGGGCGGGGCTGCTCTTCCCTGGAGGAGGGCCGGGCAGAGAATCTTTTGAGTCAAAATTCTGTTCTGCTGCTGGTGTCACAACCAGTGGTACCCAAATTCTCAACAAAAAAAAAAAAGAGCAGTTCTCTATCTCTGGGTCCCAAGGGGGTTCGGAGAGCTGTGGACGGTCCAACGCCGGACCACACTCATCCTCCTCCTTCGTCAGCGGGCGGCAGTGGACGGTTCGAGGACACAACCAAGCCTGCATTCCACCTCGCTGCCTGCATTCCACCTCGCTGCCCCACGGTGGGTATGCCGGTGGTCCCTTTGGTCCCGTTTGTACGGTCTCTGCGAGCCTGGCTAGCGCTCCCCAGTCCGTCTCGCTGGCTCACTCGGACCATCAGGCTCGGCTATGCGATTCAGTTCGCCCGGCGTCCCCCCAGGTTCATGGGCGTCCGCTTCACTTCGGTGAACGCCGCAGATGCCCATGTCCTACGTGCGGAGATCGCAGTCCTACTGGCGAAGGACGCGATAGAGCCGGTCCCTCCAGCCGATATGAAGACAGGCTTCTACAGCCTGTACTTCATTGTACCCAAGAAAACCGGTGGGTTACGGCCAATCTTGGACCTGCGAGTTCTGAATCGGAGCTTTCACAAGCTACGGTTCAAGATGCTCACGTAGAAACGCATTTTCGAATGCATCCGTCCCTGAGATTGGTTTGCAGCGATCGACCTAAAGGACGTGTACTTTCATGTCTCGATTCTTCCTCGACACAGGCCATTCCTGCGCTTTGCGTTCGAGGGTCGAGCATATCAGTACAAAGTCCTGCCCTTCGGGCTGTCCCTGTCCCCCCGTGTCTTCACGAAGGTCGTGGAGGGGGCCCTTGTTCCCATGAGAGAACAGGACGTTCGCATTCTCAACTATCTCGACGACTGGCTTATCCTAGCACAGTCCAGGGATCAGTTCTGAGGCTGACACCTCAGCCAGTTGGGTCTTCAGGTCAACTGGGAAAAGAGCAAACTCGCCCCGTGCAGAGGATCTCTTTTCTCGGTATGGAGTTGGATTCGGTCGAACGGACGGCGCGCCTCACAGAGGAGCGCGTCCAGTCGATGCTGAACTGCCTGAACACGTTTCAAGGCAGGATGGCGGTCCCACTGAAACAATTTCAGAAGCTCCTGGACCATATGGCGGCCGCGGCGGCAGTAACACTGCTCGGCCTGCTTCATATGAGACCGCTTCAGCATTGGCTTCACGGCCGGGTCCTGAGATGGGCGTTGCAAAGCGGCACTCACTGGGTGAGTATCACACCGGCCTGCCACCAAACCTTCAGCCCGTGGTCAGACCCCTTGTTCCTTTGGGCCGGGGTGCCCTTAGAACAGGTGTCCAGGCATGCTGTGGTTTTCACGGATGCCTCTGCCATGGGCTGGGGGGGCCACGTACAATGGGCATGCAGTGTCCACGTACAACGGGCATGCAGTGTCAGGGGTTTGGACGGGCCCGCACCTGCATTGGCACATCAACTGCCTCGAGTTGCTAGCAGTACATCTTGCACTGAGCTGCCTCAAAAGGCTGTTATGGGGCAAAGATGTATTGGTCCGCACGGACAACACTGCGACCGTTGCGTACATCAACCGACAAGGTGGTCTGCGCTCCCGTCGCATGTCACAACTCGCCCGCCATCTCCTCCTCTGGAGTCAGAAGTGTCTGAGGTCGCTTCGGGCCATTCATGTCCCTGGTGTGCGCAACCATGTGGCCGACGAGCTGTCACGAGCTGCGCTCCCGGGAGAGTGGCGACTCCACCCCCAGGTGGTCCAGCTGATCTGGAGACAGTTCGACCTGTTTGCTTCCCCAGAAACGCTGCCAGCGGTTTTATTCGCTGACCAAGGGCACACTCGGCACGGATGCACTCGCGCACAGCTGGCCCCGGGGCCTGCGCAAATATGCGTTTCCCCCAGTGAGCCTACTTGCACAGACACTGTGCAAGGTCAGGGAGGACAAGGAGCAGGTCCTGTTGGTGGCGCCGTACTGGCCCAACTGGACTTGGTTCCCAGAGCTTATGCTCTTCGCGACAGCCCCTCCCTGGCCGATTCCTCTGAGGAAGGACCTTCTGACTCAGAGACGGGGCACCCTGTGGCACCCGCGTCCAGACCTCTGGAAACTTCATGTCTGCGGAGGTTCTAGGTGACTTACCCCAAGAGGTAGTTAACACCATCACTTCGGCACGAGCACCGTCTACGCGACAGGCTTATGCCTCGAAGTGGAACCTGTTCGTTGAGTGGTGTTCTTCTCGCTGAGAAGACCCCCGAAGATGTTCGATCGCGTCTGTGCTTTCCTTCCTGCAACAGGGGAGCGTAGGCTGTCGCCCTCCACCCTCAAAGTCTATGTTGCTGCAATACCCGCCTATCACGATCACGTAGAAGGTAAGTCGGTTGGGAAGCACGACCTGGTCGTCAGGTTCCTCAGGGGGGCGAGACGGTTAAATCCTCCTCGACCTCCCGATCCCCTCTTGGGATCTTGCTCTGGTGCTCCGAGCACTTCAGAATGCCCCATTTGAGCCTTTGCAGTCGGCAGAGCTAAAGATTCTGTCTATGAAGACTTTGCTGTTGGCTGTACTGGCCTCCATCAAGAGGGTAGGGGACCTGCAGGCATTTTCGGTCGACGAATCGTGCCTAGAGTTCGGGCCGGGTGACACCCACGTGGTACTGAGACCCCGGCCTGGCTATGTGCCCAAGGTTCCTAACACTCCCTTCAGGGACCAGGTGGTGAACCTGCAAGCGCTGCCCTTGGAGGAGGCAGACCCAGCCCTAGCTTTGCTCTGTCCCGTCCACAGTCTGCAGATCTACGTGGATAGAACGCAAAGCTTCAGGACCTCAGATCAGCTCTTTGTCTGTCACGGAGGCCAGCAGAAGGGAAAGGCTGTCTCCAAGCAGAGGATGGCCCACTAGATAGTGGATGCCATCACCTTGGCTTACCAAGTAGGTTTGCTGCGCTACAGCGCTTATATTCTCCAGAAGCAAACTCTGTCGAGTCCTCCATCACCCTCGGTGCCGGACGTGGCGGAGCGTCTGGCATCAGGCCCTTTGCCACTGAATCTTTGAACCGGTACTGGGCTGGAGTTATATGAGTGACCCTGTGGGGATCCCATATATTTTTCCACGGTCGCTCCTACGGAAGCCCGTGTCTTTCCCTTGGTAGAGCCCCCCCTTCAGTGGGGCTGGAGCCCCCTCTCTGTTCCGGGCTACGGCTCAGCATTATACTCCACATAACTCCTTCGGGGTACGATGTGGGTTCCGCAGCGTTCCCATCCACTAGGGCACGCTTTCCCAGTGTTATCCAATAGTCACTGAGCGGGTCATGCGGAACAACAGTGATGGACTTCTCTGTGTGAGCCCCGTCTCATCAGGTAAGAGAGCTCAGGAGGCTCACACAGGGCACTGGAAGGGGGCAGAGGCCATGGCGCTTTGGTAGGGATTCCTATTCGTCGGTCTCCGTGGCGTCGGAAGTGACCAACTGAATGGGAATGTCTCGGTTACGTATGTAACCCTCGTTCCCTGAAGGAGGGAGCGGAGACACCACGTCCCGTCGCCATGTCCTCTGTACTAATTTGTTTTTTGCAAAAAACTAATTTGATGCAAGCACCTGTGCCTCATTTATACCCACGCTGAGTGGCATGAGCACCTGGTGCAATCATTGCATGCCAATATGCATTGGCTCGTTTAGTTACACTCGAAGTAGATTGGCTCTCGCTAGCGAGATTCCTATTCGTCCTTCAGGGAACGAGGGTTACATACGTAACCGAGACGTTATTTAAATTACTAAAGTACCCTAAATAGACAATAAAGAACAATAATAATTAACCGCACTGCATAGGATGTATGATGCAACGACAAATTCAAGCACAGAGTTTCACCTAATTAATTATTAATTTATTTAGTTATATCATTTATAATTTGAATAAGAGAAAACACAATTATTTAATTATTAATTATTTTTCAGGAAATGGGCAGGCTTGAATAAATAGCAACACAGTAGCAAACAAAACACAATGAAATTTGAAAAAAAAAATTAATAATTAATCCAGCTTGAACATTTATTTGTAGGCTAAAACATCTTCATTTGATCGTGCGTTGTGTGACTGTCTACAGAGCCTGCACGATGCTCAAACACAGCCCAAAAATAAAGGAATTATATACGGGTAAATTTGACCTGCTGGCGGTTTTAGGTATAAATGCCCTGTTTTTTAATCTGGTTTTATCTAAACAATTTTTAACAACAGTGAATTGTAAATAACACAATTTTAGTAAAAGTCAATGACTGGGAGACTTGGATATTTTATTGAAAATCTGTTATGTACATTTGAAAATCAGCCATGGGTAAATTTTCCCCCGTGGCGGTTCTAGTGTTAGGTAAGTTTGTATATTTTACATCTACACAAACCACATTCATTAAGTATATAGAGTTCTGTTAAAAGAAATGGAGAAGAATTTCTCCATTTTGTCCATTTTGTGTAGAAAATCCATGCTTTGTGGCTTCAAGCCACAAGGCAAAAACAGTTAGTTGAGTCTGTGGTCATTCGCACCTTGTTCTCTCAGGACTGAGAGACTGGAGTGAACAATGGCCAAATGGTGATGGGATCAGTCTGTGATCAATAACATGCTAATATCATCATCTTTCCCTTCCACAAATGGTGTCTGGAAATTGTTTTTGCAGGCTTATCTTCTAGCCCACCTATTTCCTTGATAGTGGAACTTCTTTTGGAGGTGTGAGTTTTAGAGTCCTGTCCTTTTCATCATGGGAGAGTTTGAAAAGGATCTCCTGTTTATCACTACAGTGGATTCGGACATGCCCTAAGTGCACTTGCGCCGTGCGCTTTAGACCATGCGCTTAGATCGTTAAAATAGGGCCCTATGTTTTCAGTGGTGTATAAAGCCCTTACATAATGAACCGTTATGATTTTATTATCTTAGAATGAGCCATTTCTATCTACATAGACCGCGAATCCCCTTACAGTGAAGTCACCATTATGTGCTGCCATGATTCTACAGTAGCCCTAAACGGACAAACTGCTCTACAGAGCGCTAGCTACTCTCTGCTGTCTCAGACGACGACATCTTTGTCCTGCGTTGGCCACTGTAGCTTCTCTATGTGCTTCGAAAGGGAGGGGTGAGCGGTGGGTGATTGCAATTCGCAACCTCACCGCTAGATGCCACTAAAATGTACACAGTGCATGTTTAAAGCCTAAAAAAGTCAAAGCCTACTTGCACTGGACATGCTGGTTTTGGCCTCATCACCACAGTCATGTCTCAAATATAAACCACCTCTGATTCAGCAACTACCTGCTAATGCACTCACATTTGTGTAAAGTAGCCTTGTTGACAAGTTTGTGCGAGTAAGGGTAAAATTCACAAGACATAGTCCCTTCAATGCCATGTAGATAGTGATATTGCATCTTTTGTAACGGAAATAATCTGCTGCAGAAAAAGTTAGGTGCCATGCAAAATGTAATGTGTAATTGTATTACTCATTACAAATGTATTGGAGTATATATATGCTTATTAAAAAATGTAGTCAAGTAGATAGTAAAAGTTGCTAATATCCTTGATACTCAGTCAAAATACAAAGTAGCTAAAAAGATACTGAAGTACAGTAACTAATTACATTTACTCAAATGCTTTACACCTCTGGTTTTATATTGCACTATAATAGCAGCAAGAGCTGTCAGAAATCACAAGATTCCAATCAGATTGGAATTTTTTTTTTTCTTTCTTTCTTTTTTGGTCCATTTGGAAACAAGTTATGTTAAATGGCAGGTTGTAACAGCATGCATTTTTGAGGAAAACTAATCTTTGGGTTAGCTAAAGTTTGCAAGGTTAATGGTACCAAATCTAATTAAAGATATTTAGGGAATTAACTAAGAATTAACTTAATTATTACGCCACTGACTGTGTCGTTTATTTGGACATGCTGTCTGTTTGCTATAGCATTTGATGTACTAAAGGAATTATGCAAATTAGGTAACTGTGCAAACACGGCCCAAACATAATGCTGAGTGCAATTTGCACAATAAAATTCCTCACATTGTTTGATATATGGCCAATTACTGCAAAAATAAGACATATCTACAAATTATTATTTTTTTTTAACTACAGGAGTCTGAACTTTTCAATGAGAAAAGCTAATTATACTCCAAGTATCCAAGTACTTTTTGACAGTTGTTATCTAGAGCAATGAAAAATAGTACAGAGTACGCAAATACCAATCATATTTTCAAATAAGTTCTTCCATGCTGTAGGTTGATTATAATGTGAGGCAACCCATTGAAAAATGAAGAAATGGAAAATTTATCTTCAGAATTAAACCTCTGAAATCATTACGAAAGCCAATAATTGTCTTGTTTCTAAACATTAATTTGTGACTATAAAGACTCTGGATACATTAATGTGGTGAGCCAAAGCATTATGTCCTCTGCAATATAAATATCTCATAGCTCATATATTCTTTCATGCATTATATATCCACTCCATGATTTATGTAATGCAGCTCTTGAAAGAATAAGCACTGTGGCTAAAATCAACAAATTGCGTTTGAGAGCCTGTGGTACTATGAGGTTACAAAGCAAACTTGTCAGAAGGTTTTGCTACACTACCAGTGGAAGCAATTAAAATTATACTCATAGTGCATGTTTTATAAGTGAAGAGCGACCTTCAACCATTTCAGCCACAACTTAATCATTTTTTTCCTTTAGATAAAAAAAGAGCGACCAAAACAAGACTTTTTAACATGCATACATTACAATTACTGCACACACTAAAATAACTGAATAATACCTTTCCGTGTATGCTGGTGCTATCTCTGGAAATCACATGCATGAATTCAATGATTCTATTATGGTAAATAGCTGTATGTTATGCATACAATGAAACTTGAAGGGGTGAAATAAGCATCAACATGGCCCACTGGAAGTGCTCCACGTCCATCCTATATTTTCCATGCATTCTTTCTTTTAAATGTTGAGTGCAAAAGACAATGAATAACTGTTGGAAAATCACACTTTTTGTCTGAAAATCAGACAAATAGTAATTTCATACTGTCAAACATTTTACTTATATCACCTAAAACTGCCGAATTTTGATTTGCACACTATCTTCCAAGCAAACTGTAATGGTCCATGGGATTAGCTACAGTATCCAAGAAGCTAACTGGCTAGCATTTCAGCAGACCAATCATATATCATTCAAAATGCTTTTAGACACAATGATCTCAGTTTCTGTGTGAAAGAAAGTGCCTAAATTTCTTCATGTTAATGTTTCTGCCTGAGGCCATGTTGAATGGTTGCTGAACATGCCTGCCAAAATAAATAAATAAATAAATAATTGTCTGAAACCATCCTCTGACTACTGCATGTTAGTTATACAGTAGCCTTTCCTCTATACATTCAGTTAATATTTTACATTCAGCGAAATAATTTATGAAAAAAAAAATTCTAGTGAGAGTGAATCTGAAAGCAAATGGTTTGCAAGGTTACGGAGGAGAACTCTTTGAGTTTGTAGAAACAAGGCATAAACAAAAAGTGATGCAATTTGGAATGTATTTGTGTATGAAAGGAAGAGAGAGAAGAAAACAAGACAAATGGCACAAGCACAGGAATTAGTGGGCGAAAACCCGGGGCTCTTTAGTGTATAATGTGAAAGCACATGTGGGTTTCATTCACTATTAATTGAATACAAGTGTTCTTAATTCTGAGTGAAGAAAAGTTCAAAGTTTCCAACAAATTCACAACAGGTGCGAAGGAACATGGACACTGCTTACTCTGTAAGCTTAGCACTTTATTTAATTTCTAATTAATTCACATTTCTTTATATATTATTATTATTATTATTACAATACATAAATACTGGGCTCCAGCATCCCTGTGACCCTGCAGAGGATAAAGCTGTTGATGGGATGGCTGGATGAGAAGGGATGGGATGGATAATGTACATTTAGGCTTAACATTTGGGCAACATAGCATTTTAGCCTAAATTCAGGCGGAAAAAAAATGCAAGTGCGAACTTACTATTTCTGCATGAAAACAGGTTTTACACTCAAATATGTGTGTACAGTTAGTGAATGATAGTAAGACCACTGTCTTTCTTTTGCCTGTCCACAAAAAGTAGGACTTCCCTCTACTCTCTCTATCTCTCACACACACACACACACACACACACACACACACACACACACACACACACACACACACACACATCTCTACCCTGTACACAAAGAGACACACTTCAACCTACAGTATATGTTCACACTCTTAGATGAACTTACCAGGTTCTCAGGTTTTCTACACCATTGAATCCACTTAGAGACATCAGTTATCCCCAGAGCTTAAACTTGCTTCACTTTCATCTGTTTTCAAAAATTTATGAATTCTTGACAAGTCAGCAGATAACATATCCTCTTACATCACCGTCAGGCTTGTCAAAGGAGGTTGGAGATGGGGTCAAATATTGTGTGTGCGCATTTGTGTAGGTGTTGTGCGTAAGAGTGTAAATGTTCGAGTAGGACAGAGGGTCTGGATAATTGTAACTGTGCATGATAATGTGGGCATACTTAGCCCTCAGTATAATTTCTTCCTCTCTTCTTCCCTTCATTCTTAGCAGCACCTATGCTTTCTGTGATCCTCGGTTAGGGAGATTAATTGATTAAAATTCTGCTGCACGTCTTACCTAAACTGGTACACAGTGTTTCTGCATACTAAAAGTCACTTTCAGGTTGACAGGAAAAGGCAGAAGCTTCTTACAACTGCATCAGTGAAATGACCATGACATCTAAATTTAAGTAGCTCATTTTAAGGGCCTTGATAGAAAATAAAAAATGGTCTTTTAAAAAAATAGTTCATTCTTTTCTTGTAGCAAACAAAAATAAATGCCTGTCATGTCATCTATAAATTAACAATAAAATACAATAAAATAAAATTTCATATCAAATTTGCAAAAAAGAGATGTGTTATTTTAATATTACATTGCATGTAATATTTAAGTTTATTTATTTATTTATTTTTATACATTTTAATGTATTACATTTATTATTTTATTTTATTTATTTAATCATCTTTTTAATATAAATATTTTTTTATATATTAAAGTGCCCCTATTATTGTTTTTCAAATATTCCCTTTCATGCAGTGTGTAATATAGCTGTTTGTGAATGTAAAAGTTTTGCAAAGTCGAAAGTACATAAAGTTATTGTCTCCTAAAAGAAAGAATCAACTCTGAACCGCCTATACAGAGTCATTTTTGTTTTGAATCTCACTGCGTCACGGTTCTATGTCACTAGAAAAGACATTTGCATAATGCGGCGGGCATTATGCAAATGTCTTTTCTAGTGACATAGAACCGTATATGTTGTACGTTGTCTGCCTACAAACAACTAGTCCTCAAACGTCATTTTAGCGATGACTGCTTCTCATCTTGGAGCTCAATGCGGGATTCGCAAAACACTTGCTCTTGAAAGATGGGTCAGTACCCAGTTTATTTGAACCAGCTTGCTTCTCAGAATCACAACCTGTAAGTATGAATAATTATTGATGTATATATTTTCTACCGGGTGTTCAAAATATGTTGTTTTGTGTTTTATATTGTGTAGGTCTCTGGCTAACTGGCGAACACACGTTATTACTGTCTTACTAAAATATTACTGCAAATCAGCTGTGATTGTCTGTAGTTTATACTATGAGTAAAGATAAAGGATAGAGCAAGATTTGATTTGCAAACTTTAATGTTACATCAGTCTACAGCTCGGCTAACGTATGCACCATTATTGATACAGTTCCCGCATGTGCACCGCAATAAATTAGAAATATACACATCGGTTTGGTAACCCTTAAATGCATACCTCGGGTCTTTAGCGACCCAGGACGTCATTCACTACCCTCCTCCTCATTCATTTTTTAAAGTTAGACATCAGCCTTCTTAGTATTCCTCAATCAATTCATTATAAACATTATAACAAGAAAAAAATCATAAAATTATAAAAGAATGCCTGTTTTTCCATTCATTTTTTGTAAAAATTTGTATAGGGCCTCTAACGGCCTGAGGTGTGTAAGAGTGTACGTATATTTTTTTCTGCACAACAATAATTGAATCTTTAATGACGGAATAAGTGCAATTCACCTTTATTCCACAAGGTGGCAATGTTTGATACACAATGATGAAGTGACGTTTCACTCATACTTACCGCAGACTGAAAGCGAAACAATAATAGCCTATGTATAATCTGCAAAACTTGAAATGGCTCAGTGATTTACTGCAGAGCAAGTACTGAACGCAGTCAAATATTAGTGTCACTGTCACTTGATGGTGAATCTGGTGAAGAAGCTGTAAGTGATCAAAATATTGATTTTGAAGATGTTTGAGGATAGTTTTGATAATATGTTCGAGATCGCGAATATAAGCCAGATGCTGAATGTGCTGGGAAATGAGCACTGACGAAGACAGTGATGATTGTATAAAACATCTACTCAAACTGAACCTTTCCAAGCTCCAAAAAGGTAACAAAATATATTCTTCTGTAATTGTTACACTAATTTCAGGAGAGTTTTATATTATCTGTGTTAGATATAGATCCGGGTCGCTAAAGACCCGAATATGTAAGAATGATTGGCGAAACATTCATGCATTTAAGGGTTAATGGACATACACTTGTTAATGCTGATGGTGAGGAATTACAGTTGCAACATTTCATAATGTACCTCAAAATTAGTAGTGTATCACTGACAAATGTCCTGCTCAAGATGTCCTTGCGATGGAGGTTCGGGTTAAATAAGTTCTTCCAATGTTTCATCATCGGACTTGTGCCTAGATTGATATGGTAAAATCGACATCATCGTTACTGTCTTTACAGTGTGTACAATCACTGAGGACTGAGGGAGCCTCCTGAGCTAAAGTACATTTATGGTAATGGGCGTTAGCTTCCGACAAGCGGTAGACCAATCGTAACAGACTGGGCTATCTTGCCAATTAGAGCAGAGTAAGCTGCTCTGATTGGCAAGGAGGGATTTAGAGACACTGATTCATCCCAACAAGTCATTTGAGAATCATTGAACAATATGGTGATGTGCAATGTATATTATGAGAAAATGAAAGTATTTTTTTGACCTTTGATGCATGTAAACCTGTTGTAGTAGACCTCCAAAACAAAATTAGGAAACTTTAAAATAGCATAGTAGGGGCACTTTAAACCTTGTCCCAAATTCGCCAATGCTGCTACAACAAATTCATATGTAAGCGCCAGAGGAAATGCTTACAGTTATAGTCTCTGCTGGGATGGAATTATTATAATGTTGGAGAAATGACAAATAACCTGCTTTAAAGAAACAAATAATTATTTCCTGATATGATTTCAAACTGCAATCTGGACATGCATGCGTTGTGAACGGACAGCACAAAATTTCTACTCGACACAAAGATCTGTCTTGCTCAAGGGTACAGCCATTATCGCTGAAGCAGGGTGGTAACAGCATTGTTATAAACTGAAATCCCAGAGAACCCTGTGAGTGGTGGTTCTAGGGTTTTAATAGAAACCAGGGGAATATAGGAACACAGATATATTCCATTTGTGCATTGGTTCTTAACATGTATTTTGACAGCAGCCAACCAACACCGCATCAAGGGAGAACAGTGCAATGATCAATGATTCCCTCTTGGGAAAACAGTCAATGTGAGGCTTAGTTAGTTCTTAAGAGTGTCAAGAAGATTGTATACTACTGTATAGAGGGGAACTCATTTATTTCGAAATCCCAGCCACAGTAGATCAATATAACATCATGCATCTCTCTGCTCTAGCATGAATGTCTCTGGGCTTTCATTAATGCACAATAATCACAGCTGAGTCTAATGGTTTCTTTCTCTCTCTCTCTCTCTTCCCACTCCCCCTCCAGGCAATGTCTCTCATGCACGAGATGTGTCACGCTAAGCAGAATGAATGGCCGCACTTCGAAAACACAAATTGCAAAGTAAACAGATTAGGGTGGAAAACTACTCCTCCATCCCCTTCCCCGCCTCTTCCTTCCCGCTCATTTCTTCCTCTCATCTCCCTCTGGACCAGCAGGATGGTATGGAAGGGGACTCTCTCGCGCTGGCCGGTCAACTAGTCTGAGCTCTACTGGGTTAACCCTGAAATCAATATGCAGTTCCCCTCACATGACTAAAAGATGCCTGGGCTTGGAATCCATCCCATTGGCTCGAAGTAATGGAGCATCTAGGCTGTGCACCACTGTAATTTTCATTACACCCCAGCAGACACTAAATTGTGATAAAAGGATTCATATTGCGGGTACATGCCTCCACTGGAGCAGAAACAGAGAGAGTGATAAAGAAAGAGAGAATGCTGTTTTTTTTATTTTTTTATTTATGTTTGTTCACAGTATTTTATCTTGCCCTACTTGGAGCAAAACAAAAGGAGTTACCGTCTAATAAAAAAAACAACATTCGTTCATTCCTCTGAGGCAGAGTGTATAGGAAATTACATTTGGAAGTCTATTTTTCTTCACCAGAAACATTACGACACTGCTGACCTCATTTTGCTCCCCTCGGCCACAGTTCTAAGTATAAAACTTACAACAAAATTATATTATCTTAAGTTCAAACACTTAGGCCTATTTCATTACCAGGTTGTGCAAAGAGACAGAATAAAGCATTAACATTATCTCGAACTTTAAACAATCCAATGTGTTGCACCAAATATTTATTATAGGTTTCATTTGATTAGCAGCTGACCTCCTTGCTAACCCATCTTAACACATATTTCAATGCCTGTAACTCGATGCTTCTCTCAAATGTTGACATAATATTCAGATTTTTGTCTACTACTGATTATCCATTCTTGACAATCTTTGTGAATCCAGTAAAAGTATAACGGAAGTTGTTACATCCCTCCCTGTCTGATTAGACATCATAGAAATTCTTGATGGTATATATCAAATTAAATGAAATCCTGCAGAACTAGACGCTGTCAGTAGCTCATTTATATTTAGTTTAAATTGTGGTTTAGAAATGATATAAATTATAATAATATACAAACTCGATTCCAAAAAAGTTGGGACACTACAAATTGTGAATAAAAACAGAATGCAATGATGTGGAAGTTTCAAATTTCAATATTTTATTCAGAATACAACATAGATGACATATCAAATGTTTAAACTGAGAAAATGTATCATTTTAAGGGAAAAATAAGTTGATTTCAAATTTCATGGCATCAACACATCTCAAAAAAGTTGGGACAAGGCTATGTTTACCACTGTGTGGCATCCCCTCTTCTTTTTATAACAGTCTGCAAATGTCTGAGGACTGAGGAGACAAGTTGCTCAAGTTTAGGAATAGGAATGTTGTCCCATTCTTGTCTAATACAGGCTTCTAGTTGCTCAACTGTCTTAGGTCTTCTTTGTCGCATCTTCCTCTTTATGATGCGCCAAATGTTTTCTATGGGTGAAAGATCTGGACTGCAGGCTGGCCATTTCAGTACCCGGATCCTTCTACGCAGCCATGATGTTGTAATTGATGCAGTATGTGGTCTGGCATTGTCATGTTGGAAAATGCAAGGTCTTCCCTGAAAGAGACGACGTCTGGATGGGAGTATATGTTGTTCTAGAACTTGGATATACCTTTCAGCATTGATGGTGCCTTTCCAGATGTGTAAGCTGCCCATGCCACACGCACTCATGCAACCCCATACCATCAGAGATACAGGCTTCTGAACTGAGCGCTGATAACAACTTGGGTTGTCCTTGTCCTCTTTAGTCCGGATGACATGGCGTCCCAGTTTTCCAAAAAGAACTTCAAATTTTGATTTGTCTGACCACAGAACAGTTTTCCACTTTGCCACAGTCCATTTTAAATGAGCCTTGGCCCAGAGAAGACGTCTGCGCTTCTGGACCAGGTTTAGATATGGCTTCTTTTTTGACCTATAGAGTTTTAGCCGGCAACGGCGAATGGCACGGTGGATTGTGTTCCGACAACCGACAATGTTTTCTGGAAGTATTCCTGAGCCCATGTTGTGATTTCCATTACAGTAGCATTCCTGTATGTGATGCAGTGCCGTCTAAGGGCCCAAAGATCACGGCATCCAGTATGGTTTTCCAGCCTTGACCCTTACGCACAGAGATTGTTCCAGATTCTCTGAATCTTTGGATGATATTATGCACTGTAGATGATGATAACTTCAAACTCTTTGCAATTTTTCTCTGAGAAACTCCTTTCTGATATTGCTCCACTATTTTTCGCCGCAGCATTGGGGGAATTGGTGATCCTCTGCCCATCTTGACTTCTGAGAGACACTGCCACTCTGAGAGGCTCTTTTTATACCCAATCATGTTGCCAATTGACCTAATAAGTTGCAAATTGGTCCTCCAGCTGTTCCTTATATGTACATTTAACTTTTCCGGCCTCTTATTGCTACCTGTCCCAACTTTTTTGGAATGTGTAGCTCTCATGAAATCCAAAATGAGCCAATATTTGGCATGACATTTCAAAATGTCTCACTTTCAGCATTTGATATGTTATCTATATTCTATTGTGAATAAAATATAAGTTTATGAGATTTGTAAATGATTGCATTCCTTTTTTATTCACAATCTGTACAGTGTCCCAACTTTTTTGGAATCGGGTTTGTACATAAATAAATTTGCTCACTCTAAACTCCAAAAGTCACATAGAAGTAACAAAAGTACTCCATGATATTTTTTGTGATATTCAGTCTTCTGAAGATAATCTGGCCGTAATTTGTTATATTTACTAACTGATTTTGATAAGCCAGCTCTGGAATTTCTGGTGAACTATCAGCTGAGCTGTCGCTGCTTCAAGATCTACCTCGGGTCAACATCAATGATGTACACCACCTGATCCAGATAAACTCTAAGGTTTCATCAAGCAAACGAGAGAAATGATTTAAGCTGTACATTTCCAACTATATCCATGACTACGAAGGTAAGTGTAGTCAACAAAGTAATGTAGGCTACCAGACAGCTAGCTAACATTACCGCTATACATAGCATAAACAGTAACAAAAGCGTAACGTAAATAGAATATAAAGTGTGCGGCATTGAAATGTAGGTTAAAAATATAGATTTCTCGATTTTAATCGATTCTCATTGTGATGAACTGATATCGATTCTGAAATCCCAAGAATCGATCTTTTGGTCTATG
This sequence comes from Coreius guichenoti, assembly GCA_039654105.1. Taxonomy (NCBI): domain Eukaryota; kingdom Metazoa; phylum Chordata; class Actinopteri; order Cypriniformes; family Gobionidae; genus Coreius; species Coreius guichenoti. The sequence continues at coordinate 21,065,585 of CM077173.1, read as the reverse complement.
CAGTTTTCAGTTGGTGAATAAACAAATCTTTGTAGCGTGCCTCCCATCCAATATATCACTATACGCTTTGTGCCTTTTTTTGAAGCAAAGTCACAGCTTTATTATAACATTCAAACAATAAATACCGTTTTGGTGCTCTTTAACGTGGTGTGACAGATCGCTGTCGTTCAAGCAAAGCGGCAGAGCGGAGCGCATGTAAACCAATGATCTCTTCCTTTTGACTACTAGTTACAGCACAAAATAAACATGAATGAACATCAGAAGGTACGTTGAAAGATATAGAATGACTTACTGATATTTATCATGTCTCATGCAATTGCACAATCAGTGTTTCACCCGCGGAAAGACGTCAATAAAGCAGCTTGTAGACAATGTCACATAACACTATATTTAGCTCAGAAAAGCCATTCAATGTCCATAAACTCTTTAGTCAGCTAGAAAAAATAAACTCTAGAGAGAAGGATTTTGATGAATATAAATGCACTATATTGCATATTCATTGTATTTTTACGTAACCTGGCTACACACGGGTATGGTGAGAAATTATTAGGTTGTTTCTTCTTAGTTATGGTCCATAGTTGTCGGTCATCGGAGGGAAAAGTGTGAAAACTGATGGTCGAATTGAATTTTGCTGAGGAGGAACACTGAGGGATGCAACAGTGCTCATCTGTCCCCTCACGCACTGAAATTTAAACATCTTTTTCATCTCGGTTTATGTGTGAACAATTAATTAATGCCAGGCCTGACTTTTTAACGGACTATATTATGATCATAGACTAAGTATCATTGGATCCCTTTCGTTCAGTCACTCCGAGTCACGTCAGTGACTGACGAATGGGGGTTTCGCTTAGAAGCCTATCATCTTCGAGATCTTAGAAAACGTCCAATGGCGATGAAATGCCATGGGCCTGCGGAATTTGCATAGCGTAACTCCGCCCCACCTCGTGGGTATATAAGGAAGTACGCTGGCAATGTCGCATTATGTTTCTGCTTCGGAGCCAAGAGTATCTCTTCACTCCTCAAGCCTGATACTGAGTTTGTCAGCTTCTTCGAGACGAGCAACTCTCCAGTCGGTGTTGGTGTTACGGCGCGTTCCAGCGATCGCACATTGCCTGCCTGCTGATCTGTGCAGTGGTCTGCATCCAGCTGGTGTGTGTTTCCCTGGGCGCTTCAGCACTACTGCGGAGTTTCTTCTCACAAAAAGAGCTTGCACATGGTGCGTCTTTTTAAAGATGTCTCGCCCGTGCACTTCTGGGTGCGGTCGGTCTCTGCCGCCTTCCGATGGGCACAATCACTGCCTGACGTGTTTGGGCTTACAGCACGCTCAGGCAGCGTTTGTGGATGCGTCATGTTCCCACTTTGGGAACATGACCATCGCAGTGCTGCGGTCGAGACTCGATGAACTCCGTCCTGGAGCGAGAGTCCCCTCTGCCAAACCCTAATCTACTGTCTCTACGTGAGGCGGTACTTTGGCTGGTGGCCAGGGTGACCTGAGGGTGACGGTGTGGAACAAAGCCCCGACGCTAGTTCCTCGGGCCACGCCCCCCTCTAGCGCACCGTTACCCGCGAGCGCTCGGACTAAAACAGCGGCCCCAGCCGCCCCGCGTGTTTCGTTCGGCGCTCCGGAGGACGACGAGATGTCGATCGTCGCATCTCAAGGTGGGCTCGAGTCCTCTGAGGATGATGATTCGGCTGTGCTGCCGCCTTTGGGTGTGCCAGCATTGTCCGAGTTGGACCCAGAGCTGACAGCCATGCTTTCTTGGGCAGCCGCGAGCCTCGGGCGGGAGTGGAACCCTCCGCCCCATCCTGAGCGTTCGCGGCTGGATGATTGGTTTTTGGGGGCGCCGCGCCCTGACACCCGTCAGGCCCCGCCCCCAATTCAAATGTACACAGTACTGTACATCAACCGACAAGGTGGTCTACGCTTCCGCCGTATGTCGCAACTTGCCTGCCACCTCCTCATATGGAGTCAGAAGCATCTGAGGTCACTTTATGCCATTCACGTTCCGGGAGACCTGAACCGTGCAGCTGACGAGCTCTCACGGCTTCAGCCACATCCTGGAGAATGGAGACTCCATCCCCAGACGGTTCAGCTGATTTGGGAACAGTTCGGCGACGCACAGGTAGATCTGTTTGCCTCCCACGACTCTTCCCACTGCCGCCTGTTTTACTCCCTGACCGAGGGAACCCTCGGCACGGATGCACTGGCGCACAGCTGGCCGCGGGGCCTCCGCAAATATGCGTTCCCCCCAGTGAGCCTTCTTGCACAGACACTGTGCAAGATCAGGGAGGACAAGGAGCAGGTCCTTTTGGTCGCCCCATATTGGCCCGGCCAGACCTGGTTCTCCGAACTCGTACTCCTTGCGACAGCCCCTCCCTGGTCGATTCCTCTGAGGAAGGACCTCCTTTCTCAGAGACGGGGCACCCTCTGGCACGCGGCAGGTTTGAGTACCCTACCACCTCAAGTGGTGGCTACCATCACTTCCGCTAGGGCCTTGTCTACCAGACACGCCTATGCGTTGAAGTGGAACCTCTTCGTCACCTGGTGCTCTTCTCGCCGAGAAGACTCCTGGAAATGCCCGATCGGGTCCATGCTCTCGTTTCTCCAAGAAGGGTTGGAACGAAGGCTGTCTCCTTCCACCCTGAAGGTCTATGTGGCTGCTATCTCAGCCTACCACGACCTCGTGGAAACGAAAAAGGTAAGTCAGCACGACCTGGTCATCAGGTTCCTGAGGGGGGCGAGGAGACTAAATCCTCCTCGCACTCCCCTCGTACCCTCTTGGGACCTCGCAGTGGTCTTATCAGCCCTGCAGAGAGCTCCCTTTGAGCCTTTGCAATCAGTCGAGCTTAGGTTCCTGTCTATGAAGACAGCGCTTCTGTTCACTTTGGCCTCCATCAAGAGGGTAGGGGACCTGCAGGCATTTTCGGTTGACGAAGCGTGCCTAGAATTCGGGCCGGCCGATTCTCACGTGATCCTGAGACCCCGGCCTGGATATGTGCCCAAGGTTCCCACCACTTCGTTCAGGGACCAGGTGGTGAACCTGCAAGCGCTGCCTTTGGAGGAGGCAGACCCAGCCTTGGCACTGCTCTGTCCAGTACGCACCCTCCGTGCTTACGTAGACAGAACGCAGTGTTTCAGGACCTCAGACCAGCTCTTTGTCTGTTATGGTGGGAAGCTGAAGGGAAAGGCTCTCTCCAAGCAAAGGTTGTCTCACTGGATAGTGGATGCCATTGTCTTGGCTTACCAGACGCAGGGTCATCCATGCCCCCTAGTGGTGAGGGAACACTCCACACGGAGTGTGGCCTCCTCTTGGGCTCTAGCGCATGGCGCCTCGCTGACAGACATCTGCAGAGCTGCAGGCTGGGCGACACCCAACACATTCGCCAGGTTTTATAACCTCCGAGTGGAGCCAGTGTCCTCTCATGTACTCGCCTCAAGTAGTGGCCGGTAGCTGGACAGGCTCAGGTGTCTTCGCTTGCTTGCCATTCCGCTCCACGGACTGGATACGTGCGATATTTCCTCAGGTTGCTTCCCTGAAGCCATGAGTTCCTCCAGCACCGTTGATGCTGACACCAGAGTGCATGCCCGTCCGGTCAGCCCTCGTGTTCGGCTAGGTGCAGCCGTGTGCATGGTTCCCCGTCGGGCGACCCCCACATGTGTATTCCACTGTAAGCCTCTCTGAGCATGTGTCTTTCCCTTGGCAAGCCTTGCCACTCCTGGGGTTTAATAATTCCACCTTCGGCTGGTTACCCCAGAGTTCTTCCATATGCCGTCCCTCCGCGGGTCATATGTGTATCCTTAAGTCCTCCCTGTGGGCGGGCACTTGGTGCATGTTTCCACGTGGAATATGCTTCCCATTGTACCTTGGTATTCCTGTGTTAAGTGGGAGTCCTTCGTCCGTACTAGTCTACGACAGGGAGCTCACAATTACACAGGGCACTGGACGACAGCCGAATGGCGTGATTAGATTGGACCCCCATTCGTCAGTCACTGATGTAACTCGGAGTGACTGAACGAAAGGGAACGTCTCGGTTACATATGTAACCCTCATTCCCTGAGGAGGGAACGGAGACGTTACGTCCCTCTGCCACTTCCGCTGTACCGCTGGAACGGCCGGGAGTTCAGATCTCGGCTCCTCAGCAGGTAACATAATGTGACATTGCCAGTGTACTTCCTTATATACCCACGAGGTGGGGCGGAGTTACGCTATGCAAATTCTGCAGGCCCATGGCATTTCATCGCCATTGGGCGTTTTCTAAGATCTCGAAGGTGATAGGCTTCTAAGCGAAACCCCCATTAGTCAGTCACTGACTTAACGTCTCCGTTCCCTCCTCAGGGAACGAGGGTTACATACGTAACCGAGACGTTTCTTATGCGCATAGTCAACACAGAAGATTTGAATGTGGGAAATCGGTCTTTTTTCAATCAGGTTTTTTTTTTTTTTTTTTTTTTTTTGCGGGGAATGAGGCAGTTGCATCACATTGCATGCAATGCCTGATTGGTTATCAAAGCAGTGTGAGGATTATGAGTCAACAATGAAATTTGTAAGCACACAAAGAATTCAGAAACCTAAACAATCTTCAGCCACATGTCAGCTTAGCAGGTCATTGTTTGAAGGCCTCAACCCTAACCGCCCGCCTGCCCCTGACTCCAGTTAGGGGGCTTAAGGTTGAGGCAATACTTTAATGAATCCAATGTGGGGAATTTTCAATATACGGTTCACACTCAACTAGTTATCCTGAACAATGAGAGCTGGAGAGGCCCAGAGCTGGCCAGAGTACAGCAAGACAGGGCTGCCAAACGTTTATGATAATGCCCATTCAGTAGCACAATGCAGGATTAGCACTGCAATGAACATGGAAAGTGTCCACCTCAGTTCTTGCTCCCGCTCTCCTCCTCTCCCAGTCTCTCACGAAAACTTTTATTATAAAGATTAATCTGACATAAACAGCTATTTACAGTTAATATGCTTAATAAAGGGTGTGTGCATCCACTGGAGAAACATTTTATATATATATATATTTGTGCTGTCAGTCGATTAAAAAAAATAAAATAATCACTTTTTTTCTGTAATTTCTGTAAAAATATTTAAAATTCTGATGTTTTTAATCGCGATTAAAAACATCAGACTTTTAAATATTTTTATATTGTAATAATTTCACAGTTACTCTCCAGATCAATGTAGAAACAACTTAAAGACAGTATATTTTAAATATTTGTTGTAATGGCATCTTTTTATAAATGAAGGCCAGTATCACTGATACTAATACTGCTACTGATGTCGCTATGATTTTTTTTTTTTTTAAACATTAATGATAGACATTTAACATTACACTATAATTGAAAGCTATCAATTTCAGCATTTATTAGGCTTTTTTTTAAAAAAATAACAACTTTTAATTTAAGTGAACTTAAAACAATCTTCACATAAACCCATTATAATAAATGTTATATTTACCTGTGACCTATATAATATACAGAAATTGAATAAAGTTATCAAACAGTCTGCACTGCATAAATTATAAATTAAATATTGATTAATACAATACAATTTTCTCTGTTACCTTTGTTCTGTGATTAACATTAATGACAGACATACTGGTTTATTAGGCTGCTGTCACTTTAAGATCTGTTTCCACCAATCTCATGTTAATCTTGAGTACCTAGAATAGTATTGCATAATTCATATCTCCGAAGAGTCTTTAGTTTTATCAGATTAATAAAAGACAGATACGCTGTACCAATTCTTTCAGAAAACAGCCAAGCTTGTGGAAGCATGCAGTGGGCGGAGCTAAAGAGTCACGAGCGCACACAGAATACATCATCGCATGATCCCTGGATAACTTTCACTATACATTCGTGTTGTTTACATTATATGCACTTAAGCGCCGATTGACAACAAAACACAGACATTTGATGCAATTTCACTCACCGCCTGCGGTTTCGACTCATGACCGGGATCTTTTATCACTGAGATCGCTCCATCTTACAGTTTCAAACGATCTGCAAATTTAGAGTCGAACTGGCCCTTGTTTATAAAACATTCGTCACCGAAATGCCAGGAACAAACAAACACACTTGCACAACTCCGTCGCTGCTCCGGAAAAACAAACTGCGTACTGTTCCCATAACGCTGGATTCTTTGGGAAGCTGAACAAGGTTATGTTTCCCTCACAACCAAAAACACACTTCTTTAGTGACATTGTTGATTTCGTGGTCTAAAAACAAAATGACAGCGCACACGCTCATCCGGGAGAAGTGCCCACACAAGGAATTCTGCCCTTTATGATGTCATACAGGGCCATACTCGGAAAAAAAAACTTTCCGAAACTTATTCGAATCCTGAAGGAGTGTATTTGGCACAGAAATACTCATACGTCCAACTCATGTTTTGAAATTTTGCCCATATTTAACATGAGAATCCAACTCTTTAACAGTGTAAATAAGTCAGAATGCATGAAACTAAACGAATATTTTAACTGAAAAAAAAAAAAAAAGAAATACTGATTAAGGCGGTTTTGGCTGTATTTAAAATACATGCATGTTTGGGTGTTTATATTTACATATCATTTTTAGATTACTTCATAGAGCCCTCTGTTGACAAGCTGTCATTGTGTGCACATCTGATCATACTTCTGATGTGGATTTTTGTGCACATTATGCGTCTGTGTGTTTTTTCGTGAGTCTTATTTGAGAGCTGCTGCCATATTCTCTCTGTATTTTCTCATTTCAGAGGGTGATTGGTATTTGGATGGATTTGTCTATCAGACTCAGAGAGTGATGGCTAGAGCTTTTAACAAGTTAATTTTCTAGTCCAGTTTCCCTGTGATTGCTGGGAGACAGCACAATCCTGGGAGAATTAAGTCTTGCTATCTCCAGTGCTGCATTGTATTGGAGCCCTGCAAACCACTCCGCTCCAAAGAAAGAGATTTAGATGTTGTGTCGTTGACTGATAAAACCCTCCATCCATATAGATTCAGACAGAGAGAGAGAGAGAGAGAGAGAGAGAGAAAGACAGAGACAGACAGAGAGAAAGGAAAACTTTAACTAATGGAATCTAATGGAAAATAAATACCTAATGCACATTCTTACAGCATTCACATTAAAAGCCCACTGTATCATATTTGATACATCAATTTCTAAGGCCTCTAAATTGTCAACATGATCAAAACTTTACTAAAAATCCACAATCTTCTACGTGCCATCTGCCTCTGACTGATGGTTCATACTTTTTTAGTAAGTAAATTGTATTTAGTATAATTCTAATAATATCCACTTTTAGTGTGTCATACATGTCTTTTTTGTGTGATATCATTAATGATTAAATGAAATAACTTTTATATTGTTTGAAATATTTCAAGATGAACAATTCAAGATGAGCTGCTTTTGATGAATGTTTATTTGTAAATCATCATTGTATTGCACTGCATTATATGTTTTTGATTATAAAATATATTCATTTAAATATATAAAATATAAGCACTTAAATATCATCTTACTAAGACATTTTATTAAGAGATAGTGACAACTGATATTTACTGTACAGTATATGCATTTTATGAAACTGATTTACATAAAAAAAGCTACAAGAATTTCATCTTACTTGTTGGCCATATACTGTAAATAACAACTACAGCACTAAAGTGCATATTTTTGCTCTGTTCTGGCATCTGAAAAAAAAAAAATAAAGGTGTTTTTTGAGCTCCATATATTCTCACTATATCATACTATATGAGCATAACATCCTGATGTGATGTATTAATTAAACAAAACATAACACATATGCAGATTTTTTTGGTCTGGAAGTTTACCCCCATCTTCAGTTTATTTTTATACAGTGGTGGATAAAATACTTGAAAGCCATACTTGAGTAAAAGTATAGATATCTTACCAGAAAATGACTTTGGTAGAAGTTAAACTGTTTAGAATATTACTTGAGTAAAAGTTTTAAAGCATGTGATATTTATTGTACTTAAGTATGAAAAGTATTTTTTTTTATATATATATATATATATATATATATATATATATATATACACTCACCTAAAGGATTATTAGGAACACCTGTTCAATTTCTCATTAATGCAATTATCTAATCAACCAATCACATGGCAGTTGCTTCAATGCATTTAGGGGTGTGGTCCTGGTCAAGACAATCTCCTGAACTCCAAACTGAATGTCAGAATGGGAAAGAAAGGTGATTTAAGCAATTTTGAGCGTGGCATGGTTGTTGGTGCCAGACGGGCCGGTCTGAGTATTTCACAATCTGCTCAGTTACTGGGATTTTCACGCACAACCATTTCTAGAGTTTACAAAGAATGGTGTGAAAAGGGAAAAACATCCAGTATGCGGCAGTCCTGTGGGCGAAAATGCCTTGTTGATGCTTGAGGTCAGAGGAGAATGGGCCGACTGATTCAAGCTGATAGAAGAGCAACTTTGACTGAAATAACCACTCGTTACAACCGAGGTATGCAGCAAAGCATTTGTGAAGCCACAACACGCACAACCTTGAGGCGGATGGGCTACAACAGCAGAAGACCCCACCGGGTACCACTCATCTCCACTACAAATAGGAAAAAGAGGCTACAATTTGCACGAGCTCACCAAAATTGGACAGTTGAAGACTGGAAAAATGTTGCCTGGTCTGATGAGTCTCGATTTCTGTTGAGACATTCAGATGGTAGAGTCAGAATTTGGCGTAAACAGAATGAGAACATGGATCCATCATGCCTTGTTACCACTGTGCAGGCTGGTGGTGGTGGTGTAATGGTGTGGGGGATGTTTTCTTGGCAAACTTTAGGCCCCTTAGTGCCAATTGGGCATCGTTTAAATGCCACGGCCTACCTGAGCATTGTTTCTGACCATGTCCATCCCTTTATGACCACCATGTACCCATCCTCTGATGGCTACTTCCAGCAGGATAATGCACCATGTCACAAAGCTCGAATCATTTCAAATTGGTTTCTTGAACATGACAATGAGTTCACTGTACTCAAATGGCCCCCACAGTCACCAGATCTCAACCCAATAGAGCATCTTTGGGATGTGGTGGAACGGGAGCTTCGTGCCCTGGATGTGCATCCCACAAATCTCCATCAACTGCAAGATGCTATCCTATCAATATGGGCCAACATTTCTAAAGAATGCTTTCAGCACCTTGTTGAATCAATGCCACGTAGAATTAAGGCAGTTCTGAAGGCGAAAGGGGGTCAAACACAGTATTAGTATGGTGTTCCTAATAATCCTTTAGGTGAGTGTATATATATATATTAAACATACTTAAGTATTGAAAGTAAAAGTACAAGTAAATGCACAATACAAAAGGAGCAAAAAAAAAATATTATTAAAAATTGTTCTATACACAGTTTGAGCAGCAAGATTGTGTTCAGTTTTAACTCTCTTCCATTTTGATTTCTTTTGAATTAAAAAAAAATGGCAAAATGTTTATTGTAAGTTTTAAATATAAAAAAGACTAATATATTAATTATACCTTGATCATTCATTCAAAGTAGCCTACAGTAACTAATGTAAGAGACAACTTTAAAATGCTAAAATGTATTAGTAAATGTTGAAATTAACATTGAACAATACTGTTATTAACCTTATTTAATGTTACAAATGGACTTGTAGTGTTACCAATTCATTGAAACATAGCATTGAAATTATACACATATGTAGGCTATATGTATACTTTCACATGTTATTTGCTTCTATTTTAGAACACTTGATAATTATCTAATCAAAATATGTTACAGTGCCGATAAAAAAACTGAAATCGAATGCATTTCTGATATGTTATGTTTCTGTCGGCTGCATGATAAGGATACAGTTTAAATATGCAATTTCGCTGGATAACAAATGCATAAAAGCGAACAAATGGATAAAAACTAATGTATATAGATGGTAATAATCGTGACATTAAACAGTTGGGTCAGATTTGCGTGTGTTTTTGTCACATTGTTTTAACCGCTTAATGTTCCTCTCAGCCTCGACGGCAAACACACTGCTGTTCTCCAAGAATGCAGCATTTAGTCAACAAACTAATTACTTTATAGTGATATGAAAACATGTACTATATTGTACTGTATAACATACCGTTTCGTTGTCTATGTTTTAAATCCGTTTTTGAAGTGTCCCGCTCTGTGCAGCAGCAGCCTCACGTCATGTGTCAAAACAAACTCTACGAGGCATCAGTTTTTAATTACGAGGAGAGTTTGACAGCAGACCCTTCTCAGCCGCTATAGCAACGGACGCATCCCGGAAAATGAAATCAACCGCGGCTGTGCGAGCACTTGTTTGCACATGCTTGCTTGCAGTCTGTGTTCTTCCGACTTTATTTTGTAGTAAGTAACATAATGCTTTGGGGAAATGTATCGGAGTAAAAGTATACATTTTATTTAAGAAATGTAGTGAAGTAAAATTAAAAGTTGACACAAATATAAAAACTCAAGTAAAGTACAGATTCTCCCAAAAAATACTCAAGTACTGTAACAAAGTATTATTACTTCGTTACATTACACCACTGTTTTTATATGACCTTCTCATGCTTTATCCAGAATTCGAACCACTTCCATCTGGTCGACGTTTTTGTACCCCAAGGTTTAGATACAACCGCTAAAAAAATATTTTGGCTACAAGGCTGTTAAACTAGTGCAAAGGACCCGACGATGTGATTGTTATTGATTTGGGTTATTGATCTTATGCAGTTTCACCTGTATTGCCGAATCAAATTTACCTTAAAAGGGACAAATAAAGTATAAAGTAACTAGAACTAGACGGCAATACATTCTCCAAAAGACCTTACATAACAGAACTTTTTAATATATAAGAAAACGTTTTTTCTTCATTTTGCTATTTTTCTTCCTACCCTCTCCATTTACTGTATACCTGGTTCCTGAAGAATTTAATGGCCATCCACCATTTGAGTAATTTCATACACCCAGGTCATCTATAACCAAGACAGAAACAAATGAAGACTTTAACACCTGCTGCTCCTGGTGTCCAGAGTAGAGTTTGATAGATCAGGGGATGTCTGAAGAAATCCTCCTCAGGCGAGTTCCCCACCTCTCCGTCAGGAGACAGGGGTCATTAAGCGCTTTCATTTTTTAAAGCAGAATTAATCCATTCTAATAGGTCACTCAGTTCAGAGGCAAGTATAAGTAAGGCACGAGAACAGAGCAATACATCTGCCTGCTAAACACACTAATCTGTCTGTTATTATTATTCTGGAAATAATTACCTCAGCCCTGAGAGGCATGCCCGGAAAAATGAGGCGATCAGGAACGTCGGGGATGAGAGAGGGCCTCTAAGCTGAATTAAGCAGGGACGTGCCCCGTAGGATTGCTGCTTGACACAGACTGAGAGAAGATGAGATGGCGTCCTCGGGCCTCTTCATACTGACGGAGCTCTTGGGAGACAGAAAGAGACGAAGACTGGGAGAGAGAAGAGGCTGCCACATGTGGCCAACTGTCAAATTCAGACCTAGAAAAAAAAAAAAAAAACGCATGGATATATGTTAGGAAATCTCCTGAAATGGATAAAAACTAGGGTGATTTATCTGAGGGGGAAAAAAACAGGAGACAGAAGTGAGGTGTGTGTGTGTGTACATTTTGCGTACGAATATGTGTGTTGGTAAGTTTATAGATACAGTAGACAAGTAAGCTGAATATAATGGGCTTTGGTATTTGAAATTGTTAACCAAAGGACTTAAACCATGGGTAAACTGTCACGTAACTGCATTGAAACCCACAGGTTAAGGATCCAAATACAGTCATTTATTAGGGTAATCTAGAATCGTAATCCATTAAACAGGCAATAGGTCAAAACACACAGGCAAACAATCCAAATAGGCAACAGGCAGGAAACACAGGCAGACAGGATAATCCAACTAACCAGGCAAAAGAGTCAAAACCATAAACACAGGAAACCAGAATAGTGTTTAAAACTGCAGTGTGACACAAACAAGACTTAGCGAAGAATGACTAAAAACACAGGGTTTATAAAGGCAGAGTTAACGAGGTAATGACACACAGGTGGAAGTGATCAAACAATAATGAGTCCAGGCAATGGGTTATGGGAATTGAAGTTCATGATGGGAAAGCAAGGGAGACGGGATGAGTGCCCTCTGATGGAGATCATGGGCACTCCAGCTGGTGGATGTAACAAACATAATTCTGGGTTGTCTTGATTGTTTTTTTTACATTGTTCATACTTTATCATGGGTTAGTAATTAATCCTGGGTTATCAAGTTTCAAGATTTCACACTGCACACTTGTAAACCCCAGGTTAAAGGATTAGTTCACTTTAAAATGAAAATTACCCTATGATTTACTCACCCTCAAGCCATCCTATGTGTATATGACTTTCTTCTTTCTGATGAACACTATCAGAGTTATATTAATAAATATCCTGATGTTTCCAAGCTTTATAATGGCAGTGAATGGAGCTCATGAGTTTGAAGCTCAAAAAAGTGCATCCATCCATTATAAAAGTAATCCACATGGCTCCAGGGGGTTCATAAAGGCCTTCTGAAGCGAATTGATGGGTTTTTGTAAGAAAAATATCTATATTTAAAACTTTATAAAGTAAAATATCTAGCTTCCATCAGACCGCCTTCCGTATTCAACTTACGGAATGTGTAATGCCTCTCGTTCAAAACGCTTATGCTACGTCTGACGTCATACGTCATGGCAGTTACGTTTTTTTCGTACGTTGGGGTAATTTTTATTTTAAAGTGAACTAATCCTTTCCCAGACAGCAACTTAGTGTCGGCCCAGATCCGGCCCACATCTGGTACGCATGAAATCCACATGTACCAGATGTGGCCCGGATCTGGGCCGACATTATGCTGCTGTCTGGGTTAACATTCTAATTTGTATATTTATGAGGTCAATAAAGTTATTTAAAATTGCAATAACTTATAACTAGAATGATTACTATTTTTACTGTATTTTACTGTTGCTAAACAACATTCAAGCAATGCGTCATTTCACGCTGAATATCTTTGTTAGAATTTGGTGCTAACAATGCTCTAGACTCTAGAGGATTAACAGTGCTAGCTGCTAAAATCACAATTGTGAAACACTGCTTTACAGTACCTGCGTTTAAAAGTGAGAATTTCCTAGGTTTTAAAAAAAGCAATAACCCAGGATTAATCATAGTCTGAAACACCCTTGAGAGTGCTTGTTTGATTGAACTATTGGAGAGCAATTCCCTAAAATGCTAAGAGAGAAGGACAGAGGGTGAGTGTGTGTGTTTATCAGTGCACTTTAGGTCTCGGGGCTAACAGAGGACTCTAGGCCTGACAGTGCCCTGAGACCTCTGATGTCAATGTCCCCGTCACTTAGAAGCCAGCCATACATACACATGAGGACCTGTCGCGACCAGGGCAACCTGTCACCTAGCAACACCTGCAGGCCAGTGACACCTGTCCTCACTGCTTCTGCAATCTCACCCTGTCTACCCCCGCTTCACCCCGATGGCATGCTGTCACACCCCATGTCATCTTATGACAACCTTATGTCATGCTGTCATAGACGGTGTCAAGCGGTGGCAGGGCAATACAGCATGTCCTAATTTGTACGGGAGCAAAGAGGAGAATGCATGGCAGAAAATGAGCTAATATCTTAAAGACGTTTCTTACGCCACTAAAGAAAAAATTTCACACCGCATCGGAGATGTGAAGTACTAAAATCTTCAATGTCACATATAATATTAGCGAGTCTAGCGCTGAATATATTGCACCACAACTTCGTCACTAGTTGTCATCTGTGATCCACACTTGCAGTGACAGGTGTAAATACAGACAAATTTGTGACACTGATGGTTTGCGGTGTTTATGCAGTTAAGAAATAAGTGCTATATAGACTATTAAGAGTTCAAGTGCTACTGTGGCCCAGGCACAACTTCCAGAGCACCATCCATCACATCGAGCTTTCTGAGGGAACCTGCGAGGGGAAGATGTTCGGGTCATTTGCCTAAGAATGCAGAGAATGATGGCCCATTCTACCCCAACAACGCTATCAGTCTTTGTTCAATGAGAAAGTGAAGCAGGAGAGGATTTTGGCGTGATCACAGAGGCACACCGTCCCTCGTTCCCTGTTGCCTCCATCACACGGCCTCTGCCAAGCGTTTCGCTTTGAAGTGCATCAAAGAAAGATTGCCCTGCCCCCACTTACGATAGAGAGGCAGCCGAGAGAGGAGTGGGAGTGGAGGAGTGTTTTGCGTAAGATGAATTTTAATTGTCTTTTCCCAGGGCTGATGATGTTTTCCGTTTAAAAACAGAAAGGGAGACGAGAAGATGTAACTGATGAATTAGCCTTATGAGAAGGTAGTGCCATAGCTTCACGAGACAAGAAAGAAACAGAGAAATAGAGAGAGAGAGAGAGAGAGAGCGAGACATCACCATTAGAGATACAAAGCAGAGACAGATTCTCAAAAAAAAAAAACAGGCTCAGTGACCAGCAAAAGCAGACACAAACAGAAAACAAACATGGCTACTAAAGAAATAAATAAAATAAAATAAAATAAATGTTTTATATATATATATATATATATATATATATTATAGTTTATTTTATTTTACTGTAACCTTACTTTTGTTTATTTATTTGTTCTCTATTTTGACACTGTCTTTGTGTTTCAGTTTTTTTATTTTTTATTATTCCATTCAAGACAATCATGCCAATAAAGACATTTTTAATTGAGAGCAATGAGAAAAAAATCAAACAAATGTGAGGCTTTGAATATAATAAAAACAACAATAACATATACAATAAAATAATATTAATAATAAAATAATTTGAGAACAATTTTTTGTGACAAAAGTGTTACCAGCTACAAAATTATCCATATTGTGTAAAAAGCAACATGTGTGACCACACGCATGCAGCACCTGAATTAGCAAAAAATAGTTTTTGAAAATGAACTTTTTGAAAAGGCCTTAACAGTTTGGTTCTCTCTTGAAAGATCTATTGGTTCTCTCCTTTTCAACAAAATTACATAGTTTCTGTTATATGGCCTTGCAATGTATTGTACAGTGGGGACCAAAAGTGAGACCACTAGTAAAAATACTATTAAAAATATAATAATAATAATAATAATAATAATAATAATAATAATAATTTTAGTTTAGCTTAGGTTTCTGTCAATGTCTTCTTTGTGATTTGAAACTTTGGAAATGTTCTATGCAAGATTTTTTTAAATTGAGATTGACTGAGAAAGAGAGATGTGAGGAAGGAATCATGAATAGGTAACCCAAAAGCCAGTAGAGGGCCCACCTCCCCTGAGGACAAGCTTTTCCACCATGGACCCTCAGAAAATAAAGCCAATAAAAAAGGAAAATAAAGCATCAAAAAGACAAACCCTCCTAGATAGATAGGAGGAGTCCAGAAAGGTTGAGAAGCAGACACATCTGTTCACAGAGCTTAATGCATCAATCACCATGGCTTAATAGTAGGCCTCTCGTGTTATAAATGCCAAACATAGTGCTGACCCATTCGAACCGTGCAGACTATAAAGGCATAATGCTAAATTAGCCTGATCACAAATCAAAGATGCATAAATTTACAGGTAATCCATTTGATAGATCCATATTACGAGTTGCAATTAAGAATGAGCATCTGACATTTAAAGATAAAGGAGAGTAATCGGGTGGTTTAACCCATGCAGAGCACAACTATCAATCCAATCAATAAATCTTTGCTTGCTAAAGTAAATTAAACGTCACATTCTTACTCTTGGTTTGTTGCTTCCATTCCGTTTGCACTCAAAAGTTATTTCTAATATGCGCACTTAGGCTGCATTTATTTGAAAAATACAGCAAAAACAGCAATATTGTGAAATATAAATACAATTTATAATGACTGTTTTCTTAAATACATTTTAAAATGTAATTTGTTTCCTGTGATGTGTTACTTCAGTCTTCAGTGTCACATGTTCCTTCAGAAATCATTCTAATATGCTGATTTGGTGCTGAAGAAACATTTCTTACTATTATCATCAATGTGAAAAACAATTGATCCATATCTTTGTGGAAAGCATACATTTTTCAGGTTTCTTTGAATGAATAAAAAGTTGAAAAGAACAGCAATGTAACACATGTAACAATGTAAACACTTTACTGTCACTTTTGAACAATTGTCCTATATTAATTTCCATCTGAATTTATGTAAGTTGAAAACACGGTTACACTTTATTTTAAGGTGACGTAGTTACATTGTACTTACTCAGATAAGTACTGAGTAATATTAATTAACTACATGTACTTACTATATTAGGGTTAGGGTATGGTTTAGGTTTAGGTTTAGTTACTTGTAATTATGCATAATTTACTGTTATTACTGGAGTAAGTAGGGTACAACGGGCACACCTTAAGAAAAAAAAATGTTTTTCACTACTCCCATAGTGTATGATTGCAGGAAAAAAAGTTTGTATTGAACATTTATGGAGCAACAGAGTTTGTGTGAAAATCACAAAAGTGGTTTATTTTGTTTATAAATATCTTATAAATGTATGAGGTGGCAAGGGGGGGAGGGTGATTTTTGTTCACTAAATATACTTTCATTAAAATATGTTAATATAAAAATATATTTAAAATATACAGAAACAATTTTTAAAAAACAAAAAAAAGTAAAGATTCTGAAAGCATTGAAGGACATCCCATAATAATTTACAAACCCGATTCCAAAAAAGTTGGGACACTGTACAAATTGTGAATAAAAAAGGAATGCAATAATTTACAAATCTCATAAACTTATATTTTATTCACAATAGAATATAGATAACATATCAAATGTTGAAAGTGAGACATTTTGAAATGTCATGCCAAATATTGGCTCATTTTGGATTTCATGAGAGCTACACATTCCAAAAAAGTTGGGACAGGTAGCAATAAGAGGCCGGAAAAGTTAAATGTACATATAAGGAACAGCTGGAGGACCAATTTGCAACTTATTAGGTCAATTGGCAACATGATTGGGTATAAAAAGAGCCTCTCAGAGTGGCAGTGTCTCTCAGAAGTCAAGCTGGGCAGAGGATCACCAATTCCCCCAATGCTGCGGCGAAAAATAGTGGAGCAATATCAGAAAGGAGTTTCTCAGAGAAAAATTGCAAAGAGTTTGAAGTTATCATCATCTACAGTGCATAATATCATCCAAAGATTCAGAGAATCTGGAACAATCTCTGTGCGTAAGGGTCAAGGCCGGAAAACCATACTGGATGCCCGTGATCTTTGGGCCCTTAGACGGCACTGCATCACATACAGGAATGCTACTGTAATGGAAATCACAACACGGGCTCAGGAATACTTCCAGAAAACATTGTCGGTGAACACAATCCACCGTGCCATTCGCCGTTGCCGGCTAAAACTCTATAGGTCAAAAAAGAAGCCATATCTAAACATGATCCAGAAGCGCAGGCGTTTTCTCTGGGCCAAGGCTCATTTAAAATGGACTGTGGCAAAGTGGAAAACTGTTCTGTGGTCAGATGAATCAAAATTTGATGTTCTTTTTGGAAAACTGGGAAGCCATGTCATCCGGACTAAAGGGGACAAGGACAACCCAAGTTGTTATCAGCGCTCAGTTCAGAAGCCTGCATCTCTGATGGTATAGGGTTGCATGAGTGTGTGTGGCATGGGCAGCTTACACATCTGGAAAAGCACCATCAATGCTGAAAGGTATATCCAAGTTCTAGAACAACATATGCTCCCATCCAGACGTTGTCTCTTTCAGGGAAGACCTTGTATTTTCCAACATGACAATGCCAGACCACATACTGCATCAATTACAACATCATGGCTGCGTAGAAGAAGGATCCGGGTACTGAAATGGCCAGCCTGCAGTCCAGATCTTTCACCCATAGAAAACATTTGGCGCATCATAAAGAGGAAGATGCAACAAAGAAGACCTAAGACAGTTGAGCAACTAGAAGCCTGTATTAGACAAGAATGGGACAACATTCCTATTCCTAAACTTGAGCAACTTGTCTCCTCAGTCCCCAGACGTTTGCAGACTGTTATAAAAAGAAGAGGGGATGCCGCACAGTGGTAAACATGGCCTTGTCCCAACTTTTTTGAGATGTGTTGATGCCATGAAATTTGAAATCAACTTATTTTTCCCTTAAAATTATACATTTTCTCAGTTTAAACATTTGATATGTCATCTATGTTGTATTCTGAATAAAATATTGAAATTTGAAACTTCCACATCATTGCATTCTGTTTTTATTCACAATTTGTAGTGTCCCAACTTTTTTTGGAATCGGGTTTGTAATATAGATTTACAGTACTAACAATAAATGACATTTGATTATATGATGTGAATAATAGGCTATCATATTTTTTTTTTAAATATTTTTGGTTTCATTATAAATATAGTGATTACCTGTAAGGTGGACATCAAACTTAATATATGATATTTGGCATCTGAATCTAACCGTCATGTCAACAAATGAAAAAGTTAGCCAGCTATTTATTATCATGGTAATTATTGTGCCTTTCGCCCCAACAGCAGATGCGCTTTTTACCCCAAATACCATACTTTTACATATTCTTCCATTTTTGAAAAAAACGTTGCTTTAATTACAAAATTGAAAATCATTAATAATTTTAGCGATTCGCATTTGCTACTTAAATCTACAACATTTTAAAAAACATCAAACATTAGATCAAATTAGCGCAGAATCAACTTTGCGCTGCTGCCCGCATTCGCGTCAAGGATCAGCCAAATGTCCACGTGCATCTTGAAAAGCGGATGTTTTGGAAAGTGCTACTGCAAGTTTTTGTGCCATCTAGTAATTTAGAGGAAAATAAAATCAAAGACGCCTTTTACCTGGGAGTGCCTTTAGCCCTGTTGTACCTTATATGTAGTAACGTGTAACTACGTCACCTTAAAATAGCGTTACATTCGATTTCATGTGCTCTTTAATTATGGCAGATGATTCCTTGATAGTATCATTACATAAAAGACCAATGCAGATGTACTGTTCAAACTAAGTGGTATTGTGAGATATTATAAGCTGAGGAGAGCCATCAGATCATGTAAAAGATTAATGAAACCTTGTTCAGCTCTGCACTCTACTCAAGCCCACATTGCAACAACTGTTATAATTGGGCCACAACATTCTCCGAGGCTAAAGAGTAAATAAAATAAAAAAAAACCTACAGACCCGTGCTGTGTGTGTCTGAGAAGAGGAGGAGCTGTGGGTTCATGTGTGTGCTATCCAGAAAATTGTATACCAAATGTTTATGCACTTTACCTGTCCAATCTATCAACCAGAAACCTCCACTGTAATTAAAGTCTTTTAATATAGAAAATGAGAGTGTGTGATCTTTATATAGCAGCTAATTAACAGGGAACCAGTCCTCACTAATGAGACCCCAGGAAAGTAAGCACCCAACAAAATTTAAACAATTGCCAAGTTACACTAAATATATAATGTAGGAAATGCATACGGTCAAACTAAGGTCAATTAGGTAATAGTGAGATTGTCACCCCAAAACTTCAGACCAACAAATGTGACTGACACGATCACATGCAAACATACAGTAGATAGAACATGGTATTGTTAAGATTCGGCTGCGCTGGAGCAAGAAATTACTGTCAAAATGTGACTGTCGCAATGTTGTTATTAACTAAAACTAAAACTATTAGAAATTGTTTTCGGTAAATGAAATAAAACTAAAATAAAATTTAAGGTAACACTTTGATTTAAGTTGACGTAATTACCAGTTACTACATACTTACTATAGGAATAACAGTAAATTATGCATAATTACAAGTAACTAACCCTAAACCATAACCTAACCGAAACTCAATGTAACTATGTCACCTTAAAAAAAGGGTTACACGTTATTTGAAGGTGTCCTTGTTACAGTGTAATTATACATTTAAGTACTGAGTAATTAACTATATTAATTATAATTAACTTCATGTACTTAGTATTGGGTTAGGGTTAGGAATAGGGGTTGGTTAGGGTTAGTTGCATATAACTATGCATCATTTATAGTTATTACTACAGTAACTACATGTAACGTGTAACAAGGACACTGTAAAATAAAGTGTTACCAAATAAAGAATAACCTTTTATTTAAATATTATTAAATTAAAAACTTTCACTTAAAGGTGCAGTGTGTAGTATTAATGAGGATCTATTGACAGAAATGCAATATAATATACATAACTGTTTTCAGTGGTGTATAAAGACCTTACATAATGAACCGTTATGTTTTTATTACCTTAGAATGAGCCATTTCAATCTACATACACCGCAAGTCCCCTTACAGTGAAATCGCCATTTTGCACCGTCATGATTCTACAGTAGCCCTAAACGGATAAACTGCTCTACAGAGTGCTAGCTACTCTCTGCTGTCTCAGACGACGACATCTTTGCCCTGTGTCGGTCACCGTAGCTTCTCTACGTGCTTCGAAAGGGAGGGGTGAGCGGTGGGCGGTTGCAATTCACATCCTCACCGCTAGATGCCGCTAAAATGTACACACTGTACCTTTAAAAAATAGAAATAGAAGCTAAAATAAATAAATTAAAGTAAAATATAAATATTTAAATAAACTAATAAAAATATCAAAAGCACAAAAAAATACTAAAAACTTAAACTAAAATTAAAATGAAAACTGAAAATATAAAAAATAAAAACTAATTTAAATTGATATATCAATAAATACTTTTACAATCACACTGGACTTTGCAATATTAGTGTGAAAGATTACCCTAATTCACCCTACATCAAAAGTAAAAAGGGAATTAGCAAGTATGTTACTTTAGTTTTCACAAATCACATCCGTAACTCTGTAAGAGTCAACTAGCGCCATTTGACTGCTTAAAGGGACAGCTCACCCATGGTGAGCTGTAGGCTCCAAACCTATATTTTGATAAATGTGTCAACTGAAAAATGTGTCAAATGCTTTTGTCCATAAAATCAATTGGGTCGAAGCAAAAAAAAAAAAAAAAAAAAAAAAAAAAAAAAAAAAAAACAGATCCCACTGACTTTCATTGTACTGACAAAAAAAACATTTTTCATAGGATAAAGTCAAAATGACACAATGTGAGACAATTATGACATTAGATAAACTATCCCTTTAAAACATGACAATGCTATCATTCATTGCACAAATCTCTTCAAATGATATCCAATTTAAACAATGTGTTTTATAGCAGATGATAAAGACTGTCCTCAACAAATAAATAAGTCTTTTATACTGACGAATGTGATAGCACATGATTTCCAGCTATTTATTTTAGATGGTCTCACTGTTAAAGTAAGCTACCTTTGCAGGTTTCAAAAGATTAAGAAAGAATAGGTCCAAAGGTGGGAATGCGGTGTCCTTTTTCAGATTTACCGCATTATTGGATCAAACACGTCTATCTTGCCTTTACGGGAACAATAGAGTCCTCTATGCTCCGCTATCGAGGAAGGATGGAGTGCGGCACCAGGGAAACGGGATTCCAGAGCGGCTAAACTGAGAGGTGGGTATTCTCTCCCTGATCAGGTTCCTTCTGAAGCGCAGACCCTTGTTTGCTGCTAACCGGGCGAGAGGTAATTAGGCCCAGCTTCACAAAAGGCCCCACACTATGAGAGCAGACTGGATGACTCATTAGGAGATGAGAGATTAGATTAAGCTTAGGTATCCTCAGACCTATGCTATACACCTGCCCGCTGGAGCACACAGCCAGACAGGTGATCCCTTCCCCTATCTCTGTGGCCCTCTGGTTACCTGACCCGCAAGAGAAGGTCAGACTCCCTTGGGCGACTAATGGATGTTAAAGGAAGAGGAGGGCAGGCGGAGTTGAATTTCAATGCAGGCAGTCACATCCATGGTGATTACTTCCAATTGTGAAAGCATATAAAATTTGTGTGCATTAAAAAAACATTCAATGCAGATTATGTCAATAAAATTATGGAATATGGAAGACTTGGCTTAGACCATCTGGCCTCAATGAAAAGTTGCATCTACAGGTTTTGCTTCAAAAGACTTTGACAAACAGACCAACACAGGGGAGCAGCAAGTGTCAACGTCTGTCATCGACAGGATTGTTAAACAATGAAAACATTTTTGTCTCTCAGAGAACAAAGCGTTAGTTTGTGAGTGACAGAAAAATGTTCCCGTCTATACAATTAGCCACATTGTGTAAAGGTGTTGTGCGCGACCACATGCATGCAGCACCTGAATAGGCAGAAAACAGTTGTTGAAACTTTTGAAAAGCCTTGACAGTTTGGTTCAATCTTGAAAGGTAATCCTTTTCCACAACATACAAAGTTTCCATACAGTGGGGACCAAAAGAAAGACCACTAGTGAAAATGCTATTTTTGTAAATATATTTAAATAAATAAATAGGCAACACTTTTAAAAAGTTAAAATAATAAAAAAGAAAGTTTAAATTCATTACTTATGTGAGCCGAGAAGTGTGTCCGAATTCATAGTATTCATACAAAAGTAGGTGAAAAGTACCTGAATGTAGAGGTCTGTATTCCCGCGCCTCTCCTGCGGGACTCGATCAGTTTTCTTGCGGCGCGGGAGTAAATTTCCAAATCAAAGACGGTAGCGGTCGGTAACTCTGGTGTACTTTGGACGGGAGTGGGCGGTCTGACAATAGCCCAGCCGCTCCCGACATCCTTTGACAACAGCGTAATTGAACTTGAAATGAACAAAACTTTCTGCAATGGTATCGTTCACACAGTTCCCAATTCCCTGCCCTGAACCTGGCAAGATATGTTCTTTGCATCCCATCCACGAGAGCTCCGTCAGAGAGATCATTCAGCCTTTGTGGTCAGATTTTGGAGGAGAGACGTTCGGTAATGAAACATTTTGCATGGATGTTAAAAAAATATTTCATTTTGCAGTATAGCTAGTAAGCCGACGGTTTTCGTTTATTTGTATTTTTGGCTTATAATTTTGAGTGACAGATGTCATATTTGATTTAGCCTATTTTGGTAACACTTTAGAATACTGATCCATCATTAATGAATAACTACATAGGAACAAATGAGTAACACAATATTAACACTCAAGTAACTACTATTAACTAACAAGAAACTCTGATTAGCGAATTAGTAAGTAATAGTGCTCAGTTGAATTTGGTAGTTCACTATTTGTTAATCAATAACTACTATTTTTTTACTACTCCCAGATTACTACTAGGAACTACTACATGCAGGTTCATAATTAACATGAATAATGCATAATGTATAATTAATTCTAAAGTGAAGGTAATGGTAACCCACTAGTAATGACTCAAGTGTTACTACATCCTTCTAAAGGAATTACTAATTATTTGGATCAGTATTCTAAAGTGAAAAACATGATTGTCACATGTCTGTCTTGTCCTGTGTAAACACATGTGGTGTGTTTGTCATGTTTTGGTATGATGTCATGTCTCTGGTCTCTGTTCAACCCCACCCATCTTGTTATATGGTTATTGGTTTATTTGCCCCACCTGTTCTTCCCTGTTCGTTTGTTTTGTGTTTATTTTTATTTTTGTATTTAATAAATACCCATTTCTTGCACTTGAGTCCTCGCTCCCTCTTCATTTGTACCACACCCTGACAGAACGAACCAGCCATTAGAGGACTCAGCAGAAGATGGGTATCTTTCTTTTTCCACCTCCCCCCACTGAACCCTCCAACTATCTGCAACTCGCCAGATATGTGAACTCTCGTTACATCCGTCAACAGGGGGCTGACGGGAGGGACTTCGCCTGCAGTTTCCTCATTGAGGTTGATCACATGGTCTACACTGAGGCGGAGATTAAGGAGGTGTTAAATATCTGTCTGGACATGCCTCTCAGCCCGGGGGAGATGGAGAAGCTGGGGCATCTGGGATTCTGGGACTTTGTCCACCACATCTACCATCTTGGTGAGCCAGAACATCCACAGCCAGCAGAGTCCCAGCCCACTGACTGTTCCCTTCCATCTACAGTCAGTGGAACCTTACAAAAACAAAAATAACAAATAAAATAATTGTATAGCCAACATTTTATATTTGTTATCCCAGTCACTCTCTTTCTTTAGGGGAAATTTAAATCTGGAAACGAGGTCTAAATTTAGCGGGATCGGTCTGGTCGGGAAGAAAATCATTCTAAGCGGTAAGTGGGTAGGTGCGGAATAGAACCTAGCGGGAGCGGGACGAAAAAAACATTCCCACGCAGACCTCTACCCGGATGACCTACTACTTCCAGCGAAATTCTGTATACTATACTATATAGAACATACTTTTTTCATGAAGTAAGTTTCAAACCAAATGTAGTACCTACTATACAGTATGTGATTTTGAACGCAGCACTTGTCTACATGTAAATTGTATGCGAACAGCTGGAAGCTTAAGCTTAAGGCTGTCTACACTGGATGCGACAAAGCAGCCATTGCAAATCCATTTGTTCTTTGTGTCAGAAGTAGTGTGAGCACTTGGAGTACGTCAGAAACAGAAGGCAGTGGCCAAACGTTGCTAACTGTCTTACAATGATAGCTGTCAGTTTGAAAACCTTATCCCAAGTTGTTTTGCGTACACAGATTGTAGCAGACCCCGTCCGATTGATGGCCAAACTTTACTGATGGTTTATGAAGTTTATTGCGTCCTTTTTCACTCCAAAAAAAATCACCATAAGAGCTATACAAACAAAGCACAAAAAGTGTGCATTAATATCTCATTCACAAACTCTCTCTCCGTTGTATTATCATTAGCATACACAGCAAATTACACAAAACACTCATACAACTAACAATAAACAAATATATACAGACCTTATGCCTTTTCGTGGGGGTGCTAATAAACTGTAAACTTTGTATCTGATAAACTGCGAGCTCTCCCTTTCACTCTCCCTTTTCCCGCATTGTTCCGTAGACTATAATACGGTCGTCACGATCACAGATGACAACATCCAGGATCAACACTGTTCATGTACCGCAGAGTAAAATTAAATTAATTTACATTTAACCAGTTTAATATGGAGAGGCAATGAAATTTAGACCATCGTTTATGTGTTACACTGTACATGACGTGAGAACAATTAGTTATTTCAGTTTGTACGTTAGTAGGGACTCACTAACTTTGATCGTAACTTAATGAGAGTATGACAACCAGAAAATCCTCTCAGGATACCTGGAATCAGTGTTACCGTACCCCAGGCACATAATTTTACCATTTTTGTAGCTTAAACACCATCAAACCGATGAGAGCTTAAGATTTTCCAATGTTTATATGGCGCTGAAACCTAAAGAGTTCCGGTCCCCGTGCAACTGATACTCAACTGCCATTGGCTCATCTGCGTTCGAGGGGAGGGGAGGGGCTTACCGATAGGTCAATTCTTCCTGGAACCACCAGGGCTATACTTTGTTATCCGTCAGAGCGGGTCTAAACTGATCTTCCTCGTGCTGGAGTTAGTGTAAATAGCATTTGCCAACAAGGGGGGCTATTTGCACTTAGTGTAAATAGACACTCTGGAAATGGAATGGGGCATCAGTTTACTTTCGGGAATTTATCATGTTGCGTCACGCTGCATCATGTGTAGATAGCATCACTGATTATAATGAGTTCAATAATAATAATAATAATAATAATAACAACAATAACATGAATATCAGATTTTTATATATATTTGGCGCGCTAAAATTTTATGCCTGATGATCCTTGTTACCCCAGCATTATTTACTGTATTGTACATCATAATTTGTCTGTTTTAAACTTTCCAGGTTTATATTAAATGTTCAGTGTGGTCTCTCTTTGAACATTTTATCACTTATTTCACATTCACTGATCTTATGTATGAAAACTAAGCACTGCACTGAAATGTAATTTGCACTGTGTTTGCTCAGCCCTAACCCTTGTGCACACAAAGCAAGCTTTGACATGTTAAAAGTACTCTAAAAACCTGAGAACTCTTATCTCACAACACAACAGGCAATTGGTCGCCACAGAAACGGAGCATGATTTGCTCAGAGGAAGAAGGGGGTTTAGTTTTAGTTTCTTTAGTTTTAATCACTCTCTCCACTGGAACCCCTTTTCCCTCCCTCTCTCTCTCTCTCCGTGGCCTGCTGTCGGCACAATGGCCAGGTTTGCCTCATTTAAACTGTCTTCATATTGGCAGATTTGACAAGCAAGCAAAATGGCCAGGTTCCTCTGTCTCACCCACTTCTCAGAGGAGACTAAATGAACCGGCCGTCAAAAGCCAGTCAAACCAAACTGTCAAGCCAGGCACAGTGCCTCAGCTTGCCACATACGCTTGGGTCCAGTGTATCTGGCGGTACCAAGAGGAAATAATGAGGGGAGAAGACTAATGTACACGCTGAATGAAAAGTACAAGAGGGGGTTACGTTCAAATGCCAAAACGTCTTTTGGTTTTAAGGGTCTACAGAAGATGGACAATTGGCAGCAGTCTTTAACCATGTGCTGAAAGGAGGGCTGGAAAAAGAAGCATATATTTTCACTCTCTTTATTAAAATGAAGACACAGTGTTGTAATTCTTTCATTGTGCTAATTTACATATACATTTTGAAAGATATTTTCCACAGAATACACAAAAACTGTTGACTTCATTGTATTGAACTAACCCCAAAACAAACAATACTCTTTGTATAATAGATTATAGACGGCAGCTTGCATTCATGTAAGGCTAACAGAAACAGGCTACAGCAACCAACTTCAGTAAGGTCATTGGCTTTGTTTAAACTTGAATATGATTGTGATTACTTAATTATTAAGTTGAAAGGGTCATTCTCAGTTTATAGATGGCTGACTGAAGATGAGGCAGTTTGAGAAGGGTATAGCTGCAGCCTGGAGATCTCCAAATTGGGGCGGGAACTCCAAAACAGGGTGGGAGCTCCAAAACAGGGCGTGGCTTCCTCCCATTGACAGACAGGCACATGACACGCATGCGTGATTTTTTCCTCCAATCAAGTTCAGCGCAAACTCCACCCCACAGCCGATTCTAAAGATTTAATTGGTCACGTCAATCACAGTGCTGATTTCATACAATGCTATGCTACAACCAATTCTAACCCCTAAACCTACCCTTCACCCTAACCTTAACCATTGAAATTGACTGCATGGTGGGATTTGCGCTGAATAGCGTGCTAAAGAAAATGGCAGTTTAGGAGATAAGCAGTAAAACGATTGTGCGATATGAGATCGCTGAGCTATGCCATCCGTAACTTCCCAACCGGACCTCACCGGACATTGGCACATTTTAGTTGCACCCAGCTTCACTACCCCATCCTACCCTGTAAATCTCGAGGCTGGGGATGCCCTCATCGCTTAGAACGCAGCGATAGAGTAGAACTTTCCCATGCGGGGCACTGGGATGGCTCGCGGGAGAGCTCGCAGGGGATTCCCTCTTATATCACTGAGCAGAGGTTCAAACTCCGGTCCGAATGCCACTGGCCATGAGCTCTGGCCATGAGCTCTGGCCTCCTTTCTCACGAAGCATATTTATTTATATAGCATATTTTATAACTTTTTTGTTCTAATATCAACTAGAAACAATGTTTAGTTTACGAACATTTATCTTGAAATGTAAGTCAGTGACAATTGGATGAAGCCAGAGCCAATAGCGAAAGTCTTTTCACTTGGAGATCCCACCATGCAGTCAATTTCAATGGTTAAGGTTAGGGTGAAGGGTAAGTTTAGAGGTTAGAATTGGTTGTAGCATAGCATTGTATGAAGGCCAACTATAGTTATGCCCTGCGTTATGTGCTGCATGTTTGCTACATTGTGACAAGCAAGTAAAATTCTATTCTATTCTATTCTATTCTATTCTATTCTATTCTATTCTATTCTATTCTATTCTATCCTATTCTATTCTATTCTATTCTAATTATTAAATGGCATCTTGTGGCATCATATCAAAAGGTTAGTGTCTTGGCAATATAAACATTTTCTGTACACAAAAGCAGGGTTTTAGCTCTATCAAATGAGACAGGATATAGTGAGGGTGTAAAAATGTTCACTTCACTGCAAAGGAAAGTCATTGTACTGATAGTAACAGAGTGTTTTCATTGCTTTGTGCACCAAAATGATCACATACATGATCAGAAGATGATTTAGTTTGATGAACATATCCAGATCATCTCTTGATGAACAAAAGCCATGCATTTTCAAATGATACCCCATTGTCTTTGTTCACTGGCTCTGCCCATCCCACTCTCTCCCTTCTATCATCAACAGTCTCTAAATCGAGCAGTGCATTTGCTCTGCAGAACTCTTACGCTTGTAGGCAATAAAACACATTGTTAAAGTGACATGTAATTACCCAGGCTCTTATGAATAATTAAGTCACTGCTGCTTATTATGTGCAAATGCATGAGGATGTCAGGTGATCAATAATGAGAGAGGATAGACATTACATAGCAAGCACTTAACATGAGTCCCGTCCAGTGTCACGTCTTGGCAGAGCGTGGTTCAACAGGAACATGATGAGGACGAAATTGTAGAAAAAGGCTTTATTAGTAGAACAGAAAGTAACCAAAACTCTGCTAGTGCTTTAATGAGAACTGACAGTGAACAGAGAACAAATGAGGAACTTGAATACTTTGTACACAGAGATGATGAACATGATAACAGCTGTGGTGATATATGAGTGTCCATAGTAACTGATGATATATATATATATGATATATATATATATATATATATATATATATATCATCATATGACGTCAACTCTCTCTGTATGAAACAGGTGGGACCATATCCACAGTTTAATATTCTTTAAGCAGCACAACTGTTTTCAATATTGATAATTATGTTTCTTGAGCACCAAATCAGCATTTTAAAATAATTTCTGAAGGATCATGTGACACTGAAGACTGGAGGAATTCAGCTTACAGAAATAAATTACATTTTAAAATACATTAAAATAGAAAATAGTTGTACATGTTTAAATGTTAGTTCAAAGTACTGAAAAAATCTGAACTTTGGTCACTGCACGCAGTGATTTCATGATTCAGGACACTTTTAGGGCAAACTGTTTTTAAAAAGTGCTGTGGTGGTTTTTGTTGCTATTTACAGTTTTGGAAGAAGGTACAATCAAATCTTGTATCCCACAGAGCCTTTAGCCTTGTTGTACCCTACCCTACATTCAAAGTGAACGACAGTTTTTAAATGGCCGGTATCATATTCATTTTCAATCTGTTCACTGTTTGTTTTCATGCCACTCCACAATTGTTGAATGACTGAAGAGATTCTTGAAAGAAAGAGAGGAGCACCAGACATGGAAAGATGTAAGCAAAGGACAAAATGAGCCATGCTTAGAGAATGAGTACGAGACACAGAATGAAAGAGGCGAGGAAACGTGTGTGATAGATGGAGACGGTGGCATAAACACAATGCACTTGGCTCTCTTAAATGAAAATCCAATTTCGAAAAGGCTCACAGAGTTTAAGGGAAAAAAGCAAACAAAAAAGAGAGGCCAAAATTGGCCGGCGAGCTGAGAATACTCACACAGATGAGCTATGGTGAAAAAGCATTGCAAATCCTGAGGGCCCAGAGAGAGACAATGATCTTCAATTACCAGCTGCTCTGTTCCCAATTTCAGACAAGAGAAAAAAGGGATGGGAGTAAAGAGAACGAGGTTGAGTTGAGGAAGGCATTAGGAAAAAAAAGCAAGAAAAGAAAAAAAAGCAGGAGATTGTTAAATAGGAAATGAGACAGATGGAGAGATTGGCTGATGGTGAAAAAAAAAGTGATACGCAGGAAAAAAATTGATAAAGAGAGATAGAATTGTGGACGTGCAAATCAGAGCGGGAGAAAAGGAATGGATGTATAATTTCTAATTCATTCTATTAAATGGTGAGGGCCAAAGTAGCATCTCGCTCTCTTACGCATCCCCATCCGTTTCAAGTTGCTTCGCAGCCGACGCTCCATTTGCAGATCATATCATCTGTAAACACACTGTTACACTTGTCTGTGCGCTGTGCTCTCCTTTCCCCTCATCTGTGCTCCATTTTAAAGAAGGCAAATAAGTAAACAATTCGTACAAGCAATGGTAGGCCTACAATAACAATAAAGATGCATGCCTACATCCTACCCTATCTCACTGGAGTGAGTGTCTGCAATCCCTTTAACTCTAGAAAGAATGACCTTTACTGGGTAAACTTTCTAAAGGAATGATTCTAAACTGGGTAAACTCTCTAAAGTTCGAAAATACCTGAGCGACCACCTTTGTGAATGCTGCACGCATTTCTGGCATTGCTACACACATTTGTCATGTTGCAAAATGCTCGAGGGGAATTCAGTGAGAATGAATAGAGCCCAATGAAAGTGATGTTTATTTTCACGCACTGTCTGCGTTGTTTTAGCACCTGAATTTAAAACAGGGTTGTGGGTGGTTAGTGAATGAAACCCAGTCTTTTATACTGAAACACTGTTCTCTATATTATTATTTTTATTCTCTTATTATTATTATTATTATTATTATTATTATTATCATCATCATTATTTAATCATTATTCTTTTGTTTTTATTCATCTATTATTAGCCTTTATTTTCGGCATTTTCGGCATTGCCCGTCAACACCACTTTCATCCCAGATTCATTAATCCACCTATTACCTGAATTCTTGTAATAAAATAGATTGTGAAATAGATATAGCTCCTGGTGCAACAGGTGCATTAGAGCTACAATTAGTATCAAGCTACATAACACAATTTAAAAGATTATTATTACACTTTTAGTCAAAACTAACTTTAAACCACCAATGAGTGTTTGTAATAACTTCTGATTGCAATCTAATATAGAGTTTGGTCAATGTTGTTAAAATATGTTATATTTAGCATTTTATGTGGAGCTAAGCAAATAATATGAGTTATTTAAATGATATGAGTACGTCGAGTTATAATAATATTTCACAATATCACTGTTAATTGTATTTTTTTTTGACCAAATAAATGTTTTTTGACCAAATAAATGTTTATTTTTTTAATCTCACTGATCACAAATGTTAATGGTAGTTTAAATATAATATACATTAATAATAATAATAATAATAATAAAATATTTGTATTTATATGGTCATATTTACATAATTGTATTTATTTAGAGTAAATAGAAACGTATTCATTTTAGGTACAAAGCCCTTGGAACGATATACTAAATAAAAAAATGCCACCATATGCAAAATATCTTGCTATATCAAAAAACTATAAATCACATTTAATATTTAATATTCAAAACAACCACTTAAGCCAATGTTACATCAGTTTAGCTTGCATATGGTTCTACTTTAGCTATTTGCAAATTTCTGTCATGAAACTCTAGATGGTGCAGGCTAATATGACCTTTAACTACCTGCTCCTAATCACATCGTCATCTTTAGGGCACAGCTGATTGGTTCCTGCTGTATCAGTAGCCAATGAGCTTGCATGCTCAAACTTCAAATACTCAGGTAGCATTTGCTTTAGCAGTGCACTGCTTTCAGAAACCCTCTACCTTCCCCAGCTCCACCTGTATAGATCTGCTACAGGTAATTACAGCGCTATCTCACGACCAATTTGTATGTATTTGTACGAGGTGGCTAATTCGTACGACCTCACTCGTATGAATTTGTACGATTTGTCTATACTGCAGTGATGGGTAGGTTTTAGGGGTGGGGTTAGGGGTAGGTCATTCGTACGAAATCATACAAATTGACCAACTCGTCAAATACGTATGATTTAGCAAAAATCGTACAAATTTGTACGAGTGAGGTCGTACAAATTCGTACAAATTAGCCACCTCGTAAAATACGTACGAATTGCCGTGAGATTGGGTTGGTAATTAATGTATGCTCTATTGTACAGCAGCAGCATGTCTTACTTGCTCACAGCAGCGTGACATGTATGTATTGGCAGAAGAGGCGGACAGTAGTGAAGTATTTTTACTTTCTACTAAGTACATTTTTCAAGTATATACTTTATCAGTGTTTTTTTTTTGGAAAACTTTTACTTCACAACATTCCAAATCATAATATATAATGTATTTTTACTGCACTACATTTCATAAATAAAAGTTGTTGTTTTTTTTTACCTTTAATACTTAATTACATAAAAAATATAGTACTTTCTTACTTGTACTCAAGTAAAATTTGAATTACTTTTACTTGAGTGAAAGTATACAATACTACATTTTAATGTAATTAAGTATTAAATGATATTCAATATGGAACGTAGTGCAGTAAAAAGTATGACATTATGCTTTGGAATGTTGTGAAGTAAAAGTTTTCCAAAGAAAGACACTTTGATAAAGTATAGACACTTGAAAAATGTACTTCAGCAGAGTAAAAATACTCCACTACTGTCCGCCTCTGATTGGCGGTAGCAAGTCCCGTACTCGCTCTGCAGCAGCAGCAATAAAAGCAGCAGCAGCCTAGCAGATTTATTCCGCTAAGACCAAACATATCAACATTGTCATACCCATTACCATGCCAAACACTCAGAGAGTTGTCATGACAGAACATAGTTTCATGATAATGTTTAGAGAGACAGGCAGATGATTACTGACTCTTATTCTTTCTTTATATGATCCAGAGCTGTTTTGTCAAGCATTTTCATGAAGTGTTAGCAATTTACTTGTTTGTATTAGCAGAGCAAAGGCGATTCTTACCCATAATTGCAGCCGTCACAGCACTAATTGCAGTTTCCTTTCAGTTCATAGTGCATCGAACAAGGATATTTATTTTCTTTTACACAGTGGTTCTATTTCCAATGTTATTTTTTTCCTTTTTTTTAATACCTGTGAGTATTGTTACCGGTTGATGGTCGGTTTTGCGTCAGAAGTCTAGCGAATAAAGGCATCAATTTTGAAGCCTCTTTAAACCCTTTTCTGAGTGCCTTGGGTCATTATTGCCCTAATTAAATCAGAAAAAGATATTTTGAGATTCTGCATTTGATTACATGTCAGATGAAGTGCAGCATTTATTTATTTATTTGTCTCGCCCACAAGGGAACAAACATTGCTTAAGATTCATCAGCAACTGTCATGTTCCAGGCACTCTCGCCATGCCGGCTTGAAAGAGGTGCCGGAGGGCTTCCTTAACACAAGAGCCTCGCTAGTAAAGCGCTTTAATTACACTCACTGTCGGTGTCTTTTTTTTCTCTCCTATTCTCATCCCCTCCCTCATTTTCCTTATCTTTGTCCATATTGCACAGCGGCCTCATATTTACTACAGGAAGGATGCTTATTTCCACTGCTATTCCACTTTCTCTTTGCTGTTAATTCTACTCTTGGCAGAGCTCCCAACATCTTACTCATCTCTCTCTCTCTCTCTCTCTCTCTCTGTATGGAACAGGTGGGAACAGAGAATCATAGAAATCGATTCTTCTTCATTATGGGTAAATGAAATAGGAAACAATCCCCTCTGTTTAGGCTTCAGAAGCACTTCCCTTCTCCTACGTGTACATCTGGAGACTGGCAGACCGCTCTGCTCGCTGGCAGCACCTCACAGCTGATGCCATTCTCTGGCCAGGCAGAAAGGAGCCCACCTCAGAGGAGCCCACCAATCAGAGCTCGGCTCACTCCACTCTGACATCAGACAACCCTCAGCAGGAATGACAATGAGATTCTGCTCACTACGCTGACCATTAGGCTGCTTATTCTAATGTTCATTTTTATTAGAGTGTTTTAAAGTTTTTTTACCCAGCAGTACTTCTATCAACACATCAGAATCTTTGACATGAACAAATCTGGATTGCGTCAATGTCATCTCTCTGACTTCTTTTAAGGGAGCAGATTTAGATAACCGCATGGCATGATATAGTCAATAAAACCGTACATGTGCAAGCAGGATATGAATCATCACAGCACTCTGTATTCCCATCTGTGTACAAAATGATACAAGTTACCAGGCTTCATAACTTACCTGAGTCACTTTGAGAGCGCTGTTCGACTGTAATGAAAAATAGAGACTACAAATAATACATCTTGCAAATAAAATACACTCCGCTCATTGTTCTAACATCAGGTCATACCTCACACTGTACAACAATATTGATTCACGACTTTTCTAAAAAGTCTGTCTGTGCAGCGAAGCATTTAAGATGTAAGTTTAAAGTAATACTTACAAAAATGTCTAGATCACTTCCATTATTTCCATGGCTGCAGACTGATGAATTGAGACTGTCAGAAGGCCAATTCTATCTCTCCTTCCATCTACAACTGGTATCACAGTGATGACATTTCTATTAGACTTCATCTCCATGGTGATGTCTGAACAGACTCCCTACCCTAGACTGGCTGGCAGGGCATAGGTGGCATGATAAGAAAAAAAAAAATGCTTGGGGGGAAAAAGGCTTATTTTCAGATAATTTAATAACTACTTCTACTAAACTTCTATAAGCACTAACTAACTAACTGACTAACTAAATTAATTTAGATCAAGCAAACCACCATTATTATTATTATTATTATTATTATTATTATTATTATTATTATTATTATTATTATTATTATTATTATTATTATTATTATCCTACTGGACAACTGCTTTATTGTTTCTGTTTTAAGCATAAGTCAAATAAATTTAGTGTAGATTGTTTAAAACGAGAACAATAATTTGCCAGTGGAGTGTATCTAAACTTATGTTTAGATAGTTTGTTTAGTTATGGTAATTGTCACGATCATGTCATGTTTAGTTTCTGTGTCTTGTTCTGTTTCGTTTTCGCTGTCACCATTTGCCTGAGTTCTCATTCATAGTTTGTTGGTTTCTGATTGAGTTACGCACCTGTTTCTTGTTCGGTTAAACAAGAAATTCTGTGTATTTAAGCCCTCAGTTCTTTCTGTTCATTGTTCGGTGTTGTCCATGTTTACACTGAAAAAATCATTAAATTTGCTCATTTTTTTTCAAGGTAAGTGGTTGCAATCAGTTGATTTGATCTAAATTTAAATAAACACATTTAGTTGAATTTACTCAATTTTATTTAGTTACCTTAGCTCGATTGAATTAAGTTGATTTGAGTATAATAAATTATTATTTATTTAATGTTATTTCTACTAAAATTATTTATTGATTATTTTGGTAACACTTTACAATAAGGTTTCATTAGTTAGCATTAGTTAACTACTTTAGTTAACATGAACTAATAATGAACTGCACATCTAAAGCATGTATTCATCTTAATGTTAATTTCACTAATACATTATTAAAATAAAAAGTTGTATTTGTTAACATTATAATGCTTGGTGAACTAACATGAACAAACAATGGACGACTGGATTTGTATTAACTAATATTAAAAACGATTAATAAATACTGTAAAAAATGCATTGTTAGTTCATGTTATTAGTTAATACATTAAGTAATATTACCAAATTAGACATTATTGTAATGTTTTATTTTATATATTTATTTATTTGTTGTTATTTAATGAGTTCAAAATGATCTATCTTAATCTAGTTAAATATCTACAGTGGTATATAGACAACAGAGATAAAAAAAACTTGGTTGAGATGTTTTTATTTAAAAGTCATAAAAACAGTGTGTTGGTAATTATTGGTGTTTATTAAAAAGTATATATTGTTTGCACCACACACAGTCTCTCTTGGATGTAACTGCACAGCTCGGTGACAGTAATAACATATTAAGATTATGCTGATTAATGATGAAAATCAACAATTTTTAGATTTTTACTGGAAAATGAGAAAATTACTTGCAATGTGGTCATGAAACCTCAGAGATTAGGAATAGCGTATGTTCGAATAAGATCAACAAGCTTATTAATTATTCTTTCTATCCATAATTGAAAGAACGTTTGAAAATACAAATGTTGCAGAGCCTTGAAAGAAACTGAGAATGTGAATGTATATATTTTTTCCAAGAAGAGACACAAATATTGTTTGCCAGGAGGCCTTTGGAGATTGTCCACAATTCTAATA
The DNA here is from genome assembly GCA_039654105.1 of Coreius guichenoti. NCBI lineage: Eukaryota > Metazoa > Chordata > Actinopteri > Cypriniformes > Gobionidae > Coreius > Coreius guichenoti. The sequence continues at coordinate 21,029,736 of CM077173.1, read as the reverse complement.
AAACAAGCAATAAGGGACAATCATATGATTGCAGACATTTATTACCCAGTCTAAAACGTAAAAAGATCTTATTTACATAGCTCTCACTGAAAATAGAAAATCGCCAGCTCACAAGAGGACAAGAACTCACCACCTTTTCATCTGATACCCAGAGATCAGTGCAACACTGAAGAAAAGCTTCACCCATATGTAACCCAGATCTACTAAGCAGTGAATAACTGAAAGCAAGCTCTTTGCTCTCCATCTGTTTGCTTGATCTTTGCTTAAAGTAATTGGCATGAATGTTACTTTAACTTGTAGTAACTGGAACTGCTGCTGAACTATCATGAACCGTGTGTTTACAAAGTAGGTTTCAATTTTAAATTGGCCAATACAATCTGCAGTAGAAATATAGTGCTCTGAGGTACAAATTTAATTTCCCCATGTTAAAATTGGATTTTGATATGCTAATTCACTTTTCGCAAATGATCATTTAAATCTTTTTTTGTACAAACTTCCATTTAGGATGTGGCAAATTTACTTTATACAATCATACAATCTAATTTATGTGACCACATAAAAAGGAATAAACGGCTTAACAGCTTCCTATACTCTCCTCTTCCCTCTCCCAACTCTCGCTGCTAGCAGACTGTAATACTGTGAAATTCCTGCACGAAACACATATACCTCTGTGTAAAATCATGAAGGCCCACATAGGAGCGGGACCAACAGGCTTACTAACACCACAAATCTGCCAACAGCTCACTGCTAGTGTAAGGACGACAGCGTGCAATTGTTATTCCTTCATGGCCTTTCCGGTTAATGCAGTTATGCAGCTGAAACACGTGAACCCTGCACCACACACACATAAACACACACACATACATTCCCATCTGAGAATTAAGCAGGCTTTGAGAGAGATGAGTCCCCGTTGATAGAGACAGCCCTCGTGATAACTGTGCGCTTCGACATCCAGCTTAATGAAACTCCCGAGATTTCCATCAATCTTCTTTCCTCCACTTTCTACTCCCCCTCTCTTTCTCTCTTTCCCTTTACTATGCTGACTCTACCCTCCCATCTTCCTGACTTCATCTCTGTTTCTCTCTCGCCACGAATCTCTCATTTCAAATAAGTCCCTGTCTTCCACTCCCACCTCTCCCGCTTACTTTCCTGCTTTTATTCTCTCTCTTTCCTTCTGTATAATGTCTTTGGCTCATGGTATGTTGGCAGTCTTGAGCTCCAGTGTTGATCAGCTTCATTGTATTCTCATGAAATGGTAGCGTGCTGTACCCTTGAGCCTAGCCACAGTATTTGGATGCTCGCAAAATGAAAGAAGTCAGCTCACATGGCGTGAAATGAAAGAAAAGAATAAGCTGATGCATGCGAAAGAAAGAAAAGAGAAAGGCTGAGCTGTTCTGCATGACGGAGATGAATCGAGGAGGGTGGGGGAATTAGGGTTTTCTGTTGGACCACAAAAATGGTAGATGATGCAATGATGCTACAATGCATAAATAAATAAATAACCAAATAAATGGATAAATTGTGTTTTGCTATAAAAAATACTTCATATTAAATATCAAAATAAACAAATTTACCTACAGATTTAGTTTTATTTAAAAATAATGATGTATAAAATGCTCAAAAATGCTCAATTATTTAAATAAACATAAATAAAAAAAATAGTGAGGTGAATATTACTTTGTTTATTATTATTTTCTTACCTAGTTGGCAAAGTTAAGATATATTTCCTGAAAACTTAATATCTCACAACATTTTGATAAAAAGTAAATATATCTTGTTTCAAGGAGATATTTTAATGGAAAAAATCTAGTTTTTTTTTTTTGTTTTTTTTTTGCAGTTTATATACCCATCAGCATCTGCCGCTGTAAACTCTGTGTATAGCATAAACATGTCCTTTCCTGTATCTAATTTGGTAGTAAAAATTATGTGCTGTTGAACTGTATTCATTCAGTTCGACAGAATTTCATTATTTCTGCACATGACAACAGAGTGGAGATAGTTCATCTAAATGTAGCTATTACACTTTCTCCCAGCAGGCTCTAAATTACATGTTCGGCTTCCTGCTGCTAACTGCCATATTTGTTTAGCCATGTGCTTGGTCTAGCTTATTCTCTCTTAGACTTGTTTTTGAAACAGACACATGTCCATGCATGAGGGATTGACATGTTATATCACTCCTAATTAAGCAAGTACCCTGGTGACCTTTAAGACTATTATGGATGTTATTTATTTATTTATAGGTATAAATGTATAGCAATACAGTATACGAGACTTGATCCTGCAGGGATGTCATAGCTTTGGACTCTTATGTTATTGTGGTATTTTACTTTAAAAACACAGAGTAAGCTCTGTTTACTGAATATAACTTTCTCTTAAGTGGTTCTAGAGAAAGAAGACACATCACAAACACTTCTGTATCTGGATCTTGAAGTGATTGTGTTTTTATCGTGTTCTCAACGATATGGTTATGGAGATCACTGACAGCAGTTGAGGGATGCTTCAGCATTGCAGCCATGCTTGCATTACTTTGTGATCTAATGCCCATCTCAACATAAAAAGGGAGGCCTGGTCCAGTGATTTTTTCTTAAGATAAGTTTTTACTTTTTTTTTTTAAGTAAATTTCTGTACAGACACAAACCTCAGTCTTCACTACAAGAAGAAGAAGAAGAAGATACAGCTCACCGAACACTTTTGCATGCTAATTATAACAGTAGAACCTGCAACTAAACTTTCTATTGAAAATTAGGTAGCACTTTATTTTACAGTCTGTACTGCATGTAAATACTATGTACTTATTATGTAAGGAATAATTGATGACGGGCCTTTGAATTATTCGAAAAATAATGCACACCTGAGGTGGTAAAGCGGCCCCGATGCGAAGCAGAGTGATACCTTGTGGGCCTTTATTAACTCGCTATAGTGAGAAACATCATGTAACTTCTAAGAACAACATGGTTCTGCACGAGTGTGTGTCCGTACTGTATGTGTGTACATTTGAGTGGGAGAACAGAGAGAGCGGGAGAAAGAGAGTATGTGCTTTCTGTACATATTAAAACGTAATTTTGTGGCAAAAACATGGAAATAATTTGTCGTTTTTATCCTGTTGTTTACTATATTTATTTGCTTGTTCAGTGTCGTTGTGGGTTTTGGTTCTTTTGCTGTTGTTGGCTGTAAGGACCTTTGAAATAACTGAAATCATTTGGAGAAGTGATATGGAACTGTAATGTGGTCAAGACCTACCTGGAACTACTTTTGCCGTGCGTTTCTCTGAAAATAATTGCACACCTTAGAACGTTCACCAACCAATCAGATTCAAGCATTCAACAGCCCCTTAGTATAAAGCAATTACAATAACAGTAGTTTCCTTATATTACCAGTACTTTCTTGTTTAACTACACTGAAAGTACACTGTAAGTACATGTACTGTAAATAAAGTGTGTTGTTTCAATTACCGAAAACGATTTATAATATAATTAGATGGGTTAAGGTTAGGTTTAGGGTTAGTACCTACAGTAGTTATAACCCAGTTCCCTTTCAACGTCATAGGCGGGTGACGTCATCCACCAGGAAATTATAAAGCACACCTGCACCAAACACAGTCAGTTCTGTGCCTTCAGCAAGCGCTCTGTATCATTGTCTGTCAGATTTGGTGTTTTTGTCCGTCTTTAGTTGAAACTAGGCAGGAGTTTTTCACACAAACACAAAAAAAAAAAAAAAAATGAAAAAAAAAAAAAAAAAACCATATATATATATACAGTGGGGAGAACAAGTATTTGATACACTGCCGATTTTGCAGGTTTTCCTACTTACAAAGCATGTAGAGGTCTGTAATTTTTATCATAGGTACACTTCAACTGTTTTTAAATAATTAGCATTTTATTGCATGACATAAGTATTTATTCACCTACCAACCAGTAAGAATTCCGGCTCTCACAGACCTGTTAGTTTTTCTTAAAGAAGAAAGCAGCTTGGTGAGAAGGCAACAACTGTTGGCGCAATTATTAGAAAATGGAAGAAGTTCAAGATGACGGTCAATCTCCCTCGGTCTGGGGCACCATGCAAGATCTCACCTCGTGGGGCATCAATGATCATGAGGAAGGTGAGGGATCAGCCCAGAACTACACGGCAGGACCTAGTCAATGACCTGAAGAGAGCTGGGACCACAGTCTCAAAGAAAACCATTAGTAACACACTACGCCGTCATGGATTAAAATCCTGCAGCGCACGCAAGGTCCCCCTGCTCAAGCCAGCGCATGTCCAGGCCCGTCTGAAGTTTGCCAATGACCATCTGGATGATCCAGAGGAGGAATGGGAGAAGGTCATGTGATCTGATAAGACAAAAATAGAGCTTTTTGGTCTAAACTCCACTCGTCGTGTTTGGAGAAAGAAGAAGGATGAGTACAACCCCAAGAACACCATCCCAACCGTGAAGCATGGAGGTGGAAACATCATTCTTTGGGGATGCTTTTCTGCATAGGGGACAGGACAACTGCACCGTATTGAGGGGAGGATGGATGGGGCCATATTTCGTGAGATCTTGGCCAACAACCTCCTTCCCTCAGTAAGAGCATTGAAGATGGGTCGTGGCTGGGTCTTCCAGCATGACAACGACCTGAAACACACAGAAAGGGCAACTAAGGAGTGGCTCCGTAAGAAGCATCTCAAGGTCCTGGAGTGGCCTAGCCAGTCTCCAGACCTGAACCCAATAGAAAATCTTTGGAGGGAGCTGAAAGTCCGTATTGCCCAGCGACAGCCCCGAAACCTGAAGGATCTGGAGAAGGTCTGTATGGAGGAGTGGGCCAAAATCCCTGCTGCAGTGTGTGCAAACCTGGTCAAGAACTACAGGAAACGTATGATCTCTGTAATTGCAAACAAAGGTTTCTGTACCAAATATTAAGTTCTGCTTTTCTGATGTATCAAATACTTATGTCATGCAATACAATGCAAATTAATTACTTAAAAATCATACAATTTGATTTTCTGGATTTTTGTTTTAGATTCCGTCACTCACAGTTGAAGAGTAACTATGATAAAAATTACAGACTTCTACATGCTTTGTAAGTGGGCTAACCTGCAAAATCGGCAGTGTATCAAATACTTGTTCTCCCCACTGTATATACTGACACGAGTGACATACACATATAAGTTAAATGGCGAGCGAACAACATTTCAAAAAGTGTGTTCATCCCTGCCCATGCTACATCCCGGGGGGGGATACACATTTGATGGGTTGTATGGGAGCGCAGCACGCTCAGGCAGCTCTCTCGTTTGCTCCCGCCGAGCGCTCTTCGAGGAGGGCGCTTCGGCTCGCGTTCCCCGCGGCTCGGGCCCCGCTGCTGCCGAGGCAGAGCAGAAGCTTCAGTCGTGGGGTTCGCAGATGGATCTGACAGCAGGGTTAGAGACGGGCTCTGCCTTCTCTCTGCCCTCACCTGCCAGATCTAGTGCCTGTATCCGGGGTTTGGAAGCACGCACTGCGGTTTCTTCCGCCCCGGTGGAGGCATCAATACTGCAATTATCCAGTTCTGAGGAGCTGGATATGGTCAGTATCAATGCAGGTGGAAGTGAAGACTCGACACAAGAAAGTCAGGAGTGCTCGTCAGTAAAGAGTAAATTAGACGAGCGCTTCCTACCCGCTCATGCCGCTCAGCTTCCACGACGGGGCTTGCCGTTCTTTCCCAACCTCCACACCAAGGTGTCGAGGTCGTGGAAAAGACCGGTCTCATCCAGAATCTTCAGTCCCCAAACGTCCACTTATAGTAACATCCTGGGACTGAAGAAACATGGATATGGGCCGATGCCGAGGGTGGAGGAGACGCTTGCGAGCCATCTCTCTCCCGAATCAGCATCATCCTTTAAAGCCCCGACTTTGCCCACCAAGCCATTGAGAACCACTTCAGCGCTGGTGGGCAAAGTGTACTTGGCTGCAGGTTAGGCCGTGGCTTGCTTGCACACAATGTCTATTGTGCAAGCATACCAGGCTGACCTGTTTAAGGACCTAGGGGAAAGTGAAGAGATCGGAGCTGATATGATAAGAGAGCTCCGATCGTCAGCAGATTTAGCTCTCTGTGCCACCAAGGAGATGGCCAGATCCATCGGCCATTTTATGGCAGCCCTGGTGGCCACAGAGAGGCATTTATGGTTAAATCTGACCGATATAAAAGAGAAGGATAAAAGCTTTTTGCTGGACGCCCCGCTGTCTCCTGATGGCCTGTTCGGTGACGCAGTCAACACTGTCACCGACAGGTTCCAGGAGGCTAAAAAGCAAGTGGCGACGCTCCAGCAGTTCCTTCCAAGAAAACCACAGGCTCCTGCGGCTGCTGGGTGGGAGCAGCAAAAGCCGAGTACAAGCTCCTCACATTGAGCACAACAAAAACAGAGCGTCACCACCCGTACTCCCCCACAGAAGGGTTTGGGCGGGGGGAGGTGCTCTCAGACGCAGCCTTCAAAGGGTAAGACGGATCTGAGGACCGTCATTATCTCTAAGAAGGCTGTGTCGAAAGACCCTGATGCCAGTGGTGTCAGGGCCGTGAGGGTAGACCCTCCGAAGGCAGGCGGTGTCCACTTCAGTATACGGTGCCCGCCTCCCTTCGGTGCCTTCAGAGGGTCGATCCACCAACCCTGTCGCAATGCCTCGCAATGGATGACTCGCGCCCTCCGAGGAGGGCCACAGTGCAGTCGAGCCAGTTGTTCCCTGCCGGTTCGCCCGCTTCAGGGCGCTGCGGTCGCTGTGCAGAGTACATCAGAGGCCAGTCTTGAGAGGCTGGTACCCTTAGTAGAATTTTTGGCAGAGTGGGAGAACATTCCAAATATATCTCGTTGGGTTCTGCAGATTGTAAAAAAGGGGTACGCCATTCAGTTCAGATGTCGTCCGCCCAGTTTCCATGGGGTTCTGCCCACAGTGTGGCCCCGAGCAGGCTCTGGTTATGACTCAAGAAGTACAGACTCTTCTGCGAAAAGAGGCTATAGAGAGGGTCCCTCTTACCAGCAGGGAGTCAGGGTTTTACAGCTGGTACTTCATCGTGCCAAAGAAGGATGGGGGGTTGCGTCCTATTTTAGATCTGGCATTCTCAATCGCACTGTAGCGAAGCTCAAGTTCTAGATGCTTACTCTCAAACAGATCGTGCCACAGATCAGGTCCGAGGACTGGTTTGTCACGATAGATCTCAAAGACGCATACTTCCATGTATCCATCCTTCCACAGCACAGGAAGTTCCTGAGGTTCGCTTTCGGGGGAGAAGCGTACCAATATCGGGTTCTTTCGTTCGGTCTACCATTGTCACCTCACACGTTCACAAAATGTGTAGATTCAGCTCTGGTCCCCGTGCGCATGCAGGGGATCCATATTCTCAATTACATCGACGACTGGCTGATCTTAGCTCAGTCAGCTCAGATGGCGGTTCAGCATTGAGATGTTGTCCTCGCACACATGAGGAAGCTGGGGCTGAGACTAAACTCCAAGAAAAGCGTTCTTTCTCCGGCACAGAGAACTACGTATCTGGGTGTGAGTTGGAATTTGATTACTAAGCAGGCTCATCTATCAGAGCTTCGTGTGGTGTCGATTCTCTCAGCAGTAAAAGGGGTGAAGCTAGACCAGTCACTCACTGTCAAACAGTATCAGAGACTGTTAGGTCTGATGGCAGCAGCGTCCAATGTTATACCCTGTGGCCTGTTGTACATGAGACCGTTGCAGTGGTGGCTCAAGACCAAGGGGAAATCCATTTCGCATTATCAAGGTCACACGGCGATGCCTTCGTGCTTTGGTGATGTGGAAGGAGCTTTGGTTCTTGGTTCAAGGCCCAGTGTTGGGAGCTCCATGTCGTCGAGTCACTCTAACGACAGACGCATCCCTCACAGGGTGGGGGGCGACCATGAATGGTCGCTCGGCTCAGGGCCAATGGCAGGACCATCATCGATTCTGGCACATAAATTGTTTGGAAATGATGGCAGTGTTTCAGGCTCTGAGACACTTCCTGCCAGAACTCAGGGGCCATCATGTGCTAGTTCGTACAGACAACACATCGGTGGTCTCCTACATAAACCATCAGGGGGGGTTGAGATCGCGTTATACAAGCTGGCTCGCCAGGTCCTCCTGTGGGCCCAAGGGAAACTGTGTTTAACCAGGGCAGTTTACATCCCGGGGTATTTAAATGTGGAAGCAGACATCCCGTCGAGCTGCTTACCACACTCCTTTGGGTGGTGTTATCTTTGGGGCGATACCCTCTAATTACTCATTTCCTTCGTGGCACTTTGAGACTTAGACCTGCGGTTCGCACCAGGGTGCCAGCATGGGACTTGGCCATTGTACTTCAGGGCCTTTCTATGCCTCCGTTCGAGCCGATTGAAGAAGTTCCTGAGAAGTTTCTCACACTTGAACGAGATGCTGCGTCACCCGGCCATACTCCCTGCATGCCCGCGATCGTCTTGCTTCGGCCTACTCAGAAGCTGACTGTGTTTGGTGAAAGTGTGTTTTATAATTTCCTGGTGGATGACGTCACCCGCCTATGACGTTCCGTCACTCCATTGGACTGATTACATACGTGCTTCACGACGCAATCACGCAGAGGCGTTCCCACAGCGGTGACGCAGTGTCTCGTTCCCTATTCAGGGAACTACGGTTACATACGTAACCGAGACGTTATTGTGATTGCTATAATAAGTACATATAGCATGTACATGCAGAACAGGACTGTAAAATAAAGTGTTACCTAAAATATAAATATTAGATTAAAAATTGTTGCAGAATTTAAACTGTACATTTATTCATTTTTGTACTAAGTCTGTATGGAATTAATTTGTTGTATATATAAATCGATATACAAAGACACAAGAAAAAAGCAAGCATTTTTATAGTTGGACTCAAAACCGTACAGTCTGTGACAAAAAGCCTTGGCCTCCACTATACATCACAGAAACAAAGGAAGACATGGACAGCTACAGTAATATCCATTCAGATGACAGTTTTACCATGTTTAAACTCACTTAGCACTACATTTCCCTTTATCACATTTTCCCTCTCTTCTCATGGTTTTCCTGTGTTATTTTTTTTTAAGAGTCAAGGGAGGTCGACATATAATCTAGTGCTTAATTTCAGTAATATCATAGCATAGTTGTGGTGATTTACAGCGTTAAGCCCGTGATTGAGTAAAGAATTTGGGAGCGCTGGGGCTTAGAACCGCTCTGCATTACTTTGCACAAGCTCATATATATCAATGCAGACTGGCTTTTAATGCAAATGGCCCAATGGTCGATATTGCTGTGCTTGCTTTCCTTGACATCTTCCCATTTCCACCCTCAGTAACAGAGTGTGTAGCATTTGAAATACAAATCACACAATACATACGCAGGCAAAGGTGTTTTCTAAGTGAACAAGCCGCCGGCAGGAATTCTCCTTCTTTTTTTATCCATTTACACTATTGATTTTCAAAATCAAAACACTCTGCCTTAGGCAATGTTAAGATGGTAAAAATCAGTGAAACTGGGTCTATTTGTGAGTAGGCAAGAGGTGTCTATACTGTATGTGAAGATCAAGGAGAGAGTCTGAAATTGGGGGTCACAATTAGGACACTTCTAAGTTCTTAACTTATGTCTACATCCTTGATTAAGCAGTTAGAGGTCAGATAAAGGGTACAGTAAGTATGGGTGTATGAGGTGGTCATAGTGAGCTTCTATGGCAGATTGAAAATACTACATGCTGGGGAGCACTATGTTGTATGTGATGAAATGGATAAAGTAGGATAAGGTTTTGCCTCCAAAGCAAACAGATGCAATGATATTAATCTATAGAGTGTGGCTGTTGGAGTAATTTCCCAAAGGGTAAAACGATATTATTACATTCATCTTGAGTGCACGGATACACAATACAATATGATGATATACCATGAACTCAACACAGGTAAGACACAGCTGCATAATTCAAAAACTTTGCTCACCCACTCTTTTCAGTCGTATTTCCTCTTTCTTACTTTATTCATAACTTTCTCCCTATAATAATGATTATCACATTACAAGTAAAGTGGGTTAAGTAATAAGATTACTTTTTCCTCAATTAATGAATTATGTACAGCATTACTTTTTAAATATTGTTCTAATCATGTAATTTACGCTTTCTGTCGGCTGCTCAAGAAATAAAAAAAAATTGGGTGTTGAATAAACACATCATCAGCACAAAAAAATAAAAACATGGGTTAAGTAATCAGATTACCTTGTTCAGGGTATTACTTGTTATATATTGTTCTAATAATGTGATTTATTAATTATATTTTTTAATTTTGTAATTTAAATGTAAATTTCTGCATGATAAATTAAAAGCGAATAAAAGTGAATAAAAGTGAATAAACACTTAACAGCACAAAAAGTCACTAAAAGAAGTAATTAGAAAATTTTAAAAAGTAATCAGTAATTAAAAAAGCAATTAAAAGTAATCTGGTTAAGTAATCAGATTACCCTTTTCCCCAAGTAATGAAGTACAGCATTACTTGTTAAATATTGTGCTACACTGTAAACCTGTATAAGTTGGCAAAATGTAAAAAATTTAAGGTAATCAGTTACATACATTTATACCAAATTTTTATGTTAAGAAATTCAAACTTTAAATAAGCAGAAATTGCAGATTATTATTTTGTACTCATACGCTATAATTACTCTTAACATGACATATTTGAGTAGACTAATTCATACATTTAACTTAAAATTATCATGTAATTTAATTATTTTTAATAGTGGAAACTTGGCTAGCGTAAGCATAATAAATGATAACTTGCTAATTAGAAATACAATGCTTAGGTTTGTCTAAATTAAAAGAAACAAGTTCATAAAACTCAAAACAATGAAACTTCAGATTTACTTAAAATGTGTCAGTTTTGTGAACTCAAACAAAAAAAGTTCTAAATACTTATAAAAGTTCATTTGATTGAACTAATTTGTTTAATTTAAGTTTTCACTACTGAAAACAATTAATTATTTTGAGCATTAGGGTTTACACTGTAATCGTGTAATCTGTTTTCTGTTGGCTTCATGAGAAACAAAACAAAACAAAACAAAATGAAACAAAACAAAACAAAGCATAGTGACTTACTTGGTAAAATATTTAATGTAATGTTGTAACAAGTTACTTTTAAATGCAACAATCCCAAACACTTTGTGTAAGCCTGTTGTATGGAAGCACCACAGTCTGAGGGCGTTTTAAGCAGGGATACGTCATGCCACCTCTGACCACAATGAATCACTGCTGAATGGATTGAAGTGCCAGAAATTGCTGACATTATGAAGCATGGCGTGCTCCTGGAGAGTAAATCTCCCAGAGCTTCAAAATAAATGACCAACCACAAATGACCAACCTACAGGAACAAACTCGCTCTCTCTCTCTTCCTCATTCTCAATCAAACAGTCAATCATTCATACACACATTTAGAAACACATCTGTTTCTAGATGAAACCATGCAGATGTTTTGCATCTCGCCATATATTTTGCGGGTTTTGATGTTGCACTGTGAGGGCTTCTGTTTACAAGCTTTGAGGGAGATTTTCATCATGACACAAACATGAAATATGGCACACCCTTCTGAGAAGAAATTCATATATTAACAGACGGCTGTATGTTGATAAAGAGCTCTTTTCTGAACATGTGACTCTCCCTAGCTCAAATATATGACCAAGCAAGAATTTCAAAAGAGATAACCTCTGCACAATTATTAGAACTGTTTATCTTTGGGGAAAAGGGCAACGTGGCATATTATACACTCAATTTCATTAAAAGTTGTTTAATTGCATCTAAACAACAACAACAAAATCATTGCAATATGGGTGCAGTTCTCATTAATAGTAACAGTCTAACAAGTGATGCTTTATTTGATCTTTTTATTACAGCCTTCTTGTCATTAAATACACAAACCTTTATGTAGGTGCCTAAATTCCTCTCTTTAATCTAAGGTTTCTAACTCACTGTAATAGAATGGTAATGAGCCTTCATTTTAAGAAGAGGTAATGAGACAGCAACTTGTATCAAGCATGATGGGCTTAAAAGTCAAAGCCTAATCATGTTATAAAATATGTCATATTACAGCAATTAAAGAAGTCTGCAGTTATCGCATCTTTTTGCCATGGATTCTATCATCATCATCATCATCATCATCGTTTGAGCTCCAAACTGATGGAGGCAAAATCTTTAGTAACTGCTGACCTTAAAAATCAGAGTAATAGCATTGTAATTGATAATGTCAAATGATCACGATTCACACTTTTTCCCCTCCCTTCAAACACCCATTTTGTGCATTCATTAGTGTGGAGTGCTTTCCAGACTTTCACAAGAATATCAAAGGTCACACTACATAATGTCAGCCAGAGTACATGAGCTGTACAGAGAGGAGAGAAAGCCAGAGAGAGGGAGTGTTTCAGAAGTGCTGTGTGAAAGTCATTGGAGTGGAGTGAACTCAGCCAGGGCTGGGCTGGAACAGACTGTGGTTGATTGACTGTGATCTGCAGGCGATCTTTCATGTGCTTTGAAGGCAGGGGGAGGGGTCTCACTACCTACTGACAGACGGAGCAAGGCCGGCTGAAATTGATATGATGGGTTTCCCCTTTCTAGACAAGCAGCTTTCTCTCTACTTTTCTGTTCTTTCCATTTATTTGCTCTACCTTCAATATGTAGCCCCGTTTATCTCTTATCACAGCCAAACTTTTATTTATTTATTTATTTTTAATATAGGCCCTACAGGTACTTTATCGGCTTTCTTTAATATGTGCACAAACAGAAGTTCTCCATGATCAAAACTGCTGCATATATATATATATACACTCTATATATACACACCATATACTATATATATATATATATATGCAAGGGCGACATTTGACTCTCAAGTTAGGGGGGGCAGGATTTTTTTTTCCTGCATCAGCTAAGTATTCGCAGAAATTTTGTTACTTGTTTTTTTTTTACCTTCTTTCTTATTTAGGCTACTCATTTAGCCTATTTAATAATTTACTTAATTTTGTTATCACGGGAAATGACGCGCTCAAAATGTGAATCATTAGCCACTTTTCCACCATTTTCTTAGAATGGTAAGGAACGGTTCCAGTTCCACTTGAGCCTGGTTCGGTTCGGCACGACACGATTACAAACCGTTCTCAGCACGGAATTCTCGGCACAGTTGGCTAACCGTGCTGGTAGAATCCGTGAAGTGATGTCACAACTCAGAATCGGTCTGTTGCCTGGCTACTGGTTTCTATGTAGCTGGCTAAGCGCTCTATTTGAGCAACGTAAACACAAATTAATAATAAAATTAAAAGAAATATCTGATCATCCTCCATAACGCGGTCGCTATTTCTCATATGACTGGTGACTGGTGTTTAGAGTCCCCGCAGCAGCAGTAGCGAGCGTTCCTTCAGCGCAGCTGCAAGAGTTATGGCCTTTTTACACCTGTTCACTTCATTCGTTTTCTCTGATCAGATATCTATCATATTGTGAAAAGGTCAGGAGTAAATGTATTCCGAAATTCTTTCGAGGCGGATTTAAATCCGATCACTCAAACAAATCAATTCAGAAGGTGGTCTGGGACGCATTTCAGACGAAACTGGACAAGTGTGAATGCATCTGGTTGTTTAAACCACATATATACATTTTACTCCTGGTAAATTGTTAAAAATAAATGTGTGAGAGCGTGTTATAGGCTATATATGACATAGTCAGATATGACAGCGCTACTGCAACACGCATCACCGCAAATGAGTAGCCTATCACTAAAACAAGCCAACACGCAAACGGCCGCCAGTGAAACTGAAAGTAGCCTAAGTCTCAGATGCTCAAAAACACAATCATCTTCATTAAAACTAATGAGACTAAATGCTCTTACCAGTGCTTAGCTCGCTCTTTCTCCTATTGTGGTCTTTGATCTTGAAATGAGCTGATGATAAATAAAATGCAGCTCGTATCTTTTGCTTTCCTTGACGTGAACTCCGTTAAATTTATAGCACGGGAATTGAAGATCGGATTTATATTCATTATGCGGAGAGGTGTAAGGTAAGACAACCTGCATGTTTTTTTTTTTTTTATTTTGTTTATTGTTTAGATTGTATAGCTTGTTTCGTTTGCGAGCGCAGTTGCGAGCAGCAGCAGCCTGCCTCAGCTTGTCAAAAATGCCTTTTTACTGTGGTGGTGATAGTAACAATTTAAACTAACATTGTGATGTGCTTTAAGTGTTTTATATCTATGGATTTTATTATAGGCAAGACAAGTGTTGATTTGAGAGGCTAAATTGATCACACATGTGGTTAACTCACTGTCGGCCGCTGGCCGCTTGGGTCGTTACTTTAAAAAACAAAAACTTTAATTTAACAAACAAAAATTGCTCCAAACATTTTTTCTAAATTAACTTAATAGAAACAAAACGAAATATAACTACTTTGACATTAAAACAAAGCTGAACTATTTTTATGGCTGCAACAGTCTGTAATAGGGAGGGAGAAAAAAAAAAACCACGGGCTCCAGTCGGACTCGGGCCGAGATTTTTGATAAACTGTCGGACACAGGGCGGGCTAGGGCCTGAGCGTCTAGGGCCAGGGCCTGGCTAGGGCCTAGATTTGAGGCCCGTGCAGGGCTCTATCTGAGAGGTCATCCAGGTACTGGCACTGGAGTATTTACGTGTCATGTTATCAGTCCTATTCATTTTAAATATTGTGGTTATCGCCAATACTGTCACACCCTAAATTAACACAATGTCGATATTTCGTGCTTTGAATATCACGATTATCGCCAATTATATTGCGACACCCCTAATTTATAATTTATATTTTTAAAATATTTGTTTAATGGAATCTTTTTTTTACTAATTACTATGAAGGCCAGTATCACTGATACCAATACTTCTACTGATATCTCTATTAAATGGATTTTTCTCAATTTCTGGAAATGAAATGAATAATTATAGCTAGTCAACATTACAGTATAAATGAACTCCTCCTTTTATGTGTCCGAGCTCCTCCGTGAGACACGAGACCGGTGCGGCACGCAGCTGGCTCTCATTATCATCACGTCACCTGCCTCGTCCCGTTCTCACGGTCCCTCGGCCTCGCTGCTTGCCACATACCCCCATCGCCCCTCGCAGGCCAGGGGGTACTCCCGAGACTGCGCGCTACTCCCCCCTCCCCCCTCCCTCCGGGGGGGACCGATCACGGCGGCCGCAGCACCTGGGGGTAAGGACAGACAAGGCGAGAGAAAAGGAGCCGGAAGCACGAGGAGCGACAAAGACGAGAGAGTGGAGAGAGGAGAAAAAAATGTATTTTGGTCTGGTTCCCGGACACGCTGCCACTCGGTCCTCAGCCAGCCGAGAGGCTCTTCCTCGCGGTGCCATGCGATGGTATTGAACGCTCGGTGGACGGCTCGATCCTCCTCCGCCCCCTGGCGGCCGGCGATGGCTCCCCCAGCTGAGGGCAGCCGGCAGCGAGTCCCGCGTTCCCTGCTCCTCCCCATTATGGCGGACGGCAGCAGGTTCTGGTTCTGGCCCACGGCAAACGCCGGCGACTCCTCCGCTCCCTCTTGGACGGCAGCCACCCCACCTCGACCCAGGAGCACGGCAGCGAGCTCTCCGTCCCACCGGGTCTTCCATCGCTCCAGCACCACCGCCTCGGGCAGCCACTCGTGATCTTCCCTCTTCCGTGGTGCTGAGGAGGTCGGGCAGCGCGGAAGAGGGAAGATCACGAGTGGCTGCCCGAGGCTCCGACAGAATGTCCCTCCTTCCTCCCAGGTTTTTGGCACCAATGTAACGAGGTATGTAAATATGGGAAGAAGGAGGCGGGAACCGGCGAACGTTTAACAACTTTAATAAACAAAACACAAACTGAAAGTAAACACGCAGGCAGCCCCTCACAGACGACTGCCGTGCACACACATAATAAAACATAAACAAAACAAAACACAACGTAAAGTCCAGGCCTGGTCCTCTCTCGTCCTTCACTGTCGTCGCTCCTCCTTTTATGCATCCGAGCTCCTCCGTGAGACACGAGACTGGTACGGCACACAGCTGGCGCTCATTATCATCACGCCACCGGCCTCGGCCCGTTCTCACGGTTTTCTCACATTTAGCTTTTAATATGTGTTGTAGTGTATTTAAAATAGTGTCTCTTTCAATATCAGCTCTCTCTTAAGAGCTTTCAGTTCATTGTTTCCACACTAAGTTTATTTAGTGCATTCATTTTCACAATAAGGAAGAAAATTACCAGTTAAAACATGGGATCAATATTTTTATTTGACGATGGGTCCTCTCGATACAACTTCATTATCGTGGTTATATTTTATTTTTCTTTCTTTTTTTATAAAGAAAAAATACAGTTAGCAACCAACATTTTCTTGTTTTTATTATTTATTGGATATATTATTGTTATTTAATAGTTTCTACTCAGCTAACCATAAGATCTCTAGTTCCACTCAAAAAGTGCAGTAGTTTTAAAAGTGCTGGGCCAAATTCCAGCTCATCCACATTGTTGCAGCAGCTTTTGTTATGTATCATTATTCATTTTTAGTGGCGTGCATATACCCCCGACAACACTACTGCATATACTCTATATATTGCCTGGCACACCCTTGTGGATTTTTATCTCTTGTGTTTGATTAAATAAGAGGTAAGAATGGGAGAACACGGCCCTGTGGAGAGCCAGGTGCACGATTATTAACCTCTCTGTCGGATGGATGTCTATTTCACCACAGGCCTGCTGTGAAGAGCCAGCCAAGGTGGACGTCCAGACGAAGAATAGGCCAGAAGGGGAGAGAGGAGCATTATACATATATGTGGCAGGTCCTCCCCCTTTTACACACACACACACACACACACACACACACACACACACACACACACACACACACACACACACACACACACACACACACACACACACACATTTTCATGTTTTCTGGGGACTTTCCATAGGCGTAATGGTTTTTATACTGTAATCTATCCCCCTACACTAACCCTTCCCCTAAACCTACCCATCACACAAAACCTTTGGCATTTTTTTAATAATAAAAAAAAACAACAACATAAGTTTAGTATTGTTTTAAGCCATTTGGTTTACGAGGACACAGGAACTGTCCTCATAAATCATGTTTACATTGTAATACCCATGTCATTATACACATTTGTGTCCTCATAAAACAATATGAGTTTAAAAGCAATACCTCATAAAATGTCCTTCATACTGTGGCATACTGCTGTTCCTCTCATTTGTCAGGGATTGTCAAGAGAAGCTGGCATCAGATAGCATTTGATATGTGCTAAGTCTAATTTAAATAAAGGTATTTAACAATTCACTGGTATGGATTTGCTTAATTATGCCACAGATTTCATAAAATATGAATTCGGAGAGCACTTTCACATTTTGTCTTCCTGAGATGAGGAGTCAAAAGGTTCTGTTTGCCCTCTTCTTCACACTTCTTATCAACTTCCAAAACCAACTCTTCAGACATCGCTATAATTACTCTTGTGGGCTACACATTGGAAAACCATGTCCCTTCACAAAAAAAAATCTCTCAAACTAAACTTCTTGTGGCTTTTTAATTAGGCTATTAATATGCAGTTAGCTCATAAAGGCCATGCCAAAAGGTATAAATGACATAACTGAGAGAGCGACATTATGCGACATGTGAGTTCAGGCCTTTTTTTTATGTCTAATAATTGCTTATAAACATATGAAGTAAATGGGATAAGAAAATGCAATGCCTTAGACTGCTGCTCTCCCCATCCATCTGACGAATGAATGAAAGAATGAATGAATGAATGAATGAATGAATGAATGAATGAATAAATAAATAAGTAAATAAATAAATAAATAAATAAATAAAAAATCAAATTAAATTTGATCTCGCAAATTAAATGGGATAAATCTTTAGGAAATGCTGATTTTGATTGACACTGAATGTGATTTAAACTGATGTTGTATAGACATGTTAAGTAAGAGGAAGTGTGTTATCGTGGAATTGCTGAGACATTTAATGAGAAGCTTCCATCTTCATACTGTAGCTCCTTCTGGATCTTCAAAGCTCTGAGAAATAATTTCACCAGAGATGCTTGCAGTTGAATCCTGCTCAGACGCAGAGATTTAGTATGTTCTCTGCGTATATATTATATCAATAAAACATGACTCTGTGACCTTAAATTCAGAGATGGTTTTTAACCCTTATGTTATACAATCGCTATAAGAATTATTTTGTTCCTTCGGCTACAAAACCGTTTAACTCTAGTGTAAAGGACATGACTGTGTGAGAGGTATTGATGCGTTTATCTTGTTATGCAGCTTCATTGGTTATAGGGGAAAAATAATCATGATCATCATCATCATCATTATTTTTACATGGGGACCCCAAACATAAAACAAAGTTGAGTCATTCTCACCAGAACATTATGGTTAAAATCAGTAAAAACTAAAGTTACAGATTTAGAAAGGAAATTTTTAGCAGCTACCAGCTTCTAACCAATGAGAGTGTTGCTGACTGTGCCTGTCGCTGTCCGCAGGTGTGCATGCTGTCGGGGTGTGGGCTGATGTATGGGCAGAGGCCTTGCTCAGGTGTGAGCTAATCGAGTGTCAAATCAGCCTGAGAGGAAGCTTGCGCTGAACGGTTCAACGATGCAGCTGTGGCCTCCTCCGAACTTGCACACAAATACACACATTCACTTTTCCGCACACACGCACAATGGACAACGAAAGAGTGGAGCTGAAAACATTCACCTGGATGCACACAGTAGTACCAGGCTGTGTTACAAACAACACATATAGGACGGTCCATAAGCGTGAGAACTAGAAAATCTAAACAAAAGGAAAATAAGATTTGCGGTGAAGCGAGTCAATTTCGGCTTCTTTAATTCAGTTGAACGGCTCATTACTTAGACTCGAATGAAGGCGCATTGTTTAAGGTCTCTTTTGCCGTCTCGCGCTCTGTCTGTTTGGGTTGCTTGCGTTAGGAAGGTCAGGGCAGGTGAAGGTTTCTTCACAAGTATGGGCCATCTGTGTGCGACTGGTGATCCGACTGCAGACGGTCTCCTTGACCAGCCAAGGATGGTCGAGAAAGGACTAAGCAGAAACAAAGTTTTTTTTTCCCTCCTTCATTCTCTTCCTCTCCTTCTATTGTCAGTCTACTTCTTTCAGCTCTTTCTTCTTCATTTCGTTCCCCAGAGACCGAGGGACGTGCAGCAGCTGTGCCCCAGCAAAAAGGGTAAGATTTAAGAAAATTACTGAAAAAACGGAAAGAGAAGGTGGGGTGGGAGATCGACCATGACCCATAAGTGTCACGCCATCGGATGGTGCACCGCTTTTCTTATTCCACACCTGTTTGTGTGGCCATTCGGGCATCAGTGTAGATTTAAATGTGAGGCGCACAGGAGTTTGATACCTCTGTCACCCCCAGTTAATTGTGCCTCTTTCCTTCTTTAACTGTCTGCTCTCCACAGATTCACTTTTAATTAGCTGCCATGCTGGTGTGTCAGTGCAACGGGGAGATGTGCCTGACACACTCTCAGTCAGAAGAGGACGATCTGCCTCTTCGTCATGAGACAAATACAGGAAATACTCTCTGCAAATGATGCCAATGCTTGTTTTCTTAGTGAGTGTCCTCTAAGCATACATTTAAATAGCATCATGGAGAAATTTGCCATTTTCGACAACCTAGCAAGCTGCCTTGCCACCTACATAGGAAACATAGTATTGTCATTCAACCACGCATGAGCATTATTTGTATGAGCTCCTGTCTAAGTGCACATGAGACTCAACTAACAATTAATTTTAATACACGTGACATGACAGGAATGAAAGAATCTTCAGATATACAATATAAATAAATGCATAAATACAAATTTTGAATAAATAATTTATTCTTTTGTTCCCTTGGCTAAAAGACTGTTGAACTCTAATGTAAAGGACATGACTGTGTGATAGTTATTGATGCATTTATCTTGTTATGCAGCAGGGGGGGTTGGTAAAGTAATGTAAAAGTAATTTGTTGGTAAAGTAATTTTTGTGCAACAGAAATAGTTTAACTTGTGTAAATTGCAATATAAACATTTAGCCTTATTCTACGCTTAAGTGCTAATTCTATCCCTTACATTCTCCTGATGCATACATACATATACATGTTTTTACGCATTTTTACATTTTATTCCAAAATAATAACTAAAGGCAGTAGCAATTTAAACAATGTATATTATGTGTGAACTAATGTTCAGCTTTTCTTTTTAATAGTCAACTTATTTTCAGCAGTCATCAAGCTTGAACACACTGGTCACAGACACAAAGATCTACCTTTAATTTCCCCAAGCTGATTGCTCACTAAAACCCCCAGCAGTCATCATGTTTGCAGCCCATTTCAAGTTTGATTTTGACATGACATAAATCGGTGAAATGTCTACTTACTTTTAAATTAGTCTTCCCATTACCGGCATCATCTTCATTCAGGCCTATGAGAATGTGCACGAAAACAAGAGGAGGCATTTATCGCATGAACCAATCATATCCAAGCATAACCGATCATATCCAATTATAGAGCGATGGAGACATTGCCTCCTCTCACATGACTTTCCAGGGGGCCAAATTCAATTTTGTGGACACACCTGGGGGCCGGATCTGTTTCTGTCATTTTATATATATGTATATAGTATTCATCTTTACAGTATAATGTAAAATAATATTACATTAGATGTTTTGTCTCTTGGAAACATGACAGATTTGACAAAAGCTTGACTTGACAGGGATTAGCTTGAGTTGCGATGCACATGTAAATTTAATACATAAAATGTAACGTAAAAAGTTTAATCTCATGTTAAAGATTAAAATGTAAATGTTACTGGTTTAAAACTCTACTCTTATTTAAATTAATCAATAGTCATTCATGGTATCATACATTTATTTGCTTGTTTTTACTCACAATATGTTTACAATATTTTGTAACAGTAAGGTTTCATTAGTTAACATTAGTTAACTACTTTAGTTAACATGAACTAAAAATGAACAATACATCTACAGCATTTATTAATCTTAGTTAGTGTTAATTTCAACATTTACTAATACATTATTAAAATCAAAAGTTGTATTTGTTAACATTAGTTAATGCACTGTGAACTAACATGAACAAACAATGAACAATTGTATTTTTATTAACTAACATTAATACACAAATACATTATATTGCCAAAAGTTTTGGGACGCCTGCCTTTACATGCACATGAACTTTAATGACATCCCATTCTTAATCCGTAGGGTTTAATATGGAGTTGGCCCACCCTTTGCAGCTATAACTGCTTCAAGTCTTCTGGGAAGGTTTTCCACAAGGTTTAGGAGTGTGTTTATGGGAATTTTTGACCATTCTTCTAGAAGCGCATTTGTGAGGTCAGGCACTGATGTTGGATGAGAAGGCCTGGCTCGCAGTCTCCGCTCTAATTCATCCCAAAGGTGTTCTATCGGGTTGAGGTCAGGACTCTGTGCAGGCCAGTCAAGTTCCTCCACACCAAACTCCCTCATCCATGTTATGTTGGAACAGGAAGGAGCCATTCCCAAACTGTTCCCACAAAGTTGGGAACATGAAATTGTCCAAAATGTCTTGGTATGCTGAAGAATTAAGAGTTCCTTTTGCTGGAACTAAGGGGCCAAGCCCAAACCCTGAAAAACAACCCCACACCATAACTCCCCGCCCCCCTCCACCAAACTTTACACTTGGCACATTTACCGTTCTCCTGGCAACCACCAAACCCAGATTCGTTTATCGGATTGCCAGACAGAGAAGCGTGATTCATCACTCCAGAGAACACGTCTTCACTGCTCTAGAGTCCAGTGGCGGCGTGCTTTACACCACTGCATCAGATGCTTTGCATTGCACTTGGTGATGTAAGGCTTGGATGCAGCTGCTTGGCCATGGAAACCCATTCCATTAAGATCTCTATGCACTGTTCTTGAGCTAATCTGAAGGCCACACGAAGTTTGGAGGTCTGTAGCTATTGACTCTGCAGAAAGTCGGCGACTTCTGAGCACTGTACGCCTCAGCATGCACTGACCCCGCTCTGTGATTTTTTGTGGCCTACCACTTTGTGGCTGAGTTGCTGTTGTTCCCAAACGCTTCCACTTTGTTATAATACCACTAACAGTTGACTGTGGAATATTTAGTAATGAGGAAATTTCAAGAATAGACATATTGCACATATGGCAACCTATCACGGTACCACGCTTGAATTCACTGAGCTCCTGAGAGCGACCCATTCTTTCACAAATGTTTGTAGAAGCAGTCTGCATGCCTAGGTGTTTGATTTTTTTTTTACTCCTGTGGCCATGGAAGTGGTTGGAACACCTGAATTCAATGATTTGGAGGGGTGTCCCAATACTTTTGGCAATATAGTGTATATTTCTCATTGTTATTTTTTATATTAGTTAATACATTAACTAATGTTAACAAATTAGACCTTATTGTAAAGTGTTACTCAGTATTCTGTAATCTATTGTGGAATGCATTCTGCTTATAAATAACATTTTTCTCACTCTGTCCAACTTCTTGGTCACTGAGCTCACGACATTGCATTCTGGGATTGGCTTCCCTAGGAATACATTCAAAGCTGGCAAAATGCTAAAAAGAAAATGTTCTTGCATGTATTTGCCTACTTATACTTTATCTTAAAATTATGTACTCTTTTTAGCTACTCTTTAGAGATATGCCTATCCCACATACTATTTAGGATGGATAGTATGCACATTGGGGCACAGGGAATGCATTTTGAGAGGCAGCATAATTAAAGTCTACTACCATTTGGAACAGCATTTATGATGTCTCAAAATGCTGCCTCCGTAAGCAGCTCACTATAGGTTTTGGAACAAAGCAAGAGAGTCTGTAAGGCCGCAGGCTCAAGCACGTACACATCTTCACACCTGACCTTCAAATCTCTTTGGTGTCTTAAAACCTTGTTGCCATTGTGATTATGTACTCTGAGCGTTATGATGAGCTGTAGAAACAAGTTATGCATGGCTGCACCACAGGTGTCCCTGCATTGAAAGATGTTATTTTTCCCAACACATTCTCTGAAGAGGACCCTCTCCATTCCCTGCAGTCACTTCACACATAAACACCCTGAATACTAATGCACGATGTTCCACTCCTGTTCCGCATATGAAAATCAATGCGTGCAACTGACCCCTGTCTGGCACTGATGGCTTGTAAGAGGTCTATTGGAATTATTATTGATGGCACCTTAGTAATTAAGCCATAAGATGCACACCCAGGGTTTTATTTAGATGTCCTCGCACGCTATCGTCTCAGAGGAGTTGGTTTTAGAGCTCTGACATTGACACATCCACAGTTCAATCAATGTATAACAAATTATAGTTTAGATACTGTAATTAGAAGTTTTCCCTGAGCTGCATCCTGTTGAGTCTGTCTCACTTGGTTTTTATTTTTCCCAATCTCTCTCCCACATTGCATACCATACAGCTTCAATTAAGAGTTCCTGGCAAATAGACAAGAGAGCCGATGTACAGGACAGAACACGTTTTAATAGAGTTTCCAATTAAGTGGTGTAAAACAACCATGTCACTGGAAAGTTCCAGTGATGGTGGTGGAGGTGGTGTGGGTATGAATGTGTGAGAAAGAGTGAAAAATAGAAGGACATTGAGAGAGGGAATATAAAAGAGCATAGACAAATAATTGCAGTAGTGGCCTATACACATCTCATCTGCAGAGGGATTTAGGTTGTACTTTCAGCGGTGACAGTTCACTAATGCTTCAACAGTCACTCGTGCAGTTACGTACCACAACCGAGTGCTACAGGGTAATCAAAACAAAATAAATGATGATCTAACTGCCCAAAAACTTCATGTCTCCATTGTTTCTGTTGTGTTCTACTAAAAGAGCAGAGCAGCTATATAAATAATTAAAGACAACATGACATCAAAACTGACCCTGTATGGTTTATTCAATGTCTTTCTTAAGCCACAGTCACACTTTGAGCACACAAAATTTCTACAAACACTTCAATGATCGTAATATACCCAGCAAACAATTTTGCACTTAAAAGACGTCTAATAGCTGTCCAAACACAGCCCTGACATCTAGACTAAAACAAGGCAAAATTTGGGCTGTCAGTGAAAATTTTATTGATGTCTAACCATAGCCCAAGAACAGACTAGTCATCTAGAACAAGAACATGTCAAAGAAATGAAACCAAACACATTGTAATCACTGTTGACTTTGCTTACATGATGGAATATCATACATTTTGGCAAAAACAACATGTAACCAAATTCAAGGTTCTTTTGGCTAGAAGTGGGTTACTCATAGCTGGACTATATTGGGTCTATAGTTAACTGAGACGGTGAAATAACGGCTATTGCTTGCTGGGATGCCATTACACTTTGCAGCGTCTTAAAAAAAAAAACAAAAAAAAAAAACATATTTCATCATAAAATATGCCATCTAATCCACTTTGCTGCAACACTGCAATTGTGCAGATTTTAAATTAAAATTTTCTTTTAATTCCACTTAGAGGTAACACAGTCAGGTTTCAATCTATTACTGGTCACACGTCTTCATGTGATATGAATTCAGAGGGCAGAGTTTGCCAAACTTGAACTTTAGAAAGCAGCTAGTTTCACAAGTTTGCTCTTCCTTTCTCCCGCATTCGTATCTGTATGAAAGTCAATGGAATAAAAAGTGTAGTGTGACTTCCCACTTACTGTGAATAACTCATCAACGCCTCTGCACTGACTGTTCTTAACTACTGAGAATCAAAGGCAGGAAATATGATATAAACCAATAAAAAATCTTGACTAACTCCCACTATTGACAACACAATCAAATCCTTGTGAACAGTTTGTGCATGGAATATTTAGTTTTACTTTGAAATGTGCCACATTTTATACCTTTGGTGAGGTGAAGCCAGTTTTGAGTAGATTAAATAGTTTTCATTAGGAAAATCTGGGAGAAACCAGCAGCGAATTAGTCTTCCGGGTTCTGACGTCATCCCTTCACCAAGTCGTAACTTATAAGTTAATGCAAGTATTTAGCTTGCTATTTAGTATTTAGTATTTAGTATTGCTTAGCTTAGTATTTAGTATTTAACTAAAATCATAATTTCTTTCCCTTACATGTGTAACTGGTGTAAAGAATTTATTAATTTAATAGGACTTGTTTTGTTTATTTCCTTCCGTATTTGTATTATTATTATTTTTTTTTCCTTCTCTTAAATTGTTTTATTAATGCTTTATATTTTTGTACATTTGTAAAAAAAAATTGGTTTAGTGAACTTTTTTTTAGTGAACACGAAATTTTTTTCCTATATTATCGTTCACAAGTTATGTGAAAATAATGTTAGAATAGCGGAACTTATTCTGCAAAATATTCTGGTATGGTGATGTTTCTTGTTTAAAACGCATATTTGTTGCTGGAAGAATGTAATTGACTTATAGTAACATTTGATTATGTTAGCTATGATGAAAATGTATCGTTTAATGTGTTATTTGATTTGAATGTATATCATGACGCTAACTAATTAGCATTGTATGCTTAGTGTGTACCAGAGAGGGAGAATCTGTCGCCCCGTTGCGCCACTGATTATTTCCCCTAACTACAGGTATGTTGATCAATCAGTTCTGTTTCAAAAAGAAAAGAGATTTAGTTGACTGATAATGAATGTATATGGTACAGAGAGTGTGTTATGGGAGAAAGAATCGGATTTAATTGTTTATGCTGTCTGTGATGCACGTGGTGCAGCCTGCACATGGTACGGTGCTGAATATATCCCATGTTTTATTCCATTTTTGATACGTAATGTGTGGAAATATGGGTTTATATATACAAATGGTATTATAATTGTTTATTTGTTTTGTTATAGGATGTTATATCGTATAAATATTTGAATTAATGCATGTTAATAATGTAATATACTAGATATTGTATTTTATATAATATTGTAATATACTAATTATTTTATATTATACACTATTGTAATATATTTATTTTGTTATTAAGAATATTGATCTGATGTATAAGAAAAACAAGATATTTATATATTATAAACAGTATAATTTATTTATATTTATATAATTCCTTTCCATTATTGTATAATATCAGTCTACTTGTGTATGAGGCCGATGACACATGTGCTTTTCGCTTCTCCCCGCAAAATATTCTGTGTGTACCAGAGAGGGAGAATCTGTCGCCTAATTATTGATTATTCCCCTAATTACAGATTGAGTAAAGTGCTGAATCTCATCGAGTGGTCGTGTGGTCCTTGTGTGTGTGAGAGTGACCGGTCCAGATACGCTACACATGCACATTTTACCAGTTGTGTTTTACAATGGATTCTACAACAAACAAACAAAATCCGTGTCACATCATAAATGTTTTTCTTGTAGTAAAACATTGGCTAAAAGGAAAAAATACTGCAAAAACCATTCTTAAAAATTATTTGTGTATTATTTTTACACATTTTTACACTGATTTTTTAAGAGTGTCCTGGAAAACATCTAGACAAATCTAAGACAAATGTAGTCAGAAATGTCACATGATGGAAAATTCAGTTGTAAGTGTCATGTTATTTTTTTAAACGCATGTCCAACAGACAATGAACGGACAACTTAATGAAGTGGAAAGCGTGGAAAATCTCTTGATTGACAAGGATTCAGACAGCTCAAATATTGTGTGCTAAATGTTGAGAGAACTGCACGTTATAATAATAATGCATAACAAGAGCTATAGCTTAAAATCTTCATGAAATATGTTTCAGGCTGACAGTTATTCATTTGTGTCATGCCTGATTTAAGGCCCACCTCCAACAGACATTACCTGGGTGGGCTCAGTAACACCACACCCTTTCTAGAGAGGAACTGTCTTTGTTTTTCAATGTAAGGCCCTGATTGCAGTGGCAAACAGCACTTTTATACCACAGCCTAGTGGATCTGTTTAATACACTTGGCTGACTTTGATAAAGCATTGCACAGAAAAGCCTGGCTCGCTACCCAGCTTTCTTCCCCCAGTTAAATTCATGATATGCCTATTCAGCGGAATTACAGCCATGCTTTCAGGGTGAGAGAGACAGGAACACGGGCAGCAAGTGAGAGAGGGAGAAGATACAGAGAGACAGCCTTCGGCATAGTTCTCAGAATGTGACTTTAATGGTGTTGCAGAATGGTAAAATAAGAACCGGCCTCTTTTCCCCATGTTTTCCCATCATGCATTGCTCTGAAGCAACGAATGGCAAATTACAACACAGAACAGTGTAATGTCATGTATAAACAGACATTTCCATTGATTTATAGATCTCATAGGTCTCATACACATAGGGATTCTGGATAAAGAGTTAATAAGTACAAATGAATCACAGGGTACCTCACAATGCGATGCGATACACGATAAATGGCTCATGATACTGTTAATATCACGATACAGCAATTCTGTGATAATCAATATATTGCTAGACAATCCTATAATGATACATCATGATATTTGTCTAACTATGAAAACAAAATGCCCGTGAAAAGTTTAAGTGAAGGTTTTCCAGACTTTGGACCTAAACGTGGCTGGGGCATCTATTATTTTACTCACACTGATGTCCGCCATCCCGTTAAAAACCTCTTTTGTGTCCTTAGACACAGTGTCTCGTTACCTTTCTCAGGGAACAAGGGTTACAGTCGTAACCCGAGATGTTCCCTTTCGAGGGAACTCACACTGCGTCTAATGACACTTTGGGGAACGAATACCCACTATGCCACACAGAGGCTCACGCCTGCCCTAGTGTGAAGCTGGAGACCAGGCACACTTAGGACGCGAGCACCCTAGCGCCAGGCGTCGCAGGGAGTTGCAGACTATAAAATCTGATGAAGGTGTGCGGGGTGGCCCACCCAGCCGCCTCGCAGATCTTCTGAAGCGAGACTCCAGAAAGGAGGGCCACCAAGGACGCCATGCCTCTGGTGGAATGTGCCCTCACGGCTATAGGTGAAGGCAAATTGCGCACCTGATAAGCCGTGGCTATAGCCTGGACAATCCAATTGCTGATTGTCTGTTTTGATGCAGGCAGCCCTTTCTTGGGTGAGCCAAAGCACACTAACAACTGGTCTGATTTTCTCCGCTGCGAAGACTTCTCCAAATAAATTCTCAATGCCCTAACCAGGCAGAGCAGGTGAAGTCTCCCTTCTTCCGCTGACACATGTGGTGGAGGATGGAAGGCCTGAAAAACCACTGACTGTGCCACACTCGATGGCACCTTGGGCACATAGCCCGGCCTTGTATTAAGAATGGCCTTTACTCCGCCCGGGGCAAACTCCACGCAGGTTGGCGTTATCGCCAAAGCCTGGAGGTCCCCCACTCTCCTCAGAGAAGTGATAGCAAGGAGAAAGGCCACCTTAAGGGTCAGGTTCTTTGCCTCAGCCGACTCGAGCGGTTCGAAGGGAGCCGCAGGCAGCCCTTCGAGAACCACTGCCAGATCCCAGGTTAGGGACTCTGGAGCGAGTCACAGGCCTCATCCTCCGAGTTCCACGGAGCAAATGTACAACCAAATGGTGCTTCCCCAGGGGCCCATCACTTACAGGAGCGTGGAAAGCCGTAATGGCAGCCACGTACACCTTAAGTGTGGACGGGGTAAGACCAGCAGAGAAACAATCTTGGAGGAACTCCAGCACTGAAGCCACCGGGCAGTTAACTGGGTCCACCTCATGCTCTCTACACCAAGTGAAAAACACATTCCACTTCCTCGTGGAAGGAGCCCTGGAGCTAAGTAAGGTCTCGACTACACCTGCCGATAGGCCAGCCCCTAGGTACCGGGCCCCCTCAAGGGCCAGACCCAGAGGTTCCACAGCTCTGGCCGGGGATGAAATATTGTGCCCCCTGCCTGAGACAGCAGGTCCCTCCTCAGAGGGATCTGCCATGGGAGGTCTGCTAGCTGTGTTATGATGTCTGAGAACCATACTCGGGTCAGCCAATAGGGTGCTACTAGAAGTAGACTGATCCCTTCTCGGCGGACCATCTCCAAGACTCCCGGGAGCAGAGCAATCAGGGGAAATGCATACAGACGCAGCCTCGGCCACGTCTGCACCATGGCATCCAACCCCAGCGGGGCTGGATCCGTGAGAGAAAACCACAGTGGACAGTGGGACGTCTCTTGAGAAGCGAATAGATCCACTTCCACTGGGCCGAACCTCTCGCACATAGCCTTCACCACCTCTGGGTGAAGTCTCCATTCCCCGGGCCTCAGCCCCTGCCTCGACAGGACGTCTGCTCCCTGATTTTGGTCCCCGGGGACGTACATCGCTCTGAGAGACGACAGTTTCCCCTGGGACCACAGGAGGATCTGGTGTGCCAGTCTGCATAGAGGGCGTGACCTCAGACCCCCCTGATGATTCAGATACGAGACTACTGACATATTGTCTGCCCGTATCAGGACACGGTGGCCGTGGAGGTCCGGGAAAAGCTCCTCAGAGCTTTGTAGACCGCCAGCATTTCCAGGCAATTTATGTGCCAGGAGGAATGCCGGGCCTCCCACAGACCTCTCGCAAAGCGGCCGTCCATGACCGCGCCCCAACCAGTGAGGGAGGCGTCTGTTGAAACGGTCTTCCGGCAACATGACGCTCCCAACACTGGGCCTTGGGACAGAAACCAAGGTTTCTTCCGTATGGAAAGGGAATGAAGGCATCGGCGCATTACCCTGATCATACGGAACAGATTTCCCCTCGAGGAAAACCCCTTGGTTTTCAGCCACCACTGTAGGGGTCTCGTGCAGCAGGCCAAAAGGTATTACGTTGGACGCTGCTGCCATGAGCCCCAGCAGTCTTTGAAACGGCTTTACAGTGATGCTGCGGCCTAGCTTCATTTTGGAGACCATCGCCCGTATGGACTTGATACGTGCAGGAGACAATTGTGCCCGCATCACGGTCGAATCCCATACGACTCCCAGGAACGTGGTTCTCTGAGAAGGCGTCAACACGCTCTTTTTCGTGTTGAGTCTCAACCCCAGGCACTGAATGTGGCCAAGGACGACATCTTGATGCCGAACTTCCATCTCTCGCGACTGGGCCAATATGAGCCAGTCGTTGATATAATTCAGTACACAGCTGCCCTGGAGTCTCAGTGGAGCCACAGCCGCATCCATGCACTTGGTGAATGTGCGAGGGGAAAGAGCCAGGCCGTACGCTTCGCCTCCAAAAGTGAGCCTCAGGAACTTCCTGTGACACGGAAGGATGGATATGTGGAAGTATGCGTCCTTTAGATCTATCGTGACGAACCAGTCCTTGACTCACGATGGTTCGAATTGTGAGCATCTTAAATCTGAATCTCCTCAGAGAACGATTCAAGTTCCTCAGATCTAAAATTGGACGCAACCCCCCATCCTTCTTGGGAACTATGAAGTACCGGCTGTAGAACCCGGACTCCCTGTCTGGCGGAGGAACACGTTCTATGGCCTCCTTTACCAACAGGGAGTGAACTTCCTGTTCCATAACCCGAACCTGCTCTGGGACCACTGCAGTCCAGACCACCCCGTTGAACTTCGGGGGAGGGTAACCGAACTGCAGTTTGTATCCCTTCTCTACAGTATGCAGGACCCATGCAGATATATCCGGAAGGCATCACCATGCGCCGAGATAATCTACTAAGGGAACCAGCCTCTCGAGGCTGGCCTCGGGTGTTTTCCAAACCTTGTTCCCGACCTCCTGAAGCGACTGACCGGCAGGGAGCAGTCGAGGACGATTTTTGGTGTGTGGACGCGTTCGCTGCCCAGCCACAAGTCCGTGAGGCAGATGGAGCAGTGTTTGCAGGCCCGAAGCGTGCTGGACGGCGGGAGCACAGCATCGATTTCCCGAGAGCTCCGCGGAGGAGGCGACCTCGATTGCTCCTTCCCAGGAGAGGGGCTGGCCAGCAGGGGCCTCATCTAAGGGAGCAACTCGACAGGGCTGCAACGACTTCGGGAGGACACTGCGATCAGCAATTGCTGGAAACCGATGTGTCCCGCAGCGCACGAGGCGGCGAGAACAAGCATCGATTTCCTGAGGGCTCCGTGGAGGAGCAAGAACCTCACAATGCACGAAAGCAGCCCCCTCAGGAACTGCCCATGCATGTTATGCTCCCATCTTAGATGATTATTCAGACAAGTGAAACACAGTTTGGATGATAGGCTGGTTTAAAATATCTAACTTCTCAAAGTCAGATAATATTCCATTTAATTCCTCAGAATTAAATGCAGCCATAATCACCAGACGATACTGTTTTAATATTTAATTATGGTCTCGTAATCTACACGTTGCCTCGGCAAACGCGAGATTCGAGCCGTTCACAATATATTTGGCTTTCATTCCTCGAGAGTCAACAGGCACGAGGCTGAAACACCCGAAAACGTACGGCTGTACGCGTCGAGATATTTCTCAGTGAACACAGCCAGCACCCTCAGGAGCTGACTGTGCATGCCTCACACCCAAACAATATCACATGCACACCGATCGCGTCACTCTTATTGCAGACCCGTGATCTACGCGCTGCCTCAGCAAACGCGAGATTGAGCCTTGCATTATGAAGTGGCGAGCTCTCGTTTACTACTTCAACTGCCTCGATGCTGAGCACATCTAATTCCTCGGAATCAGACAGCTCAAGCATCGGGTTCTCCACCCCGGGGGAAGAAGCCTCAGCGCTGGCTTCCGCACGGGGAGGGAGAACATCGGAACTGTCAGACGAGGAAGGAGAAGATGCCTCAGCAGTCTCAAGTTCCCCTGACAGATCTATCTGCGAGCCCCATGATCTGAGCAGCCGCGCTGCCTCAGCAGACGCGGGACCCGAACCACGGGGCTCGTGAGCCTGGCCGGCCTCATTGAACACGGCCAGGCGGGAACGCAGCACTCTCACACTCACCGCAGGCAGCTCCCTCAAGAGCTGAACACACAGTTGATGTGTGTCTGTACCCGAAAAGTAACGCGGGCACAGATGCACACACCTCCTGAATTGTTCACTCGCCATTTCACAGACTTGTTATTAGACAAATAACACAAAATAAGACAAACAGTAAAACAGAGCGCTTGCTGAAGAGTGAAAGCTGTCTGTACTATGTGCATCCCTTTGTAGCTTCCGTGTGTGCCGTCACATACTACGTTATGACGCAACAACAATCAGGATTGGAGTGGTATTTCATTCATACTTCAGACGCGCTACACTTGGGGAGCATCCCCAAAGTGTCGTTAGACACAGTGCGAGTTCCCTCGAAAGGGAACTATTTAGAGCGCCTTATTTTATTAATTAAAATATCGATATTTGGCGCCTTGTATGGCACGGAGAAGGACAACGATATATTGCCCTATTTTGTCCCACCCCTACAAATGAACATCATCTGCGTAATTGAAACTGAATGAATAATTTATAAATCTTAAAGTGTCCATAGGCTGGATGGCCAATGAATGAATGAATGAATTAACGAACGAACGAACGAACGAACAAACGAACAAATAAATAAATAATCGGTATTACCATTATGAAATAACCATGTACATCGTTTGACAGTAACAATGCGTAAGCACCTATCAGGCCCCCTCCTCTGACTTCATATGATAAAGTGAGTAAATTACAAACTTGAGTTCATTAGCATTTGTAGGTATGTATATTTTTGAACTTTTTTTTAGTTATTCACAGACACTGATGTGCAATGTTAATGTATGGGCAGCTTCTGAAGCATAAACTAGTTTACTTATGTACAGTTTTAGAGCTGCATAAATCTTTATGAATGTTGTGTCCTATTTCTAAATTTTGGTCTGAGATGGATTTGCCAGAACCTTTGTGAGGGGACTGCCGCAGGTAAGTTCAATGTTTACACAAAATAAAGTAAATAAGTTATAGACAGCATCAGTGTTATGGTGTAATATTAACATCTGTTTCATTTGCTTGTGAGATCTCACAAAGGTTCTGACATTTCTGACCAGTCTTTAAATATCACACAGAACAGAATGAAATGCTTTTAAAGTCAACATTGGTAATTGTGTTAAAGAAGTGCAACAAGTAAATGTAATGGCATTAAACATATTCTTAAGCATTTACATTTCTTCCGGTAATATATATACATATATTTAGTATATTACGTATTGTATTGTGTATTGTGAAATATTATTACAATTTAAAGAGATGGCAAAGCTGAATTTTTATGCTGAGTTGGTGCTCAAGAAACATTTAATATTATTCTATTCCATTCCATTCCATTCCAAAACACAATATAATGTCAGTTGTGTATGTAAAAATATCTGCATTTTAGAAATGGACCATACAGTGATATTGTCCATTTTAGTTTCCATCCCAAAAAAATGCTAAAGCTGCTAGAACTTCACTTGACCTAATACCTACGAATACAAATGATGCATCAGTTTCAGTTGGTTATACCATCTCATGGACATCTGCTCAATAAATACAACAACATGACTACTGTGAAAAAGTGCTTTAGGATTCCAGTCTACAAAGCTGTCTACAAAACACCATATTGAATAAGCATGGTAGAGTAAATAGCCCAGTCTGTCTTTGCACAACTTGTAAAGCATATTTAGAAATGATTAATGATTCCTTAATGGTTGTGTGATCTGTAAAAATATGAGCTTCTGGTTCATATACAGGGTTGGACAATTATGCTAGAATTCTAAATAAATCAAATTTCATTAAATCTATGAGACCTTATAATTCACTAAAGCAAAAACAAAAACTTAATTAAAACAGGGACATACAGTGCATCCAGAAAGTATTGTTAGGGGAATAACAGTTTAGGACCCAAGACCAATTGTGAAGAATGGAGACCAAGAGTCAGGAGTGCAATTAATTAAAGAAAAATTTTCTGAAGAATAGTTAGTAAGGCCGCACTCTCCTTCTACCTTTTTTTCGTACATACAATTTCTCAACAGTTATACTCTTTTCAAGGTCTAGCTATGTCATTACTGCAGTAGTCATAGTAAATTTACACACATTGTCAGTTAATCAGATGCACGTCTTCATAGATCACTTGTTGATGCTTTCATCCCGGAATTAGGCACGTAGTGACCTTCCAGGTCTGGAGCAGGCACCAGCTTGCCCAGAACAACATACTGTCACTCTCCCTAGGATGCCCTTTGTACACCTTCAATACTGATCTGTAACACAGAATACTACGCACATATACAGATACACAGTTTTCTCAGAGGTTGGAGTTGGTTGAG
This sequence comes from Coreius guichenoti, assembly GCA_039654105.1. NCBI lineage: Eukaryota > Metazoa > Chordata > Actinopteri > Cypriniformes > Gobionidae > Coreius > Coreius guichenoti. The sequence continues at coordinate 20,995,587 of CM077173.1, read as the reverse complement.
CTCCAGTTCTGACCAGAAAGCTTCCCAAAACATACTGATAACATGTGCTTTCTCTCAGTACAGAGGTACAGACAATATCCACCATAATTCTTTAGTGTTTCATTAAAAGAAAATATAAAATGAATAAAATATAACATGAAAGACAAATCCATATTTCATCTCTGGAAGCCGGGCTAAGTGAGTAAGCACTGTTACTGCACTCCTGGCATGGGCCAGACCCTCAGTCACTCCTCAGAGACCAAATACAAAGTTTAGAAAACATAGATGAAGGAACTGTAAAGAATCATTAAAAATCATTATAATAATATAGAAAGATAAATATTGATTAATGCTTTGATTATAAATTTAATTAGAATATATATATATATATATATACTGTATATATATATATTTATATACAGCGGGGAGAACAAGTATTTGATACACTGCCGATTTTGCAGGTTTTCCTACTTACAAAGCATGTAGAGGTCTGTAATTTTTATCATAGGTACACTTCAACTGCGAGAGAAGGAATCTAAAACAAAAATCCAGAAAATCACATTGTATGATTTTTAAATAATTAATTTGCATTTTATTGCATGACATAAGTATTTGATCACCTACCAACCAGTAAGAATTCCAGCTCTCACAGACCTGTTAGTTTTTCTTAAAGAAGCCCTCCTGTTCTCCACTCATTACCTGTATTAACTGCACCTGTTTGAACTCGTTACCTGTATAAAAGACACCTGTCCACACACTCAATCAAACAGACTCCAACCTCTCCACAATGGCCAAGACCAGAGAGCTGTGTAAGGACATCAGGGATAAAATTGTAGACCTGCACAAGGCTGGGATGGGCTACAGGACAATAGGCAAGCAGCTTGGTGAGAAGGCAACAACTGCAGCAATTATTAGAAAATGGAAGAAGTTCAAGATGACGGTCAATCTCCCTCGGTCTGGGGCACCATGCAAGATCTCACCTCGTGGGGCATCAATGATCATGAGGAAGGTGAGGGATCAGCCCAGAACTACACGGCAGGACCTGGTCAATGACCTGAAGAGAGCTGGGACCACAGTCTCAAAGAAAACCATTAGTAACACACTACGCCGCCATGGATTAAAATCCTGCAGCGCACGCAAGGTCCCCCTGCTCAAGCCAGCGCATTTCCAGGCCCGTCTGAAGTTTGCCAATGACCATCTGGATGATCCAGAGGAGGAATGGGAGAAGGTCATGTGGTCTGATGAGACAAAAATAGAGCTTTTTGGTCTAAACTCCACTCGCCGTGTTTGGAGGAAGAAGAAGGATGAGTACAACCCCAAGAACACCATCCCAACCGTGAAGCATGGAGGTGGAAACATCATTTTTTGGGGATGCTTTTCTGCAAAGGGGACAGGACGACTGCAACGTATTGAGGAGAGGATGGATGGGGCCATGTATCGTGAGATCTTGGCCAACAACCTCCTTCCCTCAGTAAGAGCATTGAAGATGGGTCGTGGCTGGGTCTTCCAGCATGACAACGACCCGAAACACACAGCCAGGGCAACTAAGGAGTGGCTCCGTAAGAAGCATCTCAAGGTCCTGGAGTGGCCTAGCCAGTCTCCAGACCTGAACCCAACAGAAAATCTTTGGAGGAAGCTGAAAGTCCGTATTGCCCAGCGACAGCCCCGAAACCTGAAGGATCTGGAGAAGGTCTGTATGGAGGAGTGGGCCAAAATCCCTGCTGCAGTGTGTGAAAACCTGGTCAAGAACTACAGGAAACGTATGATCTTTGTAATTGCAAACAAAGGTTTCTGTACCAAATATTAAGTTCTGCTTTTCTGATGTATCAAATACTTATGTCATGCAATAAAATGCAAATTAATTACTTAAAAATCATACAATGTGATTTTCTGGATTTTTGTTTTAGATTCCGTCTCTCACAGTTGAAGAGTACCTATGATAAAAATTACAGACTTCTACATGCTTTGTAAGTGGGCAAACCTGCAAAATCGGCAGTGTATCAAATACTTGTTCTCCCCACTGTATATATATAAATCACATGTACATAAGTATTCACAGCCTTTGCCATGACACTCAAAATTGAGCTCAGGTGCATCCTGTTTCCACTGATCATCCATGAGATGTTTCTCAACTTGTTTGGAGTCCACCTGTGGTAAATTCAGTCGATTGGACATGATAAAAGCACACACCTGTCTATATAAGGTCCCACAGTTAACAGTGCATGTCAGATCACAAACCAAGCCATTAACTCTTTCCCCGCCAAACACAGAATTTTCCGTTATTTGTGAGAAAACGCTTCCCTGCCAAACACAGAATTTTCCGGGTTTCCGTGTTTTCACTGTTATGCGCTAGGGGGCGTTATTACTCATCTTCTGAATGAGTTCAGAATCTCCTGATCAAAACACAGAAGAAGACGGAAAAAAACAAGCAATCATATGCAAGCAGATGCATATGTAAAATAACATATTCATCATCATTAAACATCATATAAATCAAAACTGCCTAATGTTACTGAATGAAATGTCTACCCAGAACGAGCTCTAGGACTGTGCAAGCAGTAGGGGTGTTGATGGACTCGATCTACTCCATCTGTGTTTGATCATCGTTCTGAATCTGATCTGGATGCAGTCTTTGACAAAAACGTGATTTTCTCAGCTTTTTGTTCAAAATGTTACTTTTTTTTATAAAACTTACCCATATTTAAGTGTTGATAAAAAAGGAATGCATGAAGCTTTTTTTTTGTTTGTTTAAAAGCAGAGGGTCTGCTCTTTCTTGTGATATATGGCATGCTCAGATATTCATACAACAAAATATTCTATGGGCCATTACATTATTGTGAAAATGATCAAAAACCCTGGCGGTGGCTGGCAACCTTTTTTAAAAACGCTGGTGGGGAAAGAGTTAAGTCCAAGTAATTGTCTGTAGACCTCCGAGACATGATTGTATCAAGGCACAGATCTGGGGAAGGGTACAGAAAAATTTCTGCAGCATTGAAGGTCCCAATGAGCACAGTGGCCTCCATCATCTGTAAATGGAAGAAGTTTGGAACCACCAGGATTCTTCCTAGAGCTGGCCGCCCGGCCAAACTGAGCGATCGGGGGAGAAAGGCCTTAGTCAGGGAGGTGACCAAGAACCTGATGGTCACTCTGGCTGAGCTCCAGCGTTTCTCTGTGGAGAGAGGTGAACCTTCCAGAAGAACAACCATCTCTGCAGCACTCCACTAATCAGGCCTGCATGGTAGAGTGGCCAGACGGCCACACTCCTCAGTAAAAGGCACGTGACAGCCCGCCTGGAGTTTGCCAAAAGGCACCTGAAGGACTCTCAGACCATCAGAAACAAAATTCTCTGGTCTGATGAAACAAAGATTGAACTCTTTGGCCTGAATGGCAACCGTCATGTATGGAGGAAACCAGGCACCGCTCATCACCTGGACAATACCATCCCTACAGTGAAGCATGGTGGTGGCAGCATCATGCTATGGGGATGTTTTTCAGCGGCAGGAACTGGGATACTAGTCAGGATCGAGGTAAATATGAATGCAGAAATGTACAGAGACATCCTTGATGAAAACCTGCTGCAGAGCGCTCTGGATCTCAGACTGGGGCGAAGGTTCATCTTCCAACAGGACAACGACCCTAAGCACACAGCAAAACAGATAACAAAGGGGTGGCTATGGGACAACTCTATGAATGTCCTTGAGTGGCCCAGCCAGAGCCCAGACTTGAACCCGATTTAACATCTCTGGAGAGATCTGAAAATGGTTGTGCACCGACGCTCCCCATCCAACCTGATGGAGCTTAAGAGGTCCTGCAAAGAAGAACAGGAGAAACTGCCCAAAAATAGGTCTAGGCCAAGCTTGTAGCATCATACTCAAAAAGACTTGAGGCTGTAATTGGTGCCAAAGGTGCTTCAACAAAGTATTGAGCAAAGGCTGTGAATACTTATGTACATTTTTTTCTTTTTTTGTAATAAATTTGAAAGATTTCAAACAAACTTCTTTCACGTTGTCATTATCGGGTATTGTTTGAAGAATTTTGAGGAAAATAATGAATTTAATCCATTTTGGAATAAGGCTCTAACATAAGAAAATGTGGAAAAAGTGAGTAGTGAATACTTTCCGGATGCACTGTACAAAAATAGCTGCATATGAAACGTAGGTATACAGCAGCTAAAAGAGAAACATTTATTCATTCTGTTACTGCAGTTATAAATATTTATCATTTCATCTCGATTTTTAGAAACAGACTTTAATTGAAATATGTATGACTCTTTTCAACATACTCAGGTGGGCATCATTGTGTATATGCACACTTGTTTGTCTGCACATGTGCTTCTACATCCCAGCCAGTGAAGAGGATGTACTATACGCTCTGTCTCAGGTGTTTGTTCTATATATATAGCACAGTCAACAGGTTAAATTGGGTCACCTGTGTGATTTGTGTTCATAGCATTTCTAATTTGCTTGGTCTGTCAAACTAAGAACAAATTGGAATGTGAGTGATTAAAATTAAAATTTACATTGTGATTCACAAGATGCAAGTTAAAAATTAAAATAGCATAACTGTTCATACTGTATGTGTACAATAATAAGCTGTCCCACACCACATAAATACATTAACATACATCCATTAATATTATCCAGTACAATTTGAAAACTGCAAAGTGCTGATTTGTGACACATCTCTTGGCATCATGTCTGCTTTTCTGCATCATGTCTGCTTTTATATAAGGAATAAGAATTTCAGAACTGTAAATATCCGCAAGCAAACATACTTTTTGTACAAGGTCATTTATTTATTCCAAAACTTTTCCACAGTAACCTATAAATCCTATAAGTTATGTACAGCAGTGAAACAGGTTAGTAGGGGGAAAAAAGTAAAAAAAAAAAAAAAAAAATACAAATTGTGTTCATTGTGTTGTGGACTTTTGTTGTGGCTATTTTTAAAAGGAAGTTTGAATTGTTGTATTCTGACATAATTTGTGTCAAGACAAGAAGTGATGAGAATGATTGAAGTTCGCTACTCCTCTCTCATGTGCTTTATTGCTGTTTAATATCTACTGACAGATAACACAAAAGTTTTAACTGAGAAAAGAAACTTTTCATGCAGTTTGGAAGGAAAAAAATTCATCATCAGGCAAGGAAATCATTCACAGTTACTTTTATAGGTAGTGTGCGGAATAATAATACCATTTTATTATTATTTTAAAATGTAATGATTTTATGTTATACTGGTTAAAATGTTAGTATTTTTAAGTTAATAATTCATTACTTTTTTCCTCAATATTCTGCCTTTAAAGGTCAATGCTTTTCTTCAGTGCCCTTAAGAAAAAGTTTATTCAAGGGTACTATTAGTATACTTCTTTTAAACTAAAAAATAAGTATACTTTCAATCTACTTTTTATGTACTTCACAGAAATATACTTAAAATTACACAGGTATACTTGATTTATACTGAAAGAAAAGTCTAAGTATATTTGGACTATACATGTACTCAATCTTTTGATCGAGATATACTTAAAAGTAGGCCTATAATTAAGAATTCTAAGTATACTTGGCTTGTAGTGTTGTATCTTTTGATTGAGTAGCCTATTAAATACTTTTCACATAGTTTTACATACAGTCTTATAGTATCTGAACATTCAAGTGTTGATAAAAAAGGTTGCATGAAGCCAGAATAAAATGTTTTTTTTTTGTTTTTTTTTTGTTTTTTAAATGGAAAGAGTTAAAGTACAGTTAAAGGTATATTTCAAGTATAAATTGGTATTAGTACAAAAATAATACCAAAATAGGAACAAATAATAAGATATAAATAGTAAACTATAAGTATGATGTTATGCTCACTTAAAGAAAACTTACAAGTATACTTGCAGTATAAACTACTAAACTAGTAGTATACTGGTAGTATACTTTAAAGAGTACTTTCATAAACTAAAAAAAAATGTACTACAAGTATTAAAATAGTAAACTAGTATTGTGCTTATGTTCACTTGTAGTACAAATGCAGTACAAATTAGAAACATAGATGTGAACTAGTTGTGCACTTAAAGTTTACTACTGTTACACTTATAGTACACTTAAACGTATACTTTTACATACTAAAAAGTGGGCCAATTTAGTCCCAGCGGTATTGAAACAGTACAAGTTTACCACTAGTACATTTATATTATTAGTATATTTACATAAAGTACACTTAAAATATACTTGGGCTGCGTTCGAAACCGCATACTTCCCTACTATATAGTAGTAATAAGTATAATATAATAAGTATGTCCGAATCCATAGTATTCATAAAAGAGTAGGCGAGAATTACCTGGATGACGCACTAATTCTCGCAAGATTCAGACCTGTGTATACTAATAGTGCGTTCGAATATGCCTACTTACCTACTACTATATAGTAGGAGAAAACAGTACGTGAAAGGAGTAGTATGTCTGAAACCTCAGTATTTATAAAAGAGAAGGCGAGAAATTCCCGGATGGCCTACTGCTTCTGCCCATATTCTGAAGTGCTTCTCCGATGGATACCTTTCTATCCCAGGAGGCCACGGGAGAGGATACGTCATAATCAAACATCGCGGAGAAGAGCGACGCTGGTGTTTTCAAATGTGAGTAAACACGGTCCCCTTTGTTAAAATCGCATTTGTTGAACTACTGTAGAGTAAACAGTTGAATTGTTGAAGGTGTAAAGAAGCTAGACAGTATAGTATAGATGTGATTTTGCTGTAAAAACACATTTTATTATGTATAGCTAGCAGGGGAGCTCCAGTAACACGTGCGTCTCCAAAGTGGATTTACATAAACCATATACATCTTAAAGATGCTTACCAAATGTTTATTTAACATCTAACAGGAACATTTTCGATAAGTATTGCAGATGAGCACATCACAACATGAAATAGACATCTGATCAGAATGATGTATGTGTGCTATAATGTAGAATTCACTGTTTGCATTACATGAATGTCAGTAATGTAAATAAACAAATCTACATAAAGTAACTATACATAAGTTATCCATTTTATTTGTCCATTAGTACTGTTGTTAAATTAAGGAACATTTGTGTAGAATAAAAAGTGGGTTAACACATCAGCAACTACCTCAACATTTAAATGTAGTACTGAACACATAAATCACAGAGGTAACATGAATCTTGTCTGGATGTTATAGGGACGACACACACGTATGTTTATCCGGTGGAGAGCGGCTGATGAAGGAATGGCTTTGAGTGAGTATACTACAGAAATGATTAAAACATCTATTTAAATCTTAAGTTGTAGTTTATTTTAATTATTGTAATTTCAGAAAGAGTTATTACAGCTCTTTTATGATTAAAAGTAAGAAAATATGAAAAATATAAAGTAAGATTATTTTGTTACTTCTAATACAGAAATCAAATGACATTGTGCTGTTAAAATGACTGCTTTTGTATTATGTTTGTGCATTTTTGTAGGATCTAAAATGTCTGTAGACGGGTGTGAGCACTGAGGATCCTGGAAATGGTTTAGTGCCATGGATGAGACCCTCCATCACTCCACCTGCCCTTATTGCCTCATCTGGCCCGGATGTTGCTGTGGACTCTTCATCCTCAGTGAGCCCAGAGCCAGCGAGAGCATCTAGAAAAAGACCAAAAGACATTGAGGATGTGATTTTGGTCAAGTTTGTTCTGCTGGTTTCTGTTCATACAATTGAGCCCGACTTTCAGAAGTTTCAAAAGCATCATCAAATAATGTCATGAAGCTTCTGGAAGTCTGGACTGATATTGTATGAAGAAACCAGCAGGACTTGACCAAAATCACCATTTGTGTTCAGAAAAAAAAACAAAGAAAAACACAGGGATTGAACAGTGTGAAGGCGAGTAAATAATGACTGAATTTATATGTTTGGGTGAACTAACCCTTATGCCCCCAAATAGAAATTGTATGAAATGTGTATGCATTTTTATTATAGTAGTACCTTGAAAAAGTAAACTTTAAGAAATAAGCAGCTTTATTGAGCATTTGTGCCCAAGACACTTTCAAAAAAGCATTTACAAAAAACACATTTACATTTATGCATTTGGCAGATGCTTCTATCCAAAGCGACTTACAGTGCTCTTATTACAGGGACGATCCCCCTGGAGCACCTGGAGTAAAGAGCCTTGCTCAAGGACACATTGGTGGTGACGGCTGTGGAGATCGAACCAGCAACATCCTGCTTACCAGTAAAACATTTTAACCTGTTTAAATGTTTTACAGGTAGTCATGCTGATGGAGAGCAGGCAGACGAATGTTTGGAGCAGACACAGCAGATTGTCAGGGGGGCCGTCATCATGATCTTCCTCATCCTCTGGATCAACGATGTCCACATTGAGAAGAGCAGCAATGAGGGACATGATGGACGGCAAGGACAGGCGAAGGTGTCCACAGTGGTCAGCTGCTTCATCAATATAAAGCCTCAGAATTGGCACAGCTGTGTTAAGATGGCAGCAGGATGTGAGGTTCACTGCCTGTAAATGCGTGATTGTTAGAACAATAAGTTTGAATAAAGCTTTGTTTTATGTGTTGTTGACTTGTATATGTATTTATTTATTGTGACGGTTACTTTTATTCATTCTTTTACTCATGTATTCATGTTTTCTATTGTTGTCAGTAAATAAAATATTATTTCATTAATTTCATGCATTAATTTATTGCTTGACTGAAAATTGAGATGTATTCACCTTGGCTGCATGCGTCTAGTGTGTATTCATGCATCGCTATGTCACATGACAAAACAAATTGCATTTTGCTTGTTTTACTAAAACGATATAATTTTCATTAAAACTAATATAATTAAGTATTGGTCAGCATTTATCATTATTATTGTGCGTAAGTGTTGGGGGTGGGCTAGCAACGCAATTCATTCTGGGGTAATCTTAATTTTTAAGTCGTGATACTTACATTTTCCGAGTATAAAATCAACAGTCTTCTCCAAAGGCGAGATCTTCCAGCAGCTGCCCGGCGTCTCCTTTGTGCAGACATTAAAACACTGAGGAAAACCGTACTAGGTAGGGCTGTGGAGTTACTGATGCTATTAAGTGTTAGTGCACCTGTCATTCATATCTTTTTTATTGCAGAACTTATAATTACATGGTTGGTTTTATCTTTAACAATAAACAATCATGAAAAAAAAAAATATATATCATGGGTTTGTGTACATTATAGTATGAGATTATATACACAGAAAAAAAGCACAATAACAAGGTTAAATATCTTTTAATAATTCATTGTAATGCATCAAAAAATATTTTTTTCTTATAAGTCTGAGGGATGAAACGAGAATTAAATTTAACAAGAAAAAGAGGAAAACATAAAGGAGATTTAAGGCACTTTTGCTTGCGGATTAAAATTTTTGCATATAAAATAAAGAAATTAACAACATATTCAAGAGCTCACGATTTTGATCTTTCGTAATAAAAAAAAAAAAAATCTTAAGGATAAAACTGTGGGTCAGATTAGTAGGGTTAAAATATAAGAACTTAAATCAACCCAAAATGTATTGGTTATACTGCAATCACAAAATAAATGGGCAGCTGTTTCTTCAACAGGACTACAAAATAAGCAAGTTTCATCAATATCAAGATATTTACAGATAGATGAATTAAACCTGTCACTCATATCTTTTAAGTTGTTGCGCTTGTGATATCGTCATAGGTCACATGATAACATCAACTTGGCAGATGATGTCCGGATCGGATTCATACTTAACGCTCAGGCTTTATAGTACCTACTCTTTTAGCGCTCGTTAAGTAAGTACTTATTGAAATTGAGTACCTACTCAATGAGTATGCGGTTTCGAACGCAGTCTTGAACTTTACTTAAGTATACTTCATAAATGAACTTGAAGTATACTTCTTTTTCGTAAGGGTGGTCATGACCCTAAAAAGAACTTTGACAAAACTAACCAATTGCTTTTAGCTAGAGTAGGTCATTCTCTTATAGAAAAGTGAGGATATATCTCACATTTTATTAGTTTGCTTCAGAGGGTATGATTCAACTAGCACAACATTTGAGCTCTGACAGCACCAATCTTCAGTGTTAACACATTACACTCAACTCGCGTTGAGTTACATAATCAGATTACTTTTTTTTTATTTTTTCAAATAATGAGTAATGTATTACTTTTAAATTTACAGCACAACGAATTTGTGAATTTGCATTTCATACTACATTATTTTCCATAAAAAGTAACTAAGTGCCACAATTAATTTTTAGGGCGTAACGCAATATTGTAAAGCATTACTTTTAAAAGTAACTTTCCCCAACAATGCTAATCTTGAAGTCTACCACATAGCTTGCCTTTTGCTTTGCACCATGCAGTCATTTTAACTAATATATTTGCCACACAGCAAGATCTTCATTTGCGTCACTCCAAAACCCCTTGACATTTGTAATGATTTCTCTCACTTTCTCTACTAACCTACATTCGAAAATTAAAAACCTATAATTATCTTCAATTAACGAGTTGAGAGTAATCAGTGATTAAGGGAATAAAGTGAAGGGGAGGGGGACTATTTTCATTATATTTTCGCTCTCCTTTTCTTAACTTTCACCTTTTATCTTAGCTGGTGTCGGTATGGTACAACATTTTTAATTAACCTTGTAAGTGCGTGTTTGAGTGTTTCCTCTCTCTGGTGGCCAGAGCTGTCTGTAAACCTCATTACAAAACTGGTACTCTTCTGTGGTATGATGGGATTGGTGACAGTTGTGTCCACTGAGCATTCATTACATCGCCGCTGGGTGACCAGGAATCGACTGTGCCAGCTTGAAGTAGAACACACTGAGCAGCAGTGTAGCAAGCAGTTCCTCGCCTTTCAAAGAGGGTGTGCTGGCCTGGAACACATACAGGTTAAAAACTTGACAGGAAAAAAAAAAAGTCAGGGAACTTATCTCTACTGGATTTCAAAACATGCTTGCATAAGAAGAGTGTAAAAACAATAGGTGTTCAGGGAAATGGAAAAAATAAACATTTTACAAAACTTAAAACTTAGACATGACTTAAAAGTTAAAAGTTGTATGCTGTTCTCTTTATTTACATGGTATTTGATATGTTCAATATTATGTGACTGATCTTATTTCTTCTTTAAAAAAACACACACCACACCATTCAAAGGTTTAATGTCAGTAAGATTTTTTTATGATCACCAAGGGTGCATTCATTTGCTCAAAATACAGTAAAAACAGTAATATTGTGAATTTTTTTTAAATATTTTTTCCTGTTTTAATATAATTCTTATTCTTTCTATTATTATCATCATCATCATCAATGTTGAAAAATGTGTTCACTGTCACTTTTGATCAATTTAATGCGTCCTTGCTAAATAAAAGTATTACTTAATGAAATCTTACTGACCCCAACATTAAAATATTAAACTATTGATATCACTTGCAAACTGCCCTAAAATATCACATAGAGACCTCAACTTGTGGTATGCGGGGGAAAATTGGAACAACGCCAAACAAATAAATGACATAAGGAACAAAAACATTCTGACATTACATGACAAGTATAAGAGACAAAACAAAAAGTAAAAAGGTAATATTCATAGTAATATTAAATAATAAAAATAATACATACTTAAAGAATGTAAATGAAAATCTCCACTGAGATGCATGGCTTCCTGAGAGCTGCACAAACGTTTGATTAGATTACAATACAAAAATTATTTTTTAAATTATTATTTCAGCATTTTACATATTCAAAATTATTTTTTACAGCAAAGAAAAGCAGAAAAAATAAGTACCGTATAAACAATATAAACACAGACTCTTTTTCAATACACAGCACAGCTTATGATAAAGGAGCCGTTCTTCTGCCGTTCTTCTGTGTGCTGAGGATTAGTGGAGGCTGAAAAGGTCATGCACCCTTCCTGGCATTTCTGAGTCAACCCCGATCCAGAAAGCTCAGACGCAATAACCTCCAGTTTTAAATGCTCAGCCCCAAAGTCTACTAAGAAAATCCCCACCACAAAGTGCCCACTGCAGTGTAATATTGTGACAACATCAGAAAAGTTTCTCAGATGCCAACCAACAATGTTGCAACAAGATAACTGACTTCCATTTGAGTGCACACACTTCTTACATACTCCCTCATTTGCAATCCACCCGAGCCTTGTCAGATTTAGTTAGCGTTATTGACAAACAATATTTGAATGTAGCAATGCCTTCAGTGCTGGAGAAAATTATGCATTTATTATTAAGCATGCAGCTATTTAACTAATGATCATAAATGTTCTTGAATGAATGTTATATTGACAAGAGGGCTTTCAAAATAGCATTTGGCTTGTGACAAAAATACTTTAATCTATGTATCTTTTATTAATATAAATTCACAGGCTCAAAGCAAATAACTGAGTTTATGTGATTCTGACATGCACAAACTGGAGACTAAACAGGGCTGTTTGCTCTGAAGAGTCAAAGAAAAAAAAATATGCAAAGATAATCAACAGTACAAAAATAAATTTACAAAATATTAGATTGAATACTTTTAAGTGGCATTGTTCAAAGACAATGGAGAGAAGCCTGTCTATAAACTTTTTATTTTAGTAATGTAAAAAAGTAATCCACTTTTCTAAATTCTAAAACTGTAGAAAATATGTAAAAAAATAATGAAAATGAAGTATTATTATTATTATTACTACTACTACTACACTAAAAAACACAGAGTGGGGCTCTGCCTCATTCCACTGTCGGGCCAACAGTTCCAAGAATGGTAATGGTAATTCCACTTGAGCCTGCTATGGCATGGCACAATTACAAACCGTTCTCGGCCCGGAATTCTCAGCACGTTTGCTGAACCCTGCTGGTAGAATGTGTGTAGTGATGTCGCCACACATTGGTCACTTGGTCTGTTGCCTGCTGCCAGCTGAATATGCGCACTATTTGAGCGGCGTAAACACAAAGTAATATTAAACTTCCGATATCTGAAATATCCGAACATCCCCCATAGCGTGGTCGCTATTTACATCTCATATTGTCTGTAAACTCTTGCGTAACCAAAGCAATGACTGACGCATTTGTATTACATTCCAAAGAGCAGGGCCATTATCAGCAACACAGTGGAAAACAACTGATCGCATGGACATCAAAGTCCCTTTAAGACAAGTCATTCACTCGGCGGCCATCTTTGAAAGTGCAACTCCTATCTCTTTGAATGGGGAAACATCAAATTCTCCAAAACTGTTCGCCAAACTTACGATTATATTTCATATTCGAAATCACCAATGAAATTTGACAATACTGTCTCATAAAGTTTGTTTCTAAATGCTCGAATCGTGACAAAAAACTGCATTTTTCAGCCTGGACAAAGCTAATGCGCATGCGCAGTCCTAAGTGCGCGTCTCAGACTTGACTGTTTCTATAGGAACCGGAGCTTCTAATGGCAGCTGCAGTGATGCGATGACTTTACTAATCAACGATTGGCACTTTCATTTAGAAGGCGGGGCTTATTCGCCATATTGGCATTGCACTTTCTCCCATTCATAAGTAATTGGAGTGGACCGTCTTCCTATATATGAAGTCTTCGATGGACATGCAAGAAAGCTTTGCAAATCCTGGTTTGGCAGGTGCAGGTGAGTGATTCTAGATTGATGCTGTATTCTCAGACCTCACTTCTTGCATGACCAAATTTGATCTCTGTCATTATTTGAGAATGTTGACTCTATAGTATCATTTTCTGCAGCAATATCAGTGCTGTAGAATTTTAGATCTAATAGTATTGTAATTTGCATATTCCAACTATGTATGAGTCACATAAAAATGTGATTACCATATTTTGGTAACAAGAAATCCAAATAACACAGCGTTGTACCTTTAATAAAATAATTAAAATTCTAGGTTATACACCTTATTTAGAATGTCTTTTAGAATATTCAGGCCTACTTATCGGAATAATCATTTATTTTTGTGCACATCCCAAAGAAAGTAATTATTTTTTAAAAGACACACTATGCAACTTTTTTGTTCAAAATGAACAAAATTTAAATAACGAGTTAATACATTATCAATCTGTTATTCTAAACGTGATTCACAATGGTAAACCTATTAAAAGTGTTTTTAATTTTAGACCTTTCGGGATGGTCTTCACTGAAAATTCCGTACATACGTCACTCGGCCGTGTGTGTCTTGATATACATAAATAGAGAAAAGGTGCTCCGGCTACTTTGACGCGTGTATGGTGTGGGAGTGGCATAGGTTAGTTGTCACAACGAGTGAGAAGGGTTGACATGGAGCATGCAAAACTTCAAACCTCCGGGGGGAATCACCCGTTAAAAAAAAGCCAAACAGAGGAGAGTCAACTGGCAAAAAAAGAACGCAACAGAGAGTCCACATTGGCTTGGCTTTCCAGAGATGGCGAGAACTTAGGGATTTGAAATATTATAAATTGCCATATGTAGCTCTCTAACAGAGTTCATTTTAAAGTATTATCTATTGTAAAGGGTCATATTCATCTGCACATTCATCAAGCAGTAGACTAAATCCCAGTATATTTCTAAGTGAATATAAGGGAAAGTACGTGCATTTTTTTGTTTATTAGGAATATGCTTGCTGTTATATGTACAATATAATAATATTCCAATAGGTTTTGGGGGAAAAAAACAGCTTAACTAGAAAATTGACCTTACTCAGGAAATGTGCATTAAAAATTTCTTTGAGTAGGATCTTTAGGAAGAAAAAAATAGCCTGAATATGGCTGGACATCCATTGGAAGGTCAATCCCCCCCAGTCCCCAGCTTCCCCACCCCCCCAGCCAAAGCTTTTTTAGATCTGAAGGTAGAGTTTACCCCATGTGTGCCTGGCACCAAGTCCCTGGTTATGCAAGAAAATATGAATCATTCATGCTTTCAGCCCGAGAGCTATAGCTCTGAGAACAGGGGCAGTGACATCAGTAATGAACCCAGTCACAATGGCACACTCACAGACAGAGACAAATCCATTGCAATCTTAAGATTACCACCATTTCATGTGTTTGCATGCGTGTTTGGGACTCTTAAAACATATGTTCAATCGTGATATTTAGCAAAATGACAATTTGACGGATGACGGATTATTCCGATGGATACGTGTGTGAATGTCATTTTTTTTTAAAGCGAGGTACCACATTTGGGCAAATACTGTATGCTACTGTAAGACCTTAATCATAGTAGCTAAATGGACATGCTATGTTATAAAACTGGGGGCAGGCAACAGGTTTGAGACAGATCTAAAGATGTCCATGCATAAACCAGAACCTGTTATCAGGACTGTGAAACACAGAGATAGTAGGAAAAAGACATGGAGCTTCTGGGAGCTAATGCTGCAGGCAATGCCTGCAGGGCAAGAGTTTTAAAGACAGAGAGTTATTCTCCTAGAAACAAACTCATATAAACGCACAACACACACAATTACTCAAAGGCACAACGTAGCTATGTGAATTGAACATATTTAAGCAGCTTGTGTAAAAGACATTGAGTAATAATGTATGCACTTCAACTTTTTTAAAGTCTCAAATCTCCATTTTACCACAATGAATAATGAAGCGTGCAGCTAAAATGTAGCAATTAGCTCAGTCGATTTGCACCACACATCTGTGACAGACATGCTCTCCTCGGATATAAAACGGAGCTTTTAGAGACTTTTACACTTCATGAAAATCCAATGCTTCACCATGAGCACACTAAGGGGCAAACACTTACAGTCAGCACAGTGAGCACTTCTACTGGAGAGAGAGAAAATGCATATGAGCGTGCATTTAATCTTTATAGCAATTGGCCAAAGCTCCACCTCTGCCTGTTTTCTGATGAACACTCACTTAATGTCTAAAATTTGTCTACGGGCTAAAAAAAAGACGCCATCGTGCATATTTTCACATATTTATTTCTTTATTTATGTTTGCTGCTTAACAATGGCTCAGCATAATTGTGCTGATAATGAACTTGTTTAGTGGACTGTTATACCCAGTATTTGCAAAATATTGCATATGGAAAATGAAAGCATTAAAAGCAGTTCCGGACTCTGAGCGCGAACCATGAATCACGTAGAGCTGAGTCGACAGGCACAGCAGCTTGTGCGCATATAAAGACGTTTTTAAACAACAAGAAGAATCATTTTATATGTACTCTGAACTTCTCATTTAAACTGGGAACAATGATTTTTTTAAACTAGAACTGCCACCAGGTACAATATGTACCCATGGCTGTTTTTCAAATGTACATAACAGATTTTTTATAAAATATCCAAGTCTCCCAGTCATTGACTTTTACTAAAATGATGTTATTTACAACCCCGTTGTTAAAAATTGTTTAGATAAAACCAGATTAAAAACGGGGCATTTATACCTATAGGCGCCAGTGGGTCAAATTGACCTACATAATGCCTTTATTTTCACGCTGCTTATGTTTTAACGTCCTAAGTTACTAGGCAATGCCTTTCACCCACTGAGAAAGCAGTCATCAGTTTTAGTCACAATGGATAATATTACACCACCCAAATATGTATTTATTTCCTTCTAATTCTCATTGGCATTGCAGGCTGGTTTAGCCTATATTCAGTGATTAGTGTAGCCTGCTTAAATTAGCCTTGAACATAAAACAACAGGACAAAACATAGTTGATGACTAAAAATAGTCATTTCATGACTCTAGACATTTATTTGTGAAGACATAATACAGTGACATAATACGTTTTTTAGCCATATCATACGTAGTCATGTGCAAGTTCTAGTGTTAAAAATTGTTATTTTCATTTTATTTTCCCTAAGTAGGTCTACTACTATGTATAGGAACATTTTGGCTGTACAGTATTTTATGTACATTTTATTGACAATTTGAATTTTCTAAAATAAAAATGTTATTTTAAAAATAATTCCAAAATTTTTTTTTTTTTAAAATACAACAACAATAATTAAAAAGTAAGCCATGGCAATAAGCAGAAAGAACAAATCATAAATACAATCCCCAAGATGGAAAAAAAAAAGACAGAACAAGAAATGATAAAACCCAATGACAAAGAACAGAGGCCCCAAAAGAGGCCACTGCCCTAATAAGCATCATATCTAAACCAAAAAACACTATTGTAAGGCAGGTTTCAAATAACATTCAGTAAAATAACCCTAAAATATTGCCAGTAATATTTACCTACCTATGCAAATTTAACACAACATCTAGCATCACAACTATTGCAAAAAAGAGAACAGGTGATTGAGGATCTCTCTTTTCTGCCTAAAGTGGTATAATTTTCTGCTGGAGCAGCATACAACTCGAAAGTTAACAGTGTTAACAACCTGTATGTTTTTTTTATTTTTTTATTTAGTTTATTAGTAGTTCGTATAGCCCGTTTCGTTTGCGAGCGCAGTTGCAAGCAGCAGCAGCCTGCCTCAGCTTGTCAGAAATGCTTTTTTACTGTGGTGGTGATAGTAAAAGTTTAAACTAACATTGTGATATGCTTGAAGTGTTTTATATCTATGGATTTTATTGAGCCCGATCACACGGAAATGCGTATCAATAGTACGAGTGTGCAATGTCGTGGAATGTATACGCCAAAATGAGTTTTGGTACTCAGTTTTTCACGTGCATATGATACACACTTTATGGCGTGTAAATGACACACTCTTGGGTAGGATGGGGTGGGGGGTTGGGGAGTTGGGGGGTTCGTGCGTATAATACGCCATAAAGTGTGTATCATATGCACGCCAAAAACTGCGTACCATATACACGCCAAAACTCTTTTTGGCGTATACATTCCACGACATTGCACACTCGTATTATTGATACGCATTTTCGTGTGATCGGGCTCAATAAAATCCATAGATATAAAACACTTCAAGCATATCACAATGTTAGTTTAAACTATTACTATCACCACCACAGTAAAAAAGCATTTCTGACAAGCTGAGGCAGGCTGACGCTGCTTGCAGCTGCGCTCGCAAACGAAACGGGCTATACGAACTACTAATAAACTAAATAAAAAAAAACAAAAAAAACATTACACCTCTCCGCAAAATGAATATAAATCCGATCTTCAATTCCCGCGCTATAGGATATGCAAA
Source organism: Coreius guichenoti (assembly GCA_039654105.1). Taxonomy (NCBI): domain Eukaryota; kingdom Metazoa; phylum Chordata; class Actinopteri; order Cypriniformes; family Gobionidae; genus Coreius; species Coreius guichenoti. The sequence goes on along the minus strand of CM077173.1, from coordinate 20,977,566 downwards.
TTTAACGGAGTTCTCGTCAACGAAAGCAAAAGATTCGAGCTGCATTTTATTTATCATCAGCTCATTTCAAGATCAAAGACCACAATAGGAGAAAGAGAGAGCTAAGCACTGGTAAGAGCATTTAGTCTCATTAGTTTTAATGAAGATGATTGTGTTTTTGAGCATCTGAGACTTACTTTCAGTTTCACTGGCGGCCGTTTGCGTGTTGGCTTAATGCTTTAGTGATAGTTTGCAGTGATGCGTGTTGCAGAAGCGCTGTCATATCTGACTTTGTCATATATAGCCTATAACACGCTCTCACACGTTTATTTTTAACAATTTGCCAGGAGTAAAATGTATATATGTGGTTTAAACAACCAGATGCATTCACACTTGTCCAGTTTCGTCTGAAATGCGTCCCAGACCACCTTCTGAATTGATTTGTTTGAGTGATCAGATTTAAATCCGCCATTTACTCCTGATCTTTTTAAAATATGATAGATATCTGATCAGAGAAAACGAATGAAGTGAACAGGTGTAAAAAGGCCATAACTCTTGCAGCTGCGCTGAAGGAACGCTCGCTACTGCTGCTGCGGGGACTCTAAACACCAGTCAGAGCCAGTCTTGACGGTCGCGGTAGCATGGTCTCGTGTTGTTTCCACCAGTGCAGCACATCTCATAGTTTCTTTTAATTAATGAATGTCTATTTACATAATGTATATTTTTGTATTTGCAATCTAGTCATGGTCAATACAGCCTGTTCGTAGCACTTGATTTTTTTTGTTCAAATTTATTACACGATTAAAACGGATCTAGAAAAACTGTGCGACCACATTGCTACATTAAACTCTGTAAAATGTTACGTTGGTCGCAGTGCCATGCACTTAATGTCTCATCTGCGGCCGTTCTAGGTGCACATTAAAACTGAATTAGCAGCGCGCTTACTGTATGACTTCATTGGCGCCGGCGCAACGATAGGTTAAAGAGCTTAAAATACGGGTACACAAGTTAACAGGTTAAAGTATCAGTTTTGATGTTAATATTTATTCATCATATACTGTTGAACTTGACAGTATTTTCTCTCTTGTTATTTCATAGGGAGCTTCAAAGAAGATGCATGTGCCCTGTGTTTATCAGTATCCAATTATGTTCGTTGGGTAAAAAAGAAAAACTAAATAAACAAAGTAAAAATTAATTTGATAACTTTTCCCCCCCAGGGTTTCTATAGATGTCACGATATATCGATATCGTGAATTCTTTTGGCCACAATAACCGTGGTGTGAAAAATCTAATATCGGGACAGCCCTACCCACTATCATAATTACTGTAGTTACCATGTTCTGAACATCACATTCTTTGTTTTTCCATCAAATGTAATCTAACTAGATGGTTGAATAAAAATATTTGGACTTTATATTTAAAAATTACCTCACATTAGCATCAGCTAGTTAGTTAGCCAGCCAGTTAGCATGAGCTAATAATATTTTTTTTAAAAAGGTTGATTTTAAGCATGGTTCATTAATAAATTTTCATATTTATTTTGGCTTGTCTTTTTAATTTTAAGCTAAAACATGCTTGTACTCTGATTTTGCTGCAGATTCCTTTGTCAGAGTGGGGGCATTTTACAACAACATTAAAAATTTAATTTTTGTTAAAAATCTAATAACATGAACATTTTTCATACTTGGTTTATAATTTATGTCATCATCACTGAAAACAAGGATAACTATTCTAGACACATTTCACAGAAAAGTTACACAGTCCTTAAGGGGGGCGTTTTCCCCCACTCTACCCTACTTGCTGTGAGGTGTTACCCCACTCTTCCCAAGGCACTTGCAATTTCTCGGACATCTTGGACATATGGATACATGTGGTTTGGCATTGCAAGGACAATCAGCTGTCCTTCCTGTCTCCCTGTAATACTGGCTGCGTTCGAAACCGCATACTATATAGTAGGGAAAAAGCAGTAGGCAAACGAATAGTATGTCCGAATCCTCAGTATTGATAAAAGAGTAGGCGAGAATTACCTGGATGATGTACTAATTCTTGCGAGACTCACACGTGCGTATACTATTAGTGCGTTCGAATATGCCTCTCAGTATGCCCAGGGCCGGATTAACATAAGGACTAGGTGGGGCTGAAGCCCCAGGGCCCGTGATTGGCCGAGGAAATGATTGACAGTCGATCGGGAGTACCTAAACTTTTCCTGGTGGACCGCTCGCCAAACCCCACCACGCCCCCACATATTAAGCGCTGTTATTTACTGGAGTGCTGCGAGTGCATGGGAACAATCACCAAAAACCGCGCGCATCCAGCAGTAGCAGCGCGAGAGCAGCTGGATCGTCTCACGCAACATCATGTGTACAGTAAAGGCTCTGTGGCGAAACTAGCTGAACCAGACTGTTGTATCTTAGATACAAAGGGAAAACTCAGAGAGAACTGAAATTTCTAGATGGTCTCTTTTATTTAGGACACATCTCCATAGCTGCATAGTTACAGACTGAATAGCTCCGACCATGTAAAGTGAAGTGTTGAGGTAAACTAGGCTGCCTACATGACTGTAATCATGGCCGTAGTCAGTGCGTTGTGGCCCAAGGGCTTCGAAACAGACATCTAGCAAACAGGATTTTATGAAGTCACCGAGGTCCGGACCTCGGTATTTTTCCGAGGTGTACATAATAAATGTTGTGAAATAATTGACTAACAGAGTATTTTGTGCAACACTTTAGTGCTGCAAGGATATCTTCTTATCTGAGCTGCCCTGCCTGTGGTCTGTCACCGCTCGTCAATGTCAAAGTAGGCGGGCCTTATTTCCACAGAAGCGAGTATGGGATCTCTGCGGAACAAAAGTGGGCGTTTCTAAATTTGTGGGTGTTTTCAAACTGATGGGTGTTTAAGGCCTCGCCCACTGATCTAGTAACTCATATTACTATCCTGCAGAGGCCTATACTTGACAGAAGCTGCTGAGCATGAGTCGCGCGAAGCTTCAGTAAACGGTGCGAGATGTAAGTAGCTAAACTAAACATTTCATATTTGACAGCTGTTTTAGGATAGAAATGTTAAACAATGAAAAGACTATCAGCCAGAGCTCAGCTTTAGGAGGGGAAGAGACAGGGCAAGAGAAGGAGACTGAGAGAAAAAGAAAGAGTGAAAGAGTGATGGAAATGAGGAGAGTGATAGAAATGAGAGTGATGAAATAAGGAGAGAGCAGATATGACAGATAATCTACTGCCCACTAACATGGTTTTGAAAGCTATTTATTATTAATTTTTTTTTAGCCTTCAAACATCTTAAAATGCATACAAATAAATTAGAGAAATCACAATTTTCTTGGGGGACCATGCCCCCCAACCCCCCCAAAATAGCTCAAATTTGGGACCTCACTGGTTTTAAAACTCCTTAAGGCAGTTGCATGCTCAAAAGTTGTTGCTGTTTCTGGAAACCTGTTTGCTTTTACCTCATATCTGGAGTTAATGCATTTATGCTGTTAATGTGTTGCAGCCTGGAATATTTATATATAGGCCTACTTAATATTAAAATTGAATATTCAGACCGTATATACTCATTGTATCTCTGTGCTTTGAAGATTTAAAAAAAAAAAAAAAAAATACTAATTATTTCTGTGGTAAAAAACGTTGTGGCACCAAGATTGGCTACTATGGGGGCCCTTGGGTTTGTTATAGCCCCAGGGCCCTACGTGTTCTCAATCCGGGCCTGAGTATCCTACTGAGAAAACAGTACGTGAAAATAGTAGTATGTCCGAAACCTCAGTATTCATAAAAGAGTAGACGAGAAGTTCCCGGATGGCCTACTGCTTCCGCCCAGATTCTGAAGTGCTCCTCCGATGGATACTTTTCTATTCCAGGAGGCCACGGGAGAGGATACGCCATAATCGAACACGGAGGAGCACAGTGACGCTGGTGTTTTCAAATGTGAGTAAACACAGTCCCTTGTGTTAAAGGTAGTCATGCTGATGGAGAGCAGGAACATGAATGTTTGGAGCAGACACAGTGGCAGCATTTTTTCAGGGGGGCCGTCATCATGGTCTTCCTCATCCTCTGGATCAACAATGTTCCCGTTGAGAAGAGCAGCAATGAGGGACATGATGGACAGCAAAGACAGGCAAAGATGGGCACGGTGGTCATCTCCTTCATCTAAATAAAGCTGCACAATTGGCACAGCTGTGTTGAGATGGCAGCAGGACGTGGGGTTCACCGCCTGATTGTTAGAACAATAAGTTTGAATAAAGCTTTTTTTTATGTGTTGTTGACTTGTATTTATTTATTTATTATGATGGTTACTTTTATTCATTATTTTACTCATTTATTCATGTTTCATATTGTTGTCAGTAAATAATATAATTATTTCATTAATTAATGCATTAATTAATTGACTGAAAATTGAGATGTATTCACTTTGGCTGCATGCGGCTGCATTTGTTTTGTCATATGACAAAACAAATTACTAAAACAATATCATTTTCGGTTAAAAAAAAATACACACATATATATATATATATATATATATATATATATATATATATATAAAATTAAGTATTGGTCAGCGTTTATTATTATTATTGTAAGTGGGCAATGCAAGTTATTCTGGGGTAATCTTAATTTTTAAGTAGTGATACTTACATTTTTTGAGTATAAAATCAACAGTTTACTCCAAAGGCGAGATCTTCGAGAAGCTGCCCGGCGTCTCCTTTGTGCAGACATTACAAACGCTGAGAAAAATCATACTAGGTAGGGCTGTGGAGTTACTGAAGCTATGAGGTGTTAGTGCACCTGTCATTCATATCTTTTTTATTGCAAAACGTATAATTACATGGTTGGTTTTATCTTTAACAATGAACAATCATAATGATAAAAAAAACAAATATCATGGGTTTGTGTACATTATAGAATGAGATTATATACACAGAAAAAAGCACAATAACAAGGTTATTGTCACAGAGTCAATCATCACCCAATCACCAGGACCCGCCCACTCGTTCACAATCACCAGAATACTGACTCGCTCCACCTCATCAGAGACTCTCCCTATATATTGACCCAGTCACCATTTACTCATTGTCTGGTCTCGTCTCAGTATACACTGTTCACGTCAGACTCCTTACCAATCTACCTACCTGTGATCATCTCGTCTCCTGTCTTCAGTCCGTCTGCCTCGTTCCCGATCTCCTGTATTCGTCTCCTACAAAACACAACTACCGGTATCATCACCAGCTGAGTCACCATCCTCTTTCCATCACCTGGTTCCCGCTGTTTCACCTACACTCTGCTTAATAAACATCTATTGCACTTACCTGCCTGTCTGTTCCCTTCTGTGTTGTGACAGTTATGAAGAATAATTCATCATAATGCATCAAAATTATTTGTTATTTATAAGACTGAGGGATGAAACGAGAGTTAAATTTAACAAGGAAAAAGAGGAAAACATAAATGACATTTAAGCCACTTTTGCTTGCGGATGAGAATTTTTGCATATAAAATTAAGAAATTATTCAAGAGATCACGATTTTGGGTTTTTGTAATAAAACATAATATCTTAAGGATAAAACTGTGGGTCAGATTAGTAGGGTCAAACATATAAGAACTTAAATTAACCCAAAATGTATTGGTTATACTATCACAAAATAAATGGGCAGCTGTTTCTTCAACAGGACCACAAAATAAGCAAGTTTCATCAATATCAAGATATTTACAGATAGATGAATTAAACCTGTCACTCATATCTTTTAAGTTGTTGCACTTGTGATAACGTTGTAGGTCACATGATAATGTCAACATGGCACATGATGTGCGGATCGCATTCATACTTAACGTGATCAAGCTATATAGTACCTACTCTTTTAGCGCTCGTTAAGTACTTACTGAAATTGAGTACCTACTGAGGTTCATTGCTCTGGCCAAATCTGCAATCCTAATGCCCTCCTGCAGCAGGACATGTTCACAAAGGGTCAGTAAAACGTCTCCTTAGTGTCCTAAGTCCTTAAGTTATTGTAACTGTGACCTTGAGGGTGCTCAAGCATACCTGTTTTTTTCTCGTCATAATCGCGATGTTCGGTACAGGCATAACTGCATCTCCTCTTCATTTGTGTGTGTGACAGAGGGATTCCTGTTGCTATTTTGACTCCTTTACACATTTTATAAGCTCTTCACGAGTTCTCAGCTCCATCATATACTGTCATATGTACGCACATACAGCGAACGCATTTAGCTTAAAGCACAGCATTGTTTTGGATGTTCCATCACAAAATAAACATCACCAAATCGGTTTGTTTAATTTATTTTGTATCTTTAGGTTTGGTGTTAAAAATTAGAGTGTGAACGCTAAGCGAACCAGGACTAAATTTACCATTTCTTTTTTGGTCCGGACCAAAAGAACCAAGTGAACCGAACTACAAGTCTGAATACCTTAATTGTCTACTGCCTGTAAACTGTTTCTGTCCTAGGGTGCTTTCACACTTGGTTCGGCTGCCTGGTCCGAACCAGAGTTCGATTGCCACCGCTGGACTGTGTTCACATTATATTTTTGGGTCTGAACCGCGGTACGCTTGCGTCATCAAAGCAGCAGCGGTTTACCCCTGTTGCTTAGTAAAGACGAAGCAGGAGAAGGCGGCAAAATGCATAGTGTTGCTTACCTCATTTTTACATTTGGGTTTTTGAACTTTTGGATTTGTTTTCAAACCGTTAGCACATAACGTCTATCTGCCGCGAGTGTACTGCAAATGTTCTATAAAAAAAAAAACATGGAAATCCAGCAGAAATAGGATAGCCTATACATTCTCTGCTTGAAGTGCGTCAGTCAAGCTTACCAGGAAAGTGAGTGAGAACACCCACAAACAGTTTTTATCGGATAATAGCGGTTCACTTCCGTGATTTAGTATGATTGCGTTCATATCAGCAGCGAACTGTACCTGAGTTCACATGAACCGTACCTCTTTTTATGTGGACTCTCCCAGCAAACACAGAACGTTCCCCTAACATTAGTATTTTGGTTCCTGTTTGGTTATTTTTTGGGAACCAAATAATATATTCTAATTTTTTTTTTTAGGTTTTATTTTTTGCAACCATAAAATAGCATTCCCAGAACGTTACGTTATAATGATAATGATCAGACAAATCCAACTTTATAGCTAAAATATTAAAAATTCCCCATAAAATTTATGGTAAAAAAACCGGCAGCTGTGGTTGCCAGAACTTTACCGTAAAAATATGGTAGCAACATTTTAGGTTTTACAGATTTAAGTTCAATTTACAGCAAATAACCATATTTCATTAATTGAAATAATATTTAATTACCGACCTATTGAAATACTAATATCTGTTATGTACCTTTGATATATACTGACAACCACCAATCACAGTGGTGATGAGAGTCACATAATGACTCAACGCTCATCACAAGCAGCTTTTAGGAGAACAATACTAATATATAGAAGGTGCACAGTGTCATTCACACAAACACTAAACACCATCATGGTAACACACATGAAATTTTAAAAATGCAATAAACATTAATTTAACAACATTAAATGTAACATAAAACCCTAACGTACATAACTGATTAGAAAAAACTAAGAAAAACTAAGAAGAAACATAGTTATTTCAACGAAAATACATGAAATGTGAAGTGTCACGCAGGGAATTCTGGTAATGGCAATTTACGGTTTTTCACTGTAAATTACACAGCGACTTGTTCTTTTTCACTTTCCAAAAACTATAAATTTAACGGTATTTTACTGTAAAATTACATTAAATGTAAGGTTAGATCTATTACAGTTATTCACCGTATTTAGTACGGAAACTTTCTGTTAGCCAATTAACTGTTTTTAACCACAGCATTTTTACAGTCTTTTACCGTTAAAATCACGATCATTTCTTTGAAAAGCACAGAAATCATAAATTTGTGGGTTTGTTTCTACCTTAATTTACTGTGCGCCTCCAAATAAAACCGTGCACTCGCGTAATTTAAAAATTAAAAGTCATTTCATTTTACTGGCTGACTGACTAACATTTATTTATTGATCTCTTTATTGAATAATTACTTATAATTAATATAGATGTGAGAGTAAATATGATTTCGGGTAGATTTGACACCCTTATCGAAGAGAACATTATGTTAATCAAGACGTTTTTGTTTAAGGACCAAAAGAAGCATGTCCCGCTAAACTACAATTCAGTGGTAAGAAATAAATGTACTGATATTCTACTTTAAGACAAATAATTGTTTATTCATTTTTAATGTCTTTAAATAAATTTCATATTTTAAAAACTATAGATTGTGTTGAAGTCATTGTTATTTGTTGCTGAAGAAATATAAAATCTGGGTATCCTGTGAAATATAGTAAATGTTAAATAATGGACAGATTTAGTCTTATTGAATCTTCCATATGATGGTTGATGTGCTTGGGTGATTTTTATTAATTAAACAATAAATAAAAAACAAGATATGGTTTCTATAATACTAATTATAGGCATCCATAAATCCATCTTCCATACCGCTTATACTATACTGGGTCACAGGTGTGCTGGATGATTGCTGACATACAGCGGGATAATGATATCGGAGTAAAGAGGTTAGGGGAACGTTCTGGGAACATTAGAATAACGTTAGAGCAACATTAAAATCACGTTGGGGAATGTTAAAGTAACGTTAGAATAATGTTTTACAAACCAAACATTCTATTTCCGTTAAGAAAACTTGGCTAACCAAAAACAAAACAATATACATATATATTTTATATACAATATAAAAAATAACATTCTGGGAACCAAAAAAACAATCTGGGAACAAAAAATTGTTAGCTATGGCTGAATCCAAAATGGCCCCCTATACCCTCAAATAGGGCATTATTTGAGGGGACAGCCATTTGTGGTGGTGTCCGAAACCATTGTGGATGTTATCGAGTGCACACAATCAATCCCACATTGCACTGCCTTAACGACGGCTGTCCGAATTTACTCACTCGTTTTCATTCACTCCTTCAAGTGAACTGTTTTAGTGGACTAATGTAGGGAATAGTAATTGAGGGTTTAAGGTGCAATTTCGGATTCAGCCAGTGTTCACATCATCCAAACGAACCGAATTCTGATGTTAATCGAACCCAGGTGCAAGTGTTGCCAAGTCTGTGGTTTTTACTCGGGTTTACTTTCCGGATGTAAAAGTAACTGAGAATGGGAGAAACTGCCCAAAAATAGGTGTAGGCCAAGCTTGTAGCATCATACTCAAAAAGACTTGAGTCTGTAATTGGTGCCAAAGGTGCTTCAACAAAGTATTGTAATGTCATTACAAATGCTGGAAGACACTAGTTAATGTGTTTATGTTCAACAGTGTTAATTTAGTAAGAAGTGGTTCTAGCTGTTAGTCTCTTGTTCACTTTAAGGGGCAGGGTTTCAGCGGGGTCAGGGAGCTAGAGAGAGGGTTCAGGGGGAGAAGCGGGGAGTTCAGACTGAGAGTGAGTTCACAGCAAGTGCAGCGAGATATAATTCTCTTTTTCCTGTTATGTACGGTTTTTTACGGCCAAAACAGTAACCCTGCAGTTCCTTAATAAAGCATCCAAACGAGATAGAACCAGCCTGGTTATTCTTAGTAGTGAACGCTACATTTGGTGTCAGAAGTGACGAACTTCAACGCAAGATCTGTGCATTCGCTGCCGAGATGGACTACGGGGCGCGGCCGAAAGTGAAACAAGAGATGCCGGAGGAGATCGTAAAGAGAAAAGGCGAGTGCTTGTGAACACACGGCCTGGCGGCAGATCCATGCTGGGTTTCGAGCGATGCAGCCAGGATGAGAGAGGCTATCATGTTAAAGGCTGCCGAAGCTGGCTTCGCACCTCCCTTCGCCCCGCGCAGTGAGTTTGTACATCAGCAAAGTGGCGCCGGCATCACAGCGCATGTGTGGCCCGGCACGACGCACTCTCGTGATGCACGAAGACGCGGGATGTAAACAAACATGGTGGCGCCCAGGCCTGCGGCGAATACATCAGTGACTCAGACATGCTCGCTATTAAAACGCAACGGTTCTATGGTAAGACTGATTGGGATGCATTCAAAGCCCAGTTTGAACTGTTAGCGGATGCTGCAGGCTGGTCTGAAAATCATAAAGCTTTGCAGTTAGCGCTGTGCCTCACTAATGATGCGGCTGCCTTCCTGTTGTTGTTGAGTCTGGCAGAAAGGAATGATTATAATGCATTGGTCGGGGCTCTTCATAGACGGTTTGGACAATGTAGCCAGCCTGTCCTTTTAAGGACAGAATTTCATAACAGACGCAGACGACAAGGGGAGCCCCTCCGCATTTTGGCCAATGACATTGAATGCTTATGTAAACGCACCTATGCTGAAATGCCACCATCAGTCCAGAATGAGCTTGCTAGAGACAGATTTATCCAGGCGCTCAGCCCAAGAGAGCTCTGTGTACAAACGCAGCTGGCTCACCCGACCACACTGAGTGAAGCGCTGAATTTCAGGGGGTGAAATTGATGCTGATGAAGTTCAATTTCCAATAGTGAGAGCTGCGGAAATGACTGAATTGAGCCAAAGGGCACCCGTGCGGATGGATAATTATAGAAATGCTGCAACGCTGTGCTCAGGCCTCTCCACCTCAGAGCCCGCCCACGCCACCAACCTTCAGTTTGCTGGGGCTGTGGTCAACCAGGACATCTGATCAGACAGTGCCCCAGGATCGGTCAAGTGCAGGGAAACACCCCGGGGCCCGTGTAGATGGGGGGACACGGGCCCGTGATGATATTTCCCATACCTCGCCCCTGGCTGAGGACGAGGGGCAGCGAGTGGAGGAAGTGATTAACCCTCTGGAGTCTGAGCTGTTTTGGGGCCCTTTAGAAGTTTTGACATGCTCTGACATTTGTGCTTCTTTCAGTTGCTTATAAACATATTAATAGCAAAAGTGTCATTACACTGTATTCAGCACAAACTGGGCTACCATAATATGAGAGCAACATGTATGTACATGCTTGTATTTTTGAGCGAATAACGTTTATGCGTGGTTTTTGGAAAAACTAAAAATGTAAGTCACTGAATTAAGGCCTCAAAACACACAATAGATATGTGTCCACAAGACTTTTGACTAATGGGTGGTGTTGTCTAGAGTTTTTACTTTAAACTGATGTGAGAATCATTGTGCCTACTCATTCACATAAAACAGTATATTGATTTACATTTTGTAAGACACTTTTTCTTTACAAAGGCCGTATGCGAAGGGGTGTGAATGATCATGAATAATGCTGTGAGTCACACCTGAGAGACAAAAGAACCCATAATGACCTGCATAATGAATGAGCCTCAGGTATGTGACTGAGAGAGCTAAGCAACAGGACAAAAGAAATATATTTTTTTGTAGTTTATTTAGAATGTAGTCAACAAAGGCACATTACAAAGGCCTATTATATTTTAAATTATCAAAAGATTTGACTACTATTTTTAATGTTTTTGAATGAAGTCTCATGCTAAAAAAACAGTAATATTGTGACACTGAACACAGTTCAGTATTCAGTATTCCGTAAATACAAATAACTGAATAATTGGTAATGATGAATGTTATAAGTAAAATATTTGGGATTTAAAACAACATAATGCAATGCAATTATGATTTCAAAGAGTATAGTGTGAATTCAGGTTGATTGGGACACTTTTTTCCCAGTCATTTCAATGGCAAAACATTTCTGAATCATTTGATTTTGTAAACTATCTGATACACACAATACTCAAATATAATTTCGAGTTTCGGTTCATTTATGAGACGTGTGCAATGCATGATCGCCAGTGCTAAGGCTATTGTCTGCTATATTTGCTTCTTATTAAATAAGAAGCAAATATATTAAAAACATTGATTAAAATTAAGATACAATTTATACAAAACGAAATTCACTTTAAAGAAAGGCTTTCTACAAAACAAAACTTAATGAAGTGGTCAAAATCCTTTCTGACAAACTCCATGTCTTCTGATATATTGCTCATCTGATGTGTCCTTTATTACTCGTGCTGTTCACTTTTCACAATCAACATATATTAAATAAAAAAATAACATTAGGCTATAATATTTAAACATCAATATGAAACAAAATACGTTTTAATGGCTACTGAACACAAAACGTTTGACTGGTACTATATTTATAGCATCTGAGCAGAAATTTGCGAATAAAAGCTTTATTGATGTGACATAGGCTATTTTAAAATAAACGCTTCATAATCTGTCCAAAACAGGCCAAAGAAATCTTGTCTAAACAGTCTTGCATCTATGACATTTTATGTTGCAGCAGGATTCATATTTAAATGGTCTTTTTGTGTTTAATATTCACAGACACTAACAGAATAAACTTACCTCACAATCGTCTGGCAGTTGCTCTTAGAAATAAACAGCTTTTCTTCTTAGGTAAATTATTCCAGGATTATTCCTCAACACATCTCAAAACGATGTAGCTAAAGTATAGCACTACACTTGATGTGTTTATTCGAGTTGATGTGGGTGTTGACTCTGCTGGCATGGATTGTCAGTATTTGAATCTCAAAAGAACGTGCGCTCCGTGGGCGTGGCACATTAGCGGATAATGAAGAGGCTCGCGAACGACTGACATCTCTCTCTTTTCAAACAGATTACATAAACAGAGAATATTTGTTTTCGTTTTGATTTACATTATTTAAAACCTGACATTTCAACGTTTCTTTAGTCATATGTCTCATGTTTGTGAGACAAGTATTCACTAAGTTAGAGTTCATTTTCTGAAGACTGTCTGAATGAACGTCATTGAGAGAGAGGCTGCAGATCGCGCATCATGTTTGTTTTCTTTATTTTGCAAAAAGCACATTTTGTTTTTATTGTGACTGTACACAAATTAAAGTAGAAACTTAACAGATTATAATGATGTATAACACTGAATTATAAAAATCGACAGAGTTATTTGAGTCTCTTTGGCACTGATAAGAAAAAAAGCGAGTTGAGCCGGCCGACTCGAGGGGGTTAAACTGCGACCTACAGAAACTGTTATGGTAGTTGGCTGGTCTTATGTGGGAAATTTCTGCCACATACCCATTATAAGGCAGGAGTCGCTTGCACAGCACTTGTTGACACTGGATCAAATGCAACCCTAGTTCGCCCTGATCTTGTTACAGTGGGGACAGCTTTGGAACCGACGTCTGCTCGTCTGAAAACTGTGACTGGTGACTTTGCGCCAATAAAAGGGAAAGGTCTCTTCCTGTTTGACATAGGAGGTCTGTGTGTGTCGTTCCAGGCATGGGTGGCTGAAGTGCAGGACCCCTGCATTCTAGGACTGGATTTCTTGAGGGCCGTTGGCTGTGTGCTGGACCTATGTAGGGACTTACTTACCCTCCCTGATGAACGCTCGGTGCAACTGACCCATCCTGCTCCAAGCCTGACCCCAGTGCCCTATCTGTGTATTCAGCAGACACATCCAGGCATGCCCTTGGAGCAGAAAACCCAGTCTTTGCGCCACCACCTCACTCTGTGAAATCACCGGCCATTAGTTCGAATTGGTACACACACCATGGCCCGACTGTAATGCTGCATCCCCTCCCCCCCTTTTTTCGCCTACACAGGATGACTATTGTTTGGACGCTGGACTGTGCAATAACGAGAGAGAGACTCGGATCTGTGAGAGACATTTGGTCCAAAAACTGTGGTGGCTTAAGTGAGGAACAAAAAGTGCGCTTGTGGGAAGTCATGAAGGACTTTTGCCCTTAATGAGAATGAAGTGGGTCTAACCCATTTAGTGCAGCATGTTATTGACACAGGCCCACCCGATAAGAGTAAGGCCACGTTGTCTCCCCCTAGCCCGACAGGAAGCTGCGGATAAGGAGCTGGAGGAAATGCTGCAGGCGGGTATAGTTGAGCCCTCAGAGAGCCCGTGGGCTTCAGCAGTTGTCATGGTGCCACGGAAAAATTGTTCCAGATGGGGGTTCTGCATAGACTATAGACAGCTCAACAAAGTCACGAAAAAGGATTCATGTCCTCTGCCAAAAGTGGACGAGTCCCTCGACTTGGTGGCTGGTTCTTCCTGGTTCTCCACCCTTGATTTGAGCAAGTGCCATTGTCTCCTGAGTCTGCTCCCAAAACCGCATTCCGCACAAATAGGGGTCTCTGGCAGTTGAAGGTCCTTCCGTTCGGGCTATGCAACGCTCCTGCCACGTTTTAACGGCTCATGGACAAAGTGTTGACAGGAGTTCCTAGCCGTGAATGTCTTGTATATCTAGATGATCTACTTGTCCATGGTGAGTCGTTTGATGATGCACTCGATTCCCTCTGTCGGGTGCTGGAAAGAGTTCACACCATTAGAGACTGGCCAACCCCTACAGACCTGAGACAACTGAAAAGTTTCCTGGGGTTAGCCTCTTACTATAGGAGGTTTGTAAGGGGGTTCTTGTGCATAGGGGCGCTGCTCTTCCACCTCCAGCAGAAAGACCATGCTTTTGTCTGGACTGATGAGTGCCAGAAGGCGTTTGATATCCTTCGGCAAGCTTTGATTGAAGCTCCAGTCCTTGTTCCACCCGACACCACACTGCCTTTCATTTTAGACATGGACACAAGCAACGTCGGCATGGGGGCGGTATTATCGCAGGAAAGACCAGACAGGGAGAAGGTGGTGGCATACTTTAGCAGGGTCTTTAATAAGCGTGAGAGGCGCTATTGTGTCACCAGACGTGAGCTCCTTGCAGTGGTAATGGCAGTGAGGCACTTCAAATACTACCTGTGTGGTGCTCCATTCACAATAAGGACAGACCATGCTGCTCTTCAATGGTTGATGTCCTTCAAGGAGCCTGAAGGTCAAGTAGCCCGGTGGCTGGAAGAACTCCAGTCATACGACTTCACAGTAGTTCATAGACCCGGGTCTAGCCACACCAACGCCTATGCTTTGTCACATCACCCCTGTGCTGCCGAGGGCTGCCGTCACTGTGAAAAAAGAGAGACATAGGAGAGGGAACTGTGTCTGGAGAACGAGCCAGCACAGCATTCATGTGGGGCACTGAGGGTGGTTGATGCAACAGAGTGGAAATAGCAAGAGCAGGATGAGGATCTGAGGCCTGTGCTGCGTTGGCTGGAGGCACAGCGGAGACCCGATTGGGGGGACATTATGGGGTGCTGGTTGGTCACAAAGGGACTCTGGTCAAAATTCAACACACTGTGGCTGAGCGAGGGAGTACTCCAGCGGGCATGGAAGGAGCATTGGGGAGGACAGATGGCAAGTGGTAGTGCCCAAGACACTGAGGGAAGCAGTGTTAACTGCTTGCCATGGGAGTACAGGGTCCGGCCATTTCGGGGTGTCCAAATCACTCCGCCGCCTTCACCAAGGGTTCTACTGGGGTCAGCACAGAAGGGACGTGGAGGATTTCTGCCGCAGATGTGATGCCTGTGCAGCTTACAAGGGTCCTCTTGATCAGTCTCATGCCAAACTTCAACAGCAGGCTGTAGGAGCACCAACGGAAAGAGTAGCTGTGGACATCATGTGCCCCTTCCCTGTCACTGAGAGAGGTAACCGATTCATTCTCACTGCTATGGACTATTTTACAAAGTGGCCTGAGGCCTATGCGATACCGAACCAGGAAGCAGAGACAGTGTCTGATGCACTGGTGGAGGGGATGTTCAGCAGGTTCGATATGCCAGAGATCATTCATAGTGATCAGGGGAGGAATTTTGAATCCAAGCTGTTTACGTCCCTGTGTGAACGGCTTGGCATAGAGAAAACATGCGCAACACCCCTACACCCCCAAAGCGATGACCTTGTTGAAAGATTTAACAGGACCTTGGGCCAGCAGCTAGTCATCCTTACAGCTGACCATCAGCGGGATTGGGACACTCACCTCCCTTTCATTCTCATAGCCTACAGATCTGCGGTACAGGACTCCACACAATGCACCCCTGCTTTGCTTATGTTGGGGCGTGAGCTACGGACCCCCCCAGAGTTGTTGTTCAGTTGTACCAGCTGGACCAGAGTGTGCAAGGCAGCTGCAGGATCGGATGGAAACAGCCCATGTGTTCGCTAGGGATCAATTGGGAAAGGCTGGCATGAGACAGAAGAGGAACTATGATGTTAGAAGCAAGGGTAGGGACTTCCAGGCTGGCGAGTCAGTTTGGGTGTACAGCCCGAAAAAGAAAAGAGGACGCTTCCCGAAGCTTGACTGCCACTGGGTGGGCCCCTGCTTGGTTTTAGAGAGGGTGGGAGAGGTAGTGTATAGGGTGCAGATGCCGCCTAGAGGCAGGAAGGTAGCCCTGCACAGAGACAGGCTGGCCCCGTACAGAGGCAACCTGACCGTCTCTTTTGAAAAGCGAAAAGCCAGCCCCCTTGCCTCAAAAAACAGCATTGGCCCCATGCCATGCCCCACACTCCAGTTGTTCTTGAGTCCCCTTCCCTAAACACCCCACATTCAGCCACTTCCCTTGGACTTTCCCCTGTTTCCCATGTCCAAACCCACCATCCCCTTGCAAGCTCAGACATTCAGCCTGATATGCGGCAAAGAAGGCAGAGGCGCCTGCCTGGACACCTCAAAGGCTTTGTTTGCCCCTCGTGGACGAGGGTTCTTATTAAAGAGGGGGGCAGTGTAATGTCATTACAAATGCTGGAAGACACTAGTTACTGTGTTTATGTTCAACAGTGTTAATTTAGTAAGAAGTGGTTCTAGCTGTTAGTCTCTTGTTCACTTTAAGGGGCAGGGTTTCAGCGGGGTCAGGGAGCTAGAGAGAGGGTTCAGGGGGAGAAGCGGGGAGTTCAGACTGAGAGTGAGTTCACAGCAAGTGCAGCGAGATATAATTCTCTTTTTCCTGTTATGTACGGTTTTTTACGGCCAAAACAGTAACCCTGCAGTTCCTTAATAAAGCATCCAAACGAGATAGAACCAGCCTGGTTATTCTTAGTAGTGAACGCTACCGTATTGAGCAAAGGCTGTGAATACTTATGTGCATGTGATTTTTTTTCGTTTTTTATTTTTAATACATTTGCAAAGATTCAAACAAACTTCTTTCACATTGCTATTTGTATTGTTTGTGGAATTTTGAGGAAAATAATTAATTTAATCCATTTTGGAATAAGGCTGTAACATAACAAAATGTGGAAAAAGTGAAGCGCTGTGAATACTTCCCCGGATGCACTGTATATACACTCAC
The DNA here is from genome assembly GCA_039654105.1 of Coreius guichenoti. Taxonomy (NCBI): domain Eukaryota; kingdom Metazoa; phylum Chordata; class Actinopteri; order Cypriniformes; family Gobionidae; genus Coreius; species Coreius guichenoti. The sequence continues at coordinate 20,960,448 of CM077173.1, read as the reverse complement.
CTAAAGGATTATTAGGAACACCTGTTCAATTTCTCATTAATGCAATTATCTAATCAACCAATCACATGGCAGTTGCTTCAATGCATTTAGGGGTGTGGTCCTGGTCAAGACAATCTCCTGAACTCCAAACTGAATGTCAGAATGGGAAAGAAAGGTGATTTAAGCAATTTTGAGCGTGGCATGGTTGTTGGTGCCAGACGGGCCGGTCTGAGTATTTCACAATCTGCTCAGTTACTGGGATTTTCACGCACAACCATTTCTAGAGTTTACAAAGAATGGTGTGAAAAGGGAAAAACATCCAGTATGCGGCAGTCCTGTGGGCGAAAATGCCTTGTTGATGCTAGAGGTCAGAGGAGAATGGGCCGACTGATTCAAGCTGATAGAAGAGCAACTTTGACTGAAATAACCACTCGTTACAACCGAGGTATGCAGCAAAGCATTTGTGAAGCCACAACACGCACAACCTTGAGGCAGATGGGCTACAACAGCAGAAGACCCCAACGGGTACCACTCATCTCCACTACAAATAGGAAAAAGAGGCTACAATTTGCACGAGCTCACCAAAATTGGACAGTTGAAGACTGGAAAAATGTTGCCTGGTCTGATGAGTCTCGATTTCTGTTGAGACATTCAGATGGTAGAGTCAGAATTTGGCGTAAACAGAATGAGAACATGGATCCATCATGCCTTGTTACCACTGTGCAGGCTGGTGGTGGTGGTGTAATGGTGTGGGGGATGTTTTCTTGGCACACTTTAGGCCCCTTAGTGCCAATTGGGCATCGTTTAAATGCCACGGCCTACCTGAGCATTGTTTCTGACCATGTCCATCCCTTTATGACCACCATGTACCCATCCTCTGATGGCTACTTCCAGCAGGATAATGCACCATGTCACAAAGCTCGAATCATTTCAAATTGGTTTCTTGAACATGACAATGAGTTCACTGTACTAAAATGGCCCCCACAGTCACCAGATCTCAACCCAATAGAGCATCTTTGGGATGTGGTGGAACGGGAGCTTCGTGCCCTGGATGTGCATCCCACAAATCTCCATCAACTGCAAGATGCTATCCTATCAATATGGGCCAACATTTCTAAAGAATGCTTTCAGCACCTTGTTGAATCAATGCCACGTAGAATTAAGGCAGTTCTGAAGGCGAAAGGGGGTCAAACACAGTATTAGTATGGTGTTCCTAATAATCCTTTAGGTGAGTGTATATATAAATTCATAAATCCCAAATATCACACGCAAGTGTTTTCAAAGTGTTTTTTTAAGGAAAATGTGACATACAATTTGACGTTAGTTGTCATTAAATCAAAACTTTTGATAAATGCTTAAATGTTTTTTTGGGGGGGGGAGTTTTAAAAAAATTAACACAACATGAATACAAATGACATTTCTAAGAAACTGGCACTTGCATTTTGAGTTAGATTTTAAAGATTAATCCTTTTCATTATCCTTATTTGCCATTTACCCACATATCTATCATCTGCCAGGGTTTAGTAAATGCAAATAAACATCATGTTTTTTTTCTGGCTGGTCAGATGTTCCTGAGAATCAACATTCTGTCTACTACTGTTCACTTATCAGGGTACTACTGTAGCCAGTGACCATATAGCACTGACGGCCAACCTACAGTGAATTATAACCTTGATCTCAGTATCGCCACCAAAAACACCTATATTTCAAAACACATAAATTATAACATGTTATATTTAGTACGTTGTCAAGCACATGCTATACTTCGTGACGGATCTCTTGATATTGATTTTACACAGCCTGATCATAGTTTAAGGATGTCAGACACAAGCATTTTTCACCCGCTGGGTATGGCTATGATCCATCAAGTGCGTATGAATAATTTTTATGTATAAATAATTTTCACATTCTCAATGTGGAAATATGGTCCCGCTGTATCACAAACATCTTTGCTCAGTGTTGCTTACCATGACTGCATTGGTTACCTGACAAGATTTTATTTCTAAAAAAAAAAAACAATAATAATGATAAAATAAAAATCATAAATGAATAAATGTATTATTATTATTATTTAAATAAAACGTAACAGTCTGATTTTTCTATGCTTCAGCATGTCTGTTTTGTACCTTTTCTTTTAACTTTATTTATTTATTTATTTATTATCATTATTATTCTGCCTCTTCTTGGTTTAGATTAATTTTATTTTTATAGTTCTGTCATTGTTGCCAAAAAAAGATGGTGGATGATTTTAGCTATTTATGAAGTTTTGTTTACTGCTATTTGTTTTGTCTGCAAAAACTTTCCAGCAGTTACTGGCCTTGTTCTTTCTAAGAAACAGTCAATAGGTCAATTTCTTCCCTGAAATACAATTTACTTTCCCTCTGTTCTTCAGTCAGCAACTGTTCCTATTGTCAATTTTAGGCTCTCTCTCCCCGTGCAAGCAGCTTTTCTTGTAAACCAAAAAGCAAAGTGAAAGCAATACTGACAAACTACACTTTGAATGGCTGCCCTTGTCACATATATTCAGATTAGGAGACATGAGCTGGCGTCCACACTTTGGAAATTGCTACATTGTCTGGAAATATGACAAGAGAGAGCAGTTCAAGAAGCTTATCGTGCTTGTACATAAAAGTGAACAATCACAGTTTGGCTTTGACATATTAAGATATTCAAAACCTACGGTGCACTTTTGTGTGAAGGTGATACAACAGAGGTTAAGTAGCATTTTTAAACGTTTTTCTTTTCACCTTAAACAGATGCTGATAGATGGAGTAGTTCTGTTTTATTCACTTTTTATCTCTAAGGTTTTTATTACAATAGCATCTGTCTGCTGAGTCTCATTTACTCACCTAATGTGTCTCATTTGATAATTTGACTGGTTATTACTAGTATTGAACATACAAATGCAATGAAGATAGCATAAATTACTTGCATTCTGACATTATTATTAATGATAATTATATTACCAAAAAAAAAAAAAATGCAGAAATATGTGATTTCCCACTGCTCCATCTGAGCACGAACTGATTAAAATGCACATCCGAAGACTCATTTTCATCAATAGTTAATTATAAGAAATAGATATTTTACTAGGTTAAGATGCCTCTATGGCCTGTAATAGGCTCGTAATAAAGCCCACATACACAAATGGCATAAACGCACACAAACGCACACACACACACACACACACACACACACACACACACACACACACACACACACACACTTCGCTTCCAGGTTCAGTGAGATTAAACAGGAGAGAGGCACACTTTAGCAGAATCCTGGGAGGAAGCGATATATTACTTCTCTCTGCTTCTCCAATATGAGACAATAAAAGCCTGGTATGCTCTGCAGTTTCCAGAGCTTATTTCAACCCCGAGGAACTCTGGTTCCAGCCCCAAACTCTGGCTAACATGAAGTGCAGAACTTGCAGCACTCAAAGACATTGTTATATGAAGGAAAATCTAAAACTCTTGAAGCAGCTGAACTGATATTTCGTAGATGCTTAAATGGGCAAAAATTAAATTAAATTAAATTAAGATTTATTACAATCAAGAATCAATTATTCGAAATTACCACCTCTCCACTCTGGTCAGTGCATTGCTCTATATCAGATCTTGTATTTTCCTCTTTTGCATCCATTTACTACGACTTGACTATAATGAATCTTTACCTTTAATACTACATGGATCACATTACATAGGATATTTAAGAAAAGGCTCAGATGTATTACATAGCTTGCTATAGTCTTCAGTTGAGTGGAATAATACTGCAGTTCACTTACTGGCCAACAGGGGTCAACACAAGACCCACAGCACAGAGCAACTTTTAAGAACTGCCCAAACTGCTTCTGCTCCTCAGCAAGCTCTCATTACACAACCATAAATATTTCAAACAGTAGTATGCTTCATTGTTGTCAAAGGACCTCAACACACTGCATGGGAGGGGTGTCCAGTTATTAGATAAAAACTGTTAATTTCAGTTTGAAACTCAATTTTGGGAATTAAAAAAAATACTTTTGGCAATCATACAAATCAAACAAAAAATGTGTTGTTCATTCATCACACTGGAAATGTAAGGTCAGTATATGATCACAGGTAAGATTGTCAATTTAACACTATCTATCAGTGATTTGCAGGGTTTAGTCGATTTAAATGTACAGTATGATTCTGTTACAATGGTTCTCGTCATAATCCTGAATCATTTAATTTCATGCTACTTAAGATATCTGTAAGGCAATATGAATTTCAAAAAAGTTCTTATACATATCTTCACTTTGCATACTATGCTAATTTTTTGACCACATTAAAAGGAAAAAAAGTGAAATTCATCTTTACCAAAATGTAAATGACACACATTCACAATGATAATATGAAATATTATTATTATTTATTTATTTATTTATTTATTTTCATAATAAATATATAAACAAAATATATATATATATATATATATATCCTCATCAAATTTCAAGAGGCACAAAGAATTTTTGTCTCTCTCTCTCAATCTCTCTCGAAACTCTACAGTCATTTTCGGCCCACACATGAAAACCACAGAGTCTGGTTTCATTGCCCCCAGAGCTCCGAACCTGAGACGCTTTGGACGCTGCAAAGCGCATTAAGTCTGTCACCATGCCAGCTTTAGTCAAACCACAAAATTAAAGAAAGAAAGTGTTATATCTCCTGATACTCTTACACCCGAGACGAGATGGAATTGTCCGAGACCATCTTTGTGAGAGGCTTTTTTTTTTGCCAGTTTTTAAGGGTGGACCAAATGCAAGAGCAGGGCAATTGAAAGCAATACAGTGGAAGTGATTCTGCTATATGCTACTGGCAGTGTAGCTAATATGACACTCATTTAGATAATAGAAAGGCCCTCTCACAAATGACGTTATGTCAGCCTGTTTGTCGGTTACTTGCCACGCGCAAACTGATATACGTGGCGATCTCCAAGCAATATGCTGCCACATGTTGGCCGTCAAATCCCCCTCTGTGTATGATTATTCACCAGCCTCGAACAGGTGTAGCCACGCTCTGGCAAATATGAAGTGAGAAAGAGAGACTCTCGTTCCGCTGCCCTACCCCACGGCCCCTCCCTCGTTTTGCAAGCAGCCTGTCCAATGTAATAGAATCTGCTGACAGCAAATTGCTCACCTGCACATTTGAGGGGAAAAAGCACACTTTCAAAATGTCCCCCATATGGCACAGACAGGTGTCGGTAAGTGGTCGACACTTGCGTGAATGCTGGTGCAGATGCAATGGAGAAAAGTTTCTTTGGTCGTTAGGGAGAGGAAATGTTCAGAACAATCTGATGTTTTTATGACTATGCTCATTTAAAATGAATAAAAATTCTGTATAGACTTGGCTACAAAAAATCTACAGAACACTTCCACCGCTGCACTACTCAGCGACTAGATGATACGTGTGAGAGTCGCGCGCTGAACGAATTCCTGCGTCTGACTAGAAGATGCCGCTAATTAAGGTTTATATATAGTTTCCATGACAGAGGATCAAGATAAATCTTTTCATCTTACTCCTGGATGCAATTGGGTGGATTCAATGCTTAACATGGCGGATGCATGTATGCCTTTCGGTGTGAAAAGAAGTTCTGGACAGTTGAAGGAACTTTCACTGTCCCGATCGGTTTATAATTTTTAAGCCTTGCCAATTTAAACATTCAAATGCAAGAAGCCACGAAAGATAACTAAATTTGATACTCGTGCACTGTGTGAGAAGTTTTATGTGCGCACACATTTGAAGTGCGTGCACAGAAAGCCACGTCTCGGACAGCACACAAATACTAAATTGAGTTCTCTTTCACGTCTTCTTGTGCTTGAGCTGACAAATTCATACACAATTATGTCAAAATGTTGTCTGGCTATCACCAGACCAAGCGCAATCTTTTAAGATTGAACATTAGTCTGGGGAGTCTGCTCTGTATTTTCTACTGCACAAGAGGCGTGATCAACGGGCATAGTTCAAATGACTCTGTACGCAATTGGATAGTCCTTCAACCAATCAGACCAACGATCCAGGTGACGTACAGCTGCAGGGCGAAATCAAATCGCCGGCAGATCGGGCTGGGTTTACCCAGTCTAGTTAAACCCGCCAATAGCGTGCCAGGTGGATAAGCCAGTTTATGATTGGTCCCTGCAGATTTGTAACGGAAGCAGGATAGAAAAATGTACAGGTTTCCAGCCTGAGCTGCAGGGCGAAATCAAATCGCCGGCAGATCGGGCTGGGTTTACCCAGTCTAGTCAAAATGCCTATTTTGGAGAGTATCCTAGTAAGTCAGTTATGACTTAAGTGACCGTAAACAGTAAAGAAAGACCACACGTGTAACAGTATATTGGATCCGTGCATTTTCTTAAAGTGACAGCAGCCTGCTCTCAGGCTGTTTTTTTAATGTTAATCAAACAACAAAAGACAAAAAAAAAAAAAAAAAATCACTCATTGCTCTTGACTCAAAAGCTTTTGTAACTTTAATAAGGATTAATCTATATGTAATCTATACAATTACATTTGATTACTTTATTCAGTTGCTTTACCTGAAAAATACTGTTAGACCTACCCGAAAAACCTAAAAAGAGCTGTTTTTTTTCCATTGGTAGCTTTGTTCTATTGCATTTACTTATTTGTGCTATTGCTTGTAGTTTGATTATTTGTTCTTTTTTTAATTAATGATTGTTTACTTGTCTTTAATAATGTTTTAAATGTATATTAGTTAGATAGTAGTTTTAGCTGTGGCATCGAAATTGGAATCAAGAATTGTGAAATTTCACTGGTATGTAAAATTTTGTGTCATAAAATATTTATTGCAAAACAAAGTTAAATGGATGATCAAAAACAACAAAAACAAGAACTATTTTATTTATTTATCTTTTTTTGTGGGGCCAGTAAAAATTATTCATTGAATCGAACAGAATCTTGTGAATCGGAATCGAATCGGGACATCTGTATCGATACACAGCCCTATTTGAAACTAAATAAAAACACTACTAGAGAAAACAAGGCATTTGGAAATGCAAAACAAATGCAAAAATAGGGCATACCATGACACAACACAATCACAAAATTACAGCCAATCAGAACTGTTCTCTCTGTTTGCTAGAGATTTCATTAAGTCTATATAGCTTAATTTAATGGGTTTGTTTGTAATCAGATTCTAAATGTACACAATGGCTGCGTCCGAAATCACATACTCTCTTGAGAAGGTACTTATTTTGAATAAGTAATTACTTAAACTACCTATTATGCCAAATTCACTTTTATAAGGTGATTGAACACAGATGTGTTCACAGTGTGTGTACACAACCAGCCTATGATGGTAAAATTCCACCCAATACTTTTTTTATAATCCCCATCAATCATTATCAATCTCTCATAATGCACTGTTCCAGATTTCACCCTACTCCAAAGTAGGAGTAGGGAAACCCCACCTATGACTGTTGATGATCTGCCCCTTTAGCACAGACACACCTCTGAGGCCCTGTCCCAAATGGCACCCTAATCAATCGTGGTCTTCCTACGAGTCCGCACTTTCGTGACATAACGCCGCTTTGACTGTCGGAAAGAAGTCCTTATGGAGGGCGCATATCGACAGCAAAGGGGGCGCTTGCGAGCACCCTTCTGAGACCTAAAATGAGAAATGGGACACCCTACGGACAGCCATTGTAAGTCCACAAGATCGAACGTGCATATGAAGTGTGCCATGAGTGAGAAGCACAGAGACCGCCATTTCTGTTTCGCTGTATCAGCTAGCTAGAGTACTACAATGTTTGCGCCAAAAAAAAACATTACAAATGTTCTGTTGTTGGATGTACCAATGAACATACGAGTCTCCATAGACTCCTGGCATCCGAGCCATTCAGGACACTGTGGTTGAATTTCATTTTGGAAGGAAATGTGCCGAAGAATGTCGGTAAAATGTTATATATTTGCGCAAATCATTTTACGCATGACTGCTTCACCAACAAGGGTCAGTACAATGCTGGATTCGCGAACAAGTTGTTTTTGAACTTGAAGGATGGGTCAATACCAACGCTTCGTGCTCTAACTTTAAATCCAGAACAAGTAAGGATGGCACTTCATATTTTGTGAATGTTTGCAAATTTCCTTTCTGAATGAGCTTTCTAGAATGTTGTACGGCTAATATGGCTATGTATTCACAGAGACTAGAGCTATGTTAGTTTTATCCCGAAAACGCTCACCTTCTGCGTAATTCATAAACGCACATTTTTATGCATTGTATAGCCAGGTGACTGACTTTTTTACTTCCTACACAAACACCTATACAACAATTTATAGATTAACATGACAGTACATGCTAGTCAATGAGTTGAATCAACATAACTCCACAATAACTAACATTACATAAATGTATCCACTAACTATTCAGAAACGTCCAGGTGCAGTCTAAAAGTTGCAACCTCTTCCTGAGTCTCTCCATCTCCGGCTCAAACATGTAAGGCTTTTGTTGACATCCGAAGCTGGTGTAAAGGACCCGCTCTCCTGGAAGTAGGGGAGGGAGCATAAGCTCATTTGCATTTAAAGGGACACACAAAAACGGTGCGTTTTTGCTAACACCCAAATAGGGGCAAATTTGACAAGATATAATAAATGATATGATGGGTATTTTGAGCTGAAACTTAACAGACACATTATGTGGACAACAGAGATTTATATTACATCTTGTGAAAAGGGGCAGAATATGTCTCCTATAGTATGTTCTATATGGTATGAATATGTGTAGTATGAATGTAATCTGGACGTACATTCGCCATGTTGGCATTATCATGTGACCTACCAGCGTCAGTTGCATCGCTTCGCTGCCATTCATAAATCCTCTCCGGTAAAGTAGGGAAGTATGCAATTTCGGAAGCAGCCTACTTCTTCCATATTTAATAATTAATATACATGAGAACCGTTAGTTCATTCCAATGAGTTTACGGTGTGGGCAGGGCTCAGTGTTGCCAGACGTACGATAATTATCGTATTTGTACGATAATGTTGACCTCTGTACGATGTACGATCAATAATCCCATAATGTACCATAATTTCAGTGTTATGCATGTTTTACATCTCATCTCACGTTTGTCTTCTCGGCCAATCATCGTGGAGAGAATGACTCTCTCTCTTGAGCACAAGTTAACGTTCCTGCGCCAGGTCAGTTGTTTACAAGCTGAGGTTGAAAGCATAGAAAATGAGTGCTGAAAAGAAAGGTGAAGACAGAGGAGAGGCGAAGAGGAAGGCAGAGAGATTGAGAAAAAAAGTTGTTGGTCTAGATAAATAGCTGTATTCTGTACGTTTGACTTGTGTACAATAATTTTCTTTCAAATACGATAATTTTGAGCTTCTGGTACGATACTTGGACATTTTCAATCTGACAACACTGGCAGGGCTACCCTGCAAGAGTCACTCAACATAAAACGCTGAAGGTGGATTAGATAGCATTTATCCTTTTTTGCTTTATCGCATTTTCAATTTGCACTTTTAGACCATTTTGAATTCAATTACTATTGGGATGAGTAACATCATGAAAAGGAGAGGGAGGCCTGGAAAATTGCTTAATCAGTCTATCAAAACGTTCTTTAACAAGACAGGTTAGTGCACTGTAGCCAGGGAGTCAATGTGATGGGGTGCCGTGCAGCGGTGGACAGTAACAAAGTATTTTTACTTCGTTACTGTACTTAAGTACATTTTTCAAATATCTGTACTTTACTCGAGTATTTTTATTTTGAGATAAACTAACCTTTACCACTATAAACTAACTTGGCGGTTCAAAAAATGGTTGTATCGATTACGTCGTTAAGCCACTAGGTGGCGACAAGTGACTGTTAAAAGTGTATTTGATATTGAATGATTCATTCAAAAGATTTGTTCAAAAACATTGGATCATCCAGTAATCAAACAAGTGAAGTAGTTATGAGTGAGTCATTGAATCATTCATTCAAGACCATTTTTTAAATAATTCAATTAAATTAAATATATATATTTTTTTAAATAGAGTGCAGCAATTAATATTTTGTCCTCTAGTAAATAATTACGTTATTTTGTTTAGTTATCTGTTCAGAATTGTGGGAGAATCATAATCTATATTTGAAACAAAAATTGCGATTCTCATTTTATCCAGAATCGTGCAGCTCTAACACAAATTAAATTAACATGGACATTCATCCTCCCCGCTGCTGTAGCAATTTTTAAAAATGTTATGCATTTAGCCCGCGACGTCTGTTTTTATATTGTTTGTCAACAGTAAACACACATTACATATTATGTATCTGCATCCACTAATCTTCCATACTGACTAGTGCTGGCTATTTGACAATTCATAATCATTCATAATTACAAAATAAACATTCATCAATCAGTACTTTTTACTTAAGTACATAAAAAATCAAGTACTTTTGTACTTTCACTCAAGTAAAATTGAAAAGGAGTACTCAGTACTTTTACTGGAGTAATATTTTATTATATGTATCTGTACTTTTACTCAAGTACTTGATTTGTGTACTTCGTCCGCCACTGGTGCCGTGTCCCGATAGGACACCTAATAAGAGCTGCCACCCGCGCACTCGGGGACTGTCACATCTCTGTATACCAGCGATTGCGCGCGCAAAGTCCCTGTCTTTTTGCGCTATTATGTAGTTTGTTGTTTGTATAACATGCAGAAAAATAGATATGTGTGTCAAAAGTATTACAGACTTGCCGGATGCTGATGCGATATTGTTAACAATACTGTCAAGAAAACGGGAATAGCCTACAACTCATTGCCATTCATCCATACATTTATTAGCTTTATTTAATTAAATAGCACATTATCTTAAACAAAAATGAAGACAGTGAGAAATTTAAATGGTTTTATTTTACATTTGACTGCATTCATTTTAATTTTTGAATATTTATCACTTTACACATCAGACTGACTGGAAAGACATTTTATAGGCCTATTATATTGCTGGTAGGCCTACTTTAAAAAAAAAAAAAAGTTTATTTTATCATTTTACTAATTTCTTGTCTTTTGTTGTTATTTTATTAGTTTGTCTTGCGCAATAAAAAGTTATTAGTCACTTAATGCCATTGTTTTGATATAACATTTATATACATCTTTGCATGTAAAATAAGTAAAAGCAATAACCTTTATTTGCCTTTATTACTGATTGAAGCATCATACTGTCCTGCTAGGGCACTTAGATCTTCTACTCACTTGCTCTTAACTGTGCCTCGGTGTCACTATAAATCAAAGGGTGATCGGGCCTTTTCTGTGGCTGGGCCCAAGCTTTGGAATGGTCTCCCCTATCATGTGAGGTCTGCTCCTTCATTGGACATTTTTAAATCTACTCTTAAATCGTATTTTTATTCTTTAGCATTTGGAAACCTGTAATTATTTTTGTGTAGATCTGCTTTGTACTTTGCACAGCACTTTGGATCAATCCATATTGTGTTTAAATGTGCTTTATAAATAAATGTTGTTGTTGTTGTTGTTGTTTGCATTTATTTATTTGTCTGTTTTGTTAGAAATCCTTATTAGGTGCATGGCACCAGATCGGCCTCCATGCCTATATCTTATAGGCCCACCGTATATGATATGAGTGGAGGGCGTTGGAGGCCCACGTCAATGTTTTATTCAGGGGCCCCAGAATTCCCTAGCTATGGCCCTGACAGCATGCATTAGTGTTTAGAAATATTCTGTAGATTCTAAAACAGTGACATTCAGTCCTGCTCCTGGAAATCTTCAATTTCTGTCGACTTTAGTTTCAACTCTAACCAAACACACCTAAACCGACTAATGAAGGTCTTAGTTCACTTGAAAATTACAGGCAGGTGTGCCAGGGCAGGGATGGTACAGAACTCTGCAGAACGGTAGATTTCCAGGAGCATGATTGAGCAGTCCTGTTCCGGAGCATATGATGATAGTTCTAGCCCACACTGTTTTTTTAATGATCAGTCTATTCTGTGCAATCTTCCTTAAATTGAACTCTCCACTTGATTGAATCTAGTGCCATTTTACATTAATTTCCATAGCAATTAAGATAGTGAGTGCAAACAGTTCTTAGCCATAAACCCTTGCAGTCTAAATAAATAAAAACATCAGTCATTTGATGGTAGGACGGACTGACATGGAGATAAATCTCTGGAAGCACATCAAGGGAATGTATACATCTCCCACATCTTCACTGTGGAGGATGCACTGCTACACTCCTAATTACATACTCCTCCATCCAACCTTAATTAGCTGTGCTTTGCACTGAACCCCAATCAATCAGTCACGTTTTATTAAAGTTTGGCTGTGTTTGGAACAGGCCTCATCATGGAAACGATAATTAAACTGCACAGAGACAACCTAACTTCCAATAAAAGTGTTTGATGGACACTGATGTGAGTCAATCTCTCATTTTTAGTAAATACATATTAATGAATAAAAACTGTTAATGTGCCTATGGTAATTTGCAGTCTGATTTTGACCATTCAAATATTTCAACACTGGTGACAAGATTGCATTTAATTGGCTCATGTAAACATTCTAATTACTCATTTGAAAGTGTGAGATCTCTCATAATGCAGGTTTCCCTTAGCAAACCTTTCAGCAAACACCTAGCACACTCTTGAACGACTGACACATCAGACCAAAATAGAAAACATATAAATAATAAATTATTATTCTTAAAAAAAAATGCTCAGTGCCCATTTTGCTGGCCTGATGAGAGGCCCTTTCCCCGGGTTCCTCTCGCAATTCTGTAATAAATCCCAGATCTCAGCTGCTGCCAAAATGCCCTGGCAATCTGCATATTGTTACTGTCACACTACTGCACAGCCATATCCCTGCTTCATTATTTCACTTAGCCAAATCTCCCCCCACAGTCAGCGCCAAAGTTATACGGACATTTTAATGAATTGTCAGCAGCTAATATTCATAAGATATTGAACTTGCAGATCGCTCATACAATAGGACCTAATTAACAACAGGTCCAATCTCTTGTGTAAATCCGTTGTCACCTCCGTAGCTTTCATTGAGTGCTTGTGTGTGTAGAATGATTGATGGGCCGTCAAGTGGTGGACCCGGGGATTATTTGACTTCTAAATGGAATAGCCGATGTACTTACCAAGCATACTTTAGCTAAGCATTCACATAATGCACCTCATAGCCTTGTACTCCAGTTATATCAGATGAAATGCACGATTATCTTTTGCTTGAAATGTTATGAGCAGCAGCTACGCTAATTATTGTCCATTTGCTTTTCTACCTTGGGATGCCCACCCTGAGGTAACTAGATTACGCAAAATCCAGTTTGGATCCAGCCTCTTATGAAGATTTCAGATGACGCCAACTCTGAATCAAAATGCACCACTGCCAAATTTTCTATATATTGTAATCATTATGGTCACAACTTGTAATAATTGCTTTAATGAGATCATTGTTTCTCCCTAAATAAAAACATGATATTAGCTAACTAGAACTGTACATTTTTGACATATGGACATTACTTTGACACTCACCTCTGATAACACATTACTCAAAATTGTAATGTAGAAACACACAATTTTCTGTAAAGCTTCTTTGAAATGATATGTGAAAAGCACTACACAAATAAATGTGAATTGAATTTAATTGAATTAAATTACCACTGCAAGGCTCGAACTCAGACCTTCCCAACACTATTGAGAACACATTATAATGTTACATAATAATGGAACATCAATCCTTTTGTCAACTATAATAAACCATATACTGGAGACGTCCACCTTTACAGTTTCAGATTATAATAAAAATCAACTGAGTGATAAAAAAAATCAATCAGTCATGTTTTATTAAAGTTTTGTCAGGGTTTGGAACAGGCCTCTTCGTGGAAATGATAATTAAACTGTACAGAGACAACCTAACTTCCAATAAAAGTGTTTGATGCACACTAATTTGAGTAAAACCCTAATTTTTTGGAAATTAACTAAAAACTCTGGTAATGTGCTTATGTGAATTTGCATTCTGACTTTGACTGTTTTCTACCTTTGACAAGGTAGAAAATGACTACTTTGATACTTATAATTGCATTTAACTGGCTCATGTAAACAGATTGTAATTACTCATTTGAAACTGCAACCACTCATAATGCAGATTTCCCTTAGCAAACTTACAGAAAACACCTAGTACAAAATATTACAAGCACATCAGTCCTTATGTGAACATCAAGTGCAACAGTCTGGTTCCGGAAGTAAAAACTCCATTAATTTTCTCCATAGGGAAATTGATTTCTAACGATCATTCTAAAGACAGCCCTACTATGAGTTACGAGTTTGTTAATCGATGGTATTTACATTATTTCAACCTAATTTTAAAATAATCATGTTTAACAGCGGAACAGTGAGAAACTACATTACCCATGATTCTGTACAGAAGATGCCACCAATCAGAGAGTTGAAAAAGCAAAGAGTGCAAAAAGAGCTATTTAGCCCCGCCCACATGAAGCATTGTAAATTATGTAATCGAGGTGATTTCCCACGGTCTCAAAATACTTTAATATTTGTATATACCTGTATATACACTCACCTAAAGGATTATTAGGAACACCATACTAATACTGTGTTTGACCCCCTTTCGCCTTCAGAACTGCCTTAATTCTACGTGGCATTGATTCAACAAGGTGCTGAAAGCATTCTTTAGAAATGTTGGCCCATATTGATAGGATAGCATCTTGCAGTTGATGGAGATTTGTGGGATGCACATCCAGGGCACGAAGCTCCCGTTCCACCACATCCCAAAGATGCTCTATTGGGTTGAGATCTGGTGACTGTGGGGGCCATTTTAGTACAGTGAACTCATTGTCATGTTCAAGAAACCAATTTGAAATGATTCGAGCTTTGTGACATGGTGCATTATCCTGCTGGAAGTAGCCATCAGAGGATGGGTACATGGTGGTCATAAAGGGATGGACATGGTCAGAAACAATGCTCAGGTAGGCCGTGGCATTTAAACGATGCCCAATTGGCACTAAGGGGCCTAAAGTGTGCCAAGAAAACATCCCCCACACCATTACACCACCACCACCAGCCTGCACAGTGGTAACAAGGCATGATGGATCCATGTTCTCATTCTGTTTACACCAAATTCTGACTCTACCATCTGAATGTCTCAACAGAAATCGAGACTCATCAGGCCAGGCAACATTTTTCCAGTCTTCAACTGTCCAATTTTGGTGAGCTCGTGCAAATTGTAGCCTCTTTTTCCTATTTGTAGTGGAGATGAGTGGTACCTGGTGGGGTCTTCTGCTGTTGTAGCCCATCCGCCTCAAGGTTGTGCGTGTTGTGGCTTCACAAATGCTTTGCTGCATACCTCGGTTGTAACGAGTGGTTATTTCAGTCAAAGTTGCTCTTCTATCAGCTTGAATCAGTCGGCCCATTCTCCTCTGACCTCTAGCATCAACAAGGCATTTTCGCCCACAGGACTGCCGCATACTGGATGTTTTTCCCTTTTCACACCATTCTTTGTAAACTCTAGAAATGGTTGTGCGTGAAAATCCCAGTAACTGAGCAGATTGTGAAATACTACGGCCCGTCTGGCACCAACAACCATGCCATGGTCAAAATTGCTTAAATCACCTTTCTTTCCCATTCTGACATTCAGTTTGGAGTTCAGGAGATTGTCTTGACCAGGACCACACCCCTAAATGCACTGAAGCAACTGCCATGTGATTGGTTGATTAGATAATTGCATTAATGAGAAATTCAACAGGTGTCCTAATAATCCTTTAGGTGAGTGTATGTATCCATATTTTTCACAATAAACTTAAAATATATTGTGTTTATATACACACACACATACTGTATATATTTATGAAGTTCCAAACGTAGGTTCTGGAGGAGCCTAAACATTCAGTCCTGTCAATCATCATTACAAGCATACAGTGGGGAGAACAAGTATTTGATACACTACACTTATTGATACAAGAAGCCCTCCTGTTATCCAATAATTACCTGTATTAACTGCACCTGTTTGAACTCGTTACCTGTATAAAAGACACCTGTCCACACACTCAATCAAACAGACTCCAACCTCTCCACAATGGCCAAGACCAGAGAGCTATGTAAGGACATCAGGGATAAAATTGTAGACCTGCACAAGGCTGGGATGGGCTACAGGACAATAGGCAAGCAGCTTGGTGAGAAGGCAACAACTGTTGGCACAATTATTAGAAAATGGAAGAAGTTCAAGATGACGGTCAATCTCCCTCGGTCTGGGGCACCATGCAAGATCTCACCTCGTGGGGCATCAGTGATTATGAGGAAGGTGAGGGATCAGCCCAGAACTACACGGCAGGACCTGGTCAATGACCTGAAGAGAGCTGGGACCACAGTCTCAAAGAAAACCATTAGTAACACACTACGCCGTCATGGATTAAGCATGGCGAGAGCATGTCCAGGCCCGTCTGAAGTTTGCCAGTGACCATCTGGATGATCCAGAGGAGGAATGGGAGAAGGTCATGTGGTCTGATGAGACAAAAAATAGAGCTTTTTGGTCTAAACTCCACTCGCCGTGTTTGGAGGAAGAAGAAGGATGAGTACAACCCCAAGAACACCATCCCAACCGTGAAGCATGGAGGTGGAAACATCATTCTTTGGGGATGCTTTTCTGCAAAGGGGACAGGACGACTGCACCGTATTGAGGGGAGGATGGATAGGGCCATGTATCGCGAGATCTTGGCCAACAACCTCCTTCCCTCAGTAAGAGCATTGAAGATGGGTCGTGGCTGGGTCTTCCAGCATGACAACAACCCGAAACACACAGCCAGGGCAACTAAGGAGTGGCTCCGTAAGAAGCATCTCAAGGTCCTGGAGTGGCCTAGCCAGTCTCCAGACCTGAACCAATAGAAAATCTTTGGAGGGAGCTGAAAGTCCGTATTGCCCAGCGACAGCCCCGAAACCTAAAGGATCTGGAGAAGGTCTGTATGGAGGAGTGGGCCAAAATCCCTGCTGCAGTGTGTGCAAACCTTGTCAAGAACTACAGGAAACGTATGATCTCTATAATTGCAAACAAAGGTTTCTGTACCAAATATTAAGTTCTGCTTTTCTGATGTATCAAATACTTATGTCATGCAATAAAATGCAAATTAATTACTTAAAAATCATACAATGTGATTTTCTGGATTTTTGTTTTAGATTCCATCACTCACAGTTGAAGTGTACCTATGATAAAAATTACAGACTTCTACATGCTTTGCAAGTGGGCAAACCTGCAAAATCGGCAGTGTATCAAATACTTGTTCTCCCCACTGTATAAGCAGCAGTCACTGCACTGTCCCAGTGACAATTCTTCCAGCATCGCTCCTCCTCCTCATCTCCTCCTCTATTTCTCTAATTCTTCCTCTGTGCAGTAGTGTTATAGGGGGGTTTAGCTCGGAGCTCGAGCCGAGCCTCGGGTTCGAGCCTCCCTCCAATATGGATTCTATTAACTATAAAGAATGAATGAGCAGGTGAACTCTGTATATATGCATATATACATCCATTTCTAAATTAGTATATTTATATTTCTCCATCGTTTTTAATTTGATTATGCTGTTTGCAATGTTTCATGGGATTGTAGTTGTTTCCCTCACTAAAGCCGTTAAGTACACAAGTTTGTGATTCATCTCGTAGCTGATTGACTTGGTTAAATGGCTTAAAATTCTTTAACAAAGACTTTTTTTTTAAACCCTATGCGAAAAATTAATACAATTTTTACTTCTGGAACCACTTACACTGTAGATAAACAAAACTCAGCCACGTGATTAAAAAAGGATCATTACCTTACATTTGCAAGGACAGGATAAAATCAGTGCAGTTGACAATGCATATTTCAGCTTGTTTTATTCATATTTATCCTGTGTGACCATTAGAATTAAAGCTAATTATCATAAACAGTTATCTCATAAACAGATCGTTTGAGAAGAATCCTTTTATCATTCAGTGACGTATTGAAGAATGTTAGTTACAGCCGTGATGGACGTGTTCAAGTCCATTATGTCAGATGATGTCTGACTATAGGTAGATGAGTATGAAAGCTAGGCCAGGGTTGTAGGGGAAGGTCACCCCATAAAAGGAGGAGTGCAGGCTTTAAATCACACCCCTCATTGTTGGCTGTCTTTTATCCGACATCCTTGGAGGTCATCATGCGAATGCGGACGGCTATCTCATAACTAATGAATATCCATTCCAGTGTCCTCTCTTCCGACAAAGCACCTCCTCACAGCTGGCTCTGAACGGAAGGTCAAGCAGCATATCACTGAAGATAAGACTGTGTGATCACAGGTGGAAGACAGATAAAGAGAGAGAGTGGGGGATAGAAGGAATAAGAGAGAAAGATACCCAGGTTTGTGCCGCTAATAAGCCTAGGTAACCCTTTGATTTGATATGGGTCAGGGTCACATTGCACTCCTTTTAAGATGAAATAAAGATGAGAAATAGTATGATTGTGGTTGCCTCTGAATTGGCATCATGTTAAAATCCTCACATTACAAATTTAACCCTGGGATGTGCAATATTGTGTCTCCAGCAGGCAATTTAGCCCAAATCCTGACCGCAATCAACCACTGAATTTTTATTCATAGTACAAGAAGTCATTCTGTGCGTATTCACACAGGACATATTGTAATAATGTCTAGGGACATCCCAGTTATGAGAGAGGCGTAAGGAATATATTTAAGCAGAATATATGTATGCTGCCTCATGCTGTTTTTTTACCAACAACCTCCCTTATGTTGTACTGCGGCCAAGCTTGGTTGCTAATTGTTTCCTGTTAATGAACCTGGGTTTAGAGTGGCAAGTCTAAGCAAGTCTGCAAACAACTGGTACTGTGACTAATTTTTCCAAGCAGCAAAATATAAACCCTTGGGAGAAGGAGGGGAAAACACAAGTGAGACAGCAGAGAGATAAAACGAAAACCACGCTGTGTGGTGGAACAATGTAAATGCTGTCTTTATCTGTACGGTCTATCCCTCTCCTCTTACCAAATTCATGTTTTTCTCATGTCATTCTATTATTTCCCTGTTGTTCTAAAATGCCCTTTATAGCACCATGGCTAGACTGATCACAAATGCGACAAAAATAAAACTCTTCAACAATAATTTCTATAATATGTGGTTTTGTCATATAGCTTCTCGTTACAGCTCAACCATACAATGTGAGCCTTGATCTCCTTTTTATGAAAAATGACTCTTATGAACCGATTCTTCAATCAAAGATTCGCTGGAAAGACTAAAACTTGCTCGTGAGTTAGCGGTTCACTCAGTCACATACTGTATAGTTCAGAGCTCGTAAACGAATAAAGATAGTTGTAAAAATCATTGAAAATTTAAAAGAATAGCAGAGTCCACACCACAACCACAGTAACAACACAGAGGAACGATATCGTTTGAATCACTTTTTCCAGACTTTTTTTTTCCAGCTGATGAACGATAAAAATATTGACAATCAGATCCATCGTCTATAATCTGTTAAAACATCCCTTAATCACAGCACAAAGCAGTCACTTTTGATAAATGAAGCACTTCAGAACACATATCTTTGAGTGATTTGTCTTCTTTCATTTTAGGAGCTACTTTTTTTGTTCTCCGGAGTCATGACTTTAATTATAGTACTCTATATAGTATAGTCCACCACTAAAAACACTCTCTCTTTTCATGGTCACGTCTGTAAACACCTTGACAGTCTATTTCCCAATGCACAACAACGCAGAGACAAATCGCATTACTCACACTTTGCTTTGCCAGAGACTCCCACTGTCAAGTTGAGGCTAATGGAACTCGATTTGCAGGGGTCTGGCAAAAGCCACAGAATGACAGCCAACAGAGGGTCAAGATTGAGATGGAATGAGCATGTTTGTAAGAAAGAGATCAGAGGAGTATGTTGTTTGGGGAGGTGGATGGTAGGAGTTTCTTTAATGCTCCAGCCCTGAGTGGATGATGGCAGGCAGAGTCTGTCTTTAGCTCTATGCCTGTGGAGTGATTGATATGAAAAGAACTACAGAAGCGCCATGGGGGCAGCTCCCTCTGCCCTCGCCCACACGACATGCACCGTTTCCCCTCTGCAGTCAAGTCAGGCTGCCCCCTCCGGCCGACAGTGATGGAGAGGAAGGGTGGGAAGCGGGGTGATGATGGTGGGGCATTAGAACATGGTCCCTCAGGACAGACCTCCCTCTACCCTCCATCACAGCAAGGTTCCTCTTCACCTCATCATTGCATCTATACTCATCCGTCCATCTATCTTATCATCCAAGGCTTTACAAAGTGAAGTGATTGTAATTATGAGGTAGAAGTAAGAGGTGGACGCTCTCTCTATTAAATCACTATCATTATCGTCATCATTAAGATGATTTACCATCATTATAGTGTTTTATACAACAGTTAGATTCATTCTTCTAATTTGAATGTACAAGAGGAATTCCAAAAGTGATGATCTTTAGTATAACACAACTCCTCTGTATTTTTGTATCATTAAGTTTGTTTGTGTTTGCAGAATTCAAAACAAGGTTTCCAATCCATGCACTGCTTGGCAAAACACAACAGTTGATCCTGCTATGGTTTCCTTTTGAATTACTTTCCTTGGCGGACAAAACTAAATAATATGCAACAATATTTCAAATTTCTAGTATTTATTATAAAATAATTATTATAGAAAATAAAAGCATGGAAACCCATTTCTGCCATAAAAGGTCAAAATTATGAGATATTAAGTCTTAAGTATGAGATAAAAATGACAAAATATGTCAAAATATTACATAAGTCAAAATTATTGCACAATTTAAAACAATGAGAAATTTACCTCTTTAAAAAGCACCTCTTTAGCTCTTTCCTCTTGTCGGTTGTCTACAAAGTTGAAATTCTGGCATAAAAATTATATAAGTCAAAATTATAAATTACCACAGCATTTTCATAAAATTGTGTGTGTGTGTACAGGTATGTGTTTGAGGACACAAATGTGTATAATGACATGGGTATTACAACATAAACATGGTTTATGAGGACACTTTATGTGTCCTCGTAAACCGAATGAATTAAAAAACATACTAAAATATTTTATGAAATTCAAAAAATGCAGCAAGTTATGTGTGATGGGTAGGTTTAGGAGTAAGGTTACTGTAGGGGGATAGAATAAAAACCATTATGTCTATGGAGAGTCCCTACAACAATAGTAAACCAGACGCGTATGTGTGTGTGAGTGTGTGTGTGTGTGTGTGAGAGAGAGAGTTTGTTTGTGTGTGTGTGTGTGTGTGTGTGTGTGTGTGTGTGTGTGTGTGTGTGTGTGTGAAAATGTGGCAATAAATGCAAAGTGTGCATCCAGCTTTAGAGAATAAATGTTTTTCATTCATATCATCTACGATGAGAATGCCTAAACAAATCTTCAAATGCTTATGTTCTCCCACTAAGAGAGAACCTTGGAATAGCTGGCGACTGCAAGCGCTGTTCCTAATCATCATACAGAGATGTGCAGCAGTAGGCTAATCTCATTTTAACATTACATACAACGCCTGCAGTTATGTGCATTCCTGCATACTGCAAACCGCAAGCAAAAGAGAGGTGGAGTCAGCCTTAACGGAGAGATAGGGGAGGAAATAAATAGATGGTTCAGTCCTATAATATACACAAGCTTTGAGTGATTAGCATTAACATTTATGCACATGCTTCTCAAGTCAGCAACTGACCTTCTGTCAGAGTCATTGTGGCCACACACTGAGAAACGCAATAATGCGTGAACAGGTTGTCCTTTTAAAGAATATTCATGGCATCTTCTTAGGAGGAAAACAAGGTATATCTGGAATTTCCACACAGAAGTTCCCCAGTGTCTAGGTCATGAATTATATTTATTACTTTTTCCAATGCGACAGCACATGTATAAATAGATCTTCCTATTTCTCCTTCCTGTGACGCTCTCCCTCATTGAGGGACTGTGCTGTTTTTAATGTTATTTTCTCCTTTATATTTTCAAGTTATCTCCTTTTTTCTCTCTATCATCACATATTCAGCTGGCTTCAGACTGCCTGACTGGCAGCAGGTGAAGGTTTATTTCAAAACCCTGTCATTAGACACTTCATTTGCCTGCACGGAAGAGCCAATATTTACAGTTGGTGAGGGCAGCCACTGTGCTGTGGCGTAAAACCTCTGCTTTATCGGCCTAGAGGCTGATAACACTGACCCTCAGTCAAGCACTGCCCTAAGGGAGCCACTCAGGGCGTCGGTAAATCCTCCTCATGCACACAGCAGCAGTGGAAGGAAATAAAGAACTCTTCAATAAATAACCCTTGACAAAAAAGTGCAGCAGAATTTGAACCGCTGTGAAACTTTTACTGAATGTATCTTAGTTTTGTTGATATATCTCTCATTAACTCCAGCAGTGCGAAACTGTCATTTTTTAAAAACACTATTTCATTTTATTCTGTTTAAAAATAATAGTCTTTATAGTATGGTGAATTTCAGAGTTTGCTGCTGTAGATTAGTTACACTTTAACAGGTTCAAAGGAAATAGTTTAATCAAAAAACGAAATTCTGTCATCATTTATGACTTAACGCATCCATAGACCATAAAGATGATTTTTGGCAGGATATTCATGCTGCTCTCAAAGCCTGCATCACAGATGAAAAACTGTGGTGACACGTCTTAATGGACCATATTCAAAAGTCTGGGGTCAGTAAGATTTTTCTTTTCTTTTTGAAAGAAATTATTACTTTTATTCAGCAAGGACACATTAAATTGGTCAAAATTGACAGTAAACACATTTATGATGTTACAGATGATTTCTATTTCAAATAATTATGTTCTTCTTAACTTTCTCTTTATTAAAGAATCCTGAAAAAATGCACCAGTCTCCACAAAACTATTAAGCAGCACACCTGTTCCCTTTCAGTCGGTCACGTTCGACGTATTGGGATCACTTCTGGGAGCCCTATCAGCTTCGAGTGTATACAGAACAGGCCAATGGCCATTGGCATGCGAGATTTGCATCTCGCGCTCCGCCCCGCAGCGTGTGTATAAATACGGAAGCGGATGCAGTGCACATTTATCATTCACTTCGGAGCCAACTGTGTGCTGCTGAAGAGTGTTCTAAACAAAGAGAGAGAGAGAACGAGAGGAGAAGGAGCTCGAGTACTGGGAGTGAAGGCACATACAGCGAGGACTGCGATCTCACTGAAGAGAAACAAGTGCTGTTTTCACAGCAAAAGAGTGTCTCTGTTGGTTCGGTGAGGGCATTCCAGTACAGTGAGTGCATATACAGGGCTGCACTATCTCCCTGTGTTTTCCCGCGGTTGTCTTCCTGTGTGCTTCAGCACATTTAAAAGAGCTTTTTTCCCCTAAAAGAGTACATGCTCATGCAGTTGGTCAGGCGATGTCCACTATGGTGGTCCAGGAGCGCCATCTCTGGCTCAACCTGGCGGATATGAGGGAGAACGATAAATATCGGTTCCTGGACTCCCACAATTCCCAGGTTGGGCAATTCGGCGACGCGGTCGAGAGCTTTGCCCAGCAGTTCTCAGCCGCCCAGAAGCAGACGGAGGCCATCAAACACATCCTGCCCCTGCGGTCAGCTGCTGCCTCCTCCCATCCGCCAGCTGCAGTTCCTCCGCCTGCTCGTCGACGAGGGCATCCACCTGCCCCCGCCCCCGCTCCCGCTAAAGCCCAGCAGCAGCCTCCACCCGGGCAACAGCGTGGAGCCGGCCGCAGGAAGGCCGCCCAGCCCGCTCAGGCTGCTGCCAAGCCAGGTGGCAAGCGGAAGAACAAACGACCCTGAAACGGCCCACCTAGAGATGGAAGGGACAGCTCTTCGGGAGGTGGTGTCCGCACCGCTCCCTCTCCCGGAGGAGGGCCGGGTCGAACGTGTCCGACTGAAAGGGAACGTCTTGGTTACGTATGTAACCCTCGTTCCCTGAAGGAGGGAACGGAGACGTACGTCTCGTCGCCACGGTTGCTGTAGCATCACTGCACGGCCGAGTCACTAGTTTGGCTCCTCAGTGAAAAACAAATGTGCGCTGCATCCCCTCCGTATTTATACCGCGCTGCGGGACGGAGCGCGAGATGCAAATCTCGCACGCCAATGGCCATTGGCCCGTTCTGTATACACTCGAAGCTGATAGGGCTCCCAGAAGTGATCCCAATTCGTTGGTGATGTCCGACGTACGTCTCCGTTCCCTCCTTCAGGGATCGAGGGTTACATACGTAACTGAGACGTTTTCAACATAACAAGAAATATTTCTTGAGCACCAGAATAGCATATCATGATTTCTGAAGGATTATAATGATCTAATTTTATATATAACATTTTAAATTGTAGTAATATTTCAAAATATTACTATTTATACTGTATTTTTTGTATATTTATTTACTGTATACTGCATTTTTTACTGTATTATACCCTGTCCATAATCCACTTTCCAGCAGCATCAACAGTTGGCTATAGGTACGTTTACACGACAGTGATGTAATAAAAATGGAAAAGATTTTCCTTTGCGTTTTTCGTGTACAGACGACAATGTTGTCAAAATGATCCCCACAAAAATGACAAAAAATGCTGTATTATTCATGCCAGGCAAATAGTTGGCGGTCACTTTGTAAAGAAACTCTACGCGCCTATAGACTGAACATGTAATGCGCATGCGCATGATGTCACAACTTCGTTTTTCACAAATTTGCGCTTTTGTAGCTGTAGTAGACGATAACGGTATTGTTTTCAAAAACCTGAACTTTGAAACCCGTGATCAAAAGTTTGCATTTTCAGGCTCCCAAAAGCTGTTGTTGTGTATATGACCAGACATAACGCATAAAAAGTTTTCCATTTTTAGTTGAATTTCTAATTTTGTGTTACAATAAATAAAAAAAAAATTAAATGCTGCTAGCTTTGATTTTCTGAATGACTTGTGATTTTCTTTTCTTTTTTACATGATTTATTGTAAACCCTGATTAGTTATTGGTTATAAAATGCCTTGCAACCCCAAAAATCTCTGGGGTTCCAAGTGTTTTGCATGGCGTCAGTACAGTATGGATATGGCTTACGAGAGACAGTTTGTTAGGGTGAGTGTCTGTGTGTGTTTGGACTCTAGGTCCTGTTGTGCGATCAATGAAACCCATGCTTGGCAGTGCCACTGGCACGTTAAGAAATCTAATGGGGTTACCAGGGCTTTATTCTCCCAAGGAACAAATGCCACACATTAAGAACAAGCTGAAGAACCTTAGGAGAATTTGAACTCTGCTAAGACTAAAGAAAGAAACATAGCTTTTCAGCAGCTCCCTGGCACTGGAGATGTGCTGAATCAGGAAGTTCACTTGTAGTTGTTTGCAAGATGGTACAGTGTGGTACATGTGTTCCCCAAAGAATGGACTTAAAAGAGGGAGCACATTTTCAAAGCACTTTCCCTCATGAAATAAAAAGAAACTGTGTAAATCAAAGCTATATGTGAAGCCACTAACAATTCATGAAGGACAGTGTTTACATAATGTATTTTATTGTAAAGCTATAAGGAAGGAGTACTTACAAGATGGTATTTCTTTGATTTGCTCAGCAAAAATAAAAAGACAACTTTTTTTCTCTTTTTTCTTCCTCATCGTGTTTAACATGCGGATATTGATAAGAACATAATGGAACAAAAAGGGCTAAAACTCTTCAAAGCCACTGTTTTGCAAATAACACAAAACTCAGGAAAAAATAAGAGTCATAAAAAGAGACAGTAAAACTTTAAAAATAGACTAGAAGCAAGTGAATGGTTACTGATGACATTTTAGACACAGGCACTCCAACTTTGTGCCCCCAACCACTCTCATTCTAACATATTCTACTTTTAAAAATATTTTACAATTTCAGTTTGTCTTTCAACATGTTCTTCTTTTTTAAAAGCCACGTTATTAGCATGTACATAAAACTGTACAAAGAAAACAAGGCATCACAAGCGTTTTAATATAAATATAACCAACACTAAGGCTACAAACTTGTACTTCCTGTAATTATCTATTAAAACGGTGGCTTTTCTTTAGTTACTTACTGTAGAGTTTTTAATATCGAGATCATATGGAGGCAGACGCCCACAAACCTCTAAAGCTTTATCGGTTTATTTCAGAGCCAAAGTCATAGTAATGAAGCCACTCAGCCACCGCTTCAAAAAATAAATTACTGATTTCGTTTTTAATCTTTTTCGAGGGGTAGAATGATGCTGTTTACTCTCTACTTCTATTATGCGCAGAGATGCATGGTGAGCCTCATTATGCACGGTGACATTACAACACGATGACATGTTCGTTCATAACTCCTAATACCTGGACAAATGCGGAGGGTGGCTCTGCTCCAAAATGAGTCCATGTGTCAGACAAAGAACTGATTCTTAAGTCACATTGGATTTGATTGATTTCCATGTAATCAAATACACGATTCAGCACAAATTAAATAGAGCTTACAGTAGGATGAAATTAAACATCAGCCATAAGCAGGCCCACACGGAATCTGTGCCGGAAGAAAGCTCCATAGATTTTCACAGAATTGGAACGCCCATTATTTAAAAAGTCATACATATCATCAACCCCTTGTGTGTTCGTTTATTAAATATTTGGCTAATTTGAAAGTGCTTTCAGTTACTGATTAAGCTCTATTTAACCCATTTTACAATATTCAAATCCATTACACAGAATTTTTTCCCTCAGAAATCAAGGCAAGAAATGAAGATTCCATTTGGGCCTGGTCATACAGTGGACAAAAGCCTAAATAAAACAAGGATGCTGTGTAAAGTATCTGATTGTTCACATTATTTGTGCATGACTGTGCTGCATTAGACATCATCATCATCAAAAAAAAACAAAAAAAAAACAAAAACATGTATATGTATAGAACAAACAACTATTGTCAATTTTGCTGTAAGAGTGTGAAACTGTAGAAGCAGGACAAATTTGTATTGCCGATAACAAAACTGCTTAACAGGGTTGTGTGGAATATAACTTAAATTAGCTTAAAAATAACTAATTAGAGATTATGTTTGGTATGAATTAACAGTAGTTCAATAGTTTAAAATAAAATAATTCAGACTTCATTTAACACTGGTCTCCCTGACTTAAGAAACTGTCCAAATAAGTTCCAAATACATAAAAAGAAAATGTCAGAATCCCACACGAGTAAAACATATTGCTGTCAAATAAGTCAAATAACAAAGAAACAGCTACAATTGCATGATTATAACATTGGACCATTTCCCCCCTTATACAATGTTTATTTTTCTTTCTTTTCACCCTATAATTTTTTTTTTTACGCCCAGTGTATAAGACATGTTTTCCATCAGATTCTCTGCACCACTGTCCAATGTTTCACACTGTGAGAGCCATTTTATTCAATGAGATGCCACAACACAATTTGGCAGTTGAAAATCCTAGCAAAAATCAGAGCTTAAAAATTCCTTGCTTTAAAGGCAGTGAGCGGATCCCTCCGTGTATCTACACAGTTACAGAGGTGTGCAAAGACGCACGCGTTCACACACACTCTGAGTGATTTGACCTATCAGTATCTGTGACAGTTGCTCTCCAGGGATAAACTCCAGGTTTTCCCAGTGGGAGTGAGAGACTGTCTAACTGTCATACAGCGTTTGGGGTTCACCAGCCTGAGCAGCTTATGTTTGTGAGTGCAGAAAAGAGCTCTAAGGTCAGTAGTTGCTGGGATGATTAAAAGAACAGGAAGTTAAACGTGTACAATGAAGTACAATGGTATCTCCTCAGGTCTGCGACAAGCTCAGCAATGCTTGAACAAAAGTGGTGTCGCATGGCAAACAGGGACCAAAGACCCAGTCAAACTGGAAATACGTCTTATTTACTAAGTCATTCGAGTGTTTGGTCTGTCAGTGTTCAAATAAGGAGGTCTGCCGTGAACTAAATGAATTCACACTCACAAAAGGAAGTGCAATGTCTGAAGTGTCACACTAAACATCCATCATCTGAGACAACAGCCTTTAGTGTTGGGTCATTTTGTCTGTTGTTGTTGTTGTTTTCTTTAAAAGGAGACTTTATCATATTGAACCCAAAGCACAGAGCTCTGAGAACGTTGTTAACAGCAAAATCACCCAAGTCGGTTTTAAATGGTGAGTTAGCTGTGTGAGATGGTGTAAATTATAGTGCACTTAACGTGTGTGGCTCAGGCCTTGAATACTCATTATAGCTTTTGCTGACTTGCATCACAACTGATGCAATCCCTGTTACTGTCAGCCACTATTAATAATGGCCCTAAATTAACTTCCTGTAAACTCTTTCTAAAAGACCTTGCTTTTAGATGTGGAAATTATTTCCAACAAAAACACCCTGTTTAGGCGAGCGCCAGTGTGACTTTGCGGTAGAGCCCGATCACACGAAAATGCGTACCAATAATACGAGTTTTTCGCATGCGTATGATACGCACTTTATGGCGTATTATACGCACGAACCCCCCACCCCCATCCCCATCCCCATCCCCATCCCCATCCCCATCCCCATCCCCATCCCCATCCTACCCAAGAGCGTGTCATATACACGCCATAAAGTGCGTATCATATGCACGCGAAAAACTCATTTTGGCGTATACATTCCACGACATTGCACACTCGTACTATTGATACGCATTGTCATGTGATCGTGTTGTGCGGTAATAGGTTAGCACAATTTAGACGTTTCTAAGCTCGCTGCAGGAGTCTTATGTCATATTCTCAAAGCACACTTAAAACAGAATCTCAGATGTTCTAGAATATACTGGAATTGTTGAATACAACTTTAATGTGGTCAAACACGAGAGAAATGTTCTGCTGTCATGATTTTTGAACTCATCTATCTCTTGTGAGCATTCATTTTGACAGTGTCAGACCCACCACAGAGCAGACCAGAAATCTCTGACAAAACCACACATCTACACAACAGAGTTTGACATGTCCGAAAACGAGTAGGCTATTGTACAGCACAAAACTGTGGTTTTTTTTTTTTTGTTGGTTTTTTTTTTGCTTTTTGCTTTTTTGTTTTTTTGTAAAAGTTCTTTCTCCTTTCTAAGGACTGGATGGGTTGAACAAAGCTCTTCCAGAGGGGAACTCACCTAAAGCCTCCTTGTAGATAGTCTTCTTATAAAGTAAAGAAGTATTACAGAGAAAGAGTCACTGGGAGAGCTTCCTATGGGAACCGAAAAAGCCCGTCAAATTTGTCTGAAATGACAAATGGCATCATGCAAACCAGCTGTAATTAATTTGTTTCCGTTGGATTTTGCCCCAAATTCCATGTTCGCTTGAGTCCCATACTGTGGATTATATTTATTCTGTGGTCCAAAACTGTTGTCCTTCTTTTACTGACAGGGAAGCAAATCCTCTGAGCAATGTTCCTTCTACTAAAATCAACAGAAGGAAGTGGCGGCTACGAAGGGTCTGTACAGCTAAATCATAAATCAAAACTGTTCCGTCAGACGTATAGTATTTACATCACTGTACATTAAGAAAAGAGTTTCCTATGAAAAAAGACAAATGTAAGAAACAATTACCCTTCAGTGCTTTAAGAAAGGTGAATATGTTTTCTCTTCGGTAAAGTATACAGGTTGATAATGTATGTCCCTCTTGGATTGCCAGTATTTGGTTTGCCAGTTCTTCTGGCTTGAGTTCTTAGTAGATATACACACACATAAGGGGAAAAAGGGTACTATTTGGATGTATATGTTTTTAGGTAAGCATTAACTACAGTCTGATCATAAGTAATATCTATATACATATATAAAAACAAACAAAAATCAGAATCAAATAGGAATATAACCTTGACATTAATTATCACAAATTTCACTTAAAAATTGTCCTTACATTCTTTCATTAGATGTTTACATGGGGATTGTGTTCTTCATTTTATATTCACAAAATTGTTTTCTAATTTTTTTTATTATTATTATTCTCTTTATTCATATCTATTCGGCTTCCAGAGCCTCTAACAACGTGCAGGGTCTCTAGCTGTTTTGTGTCAGCCATTAGGATTATGGATGAGAGGATTGGAGATGCACTTCGAGACGTCTGTGTAAATCGGGGTCTGGTGGTGTAGTAGAATTAGCAGGTGTTCTGAAAACGAGGCCTTTTATCCTCTCACAGGCATTGCTGATCACAAAGTAAATTGGATCAAATGTGGAATCGAACCTAGGCGGACGACAGATGAATCACAGGTAGATTTCTCTTTTGGAGCCTTGGCTGGAGGGTGTAGTGGTAGGGACGTAATCGGCTGTCTGAGTCAGGGGAATCTCCTCCCGGGGGCAGTCCTTGCCGGAGTCGCCGCCTGTAGAATAGGCACTAATGTAGGGAGGCAAAAAGCGAATGCTGGCCACTTTGTTGCTCCCGCCTCCGCTCCGCTCTTCTCCATGAGGCTTAGAGCTGCTGTCGGCCATCAGACGCTCCTGACCCTCCCTCTCCTGATAAGGCACGAAGGTGGAGAGCTTGGGCCCACTCTTGTCACTCTTGGTGCGATTGGGTGAGGGCTGTCCGGGCATCCAGCAGGAATCAGAGTGGCCGTATTCCGTACATTCGCGCGTGCATTTTCCCGTCATAGCCACGTCAGGTAGAGGCCTCAGATCTAGAAAAAAAAGAGAACAGAATGATGAGGTCATTTTAATACATTTAAAACAATTTGTGGAAAAGATTTGTTTACTCATACGTCACTTCGCGATTCAGAATATACTGGTTGCGTTGTATGCTTTTGATTCACTAAAAGGATCAGGCTAACAAGACTCATTCGTTCAGGAAACATTCGAATCAGGATACACAGTTTGTGCTGTATTCTCTTCACATTTTAATCGAACACTGGTCTTGCTGTGTTGTGGTGTCATTGAATATGTATTGCAGGAAACTCTGTCAGAGTATTTTTACAGTAGTGCGAAATTCAGTCCACATTGGCAGAGGAATTTGATTTGATTCGGTTCAATTTGATTGAATTGAACTGAATTCACATTTATTTGTAGCGCTTTTCACCATACATATCGTTTCAAAGCAGCTTTACAGAAAAATGCATGTTTCTACATTACAATTTAACATAATCTGTTTTCAGAGGTGAATGTGTCAAAGTAATGCCCATATGTCAAAAATGTACCGTTCTAAGATAATACAAATCATGTTTTCATTTAGGGAGAAACAATGATCTCATTAAAGCAATTATTACAAGTTGTGATCATAATGATTACATGTAGAAAATTTGGCAGTGGTGCATGTTGAATGGTGATTCAGAAGAATGCAAGTGTGTGTGAACATCATTTGGTTCTGTTTTATTAAATAAAAAAATAAAATAATAAAAAAACACTCAACCCTCTATAGCATTAAACAGAATTGATTGACTAAACCTTTTCAAATAACAAATTAAACAAAAAACCTTACTATTGAAAAGCATAATGGGGATCATAGCAGTTTTATTATGAAGCCTCACTTTTATAGTCAATCAAAGCTGCACAAACAACTCTACAGCCTATTCTCACCCTTGTTCGCTGTAACCAATCAGTATAATGGATGCTAATCTTCACTATAAAAGGTTGCTGAAGCTGGATGGCATGACAAGAAGCGAAAATGACGGTCTGATCGGCAAAGGTTAAAATCTCTGTCTGGAAAATATAAATGCAAAAACTGAACCTAACCTTTCATCTGATAGTGACATTAGATTAGTTTGATAGTGTGCATGTGAAAAGGGGGCAGGCAGAATGGCGAGTTCTCGAGGGGAAACATTTATTTCCCGAAATGTCTGAGCTCTATGAAAGGCCTGTGATTTAAGGCAGCGGATGCCATTATTTTGTCCCGTATATTGGACCATCACAGAATACACTTTAAGAAATCATTCTCTTTTTTCATTCACACATTCTACACTTTTTGCTAGATAGATAGATAGATAGATGAATCCCTCTGTCTCCTTTTCTTATCTCCTTCCTTCCAGTTGGAGTTAACCTCAGGAGTGTTCCCGCTGAGCCTGAAGGCTTGAGAGCTGGCCCTGCACCACTGCCCCTATCACCAATCACTTCCAATCCGGCTCTCTAGCACTTTTTTTTCCCAGCTAATTAGATTCCGCTGGCCCCTTGTCACCATAATAGAATGGAAATTATTTCCAGATGAGTATCTGACATTTGGTGCTGTCTAAAGTAAAGAGGAAAGATGTGTTAAGACTGGGCTCCTTGCGTTTTCTCTGCTCTTCTCCTCTGTGATGGAGGGCTGGCACAAGAGATTTGCTTAATGTCATTTTCATTCAACTGTCGCGCCCCTGGGGTATGATATGGATGGAAATATACATACATGGTTCAAGCTGTTTTCTGATTCCATGTCCAATTGTGCAGCTGTCAAAATGTCCATGTGACCATTTCATTGTAGGTAAGAATTCCTATTTGACATGCAGGTGGAGGATTTTCATATGAAAGACTCATAATGATTTGATCAAAATGACAGTAATGAATAAAAATAAGCTTTTTGTGTGTATCAGGGGATGAAAAAAAAATCTAAGCTATTATTCAGTATCCACCGTACTAAGCCCTTGCTATCAATCAGAGGCAATTATTTCCCATTTATCTTCTATCTTATGCAGTTTAGGTATATTCAGGGTAGACTCAGGGTTATAAATTGAATATACTGTGTGTGTGTGTGTGTGTGTGTGTGCGTGTGTGTGTGTATATATAATAATAAATTGTATTAATAATAATAAAAAAAAAAAATTATTATGCAATTATGCAAGCGCATAATTGTAATTGTTAGAATTTTCAAGGATCAGCATTCTCCCCTAAAAGTGATCTGGCAGACCAAACCGTAAGTCCTAGAGACTTGAAACTTTGAGGGATGGTTGTACCCACCCTATCTACAACATCACCAAGGCTCACCCCAATCGGCCTGATGGTGGCACTACAGCAATCAAAAGTAAGTAAAGGCTCATAACATAAATGGCTCCAAAACCGTTCATCGCAGACTCAAGTGTCTTATATTATTGGATGGCGGACAAAGCGCTCAGATTCGATGAAAGGTAAGGTGAAATTTTCAGGTATTGTGGATTTTTTGAAAAACCTACTTTTGCGAACTAGTCCTTGGTACACAAAACCGGCTATAGCTACGCAACAGTCAGTCCGATTGACTTAAAAACGGGCCATCGTCGGCCAATGAAGTTCGAGCAGCTGTCAGCTAAAAACTCACTGGGCCTGTTTAACTCATGGCCCTAGAGGCCTGTGAGAAATTCAAAAGAAATCAGCCACCGGTGGGCACCTTCACATTTTTCACGTGCATAAAGGAATGTATATCACATGATTTTTTCGCACATGTCCACAACATTCATACCACATGGTAGAATTCCTCATTCTAAGCAACTCTAGGACCGCCGCTGTCAATCAAATAGTTAAATATTGGAGATTATTTAAAAAACCTACTTTCGAGAACTAGGCCTAAGTTTTTAGCTCTACCTCGATAACTGTTAAAAAGCTTTAAAACATACATTTCCTTAATAAATTGCCTGTTTTGACTGTAAATGGTCTTTTCCATCTATGATCTAGGTGGTTACAGGCTTGCTAAATAAAACATAATACCTTTTTAGACGTGCTTAAAAGCCTTAAACCCTGTTATTTGCTTGCAGCTATATTTATTATTATTTTCATTATTATTATATTAATAATAATATTATTCATTAAAAAATAATAATAATAAATTGTCCTCAAGCCCATTTTGGATGTCTAGTCATATATTATATTTCTGTATCATATTATTAATGTATATAATAATAATAATAATAATATTTTTTTATTAGTATTATTAATGTTCTCCAATGGGAAGTGCAGTCATTGTAGGAGAGCAATACTGTAGTCAATAGCTCATTGTTCATTTACCCCAGGGCCCTCTAAACGAATCCCTAATATATGCAGCCTCTTCACTTCATTCCATAACAGTTTTAGCCAATTGATTTTCAGCTTTGGCTGCGCCTTAAAGCCACCCAGGGGAGCCAACCGCTCAGGCCACAACACACAGGTTGCCCTGGGTGACAGGTGTGAAGGATAGCAGTGGGAAAACCAGCCTTTATTTGACAGTTAACACCAACACTCCAACTTTCCCACAATCCCTTGCTGATCCTGTGCACGGATGGAAGCAGACAGGCAGAGTTGATGGAGTCCCCTCCCACCACCAACTCGCCTGTGCTCTACCCTTCCCAACCCCTTCGTTCTGTTGCCATTCGCTCAGGTGTCCTCTCCCCCTGACCCCACGTCTGCTTGTATGCAAACCTCGCTGAGACTAATTAAACTTTGGGCAGATTAGAACTTTGCCTTGTCAGTCTTTATTCGTGCTTAAACAAGTTATTACTTTTAGGAAAATTAAATTAGCCAGCTATTAATTAATCGACACGCTGCTTTTGAGAGGATAGAAGAAGGGGGGAAATATGTAAAGTAAAATGTGAAGTAACGGCTTGAAAAGGAATTAAAGGTTAAAAAAAAGTTATTAGGAATTATATTTCATAGGTATTATATTATTGATGTACAGTCAAATGCAATACCAGGAACATAACATGCAATCAAAGTGCCTATATGCAAAGTGCAATTACATTAGACAGATGGAGAAAAAAAATTCTACAAGCAGTGATGTTATTACTGGCTGGGTTAAAAGCAGCTCAGAATAATATGAGGTTGGATACAGCAGGAGAACGAAGAAGAGACATTGCACTTTCAAATGGCAGCAAGCATAAAAGATAGCCAGTAGCCACAACACTAAAGAGATACGTTAGTGAGTAAGCACAAGAGCAAAGCACAAGCTATGCAAAAACGCTGTTGTCTTGCATACAGCACAACATCACCAGAGCTTATCATACATTTTGCTCTAAACATGTTAAGCTTCTTATATATGCAAGTTTGATGATGCAAATTCAGGGGTTCCGGGCTATCAAGACATGTCACTAGAGTCACACAACTTTCCCTTATTAAACTAGAAAATAACATTTAACACAAAGCAAGACTGATCCAATAGATTTTCATTTGGGAATCTAATGATTGGGTCAGGCGTGCAAGTCCTGCTCCACATTCAAACGTTCCCACTTAGCTGGTGGTTTGCTCGTGACTACAATGTATTGATGAAGGTTTAAATTTAGACTTGCTCCATTGCCAGTTTCAATACATGCTGTACTGCTGTGTATTTTCTGGAATAAAAATCAAATTTTTTATCATCTGAAACGTGCTGCGACTTATATAATGCAGTTAATGTTAAACATGCAACACATGCACAACATTTAGATTTGTACCAAATGAGAGAGCTACGTGAGACCAAGTAAATTTGGATAGCACATTTGCCACATGGCAGTAGTTTCACTTTAAATAAATGTATTTAGGCTTGGCATTTTTAATAAATGTTGTTTATAACAATAATTTATGTTTGTTTCATACTTATACTTGTTTTGAGGTGAATTAAAATACATTTATATAGTGTTTATAATGTTTGCAAACAATTTGTTGTATTTCCCGGTATTTTACAATCTTTAGTTGTTGTAGGCTATGCTAAAGGAATAGTTTGCCCAAAAATGACAATTCTGTCTTTATTTGCTCGCCCTCATGTTGTCCCAACCCTGTATGACTTTCTCTCTTCTTTGTGATCCAAAAGAAGATATTTTGAAAAATGTCACTTTTTTTATATCCATACAATGAAAGCAAGCGTGCCGCACACGTCCTAAAAAAAAGTGAAGCCAAAGTGTCTCGATCACCCCAGGTGGTTGGTCCCAGTATAGCTCATAAACCCCGCCCCCTCCATGAAATGTAATGGGAAGTGAGACAAACTAAATAATCAAATTACACTTCAAACTCATTTTTTCTAAAGGTGGTTTGTGTTTTTAGACAGTTTTCATCACGCTGATGTAAGTTCAAGTGTTCGTTTTTTTAAATATGTTTGGTTTTAGTTAGTTATTTGATGCTGAGCAAAGTTGTCACTGAGGCACCAACTGACTTTTTTCGGGATTTTCGGGAGGAGATTTGAGCTTTAACTTTAATTTCTACAACTGTTTATTTTGATATCACGGCTCTACTTCCTGCTCTCTACTGCGCAGATTACGGGTCCCAAATCACCATAATCGGATGTTGGCGGCTTCACTTTTCTTCAGTGGAAGATAGTGAAGACGCGTCGTCCATATTTTTTTACGGTCTATGAATGAAAGTTGATGAGGACACTGTTGTTTTGAACCCCAGTGACTTATAGGTTATAGGGCTAAAAATAGTTCAAAATTATTTTTATTTTTGGGTACAGTAGCCCAAGAGGCATTTGCAGTGAAATTCTTCTGTGATTACCTTTGGTTCATTCTTATATATGATAAAATTATGTGGTGTACATCAGGCTTGTTCATGCTCCATGCAGCATTGCATGTCAATACAGTCATGGCTACACAATGGCCAAAGCCTGTCAGGCATATACGCCTTCAATAATGTGAGCATAAACATCTTTCGAAAGCAAATCAGGCTACAGAGTTCATTCATAGAAGCCCAAATAAATTCTACTCCTATCATTAAACTGCAGGTGGATTGAGGGATTTCAAACATTAAATATTTCATAGACACAGTCCTTTTTATGTGATGTTCTGTTCTTTTCCACCACTCTCACTGGCTCAGAGGAGCTGTTTAAACCTCTGCAGCATTTGTTTGTGCGTACATTCCACAATGCTCTTTGCCAGAACGGCGCATCCTCTTTGCCAAAGCTTCACTTACGGGCTAAACGAGTTCTGAGCGGAGTCAGAGAGTGCCATCATTTGGACCATGTCCCACTGGCCTACATCTGTTAAACATGGAACTTATCTGATCCGCAAAAATCAATGTCCTCGCCCGCTGACCAAATTTGCTCTCCCGACTCTGCCAGCTAGCCGAGGGAAGGGGGGAGCGACGTGTGTCATTTTGCAAACCTCCACATGTTGGCACACTGTGTTTCAGTATGCATCAGCTGCATAGAATCTCCTCCTGGCTTAGGAAGATAAGCACATGGAGAAAGGCTGTAGCCCGTGGCTAAATCAACTAGGGTAAGCTGCATAACATCTTCCACTCATGAATGTTTTAAAGTTGAGTTTGTCTGCGCACAAGCTAAATCATTGAAGATGAAACAAGGGTGTAGTGTTTGATTGTGCTGCAGGCCTAAACAACTGCCTGTGAAGAAGAAAAGCGAGCACAAAAGCCTTGTGTATGTTAGATACAGACAAATGGGTAGATGAAGAAGGGAGCAAACTCAACTGATCAATGTCCATAGACTGTCACAGCACCCAAAGTCTTCATAAAAATTGCAGTGAACTTACATCAGTGTTGAATCGAGAATGCTTTGGAATTGCTTTGGTACAAACTGTAGTCCATTCTTGGACTAAGCTCCACTGCAAGTAGTGATTCACCATCCAAAACCTTGTTTTCAGCTAGAAAAAGACTT
The DNA here is from genome assembly GCA_039654105.1 of Coreius guichenoti. Lineage (NCBI taxonomy): Eukaryota > Metazoa > Chordata > Actinopteri > Cypriniformes > Gobionidae > Coreius > Coreius guichenoti. Next base: position 20,923,133 of record CM077173.1, on the reverse strand, counting down.
AATCACTGTACAGGAATCCAGACTGATTGGACATGTCTAATGAAATTAGCCAAGCCACTGACAAGTGCGACCAGACTTCAGTTCAATTTTGGAGGTGTGATAGGCATTATAAGAGTTGATTTTTGTAACAAGAGTATTTCAGTGAACCATGCTATATTCCAAGTTTCATTGTGCCATAGAAAATGAATAACTGTAATTATAGCTTATGTCTAAATGACTTTTGACAGAAGGGGAGAGGAACACAGCTATAAATATAAAAGTCTGCCATTAGTACAGCCTCCCACACTTTTACATTGTCTTTTTCTTTCCTTTTTCTAACCACTTTTTTTTTTTTTTTGCTCATGTATGTGAAATACGCAATAGGTACGTGTACATACACAAATTTTCACCAATCCAAATTAATCCAATCTCATTTCAGATTCTGAAAGTTATGAACCTCAACTTTAATCAATTTAAGGTTCATAAAGTTAAGCTAGACGCCGTAAATTTTAACGGCATCTAGCGGTGAGGTTGCGAAATGCAACCGCGAAATGTAACCGCTCATCCCTCCCTTTCAAAGTACATAGAGAAGCTATGGTGGCCGACGCAGGACAAATATGTCGTCGTCTGAGACAGCAGAGAGTAGCTAGTTTGGTTTGGTGTATGTAGATAGAAATGGCTCATTCTAAGGTAATAAAAATATAACGGTTCATTATGTAAGGTCTTTATACACCACTGAAAAAATAGTTATGTATATTATATTGCAATTCTGTCAATAGATCCTCATAAATATTACACACTGCACCTTTAAGTATTCTAAACAAAACTTCAGCGTATGCACAGCATCCCAGTCACTGAGTCTCATTCACTAATTATTGCGTGGATTCTTTCATATTTGTACGCACAGGAAAACTTCTCACGAAAACTCTCCGCCTGATTCACAAAACGTTCGTATGCACATGAATTTGTTCTTAACCTCATTCTGATGTTAGTGAATTTGGAGTATTCTAAATGAGCGGCCGCGTGCACGAAGTTAGTCATTTGCATAAAACACACCCAAACCATCTCCATATAAGGGCTTTCCTCACGGTCTTTCCTTACAGCCTTTCGTCACTCTCGTCAAACTTGCCGTGGTTCGCAGATGCACTCTCGCCGGATCCTCGAGTAATGCCAAGTGTGCCATTCTTACCAGTTCTCACAATAAACACCTTTTATAAAGACCCAGATTACAGAGCTCTCATTAGCCAGCTGTACATATGCATTATTCAGAGAAACCTCGCAGCTGAAGCTATAACACAGCTTTTCTTCCTCTTTAACTGTATATGATCGAATGTATTTAAGATTAAATTAAATTGTATTATTTAATAATTTCATTATATAATTTTATATATGGATTATATAATACAATTAATGCAATATACTTCAATGTAATTATAGTCATGTTAGGATGAAATATAACTTCTTAACACGATTATAAAGCCATACAAAGTAAGTTCTTTTTGCGCACGTGTGGTTTCAGTTGTTCCTATATTTTTTCGTAAATTTAGAAAATTGTGATTTGTTCTTAAAATCGATGCTGTCGTCCAGTTGTGAACATAGTGGGTCTCATTCACTAAGCATACGTACGCACAAATTTGTGCGTGAAATGTGCGTAGGTATGCTTAGTGAATGAGACCCACTATGTTCACAACTGGACAACAGCATCGCTATAAATGTCACCGTAGCTATACCATAAGTATAATTGTCATTTTTCCCTTGATGACATACTTAAAAGAATAGCTGACCAAAATGTCAGAAGCATTCTTTTTTTTTTTTTTTTTTTTAGGAAGGATGCATTAAATTGATCAAAAATTACATTAAAGACATTTATAATTTTACAAGAGATTTCTATTTAAAATAAGTGCTATTATTTAGAATTTTTATTTATAAAATAATTCTTAAATATTCCACTGAAATTTTAAGCAGCACAGCTGTTTTCAACATTGATCATAATAAGAAATGTTTCTTGAACACCAAATCAGCATATTAGAATGATTTCTGAAGGATCATGTGACACTGAAGACTGATGCTGCTGAAAATTTAGCCTTATCATCACAGGAATACATTACATTGTAATAATATTTCACAATATTCCTGTTTTACTGTATTTTTGATCAAATAAATGCAGCCTCTGTGAGCATAAAAGACTACAGTCAAAAACATTAAAAAGTACTGACCCCAAACTTTTAAACAGTAATGTGGATGCGCGTGCAAAGAGAGATGAGATTAAATTATACCTATACATGTGACTAAAAAGTAGAGCTGTTGATTATGTAGAATTTTTAATTGAATTAATCACATGATATGCTGATAAATTAATCAAATCAATCACAAACTTCCACTCTCATTGTGGACACGCAAAAAAATTAATCGCTCCAATACCGGGAAAATTCCATATATGGAATTTGCATAGAGGTCATTGCATTATTATTATTATTATTATTATTTTCAATCATGGTATAATTAATCATCATAAATTATTAAACTAAATTGACAGGCCTACTAAAAAGAAGAAAAATCTTTAATCAGGACCCGTGAAAAAATCAGATCTCCAAGAAACAGACTCAAAGGCAAATGCCATGCTGCACAAAATCATTTTCATTATTAATGAAGAAGGTCTGAGGGACAGAAGAAAGAAGGGAAGAATGAGAGAGAATTCCTTTTTTTTTTTTTTTTAAGGAAAGAGCCTCTTTCTTTCTCTATTTCTCTCTGTCTGTCTGTCTCTTCTCTCTGCAGAAATCAGTGGAGGGAAACTTCAATCATGCTACAAAAGTGAATAAATGTATGGCTGGAGCGAGCTGCCCTCAGGCCTATGCTCTCTCCTGTCTCAATAAGCTTTTAGGACCACAGTCGAGAGAGAACCGCATAACTGAGACAAGCTGAATTTTTGAGGACAGTAGCCGACCTTAATTTAGGAGAAACAAGTGCGCACATCCACGAACGCTCACAAACTTTGTGTTGCAGGAGAGATATTCTGCCTTATCTGTCATCATTAGAGACCTCTGACTTCTCTTTGAAAAGAACAGCGATATTTATGGTTGGGGGTAATTCATATTGTAACATGGGATAAAGGCAGGATGGTGGAGAATATCCAACATTTTCTTTCCAACCAAACAAAATTATCGAGCTTAGTCCCAGTAAATATCATTGTTTGATTCCGAGAAAATGTGAGTGAGAGAGAAAATCATTCCAGGATTCATAATATTAGAAAAATAAAACACCAAAAACAGGAGAAAAAACACCCCAAAGCAAAACAAACAACAACAACTGAATAGTAGAATTGTCACGGTTCATGAATTCGCTGTCTCATTCGGTCTCTGTGTGTGTGTGTGTGTGTGTGTGTGGTGTGAGAGTGGGAGGCGTGGCTACTGATTGCCGGTTCATCAGATCATCATCACCACCTGCTGCACTTGATTACCCGGTCTATTTTATGTCTTGCTAACCACCTTGTGTTTGTCAGATCGTTGGTTGTTTCCTGTGGTCCAGTCCTGTCGTCCTTCCATTTCCTCTGGTGTTCGCTGTTCCTAGTTGTTCCTGTCTGTTCTGTGGATTACTCACCGTTGTGGATTGTCTCACGGATCTGGTCGCCCATTGCGTCCCTGCGTCACCTGGATCAAAGCCTGCCATCGTGTCTGACCATCACTGTGTATACGCACTGTGTTTTGAGAATAAACTCTCATTTATTTCACTCGCAACTGAATCCTTCTGTTTCGTGACAGAACGATCTGACCCATCATGGATTCAGCGAGTGCGGCTAACCTACAGGAATTTCTGTCCAACAGCACCACACGCCTCGATCATCAAGAGGAGCAGTTAACAGGGAGATATTGTTAACAGGGAGTTGTTGGCAGTCAAGTTAGCATTGGAAGAGTGCCGTCATTGGTTGGAAGGGTCGGGGGTACCTTTTATAGTCTGGACCGATCATAAGAATTTGGAATACATCATATCCGCTAAAAGACTCAATTCCAGGCAGGCTCGGTGGGCTCTTTTCTTCGGATGTTTTGATTTTTCTCTCTCGTACCGTCCGATTCCAAGAACATCAAACCCGATGCTTTATCTCGCGTTTTGACCGCTCCGAAAGCCCGTCCACTCCTGAGTGCATTTTACCAGTTATTTGTGCCGGAGAGATTACGGTCCGACGTTATTCAGTGGGGTCATTGTTCCAATGTGGCAAGTCATCCAGGTGTGAATCGTACCAGTTTTTTGGTTAAGCAACGATTCTGGTTGCCAGGGATGGCTCGTGACATTCGAGATTTTGTTTTGGCCTGCTCGGTTTGTGCTTGTGGTAAGACTTCCAATCGTCCTCCAGATGGGTTACTCCAACCGCTGTCTGTCCCTTCGAGACCCTGATCCCACATCACACTCGATTTTGTCACCGCCCTACCGCCCTCCCACCCTCCCAGGGCAAGATGGTCGTTTTGACCGTAGTGGACCAGTTCTCGAAGGCGGCTCACTTTATTCCTTTACCTAAATTACCTTCCGCTAAGGAGACAGCGGTGGCTGTCATTGAGCACGTCTTTCGCATACATGGCCTCCCGATCTCTGACAGGGGGCCCCAATTTATTTCCAAATTTTGGAGAGAGTTTTGTAGATTACTGGGTGCGAGTGTAAGTCTGTCTTCGGGTTTCCATCCCCAAAGCAATGGCCAAACCGAGCGAGCCAACCAAGATTTAGAAAGAGGGTTGCGATGTTTGGTATCCAAGAATCCTTCCTCCTGGAGCCAGCAACTCCCATGGGTTGAGTACGCACATAACTCGTTACCAGTATCGTCTACGGGCCTTTCTCCGTTTGAATGTAGTATAGGTTACCAGCCACCTATTTTTCCTAGTCTGGAGTCCGAAGTCGCGGTCCCCTCCGCTCACGCCTTCATCCAGAGGTGTCATCACACCTGGAGCAGAGCCCATGAGACTCTGCTCCGGGTGGGAGCGCGCACCAAGGCTCAGGCCGATCGCCACAGGTCAAAGCCTCCCTTCTACGTCGTTGGTCAAAAAGTGTGGCTTTCATCCAAGAACATTCCTCTCCGCTCCGTGTGTAATAAGCTTGCTCCCAAATTCATTGATCCGTTCACTGTCACCAAGATTATTAGTCCGGTGGCAGTCCGCCTCAAACTGCCTCCTGTGTACAGGAGGATTCATTCCGTCTTTCATGTATCCAAATTGAAACCTGTTTTTCATTTTCACATTAATCCGCATGCCCCGGTTCCCCCACCGCCGCGACTCGTAGATGGGGAACCAACTTATTCGGTAAATCGTATTCTGGACTCGAGAAGGAGGGGACGCGGATTCCAGTATCTGGTGGACTGGGAAGGTTATGGTCCGGAGGAGAGAAGCTGGGTTCCTGCAAGAGACATTCTGGATCACTCCCTTATTGATGATTATAATCAACGGGTAAGTTCTGCTGGGAGCGCCAGGAGGCGCTCTTAGGGGAAGGGGTACTGTCACGGTTCATGAATTTGCTGTCTCATTCGGTGTGTGTGAGAGTGGGAGGCGTGGCTACTGATTGCTGGTTCATCAGATCATCATCACCACCTGCTGCACTTGATTACCCGGTCTATTTTATGTCTTGCTAACCACCTTGTGTTTGTCAGATCGTTGGTTGTTTCCTGTGGTCCAGTCCTGTCGTCCTTCCGTTTCCTCTGGTGTTCACTGTTCCTAGTTGTTCCTGTCTGTTCTGTGGATTACTCACCATTGTGGATTGTCTCACGGATCTGGTCGCCCATTGCGTCACCTGGATCAAAGCCTGCCATCGTGTCTGACCATCACTGTGTATACGAACTGTGTTTTGAGAATAAACTCTCATTTATTTCACTCGCAACTGAATCCTTCTCTGTTTCGTGACAAGAATAGCATCTATTAAATGCAAAGAGGCAGGAGTTTAGAGACACACTGAATGGTTGTTAGTCAGCAGTGGCAGCTAGTGGCAGCTTACACTTTAAACGCACACCTCACTGACACAATGTGAATCTAAGGCCTGTGTCATACCACACACACACACATGCATTCATTTCTGTGCCCATATTAACAGGTTACTGTATTCACACTGCCTGCTCACAGCGGTCCTCCATAACAGAAACGTATATACGCGAGTAGAGATTCGCTGCGGACCCTGTTTTAACCACCAGTAGTGAGCTGAAAATGTACTATAAACTTTTTTTTATCTGTTGTGCTTGATGCCAGTGCACACACAGTGACAGGCACACAAACATTACTTTATGTTAAGTAGGATAACTGACTGATTCCAGATGATGGTTTACTACTATACACTTTGGAGTTTGGGTTCTGAGCTATGCAGATTAATCATCAATAAAGTGATACTAAAACAATTTTGGTCACCATTTAGTTGATGAAAAACAACAACAGCAACAAAATATCGTCGGTCACACTTTATATAAGGTATCTTTGAATAGTATGTACTTATATAAAAAAATATATTTATTGTGTCCTTGTCGTTTTACAGGAAAGGTTTGGTGGTATGGTTAGGTTTAAGTGTGGGTTAAGGGGTAAGGGAAGGGTCAACAGTGTAATTACAGATGTAATTAAAGAAATTAATTACACATGTAATTAAAGAAATTAATTACACATGTAATTATACACAGGTTTTACAATGTAAAAACATGTATGTACACAATAAGTGCATTGTATCAAATGATTAATTCACATAATCCTAATATATCCACACCTAATATAATAAGTGGGACCATATCTTCTTTTGTGTTCCACAGAAGAAATAAAGTCATACAGGTTTGGAAGACATGAGGATGAGTAAATGATGACTGAATTTTCATTTTTTGGGTAAACTATCAATTTAAGATGTAAATTATATTCCATTTTATAGTTTATAAAACAGAAGTTACATCACCATGCCATAAGTAATACTTTTTATAAAATATTATTATTTATTTATTTTTTTCCATAAATTTAATTCATTATATGTGACCCGTGCTGGCAAAATAAGTCAGAATGCGTACGGGATAATTTCAAGCCACAGGCAAAACAAGTAAAAAATGAAATTTTGATCGATTTTGAGGTTTTCACAAAAATGAGTTCATTAAGCCCTCGTTTAGCGATCCCAATGCTCCAAATAGAAATTAAACTTCTAAAAGTATCTTTATTTGTACGGTTTCGGAGAGGAGTACCTTTCCTTTGTCCATGAAAACGATCTTACTCACACTGACTGACAGCTCCGAAGCGTGCGCTCAAAGGCCCCATTTACACTACATGGTTCAAGTGACCCAATTCCGATTTTTCCCTCTCATGTGGCGCAGATCGGATATGACGTGAACGTGTAAGCAGGAAAAAAACGCATGAATTCCGATATCCTCAGATCGGATTCAGGCCTCACTCATATGTGGTAATAAATCCGATATGATTCGGATACGTGCATTTGCGTCTGCCATGTAAGCAGCCAAATCGGATATTCCCCAGTAAATGCGAGTCGTACGTCATTGAAAAAGGGACGGAGGCAAATGACGTCAACTCAGGTGGACACGAACTGCGATCACATGACACTAATGGAAGACGAGAGCAATGTTTTGCTGACCTTTAAAGATAGTGCGGAAAGCAAAACATTGAATAATCATTTCGTCTGCATCCATTGCGTCCATTGCATATTGCGCCGTTTTACTTCCTTTTCCGGGTCAGAACGTCTTGGGCTGTTTTGCCAGTGTATAGTGTAAATGCAAATATTGGATACGGGTCGCTTTTGAAAGATGATGTAAGCGGGTCATCAAAAAAATCGGATATAGTCACCAAATCGGAATTGTGCATCAAGACCTGCAGTGTAAATGCAGCCAAAGACGCATCGGGAAGCCGTGCAATCCCGATATACACATATACACAGAATTATAGTATTTTAAAGTATCTGTCTTGGCGAATATTAACTCAAACATGATCTATTATGTCTTATCTGAATGTTTGGTTAAATGTTGGAGAAAAACATCTGTTGTGAATGACTAATTTTTGCTCATTGCGACTCATTTTGCCAGCACGGGTCACATATATTTACATACCTCCTGAATATTACATCAATGTCACCTTGGGATGTATCAGACCTACTAATTAAAATAAATATATCATCTGTTGTTTCTAACCATAGGCATACACAGTTTCAATGCTAACATTAAATATAATGTAACATAATTGGGAAAAAAAAAGAAAATAGGGTGTATAGTTTTACACCAATTTTATCAAGTAGTATTGCACCTGCAGCTGACTGATCTGTGTGAACATTCTGAGATTACGTGCAGCTTTGACACTTCCAGTGAAGACTGACTCAAGGCATTGTGGCACAACGCATCGCAACACTTCATCGCTAGCTTCTAGTGTATACACAGTGTTACACACCATGACAGATAAGAGAGGAAAAGAGAAGGGTTAGGAGGCAAGAGCTGACGAACACATGTAAAAAGATGCTCATTTACTCTTACCAGCGCGCACACACACACACACACACACACACACACACACACACACACACACACACAGATGGAATCGAGTGGTTACTGTTGAGTGTCATATTGCTGAGTGCGTTTTTGCAATGCTGTCTTTCTTTCTGTCAGCCAAGAGCCTCAAAGGAGAAAGGGTCACATATGAGGTCAGAGGTGGGTTCATTCAGAATGACAAAATGCCACAGCACTGCCTTCCCTGAGCCCTGGTGCCCTTGCTGCAAAAAAAAAAAAAATTGTAAGCATATGTGAGTGTTTAAAAGAGACGAGTCCTGAAACCATAGGCAGCTTTAGGCGCACTTACAACGAGTGTTGGTGTGTGAATATGAGATTAGATCACCAGAATGGTGACGTGTTTGTGATGGTGTGTGTGTGTAACCTGCATGCAAACATATGGCTGTCGGACATCTTGTTTTGAGAAAGACCATATGCTGGTTTTGGACATGATGAGCCTTTCTCTCTCTTTCTCTATTTTTTTTTTTATTTCTGCAGCACAGCACATATTATACACTCTCTCATACACACACGCGCACAGGATTTCTATTCTTCTGTATCTAGGGAACATACATCTATCCCTCCACCAAAGAGAGTAAGCTACTCTTATCTTAGCAGGTCAGGGATGCATGGGCTACGATATATCCCGAACACTCACCTTATATAGATCTGGCAACCCAGCATCCTCCTCTTTCTTCACCTGTCCCAATAGAACACTCAAAAGCTCCAGAACACAGACGATGAATCCTTACAAAGACTTATCATGGTAACCGTAGTTTCAGTTGAAATACAGTATATATAATAATCTGGCAAAGCTTCAGATAGCGTCTTATACTGTTTCAAGGAGATCCCATTTTGGTTTACAACAAACTAGTCTTTGGGATTGACTTTCTGCACTGTAATTTTGTAAGTGGCGAAACTGGATCCGTTTGCTTAGCTTAGTGAACATGTGATATATCTACATTTGTTGCTATGGTAATGATGTAAGCATCAGCACAATTGCAAGAGACTTTCTCATGCAACAACTGAGAGTAGCTGTCACTGACAGGCTGTGAGTATGGAAAAAGGACAAAACTGAAAGTTTTTCCTCTGCTCATGTATATAATGACATCTCGCTGCAGTGCTGAACTCGCAATGTGGATGAGAGAATCTCAGCAACAGAAACATTTTACACATTCATGCTTATATTGTATCTAAAACTGCTGGCATGTATAGTTCACTATATGAGGAAGGAATGATTAATAATGAGTGTATTTAAACATAACTCAAGACAATATAGTGCACGTTACATCGGCGCCATGTTCTGAATGGCAAGAAGGGCTACTTAAAATCCATTCACAACCCTAACCCTCATTAAAAAAGCATATGGATGTAGTTTAGCAGTAAATTGCATTTTTTTTTCTAGACACAAAAACTAAACAAATTTCACGTTCCTGAATAATTCAGCTTTTTTTGCACAAATTGGTTTAAGGTTAATACAATAGTTGATCCTGTTATCAGTATCCTCACATTTGTTTTTTGTTTTTTTCCTTTTATCTCACAGATTTGAGAATCATAGTGACCTGATACTGGTCCACATAGGACATTGTGCCTTTGCGTCTCACTTTATATTGTTAACTATATTCTAAATAAACTACAAAAAATATATTTCTTTTGTCCTGTTCTTTAGCTCCCTCTCATATACCTGACTCAAAGGCTCATTCATTATGCTGCTCGTTATGCCGCTCATTATGCGGTTCTTTTGTTATCTCAGGTGTAAATCACAGCATTATTCATGATCGTTCACGCCTCTTCGCATATGGGTTTGTAAACAAAAAGTGTCTTACAAAATTTAAATCAATATATTGTTTTATGTGAATGAGTAGGCACAATGATTCTCACATCAGTTTGAAGTAAAAACTCTAGGCAACAACACCCATTAGTCAAAAGTATTGTGGACACATATCTATTGTGCATTTTGTGGTCTTAATTCAGTGACTTAATTTTTTTGTTTTTTCAAAAAACATGCATAAACATTATTCTCTCAAAAATACAAGCATGTACATACATGTTGCTCACCTATTATGGTAGCCCAGTTTGTGCTGAATACAGTGTAATGACACTTTTGCTATTAATATGTTTATAAGCAACTGAGAAAAGCACAAATGTCAGAGCATGTCAAAACTTCTAAAGGGCCCCAAAACTGTGCAGACCCATACGAGTTAATGAATGATTCAATGAATCACTCAAAGTCATTGACTGCACCCTAAATTGCATACTTCCCCACTATAGTAGGCAAAAAACAGTATGTGGTATGAGTAGTATGTCCGAATTCACAGTACTCATAAAAAGAGTAGTTGAAAAGTACCCGGAAGACTTACTACTTCTGACAGATTGTAAATTGTGCATCCAATAGACACTTTACTATGTGTCGTCACCATGAGGCCAGTGGAGACAATGTCACATGACAATGACAACATGACAGCTGAAGTACGTCCAAATTATATTCATACTACACACATTCATACTATATAGAACATTATTTTTACCGTGTCACAATGTAATTACTTATTCAAAAGAAATCTACTCAGAGAGTATGTGATTTTGGACGATTCCTAAATGAAACAATGGTTTTGAATATGTCGGATAAATTAATGAATCAATGAATCACATTCACATGTTTAAGGCCTAACTGAATCAAAGGTTTTGATAAATAGTTTGAATAAATTAATAACTCGTTCATAAATACACTTGTTGCCATCTACCGGTGTAACTATGTAACCTACAGAAAGAGTCATTGAAAAATCCCACTACTAACACAGATACATAAAGTATCTGCAGAGTGATACAACAATATCAGTGATGTTGAAAGGTATATAATCTACTTGATTTGATGACTAGAAAATCTAATGTGTAACAGTTATTAAAAGAGATTAAATGTGTTAGAAAAGCGTTGTTTTGTTAGAGGAGGCTCTTGGTCTTACAAACAGCATATGGAATTCTAGGGGCAAGAAAAAAAAGCAAAAACTAAAAAGATGTTCTCACTAAATCTACATCAAGCGCTTAGAGAAGAAGAGTAACAAGCTATTCTCTCATTAACTTAATCGTCAGGAATCTGGGCTGGGTTGCTTTGTATGCTGTTGTTGTTTAGGGGAACATATTAAAACAGTCAGCTTCCCATCCTGCCTATAAGAGTGCAGTCATGCAAATAAGTTTTGACCTTTTTGAACGATTCTTCCTCTCAATGGGACACGTTCAGCTTTCAGAACTGCAAGATGATTGTTTTGTTTGCTGCACAGTTGTGTGATGTCTCTGTTGTTATTCTTTTCTTGTTGTTGTTCTTATTCTCTCTCTCTTTCCTCCTCACTCTCTCTGCCACTGTAGCATCATTTCATGCTCCAAATTCCAAATTTACCATCATTATCTGAGAAAATGGAAAGACAAAAAAGCAGCATAGCTTTCATTTAGCATTTTTCTCTCCACACTGAACATGAAAACAGAACTGAGTTCTGTATTTGATCTGCGTGGTGATTAGCTCCTGAAGACGCAAACTTCAGGAGATAAGTCAGATCTACCATTATTTCACATACTGTTCACGTAGTAAAATGGCTTGCTGTATTAAACAGTTAATACAAGTTAAATCTAATAGTGCCTCGGGCAAGTATCTCTTAAGTTAAACTGCCAGTGTTTCTTTTTCTATCTTGTTAGAGGCTGAAACGAGATAACTGAGTAAGAAAAAAAACAATAGTAAAATACTTCTAAAAGGAATCATAAGACGTTTTTTTTTTTTAGTGAATAAGATTAGAGTAAAAAACTGAACGGAGTGAAAATTAAACTCAAATGAACCAGAGATTATCTTAAATGCCCAATTTATTGTTTTTCAACAAATAATGTGTTCTCTTTTGCGTACCCTTATCACAGGGGTACATTAGTTGAATCAATGTGCAGCATTGCTTACATTCCAACTTATCTTCCTTATTCTCTCTTTGTCAGGCCTCTGGGGAAAAGATGGAGCTACTGGATGCTTGGTGAGAGAGGAAATAGATTTGTGTCAGTATGTTATTGTACTGGGTCAAACCCCATGTTGGTCTAAATCAGTGGTTATTACTTCAAGACCCAGATTCTACATCGGGAATCAAGTGCTGACCCAACACACTAACAAAATAGTTTATCATACAAAGCGCCATTGAAATTGAAAATGAATGAAATATAATTAGGAACCGAATGGGGTCAAAATATGAACAATTACTAAAATAAAACAGGCTAACAAGACAATTTTCATTTTTATAAAATAATAAACAACAGTGGAAATGTAATTTACCAGCCTAACACATGGAACAAACAATAGGCTAAATATTATAATAGCATTAACCATGTCACTAGGAAAACAAATAACTTACACCCACGTACCCTAAAATATGGTTGAAAAAGCTTTCTGTCTTCCCTTATAAGTTTATGCACATATTTATTAATTTATTTATCCTAATTATGCATGATTATATGACTAGATTAATTTTATTTTTTAGAATTTAACAAATATTTCCTCCTGTTTTCGAACCTGTGGAAACACTAACAGATTTACATTTTAACATTTTTTCAACTTGGGAGACAAATCACTGATTTAAAATACAGTTTGCAAGTAAAATACAGTTAGAAGTAAGCTAGTCTATCAATCAGCACAAGCTTCTAGAGTTCGAACGTCCACCTGAACTCATAGAATATGGAAACTAGCAACTCTACAAAGGAAAACAACGCAGGGCATCCCGAAGAATCCCTGTATGCTCTGTATCTCTTCTGTTTTTGTCTTCTCCTTTCTTTCTTTCTTTCTTTCTTTCTTTCTTTCTTTCTTTCTTTCTTTCTTTCTTTCTTTCTTTCTTTCTTTTTCTTCCTTCTCCTCCACCAAAAAAGTGTGCAAAGAATCAAGGGCTTTCAATATTTAAAGTGAAATATAGGAAGTGTGTATGCTGTGTGTGCGCGTGCTGCCGAACTTGTTCGATTTATTATTAAACACAATCCATTTTTCTCTCTGCTACTGATAGTGGGCAAAGCTCCCAGCTTTAATTCCCTTGCATTGCAGATTAGAAGCTGAATAACAATGGAAACGAGTGAAATAGAGCATAAGAAAGTGAGCGTACAATGCCATTATTACTTTTCTGTTTTTTCTCCAACTTACTTCCACTTGTATCTTACATGACAGGAAGTACAGTGCTAATGTTTGAAGCTGAAAGATGGGGAACGTCGACACATTGTGTGATGCTTTCTGGCTCTCCCTGGCAGCCTATTGAGGACGAGTCATTGCTATGATTCCCTAAACTTGGCTTTTGGGGTTTTATGAGGTAACATACAGTAGTAGGGTAGGAATTAAGTCGTTTCTGGACTTGCTGATTACAAAGTGATTTTGAAGAGAAGATAAATGAGATGGATTCACAAAGCCACAGAGGCTCTAAAAAGCAAATGCGCACAAGTCTCATACACTCTATTTGCAACATTGCATCCGGCCAAGTTGCACAACAAGAAACAAACATAAATAAAAGCTTTGTGTCTGACTGCTATCTCCGCTCTAGATTCCTTAAGGAAAGAGCTTTGATTTTAAATGAAAATGAATGCCATTTTCCTCTTGAGGGAACCCCTAAAGTCAAATACAGTAGCTCACACTATTGATAAAGGCCAGAATGAGCATAAATATGCATGTCATAAGACCTTAAAGGTGGCATATCATAAAAAAGCCTTGACAGTGTGAACAACACTGGTAGTTTTCATATATAAGAGTAAAACGGTCTGATGAGGGTGAAATTCCATAACTATTTATAATAAGAAATGTTTATTTATAATGATGCTGAAAATATAGCTTTACCATCACGGGAATAAACAACATTTTAAAATATACTGAAATATTTTAAATTGTAATAATATTTCACAATATTACTGTATTTCTGATCAAATAAAAGCAACCTTGGTGAGTAAATAAAAAAAAAAAATATATATATATTTAATATATATATATATATATATATTTTACTCACAATTAAATATTTAATTGTGAGTATTTAGGATACATACAATTCTAGTCATGAAATGAAAAGTGTTGGCCATTTTTACAATGTTTAACTTTTTTCACAGAATGTTATTAAATACAACACATGATTTAAAATGCGATGGGAATGAGAATTCTCCTATGACGCATGGGTGTCCGATGTTGAACATTGTTAGAAAAATTAAGCTGAAAGAAAATGAAATGGTTAAAAGAACAAAGCTGATCGTGATGTTTAAGTTGATGGTGATCGAAAGAGTAGTTTCAGGGGATGAAAGAGGACATAGATTCAAAAACAATACCTAAGAGTGGTCTGAAGGACATGTCAGCATGAGCGTGGTGTAAGTGTGCAACATCAACACAATGTACTCACGGTTGTGTGTGTGTTTTGTGTGTCAGAGAGCTCTGAAGGCCAGTGTGTGGATATGACTGCTGTGCTGCTAATTAACCAGTACAATACTTCTTCTGGCCGCACACTGTGAGATCTCTCCACGGTACACATCTTTACACACGTAACACACACACACACACACACATGCATGGCGGGAACACACCCACAGAGAGATCCACCACAGAGGAGCAAAGTGTCCCCTGATAGCACTGCTAGCACTCTCTCACACACACACACACACACACACACACACACACACACACACACACACACACACACACACACACACACACACACACACACACACACACACACACACATTACACACCCTGCCTGACTTCACCCTGACTTCAAAGGGTAACAATCACACCTGTGAAGCCTGTGATAATCATTTTAGCCTCTGAAATGGCTGATAACTTAATATAAGTGCATATCTGAAATACATGTTAGAATTTTAATGTTTTTTTTAATATAACATTTTATATATAACTATTTTAGATCATGACTGTTACCTTCAAAGCTATCAATATGCTAATGTACTACTCGACACAAATAAACTATAAACCCAAAATTCTTTCATTTGCTGGAAAACAGCCCAAAATTTTGAAGATATTCTTCTCAAGGCTACATAAACATTTTTGATAATAAAATGTTCTTCTGAATGAGTCCAACTCGTGATAGCAAGTAGCAAATTAATCATTGGCGGTGTGCCTTTAAATAAAGGCTTCTGGCCATTTAAAGATGAAAAGTGTGATCTTTTATGATAAAATACTTAATTCTATGTCGTTATTATACTTCATTCAAAATACAGGTTGTTTCTCCATAAAGTGAAAAGCACAAAATTAGTGCTCGACTAGCTTTAAGGAGTACAGTTCCTTTTGACAAAAAAAAAAAAGATTCAGTTTGTGATCTCTCTGCTTTACATATTGTAAACTGACAGGACAGAAAAGACTAAAGGCCTTTGTTTTAACACTCTTCCGCTGAAAGCAGTTCTATTTTCAGCTCAAAATGAATTTGTTCTGTGACATTTAGGAATGAGCAAGACTTTGGCACACCAATGCTGACCTGAGTTCAGAGTTAGAGGTGTTCGGTGACTGATGTTCGTGTGGCTTTTCGTTACAAGTGTCTTCCCACATCCTCTGTGCTCTAGAATAACAAGTGCCCATGGGTATCAGTGGCACACTCATGTCAGGGCAGGGCGGCCTAACTGGGGCAGAAACACATTCGCCCTGTGGCTTACCAGAAACCCTATCCAAAGAAAACACGCCCACACACAAAATCCTACACCCTCATCCAAAAGCACTAGGGGTATAAAAAAATAAACTGGTTGTGAGTGAGTGAGTCTGTGGGTGTGTGTGTGTGTTTGTTTCCGGGACTTCATTGTCAATTCAGCTGTACACTGATGCTGAACGCCACCACCAAACGAGTCTATGTGAGATGCCGCACCACTATTACAGGGCAGCTCAGTAATAGTCTCCCCTCTGACCCACATGAGGCTAGAATAACATAACACAGGAGGAGAGACAAACAACAGCTAATCCTCTGTGCACACAACAGCACTGAAATGGAGCCCATTAATAAGAGAGGATTAGCCACCGCTAACGCTAACGAGCGTCCTTGCCACAGGAGCACATTTCCTCTCTATCAGATATCTGCTTATCTCTGCCTGTCCCTCACTCCGTTCTCAACCTGTCTGTCTGCCACGCACAACGCTGCAAATCACAGACACTGTGGAAAAAGAAGGTTTGCAGAGACTGAAAACAATTAAGGGGATATGGCGAGCAGTGGGAGACAACAGGACAGAAGTGAAAGAAAACAACTGAGATGAACTTTGACAAGTGAAGCAAACAGTGGCAATTTACAAAAACTGCGACTTTATACCAGACATTATGATCTCGCAACTGTGACTGTTTTTTTATTCTCTCATAATTGCAACTTTATACTGGATATTGTGCTTTTATTCTATATCTCCCAATTGTGATTTTTTTTTTCTCGGGTAATTGAGACTTTATACCACTTGTGACATTAGATATCTTGCAGTTGTGACTTTTTTACTTGTAATCGGGACTTTAAATCTCACAATGTGACTTTTTTCTAATAATTGCAACTTTATATCTCTCAATGGGACTTTTTTCTAATAATTGCAACTTTATATCACACACTGTCTTTATATTTCAGAGTTGTGACTTTGTTTCTCATAATTTTGACTTTATATCTCACAATGTGATATTCTCTTGATACTGACATTTATATTACACGCTGTGTCTTATATCTCGCAATTGTGATTTAAACCTAAAGTCACAATGTAACAGAAGTAGTGGCAGATCATTTCTTTCATGACGTACATCTGAGTGAACCAGAGTATCAAGGGCGGGGACTTAGACATATCCATTGGTTGTTGATTGGATGGAGACAGATCTGAATGCGAGCTTGCAGTGGATTGTACTAAAAGGGGCGGGATTTAAGCAGACAAAATGATTGGAGAAGTACAGTGCCCCCCACTAATATTGGCACCCTTGGTAAATAAAATAAAAAAATAAATCTGCATTGTTTATCCATAATGTTTTTCTCTAGTTCACATTGGCCACAATTATTGGCACCCAATAATTGCAACGTCCCTTTCCCAAGATAACAGCTCTGAGTCTTCTTCTATAATGCCTGATGAGTTTGGAGAACACCTGACAAGAGATCAGAGACCATTCCTCCATACAGAATCTCTCCAGATCCTTCAGATTCCCAGCTCCATGTTGGTGCTTCTTCTCTTCAGTTCACCCCACTCATTTTCTATAGGGTTCAGGTCAGGGAACTGGGACGGCCATGGCAGAAGCTTCATTTTGTTCTCAGTGACACATTTTAGTGTTAATTTTGATGTTTATTTTGGATCATTGTCTTGATGCAAGATCCAACCATGGCCCATTATAAGATTTCTAGCAGAAGCGGTCAGGTTTTGATTTTTTTTTTTTTTTTTTATCCGTTGGTATTTGCTAAAATCCATGATACCATGTATCTGAAGATGTCTAGGACCTCCAGCAAAAAAATACGGCCACAACATTAAAGATCCAGCAGTATATTTAACCATGGGCATGGGGTACTTTTTATCCCTGTTTCATCTGACCATGGAACCAGATCCCTTTTGAAATTCCAGTCGTGTCTGACAACTGAATATGCTGGAGTTTGTTTTTGGATGAGCGAGGATGATTTTTCTTGAAACCCTCCCAAACAACTTGTGGTGATGGAGATGCTGTTTGATTATTTTTTTAGGCTTTCTGACCCCAAGACTCACCTAATCTCTGAAATTCTCCAACTGTGACCCTTGGAGAGTCTTTGTCCACTCAAACTCTCATCCTCGCCGTGCATTAGGACGATATAGACACACATCCTCTTCCAGATTTGTAACATCTTTAGTTGACTGGAACTTCTTAATTATTGCCCTGATGGTGGAAATGGGGATTTTCAATGCTTTAGCTATTTTCCTACAGCCACTTTCTATTTTGTGAAGCTCAACAATCTTTTGCTGCACATCAGAACTATATTCTTTGGTTTTACTCATTGTGATGAATGATTAAAGGAATTTGGCCTTTGTGTTTCTTCATATTTATACTCCTGTGGAACAGGAAGTCATGGCTGGACAATTTCATGCTCCTAGTCACCCTGAAAAAGTAACTATGAATGGGAATATACTTCAGAGATACAAACCCGATTCCAAAAAAGTTGGGACACTGTACAAATTGTGAATAAAAAAGGAATGCAATAATTTACAAATCTCATAAACTTATATTTTATTCACAATAGAATATAGATAACATATCAAATGTTGAAAGTGAGACATTTTGAAATGTCATGCCAAATATTGGCTCATTTTGGATTTCATGAGAGCTACACATTCCAAAAAAGTTGGGACAGGTAGCAATAAGAGGGCGGAAAAGTTAAATGTACATATAAGGAACAGCTGGAGGACCAATTTGCAACTTATTAGGTCAACAATTGGCAACATGATTGGGTATAAAAAGAGCCTCTCAGAGTGGCAGTGTCTCTCAGAAGTCAAGATGGGCAGAGGATCACCAATTCCCCCAATGCTGCGGCGAAAAATAGTGGAGCAATATCAGAAAGGAGTTTCTCAGAGAAAAATTGCAAAGAGTTTGAAGTTATTATCATCTACAGTGCATAATATCATCCAAAGATTCAGAGAATCTGGAACAATCTCTGTGCGTAAGGGTCAAGGCCGGAAAACCATACTGGACGCCCGTGATCTTCGGGCCCTTAGACGGCACTGCATCACATACAGGAATGCTACTGTAATGGAAATCACAACATGGGCTCAGGAATACTTCCAGAAAACATTGTCGGTGAACACAATCCACCGTGCCATTCGCCATTGCCGGCTAAAACTCTATAGGTCAAAAAAGAAGCCATATCTAAACATGATCCAGAAGCGCAGGCGTTTTCTCTGGGCCAAGGCTCATTTAAAATGGACTGTGGCAAAGTGGAAAACTGTTCTGTGGTCAGACGAATCAAAATTTGAAGTTCTTTTTGGAAAACTGGGACGCCATGTCATCCGGACTAAAGAGGACAAGGACAACCCAAGTTGTTATCAGCGCTCAGTTCAGAAGCCTGCATCTCTGATGGTATGGGGTTGCATGAGTACGTGTGGCATGGGCAGCTTACACATCTGGAAAGGCACCATCAATGCTGAAAGGTATATCCAAGTTCTAGAACAACATATGCTCCCATCCAGACGTCGTCTCTTTCAGGGAAGACCTTGCATTTTCCAACATGACAATGCCAGACCACATACTGCATCAATTACAACATCATGGCTGCGTAGAAGAAGGATCCGGGTACTGAAATGGCCAGCCTGCAGTCCAGATCTTTCACCCATAGAAAACATTTGGCGCATCATAAAGAGGAAGATGAGACAAAGAAGACCTAAGACAGTTGAGCAACTAGAAGCCTGTATTAGATAAGAATGGGACAACATTCCTATTCCTAAACTTGAGCAACTTGTCTCCTCAGTCCCCAGACGTTTGCAGACCGTTATAAAAAGAAGAGGGGATGCCACACAGTGGTAAACATGGCCTTGTCCCAACTTTTTTGAGATGTGTTGATGCCATGAAATTTAAAATCAACTTATTTTTCCCTTAAAATGATACATTTTCTCAGTTTAAACATTTGATATGTCATCTATGTTGTATTCTGAATAAAATATTGAAATTTGAATCTTCCACATCATTGCATTCTGTTTTTATTCACAATTTGTACAGTGTCCCAACTTTTTTGGAATCGGGTTTGTAGTTTTTTTGTGGTAATTTTCCATTTCATACCAACTTTAATCTCATAATTATTATTTTATTTTGAGGCAGGAACTACTTTCCATAAAAATATGACAGAATGTGAAGTGAGTCCAGGACATCATTGTCAATTCAGCTGTACACCGATGCCAATCAACATCTGGACATTCGAATAATACACATTCAAAATGGAATGGATTTACAAAGAAACTGCCAATCTTTTCCCTGTTTGAAGATGGTGGAATAAGCCGAATCTGCATATGCAAAAGGACAGTACAGGACAAAAGAAGGGATAGTCTGTGGAGTGTGAGAGATGGAAGGTAATTTGGAAAACAGAGAGGATGGAGGTGGAGAGAGTGGATTATGCTGTGAGCTGGCACTGTCAGGCTTGGCTAGGCTGGCACAGAAGCGCAGCACTATAATAAGCACCCTCTGTTTGCCCAGCGCTAGGCCAGCATTGTGCCAGTTCGAGTGGACGGGCCAAAACCGACCCACAAAACACTAAAGACCTCGCTAATGGGATTCTCTTTACAGTCAGGCATGTCCTTAGCCAGCTTGAGCAGGGCATTGGGATATAGTTGTGTGAGGACCCCGGGGGGGTATACAGATCTGAGAATAGCGTGGCCATGTCCGTATATTTGAAATTAGAACACATCTGCGCTAGAGGTGTTGGAAACGTGCTGAGCATGTGAGTTTGCCTGCACTGATTGATTGTGTGGTAACAGGTAAATGCCCTGTTTAGCCAAACACTGCCTCACACCATCTGTCTGAGAGCATACACAGCCGGTTCACGTAGGTAGTGCCCTTAAGACACATACAAACGCAGACGCACATATACACACATGCCACCAAGACTTAATGTTCACTCAAGCCTACTTATTCAGACAAAATGATTGTGTGTGTAAGGCTGGAGGTCTTTTGCCACAGGGCAGCACCTAGCATGTCAAACAGCATTTTAGAGGCAAGAGTCAAAGTTATGTGTTTATACAGTGCATGGTGGTTGAAGAAAATACTAATAATTAAAAAAAAAAATCTATTGCTTTGACATAATTTGTTATGCATTTGTTAATTTACAATTATGCTTTAAGTAAAGTTAACCCTGATTAGGTCTGGAAAGGATCAGTAAATCGGGATTTTTATGGGGCTAGAAAAAAATGCAAAAATATCTGTATTTGTCTGTATTTATCTATATCTGTATTTGTAAAACTTGTTGCAAACTCATTTTTATATATAGTTTAGAATTTGAATTGTATATGAATTCTAGACATGACATAATTGGTCGCCTTTCGCCCATCTGTGCATTCAGAAAAGCATTCATTTTTCATGATCCCAGCTGTAGTCCATAGAGTTCAGAAACTCACCCAATTAACAAAATTGCTAAAGTAAATTGTGTTGTGTCATTTTTTTAGAATTGTATTTTTAAACAGTGATAATTTATTTGGTTTATGTTTTTTTTTAAAGCAGCATTGTTGAAGCTGAAAATTGTATATGAATATTTAATTTAATTTTACCTCTAAAAAAAAATCAAAAAATATATCTACTACTTAAAAACAAAATCTATAAAATGTCACAAAATTCTTACAGTTCACATCTAAAACTCAAATTTACCAATTCAAATTCAAAACTATAAAATACATAATATAAAAAATATATATATTTGTTACATCACGTATCAAATGTACAAACTTTAAATTCAAAACTGTGAAATGTTGCAAAAATGTTATGTCACATTTAGAAATTAGCTAAACAATTTTGTCAAAAGGATAAAAGTGAGAAGCTCAGATCTTCTCTAGAGGAGCTGTACCTCTGGTGGAAAATGATATTTATCATTAATTAGGCCTGCAAGTTATGATTTAATTAAATTCAGTCGCGTTTAAAATACCTTTAGTTGCTTGCTGACATCACCGCTATCTCTCACAGCCCACTCGTACACACATGCACGATGTGTTTGTGCAAGGTGTGAGTGGAAAAACAAAAAGCATGTCTTTCATCTTGTCATCAAGCTCTGCCTGAATTAGAACGTGAAAATAGAGTCGCAGTTTCCTGGGATGTGTTTTGTGATTACTGCTACTACACCCACTCAAGCAAAACACACACACACACACACACACACACTTGCACCCTCACCCTGCACTCCTTTAATGATCTACTCAATATTATTTTGGATCTTAAATACCACTCAGATAGAGGGATAGCTATAACAAAAGTTCTGTTGATTTCTGCCTTCTGAATAAAAATGTCACATTCTGTCGTCACTCTCTTTGACCACCTTGGGTACTGATA
The DNA here is from genome assembly GCA_039654105.1 of Coreius guichenoti. Taxonomy (NCBI): domain Eukaryota; kingdom Metazoa; phylum Chordata; class Actinopteri; order Cypriniformes; family Gobionidae; genus Coreius; species Coreius guichenoti. The sequence goes on along the minus strand of CM077173.1, from coordinate 20,900,706 downwards.
TGCACATGCAGTTGTGCAACCACGTTGTTTTTTCTTTTCTCTCTGAGAAAGGAAATAAGATATTGTTGATTGCTGCTTTATGATTCAACAGAGACTGTGAAGGGGGGAAAAAAAATACATAAGCGTTGTCTTCAAAAACAAATTTACAGTTCACCTAAATAACAATTCACATGTTTTTTGCATTTTGTCTTTCATCAGATCTTGTCTTCTTTTGCAGTTGTCATATTCGACATTCTCAGTTCTTGTGACTGATAAAAGACTTATAACAAGCACAATCAATATTACTGGTAAATATATATATATATATATATATATATCAGGAAATGTATTCTAGAAAGTACCTTGGAGCATGAATATGGTATTCAGTACCATGGTATATATTAAAATGCCATAGTATCAGCATCTGATGTAATAACAGTACGTTTTCTTTGTACGCTTTTTTTTTTAATGTCAGTTCAAAAACAGCTGGTCTCATGCATTTAAACTGCTCATCTGTTAGTAAAACTACAAACACAGCAAGCAGATGTTGATAAGTCCATTTATTGTACTAAAAATGGCTGAATACAAAGTACATTCACAAGAACAGCACTTTCTGCTAGACTGTCTGCAGAGCTGACAGAATCTCTATCACTGGCTTAATGTAAGTAAATGACTCATGACATTAATCTAGCCTCCCTATCTACTGCTTTTGTAATCACTGTCTCAGACAAACAGAGAAGTACAATTCCATATGTGATCATAAAATAAGTTTTCACATTACGGATGTACTGTCAGGTGTACCATATATTTATATATATTCATATATATATATATATATATATATATATATATATATATATATATATATATATATATATATATATATATATATATATATATATTTGATAAATATCATTCAGAGCTAGTTACATATTTACATGTTCCCAATATAGAGATGAAGGAATGTCAGTGACTACAATATTCACATCAATATGTGTTATCAGTTCAAAGGCAAACGTGTATTTGGTGTCTGTTACATTGTGGCACAGTCATTGGTGTGAGGCAAAGAGGTCATTGCCTTCGTAGTGAGAGAGAGAGAGAGAGAGAGAGAGAGAGAGAGAGAGAGAGAGAGAGAGAGAGAGAGAGAGAGAGAGAGAGAGAGAGAGAGAGAGAGAGAGAGAGAGAGAGAGAGAGAGAGAGAGAGAGAGAGAGAGAGACTGGAATGGAGTTTGTTACAGTCAACCAATCTAATTAACAAACACAACTGGCAGACATTCTATGGCACTGATCTCCGTTTGGGTTTGAAGAAGCCAAAACTGAGAAAATGTTCTCACCTAAGCGTAATTTTCGCTCTTGCTTCTTTTCACTTAGGGTCTTTTAGAGGGGAGACAAGAATGAGAAAGGGGAAAACATAAAGCGAAGTGCAAAGTCTTCATTCGATTCGGCTGCAATGCAGTCTTTCCTCTTTCTCATAAAACATTCCCCCATTTTTTATGTAGCGAGATGAGAAAGACTGTGAGTTATGGTAGGAAAATAGCGTTGCTGTATTTGATAAGAGGTCAGAGTGCATTAGAGAAGCTATTAAGTCCTCTTAGGTGGTTTTTCAATGAATGTGAATGGTCTGGCTGTGGCAGAGAAAAGGAGACAGAGAGGAGAAAAGTGAGGAGAGGATATTGAAAAGGAGAAAGAAGGACAGAGGAAAGACATACCTACCAAACCCGGGGTGATTGCAATGATAGTAAGACTCCAATGGGGTTCAAAGAGGACAGGAGGAGAGAGGAGGAGGAGGAGGAGGAGGAGGAGGAGGAGGGGCAAGTCCATACAAAAGAGTTCATAGCAAAGGGAAGAAATGCACAGCTGAGGAGAGGCAAAAATTGAGATATCACAAATCCATTTGTCCAAAATCCCTTGCAGTGTCCTTAGACGAGAAATATCCACTCCCAAAAAGCTACGGAGAAAAAAACGTCAGGGTTGGGGTGACAAACATCAGCGGACAGACGCCCATTTTCAGTCAGCTTTTCCTTTCCGACTTTGTCCGTTTGGTTTTCTCATTGTTTATGTGCGAAAAAAGGGAGTTATATATATATATATATATATATATATATATATTTCAGAGATGAAGAGATATGTAATATGGCAATCTGTGACAAGAGGCAAGCTCTGTCTTACTCCCGCAGAGCAAAAAGAAAAACATTTTGGAAAAAGAAGAACACTTAAGGCAGTCTTTTTTGGCCGGCCCCCTTCTCTTGGTCAACGCCCGTTACTGCACCTACAAGAGGATAGATACGACTTACTACTCACGTACTGGAACGCAATACATTCCATGCAAAATATTTCTATTAAAATGAATAAATAAATAAATAAATATTAATAGTGCAATTAAAACATATCTTTAGACGAATATGTGTAAACAACATAAGGTGGTGAGAAGAGCAAGGGGGCAAGACCAAAAACCTGCTCTATCCATTCAAAATGTGAGAGTAGAGCTCATTTACTGTTATTTTTCTGGCTTTTTAACATTTATTACATTTATTTTGTTGTAATGAACAGTTTTACAATGCAACTGTATATTCAAGCCATTTATGTCAAACAGAGCATGTACAAAACTTTTTAGAGGGTACGTTGTCTTTGCAAAGTTCATTCAGAGCCTGATTTGAACAAACCTGCCCCCCTTAGTCCACAATTGTACGGCAGCACTGCACAGATGGCCGTGCTCTCGGCTGTTGACCATTACAATATATAGAAACCTAGCATGAATATGGAAAGGAAATCACAAAATGAAAAAGTCAAAATTCCCCAAAAAGTTTCTCATTGCTAAGATACAATGTTGAGATAGATTTGTTACACGAAATAGAGCAAGAGTGACTACGATATTTTTCCACAACAGTTCCTGCTGGCCCACATTGCTTTTACAGCCAATGACTGATCCAGAGGTCTCTCACAATGTTAGGACACAGACTCCTCACGCAGTAGGCACAGCTTGCCTACCGGGTGCAGATCAGCAGGAGAAATGCAACTGACATTTCATCTCATCAGTAGGCAATGAGGCACTGCACAGTAACAGTTTCAGCCACTGCTTCACTGTACCCTGCTGACACAAACACCAGCTGCTGCAATCTGTCCAGAGACCAGTGTGCGCCTTACGGATCCCGCATGTCACTAATACAGACACAGACTTTTTATCACTGCATTAAAGGCGACGCGCTGGCTTTGTATTCAGGACTGCCTGCTGCTGACCCATCGTTTTTGATGCGCAGGTGTAAGGTGTGCAGAGTCTTTTTCCTTGATTTTGTGAGATTTATTTAGGATGATTTAAACTTAAATGTACGCAGGGCTCAACAATATTATATACATTTTACATACAAATTCATACATAATATTATATATATTAGTCTAAAATAAAAAAAAAAATAAAAACTGAGAAGATAAAAAAATCTTACTGTTGAGCTGCTTTTTTTTTTGAGGGTGGAAAGGAATGGATGCATGGATAAAAGACGAAGGACACAACATAGGCTGTATTGGATCTGATATCACTTTTATGAGCGCCACATCTCAATGTATCTCAAGTGGCGATGTATCAAATGTATCAAAATGTGGCTAGGACAATTATGACAAGGAATTGCTATTGTGACATTTTGCTACAGGTTTCTGCACAAAAAAAAGAACATGGCCATAATTCCACTATAATGGAGTCAAAATGTTTTTTTAACAGGTGCACATGCACATATATACACACTGTCATTGGTTTATGGCTTCAGGTGCACCCAACAGGGCATTTAGTGGCCTTGCTCAAGCTGTTTTCTCAGATCTAATCACTGAGACAAGAGCCCTTCCCTAATCCTTGTCCTCACCTCTGCAACCTCGACATCTGTCGAAGTGTGTGTATGCAGGCCTGTGAGTGTGTCGGGGAGCATCTGGGCCTAATGAGGCTCACAGCCTGCCACTGCACCCGTTTAGCACCTTCCCATGAGCACCTGCGTCAGAGGTTACCTCCTGACGTGATGTACCGTTGTTGTTCTTGCCACGGGATCCCTTTCAGCCCTCTCAATCCAGTGATTTTCAACTCTAGAATGACGTTTGATTCTATAGATGGACGACCCCAGAATCACCCCAGTGCACATGGTTTTATTCAAAGTTTTATTCAAGCTTCATGCATTCTTTTTTTTTATCAACCTGGGTAAGTTTCAAAATCAAGTTTTTGTCAAAGACTACATCTGGATCGGATTCAGAACGATGATCAAAACATAGATCGAGTAGATCGAGACACCCCTAATGTCCCATAGCAGGTCCTGGGTCGACATTTCATTCAGTAACATTAGGCAGTTGTGATTTATATGCTGTTTAATGTTGATGAGCACGTTATTTTACATTTGCATATAATATGAGATCGCTTGTTTCTGCGTTTTCTTTGCATGTTTTTTGATCAGGAGATTCAGTACTCTTTCAGAAGATGTGTCATAGCGCCCCCTAGCGTATAACTTTGAAAACACGGAAACCCGTAAAAATTCAGTGTTTTTAGCGGGAAAGCGTTTTCTCACAAATAATGGAAAATTCCGCTTTTGGCAGGGAAAGAGTTAAAAATCATCATCAAATCATCAATGCTGCATTTCTTTGATAAAAAATACAACAGTAATTCAGTCTTCAGTGTCATATGATCCATCAGAGATCATATATGCAAGGTGAATTTTGGATAGTAAATTTTCTAACAAACATAAATTATGTTTGAATTGTGAAAGATCTAAAACATACAAACCGTTCACGCCACTTACATCAATGAGGGTCTGATTATCTTTTTTAATATTCATTTTTAACCATATATTAATTGCAGTTCTGGAAACACTTTAGTATGGGGAACACTATTACTATTAACTACGACTTTTGCCTCAATAAACTCCTAATTTACTGCTTTTTTAATAGTTAGTAAGGTACTTTTGTAGTGTTTAAGTTTAGGTATTAGGTAGGATTAAGGGATGTAGAATAAGGTCATGCAGAATAAGGCATTAATATGTGCTTTATAAGTACTAATATATAGCCAGTATCCTAGTAATATGCATGCTAATAAGCAACTAGTTAATAGCGAGAACTGAACCCTAAAATAAAGTGTTACCGCAGTTCTTAATAAAGTTACCAGCCAATTGCATGGTGATTTATTTACTTGTCCTCAGGCTATCATAATTATTCCAATGTGCTTTTTAAGCCATTCCCCAAAAACAAAAACATCAACAAAAATGGATGACTTTGTCCAATTGGACAACATTACCATCTATTTATCTTCCATCTATTATTGGAAGAATTGTGGTAATATAAACAAAAGTTAAATAACCATCTGCTTACAGTGATCCCTGTACACCCCAGCCAGCTGGCTTAATAAACATCCTAATAAATTCATTTTCCGGTAAAAAATAAAATCTAAAACCAAAAATAAAATTAGCAACACTTCAAAGGCCCAAAATCAAGGAAAATTAGAGGCCTCCATCCTTGTTCTGATTATTATCAATGACGACGCACGGGGATAATTAACAAGAGCTTGTTCAAAACCTTTACCATGAAAAGAGAGTAAAAAGTGTGTTATGCCACAGGCAGATGGCCGCAGTAAGTGGGAGTGTGACTGCTGTCAGCCTGAGCGAGATGCATTTTTCTGTTGTTAGCACTTTAAATAATTGTGCTGAGGCTAGTGATTATTTGCATAAACACCATTTAAACATAGCTCAAGAGCTCTAATCCCACACCAAACAGCGTGAAAAGAGAGAGATATGGAATACATTGAGATTGAGAGGGAGAGAAGAGAGATTGCAATGTGATTTGCTTATTTACTGGCATTCAAATAAGCATGCTGGAAAATAAAGCAAAGAAAATAAAGGAGGAAAATTCTCCCCTATATTTTTAGTTATTTACTTTTTTGCATCCAATTTTTTTGTAGCATAGCAAACCAAAAACTCTGCTGGACACTTTTGAGTAAAACAACTAAGCTGTCTGTCAAAAATTGCAATAATGACAATTTTGGTTATGGGGTTGACTTTCATTCTCCCTCCTGCTATCTGTCTTTCAGAAGGAGGATAAATGTTGCACTGGCATCTGCCCGGCAAATGTGATCATACTTGCACTGACACCTCATTGTTTGTTGATGTCTTTATTTATCTCTTCTTCAATTCCTCTACTTTCTTAAGGCCATTATTCATGTTGTCTAACAATCATAACCAAGCCATTCATCAGACGGCTGAAAATAAAACCGTCTCTGTCTAACTAGGTGCGAACAAAGTGCTGGCCTCACAAAATCTCCATATCCTCCATTTCGTATCAACAGCTGAATGACTAACTGTGATTTATGGCTGCGGAAGTGTCATAGCAACAGATTTTATGAGACGACGATGAACTGATTCGGGTCTGTAGACAATCTACTGTCTGAGAAATGTTTGGTTTGACAGCAGCACTACTCTATTTGTTTGCTTTATGACTGGAGCAGGTACAGGATTTGCTTTAGTGGCCTTGCGATGCTTCAGACAGTCAGCAGTCACTTGACTCGGCAAAAACTCTGAACTTCATTAAGAAGCTAAGAGACATTCAAGGTCCTTCTTTTGTCCAGGCATAAGGCACTTTAGTGAATCCTTTTCCATACTGTGAAACATACAGCTCTGTAAGAGACATGTTATGGGTAGTGTGGGGGAGGTTTGAGGGTTGACCGCATAAGCAACATTTGTTATTAACTCCACGCAGTGAGACGACGCAGCATGGATACACGCTAGACATGTGCGCATGCCATCGGCCCAGCATGGCACATTTAAGCATAGTGAGGGTACCTGGTCCCAGTGGGAGATAGTATCTGTGTGTCTGGGCTTACCTTCCAAAACCCATTGAGGGTGCCTAGGAAAGGGGATGCACCTGTGGCATCTCACAGAGCACAGCAGCTGTCGTTATGACCTATCCGTGACACCGTGTCCTAACCAGACGTGACATGATACTGCGAAATGCGATAACATTTATTTTTTCCATGTTAATCAGAGTTTTGGTCCTAACCGGCCATGACTATGATATGCGACGAGTGACAGGGATTCAGATGATGAAAAAAAATTCAGTAAACAAAAAAATGTTCATTAAAAAAATTGTTTTTAAAGTTGTGAGTTGTGATAATTATGTGATCTAAGAGCCCTTATATATATTTTTTATACAGTGCATGCAATTGTAGAGACTGTAAGTCTATCCGACTGTAAGGTCTACGAATCAGTGTTTTTGAAAGAATCAGTTGAATGAGTCAGTGACTCGCTTGTTAAGACAGTCACTTGTCGCCACCTAGTGGAATAACAATGTAACATGCAGAAAGAGGTGCCGCAACAATCCCACCACTAACATATATATATATATATATATATATATATATATAGTTAGGACAGGAACTCATTAAGGAGATGCTAATACCCGATAAACTTTGCTCAGAAATTTGCCAAAAATTTCTAAATAATATATTGCATTCATAGTCAGAATAAATCCAGATATATTTCTCAAATTGCCATAGGTACAGTCATTTAATTGCTCTTATTTTTTACCAAAAAAAAAAAAAAGAACATGAATATTTGAGAAACTTTAATTTTGTTTACTTCTTGAAGAAAAACCTGGGGCTATGAGGATTTTTCTCTTTAGCCAAACCCAACAAGCATAAAAGCATTATTATTTAACTCTCTCTGCATTATGACAATAAAATGTCAAATTTAAATAAAGTTCCTCTAAACCCTAGAGCATATTTTCTCAATAGCATCATAAAGTTGTGTACTGTATGTGTGTGTGGGCCTAGTTGAGATGCCGCACAGATAGTTCATCCATGAGCGCTCAGCTGTAACTGCCATGATGTCAGAGGATCTATCCAGCCCAGAGACAAAAGTACTGTGAGTGACTGTTTAGAGATCCAGACGGCACTGACAATGACTCTGTGAAGGGAGGGGGAAAGATTCTGTAACTGTCGAAGCACCGGATCTGAAAGAGACTTCTTAGACTTCTCAGACCGCTGGAGTGTTTCATGCGTTCCTCTTTCATTCGTTCTGCACTTCCTGCCTTGGATTTTCTCAGACGACAGCTCACTCATCAGACTCTGTAAAGAAGTGGCTGATACAATAAAGGCAAGGTTGTCTAATGGTGTGGCCAACTTCGTCCCCATGCCAACATATGACTATTAATCCTCTTAGCTAGCACTGGGTCTCTTCATCTCTCATGTTTTTATGTCTACCTCCCTCTCATCCTTTTGCCATCCTCTGTTTTTCTTTCATACGGATTAAGTATTTATGGGACGGGGTTGTTTAAGCTTTACGTTGAGCCAAATGTCAAAACATTTTTTTACACTGCTCTCTAGAATACTCGGTTTTGAATGCCCAATTGCAGTAGTGAAATATTTTGCTAAACATTGTCCAAGGAAACGGATTGCCTTCATAACATATGTCGTACATATATGTCATCTCACCACTACACTGATAAAATACAATATTTAGTAAATATATTATTATTAATTATTCATTGAAAACAAATCTTGCACTAATTAACCCTTAAATGCATGAATGTTTCACCAATCATTATTACATATTCGGGTCTTTAGTGACCCGGATCTATATCTAACACGGATGGATCTCTACCTGTCGCGATAATATAAAACTCTTCTGATATTAGAGTAACAGTTACAGAAGAATAAAATAAAGCATATATTGTTACATTTTGGAGCTTGAAAGGGTTCTGTTTGAGCAGATATTTTATACCATCATCTCTGTCCTCGTCAGAGCTCATTTCCCCGTACTTGCAGCATCTGGCTCATATTCGCGATCTCACACATATTCTAAAAACTATCATTTTAAACATCTTCAAAATCAATATTTTGATCGCTGAGAGCTTCTTCATCAAATCCACCATCAAGTGACAGTGACACAAATATTTGATTGCGTTCAGTACTTACTCTGCAGTAAATTGCTGAGCCATTTCAAGTTTTGCTGATGATACTTCCTATTCTTTTGTTTTCTGCCTGCAGTAACTATGAGTGAAACGTCATTGTGTATCAGATATTGCCACATTGTGGAATAAATGTGACTCGTTTAAGGGTTAATATAGTTCATTAGCCTATCTAGAGTTATCAAGTAATGCAGCAACTTATTGCATTAATATATAATGTGCGGTCACGTGTGCATTAATCAGTATCTTAAAATGACTTTAAAATGAGAGCAGTCTCATCGAATCAGGATTTAGAACTGTTTTACAATCAGTATATCCATTATGACTGGCTGACTGTACATTACCACTTACATATTTCATTCCTCTTTGCTAATTAATTGCAAATGCTATCTGGAAAACTGTCAGCTGTCCTTTTAGGCTTCTGCAAAAATACTAAATATACTTTTAAAATAGTTAAAAACACATCTAGCCCAGAAAAAAAAAAGAAAAATCAATACAAATTTCACAAGGTGATCACACAAATCTACGGAGTAGATGCTAAGTGACTGTTTCCTTCCTGCCACTGGATTCCACTCGTCAGATCACAGTCTTTAAAAACTCTTTGATCACTAGAGACGAGAGAAAAGCGAGAGAGAGGCAACTAATTGCTTGTTGACGGAGATAAAATCCATGTTTTTCACATGAACTGGCATCGGTCATTAAACTGACATGCTTTGTTAACAACTGTGCATTCTGTTGCTTCTCGTTGCAACAAATGTTTACAGTGAAGACTGCTGTCAGATACCAACTACACACCTGGTTAGACCTCAATTAGATCTTGAAAGCTTTGATCCATTTATTTATTTTATTTCCTACAGTTTGAGCTAGTTACTTGGTTTTCTTTTTTTGCTGCCATGTACCTCGGCATGTCCATCCCAGAGTAACTACAGGTTGCGCCAGCTTCAGGTTGGATCCAGCCTTTGCAATGTTTTTGGGTGACACCAACAATTCCAAAGATTTTAGATGACGTTAACTTTGGATTGACATGCAGCAGCTTTTTGGCACAAACGCATCCGACGCGAGGCGACAACACAGTTGGCTTTTGTTACTGCTAGTTCTTTGAAGTTGGCTTTGTGTGTCATGGCCTTAACACGTTCACTGTGTTAGCTTAACTGTACATGAAGTTAACTAACCACATAACATGTACTGTATTATAGCTGTACACTTTTAAAAATAAAGGTTCCAAAAAGGGAGGTTTTACAGCAATGCCATAGAAGATCCATTTTTGGCTCCCAGAAGAACAATTCTGTGAACAGTTCTTAAAATAATAATTTTTTATTTCTTTTATTAAGAACTATTTTTCCCTAAGAACATTTTAATAATCTAAATAATCTTTTGTGCAATTGATGTTAAAGGTTATTCATGAGACCATAAATACCAATAAAGAATCTTTATATTTCAGAGTGTACAGTATATTACTGCTATATGGACACATTGATACACTAATTTCTGGCTGATAGCAAAATATTTCTTAAACTGTGACTTTAAAACAAGCATTTTCTGTAAAGCTGCTTTGCAACATTATGTATTGTGAAAAGCACTATACAAATAAACTTGAATTGAGTTAAATGATGTGTGATAGGATTGTTAGCGTGCAGGATGGGTCGATATATTCAGCCATCTTTTTGTATATGAATCAATGTTGTAAACTACTTATACAAGGGTTTTACTCTTTCAACAACACACTGACATGTATTCAGTGTTGAGTATCTTTCTCCCATCTACTACTAGCTCAGATATTCTTTATTCCTCCAAATGAGTGGATGTGCTCTAGTGACAGCAGCTGACCCGTAATGTGTATTTCCTTCCCCTAAGGAGTGTTAGTGTGGCTATATACACATGCACGAATGCACTGTGCAGCCTCCGAGCACTATGGGACCTCTCTACAATCACTGGCTCCTTTCCACAGTGTGAGCACGACTCCCTGTGCCCGGGGCAAGATCAGACCCCACTGGTCCTCCAAGTGTGTGAGCGTGTGTATAAAGCTGGAAAAAGAGGGAAACAGATGATAGAGACTGAAATCTGCTGTAAGCTTGTGTATAAATGTTACTCAGTCATCCTTTGTGTATAACTACTTTGTTTCTCTGAAGCTTTATCTTTGTTTCGCAAAAAAGCCTATTATAACTGCAGATTTGTATTGGGTCAGCGGCATGTAATCATTATCTGGGAAAATAAATGAAATGGAAAGAATTGATTTTTTTCCTGAACTCCAAAAGAGAGAAGGTCTCTGGTTATTTAGCAGGTTATTTCCAATAAATTATGCTGTATTTATCTGTGAAGTTCAACTGGTATGCAAAAGAGGGAGAGAGAGAGAGAGAGAGAGAGAGAGAGAGAGAGAGAGAGAGAGAGAGAGAAAAAAAAAAAGAGGGAGAGAAAGAGAATAGTGCGAGACAGGCCCGGTGTGCCAGTGGGAAATACTGTAGGTAGCCAGACGCCACCCAGCATGGCCCCTAGTGACCACTGGGAAGCAGCCAACACAATGCCTCACAGACGGATGGGGGTTCAGTCCTGGGCCCGGTTTAAAACAAGTTGAGAGGGAGTTCATATCACCTCTCTGTGGAAGACCTCAAAGACCAAAGACAATTTTTTTTTTTCAATGAGAACGGCAACTTAGGTTTATGGTAACCCATTGTTGTTCTCATTTAGTAATAAAAGTGCACTCAGTCAGCTCTTGTTTGTCTCAGTGGTTTTGGTACTGACACCTACTGGCATGGATAAGTGAAATTTTGTGCTTAAACTTCATAATGAAAATCTATCCAGACGCATCACTACATTGTTGACACTGCAGTGATGTAGTATCTTGAATGGAGGCATTTGGTAGAGGGAGGCTGTAGCTATTATTGAAAAAAAAATTACAATTAATTGTAGTAAGAACTTATTTTAATATATAGGGCTGTCAAAAGTACAGTGTTAATTTTGCGGTTATTTGTTATTATTATTTTCAATTTAACTGGTTAAAAATATTTAACGCAATTAACACAGCATCCATTTTTTTTCTGTCATCCTTTGGCTGCGCTAAAGTATAATCATGCTATCATTAAATTCTAATAAAACAATTAAAAAGCGCAAGGATGCCAAAAAAGAACTCAAATCTGTACCAGCGCTGTCTGTGATCAAACACCCGAAACTTACGCACAGAATGCTGCTTCAGACAGTGTGCCAGCGACACATTGAGTTCTCTTTTACACTTAAATGAGCAAAAACACAGGAAATTGTCAAAATTACCATTTTGTCGAGTATCCTCATGAGCACATGAGTTAAATGAGTTAAAAAGTGTTAAAAGAACGTAAAGAGTTGGCTGTTTGTGAGATTTGCGTCATGTGTGTCAGGTCTTAAAGTGACAGCAGCCTAATAAACCTGCTGCTGTCTGTCATTCATGTTAATCAAAAAACAAAATACAAAGATAAAATCACTCACTGCTCATGACTGAATAACTTTTGTAGCTTAAGTGTACTTGTAGCTTTAAGGATTAATCTATATTAATTGTATAATTTATGCAGTGAAGACTGTGCAGTGTTTGATTTCTGTATATTTACCTACCTGAACATCTTAAAGCACTGTTTACAAGGTTACATGGGTCAAAAACAACAACAAAAAAAAAAAAAAACTTTTTTGTGCATTTTAACAGGACAGGTAAAAATCTGAACCGTCCAATTAGCGTAGAGCCCTGATATATTAAAGGCACAGCCAAATGTGACATTTGGATGCTGTACATTGGTGGTGGTTGAGGAGATTCCCCCTTCCATATGTAAAGCGCTTTGACCTAGAAAAGCGCTATATAAATGTAACAAATTATTATTATTTATTACACTGGGTTTATGTGAAGATTGGTTTAAGTTCACTTAAATGAAACATTGTTATAGTTTTTAAAGGCTATTAAATGTTAAAATTGATAGCTTTCATTGACATTGTAATGTTGAATGGCTATAATTAATGGCTAAAATTGAGAAAAAAAAAAAAAAAAAAAAAAATTCCATGTAATAGAGACTACAGTATCAGTACTGGTATCATTCATAGTGCTTCATTCATAGTGCTTAGCAAAAAGATGCCATTACACAAATATTTAAAATATACCGTCTCTATGTTGTTTCCACATTATTTTAATGAGAAAGTATAACAATATAAAATATATTAAAAACTTTAATGTAAGGTGTTATTTGTGATTAATGTTAACATTTTTAAGCGATTGACAGCATATTTACACACACATGTTGGGTTTCCATGTTTTATGGGGACTTTCCATAGTCAAAGATTTTTATACTGTACAAACTGTACTTGATATCCCCTAATCCTACCCCTAAACCTACCCATCACAGAAAACAGCACTCTGTATGATTCTGTATGTTTTCCCCATTCAACAAAAGTCCCCACAACGTCAGAAATTACTGGTATTACTATCTTTGTGGGGACATTTGGTCCCACAATGTAGGGTTTACCAGGACCAAACACACACACACACACTTTTTTTTAGGTGTACAGGTCTAAAAAAGTAAAATGAAAAAAAAAAAAAAAAATGACTGAGTGCACCTTAAATACTGTAAGACACAATCACGTCTTAATCTCTCTGAGTTGTGTCTGAGGTTTACAGCTTTGTCTGAAATTGAGACTACCTGTCATATGTGAAGTGTGACACTAGTTTGAGTTGGCACAGGAATGAACAAGAGGAAGTGAATTCATTCGTCTGTCTGGAGACAGCAAACACAAATGACTTCATAGCTAATGTGAGATTTTACTCAGTTTTTACTCAGTGTTTTAGTCTCGACGGCCCAATTAGCACCAAAAAAAAAACACAATATGATGTATGTAAGACCACAACTATTTCTGCCACCAGCCAGAGGTGACAGAATTGCAGAAAGAGAGGAGAGCAGAGAAGAAAGACCACCAGAAAATCCTGTGAGAATGAAGGGGTGGTCAAAAGACTATCACAGTGTTGTCATGTGGTTACCGAGCAGACGGGCATTGTTTCTAACGAGAGACATCTAGGTGTTTGTGTTGCATCATGTTTCATCGCTCACTCCCAATGCTAACAGGGTGTACAAGTTAAATGTTCATTAAAATTTTGTGAGAGAAAGAGACAAACTTTTTTTTTTTTTTTTTTTTGCAGCAGTGGGTTTGACATTGTCTAAAGCTCTGGATTTTCTCACTGCGATGTTGGAGAGGACGGGAGAGACTGCAAGCTCTTGCCTATTCTGACCTGTCTGTATCATGCAGCCACGGGCAGTGCTGTAATGGTGAAGTATGAAGCCTTCCAGTGTGACCTCTCATAAGGCCTTCATGACAGTTTTGAATGACAACATGAGTGACTGTTCGGCATGCTGCACTTGAGAGAGAATGTCTCCAGGGCATGATGTGCTCGTCTTGTATGAAAATGTAAACATGCTTGCTGAGCAAAATACAAATTCATGAGGGACTCATGACATCAAACAAGGCAGAAGGATGGACATGAATGCTAAAAGAAATGGGAAATAGTTATACGAAATAATACACATCATAAATAAACAATCTTACATAACAAAGCACTTAAAATAGCTCCCCTTATCTCTTTCAGTCCGACCTCAGGATTTGGGCCCGGGTCGGTCTCTAAGCCCCTCGCATGCTGTCAGGACTTTAGAAGGCTTAGTCCCAAATCTGAATCTGAGCAGCTAGACTCAGATCAGACGTTCTAAAACTCTGAGCAAGTTGGTGGAAACCAAGTTCTTGCATTTAAAATGAAATGCATCATAAAGCATTCTGTACTTTTCAAAAAGTTTATCAAGTCTCTAATGCACCGCTTCTACTTTCATGCTTCAATGCACCTTTTTATTTATTTACTCATTCTTATTCATCTATGATTACTTATTTATTCATTTAAAAGGAGTCCGCATCTTTCAATCAGTCCCAATCTGTTGCCAGCGTAATCCTAATCTTTCGTTCAATAATCAGTGGTCCTTCTGGTAGATACAGGGGTGGCTATGCTCTGCCTTTGATGGGATTATGTAGCGCTCGCAGCAGGATCCAGACACACAGGAGCGGGCAAACAAAAGATGAGCCCCGTAAGTCCCCTTATCCGCTCATTCTCTAAGTGGATTTGATGGGCGGCCATTGCACCATCATGTCCTTTTCTCCATATGCTTCGCTTCAATAAAGGAGAACGACGACGAATTGCCATAGGTGCAATTGACACTCTAAACATTGTTCCATGTCTGTGACTTTATCCAGCCAGACTGACTGGTTTAGTGAAAGAGACTCCCTGAAAGAGTTGTAGCCTCATGTCAGAGCTCTTACAAGTTGCCAATAACTGAGGGTACGTAAAAGATCTTTAATCTGTTTGTTTATATTTTACCGTTTATTTTTTACCTAAATACACAAAGGTGTGCCGAGACATATGCCCTAATTCCAAAGGCCAAACCCATCCCGCCTTAAGTTTGAACAAAGATGTTTGAATAAACAGTAATAAATGAATGTTAGCATTTACACCAAAGGCAATTACTCAATAGGTGACATGTTTTGCTTGCAATCTTGCACTTGTTTTGTGTACAGACGGTGTCGAACAATGCTCACTGCTGCTTCAGCAATGTCTGCTACGCCTCAGCTAAATGCAAGCAAATGAGAATATGCTGCATCCAACACATTCTCATGGCAATTCATAACTGTTTTAAGTTTTGGTGAATTGCTGGCCAATTCACATGAATTCATACGATCTGCTTACGCCCCACCGGTGGTTAGGTTTAGGTGTAGACCTTAAAGGTGCACTGTGTAAATTTTAGCGGAATCTAGCGGTGAGGTTGCGAATTGCAATCACCCACCGCTCACCCCTCCTTTTCGAAGCTACAGTGGCCGACACAGGACAAAGATGTCTGAGATAGCAGAGAGTAGCTAGTGCTCTGTAGAGCAGTTTGTCCGTTTAGGGCTACTGTAGAATCATGGCAGCACATAATGGTGACTTCACTGTAAGGGGATCAGCAGTCTATGTAGATAGAAATGGCTCATTCTAAGGTAATAACAACATAACTGTTCATTATGTAAGGTCTTTATACACCACTGAAAATATAGTTATGTATATTATATTGCATTTGTCAATAGATCCTCATAAATACTACACACTGCACCTTTAATGCTTACTTTTTTCCAAACAATTTAATACAGCTTGTTTCTATACAAATCACATTGTACAGATTCAAACAAAAATACCATCTCATTGTTTTTTTAATGAAATCGAGTTGAGCATATCTTAATGAGAAAAAGGGACAACAGCAGGCATTATGTTTTCCATGTTGTTTGACCCATATACAAGCTAAAGCCAACTTAAAAAAAAAAAAAAAAAATTCATTGTACACTTCATAGTGTTCATACAAACACCTTCATCAGTTGTATGTAACAGAAAATCACATGATAAACACATGATATGCAATAGTTACATCACTATTAAGTTATCCAGATATTATGTTTGCCAGAGCAGATGGTATTCCTTGTTGATTATGTTTTAATTTGTCTTTTAATTTAAGCATTTTACAATGTAGATGTTTTTTAAAATTAACTTACATAGATGCCTTACATAGACATTTGATTGGTTAATACAATAATCTATGTTTGTCCAATGACACCCAACAGCTGCAAAATAGCTTTATATAAAATATAAAAGGTTGCACAATGTAGCACTACATAGTGTCAGCATTTTCATGCGCGGGCACCGCAGAACTGGAAATTCGCAGGCACTAGTGTAAGTACTGTGCAAATAGCCATAACAAATGTTAAGTTAAGATGAGCATTAGACAGTACAGAGTATTACAATGAGCTAATGGCAAGCTTAAAGATACAGTTGGGAAGAACCAGATCTTCACCTTTTAAAGTGATACGATAACTCAAGCATAGTATTCGATTAGGGCTGTGCATTTTTTGCATGTTAGTGTACGCGGGTATGTGTTCATTACAAACCTAAGAAACCTAAGGCATTAGAAACCTAAAATATTTAACTATTAATGAATATTTCACATTCCATAGGCAGAGTAAGACCAACCACACACTCTCTATCCCCATCTCTCTCTCACACACATACACATTAACAAACACTTTGACAAAGAAACATACAGCATTAAGAAGAAGGGACATTGCCGAGGTGAAACATGACTTAAAAACAGCACTCATCCTGAGGAGGGAAGAAAAAAAAAAAACAGAAATCAATAGCCACAGATGGTCTTACATCAGAATCAAATATCCTACTTAAGATTCTTTCTCAACATTTTTCTCCCAACCCTTAAAGTGCCCTGAGCTACTGAGCTTAGACAGAGAAGACAGGACACACACACACACACACACAAACAGTTTCTCTAACACTACTTTCACAAAATATTGTTGGAATGCTGGACAAACAGGACTAGTTGCACTAGTTTGGTGAAGAACTGATGCTTAAATATATACACACTTCATAATTAGCTAAGTGAGATCTATTGGAAAGCTCAATGGACCTTGCTTGATTCTGATTGGTTGAAGCCCCAGGAAGAGCTAAGCAAGCTTTCAGCTTCACAGTGACATATAAAACCCCACAACCTGCAAGTCAACCCTATACCTCAAGAAATGCTAAAACCTCAACGGAAAATACTCTTGGTGTGTAGCGTGGGTGTGCGTGGGAGTGTGTGTGTGCCTATCTCAGGGAATAAGAGCTGGGAGATATTCCAGGAAGTTTTTCTGCTCAGCCGGCACAGTTAATAAAAGCTCCTGTGTGCGTAAGCCGCTTGTACCGTAGAGTGTATTTTAATGATCTCTATCCCTCTCTCCCTGACTGTTGCATGCTGGGATTACCTTTCGGGGTCACGTTCATCCTAATCCCATCAGCGCAACATGGCTCAAAAACCAACAAGCCACTGCTGACCTCCACAGGTAGACCTTATGCTACAAACCCCTGACTATGTTCCTCACCTATTTTATTTTAAGCTTTCAGCAGGTACATGAGAGGAGAACTTGGAAGGACTGAACTCAAATCAATGTTACCTGAGAAACCAGGTTCTGATTGTTTTGATGGAGATCGACCTTACTGAAGCTTTTTCAAGAGGCTTGCGATCCTATAGTGCATTGCAGCAGGTGAAAGTAGCACACATGCATGCATTATAGATGTAAACTGGGATTGCACGAGACAAGACAGAGGAGAACGAGAGAGTGAAGGAGTGAGCTATGATGGATTGCAGAGAGAAAGCAGTGGTTCAAAAGTCTTTACTGTAAAGAATACATGAAGCTAACAGGAAGGAAAGAAATACACGGAAATACAGTGCTTTTTAAGATGAATAGATTAAAGTGTAATTAAAAGCATGCATAACAGCCTCCCGGTGAGGCAAACTGAAACCACAGCTCCATGCACACACACACAACTATCTCTCACAACTCTATACGGTTTGACTGACAGGTGTGTTCTGTCATACTCTCACCGATCAGTTCCTCTCTTGGTCCTTCAGTTTCACGCAGTGTAAAAAACAAAGCCCACAATGGTTTGGAACAATTAAAATGGGCACACATCCATCCATCCATGTAATATATGTCTCAGAAGTAGCAGAGAATGCATATTTGAGCTTGTTTTATGCATCTGTTTCATGCACAATATGAACCTATACAGATTCATCTATTCAGTCTGATATATGTCCCATCATAAGTAAAAAAGTCAGCGGTGCATTTCAGAGGATTAATCTCAGTGTTATGCACCGTAAAGAGTAAAACACATCATCTCCAGAACAATACTATTGAAATGGCTGCTTAACCATTCGTCTGTCCATCCATTCATACAGTCTATTCCAGTCATCCATTCAGTCTCTTAGCTAAAAAGTAAGTGATGCATTTTTGAATGTGTTAATCTCAGTTTCATGCAGTGTAAAAGACTAAAAAAACCATGACAATGTGAATCTAAACTATCTAATTTAATTTAATTAATCTTTTTATATGTCCATTTATGTAGTAAGAAATATCTTATCAGAAGCTGAAAAGCACAGCAGTGTATTTTTAAGTATGCTTATCTCAGATCAGATGTGTTTTTTCCCCAGTTTAACATCCACTAGCTGTTTTTGATGTCATGTTTAAACCTGTTTCATCTGCCAGATACACTGTCTTCTTATCTGAAAGTGCAAACCTATTTCCTTTCATTGCAGAGATGCTTGCTCTCAATGTGTAGTTACGTGTTTTAGTTACTTTTACACACATACACACCAAGCGCTAATCAATGCAGAGAGGGAAAAAAAGAGGAAAACAGCAAAAAGTCAAGCTGAGTAGGCTAATAATACTGACACTCCAGTGTGAACTGTAAATCAACATTAAATCAATGCTTAATCAATGTGTTCCTCCCCCTTATTATCAACCTCTCAATGAATTACTAAAGACTAGCTCCAGATAAACGCTGACCCTACGAGTCTTCCCTCTCACTAAGCTCGCAGCAGAGGGTCTCTGGTTTAATATAGAAGTGATTGTTACTGTTGAACATGCTGAACCAGTGGATTATGAGTAGGTTAAACCCAGTTAAAATCCAACTAAGTGCAGTTTGACCTCAAGATAATACTAAAAATGTAAGTGCCTCAATTGATTGAGGAATATGTCTGATTTGCCGAGGAATGTATGGACCACCTCTGTTTAATGCACTATGTTTCAAAAACTAATCAGCATATTAGAATGATTTCTGAAGGATCATGTGACACTAAAGACTGGAGTAATAGCTGCTGAAAATTCAGCTTTGCCATCACATGAATAAATAACATTTGAAAATATATTAAAACAGAAAACAGTTATTTTAAATAGTAATATTCCTCAAAATTACTGTTTTACTGTATTTTTGATCAAATAAATACAGCATTGGTGCACATAAGAGACTTCTTTCAAAAACATTAAAAAAATCTTATGGACCTCAAACTTTAAAATGGTAGTGTATAGTTACCCATAAAAAGACCATCCATCTAAAACTACTGTTAGCTCATGCGTGACTTGATTATGTATTTTTCTTTATTTTAAAAAAAAAAACTAAAGTGTATTTTTGTTGTTGTGGATGTCCTAAATGGGGTATCAGCAAATCTCATATCGCTGGCTATGAAAATCGATATCAGACCGTATCGTGATGAACTATCCGATTTACACCCCTAATATATAACATGCAATTAAACTTTAGACAAAACAATGAACGTTTCTGAATGAATGAGCAATTAAACTTTCTGTTTAGGCTTAATGAATTAACTCATTAAACGTCAAAAACAGAACAGCTGCATTTCATAAGTCTTTTTGAACATAGCTAATCTATGTCACACTACTGAGGGATATAGTGAAATGAATTGAATTAGTTGTAGTCAGTTACTTCCTAACACTGGTGTGTAAACTGATGCCATTCATCTCGTCTTTTTGAGTAAAAAAAAAAAGCATAAGAGTCAAAAAAGAAAAGAAAAAGCTGCCATTGGTTCATTATTATCTGCGATGAGCTAGGACAGGAGTAATATCCCTGCTAGAAAGAATTCAGGTCTTCATGTCGACTGAAAAATGAGGAACTTAAAAGCAGGAAAACTGAGGGTGTAGCGGTGGAACACATTCTCAGTCCTACACAGGAAATTGATTCTGCCCCCAGCGGTCACAAGGACCTTGCGTGAGAAGTGTACGATTGCTGGCGTGTGTATGTATTTTGGCAGTGGGCTGGTCAAACAGTCAAGCTTTGGACATGATAAAGCCTAATCTCTGTGGAACGCAACAACAGCAGGCTGCATCAATAACGTGATAACAGAGGATCGCTTACAAATACAAATGCACTGTAAAAAAAAATTATGTTCATGATTTGTCAACACAACTTTTTATCTTTTGTCAAATCAAATCAATCTCCTTCATTGTATTAACTCAAATTTTTCATTTTAATGAACTCAAAATTTTAAGGCAAGTTAAACCAACAATATATATTTTTTTTACAGTAAAGGCAAGCACATTCAAACGCATGCAGAAGGGGAGGCACATTCACACAAACACGTCATGGAAAACATTGCTTGGGGAATGAGCATTTGGCACCAATGTTCTTCTTTCACTTCAGTTAGATGCATATCATCACCCCACCATTCCACAAGACTTTTACTTAACAAATGCCTGATGTGCATCAATTCAGTGACCAAAGAACCACTTATATGGTGTTTCATTGAGTACTTTTGGCCCTGTGGACTTTTAGAACACACTTGTACTCTTATATGTTCAAGTAAGGTCAAGTTCAGTTTCTAAAGCACATTTTAAAACAGGTCCCTATTACCAGGTTCTAGGGATCTGGAGGAGGAATTCACCCTCTGATCTTAGACATCTTGCGGGAGTGTATGGGTGGAGTAAGTTTGTCAAACTGGAAGGAGGCGAGATTATTTAATGATTTGTAGACGAGTAGCAGGATCTTAAACTCGATTCTATAGTGAATCGGCAGCCAATACAGGGATTTCAGAAGGGGAGTGGCATGATCAAATTATATATATGAATATATACAGTATATGAATGCTATCCACTGTGTATTCTCACCCAAGAAATGTTCATAAAATGATCATAAACACTTCCACTAAAATGTCATTTCCATCACCGCTTATACTGTGTTTGGTAACAATCTGCTATTTCCATATATTTATTTATTTAGACGACTTCTTAGTTAATCTGCTAATCTCTATATATGTGTGCAACTTCTAATTTCATAGCTAGCATTTATATGTCTGAAATAGACAGAATTAAATAATACTTCCACACATTTTGTACACAATCAATGCTGGCTCAATAAAAATATTTTCTTTATTTAATATATTTTTTACTGAACTTTACAAATCATATGTCTCATATTTCATCCCAAGTACACTCTTTTCCTTGGTAACTAAGTACACTCACTTTTAACAAAAATAGTTAGTTGTGATGGAAATTATGCCCTAGGGACAGGATTTATTTTTATAAAATTACTATAAAAATGACTATTAAAATTATTCACTTCACAGTAAATATTAAAATGGTTGAAGATTACCTATCCTTTTTCTCTTTGGATAGAACTGTAAATTATACTTTTATGATGGATTTTCATATTCGAATATTAAAAGTAGTGAAACATGAAGGCCATAGGTTTGATTGCCAGAAAATGCTTGAGCTGATTAAATGTATATCTTGAGTGGAATGTAAATTACTTTGGATAAAAGCATCTGCTAAATGCATAAATGTAAATGAATGTAAATGCTTAATAGAAAAGTTTTAATATTACCTTCACATAGCAAAAAGAAAATCTGTTTTGATAAAAATCAACCCCTGTCAAATAATGACAGGGGTTGATTTTGCATAGGTTTGATTGCCATTTTCTGGCAATCAAACCTATGGCCTTCGTGTTTCACTACTTTTAATATTATAATGTGGCTGCAGTTAAAAATGCCTGCTCCATCCCTCCATATGTGGCTTTTATAACTACACAGCACAATGAGCGCAGACAAAACATCCTGAGAACATTCAAAGATTGCACAGGCAGAAAAAAACGCATCTCAAACTTACCCCACTAATGCCTATTTTGGCACGGTTTTGCATCACTACTTTAACATTTCCGATGACAATTAGCCTCCCGTTTAGAGACTTACAAACATCATCCCACGTTTAATCAACTGCCTCATTCATTTCCGATTCTAGAACACAGACAGCATGAGTCAAAAAGCTAGCTAATTTAACTACTAATCTGCTGATTAACACAGAGTTGTATTAACTTTAATGTAAATGATAGGGCGAGCCTTTTTTGGGGAAACACCTCGAGTCTGCTTCAAGATGAAGTGAGAGAGAGTAATTTGATTAAGGGAAACATACTTCTGCACGTGTTAAGTCTTTCTACTGGAGACTTAAAGCAGTATTCAATTACCTGCTCAATCAAGCCCAATTTACTGCTAGAGTGGAAGGAAAACATACAGACTGTAGCAGGACTGTCTTACAGAGCGAAAAGAGAGAGAGAGAGTGAGAGAGAGAGTGAGAGTCAGGCTTCACACCAAGAGTCAGTATTGATCTTGAATCTATAGTGCCTGGGTGAGGTGAGGTGACATGAGTTTAAACTTAAGAGCTCTTCATATGTGGAAACAGCTTACTGCCTACTGAGACACTACCACACTAAGTATAGACAGCATTAGCTGTTCTATGAGTACACCTATCATTACTGGTGTATGTGTGAGACACTTGGATAGGTAAGTGGACAGCGAAGCTTCAGGCACACCCCCGCAGCTCAACACCCCCCTGCCAACCAGGGCCCCGTTTCCATGGCAATGCTAGCTGAGAGCCCCAGCAGGACAGGAGATAAACAAGAAGCCATATCCCTACCACTGGGATAGGAGGTGTGCACACTTGTGCGTGTCAGGCTAGTCCTTTGAGATCCACCTAGCTGGCTTTATCCTCTGAAGTTGATGGACGACAACAACAATATCCTTTAGATTAGAAGCAGCCGTCAGTCCTTCGGGGGAACAGCAGGCCTGGCAACAGTGGCATGTGCGGCAGTGGCTAACTCCCTAAGCTCCTCTCCGAACTGGCAATGGCCGTGGTGGCTAATTCCCCACACTGGCCACGAACCTGGCAACAGCGGCTAACTCTGTGGACTAGGCACAAAGGTGGCGATCGCAGTAGAAGCTAACTCCCTGAGCGAGGTGTAAAGCTGGCAAAAAAAACTCCCTCTGGACTAGTGGGGACCAGCAACGAGCCCTAGGGATGAAAAATATAAAGTAGCAAACCGGCCCTGAGGGGTGAACTGTTACAAACACAAACTCTGCAAATTTCAGCCGTGTACACTTAGAGCTTGCTGAATGTCCATCCATGTATTTCAAATTCCGTGTAATGTGAAAGTTCCTCAGAATTTGATTCCAATGATTATGGATTGAGGTATAAATGTATAGAGTAGCACTTATGAGATATGAAGTCGCAATTGACCGTTCGCAAAAACCCGCCCCCTTTAGTTACTGTTGCTATGTATGACAAGCCATGGCGCTCTCACACCACACACATTAGAGCCCTGCACGGGCCTCAAATCTAGGCCCTAGCCCGGCCCTGGCCCGAGACGCTCAGGCCCTAGCCCGGCCCGTGTCCGACAGCTTATAAAAATTCTCAGCCCGAGTCCGACTGGAGCCTGTGTTTTTTGTTTTTTTTTATCCTCCCTATTACCATTAAAATAGTTCAGTTTTGTTTTTAATGTCAAAGTAGTTATATTTTTTGTTTGTTAAATTAAAGTTTTTGTTTTTTAAAGTGACGACCCAAGCGGCCAGCGGCTGACAGTGAGTTAACCACATGTGTGATCAATTTAGCCTCTCAAATCAACACTTGTCTTACCTATAATAAAATCCATATATATACAACACTCATATCACAATGTTAGTTTAAACGTTAACTATCACCACCATAGTAAAAAGGCATTTTTGATAAGCTGAGGCAGGGTGATGCTGCTCGCAACGGCGCTTGCAAATGAAACGGGCTATACAATCTAAACTAATAAACAAAAAAAAAAACATGCAGGTTGTCTTACCTTACACCTCTCCACAAAATGAATATAAATCCGATCTTCAATTCCCGCGCTATAGGCTATGCAAATTTAACAGAGTTTATGTCAACGAAAGCAACAGATATGAGCTGCATTTTATTTATCATCAGCTCATTTCAAGATCAAAGACCGCAATAGGAGAAAGAGCGAACTAAGCACTGGTAAGAGCATTTAGTGTCATTAGTTTTAATGAAGATGATTGTGTTTTTGAGCATCTGAGACTTACTTTCAGTTTCACTGGTGGCCGTTTGCGTGTTGGCTTGCTTTACTCATTTGCGGCGATGCATGTTGCATAGCGCCGTCATATCTGATTACAACGTCATATATAGCCTAACACGCTCTCACACGTTTATTTTTTAACAATTTGCCAGGAGTAAAATTTACATATGTGGGTTAAACAACCAGATGCATTTACACTTGTCCAGTTTCGTCTGAAATTGTGATATATATATATATATATATATATATATATATTTTTTATTTTTTTTTTACTCTGAGGGGAAACAGGCTTCCATAAATAACCTCAGCATGTGCTAGAGAGGGGAAGAAATCCACTGTATTCTTTCACTGTGAGAATCTCTCAGATCCTGCTAAACCAATAAATAATTCATACCTCGTATTTGGTTAATCAAACAAATTAGATAAAAGGACTTCTATTTTCCAATTCAAACACAGGGGAAGAGGAACATTTAAAATTTCTGTTCCTATGTGAGCGATGACGGTATTTGCCACACCATCATAATCTATACACTACTTATCCAGTTACATCTCAGATTCCTTCATTCGGACTGCAGGAACTCAAAACCCGGAGAGCCTTTTAAAGGTTCAGTCCCATATTTTGAAGCCACAGTGCTTCTGGTTACTTAAGCTAGGCCACGGATATGCGATACTAAGTTTTCCCTGATCAAATATGATTACGGCAGTTATTCTCTCTGTGGGGAAACCTGCCATCGGCTTCTAAACCGGAATGACAGAGAGGCACGGAAGCAGGGAGGAAAGGAGGCGAGTGTGGTCTGCGGAAGGGAGAAAGAGTATATGGGGTTGGAAAGTGAGAAAGTGAGAGAGAGAGAGAGAGAGAGAGAGACATAAAGGCCATGGTAAAATCAATGCATGCAGAGAATGGAGAGATAATTAAGGAAGGAAAGAAGAGAACGAGAGAAAGAAAGAGTGAATTCAGCCCGTCCTTACATGACTCCACATCACATTTGCTAATTAGATGAGTTACATCTTAATGTCAGTAGCCATTAAACACAATGGCAGTGTTCCCAGAATCCTTTGCTCTTAGTAAACCCCCTATCTAGTTATCTGGGATTGTGAATTGTGTAGCCTCAGTGTTTTGTCAGTGTTGATAAAGGCATAGTATGGGATGTTAGTGATGTCCTGCTCACACACTGACTGTGTGTGTGGGGGGGAGGGGTTGGCAGGCCCTTTGTAGGCTGTGTGCTCAATTACACGCTGACATAACAGGGATGTACAATTACTGCGTGACACTGCGTTCACTGTACTGCACCTGTCAGACAGCCTGGCAAGGGACGACCCAGGGATCCTAGATGATGAAGAGGTACGGGTGGTCGCACACACACGCACAAATGCGCGCACACACACACACACGCACACACACACACACACACACACACACATTTCTTGTACATACTCCAGTGCCTTTTATACCACATTCACGGTCCCATTTTCCACGGCCACCTCTCTCTCTCTCTCTCTCTCTCTCTCTTTCTTGCTCTCTTTCACTGTCGTTCTCTCATTGCAGGAGAACTGCAGTGCTCAGCAGTCTAGTCATTGTTGCTCTGCTCCAATTTACAACAGCAGCCCACAATGCACTGCTCTGGGCGAAGCAAGAATACAACCACACCACTCTCTCTCTTCTCAGGACTCAATCTCTCGCTCACTACCGTAGAACAGCAGACCACCATCAAATAAGCTCAAATCAACAAGCTGCACTCCTGAAGTAAACCCCTCCATGAATCTTCTCTCGCTGTCTACTGCTTCTCTATAGCTGTCATCTAATCCATGAGCAGCACACAGCTCTGCAGATGGTTCCACCCAGCTTTAAAAAGTGTGAAGTGTGTTTGCTGACTCAAAGGAACAAAGCAATGGTAGAAGACTTAAGTTTAACTTTGGAAAAGGTGACTTTCTAAAATGTTCAAATATGGGGATGCACCTTTATTAAAAGTCTGGTCACTGACAATGAGCTGATTATTTTCATGTTGTGGCCAATAACCTATACTCTTAAAAATAAAGTTTTTTTTATGGGCATCTATGGTTCTGGGAAGAAACTTTAACATCTATGGAACCTTCCCATTGCACAAAAAGTTCTTCATAGTGGAAAAAGGTTCTTTAGATTATTAAAATGTTCTTCACACTAATAGAAAATATATTAAATTGTTCTTCTACGGGACTACTACAAAAAACAAAAACAAAAAAACAAAAAAAAAACTTTGGAACCTTTATTTTTACGAGAATATTAGAATAAAACCTGATATAAAAATTTGACATTGTTTTGTCTAATATAAAAATAAAACATAAAAAAATTTGAGAATGATAAATCATTTCAAAAGTAAAATTAGGCATCATAGCATTATAAATGTAAAGTATAAAACCATGTGAAGGGTTTTAAAATGATTATTATTATTATTATTTTACTTCAAAGGGATAGTTCATCAAATTAAATAAAAAATACAACATAAAAAAAATTGAGAATAAATCATTTTAAATGCTTCCAGTAAAATTTGACATCATAGCATTATAAATGGAAAGTATAAAATAGTGTGAAGGGTTCTTAAATTATTTGTAATTTTTTACTTCAAAGGAATAGTTAACCTAAATAAATAAACAAATACAACATTAAAAAAAAAAAATGAGAATGATAAATCATTTCAAATGCTTTAAGTAAAATTTGGCATCATAGCATTATAAATGTAAAGTATAAAACAGTGTGATGTTTTTTTTTTTTTTTTCAATTATTATTTTTCAAATACTTCAAAGGGATAGTTCACCCGAAAATGAGCATTCTTTCATCATTTACTCAACCTCATGTTGTTCCATACCTTTCTGACTTTCTTTGTCATACATGACATAACCAATAGTTTTTATCATCATTGACTTTCATTCATTAAATAATTGTCAGTTATGTTTAGCACAGAAGTGACACACTTCACCTTTAAAAGGAACCTGGAATAACTAAAATTCTACTGCATAACTGCTGTATAATGGACTGGCATTTATTGTTTATAATTGATAATATCCTGCTCTGCCCCTGCAGTCTTGATGGGCTGTTTTTTAGTAAAAAAAACTTTGAGAGTGTCTCTAGCGAAAGCACTAAGATTCTTGTCGACATCCATTGTTAGCTCTGAGAAGAGGGACCACTACAGTGGCTGTGAGGAGAGAAAGAGAGCAGGGCTCTGTGGGGGAGATCACCCACTTTCCCTACGCGCAAGCCTTTCATCTAGCAGCTATAGCAAAAAAGCACAGCTAATTAGGAAGAACTAAGGAATGTCCAAAACAGACACATGCGTGCACACACACACACACACATGCATCACTCCATACTTTTCCTTCCTCATGGGGACAAATTCAGCTTGGAAACAAGTGCTCAGCATTACTTTAAAAATCTAAGGATAGCTGTGTGTGTGTGCATGTGTGTGTGTGTGTGTGTGTGTGAGAGAGAGAGAGAGAGAGAGAGAGAGAGAGAGGGAGAGAGAGAGAGAGAGACCCAGCTGTGGTCCACTGCTACTCACTTTATTATATAATTTGTGGAGGCATTAGATCTACTTCCATAGTCCACTGGGCTTACACAAGCATCCCACAATTCCAATTAAGTTGTGTGTGCGTGTGTGTATGTATGTGCCCGTTTCATCCTTAGATAGCAAGATATCCAAAGTTAATTTTGACTTTATTTCTCTTAATTGCCAAAATGTGACTTTATATCTCACAATGGACCCACTTTATATTAGGTGGCCTTAACTACTATGTACTAACATATAAGTTAATCATTTGATACAATGCACTTATTATGTACATGTTTTTACATTGTACTTACATTTTAAAAATTACCTGAATGTAATTACATATGTAATTAATTTCTGTAATTACATTCATAATTACACTGTTGACACTTCCCTTACACCTAACCCTACCCTTAAACTTACCCATTCCACCACACCTGTCCCTAACTTTACCCATATCCCACCTTAATATCAGATCTGGCAAAATTATGAATTATCAAGTCACAACTGTAAGAAAAGTGTGACCTTATTTAACCTTACTGTATCTCACAATTGCAAGTTCATATCTCACTTCAAATTCCACAATTGTGATTTTATGTCTCACATAGAGCTGCACGATTCTGTGTAAATTGAGAATCACTATTTTTTTGTTTGTTTGTTTTAAACAGGGATCACGATTTTGAGGTTTAGAGGTTCTGACAAAATGTTAATTGCAGATTTAATTAATCTGAATGAATTATTTAAAAAAAATGGTTTGAATAAATGATTCAATGACTCACTCATAAAGACTTCACTTGTTTCATTACTGGATGAATCAGCATTTTTTGAAAAATCTCTTGAATGAATGATTCAATGACCATGCATTTTTTAACAGTATTAAAGGTTTAATAGACACAGGCGAATCGCTGTCATTTACACTAGGAATGAGATTGCTTGGCTGTTTGAATCATTTCAAAGATTGTGGTCTTTTAACGATTAATCGTGCAGATCTAATCTCACAGTGTAACCATTTCATATTTATAGTTATTTTTAAAATACAGATCAAAAATATAATTTTCTCAGTATAAAACAATAGAAGTAAATGGAAAGTGTCCATCACGACAGAAAAACACAGCTGCATATTTATGTGCGCTCTCTATTGAGGTTGAGCAAGACGATATGACCCATTGCCTGCATGCATCGTGGTTGCTCATTTTAGTGAAGACCCCAAGCTGCCCCACAAGCGCCTGTCAGAGTGGAGCCATGACTGATAATCACAGTCACACTCATCACGATGAAGGGGAAATGTTAGAAAGAGAGAGAGAGAGAGAGAGAGAGAGAGTGCTGAGGAGGGTGTCAAGTGCAAAGAGAGAGTTTTAGAAACAATTTTATGCGGCTTTGTATTTAGGAAGAACGTCACGGTGGGAAAACTAGTGAGTGGGGACAGGAAGTAACAGAGACTGCGTGTGTGGGAAACATTTCCAGAACATCCAAGCGCATCTGCTTTTGATTAGCTTACACACACCCGACGTCAGTTCTTTTTCACTCTGTTCTCCCATCCATCTAAAGGTTCAACATTCAGGGGGCGGTCAGTTGGTTAAACCTCCTCCGAGACTTTCGCAGGCCATCCTGAGAGGATTCGAAGATACAGTGGTAAACACTCAAGCATACTTCCCGACCAAACCATGAATTCTCTTCCACTTTGTCTATATCCTCTCCAGCCGCTCCCTTAACTCCAGCTTTAGCCTTTTAATTAGGGTTACCATGGCGCCCACGGCATACAAACAAAGCGTTTTAGCGCTTCAAGAGAAAGTGGCAAGGTGCATATTTCTGGCATCATAAAAGGATCTAATCAATTAGTCATTGTGGAGCAGGATTACGCTAGCCTTTCTGTGTTTAGTTATGTTCATTTTTTATGGTTTGATGTGATAGATTAAATAAATATGAGTAGAATTGTGGGCTGAGGGAGGAGTGATTCAGAATCTCTGGTGTCTACATGATCGTTAAAGGAAAGCCGCATAAAGTCTGTAATTAAAAGATGAGCATGACAGACATAATCATAAATGCATTACCCCAAGTCTACACAATTCAAGGTTTGCCTTTAATATAAATGTTCTAGACATTATCACGCAATTCTCTTTAAAGACTCTTGTTGAGACGTGGGAAGAAGATTGAATACCCTGCCTCAAGAATCATCTAAAATGGTTGCATTTCTGTGTAATTTATGTTTACCATCACAAAATCTCTGGGCAAATTGTTAGCGGTAAAATGCTGTCTGTGGTTAGTTAGAAGCATTAAAAACAACTCAAATCTCTCTCGTTTTTTCCCTCTATGTGTGTACATCTGGTTCAGTGCATTGGAACGTCAAAACAATTTTCCTGTTTTCCAGCTAAAAGAAGTGGCCTGATTGAATGGTACGGGACAGATTGGATGTTGCCGTTATGGAGATGGCTTGTTTGCTCATTTGAGACGAATGATTGCCTTCATTTCCCCTGATATGGGCGTGATGGCGGGAAAACGGCAGCCTATTTGCTCTCCTAAACGAGGGCGTAATGGACGCTTTGTGCAATGTTAGAGCGCTCTGCGACTGCCTTTGAGAGGCTCTTGAGAAATGAACCCTGACAACTGCACAGATGTTCAAAAGGCCTTTCTTCTGTTTAGATGCACAGACCATTCATTTGTTTTTTTGTTTGTTTCTTTGCTTGTTTGAGGAAGCCATTACCAGTCGGCTGATATGAACACTAGGTCTGTCTTTAGAGTAGAGATGAGAGACAGAAATTCAAATAGATCCATAACTGCTCATAAATGCTCAGGCAGCATCTCACTCAGACGAGCGACATCAAACCACACACCTGCCGTTCCTGGCTTTTACCGCATAATCACTTTCTGCTTTGAGCTCGTCTCATCTTTTCCATCTCGGCTCATTCCGTCAAATTATTCTCCAAAACATTTCACCTCCATCCCTATTCCTCCGTATCTCTTTCTCTCCATTGTCTCTCCCGCTTTCGCCCACTCTTCCCAGAGAAGACCCACAGACCCATCCATTTCTATTAGGCAGGGGAAATGAGCACATTAGGGAAGAGAAGGGGGTGTCGGGCGGAAATGCCCCCCCTTGGGACGCTGAGCAGGGGTAATGGAATTACGCTCCATTATCAGACGGAGATGATTCCATTTAGCTGGAGAGGAGCGAGCTACAGCGGAGAGATGGAGTAAGAGAGGGATGGAGAGAGGAAGAGAGCGAGTTCAGTCTATTTTGCTTCATCTAAGCTAATCTTAGCTAAACAACAGCCACTGTGTGTTGACTATCACGCCATTTCTCCAGGGCCAAACTTCCAAGGGCTCACTGAGCTCCACGGCCTACCGATGCAGTAGTTTCATTTCAGGGCACAGGATTTACACATAATGGTTTAGAAATACAAAGGCAACACAAATATCCTTAATATTTTACCTAGTTTGATTGGATGCACAGCTTTTGACCTGTGTTGTTATTGTTAACTAAAACTAAAAGTAAAACAAAAACCAATTGTTTTCTGTAATTGAAATAAAATATAAATATTATGTGAAAAACTTAAGCGAAGTTCCTAAAGGTAATTTCGTATTAGAGGGGGGTATATATCTAAGCTCAAATTGAAGCTGTTTCCTCGAGCCCCTCCACTGTGGACAGCAAGCCAAATACATTTAACCTTAATAGCTTAAAGATTATATGGGCAGACGAACTCGTGAAATAAAAAAATAAATAAATTAAAAAAAGTATTGTTGATAGATTGACAACCTGGTCCATGTCTTCTATAGCGACTGGATATTTTTTAGACAGTTTTGCTAATTCACCCCCCACTGGATATACTTCGGTTCTTTCTCTTCTCAGAGCAATGAACAGAAAGAATAAAGAGAGAAAGAGATTGAAAGTGAGATGAGTCTTTGTCTTGCTGGAAGGGGCACAGCCTGTTCAGCCTGTTGGTCTAATGCAAAAGATTATCTTCAGAAACATGAAGATATTTGAGATTTCTCTTTTTATTCTCCACCTCTCTTCCTCAGGTACAATAAAGGTGGATTTCTAAAATAGATCTGGCAAATTCAGGAAACTAAATATCACATCTTGTTTGACAAGAATATTTGCACAATGCACCATGGTTTAATCTGCAATTTTTGCAGTGTTAAAATACTTTTTAATATCCAGAGACAACTATAAGTAAGCCATTTGTGGGTTGATTTCCCCAAAAGAGTGTAAACACTGTAATTTTATAGCATTTTCATAAAGAAATGCTTTTGTTTGAGAAGTCTGCCATGTGTTGCGCCTCTCAACCAATGGTGTGAGCTCAGGGGCGGGGCTACCTGTTTGTGCAAATGGCTGATGGAGGAAGCATTTAGGAAACCTGCTTGGAAACAGTTATTTAACAATTACATTTTACCTTTAAGCATTCTAAAATTCTAAACAGTGACAGTAAAGATATTTATCATGTTCCACAAGATTTCTATTTCAAATTAATGCTTTCTATTCGCCAAAGAATCCTGTCTCATGGTTTCCACAAAAATATTAGGCAGCACAACTGTTTTTAACACTGACACAAGAAATGTTTCTTTGGCAACAAATTAACATTTTAGAAAGATTTTTTTAAAGAATCATGTGAGGCTGAAGACTGGACTGCTGAAAATATAGCTTTGACGTCACAGAAACACATTTTAGCACATATTAAAACAGAAAACAGTTAATTTATTTTACTGTAAAAATATTTCACAGTATTACTGTTCTTACTGTATTTTTGATCAAATAAATGCAGATACCTCTTTCAAAACCATTTTAAAAATCTAATCAATCTCTAACTTTTGACTCGTAAAATATTAATTGTGAGATATGAAGGATACTGTTTTCATGTCAACATCTACTTGAGTATATCTAATGCAGTACATTTTAAATAAAATTGAGTCATTTCTGTCTCTAGTGGCACCAAAGAGAGCTGCAAACTGCTGGTTTTAGTTGCTGACTAGGGTGATTTTAGAACAGAACGTCCTGACCAATAGCAGATGGGGAGTGTTTGAAACTTTATTGCAATTATTTTCACAGGTCTGTTTGGTGCCACTAGTGACGCATAAATTACGCACTTCACCTTTAAGGAAACAGAAGGCAGCAGCTTTATTCCATGTACCATAAATATCTCACAACATTAGTCACTGTCTAGTATGTTGCCTCATTTCTTATGTTTTGACAATGTTCTTTAAAAAGGTGCATGAGCCAAATCAAGGGTTGCCAGGCAGCCTCATCACAGCACGTTTGTGCAAACTCAGTTGCCCCGTCACCTTCATGCTTCGCAGTCTCATTCCACACTCACCCTGCCCTCTTTCACACATTACATCCATGCATTATCCATAGTGGCTATATGAAGCAGAGCTCATTTGAAGAGCAGCGCTTTATTTATAGACTAGCACTGCTGCGTTGCGCAGCTGCTAAAGTCATTTCGAGCGCTGGGACTATTTATTTTAAGATCCCTGCTCTTTTATTAGCTCTATTGTGTATAGCAATGTAAGGGAGTACAGTAAAACTCAGCGCCAGCGATGTCGACCCTAGGAAGCTGGCAGCAATCCATGAAGACAAACCACCGCAGTCAGGGTCAACAGGCACAAGTAGAGTCTGTCTACAATGATAACATACGCAAACACACGCACACCCATATATACACATCCTAAGGAAATACCAGCGGGCAAATCGGTTAAATATCCCGCCTAACCCCCATTGCACCTGACCTCATTTCTGCATGCACAGAAACACATACTGTCCTTCTTCTCAGCGTGTGTGGTGAGGCTGTGGTTGGTGGTACCTGCCAGGGGCTTTTTGCGTGCAGCTGTATGTGTACAGATGCCATAAGTGAGACCTGTCTGGGTGACCCTCCCTGCAGACACGCACACACTGTCCTGGAGCTGCAGTAAAAGCACTGATATGGGAAGACAGCCATGACATTTAGGCCTCAGTCCACCTCACTTTCTTAGTCATACTTCTCCCTTTATTCCCTTCAATTCTACTTCATTCAGCTGATTCTCAGTATTCTCAGTCTCTTTCCATGCATCTTGCCTCTATCACAGAATATTCCATGTTTAACCTAAGTTGAGCTCAAATGATTGAGCCAAAAAAACCTTCAACCCATTTTTTTCTTCTTTTCTTTAAAAAAAAAAAGGTAATTGCAAGTTTATATCTCACAATTCTGACTTTTTTTCTCACAATATCCCCTCAGAATTGGACTTTATAACTTGCAATTGCGAGTTTATATATTATAATTCTGAGAAAAGAAGTCAGAATTGCAAGTTATAAAGTCAGAGCTTATGTCTCGCAATTCTGACTTTATAACACGCAATTCTGACTTTAAATCTTGCAATTTTGACTTTATATCTCACAATTCTGATTTTATATCACACAATTCTGACTTTATATCTCACAATTCTGACTTTATAACTCGCAATTGCGCGTTTATATCTCACAACTCTGAGAAAAAAAGTCAGAATTGTGAGATGTAAACTCACAATTGTGAGATAAAAAGTTGCAATTATCTTTTAAAATGTTTTATTCTGTGGCGGAAACAAGCTTCCATAATGAGGCACCTACAGAGGAAATAAATGGATTTTTAGAGTATTTTAAAGAGATGAAACATTTTTTTTTTTAATTCAAACTTTTCCCTTTAAAGTGCCCCTATTATGCTATTTTAAAGTTTCCTAATTTTGTTTTAGAAGTCTCCAACAACAGGTTTACATGCATCAAAGGTCAAAAAACAGTTTAATTTTCTCATATATATTTTCACAATATACATTGCACATCACCACAATGTTCAATGATTCTCAAACGACTCGATGGATGAATCAGTCTCTCTAAATCCCTCCTTTCCGCGAGCCTACTCTGCTCAGATTGGTCAGATGGCCCAGTCTGTTGTGATTGGTCTACCGCGTACAGCACATATTTCGGAAACATGATCGTCAGCTCCGTTCAGGAGGCTTCCTGTTCCTAAAGCTCAGCGATAGTACACACTGTAAAGACAGTAATGATGACGTGATTTTACATCAATCCCAGCACGAGTCCGAATTGAGGATGAAACAATGGAAGAACTAATTTTTAAACCCGAACCTTGAGCAGGATGTTTCTCAGTGATGCTACTCAGTTTGAGGTACATTATGAGATGTTTGAACTGCAATTCCTCACCATCAGCATTAACGTGTGTGTGTGTGTGTGTGTGTGTGTGTGTGTGTGTGTGTCTAATGTATTGCGGTGCACATGTGGGAACTGTATCAATAACAGTGCATACATTATCCCAGCTGATGTAAACATTAACGTTTGCAAAACCAATTTTGCTCCATCCTTTATCTTTACTCAAAGTAGTAAGAATGACAGACAATCTGCATTAATAGACACAATTTTAGGTAATAGTGCATCCCACAGCTGATTTACAGTAGTATTTCAGTAAGATAGTAATAACGTGAGTTAGCCGGTTAGCCAGATACTTACACAATATGAAACACAATAAACACATTGTAGAGCACAGCGTCTTCCCGACATGATGCTATCCAGTATCCGCTGCAGTGTTCAAGGTTTCCCTGGTCTTTGCGCGGCGTGTGTGCACAATAAGTGGACGGGCAATATGCTAATGTTTCGTCATGACGTCACAACGAAACGGCTTAGGACTTGTTTATTGACTCAGAGTCGACTCTTACTTTTGAGAGACAATAACATTATATACACTGCACTTTCATATTTCAAACTTTGCAGGATGTTTTCATTCACTTAGAACTGTTACACACTACATGAAAGGTAATTTTCAAAAATCCATAATAGGGGCTCTTTAAAACCTGTGTATTATCATCAATAAAACAGTTGTGCTGTTTAATATTTTAATGTGAAACATTTTTATGAATAGAAAGTTCAAAATAACAGCATTTATTTGAAATACATTTTTTTTTTAACCATGCAAAAGCCTTTAATGTCAAATTTAATGCATCCTGGCTGAATAAAAATATTAATTTCCTAAAAAAATTCCACACACTAAAAACACACTAAGCCTCATATTGTAACCCCTTTTTTAAGGAAGGACATAACATAATGGCACAAGTGCTGTTCACTGAACTCAACTTGTATTGAACCCCAAATAAGAGTTTGAGAGTGTGTGTTGTGTGTAC
Source organism: Coreius guichenoti (assembly GCA_039654105.1). Classification (NCBI taxonomy): domain Eukaryota; kingdom Metazoa; phylum Chordata; class Actinopteri; order Cypriniformes; family Gobionidae; genus Coreius; species Coreius guichenoti. The sequence continues at coordinate 20,864,418 of CM077173.1, read as the reverse complement.
ACATACACAGCACTGAATAATTCTACTGTAATTAAAATACTAAATGCTTTAAATGCGAGCCTGTCTTTTGGCTATGACTTCAACCCTTTCAGAGGCTGTTGCTGTGGATTCTTGGTTTGTTTGGTCGCCTGAGCAGAAAGGAGAGGCCCTCCCACATTTTAGGAGAAGTAGCTGATCCCTACAGCTACAACGGAGGAGGATTATATCAGGTTTTCTAGCTGTGTGTGTGTGCTAATATGACTGGGTCATTGCAATATCTTGCCAAGAATTAATGTTTTTTATACATGTATATGAGTGTTGACAGAGTCTATACAGTTTGAAAGGAAAACATATTCAAATCAGTAGTTCATTTGCTTAAATCCTGACATTTAGGTCACAGTGCCTAAGAATTCAGATTGGCCTTATTTTATTACTTTTTTGTTTTAAAGTAAAACAAGCATGAGTGAAGGGTATAAAAGTAAACCGCTCAGTGCAGCTCATTACCAACAACAACAACAAAGCTTTAAGATGAAGAAGATCTAAAAAGATTGTTCTGAAAAAGAAGTAGAAGGAGTGATAATAAAAGGGAGGGGGACACTCCACCTCTTCTTACCGTTCTCGGGGTGTTCCATCTCTCCGATGCTGCCGTCCGGGGTGGTGCGTTCATAGTGGTCTTCAGGTAGGGCGAGGGGGCCGATACGGGGCCCTGAAGAGCTCTTACTGCTGGGTGTCTCTGACTCTTCCAGGCCGCTGTCATAGTAACTGTGCTGAGAGGGATCCTGCAGATCTTGCGCCTGATTGGCTGTGGAGAAGGTCACTCTGCGATGCGGGAGCTGTGATTTGACAGAGACAGAGAGAGAGGTCAAAGGTCAGTGTGCATGTTGATGACATCATCAGGTGTCTTGATGAATGATTGAATGGATTTCATTCTAATACAAGATAACAATTATGTACAGTGAATAAAAAGTCGTATTGATCAGTTTTTAGCTCACATATTTAGCGCTGCTAACTAGGGCTGGGTAAAAAATATAGATTTCTCGATTTTAATCGATTCTCATTTTTATGAACCGATATTGATTCTTAAATCCCAAGAATCGATTAGTTAATCCTGTTTCCAGTTGATGAATGAACGGAACTTTGTAGAGCCCCTCCCATCCAATAAATCGCAATAATATTTGTGCTTTGTTACTGAAACAAAGTTTCAGATTTCAAATTACGTCCATTTTATTACGAAATTTAAAAAAATAAACCGTTTTGGCGCTGTGGCGTGACACAACACAGTAGCGCAGCTCAGCTCAAGAGAAGCAGCAGCGCGCAGCTCACGTGAACGGATCATCTCCTCCGCTTTAATACCAGTTACAGCACGAAATAAACATTAATGAACGTCTGAAGGTGTGTTAAAAGATAGAGTACAACGTACCGAAATCCTTATCGAAATCGTAATCGAATCGAATCGCAAGCTTGTGAATGGGAATCGAATAGAATCGAATCGTGAAATTTGTGTCAGTACCCAGCCCTACTGCTAACCCTATGTATTCTCCACAATTTGTGCCACAAACATGACTGATAAATTATGTGAATTATAAAAAAAGAGGTGTTATTTTTTAAGCGATCTGAATTTTAACCTGGCGAAATAAAATTTGAGAGACCAGAATATCATAGAGACTTGGTCATGGGCTCTTTGGCAAGAAAGCAACTTCCAATCAATAAACATTCACATTTTTTCAGAAAATCAAAAATGATTACAATTCAATTCAATTATCACAATTAAAATATTTAAAAATAAATTAAAAAATACATAATATTTGCTCTGAATAAATAACATTAAGTGCACAACTGTTTTCATCATTGATAATAATAATACGAAATGCAGACTTGGTGTGCGTTAGAGACATCCTTAAAAAAAAAAAAAAAACATTTTTCCTTTGAACTTTCCTTCCAAAGCAACATACACTAACAGCAGAGGCAATATATCTATGTAGTAATTGTAGTAACTCGAATTTCATCTTTATGAAGATCCACAGCCATTAGCAATTGCACATACGTTATTTCCCTTACATTTACATATGTTTGCATCCCTCACAAGAGCAAATCCCTCAGCACAAGCTCGCTGTACATCCCAGACTCATACAGACAGAGACCTAAACACACACACACACACACACCTAAGGCTCAGTGAGGAGTGTATTAAGCAAGTGTTAGCTAAATCCAGTGTGACTGCAGAAGCCAGGTTTGATATAGTTGATAGAAGCCTCCCACAGGAGAAGCCCACTTCACACCCCACCCCTCCCTCCAGCGGCACCGACGAGAGAATAGGACATTTCGTCAAGATGGAATGAGACAGCTCGCAAATTGGCATTTGGAGCTAGACAGAGACCACTGTCAGCCACCCAGCTCTCCAAGGCACATCCACCCCTCCACATACCAATCACAAATCACAAACCTTCAGAGAGAGCGAGAGAAAGGGAGTGGGAAAGTAAAAACAAGTAGAAGAACTCTACTCATCCTCTCACTGTTATCAATAATACAGAGATGCTCCTCTACCACATCTCTCTTTTTATTTTCTGACTCTCTCTTTCTCTCTCCCTCGCTCCATGCTGTGGAGTTGCCACAGGTAAACACAACCACTTTATTTCTCCCTCCCTTTCCACTTCTCAGCCTCCTATTCACCTCCACAAATTCAGTTTGAGAGCTAAGCTGTGATGTTTGTTTTGGCTAGATTTACAAGGTAAACATTTTCTTGTGCAACACTCCGCTCTGAATACCCAAAGCTGCTTGCATCACACGAAAAATATTTCTGAGTGAAAGGAGAAACTCCTAAAGAAACACATAAAGAAATAACTGAACTCACTTCTCTTAATCTCACACTATTTGCTGATGACAATGAAGGACTCCTGGAGAACATGAAGCATTTTAAGCATTTTTCAAGCCAGATGACCCTGCCGTTCAGAACATAAGTGTTTCCCATTGGCATTGTTCAGCAGGGCATCATTACTTTAGGTCTGCTTTTCTGTAATTGCTATTTTCTAAAGTGCTGTAAATTCTACACATTTGTAATTGATGTGCAAAGTTCAACACAATTTCGAGCCATATCAGCTGTTCCAATATCATTTTATGAGTTTTTTTTTACCTTTAAGTAAATAGCATGACTCTTTTTAAAACACAGTTGACTGATAATCTGATTGAATCAGTTATTTTTGTATGCACACCTGTGACTACACATGAATTTAAGTCTAAAAAAGCCTAATTAATTATATTACTCAGCTGAATAATTGTTTAATGTGACTGAGGCAAATTATTACACTACATTCAAACGTTTTGGGTTGTGAAGAGTTTTTAATGCTTTTGAAAGAAGTCACTCATGCTTACCAAGGCTGCATTTATTTGTTGAAAAATACAGTAAAAACAGTAATATTGTGAAATTCTATTACAATTTTAAAATGTAATTTAATCCTGTGATGGCAAACCTGAATTTTCAGTCATTACTCCAGTCTTCACTGCCACATCATCATTCAGATCTCATTCAAATATGCTGATTTGGTACTTCAGAATTTTTTTTAAATTATTATTATTACCCATGTTGGAAACAGTTGTGCTGATAAATATTTGTTGTGGAAGCGATGATACTTTTTTAGGAAGTCTTTAATGAATAGAAAAAAAAAAAAAAAAACAGTATTGATCTTTACAGTTTTTACAATTTATAGTATATTTTGTATCTTTACTTTCACTTTTAATAAATTTAATGTCCTTGCTAATTAAAAAGTATAAATTTCTTTAAAAATCTTACTGACCCCAAACTATTGAACAGTAGTGTAATATTATATATTACAAAAAAAAAAAATAATAATAATATCTGTATAATAAAGTCAAGACAAAACAAACAAACAAAAAAACTGTAGCCTCTGGCCTTGGGTGGTTTGTTGCTTTATTAAGCAAAAAAGATTAAGCTAACTTTTATTTTCAACTGAATATGCTGCAACATAGCACACAGGATTTCAGCATGGGTGAATGGAGATCTCCACCACACAAACAAGAAATATTCTTCCATAAGTCCATTAATGAGGACACATCACCTATATTGCATGTGTGTTGCAGTCACTAACTTTAATGAATGGAAAAGGAGTAGCTGGAGATAATTAGCCAATCCTTAAGTGCATCTGATGTAACGGTAGATGGGCGTTAGTCGAACTTTCCACCATCTTGATGCATGCAAAGGCTCAAGGGAGGCTTCAAAACCTTCAGCTGCTGCATGTAACACTTCGGCCTGACTTTTTTAGCGCTCCCAACACATGGCTCACCTCCTCCGCTCCAGATAAAATAAAGATAAGCCACACAGTTGCACATTTGTGTAAAGGACAACACTTCTATTCAGAGGGGTGAATAGTTTTTGCTGAGGGATTCATTTTAGGCCTCTAGCTGTATCTGCTATGAAGCCTGCCATCCCCTTACGCTGATAAACAGGAGTGTGCAGAGTCTCCGGTGGGTGCGTGTAGATGGATACACTAATACACTGGTCTATTGTCCTCCCTGTTCAGTAAGAGGGGAGGTGAATAATACCAGACAAGCAGCTCTGAGCTTATTAGATCTGTGCATCTGTATCTTTCTGTGTGCGTTTCATTGTGTTCTGTTCCTTATTAGTTTTCTCTCTCCGTAAGGATAAGACAGCGAAGGGCTATTTTGTGAGACTATAATCCATACTCTCACACAAACACATATGCAGAGATGATACAGTGGATACACTGTTATGATAATAAGATTCCTGTATCTCATTCTCAAACTGAGGTGAGTAAAAGAGAAAGTGGACCAGAATATAGAGAAGGTTTCGAGTGCTGTGTGTGTGTGTGTGTGTGAGTGTGAGTGTGAGTGTGAGTGTGAGTGTGAGTGTGAGTGTGAGTGAGAGAGAGAGAGAGAGAGAGAGAGAGTTTCTTTCTCTGTACTTTCTGTAAAAGCTGCTTTTGTTCCCCCTCTTTGTGTACTTCTACTATTTTAGCCCCTAGCTAAGACAGCACTCACTCGCAAACAAAACCAGCTCCCACTACTAACCTCCCCTCTCCCTCCCTTGTGCTGTCGGTCTTACTCTCCCTCCCTCTGTTCCAAGCTAGAGGGCAGGTGCCAGGGTTGAGTTATGTAAGGAATGACAGGTATGCCTGAGGACGGGATTGGTTAGCTGGGAAAATGCACCTGTGGGACTCAAGTACCTGCATCAGTCCTCTAACTGCAGAAAAGCTTTGATTCCTGTTAACAGCATCAGAAAGATGTGTAGAGAGTGACAAGAGTGCAGGGAGACGAAAGTGGAAGTGAATTCGGTGACTATGAGGGATGGAGATACCGAGGCGCTGGCAAGCCAAACAGGAAAGAAGGAGTGAGATGAACAGATAAGGTGAAGAATAAAAAAATGGAGAGAGTGATTCATGCGATTGGGTTGGAATGACACTGAACTTATTCTTAAAGTCAACGTGAAGTCAAAATGGACCTATTTCATTTCTTAATACACATCTCTGCATGTTATTCCAAAGAAATATTGGTCCGTGTAACATTTATTCTCCTCTATAATGAATTCCTTGACGTCACCAATCCATCTGTCATACTGAGGCTGCATCCTGCTAAGGAAGTCTATAATACCTGGGTAAGGCTAGCAATCTGTGATCATTCTCATTTGTTTATCTATATTTATTATATAATACAAAATATAATATAATTAGTAGTGATGTTGAATCGATTAACCACATCTAATTTAAAAGATCGATATATCGATATACAGTCTTTCTCAAAAGTTTACACACCCATTGCAGAATCTGTGAAAATGTGAACAATTTACACAACAATTAACCAAATAAGAGGGATCATACAAATGTTATTTTTATTTAGTACTGTCCTGAAGATAAAAGCTGTTTACATATAGTCCACAAGAAAAAAAAAAAAAAAAAAGCTGAATTTATAAAAATGACCCTGTTCAAAAGTTTATGTACCCTTGATTCTTAATACAGTTTGTTTTGTGATGGTTGTTCATGAGTCCCTTGTTTGTCCTGAGCAGTTAAACTGTCCAATGTTCTTCAAAAATCCTCCAGGTCTTGCAAATTCTTCAGTTTTCCTGCATCTTTTGCTTATTTGAACCCTTTCCAGCAGTGACTGCATGATTTTGAGATCCATCTTTTCACACTGAGGACAATTGAGGGACTCAAACACAACTACTAAAAAGGTTCAAACATTCACTGATGCTCCAGAAGAAAACATGATGCTTTAACTCTTTCCCCGCCAAACACAGAATTTTCCGGGTTTCTGTGTTTTCATTGTTATGCGCTAGGGGGCACTATTACACATCTTCTGAATGAGTACAGAATCTCCTGATCAAAACACAGACGAAGAAGATGCAAAAAACAAGCGATTGTATGTAAGCAGATGCATATGTAAAATAACGAGATCATCAACATTAATGTTACTGAATGAAATGTCGCTCCAGAACGAGCTCTAGGACTGTGCAAGCAGTAGGGGTGTTGATGGACTTGATCTACTCCGTCTGTGTTTGATCATCGTTCTGAATCTGATCTGGATATAGTCTTTGACAAAAATGGGATTTTCTCAGCTTTTTGCTCAAAATGTTGCTTTTTTTATGAAACACCCACATTCAAGTGTTGATTAAAAAAAAGGAATGCATGAAGCTAGAATAATTAATTTTTTTTTTTTTTTTTTTTTTTTTTTAAAGCAGAGGGTCTGTTCTTTTTTTTTTTTTTTTGATATATTGCATACTCAGATATTCATACAACAAAATATTCTGGCGGCCATTACATATTTTTGAAAATTATCAAAAGGGAACAGCTAACTTAAAAAAAAAAAAAAAAAAAAAAAACGCTGGCGGGGAAAGAGTTAAGAGCCAGCGGTGAAAACTTTTTGAATTTGAAGGTCGAGGTAAATTGTACTTAATTTGTCTTCCAGGAAACATGTATCTTCTGTTGCTTCCGAAGGGCAGTACTAAATGAAAAAAAAATTATATTTAAACAAAATAAGAAAAACTTGGACATCTTCATCCTGTTCAAAAGTTTTCACCCACCGGCTCTTAATGCATCCTGTTTCCTTCTGTAAACATCTTTTATGTAAAATATCTTATTCAGGACAGTATTAAAAAAAAAAAAAAAAAAAAATTTGTATGATTCCTCTTATTTTGTTAAAATTATTCACATTTTCAGAGATTATGCAAGGGGTGTGTAAACTTTTGAGCAAGACTGTATATATTGATTTGAAAGCACTAACAATTATACATTATAATTATAAATTAAATAATTTTTAATCCCTCTCACCCCCCTCTCTCCCCCCCTCACCTCTCTCCCACCCCCCCACCCACCTCTCCCTTATTAGCAGCCAGAGGCCCAGGCCTAAACTTTGCCTGTGGATTAGAGAGATGAGATGTGAGCAGACAGCAGCTGCCCAATCACCTGACTTAAGACTAACAACCTCTAACAGGCACTCGAACAGACATGCTCCGCAAAGGCACATTTCGGATGGTGCTGGTGTCTTAGTGATAGGCGGCCAGATTGTAATTTTTCTATGTTAAATTAGCTATCAAAAGCTACAAGAATTTGTACAGAACTTAATTTTATCATGCCTTCAAATGCATGTTTTCATCACTGTCACGGATGGGGTACGTCTGTTTTGCAAAATAAATGGGCATTATGTAAATTTAAGATGGAAATGAAGTGTGACCTACTAAACATAACTCAAATGGAAATGAGTGGTCAGACTAGAGGAGGACAAAACAGATGACTAAAAATGAATTACAAAGACTTCATATTGAAAAAACTATAAATATCTAACAATGCCTTGTTTTGACCACATGGTTAAATACACACACGATATTCGCCAATATTCAGTTCTGTTATCATTTGAATTCCTTTCACATGACCCGAGGTGCAGCTAAACGCAACACGAAGTGATGGGTCTGAAGGTTTGCCATGGCAACAGGGGTCTGTGATGGATACACTACAGTACTGACTGAGGTAGAGCGACGCTCGCATTTTCACACATACGCACACAGCCCCCCAAATCTCGCTTCAACACAACAAATTAACTTTAAAAACATCAAGAGTGTCTGTGAATATATTTTCAATTTACTGCCTCAATGCACCATACATATCAGCTCTCAAGCGCTCAGATATCGCTGGCAACACAACGGCAGCATGCCAATCACACACTTATCAGCTCAGTTTAGATTACTCTGGAAGTTACAGTGTCAAGGGTATTTCCGATCAGCGAGTGCACACGCGCACACACACACACACGCACAGGCATCTGGGGGACAATTGTGAACTGGTATTAAAACACCTGAGCTCTGCTACAAGTTTCTCCTAAGAATCAAACAGAAAATGTCAATTCCAATATCAATGCAAACCCAAATCCACCCCAAAAAAAAACGAAATATATAAGAAGTCATGTGTAAATACTTTGGCAATATGCATTTCACTGTAGCATCATCCTCCACCCAACAAGTACAAAAAAACATGTTTACAGGGACGGTTCACCCAAAATATAAAAATTCTGTCATCATTTGTTGTTCCAATCCTACACAAGCATTTAAAAGTTTAGGGCCTGTAAGATTTTTAAATTAACACTTTTATTCAGCACGAATGCATTAAATTGATCAAAAGTGACAGTTTAAATTGTTACAAAAGATTTCTATTTCAAAAAAATTCTGTTGGTTTGAACTTTCTATTCGTCAAAGAATCCTGGTAAAAAAAAAAAAAAAGACTTCTTTTAAAAGCGTTAAAAGTTCTTACCAACCCTCAAACTTTTGAACTAATGTAGGCTTATATGATTTTCTTTTTTGGAAAAAAAAGAGACGTTTTGCAAAATGTTGAGCCATTTTCCATAATAATGAAAGTGAATGGGGATTCCAAATGACAAAAATGTTTTCAATAGTCTTAAATTTAAGTCATTATTATCCACTTATATCTCTCATATCTCAACAGCTCAAATCTCTGTTGACTTTCATTATATAAACAAGAGTGGCAAAAACATTAAAGAAAAGCACATTTCCATCTCTTGTACTTTTTCTCTCTCTCTAAGGAATGCTGAAGGCAGGTGGGGAAGAGAAAAAAATCCACTGTAGGCCCATAAAGAGACAACCCTTTTGAAAAAAAACAAAAAAAAACAGCATATGCTGGTTAGGTATGTTTTGAAGCATGGCAACTGGTTTGACCTGGTTTATGCTGGTCCTTAGTTGGTCATGAGCTGGTTTAAGCTGGTCCTGAGCTGGAGCTAGTTTCTTAGGACCAGCACTTGACCAGCTTAAACCAGCTAAGGACCAGCTTAAACCTGCTCAAACCAGCATTTGCTGTTTTTTTTTTTTGTTTTGTTTTTTTTTAAAGAGGGAACTGTTATACCTATACTACTCTATCATGCTGGGGACTTCCCATTGTCTTCTATAATGAGATAATGCTACATTATTTTCTATGCCATTAAACTACCCTCACAGAAACCTTTCTGCATTTTTAGATATTCATTAAGACATTACTTAGCATGTTTATGGTACCCACAATGTAGGTGATTTCAGGTTTTACTATCCTTGTAGGGACCAACTGTGTGTGTGGATAGCAAACCTGACCCACACACGCACGTATTTTAGCATACACTAGGTTCAACTGAAGTTAATTCTTTTAAAAGCATGCACTTACAAAGAGAGGGTGAGTTCTTAAGCTGTTCAGATATATGTTTTCCCTCAGGCAAACTTCAGAAAACAAACACACACAAACTCACAAAACCTTATACCCCCCTCTTTTTAAACGATACTACGATTCCACAGTGTAACGGCTCAGTAGTTAATCTCTCTCAAAGTTCTTTGTGTTTGAAGGAATTGAGCAATTTCTACATTAAATGACTATTGGCCCTTTGAGGCTGTAATATAAACATTGAAATGATGCATACGAAAGGTATACATAGCCTTTTGTCAGATTTTGGCGATTAATGCCATGGAAACGATGCTTGCTGATGCAAATTTATGGTTATATCAACTAAAGTGGAACAATTGTTCACTTAAACTTATTTATCTTCCTCTTTCCTTTGAAAACACATACTACCTTGCTTAAAACAAAGGATAAGCCAGCCTAAGATAGTCTGCTAGGCTCATTGGTTAAACGTGCCTGCATGTTTGCTTCTTGCACATACCGTGACACTTTCAAAGTATTATTAAGCCATACATATGGAGCTGGCTATGTGTCAAAATGTGTTAGTTTACAAATCAAGCACATTGGTAAATAGGGTTGCCAACTTCAGAAAAGGAAAATAAGGAACAATCATGGTTCTTTATAGGAAAATAAGGGACACTCAAAATATTTGTACTGTACCACACAGTGTATGTCATTTCAGTGTCTGCAGTTAAGTATGTGTAAAAAAGGCTCTCAGATGTAAACACATTTATTTTGCTTAGCCTATTAATGCACAATTTAATCCTAAAAAGAATTTTAACGTCATAGAAATAAATGTCAATTGTTACACACAAAACATCGAAAGCCTTTGTAGAATTATACATAACATTCAAAAGTTTGGGGTCACTAAGAATTTGTTTCAAAGAAATTAATTGTTTTATTCAGCAAGAATGCATTAAATTTGTCAATAGTGACAGTAAAGACATTTTAATGCTACAAAAGCTTACCATTTCAGATTAATGCTGTTCTTTTGAACTTTCTATTCAACAAAAAATCCTGAAAAAAATGTACACAACTGTTTTCAACATGGATTTCTCATTACAGTATCACCGTGAATATCATAATAATTTGTTTGTAATATAATCTACAAATGCATACACAAACAGATGTTCCTGCCACGTTTAAAGGAATTTTACTCACATACACCTAGTTTGCAGAACAAACTAAACCGACAAACTAAACGCTCCAGTGGTGTCAGCCGCTGCTATCATGAGCCGCGTTCTCCATGATGATGAAGAAGTTTCAGCAAAGGATAAATGAATTTCCAGCCCTTGCATTAGCTCTACTGCTAGATTTATTTATGGAGATGAGCAATAAAAACCCTGCCCTGTACAGCTATGATGAACTGTTTGTCTATGGCTGAGCTTTCGATGTTGTTACGGAAAGGCCGAAGCTGATTGGTTGGTTCGATGTCACATGACCACCGCATGAGCGTCGTTACGGCGTTGCTCTCTATTTGAGTTTGCGCTTGTCGTGCTTCTACATTTAAAATAACGAACTTGAGTGCGCAAAAGATGCAACATATGTAAACGGCCCGGTTAGATCAACGTAGCAGTCAATGAACGGGACAAGGGAGGTCACGTACGGGACAAATCAATTAGGCCCAATATACGGGACGTCCTGGCTAATACGGGATTGCAACCCTAGTGGTAAAAGTGTTTTGAGGTTATACGATATTGTAAGAAACCACACAAAAAAAGTCTTTATTAATCGATTATCTGTCCTGTAATCATTGTCTGAAAGTTGTTAGTGTTTACTGCCACTACTGTTCATTTCAGGTGGAAATTGCAGTGAATTGTACGTATAGTCTAGGTACATTTTTGGAGTTAGCTAGTGGCACATTTTTGTTATAAGCCTGTGTTGAAATTATCACCTGCTTAGGCCAACCAGCTGAACACCAGCAGACCAGCTTAGGCTGGTTAAAATGTTTCTACCAACATGGTCAACCTTCAGTCTTCAGCAATTGCTACATTCTCTTTCTAAATCACTGTCATTCCTTTAGCCTGTCTCTTCTTCTGATGAAAAGAGAGGAAAATAAAGATGGAAGAAGAGTGAAAGAGACAGAGATAAAGTGATGAGCAGCAGTCAGTCACTGTGTCTCTTTGAAGGACATCGATTGAGTCATCTACTCCCGACGGTATATACGGCCCTCAGTATTTTCAGACAGGTTTGGTGCGGGTATGTATGTGTGTATGTTTGTACGTGTAAATGATTTTTATCTCTGGAGGGGGAGGAAAGAAAGACTCTTGATGGAAGGACATCAGAGTCGTGGAGAAAAGTCAACCAAATGACTGGCCTCTGTAGTGTTTAGTGTCACGCAAACAGTCATTAGCCATATAGCCAATATAAAATTTCCAAAACAGGTTTGGTCTGAGGTCTATATAGAAATAGAAAATGAGATAACATTCAGTGTTTAAATGTAAAAGACTCAAAAGCTGAGTTAATTAACACTGTAAAAAAAAAAAAAAAAAAAAAAATTAAAGGGTTCTGACTAGCATTAGCATGTTTAACTTTAGCATCACACAAACAGCTGCTAGCCAAATTAACCAATATAAAACTTCCAAAGGTCTGAGGTATGTATAAAAATTGAAGTAACATTCAATGTTTAAATAAAGATTCCAACAGAGTTAATCAACATTATAACACTAAAAATGCACATTTACCACGATAACCACAGTTTCCACCAAAATACCATGAAATTACAGTACAGAAAATGTTGCATCATGGGTCAATACTTGTCACTGCTATCTGACAATGGCTACAGATGCTGCTTCTTCTATTGAACCCCCAAAATGACTGTAATTTATGGTTTCACCATAGTAACATTGGCTTGAATCCGTTGTAACCATGGTAACGTCGTTGTAAGGGTTACTAAATTATGAATAATAGGTCTAAATCGTTCATTAGTGCTTAAATGCTTTGTTATCTCACAAAGACCTCGTGGGAATTGTAAGCGTTTTTAGCTTTAGCTAGTTAGACTCGGTAGCTTCACCTTCACAGTGGCCACTGCTGTGTTAATGTGTGTGACTTTCACAGAATGCGCCATAGACCTGGGAGGCAGGTCACCTCCTCTGGTGCTCCTGTCTTCCTCTCCCCATGGTCCTCTCATTCCCTGAATCTTTCCCCACTTCCATTTTTCCTTCCCTCTCTCTGAGCAGGACATTAATCAGCAGGACACTCTGAGTATCTCTCTCTCTCTCTTTATGTCTCTCTCTATCTCTACTCACAAACAACACTATAACCTCTTATTTCTCTGAAGAAAATTGGGAGGTCATTTTAGAGATGCGTATGTGTATGTGCATGTGTTGGTAAGTGTTTGTAAAAGAGCTGAGTGGTGCTCTCTCTTAGCTAGACATCCTGCTATCAGATAGCTGGTGGCAATACACAGATAAGACCAGATTAACTTTCTCTCTCTCTTTCACTCACTCACACACACACACACACACACACACACACACACACACACACACACACACACACACACACACACACACACACAGAGACAGACATAGTGTGAGATCTAAAGCTAAATGACTGCTGTTTGATATATAGCATAATAGATGGTAGCAAGAATGAATAATAATACGAATGGATATTACCATCATACTCTGCTTATCTAGAGGTTAATGAAGGGTTTTCTTCCTATGTGATTGGGTTCATGGACAGTGAGGTCTGAAACTGGTTAAAATGTTTCTATTTTACCTTTTTTTTCAATATTTTTTATATGTATATTCGTATATATATATATTTTAGTTTGTTGGTATATATATATATATATATATATATATATATATACCAACAAACTAAAAAAAGTATTTCCAGTTAAAATTCTAATTTTGTGTATGAAGGTTTGTGTGTGTGTGTGTGTGTGTGTGTGTGTGTGTGTGAAAGGTTAATTACGTGAGCATTTTGCTTTGTAAGAGCAATATTAGCTTATACTCATTAGGAATCTGCAAAGAAGTGCAAAAAACCCAAGCAAGGTTAATCATTTTCACATACTGCAATGATGGTCAACGTCAACATTCCCGTGAGAAAGAACTGCCCTATACAGATCAGGTTACATTCAAGGCTAAGTTAGAAGTAAACTTAATCTAACACAGGTGAGCTTTGAAGTTAATCTTAACATTTCAGATTCAATTTTAGTGCTCGCTATGATTATTATACGGTGACAATCAAAGTCAAATTACTTTTAAATTTATGAGGTAAAAGCAGACCTGAACACTGATGCTTTCACTAGGAGTTTCAGGGTTCAGTGGTTAGAATAGACTCAACACAGACCTCATGTCAGGAAAGGCACTACATTGTGAGAAGATGCAGGTGAACATCAGTAATTGTTCGTGTGGCCTCTGCAATGCAATGAGGCAATAGGTTTCAGGCAGTTCTGTGGAGGGCTGTTTGTGTGTTCTGCTGCCTGTAAATCAGTGGAACGACTTCATGGGCATCACAAAACACATTGGCAGGTCTTCAGCATCCACTTGTTATGGGAACTGTGCCATCGCTGGGACATTCAAGGGTTGTTGTGAAATTCAAAGCAGTAAAAAAAAATATATCAAGGAAAAACCAGACAGAATATATATTAAATTTACTGTAATTTCAATATATCAGTAGAATCAACTGCCTACCCATCACCCCGTGCAATTTTTCTTATACCTTCAAATGTGCTGATATCAAACAAATGGAGAGGAAGATGAAAGGTGTTTGAAGGAAGGAGGAAATGAAAGGCAGATGAGACGATGTGTACGTGTGAAGAAGCAGAAAAAGGAGCACGTGTGTGTACGCCTTGTGTTCCCCTCTACTTCACTTTTCATTATTTTATGCTTGCTGCGTCTTTTTAAAGGTGCTCTCCTTCTTTGTCACTTTCTTGCCGGCGTCTAATTTTTTTTCCCCCGTTGCCTCTCTTTGTGGCCTCGGCAGGAAGGATGACGGGCGACTACTCCATCGCCGCCTGCAGCGCTGGTCTTTATCACACTGTACACGCTAAATATAGCCCACTTCGTGCGTGCGGGACGGAGGGGAGCGAGCGTCTACAAATGATTTAGTGTGTGCATGCATGTTTGCATCAAGGAGGGTTATAAAACCTGGGTAAGGCTAACGGTTAGCAGTAGCATTCATCTCAAAGACAGTTGCTCAGCTAGAGCAGGACCCCCTTGGAAGTATGCAATTTAAAATCTGCCAAATCTAGAAGTTTTGAGTTCACACTGGAGTATGCAGCTACTTTTGTACGGTTTATGCTACGGGATGCGTACAGTATGTGACACAAATTGCATCATCAGCACATTACACGCATACTGTACTCATGCAGATCCACTTTTTAAACCACGATTTTTCCACACATTTCCGCATTTAGTTTGTCCACAAGGTGGCAACACTGCAAACTGCATCATCAGCACAGATCACACATACACTCTAAAAAATGTTGGGTTAAAAACAACCCAAGTTGGGTTGAAAATGGACAAACCCAGCAATTGGGTTGTTTTAAGCAAACATTTAACCCAACCCCTGGGTTAAAACAACCCATTTACTGGGTTAAAACAATCCAATTGCTGGGTTTGTCCATTTTCAACCCAACTTGGGTTGTTTTTAACCCAACATTTTTTAGACTGTACTGTACTTGCGCAGATTGCGCAGATTTTTCACACATGCACCTCAAATTTGTTCGAACTAGTTTGTCCACAATTCCCCGGGCTATTGTTTTACAGTCACAAAAGAAACAGGAGACAACAACAACAAACTACTGGAGATGGCAACAACAACAGATGCCTGGGTTGAGTGCTTGTGTGAGGGGGGTTTGGGGACTCCAGTTTAAACAAGGCCTTTCCCAAACCAACTTTCAAATTCAAACTTGCTTAGCCTGTTAACTGTCAGTGTCCTGGCAGCGGGACACAGCATGCTTTTTTATTGTCTTTTTTTTTCCCTACCACATTTTAGTAATCTAAATTAGGTATCATTCAAAAGCTTAAAAACTCATAACTCATTCTGTGAAAACCATCGTGGAATTGGACATTGCGTTAAACTGTACCTTAATGCCTTTTAGCATGCTCAATTCTTGTGATATCACATTTACATTTATTCATTTAGCAGACGCTTTTATCTAAAGCGACTTACAAATGAGGAATACAGCAAGCGATTCATCATGAAGAGGCAAATAAACACAAGAAGTTCTCAAAATACAAAGTTTCAGATGTTGCTCAGAGTATAGCATAATCTAGAATAGGGAGGGATTAAAGGGAAGTGAAAGCATAGAAGAGGTTAAGTGCTCACAGAAGAGATGGGTTTTCAGCTGTCTTTTGATTATTGTCATCGATTTCTGCATTATAGATGAAGGTGGGGAAATCATTCCACCATCAAGGAACAGTGAACAAAAATGTTCTGGAAAGTGATTTTGTGCCTCTCTGTGATGGTACGACGAGCTGTCGTTTATTTACCGATTATAGGCTTCTGTAGGGATGTAGACTCGTAAGAGCGAGTGGAAAATGAAACACAGCTTGGTTATGCACAAGCCTTTGATTTTTTTTTAAATATACGAACAAAATTATAAACGCAACACTTTTGCTTTTGCCCCCATTTTTCATGAGCTGAACTCAAAGATCTAAGACTTTTTCTATGTACATAAAAGGCCTATTTCTCTCAAATATTGCTCACAAATCTTTCTAAATCTGTGTTAGTGAGCACTTCTCCTTTGCCGAGATAATCCATCCAACTCACAGGTGTGGCATATCAAGATGCTGATTAGACAGCATGATTATTCCACAGGTGTGCCTTAGGCTGGCCACAATAAAAGGCCACTCTAAAATGTGCAGTTTTACTGTATTGGGGGGTCCGGGGGGGTCCAAAAAAAAAAGTCAATATCTGGTGTGACCACCATTTGCCTCTCACAGTGCAACACATCTCCTTCGCATAGAGTTGATCAGGTTGTTGATAGTGGCCTGTGGAATGTTGGTCCACTCCACTTCAATGGCTGTGCGAAGTTGCTGGATATTGGCAGGAACTGGAACACGCTGTCGTATACGCTGATCCAGAGCATCCCAAACATGCTCAATGGGTGACATGTCCGGTGAGTATTCTGGCCATGCAAGAACTGGGATGTTTTCAGCTTCCAGGAATTGTGTACAGATCCTTGCAACATGGGGCCATGCATTATCATGCGGTTTGCTGATGTCAACGTTGTGGATCGAGTGGCCCATGGTGACGGTGGGGTTATGGTATGGGCAGGCGTATGTTATGGACAACGAACACAGGTGCATTTTATTGATGGCATTTTGAATGCACAGAGATACCATGACGAGATCCTGAGGCCCACTGTTGTGCCATTCATCCACGACCATCACCTCATGTTGCAGCATGATAATGCACGGCCCCATGTTGCAAGGATCTGTACACAATTCCTGGAAGCTGAAAACATCCCAGTTCTTGCATGGCCAGCATACTCACCGGACATGTCACCCATTGAGCATGTTTGGGATGCTCTGGATCGGCGTATACAACAGCGTGTTTCAGTTCCTGCCAATATCCAGCAACTTCGCACAGCCATTGAAGAGGAGTGGACCAACATTCCACAGGCCACTATCAACAACCTGATCAACTCTATGCGAAGGAGATGTGTTGCACTGCGTGAGGCAAATGGTGGTCGCACCAGATAGTGACTTTTTTTTTGGACCCCCCCGGCCTGGACCCCCCCCAATACAGTAAAACTGCACATTTTAGAGTGGCCTTTTATTGTGGCCAGTCTAAGGCACACCTGTGCAATAATCATGCTGTCTAATCACCATCTTGATATGCCACACCTGTGAGGTGGATGGATTATCTCGGCAAAGGAGAAGTGCTCACTAACACAGATTTAGACAGATTTGTGAACAATATTTGAGAGAAATAGGCCTTTTGTGTACATAGAAAAAGTCTTAGATCTTTGAGTTCAGCTCATGAAAAATGGGGGCAAAAACAAAAGTGTTGCGTTTATAATTTTGTTCAGTGTATGTGACCCGTGCTGGCAAAATGAGTCGCAATGAGCAAATGAGTTATTGTTATTTTCTATATTAAAGAGAAAATATATTACATTCTCTATTAAAAAAACCTACAAAATGATGTATGATTCGTTTGAATCGGACAAAAAATGACTGAGCTACACCTGTTTAAAGTCGATAGAGTGAGCAAAGTCAATTTTGAGAAAAATCGAGTTAAAGTTTTCTGAAGGTTCCAAAACAAAATCACCTAGCAACCATACCTGAAAATCCCTGGTAATAACGGCAAATTTGACACACAAAGTCAACACCAAACATCTATAGGAAAAATATATATTCAACTTTTTTCCCCATGATACCACAATTGTTTGATTAACATTAATGAAACAGACAGCCTATATATTAAGACCTACTGTACCGCACAGACCTAATATGTGACACATCAGATGTTTTTCCCCAACAGTTAACCAAATGTTCACATAAGACATAACATATAATGTTTGCGTGAATACTCACCAAAATAGATATTTTGAAATACTATAATTCTGTGTATATGTGTATATCGAGATCGCGCACTGTCAGACATCTTTGTGCGCACGCTTCGGAGCTGTCAGTGCGAGTAACGTTGTTTTAATGGACAAAGGAAAGGTACTCCTCTCTGAAAACGTATAAATAAAGATACTTTTAGATGTTTAATTGCTATTTGGAGCATTGGGATCGCTAGTCGAGGGCTTAATGAACTCATTTTTGTGAAAACTTCAAAATAGACATTTTTCACTTGTTTGGCCTGTAGCTCTAAAATTATCCCGTGTGCATTCCGACTCATTTTGCCAGCACAGGTCACATATATTTTGTATAAAATAAAAACGTACAGAATATCTGCTTTACAGTAAACATAAACTTTGATCATTTATTTACACTTTCATTTTGTGAAGCTGCTGCAGTAATCTGCTGAGTGTTTACCTTAGGTCTGTATTCCAAAGCATTCATGAATTACAACCATTCAAGTTCAGATTTATACGCAATAAAGAGGGTGACAGTGAACAGTTTAAACCCCAAAGAGAGCATTAGAAGTGCTTATCTAAGTCATCTAAGCAACGCCAGAATGCTTAATATCTCCCTCTGTTGGTCAGCTCTCTCATTCTGCCTCATCAAAATCTCTCAGTCTGTTTGTGAAACTCAGCAGACCAAGGCTGGGAATATCTGATCTTAAAGACCCAGGCACTTTGCATACATATCTGATGTGGGTTTCTGTGGAGACTCAAAGTCTCTCTCTCGCTCAGTCTCTCACTGTGCACTTGCATGCAGAATGATGAATCTGTACACATGGTGCTGGTGTCAGAGAGAGTGGGGAACAGATGGTGCTCTACGCATTTAGAGGAGAGGTTACAGACGCCAATAGGAAGGCGAATGCAGCCCAACACAATTACAGACATCCACTCTCTATTCCTCCAGCTGAATTATGAATACAGGACTATTTTCTTCTGGATAGGCAAATGAGAGAGATGGTGAGGTCATGGCAAGTCACTGCTGACATCTTGATTTTTTTATGCTTACAAAATACACGGCAGAAGTCACCATTGATAATGACTGTGTATGTATTTAAGCAGACAAAATGCAAACTAGGCCTACTTTAGTTTGCATTTCAAAATAGCCACATAAAGATGCAAAAGTGATAGACACGGAACAAATTAAGCTCAAAGGGTTCTTAAGGAATGAAAACTAAACAGTAATTTGTATCTGTAGCCTAAGGTGTGTTTATACCGAATCACAGATTGTGTGAGGAGGGAAAAAAAGTCAAGTTTTCTTAACGAGCACACATACTATTACATAATGTTAACTGGTTCATTTTTGGAATACTGTACCAGTCACAACATGTCTAACAGAGCCAAGGGTTTGGTGACGACGATAGCGAGGGCGACATTGGCAGGGACTGAGGGATGACATGCTACTGTCAAAAGAGTCCAAAGCCAAGAAGTCATTAGCCGGTTTTCCAGCCAAAATTTGTTATGCAAACTTTGGGATATTGCATAAAAATTCTGGATGGAAACAATATTAGTAATAAATAAAACCATCAATAAATACAAATTAAAATAGCCAAAATATGCGTAAAAAACACTCCTTAAGGACGATAACTATAAAGATAACGATAAAGATATCGTTCTAAAAATCGTTCTCAATATTAAAGAATAGCAGAGTTCACATAACCGGTATAACGAAAAGATATAGAGAAACGATATCATTGGAATCATTTTCAGAACGATTTTATCCAGCCGATGAACGTTAAAATCATAATCCATCTTGCTGTAACAAATTCGAGCATTTAAAGCGGCAGACACGCACACGCTTAGAATAAACAAAACGATATCGTCCGCTGGTGTGGACACTAATATAGTTATCTTTATAGTTATCGTTCTTGGTGTGAACGGGCCTTTAGGCTAGTGTGAAAGTTTAGGGTCAGTAAGATTTTTATAAATGTTCACCAAGGCTGCATTTATTTGATCAAAAAAGACAGTAAAAGTATTTGATTAAAAGTACTTTTGTAATATTATAAATATATTTACTGTCAATTTAATTAATCCTTGTTGAATAGAAGTATGCATTTATAAAAAAAATAAATAAATAAAAAAAAACTGACCCCAAACTTCTGAACGGTAGTCTAGCTAATGCCACAAACACACACGGAGAGAACTGTTAAATAAAGTAATGGGATGGAAAACTGTCTGGGTGATGACAGATGCAATGATCCCAAAAGGAATTCTGACAAAAAAACAAAACAATCCAAATGGAATGCTACATACGTGCAAAACTGTTCGGAATGCCTGAACTCTGATGTTGGACAGCCACGGGGTAGAAAAAGTCTTGCTAAAATACAATCTTCAGCATGCAACAAGGCTTCCTCAGCTAGCCTACGATACTGAAACTAAGAGACACTAGAGAATTCTACAGAAACAGGAGATGACAAACAAACATACTGACAAAGAAACACGTAAACACAATCTCTCTCACATTCAAAGTATGAAAGCTGCTTATCATCTCTATATTGTGTTTGTTCACCAGGGCAACTGCTGTAACTCCACATGCACACACTCATACTCACTAATGCACAAAAATAAACATCCTCATGGGAGAGAGAGAGTTCAAAACAATACCGGCACCATTCATAACACTTCATCAGCATTGGCGCTATCATTTCACTGTGCTAAGGCCTTCTGTTGAGCCTTATCTCAGCCCTCTTTAAACCTGATGGCACGAACACACACAACAAGGTATTTGTCATTTCCTTAGCAGTCATCTTTGAACGCTATCTCAGATCTGTATCTAGATTGCTACAAAGTTTCAGGAGCATAATGCTTTCAGCTAAACATCATGTCAACCAATATAAATCTGATTAAAGTCTCTACGGTTCCGAATAGAGTGAAACTGAGTTTTTCCACAAACAGAAACGTTTCATGTCGAGATGCTTAGACGCATCAGTAAACTTCAGGCATCCATGAACGTGTTGCTGCGAAACATGACATACGTTTAACAGCGCGTATATCATTTTTTATGGAATTATCTGAAATCGTGTTCTTGAAATGGGAAGATTATACAATCTGTACACCCAATGACAAACCACTCTGATCAGAAAGAAATGAAGTTTTTGTTTGGTTGCTTTACTTTTACTTTCCTTCCCAGATGTCACCTTTGTGGCTATAGTGAGCAAAGGTAAAAGTAGATCTATGAGGCGGCAAAAAAATAAAAAATAAAAGGGAAAGAGAGAGAGAGAGAGAGAGATAGAAAAAGAGCGAGAGTCTTCTTTGTGTTCTTAGACAAGCATCTGATTTGAACCCACAGTTCAAGACCTCTTCCCAGAATACAAAGCACTCTTTTATGCACCTCAGACAAAGCGGCCGTCTCTTCCATGTGCACACAAAGCCTCCTCCACTCACTTTGTACACCTTTTGTTTGTATTAAGTGCTATATTTTCCAATGTTAGCACATTGGTATGAGATACTGATGTTCGTTGTGTCCACTTCTGCTTTCAGTGAGGCTGTATTGTTTTTTACTTCTTTTTACATCAAAAGAATTAAAGATTGAAGCACATTGCTGGTAATAAAAGGTGGCACGGAAAGAACTGTGTGTGTGTGTGTGGTCCAAGTTAACCCTATGTTATGAGGACAAAATGTCCATGTGGGGACATTTTTTGGTCTCCATGAGGAAAACAGCTTATAATGTTAATTATGACAAAATTATGTTTTTTGAAAATGTAAAAATGCAGAGAGTTTTCTGTGATGGGTAGGTTTAGGGTTAGAGGATAGAATATACAGTTTGTACAGTATAAAAATCATTATGTCTATGGAAAGTCCCCATAAAACATGAAAACTCAAAGTGTGAGTGTGTGTGTGTATGTGTGTTCATGTTTTCCTATCCCGGTGGGGACTTCAACCTGAATGCACACTGACTCATGGGGACTCGTGGGGACCTTTAGGTCCCCATGAGGAAACAAGCTTATAAATCATACAGAATTAGTTTTTTTGAAAATGTAAAAATGCAGAAAGTTTTATGTGATGGGTAGGTTTAAAGGTAGGGTTAGTGTAAGGGGATAGAATATACAGTTTGTACAGTATAAAAACCATTACGTCTATGGAGAGTCTCCACAAAGATAGTAAACCAGACGTGTGTGTGTGCGTGTGTGTGTGTGTGTGTGTGTGTAAAAGCAATGTCACAGTAATGAAAAGCCCCTTTTAAATACTTCTAAAATGATGACATGATGCATCATATCATCTGTTATGAAAAAAAGAGAGAGAGAGAGAGAGAGATCACAAATACGCAAGAAAAACACCCTGCTACTGCAAACCCAACAATCAAAAGATATCGACCTGCTCTTGTTAATCAAGCCAGACCGTGTTTCCGCAGAAAACATGATGTGTGTGCACGTTAGGAAATGTATTAGAGCTTCTACTTCCTGATTAGGCACATTTGCTCATTTCCCGAAATGCCTTGAAATTAATGAACAAACAAGTGACCAGCGAAACCTCAATGATAATTAGCACAATTATGAAGGGACTCCCAACAGCTCTCATATGCCAGAGTCTTACAGTCGTGCTTATGTGCAAATTATGAGCTGTGTGATTTATTGGCTAGTGTCTCCAAAGCCTCCAGTGGGTTGCAGGGAGTGATGTTATTGGTTTCATATTTTGAAGAGGTACTAATTTGCTAAAGGGAAATTATGGAACTGAGTCCTGTTCGTTTTAGAGCATCTGGTTAGAAAACAAGATGCCGTCATTTGAAGTACAGATGGTAAACCCACTTGCCAGCATTCAAACTTCCTCCTAGAGTCTGGCAAGACCAGAACTTCAAAAAGTTACAGGGTCACCTCATCGGGGAGGAGGGGTATTTTGATTGACAGGCAGACATAATGCACCACATCTCTGGGTACAGACTATTAGCCAAGAATTAAGAATCATTTTAATTGCAAAAATGGAGAAAATACTGTGACAAATATCACCACCAGATCATCCTTATAAAGACTGCTGTTCAAAAAGAAGCGTCTTATGCTCAAAAATACAGTAAAATTTTGTAATATTATTACAATTTAAAGCAACACTATGTAACTTTTGGTGCTCTAGCGGTTAATAAACAAAACTGCATGCGTCTTGTGGAAGAAATTGTAGCCGGAGCTACTTCTCTCTGTTTATGTCTATGACGAGTCACGCAGGTACTGTGCTACTCCGCAGCGGTGCGACCCGAACCGGATTCAAATAGTCAGAATATAAACACTTATTATATGTGACCCTGGACCACAAAACCAGTCATAAGTTGAGATTTACACAGCATCTGAAAGCTGAATAAATAAGGTTTGTTAGGATAGGACAATATTTGGCCGAGATACAACTATTTGAAAATCTGGAATCTGAGGGTGCAAAAAAATTTAAATATTGAGAAAATCGCCTTTAAAGTTGTCCAAATGAAGTCCTTAGCAACACATATTACTACTAATAATATATTTTTTATATATTTACGATAGGGAATTTACTAAATATCTTCATGGAACATGATCTTTACTTAATATCCTAATGATTTTTGGCACAAAAGAAAAATCGATAATTTTGACCAATACAATGTATTGTTGGCTATTGCCACAAATATTCCCATGCGACTTATGACTGGTTTTGTGGTCCAGGGTCATATACAACACGGTTTGGAAAATGGATTCATGATGTACTCGCTCATTATGTAAATGTAGTACATTTTGAGCACAAGAAAGTTACATAGTGCAGCTTTAAAACAACATATTTTAAAATGTAATTTATTCCTGTGATGTCAAAGCTGATTTTTCAGCATCATTACTCCAGTCTTAAGTATCACAAAATAATTATAATATGCTGATTTGGTGCTCAAAAACATTTATTATCATTATCAATGTTAAAAACAGTTGTGCTGCATAATATTTTTTTGTGGAAACTATGATACTTTTTTCATGACTCTTTGATTAATTGAACATTCAAAAGAACAGCATTTATTCGAAATAGATTATAAATGTCCTTACTTTCTCCCTTTGATCAATTTAATATGCCCTTGCTGAATTAAAAGTTTTTAATTTCTTTTTACTAACCCCAACATTTTGAACAGTAGCATATTACTGACTTCCTCTAAACTCAAATTGTGGTCAGGTCAAACAGCAGCAGTCTTTCAAGCAACACAAAAAAATTATTTGATCTGATGCAACCAACAGGAATAGTTCAGCTGTGAACGGATTATCCACAAATCATCCCTCAGAAAAACGATCACATTGACATCAATTATAAGCATTAAAATGCATTTACACAGCATGCTCATCTACACACAAACAAATATGTCTTCATGGTATACAGACAAAACAATAGTGTGAATTCACAAACTGAGGTGAGGCGCCGTTGAGAATGTTTATGACCAAACTATAAGGAAATAACTGTATATTATTATTATTATCATCAGTCTTTGTCTTTGGTTTTTGTGTTCGACACATAAACTCTAAGGAATGCTAGTCAGAACAATAGCCACAGCTGGCCAGGATATTGGCCATTGTCTGGTTTGTTTGGGCAATGACACTGTTTTATAAATCAGTATGACTCAACAGGAAAAGCATGAGAATACAAACTAGACAGATTGAATTACTCCTTCCTCGCACAAACAATGGCACAACCTTCTCATGGCTATCTTAATTAGCAATAGCAATCAGTTAATTGGTAACGAACCCTTGATATTAGCTGCCAGTGATGACGACTATTTGTGCAAACGTTCATGTTCATGTTCCATGTTCCTCCCTATATGTTTATTTATTTCTTATTTATTCGCTTGTTTAATTCACTCATTCTTTGTTTGTAGCACCCCTTACGGAAAGAAAATATATTTCCCTATATATGAATGATCAATATATTAAATGATATAACGGTATATTAGAAAATATACAGAATAATACATCATGTTAATATATTACAATATACTGAATAATACATAAGGAATTGCCGCTTTTCATATATTGAAAAATATGTGAGTATATTACTAATATACTTGTAGGCTATCATAATGTATGTAATTTTATATTCAGTAATACATTTTATAATATATAGATACATATGTGATCAGACATGGTAGTGCATAATATGCATTATGCAATATTGCAGATATATTTAATAGGGGTATAATGGTACACGTATTCGTACCGAACCGTTTCGGTACAGGACTTCCGATGCGGTGCACATGTGTACCGAATGGTTCCAAATGCAATCTTTAACAGTTAACAGTAGGCTTGTTTTACACGCGGAACATACTTCAACCCGAGTTCCCACACAAACATATTAAGTATTCTGTCCATTTTATCACAAAATTTTGATGCTCTTTAATGTGACATGACACAGATCACTGTATAGGCGCGTCAGTTCAAGCGGCGGCGCGGCGCGCAAGTGAGTGTGATCATCTCTTCCTAGTCAAAAGAATAAACATGAATCAACATCTGAAAGTATGTTGAGGATACATTGCAACTTACTGAAACGTATCATATGTTGTGTAATCGCTCAATCAGTGTTTCAACGGCTGAAAGAGGTCAATAAAACAGTTTGTAAACAATGTCACGTAGCATTACATTTACCTCAGGCAGTCATTCAGTGTCCACAGCTGGTTATTATTGAATTATCATTGCTAAATATGAATTGAATGAATTATTTCGCTAAATATATGCACTATATTAGCCTATATATTCTACTTAATCTGTTAGTGATGTCTTGATTATTTAATGTATGTTTAAATAAATCTGTCATGAAAATGACAGCCACTGTGTAGGCTATAAATGATTTCAACAACGAACTGGAGTAAAAACATAATTTTATAATTAGATTTAGAAGTTAATGCAAAAACTGCCTTATGTAAAGTTTACATGTTTGCATACAATGTGTTATTTGAGTGTTGATTATTTTATCTAAAAATAAATAGCAACTGAATTTAGGCTAATAGTTTGGGCTCTGTTGTTAACCTTTAATATTATAGTAATGTGCAAGTAAGGGCTCCCTATATAGTTTACAGCATTATATTTAAGAAACTTTTAGATATAATTGAATTCATTTAAGGACAGACACAATTTGTAAACCACTGTTTAATAAAAATAAATAAAAAGCAATTTTATATTTAGTTTTCTCTCCCCTGCTGTACCGAACCATGTTCGGCCAATCGTCAACCTCACCACAGGCTCTACTCTTCAGCACAATGGTAACCCCAAGAACTGAGACATACCAGAAACCTTTTAAATTCCAAAATAATACAACTTAAAACACTAACAGATCTCCCCCTATATTAATATTAAGCAAAACGTGAAATAACACTTAATTAACAGTCAGAAGCAAAGCATGCTGGGAACTAGAAATCTGCTGTAACTCATTTGTGAATGTGTGTATGCATGTACATACATTCACATTTATATGTTTGTGCAATATATGTACACAATAAAGGATAAAACTTTAAGTTGGCTGGTAAAGTGGATAAAACTTTATGAATATTACATGTAATGCTATTTTTGTCTTCATTTCTAAATATTTTATATGCATCAATATATAGCCATAGATGGTCAATGCATATATTGCAGTATATTGAACAATATAAGCACCTAGTTTCCCATGGAAATGTATTATGAAATATTTTGCAGTATATTTCCATATATTTTTGTTCCGTAAGGGACGGCATGCCATGTGTCATTTAGCAATGAAGCTCACACAAATGTTACTTGTCTGATACATCACTTTTGTCTGGAAAGGTAAATACAAAGTTCCACAATAGGCTACACAAAAGAAAAGACTTTGCCCTATTCAGAAAAGCATTTTCACCACTACGACTAATGTTTAAATAGTAAACTACTTAAAAATATGCTACATTTTGCCTTTAAAGTGAGCTTCTAGAATAATATTCCAGCTATGTATTAGCATTTTTGAGTGTTTGCCAGAATCAAAAGCTTATCTTGTTATCAAAAGATGGCCAAGTTATTGGTACTGCTGGAGAGATCTTTGATCTGAAATATGCAAGCAAAGGTCTATACACCTCTGAGGTGCGGATCAATACCCCTCTTTTCCCATTCTGTTCTCCCTGCATCCCTCCTTCCCAGCCTTTCGTCGTTTTTTCATTGAACAGCAAGCTCTTTCATACCGACACTGCCCATTAGGATTCAAGTGTGGTGGTGAGGCAAGCTCTCCGACTTAAACAAATGACAGTCTCTTCGTCATTTCCATGTCTTACTGTCAGACTCTATTTTTCTGCCATCCATGAAGGCTGTTATACATAAATAGTTTGAGTCAACCGAAGAACAGTTCACGAATAGTTGAACTTGTACAGGTGATGTCTTGGTTTGCTCATGGGTTTGTGCATAAGTTGCAGTGTTTACACACTCCGTGTACACTGGCTAACGCATTTACACACACGCAAAGACTCAGAGTTCACACAGCGAACTCCACCATGCAAAGACAAAATCATGCAAATGCACAGTGTGTCCATGCAAACAAACCCATCACATGAGCTTTTATTTCCAAATGACATCATGAAAAAGATACACACAAATACATTAATAGGTCAAAAATATAGTTTTAAACATGTGCCAAGTTCTTACAAATGTACTTAACCCTAATTTCAATTGTTTATGGTTGACGTCATTAGCCAGGCAATGACTGCAGCATGCAAATGTTCACCAAGGGGAACATCATCTTCAAAGAGAAAACCAGGAACTGGCCCCATAACAATGGATGAGTTCTACCACGAGCATCCTGGAAGGAAGACGTAAATGTATGTGCGTGCGTGCGTGCATGCATTTGTGTGCTTGCATATGTGTTTTTGCATTTACATGCTTGCATGTTATTGTTGATAAGAGGAAGTTTAGAGAGGTGTGGCTTCTAACTGAGTTGTGTAGCTCTGGTTGACTGAAGATATGGAAAGACTGCATTGTAGTGCACTTCAAAGCCTGCTTTCTCATATCGGGCTTGTGCATTAGTGCACATTCTCAACCGGCCCAAAGGGACTTGACTAGTTGTGCATATGTATCTAAAATTACCATAACTATGACTAAACGCTAAAGCGTTAAAGTGGCTGCAGTTGCTATCGAGCAAGTCCAACAGCACATATGGCGTGGTACCCCGAGTCTCCTTCCTGGGCTCATCGTTTGGCCTAGTTCTCTGTGGTCAACCCAGATGGAGGGGCCTTTATTTTGGCTCTTTCAGTTGATCGCAGCACACAATAGGTTGAACGGTCACTTTTCTTACATTCCGTTCTTACAACGTTCCTTCAATAATTGGAGAGTCTGATCAGCCTGCCAAAGACAATAGTGGACAAATAAGCAAGATCAAAGCAGCAATCCATTTATGTCATATTTGAGTTTGTGTGAGTGTGTGTTTGTTTGCATTAGGCCACTGGCCCATTTTGAGTGTGAGTGCTACAACAGCAATATTAATGGTCACACCACATGGCATGCAGAGCGGGCTGGAGTCTAGGGGCTGAGGGCTGTGCCGTATAAACAAAACTCATCCAAAGAGATAGAAAGAGAGAAAGGACACAAAAAGAGGGAGAGAAAAACTGAGTGAGTGATGGCCGCCAATCAAAACGGCTCTATCTCTCAGAGCAAGCGTCACGTTTCTGGCATGAAGGCCAGAAGAGATGGAAACATAAGAGGGATGGGGCTGGGGAAATTGGAGACTTAACAGCAGTGAAAGCCCATTATCATGCTGTTGCAGGGCTAGAAAAAATGGACAAAAATAATAACATAATAAATAAAGACAAACAAATAGGAAAGCAGGAAATGGAAAGTAAGCAGAACTGGCAGGGGCATCTTGGCTTCTCTCTAGAACCCATCTGCATTTCTTTACAATCATAAAACAACTCTAGGGCAGCATTTATCAGCCTGATACAGCCTCTGGAAAGAGGGGAATTAAAGAGCCAAAATGAGATATGGGGAGATAAAGACGCTATGTGCGCAACGGCTGCCATTTGCTGCGAGATGCCCCCGAGGGGAGCAGGTTGTGATGGAGAGCCACACATTTACACTTCGAATGTTTCCAGAGTAAGTAAAACAACAGCCATGTCTTGTGCGAGACAGGTTCAACCAGCCGTTCTTTTCACGACGCATGCTGGGAGTGAAGTCGAACGAGAATCATTCAAGTTCTGGACCCGTGCCAGCACCGATACCTTGTCTGTTTCCTGCGGTGCGGGCTTTGGGTGACCCCTGTGGCGGGCGTGTTAGAACATGCATGGAGATGGTTTGAGAGAGGTTAGTGTCAGAAAAGAATGGCAATAGGCAGAAAGAAAACATTGGGTTAATAGGTTTAACAATGGGCCTATGCTTGTTTTGTACCAGTTTTTTTACATGCCACCGTACAAATGTCAATCAAATCATCCATTCAAACCAGGTTTGTGCACTTTTTGAGTTTGAATGCAAGGAAGCAGAATTAAACTGATTTGAAACTAATATAATAATTTTTTTAACCAAAAAAAAAAGCAAAGCTTTTCAAGACAAACTAGACTAAGCTTGACTTGAAAACCCCTTTTTTGAGAGTTTTGGGGAAAACAATTAAAGAAAAAAAATCCAAAAAAGTTTTTTCTGTATATTATAAACTTGAATAGAATTTGGAATGTGAGAAAATGAAGAATAGTGAATAAAAAATGAATGTAAAGAAAGAGAATTAAAGTTAATTGAACGTCAGAGAAATTCATGTAACTGTAGAAAGGAAATTGGGTCAATGAAAACATAAATGGGTTTGACAAACCTTGTTTTTTGAGGGGGGTGGGGTGATTGTTTTTCTGCCCTCAGACAGGAAGATAAACACACAGATAGACAGACAGATATTTCTTTGAATTGCAAATCAGTAAATTCTTCCTCTTCCTGTCATTCCAGTTCAATTCAAATTCATTCTCATGAACTGAAAGGGAGCCAGTTCTTCAATTCAAAATTTTGCACAACCTTGGTTCAAACACACAGCAAAAAGCCACCAAGCAAGCGTAGGTGTGTCTTTCTTCCTCTCCCAGGCTCCTGTCAGCCTGTGGGAGAGGAGCGTGTTGACAAGCGCAACCCCTGTCTTTGTCCCTGTTTGTTTGTGTGTAAACAGCGGCAAGGGCAGAGACACCGAAACACCAGGAACTCCAAACAAATGACCCAAATGAAGAGCTCACTTGTCAGCGTTAAAGGGACAGAGTTCACTGCGCATCTGTCTGCTAACAAGCACCCTGCTGGAGAACCTTTTGTGCTCCAATTTGCGACCTCACGGGCCTGAGAATGAAGAGAGGTGACTGACCCAGGTTCACTTACAATCACAATCTCAGCCACTGCCAGATCAGGAAACAACCTTTAAGCTGGATGCAACCATTTGTTTGTTTCAGACTTAATCAAACAAGGTGGAGACCACAATCTCTTTAAGATGCTTTCAGAAGCATTGGCAAACTTCGACTACCACTACATTACAGTACCCAGGGGCTCCCCCATATCAAAGCAGCAATTTAAGAGTGCATTTATCCACAAAAGCCCCTTACAGTTCAAATTTTTTAGAGTAGCTTTTCTGTCTAAGCAGGATAAGTGAAGTCTGCATAAAGTCAAACTTTTTCTGTTGTATTTAATGCAAATTTGCAAACACTGATTAATCCACTGTGGCCATTTTGGCACATTCAACTGACAATACAGTCAGTATTTTCCATATCAGAGGACAAAATAAAGAGAGAGAGAGAGAGAGAGAGATGAACATCATTGTGTCTGAGTGGATCAATTGTTTACCTTGTCATTATTATTCGGTTTGCATATCAAATGTGTTTACATAAGAATAACAGACTTGCGGGACCAAAAACAATTCCCTTGTCAGCCTGAATATTTTCTTGTTGAAGTCTGGCCTTCGCTAAACGGTCTGTTCAATCTCAATACATCTCCTAAATGTGGCGTGACAATTTAGGCATAATTACGTGGCTAATACGTTATTAACAGAGACATGGTAATGTCTTTGGATGCCGAGACGTGTTATCTCCAATTACCTTCATTTGGGGTTTGTAAAACGATCAGGTAAAGTGTGAAATAAGAGAGTCAGATAAGAGGGAAGGTTTGCAGGTGGAAATGTAAATATGCGTTCGATTGAGGTCGGAATGTCGAGGATATTTCATTAAGCTCACCCGCTGCTTGCTCTGATAGCTGGGATTGGATAAGA
The DNA here is from genome assembly GCA_039654105.1 of Coreius guichenoti. Classification (NCBI taxonomy): domain Eukaryota; kingdom Metazoa; phylum Chordata; class Actinopteri; order Cypriniformes; family Gobionidae; genus Coreius; species Coreius guichenoti. Next base: position 20,833,113 of record CM077173.1, on the reverse strand, counting down.
AGGGAGGAGAGGCTAGGATTGGATGAGGAAGAACACAATAATGAGAATTCACAAAAAATTTATCGCTCCCACTAATCAGGATTGGATTTTAATTGAATTGGCCACACCCCACAGGAAGTTGAATTGGAATCTATCTAATAAACTTTTACTTTAAAGCTTTTAGTGTTTGTTGTCAAGAAAAAAAAAATCAAATCTGAATTCTATTTCTTTACATCCAATCTCAAATTGCTATCCTGCATACTGTTTCACACCACTGATTAGTCATTATGTACCGTTTGTGTTTTGACACATGCACAGTCACACACACACATATGCTACTTGTACGGCGGTACAAAGTGACCAGCATTACATTGTTAATAAGGATATCAGCTTGATTAAAACATGCCTGGGGCACTTTCACATTTGTCATTGTTAGATTAAATTCAGTTTGAGGCTTTTATATTTCATCTCCTTGATTTTCTCTCTCCCATACACACACACACACACAGACACACAAACACACACACACACACACACACACACACACTTTGTCAGGCACCAGTGGCCAGCGGTCAGGGAGAGAGGATGCATTGCGGACATCATCGCGTTCATCATGAGTTGGACAGGGGGCAGTAGAGTTGACAGAGCTGTTCCATCAGTCACAGCAAAGATACACACACACACACACACCACCACCACATTCTCACCGGAGATAGATCAGGTTGAGGTCCAGTGAACACTGTTTATCCACTTTCAACACGCACACATGCATCGTTTACAGGGAGATCTTTCTTTCACCATAACTTATGCACCTTAATTCACACATGCTAACAGACACACACATATAGTGTGACACTTATTTCCCAGTGTCTTCTTGAGACATCCAAAGAGGACAAACACACACCCACAATTGTTCCAGGGGCTGTTGTATTGTTGGCTCAGACAGGGCCTGTTGCTGACGGAGATGGTTACCTTGGCGTTGGGTGACAGTGGATCAATCTGTAATCTGTGTCTGTTATTGATGACGGTGTGTGAAAGAGAGATAGTGGAGCTCGATTCCACCACCTTTCATCTCTCCGTTGTTTCCGAACTGATTCTGCTCGATTTCTGAAGACAGACACATTCTGCGTAAAATTCCACAGCAAATCAGATAGTTGAATGAGAGATTTTCCTGCTGAAGAGACTGACAAAGGTTGTCATGTATTGTGTTTTGGATGCTGGTGTGCTTCCTAGCTTCCCCGGGAAAGACTATAGTGGCTGAATAACTTCACTAGCTAAGCTTCACTGGTGAACAGTAAACTAAACTAGTCTTTAGAGCAGGATATAAGCGTTTCTTTAAAGATAATGACATTGAAAGCTGAGTAAAGAGATGAAAGAAAATTAGTTAAAGAGATTCCAGCAGGACACAGGACACAACAGAAACTTGATTCAAACCTTCATATCTCACTTAAGCACCAAGCAAACAATAGCCACCATTTCACCGTCTCGGTTAACTATAGATCCAATATAGTCCGACTATGAGTAACCCATAGCCAAAATAACCTTGAATTTGGTTACATGTCATTTTTGCCAAAATAACTTGCGAGATGTATGATATTCCATCTTGTAAGCAAAGTCAACAGTGATTACAAGGTGTTTGGTTTAACTTCTTTGACATGCTCATGTTGTAGATGACTAGTCTATTCTTGGGCTATGGTTAGACGTCTATTACATTTTCACTGACAACCCAAATGTTGCCTTGTTTTAGCCTAGACATCAGGGCTGTGTTTGGACTGCTATTAGACATCTTTTAAACGCAAAATTGCTTGCTGGGAGCATATGCCCTAATTCTCACTTAAAGTGAAAGATATTTCTGAGAAAAACATTTAAGGAGAAATCAACTCTCCCACTGTTCAGTAAGGATCTCTGATGCCAGTAAACGCAGAAGAAGGAATGAGGGTGGAGGCTTTCCACGTATAATAATATTAGGCAGAGACACAGTGGCTGTGAGACCAGCCAGTTCTCTCTCTCTCTCTCTCTCGCTTTCTCTCTCTCATATTCTGTTGACTTTTATCATTTAAAGGAATATTATTTAGAAATAAATGTTTATGGACAGCATCTATGGCATGCTGTGAATGCACTTAAATGCACTTTAGATTAGCAATTTAGCAGGCTAGCACACAGCACCTTGTATGCAGCATGTGTAAGTCAGATTACAACCACAACACACCAACACACACACACACACACACACACACAAAAGGAAAGATATTTCCTGGAATCTGGAATCTGGATGTTTGAGAATTTTTTGTTTGTTTGTTTGTAATTCTTACTATTCTCAGTAATAATTGTCAATGAATTATCATTACTGTAATATTTTTTTTCACTGTAAAACACTTTTACAGTATTTTTATGAAGAACTATATATATTAGGTGCAATTAATCACAATTACAGAATGTGTGATTTCTTATTTTGTTAATCGATTGACAGCACTATATAGACCGATCAGGCATAACATTATGATCACTGAAGGGTGAAGTGAATAACACTGATTATCTCTTCATCACGGCATCTGTTAGTGGGTAAGATATATTAGGCAGCAAGTGAACATTTTGTCCTCAAAGTTGATGTGTTAGAAGCAGGAAAAATGCACAAGTGTAAGGATTTGAGTGAGTTTCACAAGGGCCAAATGGGCGGCCAAGGCTCACTGATGCATGTGGGGAGCGAAAGCTGGCCCGTGTGGTCCGATCAAATAGACGAGCTACTGTAGCTCAAATTGCTCAAGAAGTTAATGCTGGTTCTGATAGAAAGGTGTCAGAATACACAGTGCATCACAGTTTGTTGCGTATGGGGCTGCATAGCCGCAGACCAGTCAGGGTGCCCATGCTGATCCCTGTCCACTGTCGAAAGCGCCAACAGTGGGCGCATGAGCATCAGAACTGGACCACGGAGCAATGGAAGAAGGTGGCCTGGTCTGATGAATCATGTTTTCTTTTACATCACGTGGATGGCCGGGTGCGTGTGCATCAATTACCTGGGGAACACATGGCACCAGGATGCACTATGGGAAGAAGGCAAGCCGGCGGAGGCAGTTTGATGCTTTGGGCAATATTCTGCTGGGAAACCTTGGGTCCTACCATCCATGTGGATGTTACTTTGACACGTACCACCTACCTACCTAAGCATTGTTGCAGACCATGTACACCCTTTCATGGAAACGGTATTCCCTGGTGGCTGTGGCCTTCTTCAGCAGGATAATGCGCCCTGCCACAAAGCAAAAATGGTTCAGGAATGGTTTGAGGAGCACAACAACGAGTTTGAGGTGTTGGCTTGGCCTCCAAATTCCCCATATCTCAATCCAATCAAACATCTGTGGGATGTGCTGAACAAACAAGTCCAATCCATGGAGGCCCTACCTCACAACTTACAGGACTTAAAGGATCTGCTGCTAACATCTTGGTGCCAGATACCACAGCACACCTTCAGGGGTCTAGTGGAGTCCATGTCTTGATGGGTCAAGGCTGTTTTGGCAGCAAAAGGGGGACCAACACAATATTAGGTCATAATGTTATGCCTGATCGGTGTATATATTAGTTTTTAATATATTTTATATTGTAATAATTTCATATTTAATCTCCAAATGAATGTAGAAACAACACAAAGACAGTATATTTTAAATATTTTGATCTATCAGGTAGGAAATATACAGAAATTGAATTAAGTTATCAAACACTTCACAGTCTTCATTGCATAAATAATAAATTAAATATAGATTAATCCGTATTAAAGCTACAAAAGTTCAGTCAAGAGCAGTGAGTGATTTTCTCTTTGTCTTTTGTTCTTTAATTAACATTAATGACAGACAGCAGCAGGTGGTAACACTTTAGAATACTGTTCCGACATTAATGAATAACTACACAGGAACAAACGAGTAACACAATATTAACATTCTAGTAACTACTAACTAACAAGAAACTCTGATTAACGAATTAGTAAGTAATAGTGCTTAGTTGAATGTGGTAGTTTACTATTAGCTAATCAATAACTGCTATTTTTGTCATAACTCCCAGAGGACTACTATGAACTACTATATACAGGTTCATAATTAACATGAATAATGCATAATATATAATTAATTCTAAAGTGAAGGTAATGGTAACCCACTAGTAATGACTCAAGTGTTACTACATCCTTCAAAAGGAATTACTAATTATTTGGATCAGTATTCTAAAGTGAAAAACATAATAACTCTGTAGTGGAATCATTGTAAGCTTTTGAGGTTTTTGTAAGGTTTTGGATAGTAACACTTAAGTAATTACTAGTGGGTTACCATGATCTTCACTTTAGAATAGTGATCCAAATAGCTAGTAATTCCTATAGAAGTATGTAGTAACACAAAAACGTCAAAAATGTCAAAAGTTCAATGAAAAGATGAACCTTCAGAAGTTTTGTTTTGCTTTGTTTTTTGTTTTGTTTGTTTGTTTTTCAGCAGAGGATCAATGGAAAAATGAACCTTCAGAAGTTTTGTTTTGCTTTGTTTTTTGTTTTGTTTGTTTGTTTTCCAGCAGAGGATCGATGAAAAAATTTACCTTCAGAAGTTTTGTTTTGCTTTGTTTTTTGTTTTGTTTATTTGTTTGTTTTTCAGCAGAGGATCAATGAAAAGATGAACCTTCAGAAGTTTTCACTTCAGTCATTACTAAAGAGTTATCATGCTTTTCACTTTAGAATACTGATCCAAATAATTAGTAATTCCTTCTGAAGGATTTAGTAACACTTGAGTACTTCTTAGTAGTCCTCTGGGAGGTATGAAAAAAATGGTAGTTACTGAGTAGCTAATAGTGAAGTACCACATTCGACTAAGCACTATTACTTACTAATTTATTAATCAGAGTTTATTGTTAGTTAATAGTAGTTACTAGAGTGTTAATACTGCTTTACTCACTTGTTCCTGTGTAGTTATCATTAATGACGGAACTGTATTCTAAAGTGTTACCCAGCAGGTTTACTAGGCTGCTGTCACTTTAAGACCGTTAAGACGCGGATGTCCTCACAACTCTGTATGGTCATTTAAGACTTTATTTAACTCATTTAAGACTGTGCTTACAAGGATACTTGACAAAGCAGACATTTTGGCATACTTTTGTGTTTTTGTCCGTTCAAGTGCAAAAGAGAACTCAATATGACCGTGCGCTGTCTGACGCAGCTTTCTGTGTGCACGAGTCATGTGTATGTGTCACACATAAGAGATTCACAGACAGCGCGCCAGTACAGATACCTTTTGCGTCTTATAGTGCTTGAATGGGTTAATATCACTTGAATGAATGATAGCGTGATCATATAGCCTACTAAAGTATGGTAGAAAAAATATATTGCGTTAAATATATACACTCACCTAAAGGATTATTAGGAACACCTGTTCAATTTCTCATTAATGCAATTATCTAATCAACCAATCACATGGCAGTTGCTTCAATGCATTTAGGGGTGTGGTCCTGGTCAAGACAATCTCCTGAACTCCAAACTGAATGTCAGAATGGGAAAGAAAGGTGATTTAAGCAATTTTGAGCGTGGCATGGTTGTTGGTGCCAGACGGGCCGTAGTATTTCACAATCTGCTCAGTTACTGGGATTTTCACGCACAACCATTTCTAGAGTTTACAAAGAATGGTGTGAAAAGGGAAAAACATCCAGTATGCGGCAGTCCTGTGGGCGAAAATGCCTTGTTGATGCTAGAGGTCAGAGGAGAATGGGCCGACTGATTCAAGCTGATAGAAGAGCAACTTTGACTGAAATAACCACTCGTTACAACCGAGGTATGCAGCAAAGCATTTGTGAAGCCACAACACGCACAACCTTGAGGCGGATGGGCTACAACAGCAGAAGACCCCACCAGGTACCACTCATCTCCACTACAAATAGGAAAAAGAGGCTACAATTTGCACGAGCTCACCAAAATTGGACAGTTGAAGACTGGAAAAATGTTGCCTGGTCTGATGAGTCTCGATTTCTGTTGAGACATTCAGATGGTAGAGTCAGAATATGGCGTAAACAGAATGAGAACATGGATCCATCATGCCTTGTTACCACTGTGCAGGCTGGTGGTGGTGGTGTAATGGTGTGGGGGATGTTTTCTTGGCACACTTTAGGCCCCTTAGTGCCAATTGGGCATCGTTTAAATGCCACGGCCTACCTGAGCATTGTTTCTGACCATGTCCATCCCTTTATGACCACCATGTACCCATCCTCTGATGGCTACTTCCAGCAGGATAATGCACCATGGCACAAAGCTCGAATCATTTCAAATTGGTTTCTTGAACATGACAATGAGTTCACTGTACTAAAATGGCCCCCACAGTCACCAGATCTCAACCCAATAGAGCATCTTTGGGATGTGGTGGAACGGGAGCTTCGTGCCCTGGATGTGCATCCCACAAATCTCCATCAACTGCAAGATGCTATCCTATCAATATGGGCCAACATTTCTAAAGAATGCTTTCAGCACCTTGTTGAATCAATGCCACGTAGAATTAAGGCAGTTCTGAAGGCGAAAGGGGGTCAAACACAGTATTAGTATGGTGTTCCTAATAATCCTTTAGGTGAGTGTATATATTATATATGCATATATATTATACATACATACATATTATATACACACGAAATATGACATGTTTTTGACAGATTTCATGAAATTCAGCTTGTAGGAATGCAGCCTGCGCAGTTGTTTCCCATGTTTCACCATGTTATTCCCACTTCTGCAATGTTGAATCTATCTTCCCACTATGCTAAAGTAAGTTAAGATGCTATGAGTATGTATATGTGTGTGCGTGAGGGTTTGTGCCTGCAGGGGTGATTGACAGCTCAGTGCTCTGATTAATGTGACTGAGCTCTGTGCTTGAGAGAGAGAGAGAGAGAGAGAGAGAGGGGGAGAGAGAGGGAGAGCTCCCATTCCAGCTCTCAGCCACGTATAACGCTGAGAGCAAGATAGAGAGGAGAGATCATGAAAGAAGCGAAAGAGGGACTGAGGGACAGAGAGACTAGGGAATTCTCACTCCTATTCATCAAAAACACTTTTAATTATACCATATTGCCTCCTCTAGATTTCTCCCATTTACTCCCTAGATTTAGATGCAAGACTGCACTGAGTGGCTCTGAATCTAAAATAGCAATCTGCTTCTCTCTTCCTCTCATTTTTATTTGATCTCTGTCTTTCTTTCTCTCTCGCTCTCGATGACACTTCAGTATGTCTGTCTTTAGCATTCTGGTGCAAGATTCGTCAGGAGCAGGTCGAAATCATTATTCAGGACAGAAATGCGATGTGGCCTCTCTCACTCTTTCTCGCTCTTTCATTTTGCTGTGTGCTGTGGCGGAATAAAAACGTAGCAGATACGCTAATCGGATGTGCTAATCAAACTTCAGCATTAAACATACATGATGGCTAACTTTTTATAAAAAGGAAGGAATTTATTTACAATCATGATGCCAGACCAGAATATTGAAGGGCAAAGTGTGTGTGTGACACGTTTACATGGGTCAACTTTAGTTCAAGCTTGAATTATATAGCAGTGCATTGCATCATTACTTAGCAGGAATTTAGCTTGTTGATGATTGCCGACGCACACACCAATCCACACACATCCCAACACAGACACAAAGGGATTTTTTTCCTCACAAAGTTACGCTCACACGTTCCAGCTGCCTTTATACTAGGAACAAAGACGAAGAAGGAAAATACAAAGAGGCAAAGAATTCTCCTTAATTAAAGTTTCCAATCTGTAAATCGATGAAATTAAATTCTGTAACAAAAGAGGGAAGAGACTGCACTACAGCACAAGCCCACACAAACAGCCAGCAGGTGGTGTGTGTGTGTGTGTGCTGCTGTAAAATGATGTGTGTTTGGTTGAGATTAAACACTAGGTTTAGCAGGGTAGGACATTAACTTTTCGTTAGACCTGCTTTCTAAATGCAGTGGGAGGAAGTGAGGCTTCCAGACATAAACAAAATGGTAACATTTCACTGCTGGGACGTCATTAAATAAATTATAAACTATGGAGTTACACATTTACTTTGTTGTGAGAACTAGTGTTGGGGAGTAACAAACTAAAATATGCATAAAGTAGGCACATGACAACACAGTCTCTGTCTTCTCTCTTTCATGAATTTTTGTTCAGTAAAAATGATTCAGTAATTGATATGAGGTGCTGGGAAGTCTGATTCATTTTAGTGAACTGGTTCATTCAGTTCATGTAAATTAATCTGTTGAAAAAAAAAAATAATCACTGGTTGATAGAGGCACTGGGAAGTATGATTCATTTTTAGAGAAGTGGTTAATGTAAATGAATCTATTTAAATGTTGCCATTTATCACGGTTTTCTTTTTTTACCATAATAATTCAGTGTAAATGTACCTATTTAAGAGCCCATCAGCTGGTTGCAACAAATGTAAGGAAAATAAGAATGGTCTTAAAATCATTCCTAGGTTTTTCTTAACAGGTTCCAAGAACTCTCTCCAGGTCGGATTACTTTCAAGAATGAATGGCATAATCTGATATTTAGACCTGTATTCAAAAAGATATTGCCTTATTAAATAGTATCAATATAGTTGTGTCCTGAAACTCTAACTGCCTTTTCAAAAGGTAGTTTATCTACTTTAAATTATGATTAGCGTTGTAGTTTAAAAAGCTACAGGTTCAGCTACCCCAACATTGGTGGGAAAAAATGTGTAGCAAGGGAAAAAAATCTGTGTGATTATAATAGCATACATAACTTGTCACATCTGTCTATATTTTGTAAATAAAGAATAAAGTGGTGCAGTTGTAAGTAAACAACCATCATCGTGTGATATCCTTTAAAGCATGCCAGTCTTCTCGCTGTCTGTTAAAGGCCCTGTTTTAACTTTGATTCACGGACAAAGATGAACCCTGTCCAAGACTGTGCCGTATTCCAGAATCAATATTTCCAAGTATGTGGGCTGCCTGTGTGTTTTTGTTTGTTTAAGCAAACCTGCTTTATCAATATTATCCATCAGTGACGGAACTCTTGTGAGCTCACAGGCCTGGAATGATGGAGGAGAGGAAAAGAGAAGAGGAAAGGGATAAAGCAAGTGGGTAAAATGATAGACAGGTGTGTCAGTTTTTGTGTGAGAGTGTGTGTTTGTTCAAGCACATGTAAAAGCTGATAAGCTTCCAAAAAAAGCAAAACAGTATGAGAGGACATGAAGAGAGCAAACAGTGGTGATATTAAACACCTGGTCCACACTTTCAACCTCTCTCTCTCTCTCTCTCTCTCACTCACTCACACACACACACACACACACACACTCACACACACACACACACACACACACACACACACACACACACACACACACACACACACACACACACACACACACACACACACACTCATTTCAGTCTGTTAGTTATGTAGTCATGCCATGGGTGAATTGGGCTGTAATGATTCACATATTTCACACAGAAGTAAAGAGCAGTCTGCATCCACTAAATATATACACACCCGCCCACTTTCCCATAAACGCCCACCATCTGCAAAAACTCCAAGAACAACTTGTGCTGAATATTTTTCTACTATTAATGTGTGTTCTTCTCTCTCTAACTATAAATGGTCAGATCTCAAGATAATGTATTACTTTAGGCCGATACTTGATGCCAAAAGCCTTCTCAGATCCTAAATCTTACATCTGCTTCACATAGACTTAGAAGAAAAGATACAGCATTTATAAATCAAACCTCTTTGGACTGGATCAGCACGCCGGGGTTCTGATCAGACCGTTCTTTTAGTTTATTGAGCTTGTTCTAAGAATTTTGAGACACTGAATCTTCTGACTAGTCTGCAATATAAATCCTACCACGCAATGCAAAAAAAGTAGCATTTATATCACTCTAAATCAATTATGGGGACATTTTACAAACAAATTGACAAATTTTTATTAACAATTACTCTGATGTACACTACTGTTCAAAAGTTTTAAGTAAGTTTTTTTTAAATAATACTTTTCTTCAACAAGGATCCATTAAAATGATCAAAAGTAACGGTAAAGATATTTAAAATGACATTTATAATATAAAAGATTTCAATTCTTCAAAGAATTCTGAAAAATATATCATGGTTTCCACAAAAATATTGAGCAGCAAAACATTTTTCAACAATAATTATAATAAGAAATGTTTCTTGAGCAGCAAATCAGCATTAGAATGATTTCTGAAGGACCATGTGACACTGAAGACTGATAAAAATCCAGCTTTGCCACAGAAAGAAATGACATTTTAAAATATATTAAAATAGAAAAGTTATTTTAGTTGTAATAGTATTCCACAATATTGTATTTTTTATTAAATAAATACAGCCTTGGTGAGCATAAGCGACTTCTTTCAAAAGCATTAAAAATCCCCAACTTTTGAATGGTAGTGTAGTTGTAAACCCATTTGACTTCTTTCTACTTTCTTACATGGAATATTCCTAATACAATGGAAGTGAATGAGGGCTGGGGTGGTCAAGCTCTAAAAATAACAAAAAAGAACCATAACAGTATCATTAAAATATAGGTTCTCTTTGAAGCTTGAAAGCTTAAATCCCCATTCATTGTAATTATATGGGGTAGTTAATCAAAACTATTTTGATATAATCAGTAACAATCAGGAAACATATCTAATTTTACAGAGAGAGCATTTGCATGTGTCGGTGTGAATTCATGAAAGAGAGGTGAGAGGCCAGCGAATGAAACCCTCCAGTGTTCGTCTGGTCCGGTGGGGTGTGAGTGAGTGTGATATTGTACAGCTGGGTAAGAAACAGGGAGTCTTTGTTTTAGGTAGTGTTCTGAACGCTCGTTAGCCTAATTAGCGCAGCGGCATGCTACTTTGCTTACAGGGCAGCCCTCAGTAATGAGGCCACAACCTCATTTCCTGTGGTGACGTCACACAAAGAATGGACAACACAATTGTGTTTCACCAGTCTTAGCTTTCACACAAATCCTTGATGGACACACACACACACACACATTCATAGCCACCATCCCAGTGCCTGCTGACAGGCTTTTGGCTAGCAGAGTCATATTTGGTACGCTCTGGTTGTTTCTTCAAGCAAACACACATATACGCGTACCCAAGCCCGTAAGGAATACATCTCAAGAATAGCATTAGATGACTCAACATTTGCTGTTCAAAGACCCACAAAAAGCAGTAAAAGAGGATAGAGGGAAAGAGTCACCTTACCGGACAGGAAAGTAGACACTTCCACAAGATACTTCCCCACAGATTCAGTTACCAAACTTTAAATAACACAGAGACACAAATCCAGCCTGTGTGGGCATATTTGCGGGAATATTACAAAATGGAAATGGTGTGCTTATATCCTCCAGACATGAACATTTATTTTAGAGCTCCATCTCTAATGGGAAAAGCCAAGATTTTTTTTATTTTTTTTTTTTGGTGCTCAAATGAAAAATCTGTCCTCTTTGGCTAATTTCCAACTTTTAATTTTCAACCTATTTTCTCTGATCATTTCTGCCTTAAAAAGAAAAGCAAAAAAAATCTCCTGAGTGTGATGATGACACAGCCAGCAGAGCCTTTCAAGAACATCAGCAGACAAGATCAATAAATCAAAGTCTTATTTTGTGTCTGATTGCCTTTGAACCAATTTAGACCAGACCAGTGGTCAGCGTCCTATTTGGGAGACAAAAGCTCACAGGCGTTTGAACGGCTCTAGAGGCTTGTAGCTGGTATCATGGCTCGGGTCAATCAGAGGAAGGCATCAGGGACATCCTATGAATAATGCCTGAAGCGGCCGTCTGTCCTGTATAAAGTTTTTATGAGGTGGCTGGTCACTGAGACTGACAGTGTGTAATTGACTCGTTACAGTCCTCCCTTAAAAAGCTGCATAAAGTTAAGAATTGTTGGGAGGAGAGAAGGAGAGAGCCCACTTCCTGTTTTACAAGGTCACTGATAACAGTTGTATGTGGAGAGTTATAAATGAGCCTACAGCGTCAGTGCAAGAGATCACGTGGTGGAACGTTCTAGAAGACCCCTCATGCAAGGCAGGTGGAAGAGACTCAGCTTCTTTGTACGTTTTGCTTCTGATGAACTGATATAGGTTTTTTTATTAGTCCTTATTTATTTATTTATAATTGTGGGAGGAGTTTTGCATAATAATGAGGGCTGTCACTGAAAGGGATAGTTCACCCAAAAATGAAAATTCTGTCATCATTTACTCACCCTCAAGTTGTTCCAAACCTGTATGAATTTCTTTCTTCTGCTGAACACAAATGAAGATATTTGGAAGAATGTTTGTAACCAAGCAGATCTCCGCAGCCATTGACTACCATAGTATTTTTTTTCCCGCTATGGTTGTCAATGGCTGCTGAGATCTGCTTGGTTACAAACATTCTTCCAAATATCTTTCACCCAAAATGTAGTTGTCCATTTACTCACCCTCATGTCGTTCCAAACCAAAACTTTCTTTCTTCTGTGGAACACAAATGGAGAAATTCTGAACACCGTGCTGGTCGCTATTTTCAATTACAATGAATATGGACTGAAGGTCTTAAACTTCATAAAAACAATGCAAAAACATCATATACACGATCGTGTTTGGGTCAGTGAGTTTTTTTTTTTTTTTTTAAGAAATTAATCATGCATTAATTTGATCAAAAGTGACAGTAAAGATATTTTTTTACTTCAAATAAATGCTGTTCTTTTGAACTTTCTATAAATCAAATAACACTAAAAAATATTAAGCAGCACAACCGTTTTCAACATTGATAGTAATAAGAAATGTCATTTGTGTGTGACAATGAAAACTGGGGTAATGGCTGCTGAAAATTCAGCTTTGCCATCACAGGAATAAATTAATACATTTAAAAAAAATAGAAAGTTATTTTAAATTGTAGTCATATTTCACAATATACTGTTAAAATACAGACCAGTTTAAATCTGAAGCCATATGATAGCTTTGTGTGAGAAACAGGCCAAAATTATGTAATTCACTGATAACCACCTTTAATTAGCTGTTAACCACTGCGACTGGATCACTGAATCAGAGAGTTGAACCTGAGTAACAGATCAATCAGATTCATGAATGAATCATTCAGACCAGTTCTGTGAACCGCATAATAAAAAAGTTCTGACTCCAAACATCAAATGATTTGTTTGGATACACCACTCATGAACTTGCAAAATATGTCCATCACACAAAGCTATCATATGATTTCAGAAGACATGGGAAAATACGGGACAAAAGTTGTGGACCACGTTTATGATCATTTTCTGATGCTTTGCATCCGCTTTTGTAGCTTGAAAGCCTCAGTCCCCATTCATTGTAATTGCACGGCAAACAGTCTTCAACAGTCAGTTTGGAATAACATGAGAGTATAGGTAAATGGTAACAAAATTTACATTTAGGGTGATCCCTTTAAATGAACTATTCCTAATGAGTGTGGCTAGATTAGAGTATCTTGCATTCTCGGTTGTCCTCCCCTGACGACAGCCATATGAATGGAACTAAACACAAACAGGAGGAAATAATATGGAAGAATTCAAAAGAATTGTACATCTGACTCATAGAGGTGATTTGAATAATCATTAAAATAATCATTTTGCTCTTGCAAAAACAGGAAAGGTGACACCCTCACATCCTCCATGATGATCTACTTGTCTAGCCTGAGGGACTTGTAGCTACAAAAACTCTTCCAAGTGCTATGAAAGCTGTGAGTGCACAAATACACATACTCATGTCCCACGAGGACCTCTCTACGTTGGTGTGTGTGTGAGAATGAGAGAGAGTGATTTTCTTTATTCTAAAAATGCACAGATGAAAGGTCTGAGAACAGAGTGTATCTGCTGCAGCAGCTGAACTCATGAGAACATGAGTGTGCATATGTGTGTGCTTGTGAGTACAGGTGTGTGGAGCTTTTACACTGAGGTAAATTCTAAAGTTGCTGTGTGTGTGTGTGTGTGTGTGTGTGTGTGTGTGTGTGTGTGTGTGTGTGTGTGTGTGTGTGTGTGTGTGTGTGTGTGTGTGTGTGTGTGTGTGTTGCAAGATTATCTGTGTGCACCCATGTGTGTGTGGCGAGAAAGAACATTTTTGGGCTGAATGGACCTCGCCGTCCCCTGTACCTGACACAGAGAGATAGATGTTTTGAACAGGGTCTCGGCAAGATATATGAAGACTCCTCACATGCAAAATGAGATGGAGAGATGGGAGTGAATCCAAAAAAATCTTTGTGTTTGTAGGATTTCACATAGGGGGTGTGCGAAAAGAAATCAGCTAAAGCTGAAAAAGGAAATAGCAGGTGATTATAAGAGTGAAGGGCCATAAGGAGCATACAGTTAACTGTGGTAGCGTGGAGAGAAAGAGAGGGAACTGTGAGTGCATTGCTCGCTAGTTTATTTTGAATGTAGGGCACCTCATATCGCAGGCCGTTATAGAAAATTCCAGAGTCAGCAAATCCTGCTGTGAACGGAGATAATGTTTTATGTGGGCTGTAAAGGCTCAATGAAAGTTCTTCTATAACTGGAAGAGGTGGAAGGGAAAAAGCAGCCGTTTAATGAGCCTGTTTAATTTGTCCATGAAAAACATAAAGCAAATATGCACCTTAATTTGCCACCATGTTTTATGGTAATGTTCTCCACAACAACAAAAAAAAATGTATTCTGTATTTTGCAAGAATTGGCAATATCCATTCCAGAATTCCAACAATTCCGACCTTTTTTCTGAAACATTCCGACAACTCGCAGAGGAAATGAAAAGTATGTCACTATGATAACCAGAGTAAGACTGGCTCCTCGGACAATTGCTCAACAAACCTTCCTGACAATAAGAGAGTGACTGAAATAAAGAAAATAAGAGGAATCAAAGCTAGAATAAAATAAAATATAAATATTAGATGAAAAGTTTCAAAAATTGAAATGTTAACTTGGCAAGTAACTGAAATAAGTTTAAAATACAAAAACTAAAACTGAAATAAACTTTCATGGCCCCAAGCATATTTTGTTGTATGAATATCTGGATATGCAATATATAAAAAGAAAGAACAAAGACGGTTAATAAAATCGAGCTTCATGCATTCTTTTTTTTATCCATTTTTGTCATCTTTGTCAAAGACTAACACATTTGTAAAAGCAATTCTATCGCTTGTTTCTGCTTCTTTTTCACCTGTGTTTTGATCTGGAGATGCTGTACTCTTTCAGAAGATCCGTAATAGCGCCCCGTACCATATAACAGTGAAAACATGGATTGCCGGAAAATTCGGTCAATGGCGGAGAAGCGTTGTATCATAAATTATGGAAAATTCCGTTAATGGCAGGTAAAGACTTAAATTATAATATAAAATATAATAAAAGCTCTTTCAAAATATGCATGCTAAAATAGTATATAAATAATACTAAAATAACACTGAACGTAAGGTCTCAAGCTTCAAAGAAAGAAGCAAAAGCATCATATAAAGCCGACAATTCCGACCTTCTTCCTGAAACATTCCAATGGCTTCCAGAGGAAATGAAAAGTATGACACTATGACACTATGACACTATAAGATGTGCCCCCTCAGACAGTTACTCAGTGACCCTTATTGACAATAAGAGAGCGCTATAATACAGAAGCAAGGTCTGGATTATATATTAAAAACTGTGCACTGTGGTAGATTTCCTCCAGAGGACACTGCACTTTATATATTCTACCGGAGAACTGAATGTTGAACGACGCTCTACCTTGGCCTGTTATGCACCGTTCAAAGACCCAACCACTCATGCCTGCACTATCCAATCAATGGCTCAATGGCAACAATAAATTGCCACCGATTTCCCAATCATGGTTCCAAAACGGCTTCATTTAGATATGTTACCATGGTAGAGGCACATGCACGTGAGCGCAGTTATGCATGACCCGGGTCGTCTTTCTTTCACTGTTTACTGTTATGCAATGAGGGAATCAGTGTGAAGCCCACCTCATCCTTTATTCAGAAGAGTGGTTGCTTCTCTTCCGCTTTCTCTCTGTCTGTTGATTTATTTATTTATACTGGTCTTTTTTTCAGCCTGCACATTTCGTAATCTCATGTAGAGTGACGTCAATTTGATAGCTGTTTTGTTTTTGGCATGACAGGTACTGAATGGATTTTGTCTGATAATTGCCACCACACTAATTTAACAAACGTCATGTGCGCTAACCCAACCTGGCCTGGCCTGATGAGTGCCCACAGCCAACCCACCAAGCTTCAGCTTTGTTTTTCTGCAGGTTTCTGCTCTTGTTTGCAGGTAAATAAAAATAATGCAAACTACAGCCTAATGAAGCTGGGAGACCAGATAAGGCCATAAACTGTGATGAGAATCATTTTACACAGCCTAGTTTGAGATTGAGTTGGTGTTCCAACTTAACAAGTGCGTGCTTAAAACCTTTCTAAAACCTAAGCTGGTCTTTGCTGGTTTAAGATGGTCTTGCTTAGGCTGGGCACTTGCCTAAGCAAGACCATCTTGTTGAGGAAGTTTTAGTGATGTAAGGAAGAATTCAGGACAAGGGCACTTGTCAGTCTGGCCAAACTGACAAGTGCACACAACCCCTCAAAAACCAACAAACTACACCAGCCTAAGCTAGTTTGTGGTTCTGTTGGACTGTACTCAAATCCTTTCTAAACACCTGCAAACAAGAGCAGAAACCTGCAGAAAAACAAAGCTGAAGCTTGTTTTAGGGATGACCTTTACAAATTCTCACGACACTGACTAACTCTCTCACAGTTCAGTGAGTCACTGCAGCTGGTCTTTTCACCTTTAACTCAATCTTTAGAGTATGTATACATATAGAGAAAAGGAGAGTGTGAAGGAGAAGGATATACTTCCTGTCTCTTTCTCTATCCTGTTCATCTTGTAGGCCTCTATCTCCTGGAGAAGCACTGAGGGGACAAAAATACTGTTCTGCCCCAACGAAACAAAAGATTCACAGCTGCTGAGCCAGAAAAAGTGCCTCTATATATTCTGTTCTGTTCTTTGTCCACTCACCGGAGAGGCTTCAGGCTAGTGCAGAGCCCAAACATGCTACAATAAAGAGAAAGAGAGAATAAATATTGCACCTTTCAGGTGAAATAGTGTTGTTTTGGGCTGGCAATGAGAACAGGTATGGCACAAAAACAAACAACAAAAAACTGCAGATGGTTTGCCTCCCTGTAAAGCGACAGAGAGAGATTGAGAAAAAGAGAGAGAGTGAGAAAAAGCAAAACAGAGGCAGTCAGCCACATGGAGAATGAAAAAAACAAAGAAAAATGAGCAACAGTTGACACCCCTTTGACTCTTTTTACTTAAATGAAAACGGAGTACAGAAGTCGTGGGCTGTGCTGAGATTTGGAACGGATTCTGACAGCTAAGCATTCACTAAAAGGTTTTCAAGCTTAAAAGAGGAAGGTTTTCCTCACCTTCATTGTGCCACCTCAGGGACGTACCCTCTGCTAACATACAAAAAACCACCAGAACAATGCAGCAAAATAAATTGCTTGACATCACAGGGTGCTATTGATGCCATAAACTCCCTCTAGCGCTTTCCTTCACCCTCCGCTCTGTCACTATTTATTCTGCAATTTATTTGACTTGTGCACATTTGCCGTGTGTGTTTAGCCGTGCCTGAATTCTACCTTACATCACCGAAACTTCTCCAACAAGTACAACAAACAGCTTCTTCATACTTTACCTCATTAATCAGTGACAGATTTCATTCATTTGGTCCAAAAAAGCCACAGGGAACTTTGGTGTGCCGCTTTGGCATAGCAAGGATTCAATCACCCAGGCTGCTGCGCTAAATTCTGAGCTTCCCAGTTGGGGGGATACGAGCATGAAGGAACGGGATACAAAAAGCGGACAAGACAAGCTGGCATTAAATACATTTGTTTTCTTCCTCAAGAAATGAGTATTGATGCAGGCAAGGAGGCAGGCGGGCAAGTAGACAGACAGGCAGCAGCCCCTTTTCCCTCTTACACACGCACCACGCGTCGACAGCCAGGGTGAAAATTAATTACTCAAGAGGGGGTGTGTGTGAGCAACAAACCAGGCAGCAGCAGGAGAGGATGTACGCCTGTGTGAGCATGTGTGTGTGGAGAAGATAGACGTGTAATATAGCACTCCCCTTCAAAGCACACCACTTTACCTGACTTAAAATATCACTCATGCATATTTATCCGAATACAGTATTTACGCCACATACTTGCAACATTTTATCTTCTTACATCTTCTATATCTCGCTGTGCTTATCTCAACGTCACTCGTGAAGATTATTTGAAGCATATGTCCAATGGCCGCCCATTAGCTGCTGTCAGGATATTTACACCAATCACTCACATCCTGTTAAGTTATGCATGATTTTTAGCCTGGATGCTTTATCCTTGTCTCTTTTTGTTGTTGTTGTCATTGTTATAGACATGCTTTAAAGTGGATACTCTAACCTACATGGTCCTTGGGTGTTGATGTTGATTTGAATTCTCATGTTTTAATCAATACCAAGTAAAAAAAAAAAAAAAAAAAGATCTTGGCTTATAGAAGCAAGATGTGTCGACCTCAGCATACACTATATATCCATTGTCCAAAACAGACAATATATGCTTTCGTTGGCCACTAGCCGTGAAGTTTAATCCCCTTAGGTGGGATGTCACAGGGTCGAGGGTGAAGGGAAGGGAACACAATGCACGGACAAGACTACTGCTGTGTTGGAGAGATGGGAATATCCATCACCCGATTTCAGCGCTACCCTTGTCATGACCCCAAACATCCCAAAGATCTTTTAATGTATATTTAGGCATAGCATCAACACCAGCGCTAATGAATGAAGCTAAGCTTAGCACTAGCAGATGGTATCACTTTTGATTGTAATGATTCAAGGTCGTTAGCTTAGGTATGATGATAAAGTTCAAGAAAGAAAATAAATAAATAAATAATAATAATTAAATGTATATTTATATACATGTATTATATTTTATTCTTTAAAGTAAGCATCATAAAATTTAAATCAAGCACTAGTTTATTTTTGGCACCAGTGCAATAAAGCAGAATTAATTTAATTAGGTTATGTTTGGAAAGGGGACCCAAAGGTAACACCTTTTCCTGTCAGCAAGCCCAGCAGTAACTAAGGGATCTCAAGGGATGGAAAGAGAGAGAAAGAGAGGAGAAAGAAAAATGGAGGGAGCTATAGAACAAGATGCAACAATTCCCACCGGTTCTACGTAGTGACCCATTCCCAATAGGCAGAGATAGGCTGGGTCTGGCTTTCATCCTCTGGTAAACTATAAATCTCAATGCCTTTCTGTGGCTTTACTGAAGCCAACCTCATTTATCTCCTGTTACATTTTTGTTTGTTTAGAATGAATGCGATGAATAGAATTACCTCTAACCATATCAGACCATCAAAGACACTGTGGTTGAGGCAGATACAGTCAGCATAGTATCTTTTTATCCCTGCCGACTGGCCTCTTATTGTTTGTCCTTGCTCTTTTTAAATGGCAGCCATTAAGTCAGGCCAAAAGCAGGTTTGGGTCTTCAGAGGAACCACAGGGGGCGGCTTGCAGTTCACAGCCCACTGACGGAGCTCCAAGTCCCCCACAGATCGCTAGCATTCAACCAGGCTTCCTGCTGGGACGGGCCCTCTTAAGACACAAAGCTGTCTCAATCCTCTCCTTGCACATACAAGCAATGGTCTGGAGCGAAGCCTTTATCATTCTAAGCAGAGACATTGTTGACTATCAACAGCTGATTCCGCAGACGAGGTCCCTCGCATGTCTCAGCTTTACATCTTAAAAGCCTACGACGTCTACCGGAATCTGAATAGCATTAACATTTCAACAGACTGGAATATTGAAACAAGCCAGCTCTGACGGATGAACAATTTTTGTCTGAAAGAGACGCAGGCAACAAGATGTCAGAATGCTTGTTGCCAACTTCTCCTGAATAATAGGTTGATGTAAACAAGGTCGAAGAGATTGATCAAAATGAAACATGTTACAGCATGTAAAAGGAGATGGGATACTGCAAATGTGTAAATGGGTAGTCGACGCATTGCGGGTCTACATTCACATCAAGATGTTAGGATAAAAATAGATATAAGGCTGTGATGGTAAGGCTTCAGGTAAATAAATAAATGAATAAATAATAATAATTTCATAATAGACCATTAAAAAACACATGCACAACTATTACATAAATAAATAATAAAAATAGCTGTTTAATATTCCCAAATGTATTAACTACCCAAATATCTTAAATATCCCTGTGTTTTATTCTGTATTCTGTGTTTATTTACGGCATTGTCCAGTCACATGACCTGATTTGTTTATATTGCCTTAACGTGGGTGTTTAATTTAGGGTTCCGCAGATCAATAGAAAGATCTAAATATAGCTGTGAAATGACAAAAGTGAAGGACTACCGGGTGGCTTATAACTACTGCAGAAAGGCTTACTGCTAAGGCTAAGTATAGAATTCTACTGTCTTTGCTCAAATACTGTACTTACACTTTTGGTCTGTACATATAATTTAACCTGGACAGGCTCTGAGCCATTTACTGATGTAGGTACTGCAAAAGCTTTTCAATGGATAAGCAGGTAAGATGAGGAAGATGCTATAAAAGAGAGTTTTCATAACCAATGCCATTGTAGTGTTCACCATCAGCCATGATTCAATTATTCCACAAGCAAAATTGTCCAAAAAACAGGGGGTTACTAAGGTAAAATAAGTAGTGGCTGGTCATGTGATCTAACCTGCTCCATAAATAAATCAGCTTTTATTAAGCAACTGATATGACGAGAGTCTTCATCCCACATCAGTGTACATCATTTTAAACAAATTCACCTAAAGTACTATTGATTTATTTACGGGTAGAACTTTTTAATGAGAAAAAAAAATACTGAGTGTGCCTTTAAAAATACATAAAAGCATCTACAGTATGCACACATATGCCCATACGGACACACATTTCAATGGATCCACACACAGAAGAAAACAGTAAGAACATCATCCATCACCCTCTAAATGCGCAGTTCAGTCCCGTCAGATAAATGCCTCATTAGTGCTGAATCCAGAAAACTACACACACACACACACACACGTACACTCAGAGACTGGAAAAGGCATTATACATGAGTTTACTCATCCAATTGTCCATTTTTGTCTTTGATGAATCAAATAAGGATAAATAAAGATGGGGAAACAGATCACCATGGCTTCCTTTCGTCTGTTGTTTCTCTGCCTCTTTTATCTCCCGGCATAATGGCTAATGAGATGCAGATGATGGCACTTCAGGAGTGGGCTGGAAAGAGAGGGCACGAGGACGACAGAGAGGATGGAGGGAAGCGGGGAGTTTTGGAAAAGAGGGAGGGAGGGGGAGGGTGTGTTTACCTGGCCCCTGATCTCGATTTTAGAGGCCTTTCACAAGCAAATCAAGCCATCTACAATTGTCCGACCTTTTGAAGAGGGCTGTGTCTGTGTGTGTGTGTAGCGACTCTTCAATCAAAGACAAGCCCTTTAAACAAATATCCACAGCAAGAGCCCACCGACTTAACTGGGAAAAAAACCTGTTCAAGTCCTCTTCAGCGAGAATTACAGATGTCCCACACCCATGGCTTGTCATTTAGGATGTGTGTGAAGTTGTTGTGTCTTTCTAAATGAATGAGTGCAGGTGGTTGTGTGCAATTTTTATTCCCTTTGTAATCTTTATGCAAAAAATTCAAAGTCTATGTGCATACATGAACACACACAAACTATCCACGTTCCACACTGCAGTGAGATATTAGTATGGATGAGAGGAAAGCTGCATGTGCAGCCCTAACTACATTGAATACCAGAGCACTGTCTCGCTCTCGCTTTCTCTCAGCAATTCACCCAGTCCTTTATCTGCCCTTTAAGCGTTACATAAAAAGCGAGAAACCCCTAATTTCTCGGTAGATCCTCGAGTGTTTGCGTGACTCTGAGTGTGGTGGGGGAGGAGAAAACGCAATCAATTGTCTCCTGCTTCTCACATCTCATTTGGGCTCTGATGCTCCAAAAGTCCATTACCGAAACAAAATAATAATTAAACCGAAGCACAAGTCGCTCTGATAAGAACAGATCCGTCCTGTCATCCGTTCCCCAGTGTTCGGTTTCCCCGCGGGGGGACGCCTTAAACAATGGTCCGTGTTGTAGAAGTGACTCTCGTGAGTGTGGAAATGCAAGCTCAGCGTTTAATTAAGAAAAACATAGTCTTACATGCTCTATAAATGAGGAAGCGAGAGTGGAAAAAAGAGAAAAGAGAAAGTACAGGACAGATTGATTAGGAGAGCTGAGAGTGGTTGGGAGGGAGAACCGCAGAGCGATGGTTAGAGGAACAAGGAGAGAACAAGTGGCTGGAAGGGGGGGGGAGAGGTGAGGTAGAGGAAAAGAGAGATGAGAAAGGAGTGAAAAATGGAGGGAATGCAGATTTATGGAGTGATATTTTTCTCTCGGGCGGTAGGGTTTTCAGCTCGCCGCGCTCTCACCTCATATAAAAGGGGCTGAACCAATCACAGGGGTTTAGCTGAAGTACTGTGCTGACATTATAACCTCAATTTGACCTCTGACCTCTCACTGTGTTCTCTCAGCCTGCGTCATTGAACATGGAGGTATATCGCAGAAATATTATGGCACCATTAAGCGTCCATATGTGCTTCTATGGCAGTTTTGGATCAATAGATCAATCTGTGTGACACAATCAAAGGACGTTCTTGACATTTAGCATGTTGGTCGTCATGAATGTCCTTTGATTGACATAGAGATGATGTGGTTTGTGAAAAATGAATGAACAAAAGCATGAAATATTAATCAATGAGATCCAATTCGAAGCCTTTTAACAAGGAAAACACTTGACGAGAAACAAATGGTCACACTTCTCGCTCGCTTTCTGGGGACTCCACCGACTAATGAATTCATTTGTGGGGTTCAAGTTTCAATCTAATCAGAAGAAATGGGATAATTAAGACAAAGCATTGTGGGGGAACCCTGGAACAACCCCCTAACTTGTTTACTTGACTTGAGGTAATTAATATCACACAAGTGGGAGTTAAAAGCAATTGAGTACAGGGTCCGCCCACAGCATCAGCGTAGTGATCGGAGTGACTGGCTACGATATGAGTGACAGATTATTCAGCCAAGCATATGTTGTATGCTCAACCCAACTAAAGGCCGTGTCATACTGACAGTGAACAAATTATATTCGAACTAAAATAAAAATAATTTTATCCAACACAATTTCTGAATACTAGCAATGAGAGACTTGTTGACCTAAAACCACCTGCTGAGATGGATGCACAGTGAAGCCTATTTATATCTGCAATGGTGAACTGTGGGTCTTTATAACAAAGAGTAAGCTGTGGGAAATGTGCTATTGAACACCCCCGACCTGAAGTCCAGACCTTTCCCTACAGGATACTGAACAGCAATAAAATACTCACTCACATATTGCTAACAACTACTGCAAAAAAAAAAATAAAAAAATAATATATATATATATAAACTAATTTAAACTTTAATTTCTCCATGCGGAACCATTTAAAAAAATCTGTCTACATCATAATTATATGTGTGTATAATTTCATATATACACGGAATTTCCTTGTTAGGTCACTGGGCTTAAAAGTGGATATTTGTATTTGTGTAAAGGGCTTAAGGGCTTGACTAAACAGCCTTTAGTATTCACACACAGATATTTATATCTGCAATATTGGTCAGTGGGTCTTTATAACAAAGAGTAAGTTATGGGAAGTGCCTGAACTACTGAACAAAGTCCAGATTTTTCATTACTGCATGGACACACATATTAAAAGGAGGGGGTTTTAGAGCCTGATGAGGTCAAAGGGCACTGATGGCCATTTCCTGTCAATTAAGAGCTGAGAGCCAGTCATCAATCAGAGTTTTCTCTCTAAAACACACACACATGCTGAAAAAAAAAAAAAAAAAACACACACTAAGGACTTCTTTCATGCAAAAATATTTGGCTGATTTTCATTCACAAGACCACAACAAGCTATTATTACAATCAGGCACAGGCAATTTCATTTAGTGAAAGCCGATAATATACACTCATATCTTAAAGTTCAAGTACCAAAATACTTGAACTGAAATTCGCATGAGCAAAGCCATGTTGACATTCAGTGTATTCAGCATTCTCACAGTTCCCAGTGTGAAAACGGAGACATGTCACAGATCAAGTTATACAGCTCACTGTGTTAGCATTTCCACTTCAGCACGTCCTTAGGGTCAGGCATGATACCTTACCTTACATGCCACAATCAACACATTCAGTAGCACAACTTCCAGACAACATCACCAAGACCTTCAAACAAAAGCCCTGTCTATCTCTCACCAACTAACCTGCACTAAACAGACACTAGAGTGAAAACACGAGGCTTTCGCAGACTGATGGATGGATGGGGAGACGGACTGACGGATGGATGAAGAAATGGATAGTCGGATGGATGGCCACCCAGGGTTGTCAATATCCACGGGATGCACGTGGGAGGGGGGAAAGAAGCTGTTTACGTTCACTCTAAGGCTCTGTCAGTCCTAATCAATCAATCACTGAGCGGGCAATAAATCACCATTCTCTTCAAAGCGCTGGTGTGGGAGCAGATTCGCAGAGTCTGGTGATACACACAGAGATGTCATAGGGACACATACTAGCTTGCCGAAGTCCAGATGGAGAGGTGAATGGAGGGATAAACAAGGAGGGATGGATGAGTGGTTGAGATTTTGACAATTTGTCAATCTGGCATACTTAATTGTATACTGCCATATAAATGTGCTATACATTTCAGAGACATAGAATGTACTGAATATGGTTGCAGGTATAGAGTACAATTGGAAACATTTTCTTTTTATGTTTTTGAAAGAAGTATCTTATGCTTACCAAGGCTACATTTATTTAATCAAAAATACAGTAAAAACAGTAATATTGTGAAATATTAAAATTTTAAATAATAGTTTTCTATTTTAATAAATTGTAAAAATATCATTTAATCCTGTGATGTCAAAGCTGTATTTTTAGCAGCCATTACTCCAATCTTTAGTGTCACATGATGCTTCAAAATCATTCTACACATTAAATGTTAAATACATTAACATATAAATTTTCGGGTTAAATGTATGAAATATATATATATATATATATATATATATATATATATACACGGTGGCAACATCTCCAAGACACTTGAAGCAAATCTACAGTACTGTGAAAAGTTTTAGGCACTTGTGTAAAAGTGCTGGAAAGTGAGGATCCTTTCAAAAATAATGTCATGAATGTATATATTTTTGTATCTATTAACTTCTGTACACTAAATCAAATCCACCCTTTGTGTTTAAAACAGCTTTTGTCCTAGGTACACCTGCTCATAGTTTTTCAGGTAGCTTTGCAGGTAGGTTTCTTAGAGACATTGCCGCAGTCCTTCTGGATTTAGTCTTTCTCAGTTTTTTTCTGTTTCTTCATGTAATCCCAGGTGGACTCAATGATGGTGAGTTCAGATCTTCGTGTGGAGCATAACGGCTGTTGTCAGACTACATGTGACTACATACTCTCACTGGATTATTACAATTAATGGCAAAAGGAATGTTTCGAAATGTAAACTGATATTTCCTACTGACACACTACAGCAAAAGATATAAATAACTGGCTTAAAGCCATTTTTTTTTTTTTTTTGGTGAAAATACTAACATGCCTAACATGACTTTTGCACAGTACTGTATAAGTAAATCTTGAGATATTGAAATAATTTGAATTGTTTTGATAGTTTATCTTGAATTTATTTATTTTTTTACTAAATACGTTTTATTGTGTTTTGATGATGTTTGTAATGAAAACTATTGATTAAGAGCTTGATTTGTTGCAATGTAGCATGAGGCTGGTGGTGCAGAGGTTGCTCTTGAAGAACCTTAAAGGTACTCTCATTATCTCTAGGGCAGTGACTGTAACCTAGATATGTGGACAGGTTGAGCTCAGATATTACCCTAAAGACCTCCACACAGAATAAGGTTATCACAATGCAGTGTGTGTAAGAAAGAGAGATGGTCATGGCTGGGGAAAAAACGGAGGATTACGCATTTGTCACTGTCAGCTGTGCTTGCCTCTTGCACGTAAGTACAGTGCTTCCTTCTCCTTTACAGTCCTTTTCCACATCTGTTTATAGAAAAATATCACCTACACCTTCAGCAAAAATACCTGAGACTTACTTGTGAAATCTCTAAGGCATGCACAGATATGCAATACACAGTTTGTGGGTGGGCATAGCATCAATAGTCAAGACACACACACACACACAAGCATCTTTCTAAGGAATAAAAATTCCTGTTAACCTGGATCTGTGCGCATACAATGATAAATATTTTGTGTGTGGGCGTATCCATTACAAATAATAGATTTCCCTCAATGTGCCCAATGAAAAACATCAATACACAACAACCTTTGTAACCCAAAACACACTCATTCCTATATGCAAAAGAGAAACACATATGCATAAAACCATCTGCCTGTGAATGTCTTTGCCAACAGCATAATGCTATTCTTTTGGTCTAGGTGAGATTGTCTCTTTATCCATTCCCCCATGAATCTCTTCGACACAAACCACTTTTCCTTCCGTTGTCTTCTTTTCTCCTTCCTTTGGTAATTTTGAAAGCAGAAAATGTGACTAGCTACATATACATATGTGGCGGTAAAAATAATGAATTGTTGTTTATGTGCACATGATGTCTGCATGGTTTTAGCACCAAATTCACTAAATGAATTATGCAAATCATGGATCAATCCAAACGCAGAAACAAAATCTGTTCTGAATGCAATTCTCACAACAATATCCCATCTTGCAGGAGTGCAAGAGCTTAACTCTTATACCGCAATTTGGCATACTGGGATTGTATACCATTTCTAAAACCAAAAGCACACAAATCGCTCTTTAAACTGCAGAAATTATGCTCAACTACACCATATACCTGGATATATTCCTGTTATAGTGCTTGTCTGCATTATTTGAGGATACATCTTCGGATACATTTGAAAATGGCGTTTTCGTTTCGTGTTTTCAAGCGTTTTCTAAAAGTTTCTCATCCACACTGAAATGTCAAAAAACTTTAAATTCACCTTACTGCACATGCGTAGAACCTAAAAAAAGCTTACTGACATGATACAGACGGAACAGATATCATAAAATTATCATGCTATTCTTCTGACAGGATCATTTTATTTAGCAAAATATCTTTTGCTAAACCATTATATGTTTGGTCTAAAACGCAACTGCTCTCATGTTTTGCCGCAGTACAGCAGTTGTGAGTAAATTCGAGCAAAGTCATTTTTGCAGGACTGCGATATATGAAGAGTGCACAAAGTAACATATATTTAGGAACAGTGTAAAAGTGAATAGCACATAACAGGCACAATAGCGGTATAAACATACATATCTATTGGTTGAATATGCGTCACATGACTAAACATGCGTCATCGCTTTCAAATACCTCCGTTTTCACAGTCCACACTACAACACAAAAACGATATTTTCAAAATTATCCACTTGGGAAAACGTTTTCAAAAAGCTCAGTTTTTGCAGGACAAAAACGCAGTCTCAGTGTGGACGGAAGGCCAAAACGGAGAGAAAAAGATGCGTTTTCAGACAGTGTGGACAAGGCCTGATAAACATTTTTCGTTTACCTCCTGATTTCTTGCAGGTTCTCATAGCACAGTGTTAATTGCTAGTTAATTACTAGTAAATAAGGTACAAGCCTAATTTGCAAACAAAGGAGATGTTTGTGTTTAAAAATATGACACTGAATCAATTTAAGCACTGTGCAGTGCTATTTCAGCACATTGTGCGCTGTGCGCTGTGCTAAAGTGGCGCAACCCTGTGTGCATTTTCGCCTCTTCATTTCCCACACCATTTTTCCATCAGAAGAGCTTTAAGCACTTCTGATACAATAACAAGCGATATAATTACGTCAAATGCTCTGTGACAGTTAATTTCAAACAAATTATCTGTTATATTTACAGAGCGCACAAATGAAATTAGATTTTGAGATCCTGAGTTTAAGAGAAATAAAATGGGAAATTGAACGTGGGCGTTCGTAGATCTCTTCTCCTTAGACTTGATGATAGTGAGGTTCGTCACAGCAGTTAGCATGTGCGATAAAGCCCATCATTAAATAATACAAATGACAACACAAAGCAACGCTCTGTGTATACAAAATGGATGCTGTAATCTTTATTACTGTTATTCTATTATTATCATCATAATAATATTAATTCAAACACAGGGGATAATGAATAAGCTATTCTCTCTCTCTCTCTTTCTCCTATCCTCCCTTCCTTTTTCTTGCTCGTTAAAGATGAAGAGAAAGACAGAGATTTGGCAGGCAGCCATGGTTCAATAAACTCCACTTGGTAGCACAGCCGTGCGGCAGTCTGTTCTGTTTGGCTTAGGAAAGTGCGCTACGCTATTCAAATTAAATATGACTGTCCTAAACATATACACTAATGGGACAGGTACTTAGACACACATGCATATGAAAACTCTCATCCTCCTCAACACACACACAATAACAGTCTTCTCTGCTACAAAACTAGCGCTATATAGGCCTCGCAGTGTTTACACAGTCACTCCAATGAGCCTATTTACATTTTTATTTCTTGCACCCCAGACTCACGAAATCCAGACAGATTCACATAGTGTGATTTCTGCCTCGGGGCACCAAACAAAATCAATTTCACCATCAAAAGAGCAGAGAAAACATATTCGAAGGGTGAAACTTATAGTAAATTTGGACTTAATGCAGAGATTCGCGCTAGCTAACAGCTAACAGTTTTCGTACATGGAACGCGTGCACGTTTGGGAGAAACTGAGATTTGTTTTCAGTTCAGGTTGGATCTATCATATTTTATTGATATGTCTAGCAGATTTCTTGGCAGACACCATATTGGGAGGGCAGAAGTCATACAGGTGGAATCTGCCTGGGATACCTACAGGTAGTTTGTGAAGGGCTGTGGTAGCCTCTGGGTTACCCTCAGGAACTGAAGACATGAAATGACACACACAGAGACACAAATAAGTAGGTAAATAAATAAATAAACAAAATCCAAACAACTACCCAGGTGAAAAGTACAAGAAAGCGGTGAAAAACTATCACAAGTCCCCACAAAAATCTAAACTAAAAAACACTAGTTTGTATGCACAAATGGAGGGAACAGGTTTATTGTGGCTTTTAAAGACACTGACACAGTAAGTTATCATACACACATACGAAACAACTCGCAAACCCCTAACGTGTACAGAAGAATACTAAAAAAGCATGTGTACGTTACAGTGTGACACAAACGCGGCTTTCGTTCTGCCTCCTTTCATTCAGCACTCATTTCCTCCGTAACGGTTCTGATTTGACTCCCTCCCCTGCCATCACAAAAAGCTTTCTTCCTCCCTGAGCACTCCGACCTGCAGCCACGATACAGTCTTCCCTCCTTCCTCCAGTTATTCTCTTTCTTTTTATTTCTGTTCTGCGTGGCCCGGCATGTGAAGCGCGGCACCGTGTGTCTCTCTTTAGGGAAAGGCAAAGTTATTGGATTGTGAAATTACAAAATAATGAAGCAAAAATGAAAGCGCCACACTCTTTGTTTTCTTTCGCGTGCACACATCTGATAAGAAGAACGGCGGAGGGCTGGGGGGACGAGAGAGGGAGGGGAAGGAGGGGAGAAAAGCGCAGAATACGGGGAATGATGAACTGACAGGGGAGATGACAGGAGGAATGTTTGGATAAAGATTCTCTTTCCTCTCGCAGACATGGCATGGCTGTAAGAGAATAGGACAGGTTATCACACAGAAGGATCAATGCTCCGCTCTGTACACACAGCTATTCAGGTGGAAGCATACATGTGTGTGTGCCTGAGGCATGTGAGCATGCATACCAATAACACTGCCCACAAAGAGCACACAAACACATGCCAACAACTCAACAGTGTAAACACGCTTACCAGCCGGCACTAGGTTCACACAAAAAGGTCATTAGTAACTGCACCACCAATGAACAGACCACCATTCTCAACAGCTGTGCTCTAAAATCTAGTAAACTTCCTAGCTGTCTACATAGAGAGATGCCTTCTAAAGGCTTGTCCGCAAGTTCGCATGGATGTGCGCGGCAAAAATGACGTCATCGCGGCGTTGGCTGATGTACGTGTTGAGTGCACGTGAACCCATTTTGCGTGGTGGTGTGCATGGCATTTTTTGTAAATTTCTGCCCGGCTCCGTTTCCGAAGATGCACGATGTCGAGACAAATACTGCCGAGCATGTATTTCTCACCACAGCGGCACCCAGTTTGCGTGTTTCTGAATTAGTTGCTTACATTTACAAAATGAGCCTACAATGGCTGAAGCCCTTATAATGACCACTTGTATAAAAAATGTAATTTCTTAATTCTCAATATGGAAGCTGTATTCTTAGTTCCACCAGTCAGTAAAACAAAAAAATCACTTTAGTTTGTTTACTCTAGTTTCCCACTTGAAATTACAGTTGTTTAGTGCAATTTAGTGTGAATTGCTGATACGACTGAAATATAATTATGAGAAACAGTTTTGGAGATTTTGGTCGTTTTACATTAAGATAGATATGAGTTGCACTTAAAATAGCTGCCGGAATCATTGCCAAAATGGCCGCAAAGTGAACTGACTAAAGATATTAGGCTGCATCCGAATATGCCTACTACCCTACTATAGAGTAGGTAACAAAAAACAAGTATGTAAGCATGATAAGTCCCTAGTAATGACTGAAGTCATTCTAACCATTTGAGGTTTTTGTAAGGTTGTGGATAGTAATGACTCAAGTGTTACTACATCCTTCTAATAGAATTACTAATTATTTGGATCAGTATTCTAAAGTGAACATCACGGTAACTCACTAGTAATGATTCAAATGCTACCAAATCCGTCAGAAGGAATTATTATCCAAAACCTTACAAAAACCTCAAATGTTGAAATGACTTTATTAGGGAGTTATCATGCTTTTCACTTTAGAATACTGTTCTAAATAATTAATAATTCCTTCTGAAGGATTTGGTAATACTTGAGTCATTACTAGTAGATTACCGTGGTCTTTACTTTAGAATTAATAATACATTGTGCATTACTGGCATTAATTATGAACCTGTATATAGTAGTTCTTAGTAGTCCTCTGGTAAGTATGAACAAATAGTAGCTGCTGATTAGCTAATAGTGAACTACCTCATTCAACTGAATGCTATTACTTACTAATTAGTTAATCAGAATTTCTTGTTAGTTAATAGTAGTTACCAGCATGTTAATATTGTGTTACTCATTTGTTCCTGTGGCTATTCATTAATGACGGAATAATATTCTAATGTGTTACCGAAATATCTACTCAGAGATATTTGGGATGCAGCATTAAGTTGCACTTCGCAAAGTATACAGGATACTTGATTCGTAAATTGATTCCATTTAAAGCTTGCATGTTGGCACATTAGCATGTTGCTAAACTAATCCACAATACTCTTACAAGCATAAAATACATAGGAATATTGTGTAAAATAGTCTTTAACAATAAGTTTTTAACAATACTTTTCAATATTGAATGAAATGACGGCATTTTTTATCCTGGATGAAGTTTTCATTGTGTTCACTGTGGTGCATTCTGGGATTACCTTCTTGTGAAGGACACATGCAGTGATGTTTTATTTGGCCAAAACCTGATATATTAGGAGGCAGCTTCAAGTTGGAGCAGACTTCACTTAAGGAACCTGCCTTAAAATGCTGTCTATATGCTGCTCACTAGGTTTTAGACAAGAGCTATCATCTATACCTACAAAAACACACTCACTCATAAATTATCCAGATCTCTTTCTTACATCATCTGTGGCAACGTGGTTTGGTGCAGATTTGTTGCTGGTGTGTTATCAAGCAAAACATGATGGTCACCCATTTTGGGGTTGCATTAAAAAAGCCTGTTGTTCTTTTCAACAGGGTGTGTTATACCCTGAAGCCCTCTAGCTCTGTCTCTCTCAGGTCTGTCCACTGACACAATCGTCCCTCTAACCCAAGTAGGCACTGATTGATAATTTTTGCATGCGCTGCCATTGATCGTCTCCAGAGACGGCTGGCGTGTTACCCGAAGTGTTCTCCTCCATAAACATCGTCTAATCATGCGCAGCTACGGCCAAAAGAAAGTAATTACAGCCCAAGAACAAAGGGATCGATGAGGAATACAAGCACAGACGCAAGAGATTATTGGGAAATGGATTGGCTCAGATCAGAAGCTAAAAGAAACTTAATGAAGAGCAATCATACATTAAAGCAGCTGAGCGTCCGCATTATCCATTGCTTTTTTCAGGAAGATGCAAGAGGAAGTCCAAAAATAGGTGAGTTTAGAGGACGGTTGTCTTTGTATTGTTCTTGCTATTGTTTTTTTCCTGTGTTTTTCTTCGTCTGTTTTGCTCTTATGCTTGTTCAGAGATTTTGCTGATAATAAATACCTATATCAAGCGCACTTTCCATCTGTTATGAAAGGCATTATTGTGAAATCTATCCTTTGTGATTACAAGAAAGAGTCAGAAACCATGACATTGATAATGTCAAAACTGAATAGGCTTAAAAATTAATGCTGCATTCACCCTATATGGACTGACAAACTCAGTCCATACAGTCCATATACTGTTGACAGACAATACATGTTTGACATATGACTTCACTTAAGAGTGGAAACAAAAAGCCATTGATTTCATGACCCGACAGCTCTCAAAATGACTATAACTTGATGGCCTGGAGGAATGACCTTGTTCCTGTTCCAGCTGCGGCTTTCAGGAAGCATCTTCCTTGAGGTTTAGATGAGATTGAAATTAAAAAAAGTATTATTTCTCCATTTTCATGTGTCAACATAACTTCTTGTTCAAACTTCACTGACAGTCTTGAGGAAAGTCATGTGACTCTTTAAACACTGTGAATGATTCATTTCTTAATCTGAGGAAATGATCAGCTGTGGGGCTTGTAAGCCGAGCGGGGAGTTGGACTCAGGCAAATCTGAATTGGGGACTTGTCTGTCAGTCATCAGAGAGCCTGGAGGGGCCTTGGGTCCCAGCCCTGGGCAGAGACTCTGGGGAGGCCCTGGGGAATGGACCAGTGCACAAAAACCCTACTGTGACCACCAACAGCAAGAAAGTAGGAGAGCCAGGGAGACTAATATACTAGGAGACCCGAGCACAGTGAGTCACTATACAACACTATCAAAATGTTGTGCCCTGATTGCCTAGAAGGACACACCTAAGCCCCAACAGGTGGAGAGAACGGAAGCCAGGGTGTTTGAAAATACAGAATGAAGAAAGATGTTCTCCGGGTCAGCAGGGAGATTGAGTGTGGTCGAACGGCCCGTGTTTAATAGCAAGAGCGTTCCTTACTGAAGCAGCGGTGACACCTGTGCTTCCAGTAGACTACGATTGTGTTTGAGAGGAAGCAGAGAGAAGGAGTGATGTATGACAGCAAATGGAGTGTGACCACAGAGGATGAAGACAACATTGAGAGAGCGAAAGAGAGAGAGAGAGAGAGAGAGAGAGAGAGGCGGTAAAGGGTAAAGCAGGTTTCTCAAAACCCCGCCAGACTCTATCAGGACTCAATTACTGCACCTGCTGGGCTCTCAAAACCACAAGCCACAGAGATGGCCACACCACACCAGAGGCAGATGTCATTCACCAGTGCACACTTGGACATTTGAAAGATGCTTGTTGCAACAGAAAGGTGTACTTACGACATCTACCAACAGGGGCTAACTGGACTATGCTAAATAGCCAATATATAAAATATAATATATACAGACAGACAGATATCTATCTATCTATCTATCTATCTATCTATCTATCTATCTATCTATCTATCTATCTATCTATCTATCTATCTATCTATCTATGCCTATTTGTTTTGCCGCATCCTTGACGTTGTAATGTGGTTTAAAGGCTAGTCTGGATATGATTAGTTTGGCAAATAGTTAGCTAGAAATTTAACTGGCCAAACAGTTAGCATAACAATGAGATTTGCCCAGCCAAGGCAGTGAAATTAGTTTGGCGTAGGGTTTGCACAGGACAATAGAGCGGCTACGCACACGGATGATAGGGGATATTTGTCAGATATCTTTTGAAATACATATGGCATTAAACTGCAAAAGACCGGGCTCAAAGCGACCATTACCATATTCTCTGCTGATTAAAATGATCTCCGTCTCTAATACATTTTTTGTATCCATGCACAAAGTCACTGTGATGTCATTAAATGTCACCGGTGGGTAAAGAGTTTTCACTAAAATAGATCGGCCCTCAGAATAAAAGTACTTACTGATGTCAAGAGTTATATTTTCATAGAGCACCATCCCCTCTTACTGTCATAAATGGAGGGACTGGAGAATTAAATATCATTAAATATCACCCTTCTCATTAAACCATGCAATTACACTGGGATCTGGGTTTCAAAGTCCGCACCAGTTGCCTAGCAGTCAAATTATGCCTCAGACAACCGTGTCAATCAAATAAAGAGATGGAGGGTAGAAGGAGAGGAGACCTCTGGGTAAATGAAAATGGCTTATGACTCACCTCTATCTTTCTGTCTCTGTATCTCTGTCTCTTTCTATCGCTCTCTAAAGGAACTGCTTTTTTTAATAAGAGGAAAAGTCATTCGATCTAACCATTCATTTTATCAGTGTTTAAAGTTGACATCTTTAATAAATGTGTGTGATGGGATCCAAAAGGGAAGGTAGAATCAATTTAAAACACGGTTACTACTTACACTCATTTGCCAGACATGCACCCCTTCCTTTTGTCAGGATGTGAATCCGGCAACAGAGAGTGATTGATCGCGGGCACGGTTAACCGAGACACGCATTAAACTGCTGATCACAGAGTGTGGATATTTGCAATACTACCATGGTTTATTCTCATATTTCATATTCATCTGTGAGACAGAGAGTTTGTTCGAGTTATTGAGCGTAATGAGCCATGGGGGCGACCGAGTTTACACAAGACAAGCAGTTGACTGCTGCACCATTTAATATTCACTATAGTACTCTGAATCTGAGTGTAGTGCATGGAGTGGTTCAATAAAAAAGAGCAAAGAGCATAATTACTTAAGATGTTAACTGAGGCCATCCAGCTACTTAAAGAGAAGGGTTACACAATTCACTCTTTCCCACTTTACACAACATCGGTCAATAAACGCCTCAGCCCCCATAGATGGGCCGAAACGGGAATTTTTACAGGAAATAAACCAAATTAAGAGATGGGATGAGGGAAATAATACAGCATCCTTAAAAGGTATTCATTTAGAACTCCTTCCATTCATTTTTTAAGCTGCTGCACAATAGCTAAATGTGAATTCTTTCTCATTAGAACTTTTGTGCTACCCTCAGGACTGTGTTGAGCGCTAACGCCGTCTGTGTGACAGAGACAAACGAGTAATGTGTTTTAAAAGACAGTAGGAAGTAAGAATATTGCCCAAGGCTTCAGGGTAAATAGCAGTGAGACCATTTGTTTGGCAATGGGGTGAAGTCACTAAGGTGAGTCAGGACACACGTATCGTGTTACTGGTGACAAGAAGCAGGTGAAACCAGTATGTGACTCAAGACAACTTCATTGGGAACAATAATATTAAGGTCAGGTAATCTACAGAATTAAGCATATGAAGGTGTGAGGGTGTGTAAACTGGAGTTGAAGTGTGGGGGTTGGAAGAAATTTTCCTGGCAAGGACATTTGTTACTCAGTGTGGGTGTTGATGGGTGTTTGTTTTCAAATGTGTGAGGGAAATGTAAACATTACGTATAATAATGTGACAACAGAAGTGATGTGAAAAGCAGCATGGAAAACTATAATGCCGTTTCATGAATTCATAATCAGTGACTAGAGCAGTAAAATATCTGTTAACAAAATACTTGCGATTTATGATATTTAAGAAACTGCTTAAACGTTTTAGTAACGTTTTAAAATAAATTATTGTTGTAACACTTTTGGGTCATTCCATGTCAAAAATCAACCAAATTTCAGAAACTTCCCCGGCTCAAATTTTGTTAATATTTTTTCTCAAGAAAGACAAACATAAATGTGACCCTGGACCACAAAACCAGTCATAAGTCACACGGGTATATTTGTGGCAATAGCCAACAATACATTGTAACAGACAGCCAATACATTGTATGGGTCAAAATTATCGATTTTTCTTTTATGCCAAAAAATCATTAGGCTATTAAGTAAAGATCATGTTCCATGAAGATGTTTTGTAAATTTCCTACCGTAAATATATCAATGTATTATTAGTAGTAATATGCATTGCTAAGGACTTCCTCTGGACAAATTTAAAAGCGATTTTCTCAATATTTAGATTTTTTTGCACCTTCAGATTCCAGATTTTCACCAATTGATTTGTATTACTCCTCCTCTTCTTTGCAGTGTGTCCCTTCAGCATACAAAAGATTTAACCAAGTCCCCATAGTGACTCATGGGCTGTCAGACTGTAATCTGGAGTGATTGAATGTGATTGGATGTGGCTGACTTTAACCAACACACATAAGATGACACACCCTATCTCTCACATACACACATACACACGCAGATACACACACATTTCCTGAAGCTACCGCTGAAGTATTCCATGCCACACTTTGCAAAAATAGACAGCCAATCTGCCTCAGGGCGATCACACGTTAACCAACCAATTTACAGTGGCACCTCGTACACCGCGGCAAATGCAAACTCATTAGGATTCAACTACACACATCACGACCGTACACGCAAACAGAATCTCATTAAAAAAACAAGGAAATTATTTTGAAAAAGTTCCACTCAAGTCACTCATGAATCTTACATGGCCATTAACGCTCTGTTAGCTAAGTACAAGAAGTCTGTGTATTTTCCTTATTAAGGCACATTATCATCAAATGTGAATGTAAGAGCACAGTTAGCCACACACACACTGGGGTCCTTTCACACCCCGCTTCCTCTCGTTCTCTCTTCAGACGTGACATTAAAGTGTGAAAGCGGGCTGAGTGAAAGGAAAGAGCATGGACAAGAATGAATTTCATGGTTATAACTCAGGAGAGAGCCGGTATTGTGAGGCTTTGCTGGGGAACGTGGTGTGTCCATGACTCCATGGTGTGAATAAAGCCTAGTTTTTCCCCCTGTGTATGAGGGACTGTGTTCTGTTTTTGATCTAAAACACTGAGAATATTTCAATGGCAGGTGGACGACAGGGGACACCGAGCTTAACAGATCTGGCTCAAGCTGAATTTGAGGAGGATTTGTGTTTAGCGGCCCGTTCCTGGGGCGGTTTTGGTTTGTGGCATTTTAATGAAAGGACACTCTGGGCAAATTCACTTAGTTGTACAACTTACGTATGATTTTTTTCAGTGTATTCATTAACAACCCAGAATCCAGCTGATAGAGTATAATATCTAAATAAATATATAATAAATATAATACATATATTATATTATATTATATTATATTATATTATATTATATTATATTATATTATAATATAATATAATATAATATAATATATTTTTTTTACATTTTCTTTAAAGTGTGTAATGTTGCAGTTTGAATATAAAGTTGCAAAGCACAAAGTCCATTGTTGTCTTGAGTTTTCTTCTGGGAATGTACACATCTAAATATTCCTCATTTACATAATTCTCGCCCAAGGCATGTGCCCAAAAAAAATTTAAGGGGGTGGGGGGGGTGCTGTGGTGTTGGGTTGGGACGAGGCCTGGTTGATTTGCTAGCGTTTACACCTGAGAAGCTGAAACGCAAGGTTATGGTAAGGGATGTCACATTTCCGAAACACACTCAAAGCAGTTGACCAATCACAACATACTGGTCCAGCTGAGGGGCTTCTTAGAGACAAAAACTCTCTAATTCTCTAATTCTTAGAGAAGGAGGGGCTTCTTAGAGACAAAAACTAAACAAGTGTTATGTGTTAATAAGTGTTACTGATAGACTAAGAAGAGAGGTGCTGCAACAATGTAAAATATGTAAAAGAAATATGTGTTTTTGAACATTCAAGCATTATTCTAGTAGACAACCTATTCTAGTAGACCCAAAAAACAAAATCAAGTCAATAATCAATATTCTACATGCTTTGTGAGTTTGATCCCTGGGCATGGGCGTCATAAGACCTCCATATTGACGTGTTTTAGTCTAATTGGCAGGGGGGTGTTGGGGGAGTCTGTTTGCCAAGGCTTGATTCACAGTCTGTCAGAATGATGGAAACAGGATGTTGTTTCTACACCCAATCAAGGAAGACAAAGATTATGCTGTAGATGCATGTGTATCTGTGAGTGTGTGTGTATACGTGGGTGAAGGAGTTTGCACATCACCGACAAAGATTTTTTGCTAAATTAAATCTCCCATTCAGAGATGATTTTATCCAATATAAGAGTTATTTTCCTCCTTGTCAGACGCATAAACAAACCAAACTGAACGGTAATAGGTTTTGTGCATTTATTTTAGCTGGCAAATGGGCGTGATGTAAATTTCTCGCCTTTTGGTGCATTTAATGCATGATCACTGCCTCATGCTAAATGGCTGTTATCTGCGGACACAAGTCAGCAGGTGTTCACTGAAGCCGTTAACTGGGCCTAAATGAACAGGGCTGGAGGGAAGGATCCATTCTCTTGATGGGCTGTTGCACAGTAAACACTGACCTGGGTCTGACCTGATCAGACAAGTGCTTTTACTCATCAGCTCTGCAAATAGGTACGAGTGCCATTAAGGCATTATTTTGGATGTCCCAACAATCTAACTAAGGACAATGTGCACAACACACACATACAAGTAATGACACACGTCAGTGGGACGGTAATCAGAGGGATCATAATGTGTTTCCATCGTCAGAGCAACAAGGACCACACAGTGAGGACAAGCCAGATGCTAATGAAGCACAGAAAAGGGTGTGTGCGTCTGTGCGTCCTGATCTACTATTCACTATGTACGCACACTATACAGCAAAGGTCAGAAACCACTGGCACGTGAACGGATACTGAAATGTAAAATCATTTAAGTAACATTTTATATATACATCACTGTTCAAAAGTTTGGGGTCAGTAGAATTTTTGAAGGATAATGCGACACTAAAGACTGGAGTAATGGCTGCTGAAAATTCAGCTTTGCTATCACAGGAATACATTTTAAAAATATTTTCACAATGAACACACTACACATAACACAAATTTTCATAGAGTAGTGGAGGAATATGTGAAATGGGATGAAACCAAACATCTATAATAGACAGGAAGATAGATAATTGTGTTTCCAGAGGGAAGAAGTGCAGCCACACATCTTTATACAAGTTGACTTCCTCTCCTACTGTAAGTAGGCAAACACTTACCAAGACAATATCAGTACTAAGAGTGCTAAGAGTAGCTCATCCAAACACAAACGTGCACACCACACAAACAAATAACCTGCCTATATAGATTGGTGTCGTCTGAAACTGCCTCTGCCTTTGTCCCAACGTCCATCCTTCTGTCCAGACAGCTTGCGCTTCCTTTTATTTACCTCTCTCTCTCTCTGTCTCACACACAAAGCAAAGCTGTCGTTGAGGAGTTCCCCTCCCCGAATCTCACCAGTACACTGCCATTGTCACCATGCATCCTGCTGCTGCAGAGTGTGTGTGTTTTAGTGTGATCGACAGAGGTTTACAGCTAAATGAGGGGTGTGAAAAAGACAAAGATGTAGAGGAGAGTGGGAGGCTGATAGAGCAGCACCACAAAAGCACTTAGCAACTTCACACACACCCTCTCTCCCTTTCTCTCTCTCTCCCTCTCTTTAAGTGGTGACAGACTGGCAGCTCCTCTCCGTGAAGTTAAATGTCAGATGCAGTACTCGGCT
Source organism: Coreius guichenoti (assembly GCA_039654105.1). Taxonomy (NCBI): domain Eukaryota; kingdom Metazoa; phylum Chordata; class Actinopteri; order Cypriniformes; family Gobionidae; genus Coreius; species Coreius guichenoti. The sequence goes on along the minus strand of CM077173.1, from coordinate 20,793,283 downwards.
TCTCCCTCTGTCTTCACTCCTCTCTTTTCACCATGTCTTGACAGGTGCCACTGCCGCGTTTTTATGTTCTGCAAAAAATGAGCCCAAAGTCTGCCGCTCGCCGACTCACTTACAGCTTCCTTTCTGACCTCTGTCCACTCCATCTCCACTTTATCGCATCATTTGCTCCATCCCAGTTTCCCTCGCTGGATTTTCCTCCTCGTGTAGGATATTTCTGGTTTAAGCACTTTTTTGTCAGGCCTGCAGGGCAATCGCACAATTGTTACCAAGTTTTCAACTTCCTGACACAGCAGATATCCAGCGCCCACTATGCCCACACGTCAGCAAGATCAGTTAAAAAATTCTTAATAATGTTCCCAGAGAGTTTGGAGAAAGCATATCACAAGTCAACAATCCATAAAAAGTTGATTATGAATCTTTTTTTGTTTTGCTGTGGTGCCAAATGCACCTCTTGCAGAATTTCACACTGTCATCTAAATTTTTTTGTTCAACCAGGGATTGTTTCTGTTCGATGACATGTTCATCATCACACATTCCCATCTGCCCACGGTTTGCAAATAAATATGAATTACCCTTAGTGTATGCAACATCTCCATTAGATATATATATATAAAAAAAAAACAGAAGATTGAATAAAAAATAAATTCCATTTCATGTGGTACACGTTGACGTTAAACAAACCTACTTTTTATTATGAAGGAAACAAAATGTCCATCTCGACATGAGAGCAAAATAAAACTAGGAGAATAAAGTGAGTCATCCTGTCAATGGTTCTTATGAAGGCAAGAGGAAGTGAGAATCATATTGTTAAGAATACTAAACTCCTCTGACAGAGGCTGACAGGTCTCCACTGCTGAGATGAGAAACTCAAAGACTAAGCCAGCAATAGCACATCAGTTGATGTAGGTGGACACCAATCGCTACTGTTTACCAAACTCTATTCTTGTATCTTTTTCTATCATTCTACAACATTATTAAGTTTGGGATTAGTAAGATTTTCTTAATGTATTTGAAAGGACTCCTATGCTCACTAAGGCTGCATTAATTTGATCAAGTAAAGAAAAAAAACTTAAAACCATTAATATTGTAAAATATTACAATTTAAAATAACTGTTTTCCATTTTTAATATATATATATATATATATATGACCCTGGACCACAAAACAAGGGTCAGTTTTTTGAAATTGAGAATTATACATCATCTGAATGCTGAATAAATAAGCTTCCCATTGATGTATGGTTTGTTAGGATAGGACAATATTTGAAAACCTGGAATCCGAGGGTGCAAAGAAATCTAAATATTGAGAAAATCGCCTTTAAAGTTGTCCAAATGAAGTCCTTGGCAATGCATATTACTACTAACAATAAATTTTTGATATATTTACGGTAGGAAATTTACAAAATATCTTCATGGGACATGATCTTTACTTAATATCCTAATGATTTTTAGCATAAAAGAAAAATCGATAATTTTAACAATGTATTGTTGGCTACTGCCACAAATATACCCGTGCGACTTATGACTGGTTTTGTGGTCCAGGGTCACATATATTGATGTAATGTAATTAATGTTACTTCAGAAATCATTCTAATATGCTGATTTGCTGCTCAAGAAACATTTCTTAGTATTTCCGATGATAAAAACAGCTTAATTTCTCTTTTTTCTTTCTTTTTTTTTTTTTTTTTTTTTTTGTGGAACCATTTTTTGGATGAATAGAAAGTTCAAAAGAACAGCTTTGAAATAGAAATCTTTTGTAATATAATAAATGTCTTTACTGTCACTTTTGACCAATTCAAGGTGTCTTTGCTAAATAAAAGTATTGATTTCTAGAAAGAAAGAAAGAAAGAAAGAAAGAAAAAAGAAGCAAACATTTGAACGGTAGTGTATTTAGAGGTCAATTCACTAAAAAGGCGTAGCATTATTAAGCACTCACAATCCGGTTTAAACAGATTCACCGAAATAGGCATTCTAATAGGTTTTCTTGAATGTTTTGCCATTTCCTTATTTGCATACATCCTTTAAGTGAACCCAGTGCTAAAATTACACACACATGATTGTACCGCATACATGTTTCCCACACTTAAATGTAGAGAACAAAAAGAAGTATACTATGATTTGTGGGGTCTTAGTGACAGTTAGTCCACGGGACACTGAGATGAGGTACACGCTTGACTGGATTGTGCCACCTCATTTGAATAAGAAAGGCACAAGCTTGGCCATAACAGCAGAACTAAGAGTTTAGAGCTAAAATACAAGTTAGAGGAGGGAAGCTAAATTTCCATTTTAAAAGTTAATGTTTTAGATTAAATAATAGTTAGAAAAATCAAAAGCTCAATATGCAAAATATATGCAATATATAGAAGTCAAAAAACAGGTTAAAATTCAGTATCCAAATCAATTTAAAGTGTTCACCCAAAAACCTAACCCTAACTCTGTCATCATTTAGTCACCCTCATATAGTTCCAAACCTGTAGACTTTCTTCCTTCTGTGGAAACATAAAATAAGATGTTTTGGGAAATGTCTCAGTGTTTTTGTCCTTATACTGGACAAAAGTCAATGGTCACCAAAACTATTTGGTTACCAACAACATCCTTCAAAATATCTTATTTTGTGTTCTGCAGAAGGAAAGCCGTACAGTTTTGGAATGACATGAGGTTAAATAATAACAATTTATTTATTTATTTTTTTGGATGAACTATCCCTTTAAGAATGAAAACCATCTCAACTCTTTATGCAGAAGTTCAATGACATTTCAAAATTCAATTCAATCAATTCCTTTAAAAGTGTAAACAAAAAAAATAGACTGAATTATCTACAAAATCAAATGTGATTGGTTGCTTAATTACATTAATCAGTTCAAACTGAATTAACTGCAAAACTGGAGAACAAGAATAGAAAGCAGGGGAATGTCAATACAGAGCCTTTTGGCGTGACAGTGTTGACTTAAAAGTTCAGCGCTTTCAGGACAAGACTGTGGGAACAAGTGTCTCTGAGGGGAACTTCAGCACAGTCCTCTTGCCTTAAAAACTATGGAGGACAGTCAGAGTAAACGCTGCTGTTATCGCTTTTACATGTACGCGAGAAACATCCCACTCTGGTCTTATCTTCAGCTGTGAGCTGTGAATAAGGCACCGGTATGGGAGTGGTGCTGGGGTAGAAGTTGATATAAATCACCTCAAGGTTTCGATTTTGGCCTCTTTCATCCTCCCTGCTCTGTTTCTGCTCTCTTTTTAGCTTTCTTCCCCTGTTTCTCTGCGCATATCACCTCTACTCCTTTCGTTTCTCTCTCTCCATCCCTCGGGTTATATAAGGTTGAAGATGCAGCTGGAGAACGTAGGGATTAGGAAAACACTCCTACATGAATACGTCACAAATGTCATGTCATTCAGGACCCAGAAAGAGTGTGTGTGTGTGTCACAGTCAAAGCTGGGACTGACACACATCCATGCTCTCTGGCGATCCTGGATTAGAGTCTGTTGATCTGTTTTGGGAGCATGTGTGTGTGTGTGTGTGTGTGTGAGAGAGAGAGAGAGAGAGTGGCACTGCTAATGCTACATTTGTGCTGAGATATGCCTGTTCTGAATCTGCTCTCAAAGGCTTATTTGGGTTCCATTAATGATGGCCTCACCCAGTAATCTCTCTAAATTGGAAATCTGATGAGAAGTTTAAAAAAAAATAAAAAATCACTTTCAGTTGGGAGAGTGCATATGCTGCTGTTCCTTCACATAGAAGAGCGAGGAGGGGATGTAGGGCGAGAGAGGAAGAGAGAGTCATAATCTTGTCTCCGATTTACCCTGCTTTGCATTTAGTAGAGTCAAGACCAGGAAGCTCACTACTCCTCTGTCGCCATTTGAGACGAAAAAGACGCCGCTCTGCAAAGTACACGCAGTTCCACAGCTTTTCCTGAATCCTTTTACAGCTTTCAGACCACATCACAGATAAGAATATCTCTCCAAATCTTTCATTTTTACCATCATGACGTACGGCGGGGATTAGCAACCCTTTTGGTCTGCTGAACCTCTACGACCTAAATTATTTACTGAAGCACCCGGCGAGATTTTAAATAATGTTTTGGATATTCAATCAATTTGTATCACGACTCTTCGGAATATGTGAGTCTGATTGGTCAATCATAACATCCTGTGGTCAAATCGTTTTATGTAATGACATCTTAACTGTATATTTGATCGTTGTCGCTGTTTTATATCTCTCATACTGCTCTGCAGTCTCTTTATTCTCACATAATAAAATAATTTAAACTCATAAATATTTATAAAATGTATCTTTTTTACATATTTGATAAGTGGCTGTTTAAGCAGCATAATGACAGTCAGCTAAAGCAAAATAGTGTAATACAATAAAATATAATAGTATAAGTTATATGTTTTTTGCAACAACAAACTGATGGTACATTATTCTATACATAATGTAAATGGATCAAAATCAAAAGAGTTATATATTTGTGTGCGGTTTTTGCCTTTATTATGATAGGACAGTAAGCAGATAGGAAGCGAAGTGGGAGAAAGAGAGGGGGACAGGATCGGGAAAGGTCTGTGAGCCTGGACTCAAACTCGGGTTGCCCAAAGCGCAACGGTGCTATATGTCGGCGCTGCCCACGAGGCTATCGGCACAGACAAAAGTGTTATATTTTTGACTAAATATTACACTTTTTTTGTTTTTGTTTTACAAATTATTATATATTTTTTATAGAAATCTCATGAACCTGCAGTTCCAACTTGAACCACTAGGGTTGGAAATGTAACTGAAGTGAGAACGCTGACGTTAGAACTGAGCATTTAATTATAAATATTTGTGTCCAATAACTTTACAAACATGGAATTTTAAAATTGCCTGATATTTTTTCAAGGTTTTCCACGAGTGTGGGAATCCTGCAGCATGCCAGTTCAACGTTTGGTAAAATACCTTGTTAACTGCTAACTAACTACTAACTGCACAGTTCTGCTTCCTGGACTCATCTCTTTATTCTTGTCAGATACTATGTCATAGTTTTCATGTACTGTCACACTGCAAAAGAAAAGACATCAATATATTTTTCCAGCTGAAATGCTAAAACATTGGAGGTGTATGTCGCCATGTAGCTGACAAACATGTGCTAGAAACAAGTGTCACGGGAAGCCCAACCCAGTCAACAGGCCCACGGAGACCAACGCATCACTTCCCAAAGTCTTTTTCTCGTTCACAGGCCACGGCAAATTTATGGGATTTACAAACGCAGTGGAGAGGAGGGCAGTGAGAGAGGTAGAGAAGAGTGAGATGGAATGACAGAGCAGGAGGGGAGGAGAGGAGGAGGAGGGCAGCGAGAAATGAGGATCAGAGGAGGTCAAGCAGAGGATTGGAAATGGAGGCTCAAAGGAGACAGAGAAGAGTGAGAGTGACAGAAAAGAGCAGAGATGAGACAAAATGAAGAGAAGAGACGAAAAGAGAAGAGATGAAACAAGAAGAGGAACAAAGTGAGGCACTTTTTCACTTTCGTGACGTAACACCACTGTGACTGTTGGGAAGAAGTCTGCTGCAGATTGCACCAGTGCTGTCTGTTGGGGGACCATCAAAATAAAGTGTTATCAGATCAGTTAGTTGACATGTAATTGCAAAGTTACTTATAATTAGTAGAATGTCTAAAGTGGACCATTGAAATAAAGTGTTACCAAATGTTGACATGAGTAGAGAAGAAACGCGAAGATGACTACAGAAAAAACGAGAAGAGGAGTATAGAGCATACAAAGAAGAGATAAGTACAGATAAAAAGAGAAGAGACAAGACAAGTAGAAAAGAAAAGAGAAAAGAAGAGCAGAGCAGAGAAGAGACAAGTAGAAAAGAAAAGACGAGCAGAGAAGAGACAAGTAGACAAGAAAAGAGAAAAGATGAGCAGAGAAGAGATGAGACAAGTAGAGAAGAAAAAAAAAGAAAAGAGATGAATAAAGAATAAGAGACAAGTTGATTAGAGAAGAAAGGGAAGGAGATGTGTAGACAAGAATGAAGATGAGTAGTGAAGAGACGAGACAAGTAGACAAAATAAACTAAAGAAAAGAGAAGAAACGGGATGAGTAGAAAAGAGGTGAGTAGAGTAGGGGTAGAGAAGAGAAGACAAGACAAGATGAGACGAGACCAGCGGAAAAGAAATGAGATGTGACGAAAAGAGAAGAGAAAACAGAAGTGACCCACCCGTTTTATCTTATCATGTGTGTAATGTCCGCTCTTATCCCCTTATCACTGTGAAATGGAATTTGCCCAGTGACATGGAAATCATCATTTAGGGGTGAGACGGAGACTCTCCCGCACAGGCCAACAGAGAATATCCAGCACATTTACATACGGTCTCTCTCCCTCTCTCCCACGCACACACATACTGTGAGACAGAGTAAAGAACAGAGGGCCCAGAGTTAACAGGCATAAAAAGCAGTGTGCTTCACTGAGAGTGCGGATAAATGTCACACAGAGCGGCATTTCATCGAGCCTTCAGAGCGTTCTAAAGGTGCCTCTCACTAGATAATCCAAAAGAGACCTTACAGTGTGTATATGTGCACGTTCTTTCCTTAACACATCTCATCTACTTCAAAATCTACATCTCTTTCACCCCAAGACCCTGTGCTTTTTCCCCGCAGCACGAGACATCAATGGAAGTCAATGGCTGTTTGTGAGAAAAGACAGCGAGAGAAGGGGGGGAAACAAAAGCTGGCCATGAATAACTCTGACTCCAGCAGTTTTGTGGGGTTTGAAAGAGTCACTTGAATAATGGACTGCCTTTCCCCAACAGAGGCGACAAGCCTCAGACAAACTTATTTATAAACACGAGAACAATGGACAGGAGAAGAAAAGAAACACTCCTGGAAGAGGAAATATTCACTGGGTGACGTCGTGCAGACAGATGTGGGTATTGACATCCCAGGCTTATTTCGCAGCGACGATGAGACAAATAATAAACACAAGGACACTACCTGTCATCATGATGTGGCTGTTTGCTCAGGGGCCAAATATGAATATAGCTAAAAAAATATATATATATATATTTATGATATTTATGGCTAGGGGACTGAATTTCAAATTTGCCTAATTCATTATGCTATGACAACCTCGTAGGAAGGGTGGAAGTCTTCAAAAAATTCCCTTCCCTGCTTAATACATCAAACTTATTCCCCTTAGACTCCACCATTAGCTCCTTAAAGGCGGAATAGGTCAATCTGTCACTCATACAAATAGGCCGACCCTCTTTCAAGGAAAGATGTTCTCGTTCTTTCTCCGTCATCCTATTTTCCTCGCTCGTTCGCTCATTTATATGCAGCAGATAAAGGCATGTTGGTTATTTCACATATTAACTTCTGGCGTGTGACAAACAGGGGCTACATTTAATTAGCCTTTAGTCATTGAAGACATTCTGATCAAGGGTGATAAAGCAAGAGAGAGAGAGATGTGAATCTTTTGAGAAACATACATTTATGTTGACCTCTTGCATTCCTTCTCAATGTCTAAAGGGGCGTTCGTACATGCATTGATCCGGAAGTCGAATTTAACGGCTTACAATGGGAGAGAAGACATTAAGGCTCACATGATTTCCTTTGAGATACAGTGGTGGAATGTAGATAGGATGTTAACTTTACTCCTTTCTATGATTTGTCTGTAACTGAATGCATACATGCTACCATTCAAAAGTTTGGTCGTCAAGTCAAGTCACCTTTATTTATATTTTGGCTGTTCAGCAGATAGAAGAAAGTCATTGTCCAAGCGATATTTCATTTCCGTTGTATAAATCATTAGTTATTAATTTAGGGTCCATTTACACAACACCGTTTTCAACTGAAAACAGAAAACATATGCATTCTGGCCATTCATTCGCACAACAACAGCGTTTTGGTGGACTGAGAATGCAAACTTTGAAATAGGTTTCAAAGTGCAAGTTTTTGAAAACGATACCGTTATAGTCTCCGTGTAAACTTCAAAAACGTGAATCTGTGAAAACGGTGACGGCATGCACGTGTATTATATGTTTAGCCTATAGGCATGCGCGATTTGCATGTTTGAATTTTTTTTTTGCAATAATGTTTCTTGAACACCAAGAAACTCAAGGATCATGTGACACTAAAGACTGGAGTAAGTGCTGCTAAAAAATAATCTTTGCCATCACAGGAATAAATTAAAATTTTAAAATACAGTACACTATGTAACAATTTCTTCATGAATTAGCTGATTCCATTGAGCAGTTGCAGATTCAACATCCAGTTATCATTACTTCCAATATTTTCATATTTTAATGTATTACATGATTTAATAATGATTTCAATGTATATTATGTATGGAAACATATATGCTACATACAGTGGGGAGAACAAGTATTTGATACAACCTCTCCACAATGGCCAAGACCAGAGAGCTGTGTAAGGACATCAGGGATAAAATTGTAGACCTGCACAAGGCTGGGATGGGCTACAGGACAATAGGCAAGCAGCTTGGTGAGAAGGCAACAACTGTTGGCGCAATTATTAGAAAATGGAAGAAGTTCAAGATGACGGTCAATCTCCCTCGGTCTGGGGCACCATGCAAGATCTCACCTCGTGGGGCATCAGTGATCATGAGGAAGGTGAGGGATCAGCCCAGAACTACACGGCAGGACCTGGTCAATGACCTGAAGAGAGCTGGGACCACAGTCTCAAAGAAAACCATTAGTAACACACTACGCTGTCATGGATTAAAATCCTGCAGCGCACGCAAGGTCCCCCTGCTCAAGCCCGTCTGAAGTTTGCCAATGACCATCTGGATGATCCAGAGGAGAAATGAGAGAAGGTCATGTGGTCTGATGAGACAAAAATAGAGCTTTTTGGTCTAAACTCCACTCGCCGTGTTTGGAGGAAGAAGAAGGATGAGTACAACCCCAAGAACACCATCCCAACCGTGAAACATGGAGGTGGAAACATCATTCTTTGGGGATGCTTTTCTGCAAAGGGGACAGGACGACTGCACCGTATTGAGGGGAGGATGGATGGGGCCATGTATCGTGAGATCTTGGCCAACAACCTCCTTCCCTCAGTAAGAGCATTGAAGATGGGTCGTGGCTGGTTCTTCCAGCATGACAACGACCCGAAACACACAGCCAGGGCAACTAAGGAGTGGCTCCGTAAGAAGCATCTCAAGGTCCTGGAGTGGCCTAGCCAGTCTCCAGACCTGAACCCAATAGAAAATCTTTGGAGGGAGCTGAAAGTCCGTATTGCCCAGCGACAGCCCCGAAACCTGAAGGATCTGGAGAAGGTCTGTATGGAGGAGTAGGCCAAAATCCCTGCTGCAGTGTGTGCAAACCTGGTCAAGAACTACAGGAAATGTATGATCTCTGTAATTGCAAACAAAGGTTTCTGTATCAAATATTAAGTTCTGCTTTTCTGATGTATCAAATACTTATGTCATGCAATAAAATGCAAATTAATTACTTAAAAATCATACAATGTGATTTTCTGGATTTTTGTTTTAGATTCCGTCACTCACAGTTGAATAGTACCTATGATAAAAATTACAGACTTCTACATGCTTTGTAAGTGGGCAAACCTGCAAAATCGGCAGTGTATCAAATACTTGTTCTCCCCACTGTAGTTATACCTCTTTCATATGTAAGTAAAGAGGATATTGTAACTAATATATACCCAAATTAACTGGAATTGAATCAAATCTAAAACAATTTGGATCAACTGGATCAAGAGTTTGTGAATCATAATTAAATCAGAAAATGTGTATTGATACCCAGCGATAGTGCACAAGCCATATCAGAAATCATGATTTTGACTCATGCCTTTAATAATAGTTCAAGATATTATGTATTATGTACTACACACTTTCCTCTGCAAAAATACAAATTACATTTTATTTTTATTGTCAGCACATTCCATTTGAAAAGTTTTGCTTGACCACCAATAACATTAGGGAACACCTACCAACGACCACCAATACTGCAACTTGGCGAACTCCAGCAATAAAATCAGTGTATGTGTGAACGGGCCATAAACCACATTGCAACGAGGCCAGAACTCATTTCTTCATTTATTTCTTGGGTCAGGCAATCAGACTGGCACACTTCTTGTTCCCAGACCTCTGCCCTTGCCCTCCAAAAAGAGAGAAAGAGAACGCGAAAGAGCAAAAACAATGTTTACAAGAAAAGCTCCAGTTTTTTCTGTGGAAATTATATTTTCTGTTTTGAAGTCTACATGACTCACACTTTGAAGTTGTTGGGGTATTTAAATTGTCTGTTGGTTCAATTTTCTTTGGGCTATGATTATTTTCTTTAGTGCTTTGCTGGATTTTTTCTCCCTCATCTCTCTCTCCCTCATCTCTCTCTTTCTTCTGTTCTTGTCCTTTTTTCTGCCTTCTCATTTTTGATGAGTGTTTACGAGTATCTCAGGGGAAACAGAGGCTGCCTGCTGAGGAGCGAGGACGGAGATGGAAAGAACCGCAAGCTTAGCGCGACGCATTCATCTGTCACACCAATCCCACGGCTGCGTGGACACACTCCTTTATGAAACACGGACGGAAAGAGTGAGGGATGAGGGATAAAGATGGACGAGGAGAGGAATGCGGTGCTCTCTTAATTAAAGGATGCTGCCGAAGTGTCTTCTGAAGCAGGGATAATAGCCATAAGCTCTCTGTCCTGTCTAATCTCCTGCTTTACTACATTAAAGACAGCCTTAATTAAGCCCCTTAGGACCCCTGTCATAGAGCTTATAGGAAACAGTGGCTGTCCGTTTGTCTCCCAAAAAACACACGACGAGATCTAGCATATAGCCACCACCAACGCACACATAAGAAGACATGTAATCATATATCTGTATCCCCCAACCGCAAAACGCCCCCTTGAACTCCCGTCCAGAGTGATCAAACCTAACAAGGGTGGAAGCTGCACTATGATGCTTCTCCCTCCCTCTGTTTTAATGCAACGATTAGACTGGCTAAATATTGAAAAGAGGATCTTGTATGCCTTAATCTCCTGCTAAGCTCCATTTGTGAGATGGGTGTGTACCGGTGGCTAAGACGATCAGGCAGTAAATAAGGGCTTTAGTACCTGGTTTGGCCTGATATCTGATTGTAAGCCAGCAAACAGCAGCTGCCACCCTTTCTGGCACAACTAGCTTGACTTCAGACCTGAATGTGACTCGACACTGCTCGATTTCAGCATAACAAGTACTACAATACATGTTTGTGTAGACTAGACGTACCAGGTCTACATGTCATCAGTTTTTTTTTTTTAGTCCCTGAATTTAATGCATTGTATTCACTAGGGTGCAATTTGAATGCCCAGTTGACAGCTTCAGACCTCCTTTAACTCCCTTTCTTCTGTTTCTCTCTGTCGTGCTCAGGCCCTTTGGCAGATATCTGGCAGAAAGGAATAGACAGACCAGTGATTAAGACCAAGGCACACATTTAGCCTTCAACCCTGCCTAATGCTGAGAGATTAAAGCCAAGGGATGGAGAAGAGAAGGAAAGAAAGATATGCCTTAGTGCCCTGCTTTCTGCATGGCTCTGATTAAAGGATGGCCAGGTCAGTGAGGCTGTGAATTGCCCAAAAAGGAGGCAAGGGTCAGCACAAAAAGGCTGAGGGTTGTCACCAGTGGGTCTTCTTTGAGGGTGAAAAAGATACCCTTGTCACAGTTTTACATTACAGGGTTCACAAATAGGATATGTGAATCAATGGAGTGAGGCTGCCGCTGTGAAATAAGGGCATTCTATACAGTACATGATAGGTGACATCAGGCGTTATATTTTTTACATTCTGCGAGGAACTCATTTTTTCAGTGCACTAAGTAGCAGCTGTAGTAGCCACAAAGCAAAACCTATTATGTGCTCTAGAAACACAAAATACATACATATAAACATACACATATATATATATATATATATATATACAGTGGGGAGAACAAGTATTTGATACACTGCCGATATTGCAGGTTTTCCTACTTACAAAGCATGTAGAGGTCTGTAATTTTTATCATAGGTACTCTTCAACTGTGAGTGACGGAATCTAAAACTAAAATCCAGAAAATCACATTGTATGATTTTTAAATAATTAATTTGCATTTTATTGCATGACATAAGTATTTGATCACCTACCAACCAGTAAGAATTCCGGCTCTCACAGACCTGTTAGTTTTTCTTTAAGAAGCCCTCCTGTTCTCCACTCATTACCTGTATTAACTGCACCGGTTTGAACTCGTTACCTGTATAAAAGACACCTGTCCACACACTCAATCAAACAGACTCCAACCTCTCCACAATGGCCAAGACCAGAGAGCTGGTAATGACATCAGGGATAAAATTGTAGACCTGCACAAGGCTGGGATGGGCTACAGGACAATAGGCAAGCAGCTTGGTGAGAAGGCAACAACTGTTGGCGCAATTATTAGAAAATGGAAGAAGTTCAAGATGACAGTCAATCTCCCTCGGTCTGGGGCACCATGCAAGATCTCACCTCGTGGGGCATCAGTGATCATGAGGAAGGTGAGGGATCAGCCCAGAACTACACGGCAGGACCTGGTCAATGACCTGAAGAGAGCTGGTACCGCAGTCTCAAAGAAAACCATTAGTAACACACTACGCCGTCATGGATTAAAATCCTGCAGAGCACGCAAGGTCCCCCTGCTCAAGCTAGTGCATGTCCAGGCCCGTCTGAAGTTTGCCAATGACCATCTGGATGATCCAGAGGAGGAATGGGAGAAGGTCATGTGGTCTGATGAGACAAAAATAGAGCTTTTTGGTCTAAACTACACTTGCCGTGTTTGGAGGAAGAAGAAGGATGAGTACAACCCCAAGAACACCATCCCAACCGTGAAGCATGGAGGTGGAAACATCATTCTTTGGGGATGCTTTTCTGCAAAGGGGACAGGACGACTGCACCGTATTGAGGGGAGGATGGATGGGGCCATGTATCGCGAGATCTTGGCCAACAACCTACTTCCCTCAGTAAGAGCATTGAAGATGGGTCGTGGCTGGGTCTTCCAGCATGACAACGACCCGAAACACACAGCCAGGGCAACTAAGGAGTGGCTCCGTAAGAAGCATCTCAAGGTCCTGGAGTGGCCTAGCCAGTCTCCAGACCTGAACCCAATAGAAAATCTTTGGAGGGAGCTGAAAGTCCGTATTGCCCAGCGACAGCCCCGAAACCTGAAGGATCTGGAGAAGGTCTGTATGGAGGAGTAGGCCAAAATCCCTGCTGCAGTGTGTGCAAACCTGGTCAAGAACTACAGGAAACGTATGATCTCTGTAATTGCAAACAAAGGTTTCTGTACCAAATATTAAGTTCTGCTTTTCTGATGTATCAAATACTTATGTCATGCAATAAAATGCAAATTAATTACTTAAAAATCATACAATGTGATTTTCTGGATTTTTGTTTTAGATTCCGTCACTCACAGTTGAAGAGTACCTATGATAAAAATTACAGACTTCTACATGCTTTGTAAGTGGGCAAACCTGCAAAATCGGCAGTGTATCAAATACTTGTTCTCCCCACTGTATATATATATATATATATATATATATATATATACACATGTATATTATACATACATAAACATCCATCAAATAGTCAATGAGTACCATCCAGGGCCTAAAATTAACACTCGCCAAGCGCCAAATGCGAGTAAAAATCAACATTGGAGAACAAACGTGAACAACACTATGTACAGTTGATGGGTCAGTGCTGCATCATCACAAAATAGACAAAAATATAGTAGTTTTATCTATGGTATCGAAATTGAAATAGAGGATTGTGAATTTTCACTATTATCTAAAATTTTGGTGTCATAAATGTCTGTTTTTGTGTTATGGCTGGTAAAAAATATTGTTGGCCGGTAAATTTTCTTAAGTCACCGGCCATTGGCAGGTGTGGCAAAAAGTTACTTTTAGGCCCTGCTACCATCTGTAAAAAGATCAAATCTTTATCTTAACCGTTTTGTGCTACTAGCAGTCATGTACGTATGTCAAAAAAGGCAGGATTCTCGTGAACGAGCCTCACAAGTAGTGGTGTTTTCAGTCCCACCTTAATTCTGCAGCCTCCCCTGAAGAATACAAAACTAGGAATCCCTAGTTATGCTATACCATGTTAAGGGGCCTTTAAGACAACAGAAAACTGACAACGAATATTCAGGGTTTTTACAAAGCGACATATGGGTGGTTTGTACCTGGATCAGCACATGGGCAAAGAGGATATCCTCTGCTAAAACCTCATTGAAAAGCACGCTGACCTTGAGACTTAGAGTGTAGATTACTCAAAGCCAGGATGGGAGAAACACTAGCGTAAGACAGCTCTGAGACACCCAACGTTCTTCACTACACCTCTCACTATCGCTCTTTCTTTATCCACAGAATAGATTACACCTCCCCACTAACGGCTGACTGACATATCACCACGCATATGCAAGCAGTCTTCTGCCCTCAAGACAGAGAGGAAAAGAATAAGAAATTGAGGGAGAGAAGGAGAGAGGGGGAGAGGGAGAGGGAGAGGGAGAGGGAGAGGGAGAGGGAGAGGGAGAGGGAGAGGGAGAGGGAGAGAGAGAGAGAGAGAGAGAGAGAGAGAGAGAAAAGGATGGTAGAACAAAGGTGTCATAATGATTCAGCTTTACAGGAAGAGACATCGTGCCCTGCTGAAAAAAGACTAATGTGCCTAATGAATTTTGATTACGTGTGAGGAGACGCTGCAAAGAAACCTCACTAAATAATGTTCTCTCTCTTCCTCCTTCTCTTCCTCTCTCCTTTTCTTTCTTTATTTATTTATCTCTCCTGTAAGATTGTGTTATCTCAGGCAAACAGTTTGCAGCTGAGGGGAGAAAGCTCAAGGTGAGACTAGCAGTGGCAATATTAAATAAAGTAAGGAGTGCAGAGATAGATGGGATGTGTGTGTTTTGGGTGAGGACTGACCACAGCTCTGGGCCAAAGGAAGCATAAAAGCAGTGTGTGTCCCTGAAGACCAAACTGAAGACAAAATCATAAATTGCTGTAAATGATTAAATAAAAAACTGAAACTAGTGAGTTGACACAGACAAAATATACTATACTGTATAACTTTTGATCAATTAAATGCATCCTAGTAATAAAAGTATTATTATAAAGTAATTATATCATGAGGTCTTGAATATTTGAGTAAATCTGACATACACATACTCTCACATATGAACATATGAACGCAGAGGACAGGGCTTGTAGCAGCAGGAGCTGAGAGGATCTGTTGTGGATAAACAGATGGACAGTGTCTACTTCTTCTTGCCGTTATGGTGAGGAGGTGTATGCTCAAGTGATCTGCAGAGGCTCGGGGCAGACACGACACACACACACAACTGCGCACACACACGCAAACACAAAATTAAATGCACTTGGCTATTCATTATACAAGATGTAAAACTGGAAAAGGGGAATATTAATGAAGGGTAGTGGACTGTTTATAATGGTAAAACATCTACATTCATCTCGCGCCTTATTTACACACTCACAACTTATTACCTCCTACTTGTCAGCCTAAAACCTCAAGCTAACCTGTCAGAGTGATTCATAACCATTGTAATCATACTCAGAACAACCCAAGGCTATAGCCACTCTTCTGTCCTGTCTCTTATCCTCTCCCGTGGCCAGCCACATCTGGTGAAAAGTCCTTTGTTTTAGAGAGTCAACAGTCTCAGAGTGTGGGGTGGACAAACAGAGCTGGCCAACAGCCAGAAATGGTTAACTGGAGGGTAAGAGGGATAAAATGGAGCCCACACAGAGCAAATTGAGAAGGTATGCTACGAAAGTGACTTTTAGCAGTATGTCAGCTCTGAGTAGTTGAGAAGAGACTGAAAGACAGAGCAAGTGGAGAGACAGAGAGTGACCTCTCTGAGTTTGGCGTCCAGTCAAGCAGAAAGAGGAGCGGATTGACCATGACCCACACGAACCCGTGCTGCTGCTGTCCCTCTATCTCTCGCTCCACACACATGTACAGCCGGGAAAAGAGGGTATGACTCCAGTGATTATCACCCACCCACTCACTCACTCACTCACTCACTCACTCACTCACTCACTCACTCACTCACTCACTCACTCACTCACTCACTCACTCACTCACTCACTCACTCACTCACAAGTGACATCTGAAGAGGCATACCACTTCAACATTCATGTTTAATGCACTGAAGAGGCATAAATGCATTCATACAGGAATTTCAATATAAATATTGGGAAAAATGTATCGCGTTGATTGTTGACTATTTGCACAGCTGACTGAAAACGCTGAATGACAGACAAGACAACAACAGAATGTGCAGCAAGAAGGCTTTGGTTATGCAAGAAAAAAGTGCCAGTTTAAAAGCAAAAGCTACCAGATATTAGTTCTAATATCTGGTAGCTTTTGCTTTTGAAACCACAGTACTGTTCAAAAGATTGATTTCAGTAAGATTTTTCAGAGATAAATTAATATCAAAAGAGACAGTAAAATTTATAAATAAGAGTTCTCTTTAAAAAGATTATTTAATTCTTTTGAACTTTCTTTTCATCAAAGGATCCTGAAAAACTTATCACTGTTTTCACAAAAATTAAGCACAATTGTTTTCAACATTAAAAATAAGAAAAGTTTCTTAAGCACATAATCAGTATATTATTATATAAATTCATCTTTGTCGTCACAAGAATAAATTACATTTTAAAATATATTGAAATAGAAAACAGATATTTTAATTTTAAAAAATATTTCACAATATTACTGTTTTTATTTGTGATCAAATAAATGCAGCCTTGGTGAACATAAGATATTTCTTTTGAATGTTAGCAGTATTCTACCCCAAAAATAATCTCAGATAATAATAATTCTGACTCTTTTTAAAAAAAAATTAAAAGCCTGACTATGTGCGTATGTGGCCAGTATAGATTGAAGGTTCGCTTTCTCACTGTCGATCGGCGCTGCCATGAGGCTGAAAAAGACCCCCACAGAGACTGGTAAAGATTGACCGATAGATAGATGATAGATGAGTGAGAGATACTTCCTCTTGTGTTCATTGAAACCCCAACTTAATTTTCCGTTCCTTTACTCATCTCACCATCTCTCTTACTTCTAATGGGAATAGTTCACCGAAAATGAAATTGTCATCATTTACTCAATCTCATATTGTTCTAAATCTGTTTGACCTTGTTCTATGGAACCTATAAGGTGATTTTCATTGAAAAATATGCTAGCCATTTGAATGATGTCAAGATCCAAAATGACAAAAAGGCACCATAAAGTATCATACAAGTGATCCATGGACTATATTCCAACTCTTCTAAAGCCATACAGTAGCTCTGTCCTGCCACAACACTATCATAATAGATTATCAATGAATAAAAACTTAAACATAAACATTGTTTATCATCATATAGCTTTAGAAGACTCTGAATATACAGTTATGTGGGATTATACCATTTTTAATGGTGCTTTTCCATTCTTTTTAAAGCATGAAAACCTTTTGAAAACCAATTGCATGGAGAAAAAAGTGATCTGTAATTTTTTTGGGGTAACTTATCCCTTCAAGATGCTGAGATAAAAGATATCTTCCAGATAAATCATTCTTTCTTTATCATCCCCTTCTCATTTCTCTCACCCACTCCTTTCATTCACTCACCAAATGCATTTTTCTTTGAGGAAAAGAAGAAAAAAAAAAATCAACCATTCTCCCATCAGAGTCCCATCTCTCTGATTCCCTTCCCGTTGTCCCGTTCCTCTAACAACCCCCCCGTTGACTGCAATCACACACCAGTATGCAGCAGTGCCTGCCTCTCACGGCAGCCGACCGCAAGACCAATTCGCCAATGAAGGCAGTAGTGATGATGGCTGTTGAATACTCTACATCCTATCTATGAGACTTTCTTTCTCCAATCGCTCTCGTTTTTCTCCAATCTCTTCTCTGCCAAGTTGGCACATGAAAGGTGGGCACCAGTGCAGAGCTAGGTTAAATATAGACATGACTAATGGCTCCTCTAAGGTATGCCAAAGAAATCACATGCCCTGATGCCCGGGCCCAGTCGTTTGTCACTCAAAAGTTGATTCGAGATGAAGGGAGTTGAAGTGAGTGTCTACTTGTGTGCGACAGACAGAAAGAGAAATGAAATCAGATGAGCTGTACGGTTTCATCTTGGGGGTAAAACGTGAGGGGGATGTGAAATGAAGTGTTTACAAATGCCTATGACCGGTTTACTATATACACTAAACCACATCCTGACTAGGCGAAATGCAACACGTTTCCAGCATCAAGTAATAGATCTGTCCACAGTCGAAAAAAAGGAAAAATTAAGACAAAATCGCTTCCAGTTTTTTTAAGTATTTGACGTGGAAAGGAATTTTGATACAACGGGAATTTGCTGTCGGCGGGGCTACACAGCAAAAAATAAATAAATACAAATAATAATAATAATAATAATAATAATAATAATAATCAAGCAATACTGTGTGATTTTCCAGTAAAAACATCTCATCAAAAAAAATGTATCTTTAAGAAAACTTGGTCAAATATTTGCCTAAAATTTGCCTAATTTTATTATCTGAAAATATTATATTACACAACTGGTTTTATTAATATTTTTAGTGGAAACCGGACAAAAATACTGAAATACCCAGAAAAATGCAACAAACCAAATGACCAATCAAATGTCTTGTTGCTAGTTGCAGTCATGGCTGGTTGGAACAAAAATAAACAATTATTTATTTAATAATTCATTTAACTAATTAATATAGAAGACATTTTTAGTGCTTACTGCCTTATCGGAAATGGAAACAAAAATAGGAGGACAAAAAGGAAATAATACCTAGTGCGAGCATCAGGAAAATGTAGAGCCCACAAGTATCATGTGTCAGCATAGCCACATCCTGTAAGTGTTACTATGCTTCTGGCTGCATATTTTGCCTTAAATGAACCACATGCTTGAGACAGTAGTAAAATCTCCCTCCAACATCAATCACACGCCTTCCTCTGATAAAGACCTGGAAAAAATCATTATGAGGAGCATAAAAGGGCAGCAGATTCCTTGTGTATCAGTCTCGCACAAACACCCACACACAGACGGCGAGTGTTGGGGGTTGTAGCACAGGTCAGTGAGCGCACGCCTTGACAGATCCGTGCCACCTGCTAACAGCCTGGCACAGGCACGAGAGATGTCTGCAACATGTACGGAAACCACAGCACAGGTCAAAGATCATCAAGACCCCACCCTGTGCTCAGAGGACTAAGCAACAACGCAATTCACATTACACGCATTTACATTCACCGCAGCGAAATCCATTAACCTGTCTGCAACGTGTTTACTCCTTTCTATGTGGGTCCAGATTGTTCCATCTTAATGCTAGAGAGTATGTATGTAAGTGTGTGTGCCATTATGCTAAAAAAACACCTGTTCTGTCACTGCCGTTTACTAGCGATACAAGCCAAATCACTTACGGCCATTTTAGCTCTGTCCGTATGGCTTCTTGGTTTGTCTTAAAGTTGTGGGGCTTTTAGTCAACGTGCGTTAACTGCTAATCTATATGCTAGAGTACTCCTGAAAATCTACAAAATTGCACATGATCGTTCAAAAATGTGGGGACAATACGATTCATTATTTTACTTATATATTATTATTAATTATATATTAAATATATTAAAGGGTGGTTGATTATGATTTCATTTTTTTAACTTTAGTTAGTGTGTAATGTTGCTGTTTAAAAATAAACAACATCTGCAAAGTTACGATGCTCAAAGTTCAGTGCAAAGGGAGATATTTTATTTTACAGAAATTGCTTTTTAAGGACTACAACAAACAGCTGGTAGGGACTACAACAAGCTTCCTCCCAGGTTAGTGACATTACTAAGCCTAACATTTACATAAATCCTGCCCCCGGGAACACGCAACAAAGGGGGTGAGGCCATGTTGGGCTGCGTTAGAGAAGAGGAAGAGTTATGTAGTGGTTTTGTTGCCGTGCCGTCGAAACGCTGTAATTTTTACCCCGATTGCAGGTCCTCTTTGTTCGGCCTTCCTAGGGACGCTGGACTGACACCATGTCTACACAGTTCTGGTGACAGATATTTGGCTACACTCGTTCTATATAGACAAAACTAACTGTGCTCTACAGGCAGTAGCGATCACTATAGATCTGCAGTCTGTAATCCAAATAATCCCTTCAAGCATTTACAAATAACAGCGTATCTAAAAGTATGAGACAACTACAAACAAAAAACATACAATTCTGAAACGTCCTGTAACAGCTGTTGTTGCACAGGTTCTGCTCGATCCTCTTCACTAAAATTCTATGGGTCTGATTTGGGCTCAAATTGATAAGGCAATATTGACACCATTGTTTATTACAATACACCTAAGCATATGCAACTACCCGTAATGGTAAGGGGCGTGACGTTTCTGGACAACGTGCACTAGGCGGTTAGCGAATCACAACTCACTGACCCAGCTAACCAATCTAAGCCCAGTGCGTATTTCTGAGGGAGGGGCTTCATAGAACCAGGAAGCTATCCGGCCGTTTTTACGAGAAGGGACACAGTGGTGTAGAAAAAAGTAAAATTATGTGAAAAATTATGTTTTTTTTTAAAAACGAAGCATGAACACATGTTAGACTGCACTCCATAAACACAATCAAGCCTTCAAAAAAAGCTGTTTAATCACCCATTTAACACAGAAAAAAAGTAATATTACTGTTTAACTGCATTTTCGATCAAATAAATACAATCTGGGTGAGTATAAAACAGACCCCATTTAAGAAAACAAAATCAAACAAACAAAAAATCCATCTCAAATCTGTTTCAATAGTAACGACAACACAACCCTAATCAGCAGTAATGCCTACCCAAATTATTTAGACTTGTGTGGCCAGCAAATATACATATGTATATCATTACAAGCTGTGTTGTCATACTATTATTAGCGTGTGTTTGGTGTTGACTTCATGTTTGCCCAGGAAGAACTTAATAATTATGGAACATGACAGCATGGACTGGCCTTTCTCAGTGGGTGACCAAGCAACAGCTTAGCAAGGTAAAGAAAAAGGTAAAGACGCGCACACACTGCCATCTCTTTCTCTTGACATTTCTCTCTGTATCCTTAATGTGAAATTAAAAACAGATCCGTAGACACAGCGAACAGCAAGTGCCTTATGAGGCAGAAGAGAAGAGCAGTGAGGCAGAACGTTAAATGTGCCATAAACACGCACCATGCAAATCTCTGTAACATCATTGGACTAAAATTCTCTTAATGGCTATGCAAAGTGAAGCCTGTTTTTTTCGAATTTAGAGCTAGCAAATGCATAAATAAAGGGATTAAACTCTGTTGACTGTGCACATGAAGGGTTTGATTGGATTTCATGTTCGTTTTTACGATTATGAGGCTAATTTCTGTCCATGCAGCCGAGCGCATCTGCGTGTGTGTATTTGTCTGAGCAAGTAGTTGAGCATGAGCAAGCGAGTTTATTCATCCGCTGTCAGGACCTATAAAGATGGACGCTGTCAGCGTCTGTGAGGAGAACGAGTATGTGTGTGTGTGTGTGTGTGTGTGTGTGTGCGCAGGAGGGGGACAGCCAGGCGTAATTTCAGCAGATGTTGCCTGACAATGGCAGGGTGTGTGGATGGGCCTCCGGGGAGGAGAGAAGTGGAGTAGCAGTCGGATTCTGCAGTTGCACAGGCAAAGAGTGCAGTCACCACACGGCACACGACACCTCGCCCAGAAACAATGACAGCCCACAAGAGTAAAGTGACAGGGGAGAGAACAAGAGAGAGGGAGATAAAGAGAAACGTTTTATGCACCGCTTGGGCCTTTATCAACCTGAGAAAGATTCCAGAGGACAACTTTATATGCTCAGTTTAGAGCTCAGGAGACATAATACAGGTCAACTTTGTTTCAAATGTAATGTAATCTTTAAAATTCCTTAATAGGAAGAAAAATTGAAACAATTCAGACAAACATTGGCATAAAATAAAGTGTGTACACATACCAGTCAATAGTATGGAATAATTAAGATTTGTAAAATGTTTCTATGCTTCTATGCTCTCCAAGGCTACATTTATTTGATGAAATATACAATAAAACAATACAACTGTATGTAAGTCATTCCTGTGATGGCAAAGCTGAATTTTCAGCAGCCATTACTCCTATTGTTTAGCAAGGACACATTTAATCGGTGTTTCTCCACTGGTGGGTCACGACCCAAAAGTGGTAGTTAAAGAAACAACCACAAAAAGCGTAATTGTAAATGTTTTTCTGAAGCAAGACTTTTATTTTGAAATACGTGCGTGAAAGCTGTTGACACTTCTGTCAGACGCAGTTTAAGTAAAGAGTGCTTGAGAAAAACGTGTTGTCCTGATTCAGTATCTGCTGATCAGCAATCGATCAGATGAGATCTTGTCAGGCTATGTGTCAGTGTCTTTATTCTAATGTTATATTCGTAACTAAAACTAACTTTCCACTCTTCAGTTACACACTCAAATGTGGAGCCGTGCGCTGTATATCAATTCACTATAATAAAGAGCAAATGAAATTGCAATGTTGTAGTTAAGTTTTCAATTAGGAAGTCATGAAATAACCAAAAAGTACCAATAAATTATGTAAGCTGCTGTACGTTGTGTGTTAGCTGGGAAGGATTTGCATGCGGGTATGGTAATACATATGTTGACAGGCAGGTAGGACATTGTATCATGGACCGAATGCAATGATTGGACAAATCGGTCCTGAGACTTCCACTGAAGAAATATTTCTTATTCTAAATATTTTAAATATTTAGACCACTTCTATTACTGGTTGCTATCAGGATGTGAACAGTTTCTACATGTATAACAAAAAGTGTTTATACCCTACCTTTAATAGCATTACCTTTACTGTTAAACATCAACATTATATTCTTACAATTTAGGTGTATGATAAGTAAAAAAAAAAAAAAAAAAAAAAAGGACGGCACTTCTGAGCATGTCAACCAATGTTTAAAATTAAATTAGCTTGGTTCAAATTCCTAAAAATGTGGGTCCTGTGGCCAGACCACTTGAGAACCACTGCATTAAATTGACAGTAAATACATTTATGTTACAAAAGATTTCCATTTCAAATAAATACTGTGCTTTTAAACATTCTATTAATCAACAAATCCAGGAAAAAAAATGTATCACGGTTTCCACAAAAGTATTAAGCAACTAAAACTTTTATTTTAACATTGATATAATGAGAATTATTAATAATTGACCAGAAAATCATCTCTTTAAAATTATTTCTAAAAGATCACGTGACACTTGAGTAATGGCTGTTGAAAAAAGCTAAACTTTTTCAGCTTAGAAGTATTTGACAAGAAATGGGAGTTCATATTTAGTCTTTTGCCAAATCTGAGCACAGTTTGAGACATTGATGAGACCTCTAGACAAAATACATTTGAGATTACTCAGGTATGTTGGCTCTCTGGAAAAAAAAAAAAAAAAAAAAAATATTGAGATAGCAAAAAGTTTCATGTACTTTTGGCTAGAAATCTGGCATTTCCATTGGTCTCCATCCAGCTGCCCAAGCCTTCAACCCTAAAGGCTAACCGCAAACATTTCCCAATTAGCATGTCCTAACTGTCAGTATGGGGAAGGATGAAAGGAGCGAGGACTCAAGTGCAGGAGAATATGGGCTTTACTAATAATAAAATATAAACAAAAACTACCCACAAGGGTGAAAACTTGACAATACCAGACACAAGGAACCAGGAAACATGACGCACAATGGGTAACAGACAATAACAATCCAACACAAGACTGCAGACACCAGGAGAATAAATAGGGAGCAAACAAGGCAGGTAACAAGGGAAAACAGGTGGGGCAAATGAATCAATAATCAGGTAACAAGAGGGGCGGGGTCAAGACAATAGACAGGAGAGCACATGGCACACCAAACATGACAAACACAAGCACATGGCCAGCAAAGACAAATACAAGCCATGTGCTCACACTAAGACAAGACCAAACAGGAGTGTCAGGGCTCTGTCACAAAACCAAGAATAAGCTAAACTGAAGTGACAGAACCCTGACACTAACACACTAATCACTAATCAGAGGCCATTAAAATAATGGTACACATATGCCTAGAGAGAGCCATATGGCTACATATAAGGCCTCCATCCCAACTGAGCAACAACTGACAGTCTAGCTAGTTCTTTAACATTGACCACAGAGCTGAACTTTGCTAATACTTATCATTAGATCAGCTCAGATAATCTAGATAATGGAGCTAAATGAGAGCTAATGTGTTCGACCTTGATGTCGGGTTGTAGCGTGAGCCCAGAGAAAGGCACCTTAATGAGAGAGGCTCTGACAGGGAACGTCATAGTTCCACATAGAGGAACCTTTGTGTTCCTGCTCACCTTTATGCATGCGTGTCCCCTTATCTTCCACCCCGAGAGCTGGATGGGCTTGCACACGTGCCTTCGCTGTGAGTCACTCACACACCAGCAAGGCTAGAGTAATTCTCCTTCGCTGAGTGATTTGTACTCTCAGGAATTCACTGATTACAGAGAGGTAAAAACACTCCTTTGTGTGTGCGTCATGATGGCCATCTACCTGTCTGCCACTGTTGTCCCAGATTTAAGCCCATAGGATAGCAACGTATCTTGTGAAACAAGTACAGTAATAAATGGAGGTGCTAAGGGACAGAATTTTAAGCCATAAAAAGAGGGACATCTTGATGGCAGTACTACATTCAAAGTTTAGGAGTACAGCACATGAAGAGTCACAAAAAGCATGTTATGAAAAGCACTGGCAGCTAATTAGAATATTACAACAGTGTCATGGGCTAACACAAACAAAAAGGCAAGCTTAGTTATGTGTCTCATTATATTCACACCTCAAACACTATGAAGTAACAGGGCTTCCTTCCTTTCTTTTTTCAACAAACTTGTAAACCTCAAAAGGCTGAAATATCAGTGCCCTTTCTTTCTTCATGTATTCCTTCCATTCCATTATTTTTCTCTCTCAATAAAACTTAGGGAATGGCAATTCACTGACACATGTGCCACTGTCACTTCCTTCCACTTCTTTCCTTCCCTCAACAAAACCTGAAGGAAAGCTCAAAACAGAAATGTCACTGTTATTTCCTTCCTTTCTTCCATCTATCCTCTATTCTCTTCTTACAAAAAAACTCAAAAGAATTGATGCAGTGACAGAAATTGCAATTGGCCGCAGTGGTGTCTAAAAGCCTTGGAAGCCCATTTCTGCAACATAAGAAAAAAAGTCATGCTTTGGTAAAGCATGTGTTGGAAAGTCAAAAAAAAAAAAACATAACTGTGACATAAAGTAATAAATATGACATGAAAAGTCAAAATGTTTGTCATGATTGACTTTGTATCTCATTTTTTTGTCAACTTTGTCAATTTTTTAATCTTATAATGACATCTCAATTTTTACATTTTGTAAATTCTTTTTCTGTCAAAGTCAACTTTTTTGTGTTAACAGTCCATTTATATTTTTCTGTCAATTTATATTTTTTCAAATAATTAGGACTTAGTATCTCATCATTTTGAGATAATTATGACTTTTTGGAGTGAAAGTGCAATTCCAAAAAATTGCCGATGGGAGTGGAAAGTTCTGCATGTGATCTACTGACGCTGTGCAAATTAAAGAGCACAGACGCAGCCGGATCATTTCCATAATGACCAACGCAGTCTACCAGTTAGTGCATGGTTTAAGACGTGATTTTTTTGGGGCGGTAAATAATGGTGTAAACACCAGTAAATTGACAAGCGCAAACCTTAGTAAATAACCTTGCATGATTCATTTAAATACTCATTCATTTACATCTCCTCCCATACATTTTACGTCTGAAAGGGGTACTCCTACAAATGCATATGCAATAAGGTCAGCCACAAAAATAACCCAGTCCACGCCTTTTCAGCGCTAATTTTTCACTGCGCATCTTTAGTAAATCCTGACAGTAGTTTTTTTGTAATGCCAAAAGAGGGCTTGCGCTGGTGCAAGCTGTTAGTAAATCTGGCCCTCAATGATTTACCAAATAATGGCTTTTTTTATGTGCCAGAAATGGGCACATGCATAAAAAAACACATTAAAACAGTCAGTGTGCTAAGAGTGCATTTTAACATCACTCCAACTGGTGTAATTTCCTCCTGTGAAATGCACACAAAAGATGCTATCAGTCTAGGGCTTCTTGCAGGTGTTAGGCACAGCAAAGCTAATGATTCTCCAACTTATCTATGTGTCAAAAAAGTCAAGTCAATGGAGGGAAAAAGGGCCATCATCACAATTAACAGCTCTTTATTTTAATTAGCCTCGCATTGTCAACTAAAATACCTGAATAATGCAAATGAAGCTGGTTGCTTAATATTCCGTCAGAGTTGCTTTGAAACAATTTTTTTTCCTCTTCCCCCCTTCAGCTATAGTGTCTCCTGATGAATCACGATTATTACTGGCAAGTTTGTTCTGCCTGATTAAACGCTAAGCAATGGTACGCACTTATTTGCTTATTTAAAGGAGAGAAAGGTGGACAGACTGCTGAGATAAATATGCTACTGAAGCCATGGACTGCTAAAGGGTGACTTGCAGCTGCTGTACCGCAGCCCAGACCACAGAACTGTTTTGCATAATTAACTTCACATTTCACAAAATAGATTCTTGCTCTGTAACGGTTATAGTCACAAGATCACACCACACGAGACAGAGAAAAAGGGGACAAAACTTAGAAAAACCGAGAAGAAATGGACAGCCTCTTGTTTTATCTTCCAATTCATGTTTTCCTAAACCATGAAACATAAAAGGGACCGACATCAAAGTGACACCCACTAATTCTCAATCACGCTCAGACTGAAGAATTACAACCGGGAGACACGAGTGGAGGCTAAACAGGTACAACAGAATGAAACACTTATAAAGGTAAATGGTAGAATTTATAAATGTGACCCTGGACCACAAAACCAGTTATAAGGGTCAATTTTTTGAAATTGAGATTGATACATCATCTGAAAGACGAATAAATAATCGTTCCATTGATGTATTGATTGTTAGGATAGGACAATATTTGGTCGAGATACAACTATTTGAAAATCTGGAATCTGAGGGTGCAAAAAAACCTAAATATTGAGAAAATTGCCTTTAAAGTTGTCCAAATGAAGATCTTAGCAATGCATATTACTACTAATAATACATTTTTGTTATATTTACAGTAGGAAATTTACAAAATATATTCATGGAACATGATCTTTACTTAATATCCTAATGATCTTTGGCATAAAATAAAAATCGATCATTTTGAACCATACAATGTATTGTTGGCTATTGCCACA
Organism: Coreius guichenoti; assembly: GCA_039654105.1. NCBI lineage: Eukaryota > Metazoa > Chordata > Actinopteri > Cypriniformes > Gobionidae > Coreius > Coreius guichenoti. The sequence continues at coordinate 20,766,009 of CM077173.1, read as the reverse complement.
AATATACCCGTGCGACTTATGACTGGTTTTGTGGTCCAGGGTCACAAATGTGTATAGAAGACTTTGCGGACTAGTTCAAAATACTGTATAATATATATTTTGCATGATATTCCATACCAAACAATGTATAGAAAGGAAATGCTATGCAGACACATACAGGAACTGGTTTAAGGCTACATTACCCCCTCTTCTTTGAATTTCTGTCATTAAGAGCAGATCACAGGGACAATGACAAAGTTAAGGTACAGTAGAGACTAATATACGACCGCATTTAAAGTGGATTTGCATTCATGAAATGTAAAGTGGACAGTACTAGCCCATGATAGAAGGGAATGTGACCAAATGAATGAATGAATGGCCTGTTTCTTCCATTAGCAGAAGCACCAAGGGTATCATGCACGGATTACATGGAAGAATGGTGTGGAATGACATTTTTTGTGTTTTGTTTTTCTAATTCGACCACCTTTATCTTTTTTTTCTCTCTTTCTTGTGCCCTCTTTCTATTCATCTCTCAATGATCCCTCCTAGTATCTCTGTCTCCTCCCACCTGCACTCAGCAGTCTGTGAGTCAGCATACAACACACACTGGTCAGTCCGTTGCCATGGTGACGGTGCAAGCTGAGGGCAAAATCGACAGCTTTTAAGAAGCGCAGACGCTGATAGAATTTAAATGGTCGACAGTGGCAGGAAAGGCTGCGTGTGTGGTGTGTGTGTGAGAGTCTTTTTTAGGCCCAGATTAGCTGCCGGCATACAAGGAGCCAATCGAATAGTACAAAAAAATGTAACAAGCCCTCTGACAACCATCCCTTGATCCTATTCCTCGAATCTAAAGATGGAGCCCAAAAAAGGGGCTTTGATTGACAGGACCTGTACAAAACACCTCACTTTCCTCTAGGGTCATTCAGATACGCCAAGTCTGCACTGCTCAAATCCTCTTGGAACATGATTTTTGTTCCTGTGATGTGCAGTATGAATGAGAAAAACAAAAACACATGAAATAAAATGCATTCGTAAAGCATTCGTAAATGCATCCTAAATGACTCCGTGTTTGGCTCAATCTCAGAGGTGTGATGTTGTAAATGTCATATTAATTGTGTTAAGATATGGATCACACAAGACAGACATTTTGGCATTTTGTGTATGCTATAAAACTAAATTTGTTTAGAAGTAAAGCAAAATCAATCAATTTGTCTAGCTATCAATTTAGAAGCTTAAAATAATAGCTGCGGTAACGCAACCACATCGACCTGTGCTCACTGGTACAGTGAGAATTTGAAAAAAAGCTTTCAAAGTAGACATTTTATGGTGTCATTTAGTAAATAAAAAATGAATGTTTACAGGTAAAACGTGATATATAGAAAGGACAATGTCATAAATAAATATGGGAATATGGAAATGAAATACTGTACCTTAAGTATTAATGTCCCCTGGTGAGTAATTTCAATGCACTGATTCTGCTTAACATTAAATCCACAATGTAACACCTTCACAAATGTTTTATTGAAAGCCAACTTGTTTACTTGTAAAAAATACAAAATACAAATAGCAAATCAACAGAAACAAAACAACACATGACAGAAATTAAACAGAAGTGGGGATGTCTGCAGCTTTAAACAGTTCCACAGATGATACACACTTTACACAGAATGCAAAGTGTCGTATCATATTCAACTTGTACGATGCGTGTGCTGCGTTGTGTAAACTAACCGATACTGCAGGACATCATTATAACATTGCATCTTTCCATCATAACAACACAAGTGATTATTGCTTTAAATATGAACACGCGTCTCATTGAAATTTAAATATGGAGCCACTATCAAAGCAGCTGAGATATATCTAGTTGGTTCTAAACTGTATATTTACAAATTTGGTATCAAAAAAAATATTTGGTGTGTTAAGAATGAATTGAGTAAATTTTTCTGTATAAAGCTATTTAAGTAGTTCATTGCCATTACACAATAGAACAAAACAAACATCATAAGGGAGGAACACACACAGACAATAGCTTGTTATTAACATTCACAATGTAACTTGCATAATAAAAAACCTTTTCCAATGATTGTCTCCAAAGGTTTGCTAATGAAATTCAAGACAAACTGTACTGATTTTTGGTTTAGTTTAAACCTTAAGTAGCTTTCTATTTACAATGAATATGACATTATTCACAGCGTTGCAGAAAATCCCGCAGTTAATTCAAAGATGTTTGATGGCACACTTTGACATCAGTAGCTGATTATGAATCTGCATTAAGCCATTCCACTTATGAACATAACAAAAATAAGGCACTCTTTGCATGCACAATCAATGAAGATTGAGAAAGAAGTGGGGGTGGGGGGAATTACCAACCATTAAACTGTATAAATAATCCACTTGAACTCTGACTAACAGGGTCCAAATAATTAAAGACATTTTTAAAGGTCTGTCAAAATGTGCCATGGAAACGTTCAAATATGCTCAGTTTACGTGACCGGCCTTCCTGTGTCTTTTTATTTATTCAGCACGCTTTCTTTTTTATGCAAAAAAAAAGTCAAAGTTTTACTTTTTAGAATCATTTTGACATTAACAATTGTGCAAATACCTGAAGCTAGTCTAACAAAAGATATCAAAACAATGACGGCTATTATTTGTTGTCTTTCAGGGCAAAACTAAAAAAGAAAAGGCACATCTCTCTGATCTGAGGTTATGTGTTTCAAAGGATATTAGACGTAGTTCTGTTCATCTTTTGAGGGGCAGCAATAAACACTGTCCAAATGAAAATGGCCCTCTCAAAGAAAATAAAGAGAAAAATAAGACTTGAATTGTCTCCTTCATTTAAATGAGTAATAATTAAATTAAATCAAATCATATGTTTCCTTCAGGACATAAATGATACTACAGAACTGAAAAAAAGACAAAAACTTCTTTCAATCAAGTGATGAGCATGATTTGTGATCAGTGCAGCTTTGGTTTGACATTCATTCAGTTCCAGCCCCTAATACATGCCCTTAGTCCACACCATGTTGCTGTGATACCCGTGGCTGTGGTACTCTGGACTGTGGTACTCTGGATTGTGGTACTCTGGACTGTGGTACTCTGTGTGGTACCCTGGGCTGTAGTACCCTGCCATGCTTTTGAAGTCATCTCCTACCTGTTTGGTGCTATATTTTGAAGAGTTGGCCTTGTAGCTGTAATCCGAATACTGGTCTGAGCCTGTTGAGTTGTTGTCCCCGGTTCCTACAAAGGTGTTGGTGGCCGGCAGGTCCTGCACTGCCTGGTGTTTCTTTGAGGCAGAAGGGGACTGAGGTTGGAGCTGAATGGATGGCAGAGGAGAATTAGACCGATAGTGTCGCCCCAGGTCTGGGCTCCCAGGGGGATAGTTGAGCGGCAGGTGAATCCGAGGGCTATCGTTGACACTATCATCCATGAGGTTGAACTTTAGGCCTTTCTGAAGACTTCCCCCCTCATCCTCTTCAGATGGGTTGACAGGCTTTGGAGCTTTGCTTTTCTTTGCCTTCTTGTTCTTGTTGGTTTTAGGTCCTGGTTTGGGAGCATATAGGTCTTTGGTCTCCTTCTTGCCTGCCTGGTAGCCACTTTTATTCTCCTTCAGCACATGCCTAATGATCACCGCCACCACAATGATTAGAATGACCACAAAAAGGCCACCCAAGACTCCAAAGAGAATGTTACTATGCTGGTCATGAGAATAATCTGGATCTCCAGCAATGTCCATTTCAAGTGGCGTATAAAGACTGTGTCCAACAAGTCCTTCGACATGCGAGACATTGCCAATGGTCTCATTGACATAGATGTGAACCAGTGCAGTCGTATGGCGTGGCGGTGTACCTCTGTCCCTAACTTTTACTACCAGACGGTGGAGGCCAATGTGTTTGGATGTGAACTCTTTAGCCAACGTAATCTCACCTTCTGAAGAGATGCGGAATAAGCCATGAGGGTTGCCCCCTACAATACTGAAATCCAGCTCCGAATTTAAACCAATATCAATGTCCTCCGCCTCAACGCGTTCTACATGGGTCTCTGGGCTGGTGCGGGGATCCAAGAACTTGTATGAGGAGTTCGAGGGCTTGGTGACATAAGGAGCATTGTCATTCTCGTCAAGAACATTAATAGTAATCCCAACGTAGGAGGAACGTGGTGGGTCACCTCCATCAACAGCTTTAAGTCGGAAACTGTAGGTACTCTCTTTTTCCCTGTCAAAGGAAATTGTCGAAAGGATGGTGTACGTTCCATTTTGAATCATAAACTTGCCATTGTCTGGCTCTACAGAGAGTTGAACACGAGCATTGTCACCCTCATCGTGATCGGTGACTGTTACCATTCCAACAGGACTAAGGGGTGGCATGTTCTCTTGGACTGAAAAGCTGTAACCATTAAGCATAAATTTAGGGTCATTGTCATTTCTGTCAAGCACCTTAATAACAACAGTGGCAGTTCCTCTCAAGCTTGGTACACCTTTATCAGCTGCTGCGACTTGAAACTGATAGTGATCTAATTGTTCACGGTCCAACTGGCTCATGACACGTACTTCTCCTGTGTTAGGGTTAATTTCAAAGAGTCCCTCAGGGACTGATCCACCAGTTATACTGTATGTCAACTCTGCATTAGTCCCGCTGTCAGCATCTGTGGCTAACACATCCAAAACCTTGTCACCTGGCTGGTTCTCCTCAGCAAATTCTACCTGGTACAAGGAGGGTGAGAAGACTGGGGAGTTGTCATTCATGTCTGTCACTTGCACCCTCAGGGAATTTGTGCTGGATAGTGCAGGGTTGCCAGAGTCCACTGCCACAATTTCAATCCTGTAGTCTTTGATCCGTTCATAGTCCAGTAGTGTGGTTGTCTGGAGGAAGTACTTCCTCTTGCGGTCATTGCCAGTTTCGCTAGCTGAACGCAGCTGAAATGGGACGTCCCCTGCAACCACACAGGTCACAACTGCATTTTCGCCCTCATCACGATCTGATACTTCCACCAGAGCCACAGCTGTGCCTACTGGCATGTCCTCCGATATGTTAGCGACACCATCTTCATGCGTCACAAGACCAATGCCCCGGATCCTGATGGAGGGTGCATTGTCATTCTGGTCCTTCACTGTGATAGTCACAAGGGATTTGGAGCTTTTTGCTTGGGGACCATTGTCTTTAGCTTGGACATAGAACTTGAGCATGCTGATTTCTTCACGATCCACCAAGCCTTTGACAAAAATGATGCCTGTGTTGCGGTCAATACTAAGAAGTCTTTGGACTGCTGGTGGTGCCTGGTGGAGGCTGTAGGTCACCTCTCCATTGGGACCCATATCAGAGTCATTGGCCTTCACCTAGATCAACATAACACAAAATGAAACTAAGCAAAGCACTAAAACATCAGTTTACAAAACAGATTATATAATCACAGGTTTACACACAGTGTCAATACAGGGGTTAAGTCAGGACCATCATTGTAATAGATGTAGCTCATTGTAAGTGGCAATACATTAGCATGGCATCCAAGCGCAAGACTAATTTAGTGTAATTGAAAAATAAACTGAATCTTCTAGGAATTTAATATCAAGCACACATCAATTGATTAAAAAAACAGCTTGTGCTTTCACTAATTAGTGATACAATTATGTATAGCAATTTATTATTATTCAATTTATAAGAAGAAAATGAGAAATGTATTTAATTAGTGGAGTTAAACATAACTAGACTGTGTTTTGTGTTAAGTCAAATTCTCCTAAATTACCTGTAGTTTGCTAGATGAAATCAATTTGAGACATCACTTTAGTTACTCAGTCTTGGCACAGATTTCTATTAATCCGTCAGGTCTATTGTGAACCTGGGAATAATTTTAAACAACTATAAATCGAAGTGTGGCTTGATTAAAGCTTTCAAACAATCAAGATTTCCTTGTTCCTCTCCTCTTTATGTCCTTGGCTGTGTATGAAACATGCATGGGGTTTCAGCCCATGTATTACAGAGAACAGCCTTAATCTGAGTCAGTCATAAGATTATTCATGGTGCTTAAGTTATTATTGCTCTATATGAGTCACTCCATTTCATCCGCCATGAAAACTGGGAATTCATTTTATTTAATGTATTTGAAGAGCATTACTCTGAACAAGCTAAAACACTCCATCAACACTTACAACCCTCTGAAATCATAAAATTAAGCTGTTTTAATTCCACTACTGCTTATTTACTTTGGCTTCAAAGGATGCTTATCAGGACTTAGAGGAAAATAAAGTCATCTGACATGCTTTTTGAATACAACTTGGTTGCATGGATTAATTGTTGACAGAGATTAACAGTCATTAAAATTTTTGTTTTGCGTGGACACTTGCCTCAGATTGATCTTGGAAAGCTTCCAGCATTCACGGTTATCCTAATCTTAGCAGCGTTTTCGTTTCCACAACAGTTCAAAATGTAATTCTCACCGCCAGTCAATACCTCTCTCCCGTTTTGTAAAGCTTGTGTTTAAAGGGACCGTGAGGGATCAATCGATTGACCGTGAAAATATGATTTGGCTTTCCCATTTCTTCCGCTTTAACCCTGTTGTGTGGGAACCGAGGCTAAAGCCCATTGGGATAACTGAGACTTTCATTTACAAGAGCTTGTCAGGCTCTGTATGTTGGGCTTGAGTGCACTTCTATCTTCAGGCTGTCAAATCAGCTCCTATATTACTTATTACCCAATCTTAAGGTTTGGCATAACATATACTTGCTTACAGGTGAGATCATTGATCTTAAATCATGACCTTATAAGAGAGGGAAATAATAATAATAATAATAATAATACAAATAAAAATGGGCACTTTCATGTAAGGCAACTTACAATGCATTTAAGGTATATACATTTTGCCAGTATGTGTGTTTCCTGAGAATTGACCCCTTTGCTGGCATCATGCTATAATATTTGTTTAGTTTTAGATAGAAAAAAAAAAAAAAAAAAAAAAAAAACATTACTTACTTGTAGAACAGAGTGACCCACTGGGCTGTTTTCTGGCAGCTCACCCTCGTAGTGTGTCTTCTCAAATTTGGGCACATTGTCATTGGCATCTGTAATGGTGATCCTGAGCAGGGCACTACTCTGGCGAGGTGGAGAGCCGCCGTCTACCACTTTTATGTTGAGGTCATATGAATCTCGCTGCTCTCTATCTAGGTTACCCAACACAATGAGTTGTGGCAATTTCTCATCTGAGTCTTGTGCCACCTGCAGGCTGAAAAGGTTGGCAGCTTCAGGGCCGGTTGTTAGCGCATAATCTGCGATGCCATTGCTTCCAGAATCCTTGTCGGTGGCCACAGGAATTGCGAATAGCACGCCCACGTGCGTGTTCTCAGGGATCGACAATGTCAAGACAGGTGAAGCGAACTGTGGAGTGTTGTCGTTCTCATCCAAGATCTCGATGCGGCCTTCGATGAGACGAGGTCCTGTGCCTTTCATAAGATCTGTAATAGACACCTCAAATTCGAGGAAACAAGGATCGCCCTCAAAAAGGTTGCGGCAGTCCTTGAGAGTCTCACGATCGATCGGGGTCTCTGTGGTGTAGATATCCCCTGTTTTGCCATCCACACGGAGGTAAGGAGCGCCCACCTCAAGCTTGTAAAGGTGTCCTGTGTCTGGCAGTCCCTGGTCAGATGCCAAGCTGCCAATCAGGGTATTGGGCGGCTGCTCCTCGGTCACCTGGTAGATGATGGTGTTGACTACATTTGCAGAGCAACAGAGGAGAAGCAAAATCCACACTAGCATGGCACTCCACCGTGACCACATCGCATTGGCACTCTGGCACATCGTCAGTGTGTTGCTGCAAAAGATCAAGCAAACAAACATATAAGATTAAAGAAACATTCCTTCTTCAGACACAATCCTTTAAATTATCTGACAGTGCCAAGAACCCTGTAAAACGATGGCAGCCAGAGTTTTATGGTACTGATTCCCTGGGATTTATGATTGATCGTCCCTTCATGTGTTGTAAACCTCTCCATTTTAGAGGCAGTAAATGTGTCACAAACAGTTACTTGTGTTTGACCTTCATTCTGCAAACTTCATGTCATGTCTAATTCATAAAAACAACATATGCCCATATTCCTAAGAGATGCATTGGCTGATAGACCCTAAGAGAGGAGGAAGCTAGCAGACAGGTGATGTCCATTCAAAAAATACTTTTACTCTACTTGATCTACCTTTCCCAAGCTATTGATAAACTGTCTCAGCTCTCATTTCTAGAATCATGCCTGGGGTAAACGAAAGGGTGAAATCCATCAAAATCAACCTACGTGTTTTTTTCCCCATCTCTCCAAGCCTTACATATTTTTTGGCCAAAACCAAAAAAAGATCTATATATCTAAGATCTAAGGCAGCACAATTAAATTTAGCTTTTGGCTCACGCAATTGTCAGCTTACTGAAATAAATCTGCTCTTCATTTTATTAATGGCTAGTTATTATAGTTACCTTTAAAGTCAATTCTCCTAATTTATTCTGTAATGAAATTATTTCCAAAAATGGGGGGAAAACAATATAGTAGAAATTAGGGGTAAAAAAATAAAGATTTGAAAGTGAATCTTTGGTTTTATTTATTTTAGTGATGTCAAATCAATTAATCGCAATTAACCGCATCCATAATAAAAGTTTGTGTTTACATAATATATTTGTATGTGTATAATTATTATTTATATTTGAATACACACACATACATGTATATATTTAAGAAAAAATTGTTGTATTTATATATCAAATATTTATATTTATAATTATATATAATATAAATGATATATATATATATGCAAATATTTCTTAAATATATACATGTATGTGTGTGTATTCAAATATACATAATAATTATACACAGTACATACACATATATTATGTAAAAACAAACTTTTATTTTGGATGCGATTAATCATTAATCATAAATCATTAATCATGAATCATAAATCATTAATCGATTTGACAGCATTAATTAATTTATTTTTATTTTTATTTTTTTTCTGAGTGTTCGCTGCCCACTTCCTTCACACATCACACAAAATGGGGAAAAGAAACCAAAAGCTTTCTTGAAGACAAATTCACATGTGAATCTTCCCTTTCCTGTTCGATTCTTTAAGTTATTGAACACATGGTAGAAAAGTGTGGTTTTCTAATCTTCCAGTTGGCACTTCAGCTAATAGCTATTCACAGCAAATGGCTCCCAATTTGTTGCAACATCACACAACCATGAGGAGGTAATAGACAGGGTTATAGAAGGCATCTTGACAACGACCCCCTGCTGCCACCTCACCAAACATTAACAACCTCAGCGTGAGGAACTACAAAAGAACATAAAAAAGGAAAATCAAATTAATAAATCAGATTCTGTTAATCCATCACGTTTAAGGTCATGTTACTTTGATGTTTCCCGCTGTGGTAATTGCAGACCCTTCTAACATATGGGGAATGTTATCCCACCACGCTCCCCATGGCTAATGAGGCAGGGCTGCTAGATTACTGTCCAGAGGAGACAGACACCTCAACTCGACCCAGTGGTGAACCAATGGGGGATGTGACAGCGCTACACATTCTGCCTGTAAATACCAAACCTAAAGAATCAAAATCAAAGTCTTTAAATCCATGTCTCCTTCCATGAGATTAGGGGAAAATTCATATTGTTGTACAACTTCATTAAAAAAAACACAAATATACAAAGAAAAATGACTGTCAGCAAAATTGACATTTGTCATTTGGTGACTAATAGAAAGTGTGTTCTTCCATACACTCATCAGTACTGATTGGTTGTAGTAGTTTAGTGCATGTTACATTCAATATTTTTCCATTAGCAAACACATGACATAGTGAGCCTCTCACAAAAACATTACAAAGAAAAATCATGTGGTTAGAACAACACAAAATGGCTAACGTAACTGCAACAGACACTCTGCACCTCACACACTCCCCTATAGTACATGGGAAAAGCAGTTTTAATATGCACAAATTAGACACCAACGAATACAAAAACCCTTGCACAACTGCAGCCACAAGGCAATGACACTGCAGGGAGAACAATGCACTAATGAGGCTTAAATGAAGGGTGGGATGTGTGACCCTGATCACACATATGATGAGAGCTTGACTCGTTTCTTACTAATTTCACAGTCTAATTTTGAATCTGTCGAGACAGACGACTCTGGCACACTTTTATGTGGCTAATTAAACAGCGTGGACCACAAAAGGGGCTGGAGAGGTGAAAAATACCTCACCTTTAAAGCCACGTATCCCTTACTGTGGTTTTGAACGACCATCTCATGGAGGTGGCATTTCACAGAGACGCGTCGGAGCCTTTGCTGAAGGTTTGTGTTGAATTTTGTACCGTGAGTTGATGAAAAAAGGTCAACGGGAAAAAGCAGGGCAGGGACCTCAAAAGCACTGGGTGAAGGATTAACCGGGCTGTAAAAATAGCACTAAAATGCTATTTGTTTAAACATAAGATCTATATATAAACTAAACCAAAACATCACATCTTCATCGTGCACTGGAAAAGTCAACAAAGCTCAAAAACATTCTCGCAACATGAAAAGCATGTGAATCTGTTTGTTGCGATGAAGGGTTTGAGAAGCTCTCACGACATTCGCTCTCAAGGGCCCAGCTTAAAGAGTCTGTGTTAAAGGGTCACTGTACACTGGGAACCCTAATGTGGGCTGTAGACATCCTTTCCCACACTCTTCTGTGAATGTGAACGCGTGTGCGCACATGCATATATGTCTGTGGGTGTGTAAAACTTACAAGATCTAAAAACAAACGCAACAAAGCAATGTCAATGTATGTTTGCGAGCAGACGCTCTGGCAAATGGAAAATCTTAGGGAAAAACATGAAGGTTATACAAAAAAAGAAAACTACTGAACATGTCTGAGTATATGAAATATAAGGGTGGCAACAGCTTAGGCTTTTGGCTAAGAACTCTCTTTTGTAATGGAAATGAATAAGTGCATATGTGTGGCGGGCCTTAACAACAGCAATATTTACAAGACACAGGAGGCCTTAACAGAGTCAAATCAAGCATTGCTACCTAGCAGACAGCTTTTCTTTCAGTTGCAGAGAGTTAGCACTTCGCCTTCACACAGGTACACAATAAGCCTAGCCATTACAATGACAATGGGCCGTCGATGGGGCTTTTCTTCACCTCAGAGTTTTGATTGTCATCATTACATGGTCAGAGAGCTGATTTATGATGGGCTCTAAATCAACATGCACCGTCCAACTCTCTGATAACGTCTTCAAATACGGCATCGTCGAGCCACGGCTAAGATCTCCTCGCAAGGAGACAGGCGTCGCCGGAGTGTGGTATTTATGACTACTGTCATAATCCTGTGAGAATTTATTCTCGGCTCTCAGGCTGTGTAGCCTAATTCATCTTGTACTGCTGTGTATAAGCTAGATGTCATTAATAAAATCAATAGCTGTGAGCGCAGGGGAAGGCATGAATCGGAGTTCCCCCTATGGAGCCTCTTGGCGGATTATTCACAGTACATTTGGTCAGAAATTTTGCATCAGCCTTCGGGGGAACATGGCTCCCCTCTAATTTCCTGTCCGCAAAAACCACATTATGTTAATTTCACACCTGGTCTCTATTATCAACATCACCTACATCTCTGTGTCTTTATCTTTCATATGCGCACCATCATTTTATGCCTTCCCGGGCCCTCTCAGAGATGCGCTCATATATGTATACTGTCGAGAAGGCCATTGTGTTGTGCGCAGGGGGAGGTTAACAGATTTAACGGGCTAATTACTATTCTAAAGCCTCCCCCGCTGACATGCTTTAAAATTGCTGTATGATTTTCTCTCTCCCTCTCTCACAGTCTCGCTCTCCTTCTTTCCTCTTTAGAGACTTGTAATGAGGAATTCATCATTGTACCAACGCTCACCCTGTCTCTGCCAGCAAAAAAAAAAAAAAAACCCTTGGGAATATGAGGATGGCATACCTCTGCCAAGACACCCCCCCAGGTGGCATCCAGCTCAGCGTGAAACTACAAGGTGATTCTAGGGAAAATAAGCAATAAAAGCATTTACGTAACCGCCGTAACAGGAGTCGGATTCCTGGACGAGGCACAGTGGTGGCAGTGCGTCATGGTAACGCACCAAGTCCTTAGTCAATGATTGTTCTATCCCCTCCCCATCCTGGTTTCAATGCGATAATTAAAGAATTAAATTAAAGCGCTGACATTTATGAGGGTTCAGAAGTCAGCTCTTGTCTGAAGCAAGGAGAATGATTTACTCAGAAGGAAGTAAGAGTGCAGCATCTGTCTTAGGTTAATAGTTAACACAACAGGCTCAACTGACATTTTAGTACACATCTGAAGTGTCTTTGAAAAATATAGTAGAAAAGCTGAAGAATTATTTGAGGTGAGCCGATAGACTCACCAACTGAATAATGCTGCCGATTAATCAGCAAGGAAATCGAAAAAGTGTGTAGTGACCTCCTGTGAATAAAATGCATTCATGTTTATTCATTCTCATGGAGACAGTTTAAATCAAACCACCTGAACCCACACAAATGAGCTAAAATAAATAGTAGCAGGCGACAAACGCTAACCAACCACATCCTATACTGAGTGCGTTGTGATTCTAGACTTTGATGCCAGCACCCACAGCCACAGAGTTGAGTTCACGTGAGCTTTTGTCCTCGGCTGCAGCCATCCAGGCTCTACGGGCCACCAGCTCCACGGCGCTCAGTGACCCGTTCAGGATGGGTGGTCCAAGGCTCCCCTCCCTAGCCAAGTGCGAGGCACAGAGGATTACTTTAATTATTTCATTCAGCCATTGTGGGGCCAGATTAGTCTGCGCCCGCTTTCAGACGAGATGAACTGCTGCCCCGCTGCTGTCTACCAGGCTGTTACACAGAGAGCTGGCCAGTCACAAGGCTGGCACACAAACTCTCACACACCATTACACATGGCTAACACACACACACTGATAGCATAGACAAGGACTGGAGGACTGCTGCTACTGTTATGGGTTAAACAGACATAGAGGTTGTAATAAAATCAATAAAATAAGCATAAAATTTTTACTTAATGTATACGTATTTGTTTTGTAACTCTGTAAAAATGTGAAGATAATGAAGGGCAGTACAGCTCAACAATGGGTCCTATCTTGTTATTTAGTTGTTTTGACCAGCGGACGTTAATTGTTTTTCCTTGAACAAAAATGTACAGTATATTGATTGTCTATAGACATGTTGACTTAGAAGCAATAAAACTGAAAGAAATTTGTATTATGTACAGTAAAACTGACTCATAAACATTGAAATGCTGAAATATCTCATTAGTTTTGATAGTGTAAAATTGTCAATATGCCTGTATATATATGAGATTAAATGGCTAATTAAACTATCATATATACAGCTATCAAATCTACATGTATTTTCTAACAAGAGCAATTTAAAACGTTTACACCAGGATACGTGGAATAAAGTGAGGTAACATTTTAACCTCAAAGAAAACATATGGCTTATATGTCCTAGTCACGTACACGTTAAAGTCTCGGGGTTCACTCGAACTGTCACCTCAAAATAAGATTTTTTTTTTTTTTTTTTGGGTCTCTGTGTGCCTGTGAATCGTCTCGTTTTCTCCTGTTTTGCTGGACTCGCATAGCGTTTACGCCCATCAAGTTAAGGACCGTTTAATGCCGCAACACGATAAACAGCCCGAAATTATTCAATGTTTTGCAACTTTTTAAAATTAATTTCTATAGAAGATTTACAAGGCGCAATTAGTTGAGGTTGACAGAGCGCATGTCCAAAAGTCAACAAAACGGTTCTTAAGCAAACCACTAAAGTTAAATCTCACTGAAAAGTCCATAGCTACATGTATAACATGTACTCTTAAAGCAAGTCAAAACCAAAGTTTGGTGGTCTCTATGCAAATCTTTATTAGGGGGTGAGCGCCCCCACCCCCTTCCAATAATTCAAATCGCATTCACCTATAACCGCCGGGTTTGAGTGATGAATATAGTTTCGGTACATTCAATAAATGAAGGAGGGAAATAAAAGAACGTGCTTATAAGATCTACAGATCAATAATCTACTGGAACAGCATGAGAAGCTCGCCCAAGTGCCGGTGTGTGCTTGTGCTGATGCCTACAGAACACGATCTCGATGAGAGAGAGGAAGGGAAATGGCTTTTACCTCCGGATAAATGCGCTCCGAGTTAGACCAGATCATTTGCAAGCAATTGTGGGCTTCTATAAAAGTTTACATCCGGCTGAATGCTTTGCCTACAGATGAACCACAGAAAGATTCGAGATGTCCGATCACAGATGGGCGGAATGAACCCCAAGCCTTCCCTTGTTTTCACACCTGTCTCTCTCAGCCGGACCAGACGAACAGGTTTAAAAGCAACCCGACGACGGGAGTGGCTAGAAAAACCGGATTCCACTGTTATGACAGGCAATGCTTTCGATTGTTTTGTCACCATTACTGGTAACTAAGTACCAAGGAAGGACAAGTGTGTCTCGTGAAATGTTGACTAGTTGACATTCTGTGGGTAGAATTAACCGCAGCATTTTCCAACCATCACGCTCTGAGGCGGAAAAGTAGAGCTATGTGAGAAATGCGCAAAAACGAGTGCAACAGGTGTTGTGGGCGCGAGCAATAACCAAATAAGATAGTAGCTTAAACTTAGGTTTTACCCATATAAAACTCACAAAAGTATATACTTTATCTATTATGTCTACTATAAACAGCGCTTACAAGCGTTGAGCTTGCAGTTCCTGTGAGGGTTTGCTGTCAGAGTTTTTTTTTCAACGGCAATGAACGGACGTTCTCGAGCGCACAAGAAAGAGATGAATATTACATATGAGAGAGGGGAATCGATTAAAATCTACGTGAAGCTCCACTGGCTGGCACTTGAGCTAGATGAAGATGTTATGTGGATCCATGGGTCAAGGGTTTATTTTCTATATGTGGAAATGTAATAGTGCAGATTGACTATCTACTCGAGCGCTCGGTTGAAAAAATATTTTCTTGTAAAAGATCAATAGCAGTAGTTTAGGGAAAACATGTCACATGTGCGCTAATCAGCTCTAAAGGACAATCGGGTCGATGTTAACTTAATTGAGATATCGATAAATTCGTGATATTTAAACTGAGGAGTGCATCACTTCACAGTTATTTGCTCAGCGTTTATTGTAACGAAACATCAAATAAACCTTGTGCTAGTACCACTCGACATAGCCTAGGCTTCTATTATATTTCTGTCACAAATATAATTTATACACATCACAGACACACACATGTAGGCTACCTCTCTATAAAGATAAGTGTCTCTACATGACTCCTCATTCTAAGTTAAGGACCAAATGAGAGCGCGTACATACGCAAGAGAGAAAATGTGCAAATTTGTAAATATCAATTGCCCAAAAAAAAAAAAATCTCATATACCTCAACGAATAGTTACTCAGTTGCAGTCTTGGCTGATGGAGTCGGACCGAGAGCCGCGTTCCCTTTCCACAACACAAATCAAGCGCTTTGGATATCCAAAATTCAGCACCACCGCAATCCTGTCGATACAAACAAAAAACAGCACCCGTCCCCGCTGTCAGCTTTCTTGTTTTTCCACTAAATCTGTAGCGAAAAGTGTCACGTCAGAAAATAAGAGCGCGCAACTTGGCTGATGGTGGTTACGCACATCAGAGAGAAGTGTCCTCTCCTTGCGCACGAAAGGAAACCCCGAACCAGCGCTTCTCCGGACCGGGCTCACAGCATCCCGAAACGTCAAATTCCACACGACAGCATCCTCCAAAACTTCAACCTTCAGTCAACAACAGTCTGTGCATAAAAGTGAAAACAGAAAAAATCTTCCAAGGCTATGTCCGGTAGAGTCCAGTGCGCGTGCTCTCATCATCAGTTCACCATTCAGTGTTACTGAGGAAGCCGGGGCTCGTGCTCTTGCCACAGCTCACCGCGCGCGTCTATAATGTGGATAGCCTATGTGAGAGTGAAGTGATTTCCGACCGATTGCGCTCTCGCTCTCCCCCTCTCTCACTCGCTCGCTCGCTCGCTGACTCCCGAGCTCATACAAGAACATCATTTTGAATCGTTGAGGGCGGAGCTTTATGCTTGTGTGGACTCCACAACAAACCTCAATCGTATTTACCCAAACATTACCAAGTCCCAGTGTTGCCGTGTCCGATTATTATAAGCGACTATAGGCTTGCTTTGTCATAAAAATGCTAATAAATATGAGCAGTCGCGCTCTGTGTTTTGGGGGCTCCATAGAACACAGTAGCGTTTGGCTAAAGTGTGACCAACTACTAATCAGTCATTTACAGTTTAAGCCAGCTATATAGGTTAATTCCCTCATCCAAATATGCATACTTCGATACTTTATCTAGTATGCAAATTAATATGATGTCCAAAACACTGAATGCTATGAAATAGTAGATGAATAATACTCAAACGGCATGTTTTTACTGGTTAGTGCTACCAGGAAAGATGTTCCGCATGGTTAAATTGTGGTACTTGTTTAACAACACCCAAAGTAAATTATGTTTACGGCTGCTTTTAGTAAACAGAGAGCATATGGGTCAAAGGACAATGGTGAATGCAATATGTCATGTATTTATACCACACACAGAATGTGCTTCATCAACAATCAAGACGTTCCCGACCACTGATGAATATTAACGTACCAGTGCGATTTATTAATCTCTTTAAATGGATAATATGCAACATAAATAAATTATTTTTGTAAATGGATTTAATTTTTGAATAGACCCCTCCCGTCTCATTTTAGTGAGGGAAGTCACTTTGGGCTTGTTGTTTCTCTTCTGTGATCTGGCAAAACTGCAAAGAGGGATACCTCCGATACTTTGCAGGCAGAAAAACTTTGGGAATAATTTATTATTCCCGTATTTCCGTCCCCTTTTCCACCCCTGAAACGCTGCGCGCGCATCCCCCATGCAGGTGCAATTCAATCTAGAAGACATTTTACGACCAAGAAATATAATATTAACATAACGACTACCTTTTAAAATATAGTTTTAAATACTTAAGAAGCATGCAGTTAGACGCGTTGTCCATCTACCACTGAAGGTCTGTATCGTTTCACCGAAACTCAAACCAAAATTCACAATAGTCGCGCATGAGAGGTGCGATTGCAGACACGACGGAGTCATTTACGGTGAAATGTTTCGACTTGGCGCGGGTTTCAATCACTCTCTACTTTGTTTAAAAGGGATCAGCTGCGTCAACACACCATGTGAAATGATATTATGTAGTTTATCACGCTGTCATGAGGGCACTAAGTAGGAGGGAGAGGGGGGGAAACAATCTCAGATCCATACTGTACAGGAGCGCGGCAGGAAATGTTCATTGTGCTCTTAGCGGCATCTAGAGGTCACAAGAAGAATAATTATTACACCCACTGTGAACCAAACTAATAGGCCTACCCCTTATGGCGTACATGAGATAAAGTAAACAGAGTGTGCTTGCTTACCATTGTACCTTTTTTGTTCTTTCACAGACAGCTAAGCAATTCCACCACCTCGTTACATCATTGATGTGGGTTTCTAGTTACACGGACTGTGAAATGCAGGAAACAGACTGTTTAAAATTGTGTTGTGGTTTAAAATACAGTAGTTTAAAGGGGGTAATGAACAATTGCGTACAAAAAGGTGTATTCAAGGCATACACTGTCCAATTTGTGCCCCAGTACAAATTATATGCAATATAGCTTATACGGAGTCAAAGCAGTATAGACATTTGACATTTTGTTCAGTTTATCCAGTACAAGCCTTTCTGACAACCCACAGTTAGAGGTTAGAAATGACTGAGTCAGGATTGCGAACCTTGGTCACTTCATCTTAATCTAAAGGCTATATACTGTGAAAACTCAAAGCTCTTCAATACATATATATATTGAATGGGGGGTTATTCTAGACTGGGTAAACCCAGCCTGATCTGCCAGCGATTTGATTTCGCCCTGCAGCCCAGGCTGGAAACTGTACATTAATTTATCCTGCTT
Organism: Coreius guichenoti; assembly: GCA_039654105.1. Lineage (NCBI taxonomy): Eukaryota > Metazoa > Chordata > Actinopteri > Cypriniformes > Gobionidae > Coreius > Coreius guichenoti. The sequence continues at coordinate 20,748,039 of CM077173.1, read as the reverse complement.
CTGTTACACATTTGCGGGAACCAATCACAGACTGGCTTATCCACCTGGCGCGCTATTGGCGGGTTTAACACAATGACGGATAGAGAAGCGATGGATAGATGCCCGTTGATCACGCCTCTTGTGGTCTGATTGGTTGAAGGACTATCCAATTGCGTACAGAGTCATTTGAATTATTTTCCTTGATCACGCCTCTTGTGCAGTAGAAAATACAGAGCAGACTCTCCAGACTAAAAGATTGAGCTTGGTCTGGTGATAGCCAGACAAGGGTTAGCTATTCAGTATTTAACTGTAAGCTGAAAAAAGACAAGTTAAACAAGTTTATGCCAGTTCTAAGGGCCGTTCACAACACGAAGGACAACGATAAACATATAGTTCTAAAAATAATTCTAAATATAAAAGAATAGAGTCTACACTACAACTATAACGATAACGGCACAGAGAAATGATATAGCTGGAATCACTTTCAGAACAATTTAAGCATTTAGAGTGGCAGACGACAAACCTGCAGCATGTGCTTATAATAAACAGAATGATATTGTCCGCTGGTGTGGATGTTAATATAGTTATCGTTATAGTTTCTTTAGTTATCGTTCTTGGTGTAAACAGGGCTTTAATCTGGTTTCCAGTTTCCAGGAATTTAAATAATCTACTTTTTTTTTTTTACAAACGGTCCAACCAGGGGTTTTAAAAATGAACAGTCCATCAGCAAGTTTAACTCAGTCGCATTGAAGGGAGAATGAATCACATCGTGATTCACTCCCTGTTCAATGCGACTTGACTTTGAATGTGTTAAAGTGGCTGATGGACTGTTCATTTGCAGCGCGCTGGTTGGTCCTTTTGTCTCAAGATGTAGATTATTTAAATTCAGAGACTAGACATTCCTCATTTCCTCAGAAGAATTACAGGTACCGCACTCTGAAATTAGTTCACCTACACAGCTGAGCTCAGAGAATGGAAGTCTCACACTTTTCCATTAAAAACAGAATTGTTTCTTCTCATCTGTATAACTAGGAACGAGAGGATTATTTGCCAATATTAATAGCGTGAAAATGAGCGCTTTGTCATTCAGTGAGATTGTTCCAAGTTGGGCGTTTTCTTGTTCGGACAGTAATTTTAGAGGAACATGAGGCCTGCTGTCCTTTTGCCTTTCAGGTGTTTAGAAGTCTGTAATTAATGCATGTCACTTTGAAGCAAGGCAGACTTCGGAATTAGGGGTCTCACCATTTGGCTAGAATGAACAGACTAATAACGCAGACACACAGGAGTCACACTTGTGGATGAAGGCATAGGCAGCAGGAAGTGCTTTGAGTAATCCGTACTAATGAGACAGTGTACCTGCTTACTGTCAGAAAACTCGAGACGGGCACACATACACACAGACTGCTGCGCTCAAGTTTTCAGCTACACACCTTGCTGACTCATTTTGACGTACCACAGCCGCATGAATGCATTTTTGCCCTTTGACTTCAATTTCAGCCTAATTTCGATTCCGGTCCACGGTGAGCTTTGACTCTTTGGTATTGGGGAGAAGGCAAAGCAAGCATTAGAGATTTGTATCGGGGGGGAAGCCTAATTTAGCACTGGCCCATGAGATAAGAGCTCCGTCAGCTTATCATAGAACAAACAACCATCAGACCCGATCCCCCTGATACGCCACTGTTATTAACTCCAACAAGCGGATGAATAATTCAACATGTTAATCTCTTTCTCAACACACACACGCACACACTCTCCCACACACATTAACAATTTATTTGCAAACACACGTGAATGCATGGACACAAGGAAGACTCATCTAATGATAAAGTAAATCTTTGTGTACCTCTGTGTTGCCCCACAAGTGTGTACACACATATCAAATCAAATGTATCAAATCAAGTATACTGTTGCGAGCCAGCTGAGAGGGATGGCCATATGTCACAACTATGTGTGCTGGAAAGATCTTACTGAAGGTGAAGTGTGTCTGGTGCTACTAATGGTGCTGGAATTACACACTTCACCTATGGTAAGTTCTTTTAAGCAAACATGACACAAAAATAATGACTGTTTCTAAACATGTCTAAGCACATTTCAAACACTCCGCCCGTCTTTCATTGTTTGGACAATGCAAATGTCCACACCTGTTGTTGGGTCACTCAAACTAACAGATTGCTGAGAGGACAATGAGATGCATTCAATCCATAAGAATGGCAGTAGTGAAAATGTGTGTGTCAAACTAGTAGGAAACGTTTTAAAGTCTATACTAAACTGCCACTTCAAGTTTGAGCCAACAAAGACACATATTCATATCTGTTTCTGAATATGGTGATTGCATTTGTAGTTCATCAGTAGCTCATTATACACATATATTTTTTCTGTTATTGTAACTTGCAGTTAGAAATTTCATTCTTGCCATCACATATCAGTATATTTACAACAATCACATATTTTGTTGCATTGTAAACGGTTGTATAATGTATGATCACATTACTACCAGATTAATTCCGCTAAACTTTATCACATTTTCATTTTTAATATTCTGTCAGGCTTAATTTTGTTTGTAAAGTTTCCCTCTTCATTGTGCTGGTTTTCAGTAAACCCTGCCTTAAAATGTTAATGACCAATCCAAATTACAAATCAAACTTGTGCCATCCTCCATTTCTCAGACACGCTTTTACTCTTTTCTGACATAAGTTTAGGGAGGAGCTGTGTCTTTTAACAGTTATTAGCTCAATTTTACTCAAATTATGAAAAAACAACAACTTTTATTTAAAAAAAACAAAACAAAAAAAAACAGTAACTAAAGGCTGTAACCATGTATTGGAACATTTTTTAAAAAAAAGCATAAAGAAATAGAATAGTGAGGCAAATTCTTATTTGGAAAATAATCAAAAATAATCATTGGGAAATAATAATTTTGAACTATTCACAAATAATATTTGCATTACAATATGCACCCATGTACTTTTATTTGTATGCCTAATATCTAATACACTATATTGCCAAAAGTATTGGGACACCTTTCCAAATCATTGAATTCAGGTGTTTCAATTACTTCAATGGCCACAGGTGTATAAAATCAAGCACCTAGGCACGCAGACTGCTTCTACAAACACTTGTGAAAGAATGGGTCGCTCTCAGGAATTCAAGCGTGGTACCGTGATAGGTTGCCACCTGTGTACTAAGTCCATTCGTGAAATTTCCTCACTACTAAATATTTCACGGTCAACTGTTAGTGGTATTATAACAAAGTGGAAGCAATTGGGAACAACAGCAACTCAGCCACAAAGTGGTAGGCCATGTAAAATCACAGAGCGGGGTCAGCACATGCTGAGGCGCACAGTGCACAGAAGTCGCCAACTCTCTGCAGAGTCAATAGCTACAGACCTCCAAACTTTGTGTGGCCTTCAGATTAGCTCAAGAACAGTGCGTAGAGAGCTTCACGGAATGGGTTTCTGTGGCCGAGCAGCTGCATCCAAGCCTTACATCACCAAGTG